>WOAB01000168.1:1395000-2790000 GCA_027886185.1 Rheum nobile | reverse complement strand
TTGCTTTTTATGGAGATGTTATGATTTGCAGAATTTCTGACATGGGGAAACAGAGAAAGCACACATTTTTGTCTCAGTTTTTATGCAATTTTGTAATTTATATGCAGGTTTTAAAAGTTTTGTGCAATATTTTCTGTAATGCTTATGTAATTTTTTTATGCTTCATATTTAGGTTCATGTGTGTGTTTGCGGTTTTGTAATATTTGTGCAGGTTTTGTGCATTGTTTTGTCATATTTGTGATTGGTTTTGTGTTTTAGTTTTGTGCAGGCTTTGTCAAAAAAAATTTTGTATGTTGTAGGGTATTTTGAATGCAAAATTTATTGTATTACATGTTTTATAAATCATTTACATCAAAATAATATTTTGCAGCAATTTTTTTTTTTTTGTTTTATTCTCAATTATTGGATTTTATTCAATTAACAAGTAGCTCAGAATTTTATTTGCTTATTTTTTTGGAAAGATTAAGCATAGCAAAAAAAAAAACGTACAAACATAATCTGGCAAAATTAGGTCATAATCATAGAGTTTTTTTTTAAATAACAAAATTAACTGGACGGGTAACACGTGTGCAAAATAATTCCGCAGTGACACGTGGCAGCGAAAAATGCGGGATCAATCTCGGGGCGCGTGTTGTGCAGCCGTCATGCTGCTTTAGTTATTATATACTTCCTCCGTCCCATAATGATGTGCCTACTTTGACTGGGCACATTTGCCGATGTGGGTTTTGTATCGTTAATATCTTTAATTACATATTAATAAAAATTATAATTTTTTGATATTATCAAAGTACTCGTTGAGACAAATCTTACAAGACCCCACATAATTATGTTTTTTCTTATATATTGGAAAAAATCTTAAAAATTCTCCTCAACTATGAATAGTGTACAAAAGAAAAATAGGCACATCATTATGGGATGGGACGGAGGGAGTAGTAGATTATAATTTCAATTACCCCAAAATCCTTATTCACTTTATAATGTATTTTATTGTTATATAAAATATATTATTTAACCATTTTATCCATAATAACAAATCAGTATATTCATTATTACCAAATAGTAAGACTAATTGATGATCTATTTTCACATCAATTTTCACCCTTGTTTATCTGTTGTATTTTCGTTTGTTTTGAGTATGGGTGTCAAATTATTCGTTGCATTTGTGGAGCTGAACTGGGGTGATGCTTGAGTGCTCGATCGTGGTCGTGTATGTGGCTCAATGAAGATCCCTCTTGTACGGGGGCAACGTCATGGTTGAGGCTCATGAAGATCCCTCCTAGAAGAGAGAGCAACATCATGGTAGTCCGTTCAGCACTTCTGCATGATTGCTCTTGTCTAACTCGTCTTCCGGTGGCGCTTTTTTCCTGATCGTGCTTTGCTCACCACTCGCTCTAGGTCGTTTTAGCTATATAATTGTTTTGTTGTAATTTCCATACTTGATGTATTATTCTTATTGTCTGGTTTTAACCGGCGCTAATTTATCGGCCTCTCGATTTACCCGACGTTGTTATGTCGGGTAATTCGAATTCTTTCCTCGTAAAAAAAAAAAACCTACGACACTTTAGATTGTTACAACTGTAATATTAAATGGCCCATTTGCCCGCACAAACTTGTCAAACTCTGGTATAAAGTGTGTGCCCATTTACCCCCAAAATCACTACATTCGTTATGAACCCACGCTGTGGCTTTTCCCCCGGAAAATGGCATGAACAGCGTAATTGAGTAGTATACTGGATTACTAGTATGTAATATTTGTGGATATCGTGCTTATTAGAGTTGGTTTAATGTAAAACACTTCAATGTATTACCAATGCAATTATTAGACATAAACGAGTTTGTTTAAACTTTAAACAACATTTCGAGTATTTTTTACTTCTGTCGCACATAAATTAACTACTTTTCTTACCCTGGATCTAAAATTATGAGGAAGAAATTGTTATACTGCTTATTGAGCTAATCACTTGTATTCATATGCAAATGGATATAGCCTAAAAATTCATGAGCTACACTGAAGGAAAAGTTTGGCGAACTGGCAGATTACAAGCTAACAAGAAAAACCCTATAATGTGCTGCAATAATCCTAGAAACAGAATATTTCAATACTCATCTTGCATATTTGCAAGAATACAATAAAAATCAAGTTACACGGCCTACTACAGAAGAGCCCTGCTTGTGTTATGTAGTCTTGTCTTCAGAAACCTCAGTTGCAGTATCATCTGGACTGAAGATGCAATCGCTTTCAGTCGCTACGGAATAAGAGAAGCTCCATACAGAAACACAGTTCTCGTTGCCTAGGATTTACAGCAACGTAGTTAATCTCTTGTTAGCAAACCAGCAAGCAGGAACTTTTACTTCATAAAAATAAGTTTTGGGAGATACCAGTGAATCTGAAATCTTCATCATGATCATCAGGAACTCCATATCTCCGGTGTCCAGATGATGAAGCGGCCATAGGTAAATAAGGATGGAAAGTGAAACCATTAACAGTATCTGTAGGCAAAATAAACAGTGAGAAACAAGAGTTCTTTGCATCGAGATTTACAGTTAATATCACCACCTTGTTCCTGGAACAGATAGGTTTGAGGAATTATTACCAGAAGCCGCTTGGAAACTTGATTTCCAGTTCCCAGTTTGCAGGTCATAAATATGAACTAAGCCATCCTACAGAAAGGGGGAAAAAGGCTTTAATAACCAAACTCATCAAGTATATCAATTTGATCATATCGTAGCCTTTGTACAATGGTCGTCACAAAAGCCAAGATCATTTACCTGTCCACCTGTGGCGAGATGTTGGCCAAAGGGCTCAATGTCAAATGATATTCTTTGATTGGTGTTTTCAGTTGATCTGTACAATCTATTAACACAATAGATAAGTCTAACTTACATGTTTTAGTTGCTCCAGTAGAAGTCAATTACTCGAAAAGCAAAAACAATGACCACACTACTGTGAAATGTCCAATAAAATCTAAGAAGAGAATTGCATCATATATGCCCTAGCATAACCAATTTTAATTGATTAGTCAAAAGTTACTATTAGTTGCAGTAACAATATATATATGGTGAGCAAACAACAGTGCACCCAAATGACCAGCTTTTAGATGCATATTCAACAACTCGGTGAATTGAGATTACAAAACAATAAGGCAGACTTCGGTAAAGCATATAAATGATTCATACTTCACAGGGTACCATATTAAATAAAAAAATGTTACAGCAGAAACAGGGTGTAAAGTTCTGTAAGAACCGCTCAACAAGGCAACTCTAAGAGAAAGTAATGATGCTTACTTGTACACGAGTTCTACAGTGTTGCGCACGTCCCAGCACAGAATGTAGGGATCCTAGTCATAATTGGAAAAATAAAGCACTCAAGAATGACAATCAGTATAATGGGAGTTATCTTCATGTTAAATATGCACATTGCTAGGAGCAGTGAATAAAAAGGGGAGGCACAGGCTCGCCTAGGCATTCGCCTGGGCGGCTGAGCATAGCCAGTGCCTGCCTAGGAGTATGGTTATAACCAGATAGAAGGTTGTATGTGGGGCTGCAATAAAGAGAAGTATAGGGATTAAGGATCTAGAGTATTATCTAGAATGAAATACAGTTATAATTCCATTTAGGGCTGTGAAAGAAGAAAGGATAGGATACCAATTTAATCTTTTGTAATACGCGTTTCTGCCTTAGGCCGGAGAGTGTCCCTCTGCTGGTGGCCAGGGAGTTTTTCCTCCACTGGTGATTAGAGCTTTCTAGCTTCTAGGGTTTATTCCTCAATCTCTGTGTGCTTTCTGTCCTGATTGTGTGTGTTTGTGAGATTGATCCTCTTAACTCTAGGCATACGTACACTCATTTGCGGTGGATATATTATTTTATCTCCAGTGGAAAAGCGAGAATACTTTCAACATCCCCTTTTTTAAACAAACTATGTAGAGCAGGTTTCATATTCAACAATAACTTAGAAAGTAACTTTTCAGAGATTAGCTAACCTAAAATAAGATAATTAATAAACTAGTTGTTAAGTACTTGTAAGGCAGTACTCTACTTTAAGATTATATGATATGTATATTAGGATCAAAAAGTCAGAATTTAATTTATTGACGTCATTTTCTACATTGGCCATTATATTAGACTTTGATCAATCTAGTCATTCGAAAACCATTACCATCAGCAACGTACACATTTAGGCCCCGTTTGGTTCAAAATCATAGCAACAGAAATGGAAATGGAAAGAATCTAGTCCACTTTGATGTTGATAAAGTCCGGTGGGCCGATAGACAGGGGACGTGTCAATCCGTGCGTACATGCAGGTATAAGCCCAGTGGGATTCCATCCGAAAACCAATTCGCAATAGGAGTAATAAGCTTATATACTAGTCTTGTTTAGTCCCAATAATCCGATGTGGGATGATATCTTAACACGCTATCTCAACACGCCCCCTTAAGTGCAAATGGCCTGGCCCAATTGACACTTGACAACATGTCTTAAGGCCGGCAAGCCAAATGGGCTAGCCCATATCACGCCCTCATGGCAGACTAAGCCCAAACAATGTCTCAAGGCCGACAAGCCAAACAAGCTAGCCCATATTCGCCACATGATGGGCTAAGCTCAGATAAACCAGGAAACGAATCCATACCCGAAACCCGCTCTGATACCATGATAAAGTCTGGTGGGCCGATAGACGGGGGACGTGTCAATCCGTGCGCACATGCGTGTATAAGCACAGTGGGGTTCCATCCTAAAACAAATTGGCAATAGGAGGAGTAATCTAATAAGATTATATACTAGTCTTGTTTAGTCCTAATAATCCAATGTGGGATGATATCTCAACAGATGTCATCATTCATACTCACTCATTTTCATAGAAAATTGTTTTCATCCCCTCCACTACTTTCCCCACATAGGCATGGGTTTCAAAATGAGGGAATCAATGCACTTGGACAAGGAGGTAAGGAACTTCAACCTTGTTCAAAAATATAGTGTCTTTTTCCGATAGCTCTTTCAGATTCCATAGTTTGGAACCAAACAAGTCATCTAGAGGTTATCGGAGTTACTGTCTTTAACAATATATCTAGTACCTATGGTCATCAAGACACCTACACAACTGAGCTAGAGAATTGTTGTATACCTTATTTCTAGTAAAACTACAAAATCAGACAAAAATGAAGAAATATACGGGTAGATTTCTCACCTTTCTGGCCCCAGTATATAGATAATTGCCATCCTTTGAGAACTGAACCTGCCAATGACAGGGAGACCACACTGTTAAATGGTCTACCACTACCTAACAAAACATTTACTATTATAAAATAACTGTTGCACTTACATGAGTGATCCCACCCTCTTGGCCAGGTAGTACATATAAGAGTTCCATATTATCCTCTCTATATATAGCAGTAGTTTGGTCGTAACAACCAGTGGCGAACATTCCAGTATGAGCTGGAGAAAAGGCAATTGCAGACACAATACCTGGGAATGCAAACAAACACGTGGCCTTGAGACAAATTGTCAAGATACAAGTCTCCAGATGAATGACATATATTCAGACATAAAATATGGCATGCCTATGTCGGACATTTGACATGCTACCCTTGGTCTTGAACACACAATTAAATCTTTGATAACAGGAAGTTCTTTTAAATGTGAAGCATAGCTGGTTTACTTTTGGAGAGCTTAGAAACTTAACCCTAATTTCTCTTTCTGGCTCAAATCAAGGTTAAGGATTTCATCTCTTTCTTATATTCCTTAATATCGGTTCCTTTATACCCTACATTTATTTCCTTGAGCTACTAACTCAACTTTGAAATAGGACTCAACTGGATCCTGTGTTGGCTATTGAATATATGCTTCTGACTCTTTAATGATTGTTAAGTGGAGAAAAAGATTATCAAAACTTAGTCTACAATATTATAACTAGATAAAGCAGCAAGCCATTATTTAGTACCTGATTGTCCTTCTTTATTTCGTTGAAGTGTTGAACGCTGAAAAAAATCTCTACCAGGACGGTGGACATCAAAAACTCTGAGAGATTTGTTGTAACCTGCAAACAACCTACATAAATATCCCAGGAACAAGTGATAACATTAGGAGAGTAGTTTACTGTTTGCTGACTTTCACACAGGACCAAAGAAAAGAAAGCCCTTTGATGTCCTGGTAACAGTATCAGTTTGCTGAAGAAAGAAACTATTTGCCCCCTATTAAACGCAGCTTAAAATAACATGTATCCTTGAATTCTAGACCCACAGACACAATTTAATGAAAGCAGAAGTCACAATGTTCTAATAAGATATACATCAAAATGTCCATTTGCAGAGGGTAAAACACACACCTACAGCATTGCCATATTGGCCATCATAAGACCTATGGTTATTGGATAGCCATTATGGATAAGTGGCCATCACAGGCAGCCTATACTTGCTACTATACGATGCAAATGCAATTTTCCTCCCAACCATTACTAAAATATGGCTATTATGGGCAACAGATGACGGGTTGCAATCTTCACCATTCTTGTTTCGACTCTTAAAATCCTTCATTGTTTGATACACACGATGGAGCGCCCATGAAGCTTGCTACAAGGGCTCAAATTCCTTTTAATTCAATCAGAATGGGCAGAATTCCACCCAGGTGATATGGAAGGCGCATGTAGTGCCAATCATCAGTCAAACAAATAAAAATCTAAGGTGGACAGTGCAATGAGATAGGTTCTGACAAACGTCATAGGACCCATTTATAATTTTAAAATGAACCATCTGATATTGTTCATGTTCAAAGGACAAGGAAAATTAATTAAACATGACAAGCTATAACTTAGAATTCAAGGTCATCAGTAGCTGCAAAGATTTCTACAACAGTACAACCTAAACTCCAATTGATTTGATTTTTAAGACATACTACGAATTTAGTCTGCATAGTGATAGAATTACAATGTATTCAATTAAAGTAGGATATATTGTACCCCAAGGACTTGTACATGGATATCAACACAATAATTGAAAGCATCAAAAGAAAATGAATATAAGAATTTGTAGCCTACTTTGTTCCACTGGGATTGAAAGCAATTGAGTAGGCAGCAGATATTTCGTCCATGGCATCATAAGCTCGGTACGTACAACGCAGCTGCATCCATGATTACAGATTTATGAATTTACAAACAAGTCATAGGTCACGATTTACTTTTGTTACCACAATGAAATATGATTCATAACTGAAATATGGCTAAAAATTTAAGCGTTCCCAATGAATTATCAAAAAAAAGGAAGGAGAAAAGAGATAATAATTTGTTTAAACAAGGAAAAAGGGAAAGTATGTATAGACTCTAAGTTTAAAATGCATATCAGGTGGAACCACTTCATAAAATTGTGGTGAAGAACCTACACATGGATAGCTAATTGAGCTAAGATATGATTAAATGCATTTCACGCTTATAGATATGAAGGTGGGAAGTAAGACAATCCTCCTAATTTTGCGTGGATTTGAATGACTTGACCGAAATTAGTAAATAGGCTTGACTAAAAGCCAAAAATACAGTGTAGTTTCAGATGAATCAAGGAGCACGCATATACACCGAGGTTACTTATTGAAGGAAGATTGAGAAGAGAATGTCAACTCCAAGCACACAAAAGAATCTAAGAGCCAAATATGAAAAAAGACAATGTCAACTAGTCATTTATGGACCTTCTTATGGTGCAAGTAGTTGCGTTTTTTAGGAGATTGGTTTAATCAGGAATCAAAAGATTATCTGATTTTAGGTAGTTTATTTGTATCCCCATTGAGAACAAATGCAACTAATCATATTATACTATAATTAGTTTGACAATAATTACAGACTCTAAGAGTCGGCAAAAAAATTCAAAAAAAAATGGTGGTTACGACACTGTTAACACATAGCTCCATCCAGCGGTGTAAGGTCAAACTCAAAATGCCACGAATGTCTGAAGGCTGAAAAATAATAGGGTTTTTCATCTATATCAAGCTATGTAGTCAATATGGAACAGCACCTCACCGGAAGTTGCATCCCAAACATGGACAGGATGGTCACGAGTAGTAGTGGCAAATACACAGCTCGTCACATCTGAAACATGAACCATCTACAGATATAAGATCTTCATAAAGCACAAGCAAGCGGAAACTGTTCTATATGAGCAATAACATGTGAACTACAAAAGAAAGAAAGAAAAATTAAAGTTAAATTGTAAGGAGGGGATAAATTTGCATAAATGAACCTGAAGCATTCATGGATGGATACCAACAATAGTCATACACCGACTCCCCTTCGGTTATAACAAGGCTAGAAGCATATGAATCTGCATCAGGACACCAACAATTCCAAAACTCATTCAGCAACTGCAACCAAACAAAACAAAATACCAGGGAGGAAGGCCTACTAAAAGAAGCAAGAAAGAGTTTAGAATAACATGCTCAGGACATTAATCAATAGATAAATCATAAACGCATACGGCTAATAAATTCCCATCACATCCCGGGCTAGGCCCGTTTCTTGACCCAAAAAAAATAGATAAACGCATACGAGTTATAGATGTAAACAGCTACAGGATTTGGCTAAAAGACAGGTTCTAAACTAAGATTGTATTTTCAGTAATATTTTAACCTACAACAGAGCAAATGTATGATAATAAATTCTATCAACTACAGGAACTAATTGTTTTGAACAAAGAATGGGATGAGGAACATAAGAGATCAGAACAGTAATTCTGGTCATAGTTTCATCTATAATAATTGAGTTACAGCTATAGTTACTTGTGAGATCCATTCTACAGCACAATAAGAGATAAGAACAGTAAATCTGGTCATAGTTTCATCTATAATCATTGAGTTACAGCTACAGTTACTTGTGAGATCCATTCTACAACAAAATACATGAGACAACCCAATGCAAGGTTACCCCCTGTCTCCATTAATGATATTTTTGGCAAAATACAATTTATATTACTCCCTTTGTTCACAAATAATATGTGCAATTTTCAATACCAAACCTCGCAACTCACCAATAAATCATTACCTAAAGCTCTAATATGACAAAAACTTCTTAACAAAATCTAAAAGCTAGAATGATATTGTTTTCTTAATGGAGGGAGTCTAGGGTTTCCATATCAGCATATTATCACCCTTTTGACTATCTTACCAGCACCATACATTATAAGCAAGTTTATTTATACATAGGATTCACTTGCTTTACTATTCCATATGCTACAAAAAAATTATATAACAAGTAATGACGCACAAAAATCGGGGAAACAAAAATAAATCACACTCAGATTACACCAGAACACAAACCAACCTAGACAACCTTTAAGCAGATGAATCCTCCACCAGCAGAGGCAACCTCTACTGCCAAGACAACAAACCCTACAAAATACACAATTTCTGGAGGATCTAATTAGCATATGAACACCCTCTTTTATCCTACTCTCCTAATTCTCAAGTCGATGACTGTGATGCCCAGAAATGTGCACTGCTTGTTTTCAAACAAATCCAATGTTGGGCCAAGTGTTGCCAACCAGCCGACGGTCAAGGCACTGTAGTAATTCTAGCCAAACCCACCTTCCAGCCTAACAGCCTCTCATACCAGCACATGGTATCCTCTCTTCTAGACTAATACTCCAGCTCCTTCCAAACACCCCCCATTTCTTCACTACAATTAATTTGCCACATAATAGAAGATTTCCTGATTACACCCAGAATAGTGAAAATAAATAAAATATTATCTTCACATCTTGCAGAACTATATAATACAACTGACTAATATGCGAAAAAAAGAAATTGTTGGTTACTTTTAATAGTGCAGTCAGCACGAAGAGAACAAAGAGGACTATATGTAAGCCTTTTCAAATTTGCCTGATTGCAGTCATTAATTCAGTATCTCATACCTTTATCATCAGCAGAAGAACCAGTCTGCTCACTGTTGCCATTGTCCAACCTGGTTGAAAAAGTGTTGGTACAAGATGTTTGATTGCAGTAAATGGAAAAATCCCGAAAAAGCATAGAAATGAGAAAGGGAAACACATCATGAAATACATGTCAATATAAAGGCATCAATACGCAGTATTGGAAATGTTGGACTATTATGCATGCAATGCCTGAACAACACATAAGCCTGTAGTTTCTCCTTCGATCACCATGAATTAGTTTTAACCTTGGTACTAGTTTGCTACTTGTTCAACAGTTACTACTTACCACCCAAACTAGACCACTGAAATCTTCATATTCAGACAAACATTGGCGGTAAACTGGTAATGGAAATTTCTTAACATACAATACAAATGAAGTTGACATCTAAGTCACACTATTATGCACATTTCTCACTACAAACTTAAAAATTTTGGACAAATGTACGTATTAATCACAGTAATAAAAAACAGTAAGTCAGTTGGATATATGCCCAAGCTTGCTGTTCCTCCGTCCACAACCATATACATAACGTAGAAAACTTACAAAAACTTGGGCACCCATCAGAAACATGAATCTGCATGAATTAGAAAAGAAAGCCAAGAGACAGTTCTCACAATGGGAACGACCGAAGCGTATTATCCTCAGAGCTAGTCAAGAAACACGATCCATCAGGGGACCTGCACATACATTGAAGTTCCATCAAGAAACCCTCCAAAGCCCAAACTTCTTCAACATAGAAGCCATCCATTCCTAGCGAATACACTAATCAATTAGAAAATAAACACAGAAACTAAGATGATTGCATAGATATGGTAACCATTTGACGCCTTTAAGGAAGTTGTTAGGGTTTGAAGAGTTGCGAAACTGGCGATGGAAATTGTAAGTCCTGTAAGGAGGAACGTCGAAGCTCATCACCGGCCATGAGTAGGATGTCTGCTCCACGGCCTCGCTTAATTCGCTGTCGCCGGCTACAACAGCGGCATCGGCAGCTGGTTCTTCAAACTGTGGCTGCTGCTTTTCTTCCATAGCTTCGCTCGACTGCTAGTCCCTTTCTCCAAAGTCTCTACAAATTAGGCTGGCAATAAAAGCTATTCGGAAATATGCTGGATTTAAAAGAAAAAACATTTGTATTCTATTAGCTAGGGTTGGGATGTTCAAATGGTGACAATATTTATTGCTTTTTTTTTTTACCCGTTTGTTGTATTTGGTTTGTTTTTTATGTCGGTCTGTCCGACTATCGAGTGTTTTTCAGTCTATCAATCTATCAGATTTGTCTGATATTTCGAATTCTTACCTTATCAAAAAAAAAATAATGACAATATTAAAAGCCCAAGTTATAACCTCAAAATGAAAAAAGAACCTCCAAAACGCTCCCCTCTGCAAACCCTCAAACCCTAACCATGAAACGCCGCCGCCACCACATTCGAACCACCACCAAGCCTCCACCTGAAATTGATTATTTGCAAACTGAAATCAGTCCTTCCTTCTCTAGAGTGAAGGCGAGATTTGGGGATAAAATCCAGATCCGTACCACCATCGAGCCTCCACCTCCGCGCCCAGATCCGATCCACCACCGAGCCACGACCTGCGCCACCCGATGTACGTCCGGTCGGGCCCACCGCGGTGGCGCTAGGAACAGAGTACGTCGCTGGCTGCTGCGTGAGGCGGAGCATTCTGATGCGCCGCATGTGGCTGCCATCGCAATATCCACTGCCGTGATCCCGACGACCCTGCACCGCTCCACCGCCAACGCGCTCCGCCTCCAGACATTGCTTCTCTGGAACCGCTCATCAATGAGATGATTTCCGATGACGAGAAAAGCAGAGGGCTTTTGGTGGGCCACCACCATGGATCCCACCCACCACCACCACCACCTGATCAGCTCTCGGAACCGGCTCCTCCGCCCCACTACGACACCTTCCAGGGCGTCTCCGCTTTCCCGCCGCCTCGTCCACCGGCGATGGGATTTCCTCAGCCAATGCCGCCTCCTGGTGCCTCCGACCCTGCTCCCCTCTGCAAACCCTAACCTTGAAAACGCCGCCGCCACCACATTTGAACCACCTCCGAGCCTCCACCTGATATTGATTATCTGCAAACTGAAATCAGTCCTTCCTTCTTCAGAGTGAAGGCGAGATTTGGGGTTTAAAATCCAGATCTAAACCACCACCGAGCCTCCACTTCCGCGCCCACCTCCGAGCTTGAAGCTTTGACCACCCCTTTTTTTCGTGAACAACCCTTTACTTTTCCCTTTCTTCAGATACAATCTTTGATGATAGAGCTTTCCTAGACGGTGAATCGAGTTGTAGTTCCGGACAAGGTCGAGGATGACCATCCTTCCGGCGGCGCAGCGTTTCTTTGTGTTTTACTCACCTCACTTCTGGGTTTTTTGTTTTATCTTCTCATAGTTTGTACCTGTTGTTGCTGCTTTTCTGCTCTCTTTGTTTTTGTTTGTTGTATTGTTGGTCTCTCCGGCTGTCGATGTTCTCGTCCTCTCAAAGTTGCATTGTTTGCAACTTTGAATTCTTATCTTATAAAAAAAAGGGTGACAACATTACATCATAAAAAATGCCTTCGACTCTGAAAACGCTCCTGAGGCCGCTCGTTACCCACCCCCCTCAAACCCTAACTAGTACTCCGCCGCCGCTCACCCGATCTCGTCTTTGGCACTCTCTTGTTGTAACACCCCCAAATTTAACCCCATTTGAAAGCGTTACTGCCGATGACCCCGGGCGTAAACCCCGAAGTCACCCCAGACTTTTCCGACGTCATAACTGACTTAAAACACAGTTACAATACTAAAATCGTAACTTTTATTAAACCACATGGTCGCGGAATTACACGATTCCTAAAACGACCCAATTTCATCAGAAGTACAAAATAGCACAGCGGAAATCTTTTAAATACAAAGCGACAAAACAACTTGTCGAAAACAAAACACCGTCCATCCTCATAGTCGCTCTAGCCTTCTCAGATCTGCATGTGCCGAAACGGATGGACGACACCCCCATGACGTTACCGATAAATAAAATACAAGCGTTAGTCTAATGAATAGACTAAGCAAAGGCTCATGGCATACAATTCACACAAACACATCACAAACAGTTCCACATATCACAAATCACATCAAAAGCAGTTCCACATATCACAAATCACATCACAATCTCAAGTCACATGATTACAGTATATCTTTTATATTAGCGTTGATTCTAGCAGAAATACAACCTAATATAATATCAGATTTCAATTATCTCAAATTAATTAAAAACCACTTGCCTGGAATAGACGAGCTCAAACCCAAAGCCAAACCACAAAAACACTCTCGGACAGCCAATACCGCGATCGCGGTGAGTCGCGACCAGTCGCGGTTCATCAAGAGTGGCAAGCTTCGACAGCTTCCATGGCGGGGAGGGAATTTACCCGATCGATTCAAGCTTCGTCTTGCATTCAAATTGATCACAAAGCACCTCTAAGCTTCACCTAACACCTTGGCAACCTTCTCCAATCCACGAAGCCTCTCGATTCAAGCCCAAAACCGAGCTCACAGCTCGTGCATCAATGGTGAGACAGGGGAGAACAGAGGAGAAAGAGAGAAGAAGAAGAGAAGAAGAAAGGGTTCGGTCTTCACCTCCTTTTATAGCACAAATCCGACACCTCCAAGGGGACAAGGGGACAAAGGCGAAGGAGCCACTTGGCCTGCCCAAAAACAGAGAAAACAGAGGCGCTACAGTAACCGCCACGCGAGGAAGACGATTCTGCCCAGCTCTTGGTATTACCGCGATCGTGGCGGGTCGCGGTTGATCGCGTCAGGTCGCGGTGAGTCGCGGTTTTAAGCCGACTTCGTTAATTCTTATCCGAACTTGGTTCAGATTAAATTTCTTAACTCCGGGTTAAATATATTCGTACATTAACGATACATTAACCCCGAAAACACCTCAACTGTATTATATAATGCTCGGAAAATTTTACAGAGCTCAGACCCTTTTTGAGAGGGTCCGAGACTCACTGAATTAAATCCGTCTAGCAAAACGGGCATAAGAAAAATTTAAAAATAATTCAAAATACCCTTAAAAATTACGGGGTGTTACACTTGTGCTTGGTCACGGGCTTTCTGTTGTTGCCCATAACCAGATCTACCGTACTCATGACAACAATGATCTCCTCTGCTCCAAATCCGCCTTCTGTCCTTTTGTTTGGCGGATTTCATGGGGCTTGGCGATTTTGGGAACGTTTCCAATCCAGATCTACTCAGCCTCCTATCAAATCTTCTTCCCTACCGCCCTATCGGAAGCCGATTCGCAGATTTGGGGGAAGTTTTGGACTTCCCTGATTTCCCGGGACGTGCGGAGTTGGTGTTGGTGGTTGGAAGCCGATTTCTGCACCAATCCGGATCTAACGTGGCGATATCTCGACTCTCTGGATGACCTCCACAAAATCGAGTGGCCTCATCGACGACCAGTGAAGTTTGCGCCTTACTAGGTCTCTACAATGGTTGTGTACCTCGAGCGGATCTCTTACCCCATCACTCAAGACCTCTAGCGGTGTAAAATCAGGTTGACTCTTTCCCTTACTTTCTTTATTTTTGCCTTATGCTTTGATCCTTGCATGAACCCCTATAAAATTGAACATTCTAAACACTGTGAAATCCACACTTCTCCTTTCATTACTCTCTTGCACTACTCTGAAAATTCTCTCAAAAGCTTGGTGATTACTATCTGCTTGGTGATTGGTCTTGCGAGAAAACTTGGCACTTTTCGACTAATGGAGAAAGGCAAACGAACTATGAAGGATGTGCTCTGCTCCACTTCTGAAACCATCTCCCCACCAGGTAACTCTCAACAAAACACTCTCTCTACTGAGGCACAAAAACTCCCCAACTCTACCACCCCTGCTAAGGCTCTAGTTTCTGACAAAACTTCTCATACCCATTCTGATACTCCTAAAACTGAGCCTGTCTTCCCTGAAATTGATATGAAGCTCTTTCTTTCTAGGCTTTCTGGGGTTAGAACCAATATTCTTAAGCTGAAAGAAACATCTCTTCTTGGGTATGTCATAGGTAAGGCTATTAACTTCTCTAAAATTAGAAATAAGCTTAAGAATGACTAGAAGTTCATTAAAGGGAGTTTTGAAATTCTGGAAAAACCTAACCTGTGGTTCGAGATTAGATTTGCTAACCCTATTGATAAAAAAAGAGCCTGGGATGGTAGGCCTTATCACATTTTTGGGAAGCTTCTTCTTTTGAAACATTGGACCTCTAGCTTCGATCCTTTCAACGAGTCTGTTTGCACTGTTGATATGTGGATTCGCATCCCCCAACTTCTTGCTGAGTACATTAGTTTTGATGTACTTAGCACTATAATTGAGATGAATAATCTTGGGACCCTTATTAAACTTGATCCTTTCACTGGAAAAAAAAGAGAGCAAAGGGTTAGCTATGCTAGGCTGTGTATCAACGTGGATGTTTCTACTGTGAACAAGAAAACTATTATCATACCGGATGAAGAAGGTCAAGCCATGGTTTATAAACTTTGGTTTGAAGAATCTCCTGAATGTTGTGGTAACTGCGGTGCTCTTGAGCACTCTTTTGAAAGTTGTCCCTTAAGAAATGCTAGACACCAATCGATCCAGCTCACATTCCAGAAATTGAGTGTCAGCTCGGAGCCTGTCATTGCTCCCTCTGACTCTCTTGATTCTGATTGAGTTAGGTGTGGGACTTGAACTCCATGGACGTGAGTTATTGATTGCTTTCCTCCTTTGCATATTTTGGTGCACTTGGTTAGCATAGTGTAGCACTTCTTCAATTTGAGTCACGGGGCCAAACCTTTGCATTTATACATGGGAAGCAATATCAACATTTAAAACACCAATGAACTTAGATATGACATGACATTCGGGGAAGTGAACATCCGATCTAAACACAAGTTGCTTGAGCTCCTTGTAAATCTCATCCGGAGTCTTGGTGCCTTGCTTGATTTTTTTTAACTTGACTTAGTTCCTATCACCATAGTCCTCCAGCACAAATCTGAATTTGAAGGCTTCTTTGAGCTCCTCCAAAGTGGTGATGCTGAGGTAGTTGTTGTGAGCCCTCTCCTCGTTGTCCTCCTTACACCAAGCATAAGAAAAATCCGTGAAGTGGATGGATGCAATAACTACCCTTTGAGTATCGGTATAGCCATAGTAGTCGAAGATGGACTCGGTCTTGGATTCCCAATAAAGATAGTGACGCGTCCTTGGCCTCATATGAGTCAAGTTAGCCGTTGGAGACCGGATCTAGACCGAGAAGAGATTGCAACACCACTTGTATTGAGGTTCTCGGCTTCGCACGCGAGAGATGCCAAGGCAAAGTGGCTGGTCTTCAACGTGATGAAGGGCATAGCAACTTCCGAGAAGGAATCAATGTGATGACTCCTTAGCAAGATCAACGTGATGATCTTTGTGTTTGGTTGATAGAGATGGAACAATGGTTGGTGACGCTCGGATTCAAGAGAAAAGATAAACTCAAACTTCAAAATTGAATAAAAAATAAGCGTAACCTTTCAATGGGAGACTCAGAAGGCATAATTAGGAGAAGAGCTCACGACATGGGCCGAGCAACCTTATTGGGCTAGCCCACTAAACACAAGTGAAGCACACGCCCATTAAGAAATACTAATATAGAAATAAATATAAGTGCCAACATGCCAAATTAAGCAACGACTAAAAATAGCAAAGTCTTAATAAAATCTCAAAAACTACTAAGTGTTGGATGTTGGCCATGCCAAGGGAGCCGCCAAAGGCGCGGTCTGCATGGCCGCGTTGTCGAGTGGTTGGTGGGTTGATTGGAGGGCATCATTCTCCCCCCCTTTGATTCGAAGCGTCCTCGCTTTGAGCGTGTCGAGGCCAGGGAGAACAGTCGATCAACACACAAGGTGGCACAAGCATCATGGTACAGACTCGGTGTGAGAACTATGCAAGGCACCAAGAAAATCATCGCACAAGTTGCGGGCTCTGGAGTGGCCACCGTGGGAGCTAGAGCGCTTGCGCTGAGCGTTGGATCAGGAGTCGTGGTGGGCGTTGGTGTCAGGATCGCGCCCAATGATGTAGCGGGTTGTGCGCAGGGCATTAGGGCGAGCGTCACAAATGGCGGTGGCGTTAGGGAGAGCACTATGCTGGAAGCTGAAGCAGTCACTATGCTGGTCACGGGTGTTAGGGAGGATGTCGCAGATGGTGTCGGTGCTGGTGCGAGCGCTGCGGTGGGCGTCAGTGCCGCAATCGACGCTGTCGGTGTGAGTTTTGTAGGGCTCACTAGAGCGCGCTCGAGGAAGTGCGCGCTAGGAAATCAGAGTAGCATGCATTGGGGCGCTCGGGGAGCGTGCTGGGGGACGAACATAGCGCGTTGGAGTGCGCTCAGCGTAGTGTGGAGAGAAGCACTCAGTGTGGTGCACAAGTTGGGGCCAAGACCGTCGATGTGTGCGCAATGTGTGAGCCTCACCGTCAACCTCTGGGGCAAAGCGTCATTTCAGAACGTACAAAAGCTGCTCCCAAGAGATGATGTATTGCCAACCATGCTCCCATCATTCCAATTCATGCCGGTTCCACCACTTCAGGGCGTAGCCGGTGACGCACTGGATGGCGACATCGCATTGCTCTTCCTAGTCGTTATCCCGATGACTAAAATGTAAGTTGTATGTTGGGCCCACTCCAAGAAGTCCTCGGGGTCGTCATAACCAGCAAAGCGCTGAAGGCGCAACCTTGAATTAAGGCAGGGCCGCGGACTAGGCTCTCGTCGCTTAAGGCCTAGGTGAGTAGTGTCGACGTTGTAGTACTTGGCTAGGCACCAGTCCGATCGTCAACAAGCCATGGAGGCGGCACCTACGCCAAACAAAACTCAAGGCAAGGATAAAGAAGCACAAGAAGTAATCAAGGCACAACCCAACAAGTAAAGTCGATCCTTGTCTCAAACAACTAAAGTTCACTCAAAAGGTCGGTCAACTAATTTGGTTGATCTGTGAGGGAGGTAATGCTTAAAGGAAAGGTCGAAAGCATACAATATCAATCAATGCAAGTAATTGAAAACTCAACACAAGCTCTAGTTCAGAGTTGACAATCAAGGTTATCAATTAATTGCAAAGAACACAAGAAAATTTTGAAACTTTTACTCGTCTCTTTTTTTTTGTTTTTTTGACCACTTGACTTTTTTATTTCTTTTTTTAATACGCAAGCTATGATGCATATAATGAAAAAAAAAATATATACAACAGATAATAACGAACAAGATCTTCTAAACCAAATACTCCCTCCATTCGTTTTTCTTCTTCTTGATTTGACATGACACACTTGTCGAGATGAGTTTTGTATTATTAATATCTCTAATTACATATTAATAAAAATTATAATTTTTTAATATTATCAAAGTACTCATTAAGACGAATCAAACAAGACCCCACATGACTATATTTTTGTTTATATATTGAAAGAAATTTCAAAAATTCTCTTCAATATAAATAGTATATAAAAACTAAATAGGAAGAAAAAAAAGGGACGGAGGGAGTATATACAACCGGTAATATCAACAAGATCTTCTTAATAATTAATTAAATAAACAAGAAAATCAATTCAGAACTACAAATGGCATTCGGTTGAAATCACAATCACAAATTCACAAGCAAAGATATGTACTGCTGGAATTAAGGACAGTGGATATGTGCTTTTGGTCAAAGAGTAGAAAGTGGGATATGGAATCCTTTTGATTTGTATGGGAATGATTCGGTGGATATTTTTTTTTGGAAAGGAATTTTGGGTAGGGGAATATGGCTGATATGTGGGTCAGGTTTGACCGAGAGTTGTGGAATTGGGTTTTTGAATTTGTTAGGCTACGTGGAAAAGTCAAACAAGTGCGTTTGGGTTGGCTATGGACCCGCAGCAAAGTGGGTTAAATATTGTGGCCCATTGTCCCTTTTCTTAGATGAAATCTAAAAATTGTCCCATGTTTTTTAGCTTTTGTTTAATGACCCCGATAGAAAGCATCTCTCCTCTCCCCCTTACCAGTATTTTCTCTCTCCCTTTTTCCTTCCCCAAACCGAGAATCCATATGTTTTTCTTCCATCTCCGGCGATCGGATTCTCCGTCCCGGGCTTCCCTGTCGTCGACCTTTCTGGCTCTAGTTTTCGATCTCCATCTTCGGCCTTGTCCTCCGCCTCCGTTTCCATCCTCCTCCACCGCTCCTGCCACCGAGTACTCACGTTCGTCGTCGACCACTCTTTCGAGGACGAGGGGCTCGTTGTCCGACCTCCAGTGATCGTGGACTTTGAGGACGCCGAGGGGCGTGTCGGGAGCCGCACAAATGGCGGCGGTGTGCTCAGTGCCGGTCCAAACATTTGGTAGGCCCTAGGGCAAAATAAAAATGAAAATCCTCGTAAATATAAAAGTAACACTTGAATATTTTTTTATTTCAAATTTATGAAAGAAATAAAAAAATAATAAGAAAATATTATATATGATATTTATATAAAGTAAATAAAGATAGAATCAAACCACTTCTTATGTCCAACTTAAAGTTTTGATCATCTTAGAAGAATGGGATTTTATGATAAACAATTAATATAAGAAAGAAATATTAATTAACAACATTCAAATAAAAAAGTTATTTATATTCAAAATGAAAAATAAACCTCACAAAGAATATAAAAAAAAAATTAAAATAAAAATCAAATCCAAATTGAAAAGGAATTGGCTCACATATCAAAGGAAATAAAATTGAGAAACGAGAGAAATAGGCCACATATTAATGAAAAAATATTATATACATTATATAAGATAAAAAGAAAAAGTTTGAGTTTTTTATTTTGTCAAAAAAGAAATAAAAAGGGCTTAACTAATATTAAAAAAAACTAACACAATAAAGAAAATGAACTAAAAGAGAAATGGGGCCTACATATTAAAAAGTGAAATTATTGAGATTTGAACCTAAGACCTTTTGAAGGTCAATTATAGTTTCATCCACTAGACCAACTTTACTTTCTATATTTCTTTTTCTTAATTAATAATTATATTACTACTACTTAATATTGAATTTGGGCCCCTCCCGATCTTGGGCCCTAGGCGGTCGCCCTACCTAAACTACCCAAAAGGCCGGCCCTGGGTGTGCTGCTGGGAGTTTCCGACAACGATTTTGGTTTGTTCACCGGATCTGGTGGCGTCGGTCGACAACTTGTTGATGGATGAACTCCAACAACAATTTCGATTAGTTTTCCTTGTCTTCTTCCCTTACCTTTTCACTTCTAGATCTCTCTCTCTCCTTACCCAGTGTCGGTCCAAACATTTGGTGGGCCCTATGGCAAAATAAAAATGAAGATCCTCGTAAATATAAAAGTAACACTTGAATAATTTTTTATTTAAAATTTATGAAAGAAATAAAAAAATAATAAGAAAGTATTATATATGATATTTATATAAAGTAAATAAAGATAGAATCAAACCACTTCTTATGTCCAAATTAAAATTTTGATCATCTTAGAAGAATGGGATTTATGATAAATAATTAATATAAGAAAGAAATATTAATTAACAACATTCAAATAAAAAAGTTATTTATATTCAAAATGAAAAATAAACCTCACAAAGAATATAAATTAGTTCCTACCAAGGCTTTTGGCAGAAGCTAAAGTATAGAAAATTTGTTTGTCGGAACCGAGCACATACTTTCCACATTAAATCCATCCCTAACACTATTTAGGAAGGAATTGGATATCTTTCTGCTTGAAAACTTATACGGGTTTTAATCACAACCCCTTAACATACGTGGGAATCGAGTCCCAAGGCAATTTGTTTGTCAAATGATCAACCAAGTTTTGTTTAGCCTAGCAAAATCCACCAAGATCACCTCGTGCTTAATGATCTCTCTTACCGCGCTATGCCTCACGCCTAAATGACATGATTTTCCATTGTATACATGGTTATATGCTTTAGCCAATGTCGTAGTGCTATCACAATGAATTGATATGGGTGAAATTGATTTTCCCACAAGGGAATTTCATAAATCAAGTAACTTAACCAATTGGCCTTTTTCCTAGCCGTAGCAAACACCACAAACCTAGATCCATGGTCGAACATGATATGCAAGTTTATTTCTTAGAAGCCCATGAAATGGAACCTCCACCAAGAAGAAACACCCATCCACTAGTAGTTGAATGATCGTCTTCATTTGTGATTCAATGTGCATCAGAATAACCTTATAACATCAAGGGTGAGCTAATGTACGTAAGACGAAACTCTGTTGTTCTCTTCATTCAGGTACTTAATTAACCTTCGAACCACTTGCTAATAATATGCACTAGGATTGTTAGTATATCGGCTATCTTTCCTAGTGCAAAAGCAATATCTGGTCTAGTACTTGTCATGACATACATCAAGCACCCAATTACCTCCTTATTAGATAACAGTTTCAAACTCCGATCATAAGGAACCTTCAAAGGGAAACTGTTGTCACAATGAAACTTTTCCAACACTTATTGAATGTAGAGGGATGGTGACAATGATTAACCTTTGGTTCTCGTTATATCTTGATCCCTAACATCATCCTCCCCCATGTCCTTCATTGATAATTTTGATGACGAAACATTCTTTGAAAGGTCTACTTGCCTTTCATCCGTACCAAAGATAAACATGTCATCCATATATAAGCAAATTATAACTCCCTTCTTGGAATCATCAAATTTGCTATACACACAGACTTGTTCAGTTGAATTAGAATGAATCCATTCGAAAACTCAACCTCATCAAACTTATGATGCCTTTTCTTTAGTGCTTGCTTATGCTCATACAAGGACTTGATCAATTTCCACACCTAATGCTATTGCGCGGGCATAATAAACCCTTTTGGTAGTTTCATGTAAACTTCCTGTTCTAAATATTGATTCAATATGTTGTCTTAATGTCCAGTTGGTGAATTACCAACTTGTGAATGGCCTCTAGGGCAATCAATAATCGAATGGTCGATATTCAAGCAACCGGTGCATATGTATCACAGTAGTTGATTCAATACTTTTGTATAAGTCCTTGAAGAACCAATCGGGCCTTAAACTTGTCTATAATTCAATCCACTTTCATCTTCGTCTTCAAGATCCACTTACGTCCCAATGGTTGGCAACCAGGGGGGCTGATCGGCTAATACCCACGTATTGTTCCCCTTGATGGGATCGATCTCATCATTTATGGTCTCATTCCAAAAAGACACATCTTTTGACTTCATTTCCGCGATAATGTTCCTTGGAACATTCTCAATGCTGTAACAATACAAGTATTGTGAACTAATGCCATCCCTAGTTCCCTCCACAAATTATAGTTGGAATTAGGACCAAAAGACATTTTGAAGAAAATCAACAAGCCATGCACATGATATAGGAACCAAGTCCATTGCACATGTTTTGAAGAAAATCGTCTTTCATCAAAGATGACATCTCTTGACTCTATGACGATATCAACCAAAATATATTTATTTGGTACAATAACAAGGGACCTATATTCTTTGTAATGTTTGACATATCCAATAAAGATACAATTAACACCTCTTTCACACATAGTCTGTTTTTTTGGGTTTGCGTAGTCTTACAACTACCCTACATCATCAAGCCCATATATAATTTAGGGTTGTGTTGCCTTTTGAACCAAAGCACATATGGGGTAGTTTTGTTCATTTTTCTTAGGAACCCTATTTAATAGGTAATAAGCTGTCAACAAGGCTTCAACCAAAGTCCGTCACTTAAACCCGAGTAGGAAAGCACCCAATTGACCATTTCTTTAAGAACTTAATTTTTCCTTTCCAACAAACTTTTTTGTTGTGGCGTGTAGGGAGCCGTGGTTTCATGAATCATACCCACGGATTTAGAATATTCTGGGTCAAATATTCGCCACCTCTATAGGTGCACAACATCTTGATCAAAGTTCCCATTAGAAGTTTGACTTCAGTTTTGTAAATTTTGAATTTTCCAACGGCCTCATCCTTAGCATGCAATAAAACACATAACAATATCTAGAATAATCATCTATGTAGGTAATCTCATATTTCTTATTTCCCAAGGATGGAGAATCATGATAATTACATAAATCATTATGTATTAAATCAAGCACATAAGTGAACATCAGGAAAATGTTGTCTTGTTGTCTTAGTAAACATCTATGTTCTACACCTCTCAATACTCATATGAAATGGAGGAACCAAACCATACTTAGACATATCAAACATGTGTTTATAATAAACATGTCCTAGTCAAGCATGCTAGAGAGTGAAAATAGTTCTATTCGAAGGAACAAGTCCTTTAGAGGAAATAAATTCTTGAGCACAAATCATATAAGTTGAACTCAAAACTTCATTTATACTTAATTTAAACATGCAATTACATAGATAACCAAAACCAACAAATGCACGACATTTCGATAAAATAAATTTATCGGCTTCAAAGACAAGATCAAAACCTAATTGGTTAAGGATAGAACCGGATACTAATTTTTTTCTTATTTTGGGTGTATACAACACAATGTTCAGAGTAAAAGTCATCAAGGATGAAAACTCCAGCTCCATTTGGTCCTTATGATGTGTTAGAAGCCACTCCAACGTTTCTTTAGGTGTCGTCTTTGGCAAGTGAAACTTGATCTCCTTTGAATGGCTTTAATTAAACACACAATCGCTTAAACTCAATCACACCAACACAAGAACACAATACTAGCACTTCAAAAATTCACGAAACAAAAGAATGATAAGAGGGCTTTTTTATCTGAAAAACAAAATAATAACTATGCTAAGTTATTTTCGAGTTCAAATCTAAAAACCAATGGATTAAATTGTGTACATTATGAGTTTATTTTCTTTTGAAAGCCTTCGATAGTGAACCTTTTTTTAAACTAAGGCAACGAACTAGGTTGTGAAGCAAGTAAAGTAATCTAAGCAAGCATAACAATGGATATGGCTGGAAAAGATAAGAAAAATAAAGGTTCAACTACAAGCCAAATTATTAGAAGAAACAAATTTAGCCACAAGACTCAATCCACGAACAAAGATTAAATTGAACAAAACTTATGGAAAAAATCAAGCAAATGCACTAATTTGTATAAGAAACAAGTCAAAGATCTACTTAATATCAACCAATATCCAAATATCACCTAAAAGTAAGCCTTAAGATGCAAGGCAAGAACAAAGTTTCTAGACAGTAGGGCGGCAATGATTCAACCATGGGGCTGGCGGCGTGGTGATCCTGGTGGTGGCGTGAAATGATGGTTGTGGTTGTGCAGTGGATCGCCGCATGTGGTTGGTCGTGGTTCGTGGTGGTTAGTGCACACAAATGAGGACATGGCACGAGATAAGGATTTTGTGACAGTAGGGGGTGTGTGTGGTTTGTTTGATCTATTTTTTGGGTAAGTTGGTAGTGGGTAATCGAGAGGTGGTGGTGGCTGGGTTAGTGGAGCTATGGTGGTGGGACGGTGGTGGGTTAATAAGATCGCAATGTTTGGTGAGTTTGGGTGGACCAAACACAAGATCAAGGCTTCCCTGAAAATTAATGAATTGAAAACATGCAAAACAAGATTTTAAACTTTCCTTATCATTGGAAAATGATACCACTTGATGTGTTATATGTTGCTCCAACGATGATTTAGGTCCCGCCTTTGATAATTGCAACTTGATATCCTTTGAATGGATTTAGTTCACCACACAATTGCTCAAACTCAATCAAACAAACACAAGAAGAAAATATGAACACTTGAATGATTCACGAAAGAAAAGAATGACAAGAGAGTTTTTGATTTGAAAAACTCAAGAATAACTATGCAAAGTTATTGAGTTCAAATATATTTTCTATAGAATGAAATGATGTTCTTAAATAATAAAGGCTATGGTTCTAATATACTTGTAGAATAAGCTAACATGAAGCCCTAAAAGGCTAAGTCTCAAAAGGGAAAACTTGGTAAAAGTTCAGAAATAACAATGAGTGCGTGGCCCGTGTATTTGGAACGCACATGGTACACCATGAAATAAAGAGCTTTGCACGGTCGTGCAATGGTGATGCATAGAGGTGGTCATGCTCTAGAATGTAACGCATGGTCTGTGCATTGTGGTGCACGTACGTGGTGTAGTTCGTGCACTCGAGTTTGTTTCCTCTAGTGTCAGATGCATGGTTTCTGCACATGATGCACGGTTCATGCACTCTTCATGCGTGAGAAATCTAATGATTGCTCCCAGGGCTCGGCTATGGTGGCTGCAAGTCCAACTAATAGAGCACTTGTTGCATCCTTGATCTTCATGGCTCTTGACATGGTTTTGGAACCATCAAAAGCCACTCAAATCAATTCGTTAACATCCTTTGTAGTCATGGTCGGACGTATGTCATCCCATTTCCTTTTATTGGGGTAGTTGACTTGTTTCCCATATGAAGCACACGTCCATCATCTATAGACACGAATGAATTGAACATAGTTGTTTCCCCACTCGAGTCAACGAACCACTCTATCACGTCATCCAGCACAAAGAAAACCTTATTAAGTTTAAGAACAAAATCCAAACCATGAAATGTTACTAAAGAGGGAAGAATCTCCTTCGAGGGAATAGTTCTTGTTGATCAAAAATCTTCACAAAATTACAAATCACATCTTATATAATTTTAGGCGAATTAGCCAAAAATGCCTACTTTCACAAATGGGTTTGTAAGAATGCCCAACTTTTAAAAAGATTGCACTACATATATATAGATTGCACATACACCTAATTTGTTTGCCAAAATACCAACTTATAATGGATAATGTAATATGAAGAACATGTAAAATAAATATAGATTAAATCTTTTTCTTTTGCTGGAAACCTTATTTGTTGAAGTTACTAATGAAACTTAAAAAAAGTAGTCTTAATTTATCACTAATTAACTTTTGAACCAAATGAAATCATTGTCCGAAAATTTCACTTTCCATAACTCTGAAAGTTTTACATTGCCGCCTCTTCTTTTTCCCCAAATCTCTGTCAACTTTTATGTTTATTCAAATCCAGAACAAGAACGTAGACAAATCTCCCAAGCGATTACATCAAGTCTCTGTAATCCAGTTGGAAAATAGAAGAATCTCGCAACCCAAGAAAACCCTAATACCCAATTGAAGAGATGGCGAAGACCAAGGCATGGAAGAGTTCGGCGGGAAATGACGATAGGGTTCTTTCAAAAGGTAAGAGGAAAATTTACTCTTCCGATCAAGAGGAAACGAAGGTCGCTAGAAATATGAAACAACGAAGCCCTAACGACATGGACAGTGACCTAGATGAACAAGCAAGTCCAAAACCAAAGAAATTGACGAAAGCAAGAATGAAGAAATCCTGCAGTTTTGAAGATGAAGAGAAAGAACCCAGTCTAGTGGTGTCAATGCATGAAGAAGAAGAAGAAGAAGAAGAAGAAGAAGAAGAAGAAGAAGAAGAAGAAGAAGAAGAAGAAGAAGAAGAAGAAGAAGAAGAAGAAGAAGAAGAAGAAGAAGAAGAAGAAGAAGAAGAAGAAGAAGAAGAAGAAGAAGAAGAAGAAGAAGAAGAAGAAGAAGAAGAAGAAAAAAAGCGACGATGGTGGAAGAATCAAAGTCTAGAAGGTCTTCTAAAGCACTTGGCAAGGTTAGTTCATATTGAAATTCTTCTTCTTTATTGGAGAAAATCTGGACAATATTTTGCTACAAGCTAGGTCTAAAGTTTTTTCTTGAAATTTGTTGCTTGAGTAATGTGTTATTGTTTTTGGTTGAAAATTTTGTTTGATGAATTTGTAACAAGTTCGCAGTTTCTCAAATTTGTCAGTTTAAATCACATATTGTCTAAATCAACATATGTGTAGTCAGGTTAATAATGAAAAACAGCGGAAAAATCACCTTGTAATATGAATCTTTGAAGTTCAACCCTATTGAAGTGTGATACCCCAGGTGTTGAAGATTATTTCACCTAGTTGTGTTGACTGAAATGAGGAATTTGGAACTTTTGATGCTTGTAAGTTGTGTTTAAGTGTGGTTTGTATTCTTGCTTAGACAGTATGACATAAATGATCTGAAAAACGTCGTACTAGCCTGAAAAACATCATACTTGCCTGAAAAACAATCTTTTGTTGGGAAATTATATTTTTGAAGTGTAGATGTTATTCTTGAATATTTATTTATGGGTTTGATTTAATGTCTTGTACCTGTGAATGCAACTTTTTTTACAAATAAAGTACAAGCGAGATAAGGAGGATTTGTTTTATGATCAGATAAATCAGAATTCAAGGTTTGCTTATCTACAAATGATTGAGAACACATATAGTGATGGAGACTGGTAAAGGATTCTAAAGGGGCCTTTTGGGTGGATGGTAAAGCTCATGAAGCACTTGAAACTGTCAATAGAACATGTGCATCATGTGATGCTTAGACAACTAGAGACTAATAAGAAGTGGGAGACATGATATGTTCTGGGAGGAAAATTAAACCATGACGTTTTTCATTAGAAGAGTTCAGGCTTATAACTTTATTGAATTGTGCATCCCGGATGCTAAGGACATATGATGCGACCCTACCCTCCATGACGGCCACAGAGGAAGAACATGCAATGAGCCTACGCTCACAAGGTCCAGTGACAAGATCAAGAGCCAAGGCCATCGCCGACGCCGTGCAATCTCAAATCGCTCGTGTCATCGTTGGCCAAGGCACACCCGAGACCGAGCCCAAGCTCAAAGTCCTCGCCACCATCGGCATCGCAGAAGAAGGCCCATCGCTATCGGCAATAGACGCGCCCACTGACGAGCCCAGTCAACCTTGACGTCGCCGCTGCTCCCAGTGTCCGCGTCCCATGCCTTGCCGCCACCACGGCGCCTATCCTTAGTCATTTAGAGGTTTATTTGCTAAGTGTTAGACATTGTTATTTTGAGAACATTTCTATTTATGGTACTTTCTTGTTTTAGTAGTTTTCATTTATAGTTCTTTCTATTTTAGGGTGTGTGCCCCATGTGTGTCGCATGGGCTAGCCCGTTAGGCAAGACTCGGCCCATCCGAGTCTCGCGTTTAGTATTTAAGTCAAACTTTGTCTATTGTTATTTCTTACGTCTAAATTTAATCAAAGCTTAAGTTGAGTGTTTATCCTCCTTCCTTTGATCGGACGTCAACCCTATCTCTAACTTCGCATCCCCATTCACTATGCCGCCGACGCTACGGCCCCGCTTGATATCCTTCAGGGAAAGTCTATCTTCACATCCCCTTTACTCCGCCGCCGACGCTACGACAAAGCTTGACCATCAAGCAACCCATCCAAACCATCGTTCCATCACCAACCACCAATCGATGTCCATCTCACCCGCTATCGGACCCAGTCCACCATCGTCGTTGTCGCTAGCCTCACCGCTCGCGCCACTGACTTCGCCTTCATCATCGCAGTCGCTATCGAACCCACTATCGGACCCACTCCATCGCTCGTGTCATCGCCCTCGCCGCTGCCATCGCCATCGCTATCATGACACTCACCCTCGTCACCACTGCCGCTGTCGAGACACCCACTCCTTCGCCATCGGCTTCACTTCAAAGCCACCACCGTGTCAGTAAACCTCAAAAGTTATTGTTCACCTCGCCACCGCTTTGTCAACCTTTCGTGCAATTCAACAAGGGTTTCACCCAAGGTTTCCACGGCAGGGTTGACAATGAGACTTGTGACTTCCCACCCAAGACTAGATCCGTCACCACTAGTGCCGACTTGGCCTTCATCGGAGGCAAGAACGTATCAACTGGTATCAGAGCCCAGCAGTCTTGTAAGTCACTAACTCAAGTTTTCAACTTGTTCACATAATTTTTTCTTTCCCATCATCCTTTGCTTCCGCATAATAATAAAAAAAGTTTCAATCTTTGCTTGTCCTAATCGGTTTCTCAAGGAAATCCCTTGGCCGAAAATGTTTTCTTGCCCTACAAGTTTGTTGTGTTTGGTAACTTCAGATATCTTGCATGCTAGAGTGAATTTTCCTTATTTCTTGCGTGAATTTTGTTTCCATGTCTTGCTTGATTTGCTTTTTAGGTTGTTAGCCGAAATTTCCATCTATAAGAAGAAAATCTTATCTTCTTTTCTCTCTTCTATCTCTAAGATCTTGCTTGATCTTTTCTTGTTACTTAGGCCGTCATTTTTTGTTTTGTTTCCTTATCCGATATTTCAAAAAGTCAAAAGATAAGATATTCGGATATTATTAAAAAAAAGAAAAAAAGCCAATCGGTTATTCAAAAAAAAAAGTTATACAAGGCAACCGAGTTAGGGAAAGCTAATACAAGGCAACCCTAACCCACTCGACTCGGCCTAGGCTCATCTTCTCAATCTCTCCGCCGTCTAGGTTAACCCTAGAAGGTAGGTCTTGCTAGTTTGGTTACTTGTTTACGTTTGGTTTAGGGTTCTAATTGCTTTTTCTTGTTTGATTGACGACTTGATTCTCACACCTCTTCTTGTGACTAGCCTTAGCCGCCCGCACGGAAAGCCATCTAAGCCCTCCTTACGTGAACTTTGTTGACTTGACTAGTGATTGCTTGATTGTTGTTGCTTGTGTCTTTTGTTCGTTTTTACTCCTATGTCTGGTCTTATTGTTATAGGTAGCATGACGGCCATCAAGTCGAGTGGAGACAACACCGGTGCCGACAACATCGATCCATAACACCCCCCTTTGGGTCCCCCACAAGATCCAATCTTGGACCTTTCCGAGAAGCAAAGAGAAATCCAAGCTCTTCGACAACAAGTGGCTCACTTACAAGCCATGCAAAGAGCGGCACCAATCGTGCCCACACCGACACCCATGATCCCCATGGATGCAGCGGCTGCGCCACGCCACACCGACGCCGGCCCCAGCTATGCACGCGTGGACAAAGGGAAGGGAGTGATGCCATCAACCTCCAACCTTCAACCACGACTCCAAAGGATACAATCGGTGATTGAGAGTCGCTAGAGCCACACCCGCTGGCTACGATACCGGCTCCAACCGCGCCAACGACTCCCAAGGTGAGTTTTCTGAACCTTATGATTTTGATGATATGTATGCCTCTAGACGCACCCATCGCCGTGTGCCTACCTCGGCGCCACATGACAACCGAACGAGCCACGACGAGCTTGATACTGGCGCACCGAGAAGACCCAGTCGACGACCGCGGTGCGACGACGCGCCCTTGAGGACACCTGCCCTCACACCCATACCATTCGACGTCAACGAGCATCTTGGCCACCAGAGTGCGAGGACTCCTCGCTATGGCTCCGCGACACCGACGATCCATGATGATTTTGAGGAGTTTGACGATGAAGAGATCGAGGACTCAGGTATGGTAAATCCTAACTTTTATCATCCTTCTCTTGGTGATCCTATTGAGTTGCAGGATAGGCCATCAGATTGGATACCCCCGCCGCGCATACAAGCCCAAGGCGCCATTGATTGCGACACTCGCGGCCAGCGCCGAGACGATGTGCCACGAGACTTTCGTCGCTGAGCCGACTACGATGCCCAGCCACGACAACGCTGCCGCGAAGACGGCCATGCGCACAGGGATGAGTTAGCCCATGGCGATGCCCACCAAGGCTGCGAAAGGCGACAACTTGGCCGCGTTCAACCACCTGGCTTGCACGCCTACCAAAACCCCCTCTTTGCAGCCACGCCACACAATGCGCCCCAGCAAGTGACACTCGCGCCTCGCTACCAACGACACAAAGTCAAGGTAAAGATCAAACACTTTCTTGGTGAATACGATCCCTTTGTTTTTCTTGAATGGGTGCAGGCCACTGAGTACACCTTGAGGTATTGCCACGTTCCCCCTGAGGAGCACGTCGACGCCGCCATATTGCACTTCCGAGGCACCGCCCGTGTGTGGTGGCATAGATTTGTTGACGACTGCGTCTGACGCCGCCTTCCTCCAGTCACCGAGTGGCACCAATTGGTCTACATCATGACCAAAAAGTATATCCCCCCAGATTACAGAAATCAAATGAGGATGGAAATTTCCATGGCTCGCCAAGGCACCAAGACTCCTCTTGAGTTTTTCTCACAATTGGAGGACATGTACTACAAGGCTAGCATTAGTGTCGCACCTTCGACACTGAGGACAAAATTCTTGAGTGGATTGAATGCCCCCATCCGAGACCAGCTTGAGATCTTGCCCGTCAAATATCTCAACACATTGACCCACACGGCGATACAAATCCACAACCAACTCAATCGCCGCAAGCAATACACATGGCAATCTGGCCAATGCAAGTACGATTCTAACCCTAGTCAATCTAGTTCTACTAATGTGCGTGCACATGCCTCTGCCCCAGCAGCGTCTAGCCAAGGCCGCCAGCCGAAGCCCACGACACAACCCACTGCCAGCCGCGCGTCTGTGCCAACGACATCGTCTACGGGCACCAACCGAGCGCGTGATCTTGACTGCTACAAGTGTGGAGGCCGGGGCCACTACAAGAAGGATTGCCCCAACTCGAAGAAGATGCTCTTCTCCTCCACCGCCGCTGGCTACGAGTCATACGAGGAGGACAAGCCCACTCTCGAGCCCATTGAGGAAGGCATCGAGGACACCGAGGATGCCTACGACTGTGAGCATGCTTCACTGCATACGGGCACACCACTAAGCCTAGTGACAAGGCGCATCCTCACCGTCAAGGAAGCAAGCCTAGTTGACCAATGCGAGAACTTGTTCCACACAAGATGCCTCGTCAAAACGGCTTCCTTGAGTGTCATCATCGACGGAGGGAGTTGTTGCAACACATTGAATGAAAAGGTGGTGAAGCACTTCGACTTACCCACCATACCCCACCTACAACCGTATGCACTCCAATGGATTTCTTCAAGTCCGGGTAACACAGTATCTAGACAATGCCTTATTACCTTTTCTATTGGTCAATACTGTGATTCCACTCTTTGTGATGTCATTGCAATGGATGCCAGGCATCTTTTGCTTGGGCGCCCGAGGCAACTCGACAGGCGCGTGCTCCATGATGGCTATTTAAACACATATGTGTTTACTTATCATGGGAAGCGCGTCACATTGCTATCAATGTCTCCCCATGAGATCTTGCAGGACCAGGTTGAGAGAGATCGCCAGAACGCCATCGAGGCCGCCGATACAAGGCCAGAAGAGACGCCAGCAGCACTGCAAAGGCAAAACTCATCCAATTTTGGCAATTGTTTTTCTCCCCCAGACACTGCTTCCAAGAAGTCGAACGCCACAGGTGGGTCACCCAGTGCCTCCCTGGATCGTGACGGCGCCGCTAACACTGCCGCTAGGAAGGCCAAGCAGAGGCCCACTGAGACTTGGCCAGGCACTCCACATTCTAGCTCGAGAACTGGTGTCCACACACACAGTGCCTCACAAAAATCACCAAGTGCCTCGCTTCCCTCGCAGTTGGTCGTTCGATTGTCGTAGATGCCTCTGTTGCAAGGCTGTTGTGAGCACAGGCTGCTTCTTGCACGGCCCAGTGAGCTCACTGCAGCTTTGACAGGCAAGGCGCTATGTTGTCTATTGGTGCCCACTCCATGCGTCCCTGAGACACCCATTGCCGAGCCATTGCCATCGCTGCTTTGCTCGCTGACTTCGACGATTTGTTTTCGGAGGAGCTTCCACAGGGCTTACCCCTATTATGAGGCATTGAGCACCAAATCGACTTGGTGCCTGGTGCCTCCACGGCGCGACCCTCTTCTCCAAGATTGACTTGAAGAGTGGCTATCACCAGATTCGTATGAAAGAAGGTGATGAGTGGAAGACCGCCTTCAAGACCAAGTATGGGCTCTATGAGTGACTCGTCATGCCTTTTGGGCTCACTAATGCCCCAAGAACATGCATGAGATTGATGAACCACGTCTTGAGAGCATTTTTGGGGAAGTTTGTTGTAGTATACTTTGATGACATTTTGATTTATTCTCATAGCCTTGATGACCACATCAAGCACCTTAGGCTTGTGTTAGAGTGCTTGTGACATGAGAGCTTGTATGCCAATCTTGGCAAGTGTCGCTTTTGTTTGGACATGATACACACGATTATGTTGTGTGTATAGACGAGGTTTTAGCATTGTTTTAGTGGTGTTTTAGGAGGCTGATGAGTGCTATTTTGTAGCACATATCTAAGGGTTATTACCAGGTTTGAGGCGCCATTTGGTTGGATTTTATGCATAATTAGAGATTATGGAATTAGAGTGGAGAAGTGAAGAAATCATGGGATTTATAGAGGTTTGAAGTGTATTGAAGAGTAGAAGAACAATATGCTGAATTCAAATGGTTCGTTCTCTCTACTCAGATGTCCAAATGAAGTGATTCCAATTCGAGGAGTTAGATCTTGAAGTCTAATGCAAGTCCTAAAAATATGAGCGCAATCCGAGTTGGGAATCAAAAGTTATGGCGTTTTTACTAAAGTGTCGCAGAAGCTGAAAAGTCACCGCCCCGCGCCAGAAGCCACCGCGACCCGGCGGTGGATCTCAGAGAAGACTGACGCCCCGCGGTGGGCACGTAGCGCCTCGCGGCCAGAAGACTTTATTTCCTTATTTTTGATATTTTGGATTTCCTTATTTTCTATTATTTTATTTCCTTTGTTATTTTCATTAGGTTAACTTATTTCCTAAACCTATTTAAGACCTCTTTCTAGGTTAAGAGGCATACACTTTACAATCTACAATTTAGTTTTACAAGTTCGTCTGCCTCTAGGGTTTTCAACCCATGGAGAGCTAAACACTTTTATTTCGCTAGACAATTGAAGCATTGCAATGGATTGGTTGTGAGATTTCTATTCCTTGTTCTATATCTTATAAGTGTTGGTTTGATTCTCTTGGTTATATTGTCTATTGATTTATGTTGGTTTATCTAGAGTTGCTAACTAGGCTTATCGACATCTATCATAGTGCTAGGATTGCATATAGGGGTTCCGAGTGCATATCTAGTGACAAACACAATTGTGCGTATAGGGGTTCCGAGCGTATAATTGTGAGTGAGAATCAGTTGCATGTTAAGTAGGGGAGTGAGTACTTGTACGTCTTTCTACATGTATGTATCTTATATCCTTGTGTGCATTGCTATTGGTTTATTGGTGGTAATGTACCCCGGTCTGGTATCGCGTGACAGGCGTGACTGGTGTATTTTACCATTGACATAGTAATAAGTCTATTGACAACTGTGAGAATCAGTAGTACTTAAGATCAGGATGGGAATAACTATAAGATTGTGAAAAGAACTTGGATTTAATAGATTTCAGTGATCAACCTGTTTCCTTTGCAGTGTGGATATTTGTCTAGTGGAATACTCACACGCATCATTCTTATTCTTTCTCTAAAGCTTGCATCTTTGTTCCTTTGCTTGATAATCAAAACCCCCCTTCCTTTGTTACTTCGCATGTTCATAAACACATGAATTGATCACTTCCTCCCTGTGGATTCGACACTTGCTTGCCTCTACTACTTGTTTAGGTTTGTTTAGGATTTTATTTGTTTAGGTGTCATGACGACAATGCCCTATCAGAGGCGTTGATGGAGTTTTGGCGAGGAGGTGCTGAAGACCCACTTTTGGAGGCCTTGGGAGCATTCAGAGCTAAAGAGACGAAGAACTGAAGAAATGGCTTCACGGCGACCGCCGGCCACATTGCAGCGACTGCTGCTAAAGGATTCCCAGCTGCCTTGGCTACATCATGAGCACGACGACCGCCGTATAAAGACGGCGACCGCCGCGATTACAGCGATCGCCGCAAATGATGCAGCGATCGCCGCCGCTGTCAGAAGCGCCACCGAACCGTTTTCCTTATTTGTTTTATTTGGATTATTTTTATTACGTTTTAGTATTTCGTTTAATGTTAATTTTGGATATTTTCCTTTTAGTATTTAAGGGTTAGATGGGAGCTTGGCCTCCCATATCTCTCTCGAACCCTAATTTCATTCTACGTACTTTGCTATGAATAACTAAGCCACTCTTGCTTAGTTAGACGCTGAAGCTTTTGTTTTGATTCAGTTGTGAGATTCTCGTTCTTAATCTATTGCATGGATTTTATCTATTCTCTTGCTTGATTGCTTATGATTGATATTGATAATTTCTAGTCTGATCAACTAGGGTTTGTTGTTATTGATCTATTGCTAGATTTAGATTATTACTGGTTGAGCATATCTATTTCAGAGTAGCAACTGCATCGTGCTAGTATCTGGTTGTGCTAGTCTTATGCAGAAGAGAACTGATTTACATTCTAGGATAAAAGCTGGTTGTTTTATGCTAGAATTGTATCCAACTATATTCCTATCCGTAAGGCTGCTGTTAAACTGAATCTTGATAGTTTCAGGGTTGTTTAGTTAGTTAGTGCTAATAGTATCTGGTTGTGCTATTAGTTATATCTGAAAAAGAATTGGAATTTTCATTGCATGAGATTTTGAATGAGTATCTAGGATCAACTTGTCATACGAATAGTGGATGTTGTTTGACTAAGTGCTTTTCCCATCACTGATTTCACAACTCTTTAGCTTGTTTACCTTTTGCATGTTTAGAACTTACAAAACTCACAAAACCCCCATTTGGTTACTTTGGACTGACATACAAATTGCATATTAAGATAGACTATGTCTCCCTGTGGACTCGACCTTTACTTATCTAGGACTACGGTTTAAGATTTGTTTGGATATTTTGCATAGTAGGAATTAGAACGACAAATTCTTGTTATCAGGACACTACTAATGTTCTAGGATACGTGGTGTCCAAGGATGGCTTACGCGTCGATGAAGACAAGGTCAAGGCCATAAGAGAGTGGTCGATGCCGACGACACCCACCATGGTGAGAAGCTTCCTTGGCCATACAGGTTTCTATAGGCGCTTTGTGAGAGACTTTAGCTCCATCGCCGCGCATTTGCATGAGCTTACCAAGAAGGGAGCCACAGTCACTTGGCTTGAGGCCCACGAGAAGGCCTTCACGGCCTTGAAGGATGCATTGTGCCACACGCCTCTACTCCAGCTCCCTGACTTCGCCAAGCATTTTGAGGTGGAGTGTGATGCGTCCAACGTCGGCATTGGAGGCGTCTTGCACCAAGAGAGGATGTCCATTGCCTTTTTCAGTGAGAAGCTCACAGGGGCCACCCTCAACTACCCCACCTATGACAAAACGTTATATGCCCTATTTCATGTGCTAAAAGCGTGGCAACACTACCTTTGGCCATGAGAGTTTGTCATCCACAGTGACCACGCCGCCTTGAGCTACTTGAAGAATCAAGCCCGCCTCAACCGACGCCATGCTCGTTGGGTGGAGTTTCTTGATACATTTCCCTACGTCGTGGTCCATAAGAAGGGCAAAGAGAATGTGGTAGTTGACACCCTCTCTCACAGGTACGTTTTCTTGACCCATGTTCAAACTAAGGTTCTTGGTTTTGCTTTGATAAATGAGTTATATGTGCTTGACCCTTTCTTTAAGCCTATATTCGAGCATTGCCTTAGGAGCCGTGAGTTTGAGTCTTATTTCCTTTGTGAGGGTTACTTGTACAAGGCTAGCCGCCTATGTATCCCTAGGTCCTCTATTAGGCTCATTCTCATCCAGGAAGCCCATGATGGCCATGGCCACTTTGGAGTTGCCAAGACCCTGGCCGCGCTTAGGGAACACTTTTTATGGCCACGTATGACCCACCAGGTGACCCGCTACTATAGGAGTTGTGTGACATGCCAAAGAGCCAATGCCAGGTCTAGTCCACACGGCCTCTACACACCACTGCCCATCCCCGCCGGCCCTTGGGAAGACCTTTCCATGGATTTCATCATGGGTTTGCCCCTCTCGCGTCGAGGTAAGGACTCTATCTTTGTGATTATGGATAGGTTTTCTAAGATGGCCCATTTTATAGCTTGTAAGACCACCCATAGTGCTAGTGAGATATCCGATTTATTCTTTGAGCACGTGGTGCGTCTTCAAGGAGTCCCTCGTACTATTGTGAGTGATAGGGATTCTATGTTTGTTGGCCATTTTTGGAGAACACTTTGGGGCAAGCTCGGTATTAAACTTCTCTTCTCCACTAGCTACCACCCCAAAACCGATGGCCAAACCGAGGTGACGAATAGAACCCTAGGAGCCCTCCTTCGCACCATGCTTAAGGCCAACCCTAGGCCTTGGGAGGACTTAATTTCTATTGTCGAGTTTTCTTATAATAGGTGTAGGCACTCGGTGACCAAGCTCATCCCCTTCGAGATCGTCTACGGAAGGAACCCACTGACGCCGCTAGACATGCTGTCGCGCCCACTGCAGGACCCAGAGCACATCACCATGGCCAACCGCGCCGAGCAGGTCCAAGAGCTCCATCGGAGAACGCACAAGCAACTAGAGAGGCGAGCCTCGCAATACGCCTCACAGCACAACCATGGCCGCTGCCGCGTCGTATTCACACCCGGAGACCTTGTCTGGGTGCATTTGCGAAAGGAAAGATTCCCATCGCGGCGCAAGCACAAACTAGCCCTTCGTGGAGATGGCCTATTCCGCGTGATCAAGGTCATTGAAGATAATGCCTATCAACTTGAGCTCCCAACCGACTATGGAGTCCATGCGACCTTCAACGTCGCCGACTTGACACCCTATATGGAGCTCGAGTTTGATGATGGTGAAACGGGGATGCTTCACAGCCAAGTGGGAGAGGGTCATGCGACCCTGCCCTCTATGATGGCCATAGAGGAAGAACTTGCCATGAGCCTACACTCACAAGGTCCAGTGACAAGATCAAGAGCCAAGGCCATCGCCGACGCCGTGCAATCTCTCATCTCTCGTGTCATCGTTGGCCAAGGAACACCCGAGACCGAGCCCAAGCTCAAAGTCCTCGCCACCATTGGCATCGCAGAAGAAGGCCCATCGCTATCGGCAGCAGACGCGCCCACTAACGAGCCCAGTCAACCTTGACGTCGCCGCTGCTCCCAGTGTCCGCGTCCCATGCCTCGCCGCCACCACGGCGCCTATCCTTAGTCATTTAGAGGTTTATTTCCTAAGTGTTAGACATTGTTATTTTGAGAACATTTCTATTTATGGTACTTTCTTGTTTTAGTAGTTTCCATTTATAGTTCTTTCTATTTTAGGGTGTGTGCCCCATGTGTGTCGCATGGGTTAGCCCGTTAGGCAAGACTCGGCCCATCCGAGTCTCGCGTTTAGTATTTAAGTCAAACTTTGTCTATTGTTATTTCTTACGTCTAAATTTAATCAAAGCTTAAGATGAGTGTTTATCCTCCTTCGTTGGATCGGACGTCAACCCTATCTTTAACTTCGCATCTCCATTCACTCCGCCGTCGAGGCTACGGCCCCGCTTGATATCCTTCGAGCAAAGTCTATCTTCGCATCCCCTTCACGCCGCCGCCGACGCTACGGCAAAGCTTGACCATTAAGCAACCCATCCAAACCATCGTTCCATCACCAACCACCACTCACTGTCCATCGCACCCGCTATCGGACCCAGTCCACCATCGTCGTCGTCGCTAGCCTCACCGCTCGTGCCATCGATTTTGCCTTCATCATCGCAGTCTCTATCGAACCCACTATCGGACCCACTCCATCGCCCGTGTCATCGCCCTCGCCGCCGCCATCGCTATCGTGACACTCACCCTCGTCACCGCCGCCGCTGTCGAGACACCCACTCCTTCGCCACTGGGTTCACTTCAAAGCCACCACCGTATCAGTAAAGCTCAAAAGTTATTGTTCACCTCGCCACCGCTTTGTCAACCTTTCGTGCAATTCAACAAGGGTTTCACCCAAGGTTTCCACGACAGGCTTGACAACGAGACTTGTGACTTCCCACCCAAGACTAGATCCGTCACCACTAGTGCCGACTTGGCCTTCATCGGAGGCAAGAACGCATCAACATAGTAGATGACAAGGCTATAGTGTACCAATTTTTCAATGTGAAGGGTATTACAATATCTCAACTTTTAAACAGACTCATCTCATGTCATGAGGACACCATATTCAAACTGAAGATGGTATTGTTGCTAATAGTTGAGGGTGTGGTACTAGGAGGTGATAAGAAGATAAATGTCAACCCTTCACATGTGAAGTTGATTCAAGGCTTGGATCGTTTTAGTAACTTCCCATAGGGTAGGAGTGCTTATATGGACCTACATGAGAGTTTTTCTACTACTTTGGATTCAACATTAGAGTCAGTGCAACTTGCACTTGTAATTTCAAAACCAGTTGTACTTAGTTAAATCAATACATTTGTAGTCTATAAAGGGTTTGCCAATGGTGTTTCAAGTAAGTTGTACTTAGTTAAATCAGTACATTTGCAGTCTAATTTGTTGTTCATACTTGTGGTCTAATTGCAATTTTATTTTGTTTCAGATTTGATTATATGAGGCAGTGCCACACCTTGGTAGCAAGTTTGCACAAAGGCTTAAGAATCCTATTCTTCCATGAGGTTTGATATGGCTCAAAATAACTACATCGGACTTGGATTATGTTGTGGATGACATAAGGGAAGATATGTTGTGAAACAAATCCTAGTGGAGGAGGGAGGAGAGGACTTGGGAGAAAGTTGTTACTTCCCAACGTAAACGAAGTTAGACTACATTTACTAGTTTTCCGGTCTTGTTTTGATTTAGTCAGGTCACTATTTCCAACATGTACATATACGAAAGGGCAAATGCACATATAGCCACCCACTTATACGAAAGGGCAAATGTACATATACCTGCCCACTTATACAAAATGGAAAATCTCGTAAACCATCTGTTCTATAAGGCGACCTTGTGAGTGAATTTCATCCACAAAGGTGGATAAAGCTGAAGCACACTTGAAGGCCCGGGGAAATCAAGTGTGTCTGGTAAAACTCATATGCTATCTTGAATCAGTGTGCATATGGTTGATGTTGGTTTTGATTTGTGCTTGTTTTTTATTATGTGTAGAAGAAACAAGTTTGTCATGTAAAATGGAGATTTCATAATTTTATGTTGTGCATGAGTGTCGTGGTAGTTGGTTTGGGTTATGCATGCCATTGCTTTAATTTCATACCATTAGAAGGCTCAGTTTTTGTCAATTCCTGGCTTGATGCTTCTTGGACGGATACAAGATGGTGGATGCTTCATAGACAGATGCTAACTCTCAAGCTTTGCTTGAAGTTTGCGTACAATATAATCATCAATTCAGTCCATATACCGCTATGCGTTAGCATGTCCTAACATATCGTATTGGTACTACGCAAATATAAGTGTATGAAGGAGGCTTTCAATATTTGGCAGTAGCTTGAATCGTTTGGCAATGTTCAGTGTGACCCCACTATTGGCGCCATTATCGCAGATGAGGAATGGTGGGAGAATAAAATCATGGTGAGTTGATTAGCCTCTGGTATTAGATTATATATTGAAATTGCAGGCCTTCTTTTGTTTTGTTGTTGTATTTTTTTTAGCTGAAGGAATGTTTCAAGAGGTTTCGTACCAAGCGTTTGACCCCCACCATCAAAGAATTGTCTGCTAAGCTTTGGGACATTAAATACTTTCCTATGTGGATATTTTATTTAGGTGTTTAGGTTCGTAAGATAAGGATATGACTTCCTTTGGCCTCTGCGGATTTGCGTCGCTAGTTTTTTCATTCGTTTGTGATGTATGAAGATAGGGTAAATATCATCATGTGGATTCTATAATGCTTCTCCCCATGAAATCGATTATGAACTTTTCAACTCTACTTAAACATTTTCAGAGGATACTTGGCTTTTTCAGAACATATAAATGCTATGTTAGGTATATACTCTATTCCTCATTGTTTTATCCGTAATTTGCATATATTTCATCCCACACATCTTCAAGACCATAAGTGCATACTTCATCACCTGAAGCACAATCGCCAACATCGTCAAGACCATCAGTTGTATCATCCCCAACGTTATCTCTATCATCCTCAAATACCTCTTCAATTTGCTCATTTCCATATTCCTCAATGAAGTAACTTTCATGTCCTCATCATCGTTGCTCAGTATGTCGCTGAAATGTTTCTCTTTCTTTTGTTGTTTACCCTGACTTCGACCATGTTCTCCTTGACAATTCTTCTCAACTCTGCTCTGTTGTCAACTTGAATGATTTCATCTATGTTCTTCACATCTTCGTCTTCTATCCCAATTTAGTAAAAAAAGACCTAATATAAGTCGTGTTGTCTTCGCTTTTCGTTATTGGTGGCATGGTTAGATTAGTGGTCGTTTCATGAACATTGTTTTCAATTGGAGAGATTTGCGCCACTTGCTCAATCTCCTACTTTGCTTCCTTAAATCTCATATTTAGAAACATGTAGGCTTCCAAATCATCATCATCATCATCATCATCATCATTTATAGAGGTACGAGAAAGGTTAAGTTTCTTTGGTGAAACATATTTAATTTGGAGCAAGTACCTTTCTTGATCAAAGGGGTTCTTCTCTGCAGCGTATTGAAGTCGATACCTTCACAAACAACCATTGGCCTTGATATTCTATCCCCTTCATCAGACAAGTTTCTACCAATGAGATTCCACTCTCTCTTGCTTATGACATTTATGTGGAAAGTCGTTCAAACTACATAAACACATTGAAGAAAGGGATTTCCTTTGAACTGGATAAACTTATGAATAAGTGGCTAGAAACTTAGCCATGGATGTTGAACAAAACATAACTATGTCAAGTCTCATCCGAATTTTATGTGCATGCATCAAATTTTTATTCAATATAGGGTTGTGACAGAACTCGATGAGCGTTTAACTTTAATCGAGTTTTCTACATATCGGATAAATTAGAATCAAGTGTAGTTCAAAATATTTTACTATAGAGTTTGTCTGGTTTGGTTTTAATGCATCAGATGAATGAATTAAGATGCACCTTCTAAGAAGGGTTGCCTAAATTCTATCCATCTATCATTTGTGTGTAAATTGTACCTTTAAATATGCATCAAAAGAATGGAATTAAATCCACCATCTAGGAATAGTTGTTTGCACCTTCAAACTATCATATGCGAAATACAAAAGTGATTTGTAACTTAATTCCGATTTGGTATCATATGGTGAGTAGACCCAATATGTGTATGCATTATTTCGGGCGTGAGTTCGAAATAAATCTTAGTAAGAACCATTTAGTTTTAATTTTGACTTCATATTTAATTAATATCATCTTAAATTTTATCATTTAGTTTTATTTTTTATATTAATATCAAGGTTCTTGCATGTCTCATGGAAGAGTATCACATTATACATAGTTTCAAAAGAATTCGTCTTCTTTAGTAAATTTTTCTTTTGCAACTATATTCAATATATAATATGTATGTGATCTTAAATCTTAATTAACATATGTGACTGTACTCAGTTTCCCAATAGTTTGGTATTGAGTTCCCATGCAACCAATGAAGTCGTTATGTAGTTTAAAACCTAATAAATATAACTGAATTTTACACTCTTATATTTTATGTCAAAGTTCATATGTATCCATCTTTATGAGGTGAAATCAAGTCATACGTAGTTTTGAAAAATAATTTAATTTGATTTGATTTTGACCTTGCTTATGGTCATTAATTTTCAAATAAGCCAACACTTAGCCCATAATTCTAACTAGTTTTCCCTCAATGAGTCATCCTTTTAATTAGAGTTTATTGCAAGAATACACCAAAAATGGTCACATGCTTACAAAAATAGACTAGCAATTAATATATTTGCATGGCTGCTAAAAGAATTGCAAAACTACACCATTTTTTCCATAATAAAGGTAAAATTAGAAATCATTTTTCCTCTTGTTTTTGGATATTAGGATGAAAATAAAGTTAACAACCGTTTAGAATTTGTTAAGAAAACATTAGCAACAAGTTGAAAACCCTCTTAACACATCAGTTAGCGCCATAAATTCTAGAGTTTCCTTCAAAAAGAGGAAAAACTGGCAAGCAAGATTGTGGGCTTGGTAAGATTGAGTTCAAACACACACACACACACACACACACACACATATATATATATATATATATATATATATATATATATATAGAGAGAGAGAGAGAGAGAGAGAGAGAGAGTTACATTTGATCAGCATTGAAATCGAAGAAGAGAGGGACGAAGTATGGCAAGTGCAGTTCGCATTAGAAAAAGAACAAGTTCAAAACCCTAAACCTAATATATGAGAAACTTAATGGCTCCACTATCCAGGACAACACGCACTACAAATGGATAGGGGAAAGGCGAGAGCAGTAAAAGGAAAAGAGAGTATGGAGTTATGGAAGCAAGGAGTTCCAAGAAGGTGAAAAAGTCGATGAATACTGAAAATCAGGATAAGACGGAAGGAAAGAAGAAGCCATAACTGTGAATGTCAATGACAAAAGAAGGGTAGGTAAGTATGGATGTTAAAATATTAATCTTTGTTTATCCATGAATTTTAATCCTATATTGTTGAATTTAGGGTTGTATGTTTATAATTGTTTTCCTGAAGTGTCGTTACAGAACAAATGAAAGTAGTAAATAATGGGAAGCATTGATTAGTTGTATATTGAATCATGTGTTGTGAATCATAGTTATGTTTTGTTGAAGTAGACAATTATTGCACAATAGGAACATGTTGGTTTGTAGTGTGTGCAACATATATTTCGACAGCATGATGATAAGCATGAACAAATGAAGCAGATGTAATATTGAATAAAAAGTTGATGCATGCAAAGAAAATTCGAATGATCATAATCTAGATTTAATTGGTAAACTTATAAAATCCAGATGAGCATTATCTATACAAAAATGATTGTATAATTTGTGTGTAATGTAAAAGTGATGAAATTTATAGTTGTAGACCAGTAATGATTATGTTTGATAGTGAATGGATAGGGATAGGGTGAAGCAAAAGCATTTTTCTATGTGCATTAGTTATTGTTGTTGTAAACATGGTCCAAACATTTGGAAAAGAAAGGATAAGTGCTAATGGGTGTAATTTTTTTATAAATTGAACAAATTTTTGCAGATTACATATAAGTATGGTAAAGAGGAGTAGTTTTTTTGAAGAATAAACCAAAATTCAAGGATTCTGTATCCTTCGATGATCGAGAACAAACTTACGCCTTGTGATTGGCAAAAGATATTGGATAGGCCTTTAGGTAACATTGTGAAGTTGTTGAAGAGATTGAGATTGTCTTCCCATTTGCTCCACTATATGATGTTCAAACAAGTTGTATGTGAGAAGAAGTGGGACATGTGGTATGCGGTTGCCGAAAAATGTTTTTGGTTTTCTCTAAAGGAATTTAGGCTTATTACATGTATGAACTGTGACATTCCAATAGAAGAGGAAACACAATGGGACAAGTCGGCAATGCTTGAATTTTTTGGAGTGAAGACAATGACAATAAATCAACTACAAACCAAATTCCCAGATGCTCCCCATGACAACTCCTTTAAATACAAGGTGGCATTGTTGGTGATAGTTGAGGGTGTATTGTTGGGTGGAGATAAGAAGAGGCACATCAAATCAAACAATATGAAGCTGCTGCAAAACATGGATCGATTCAAGAACTACCCTTGGGGCAGGATGGCTTATATGAATTTGCACAAGAGCTTACAAGATGTGCTAGACACTAAAATGGAGTCCATTGAGTTAGCATTAGTCATAAACAAAAATCGAAGAGCAGGTTACACTATATAGGTTTGCATGTTGTCTTTCAAGCAATGTTCTAAAAATTCCCGCTTAGGGCCGCCTAGGCCTCGCCTGAGCGCTAGACAGTCATCCACCGCCTAGGACCCCGCCTAGGCAAGATGAAGTCTCAGATGTTGTGGAAGCAGCAACATCTTAGGAGATGACAGATGCATAGAACATAATTTTGGGCGACACTTTGTAAAATAAGGCCCATTATTATTAATCTAACATCATTCCAACATAATTTTATAAACATTAATGAATTTGGGAGAACATAGTCAAATAATCACATGAATCACGCATTAATTTTTAATCTGCCTAGGCCCACGCCTAGCCGCCTAGGCGCTAGGCCCCCTCAACCGTCCAGCTCCCGCCTAGCGACTTTTAGAACATTGCTTTCAAGTAAAAAAAACATCACAAATTTTAATAACTTTCTGTATATAAAGTGTAAGAGTTGATTAAGTAGTTGTGCTAATGTAATGTTATTACATAGGTGTGGATGTATGAAACAATTCCATACATCGAAATGGCTTTTGGAACTCTGTTGAATGATACTTTCATGCCCCGGTGTGCAAGATGGGCTTGTAATTGTAGAGGTGAGAAGGATGCAATTAGAGCGGCTCTAAAGGGGGAATTTCAAGTGAGTCACTAGTAGAAAAAATGCATTTTACCACGGTTTATTTGCAAAGATTACCACGGTTATGAATCGTGGTAAACTTGGTCGTGGTAAACATGTTTACCTCGGTTTCATGTTTACCACGACTACATAATTACCACGGTTAATGAACCGTGGTAATTCAACCAACCGTGGTAAAAGTGAAACTATTTAAAGTACTTTCAACAGTAGTTGTTTAACCCGCAGTAAAAATGAACCATAATAAACTTGTTTAAACCGTGGTAAATTGGTTTTATCCGTGGTAAACTTGCATCCCTATAAATTTGATCGGACCTAGGTAAATGTGGACCTATTTAAGTACCTAAATTACAATATAAATTATAGCATACCCATAACCATAATTATCTAAACATTTGCATGACTTAAAAAAGGACGAGTATAAAAATGGATTAAATATTAAAATATCATACACCAATGTATTGTTATAAATGCAACACACTCAAAAGTTGAAATGTCACTAAAAATAATCTTTAGCTAACTAAGATATGAAACACTTGCACCAATGTTCCACGTACGTACTAACTAATCTATAAAGGTTTGCAAATGTTGCTCATTGATCCCAAATCTCATGTACCAGATGCTCTGGGCCTTGTAACTAGTTTAGTAAGGTACAAGTACCTGACACATGAAAATAATACATCAAAAACCAAATTAGATCCCCAATGCAAGTCAAAATGGCGAAGTAATAGTTTTTGTCATGACAGGAAACTTAGCAAGAAAGTCAAGGTACTTGTAATTCCGCATGTATACAAACACAATTACTAACATGGTATGTTCATTCTTCAATTAAAGGTGAAATGATAGTAGATACACAACAAGAAGCATATGACAAAGAAACAACAAGTGCCTTGCAAATTCCAACATATAGTTCCACAAAAATATGCAATTTTGCAGATATATTAATCAAAGAGGAATGTAGAAATGAAGTTTATGATCATGAAACCTGTCATATCGTTGTTTATATATCCATAGAATGACTTGTTTGATGAATAAAGTAGGATGTGCAGAAATGAACCTTTATCTAAAGGCCAATGCGTCGACGGCACATATGCACTTTCACAGTCCTGAAACGGGGACATACAATAAATGATTTTCAAACACAGCTAGGAAAAGGAAACTATAGTACAAAGAAAGTATTAAAGGATAAATTTTTAGAATATATGTTGTACAAGAACATATGAATGGCTTGTCAAGAATAAAAGAACAAAAAGCATAGGCATGTCTAGTCTGAAAATACGAAGCTATGTGCCATCAACAATGCAGATAACGTCTGGAGATGTTCAAACAACTAAAGTGAACTATAAAAGATACCCAAACACAACATTCTCCAGTGGTGAAGATGATCAAACAAACATTAAAAAGAAAGAATAGACAAAAAGGAGCCATCACCAAAGCAACCATTTGATCACATAGATCCAACTAGTTCATAGAAGATTTACCATGTCAAACATTAGACATAATTAGAAGGCTTAATACTCTTTTTCCTCTCCATAACCTTAATTATTTCAGGGAAATAGCTTTTTTCTTGTACTACAGCTAGCTAGCTTAGAAGGATGATGACAATCACAAACTGTCCCCGAGATTTCAACAATGTGCCGTTAACAAATCACAAATAGTAGATTATCAGTGGCTTACCTTTTGCTTGAAGAAAATGCAAGCGCAAACAACATCTTATGGAGATGCAATACCCAGAAGAATAACCCTGCAATATGCACTAATAAGATACGATTTGCACATAATCTTCCATATATTGTTTAACTCATGATTCTTGTGCGATACTATTGTTTTCTTTGCAAGAATAAGGTATTTATGCACTTCCAATAAAGAGAAGACGACACAAAATATCAAAGCTAAAATGCTAATTAGTAAGTATTGAGGAAAAGAACTTGATTGGCTGAAACCAAACTCAAGATGGGAGACATTGACAATAGGCAGAAAAATTTATTGAAAACAAACCTTAGAGCCATTACTGAAGTAAAAGATACTAACGAAAACATCGACATGTAACAAAAGGGACATATAACTATAAGCCGACGAAAACTTGATCCTGCTAGCAGTTATCCGGCTACTAAAAAATGGGATGATAACACATGAGAAAAATATACGCAGACATCCTACATATCATGGATCTGCTATTTTGGTTTCCTAGCTTCAGATATGCATTTCAATGTTTATATATGGAATTGGCTTTGGTCATTAAGTACTAATTAAACAACAAGTAGAAATCCCATTCTTCATTTTTCTTTCAAAATTACTTTGAAGAATGTGGTGTTCATCTAATGCCTTTTGAATCTAGTGCTAGTAAGAAGTCGATTAATGTGTAAGTTGTTTGTAATGCCTTGGAAGAATATAACAACAACACTCTCAGATTACTCAATCGTATGAGCATGGCAAAATCGCAGGTATTTCAGAATTAGGTCTATAAAAATTCAGATTTTTTTTGAACTTTTTGGCAACAAATTACTTGCTTGAACTAACTTAATCCTAATCTTAGAAAAAACTTAGGTATTCTAAGCTATCAATTGCACAAATCTAAAGCTAAGAAAGAAATAAGAGGAAGGCACAACTTACCAGATAGTAGGTTGCTGCATATCTATGAAACTGGAGAGAGGGGAGCGAGGAGAAGCCGAAAATCGCCAGAGAAATCACCGGAGAAGGCGCGAGCGAGCCGGAGACGAAGCCAGCGAGCCGGAAAAGGTGCGAGCGCACCGAAGAAGGTGTGAGCGAGCCGAGTTAGGGCACGAGCTTCATGACGGACGGGTTGATGAGATATGATCGAGCAACATGAACTTTTCTATGTACCAGATATCAGATAAAGTACTAGGGTCGGCCTTCTACTTCAAAAAAGCTAAAAATCAATTTATAGCACTTTTAAAGAAACCGCTATAACTAAAGAAAACTGTATTTTTTTACTAATGCTAAATTACTATGGTTATTTGACAACCGTGGTAATTTCACGTAGAAAATGGATCCGTGGTAATTTTAGTATTTTACTGTTAATTTACTACGGTTGTTTGATGACCGTGGTATTATTGTTGTTAAATTAATACGGTTATTTGACAAACCGTGGTAATCTTGCGTAGCAAAAAAATGGAGGTTGTACATGAGGATGGATTGTATGAAAGATTCATTGAAATGGATTAATGCACAGACCGAGACGTAAGTAAATTTTTTAACTTGCAACAAATTTATGCACTTGCGTTGAAATATACATTTCATTCATTTATTTCCCATGTCTGATGGTAGAAAGTCATCGTTGGGCATTGTTCTTGATAAGGATTTCTATTTTAAGTTGTTAGCGCCCACGTAATGGTTGTACAGCCAGGTGATATGCGATAATTTCAAAATGAAAATGTAATATGAATATTTTAGATTAGATACGAGTGCTTATATTGTTTATTACACATGCTGCACATGTATGAAGTAGGGCTTCTCATGCGTGAAGTTGTTCAATTGGACAACAAGCATGAGAGTGTTGAATTAGTGGACTCGGCTTGGGGCAATCACATGAAAGCTCTGTTGTCAAAGTGTGAGGCAAACAAAATAGATGAAAACCTAATCAACACTTTGGTCAAGTACATGGCACGTCATGAGCTTAAAATATCCAAAATCCTAGGTTAATGCTGACTTTATATATGTGCCATACAATATTGAAAGCAACCACTGGGTTGCCCTACAAATTGACTTGGTGAATTGGGTTGTTAATGTTTATGATTCAACCATTGAATTATATAAGGATAAAAAAATAGAAAGGTTTTTGTCTCTAGTGACGAGAATGCTTCCACAAGTATTTAGGAAATTTTAGCCGATGGTGAACAAATATGCAACTAATCTTGGGGAGGAGTTTGAATTCCGTTGTGTTTGTGATTTGAAGCAAAACATCCATGGGTATGTCATGTCCTTTAACATATATATTCACCATTCTTGTGATATAATGTGTTTAGGAATTTCTCATCATTCATTACGTGTTATGTAGTGGGGATTGTGGCGTGCATGCCCTCAAATACATTGAGTGTCTCGCAATAACTCGATTGAATGTGTCAGATGTTTGGGACAAGTTTGTCGATCGATACAAGAGAGACATGGCACACTGGGTGTTGGGTGGCAAGTGGGAGGCTTATTGTGAACAAGAGGGTTCATGTAACTCTGGATGAGAACAACATTTATTTGGATGGGAGGCTGAAAAGTTATGATGTATATGAGTTATTTGCAGTGATGGTTGTTGACTTGCAGTTCATACCTTGAAGTAAGTCTTACAATTTGATTTGGTACATATGCAACAAGAGGGTGCATGGAACTCTAGATGACCACACATGTTTTATATGTAATATAATTGAGATTGAAGTTACTTACTTAACTATTTCTATAACTTTTGACTCTGCAAAGGAATAGCAACACTTGTTTAGAGTAGAGGAAACTTATTAATGAGCACTTGAAAAAAATGAAAAATCGTTTCCTTAGTGAGATAGTTGGTAGTTAATATAGGAATGAAGTTAGTTACTCAACCAAATAACTAACTTCAATGACGGTTCTGTATTGACCGTGTGCCTATATATACGGGTTATTTAAGAGAACCTTTCCCACACTGACTATGCTATGACAACCACAATCATGGGTAGTTATAAGGTGTACATGAATGTGCACATCAGGGGACGATTGAGAAATCCTGAAGGAGAAATGGAAGCGGTGACCATGCATGTTAATGAAGAGGTCGTACAATAAGTTGGAACGTCCACATATGCAAGATGAACATATGGTACATGGGAGGCAATATGAATTTTCTAAACGATTACCATCAGAACTCGGCTTATTCTTCGAGCACGTTCCGACCGAGGGTCACTGTCACCTAAGGGCCTTCCAAACGCAAGATGATGCAAACGCTTTAGCGAAACTCCGAAGGCGGGTGACACTAATAATGGTCTTCATTGTAAACAACATTACGGACGATCTTAATCAACTTCAGTCATTGGCAGTGGAAGCACCTGCCCCCTCAATCAAATGAAGAATAAAATATCTAATGTAATGGGCTATGAAATTAGATATAAATATATAATATATATTTTGTATTGAAATTATTGTAATGGGCTATGAAATTAGAATAAATATCTCTTTTAATGGGATAAGAAATTAAATATAAATATATGATATGGTGGACGACTATGTATATTTTTTAATGAAAATGTAATAATATATTTCGCATAACATTTGTGTAGTTAATCAACAATATAACAAACTATAAAAACGGAGTGTGTAATAAGTATGAACACTTACACTGACTACCTAACAACTCAAATGACTAATTTGGTTAGTACACGAAATATAAGCATGACAAAGTAAGATAACTGAAAATACGTGACTTAATCTGTAGTCTTGTTAGTTATACTTGGTTTGATATTAGTGATCAAATTAGCTAACTAAAGTGGAAGTTATCTAATAACTACTTGAATAGATCTTATAATGGAAATTTTGTAAAGATGTTTTTTATGTTAAACTAATATAATGTATAATTATCTTTGTATGGTGAAACAATATCTAATAATGATATTATTAGGTGTCTTAATTACTTCAGAAGTAATCATTTGGTGGTCATAAAAGTATTATTGGAGTATTGACTTCATTATGCGAAATAACTAAATATGACCACCCATATGTAATAAGTTTAAATATATACCCTGACCGCCTTACAACATAAAGATACAATTGCGTTAATACATGAAATTTAAGCTAGACATAGTAAGATAATTTAAATTACGTGACTTAATCTATAGTATTGTTAGTTATACTTGTATTCAATTTAGATAGTGATCGAAATAACTAACTGCAATGTCAGTTACGTAATAACTATTTGAATAGATCTTATAATTCCAATATTTTAATGATGTATTTGTTGTTAAACTTATATAATGTATCATGATCTTTGTACGTGAAATAATTATATTAGTAGGCGTCTTAATTACTTCAAAAATGATCATTTGGTGGTCATTAAAGTATTACCACAGTATTTACTTCATTGTGCGAAATAACTAAATATGAGCACCCATAAGTAATAAGTTTATATATTTACCCTCACCACCTTACAACATGCAGATACGATTGCGTTAATATAGGACATTTAAGCATGACAAAGTAAGATAATCTAAATTACATGACTTAATCTATAGTATTATTGGTTATCCCAATAACCCTTGACCCATCCGATCCTAAAATCCCGATCGTGATAACCTTGGTTACTACATCAACCGTCATTACAATCAGTTATTTCGTTAAATAACTAAAGTCAATCCAAGTATAACAACCTATTATGTGAATTAAGTCCTTTGATTGTCTGGTTTACTTACATGGTCATGCTTAAAATTCATGTACATACGATAAAATTTATTAACAATTACATTATTTAGGATATATTACAGTAGTTAGTACACCAATCGTTAATATAGTTAGTTATCCGGTAGATCATTATTATTGTAAAGTACATTACCCTGGTAGGGTGTAACAATATCATAACGCTGGTATAAAACTTTTCTTTCACCCGCAACCGGGTTAAAGTAAGAATATGTATGAAAACATAAATTGAAAACATTAGGGAATGACTTCCGTATAGAATTCATTTGCAATCTACCAATGCAAAATCTATTATTTTCAATACATTTGTGATCTCAACAGTAACATATGTAGATGAAATTGGGGAACATATTTGCTAGGATATCAAAAAACTAATATTGGGTTAGTTGAGAAAACTTATTATTACCAGGTACCCAGCTGGTGGGTAACGGTATAACAAAATTTTATTCATATGTATATAGTGACCCGATAGAGCATTGTTATCGTAAAGTACATTACACACCTAATGAATAACAATATCATAACTATAGCATTACTTTTTTCTTTTGACCCGCAACCGGGATAAAGTAAGAATCCATTTGAAAACATAAATTCAAGGATTCATAACGATGGCTCAATGAACATTTTTGAATCCTTCAGCAGCATCTTTGTAATATTTTCTTTCTGTGGAGTTTTGTATGTCCAGCTCACCAAAATGGTTATTTTTTATATACTCCTGGACATTTTATGTAGCAACCAACTTTTCCAAATATTTTACAAAATCGGAGGAGGTTAGGTTAGCCGAAAGGTGGTTATCCAAAAAACGCATAGTTTCTCCTCCAAAAATGACTTTTTTGTTCCCACTCTGGATTTCGATCTGGCAATTTATCCGCCTTCCATAATGGAGTATTCTCATGAGATGTGTTTTATTTTCTTGTTACTTAAACCATATGAGTAATATACTACGACAAATAGAGAGTAATGCTTCTTACCTAGATAGTCATCTCTTGCACTCAGATCATCATATGACTTGGAATGATGGAAGTATACTCCTAAATAGTGATAAGACAAGAAAAAATAGACCATCATTAGACCAAAATAGGATAATAACACAAAATGAAAACTAACTTGGTGTACTTACAGGATTAAGATATGATTTGTATGCAAAATCATCAATCAATATTGAGTTTGATGCATTATACTCCTTATACACCCTCCAAACTCTTTTCAAATCTATAAACATTATTGGTTTTCCATCATTTCCAATGACCTTGTTCTTCGAAATAGTGCATTTATCTTGATTCTACATAATACTGCAATACCAAATAAAATGTTATCCAAGAATTCTACCAAGAGATAGAGTTTTTGAGGTTAAAGAGGAACTTACCCAATAAAAGAAGAATTTAAGACCCTCCACATCTTTTTCAAATTGTTGAGATGTCAATATTGATGCGAATGCCAATTCGCCTCAAGTGGACTCGCCGCCGCCGGTGCCAGAGCTAGGGCAAGATAAGTCGCCCGGCGACTTTCCTCCAAACCCGGCGGCCTTGGACGCTCAATTTCCTCCATATGAGAAGGAGCTGCCTGCATCAAGTTGGCTGACCAAAGTTGAAGAGGGCCCGGCAAAGACAACCAAAGACAAGCCACCCCTAACGCCGGGCAATGCCAAGAAGGGAGGACAACGACGCTTACCAGGTCCTGAGTGTCCAAATGAAGCCAAACTTCTCCAATATGCTTATGACATTCCTACATGCCAATGGAGTCAAGGAGTGCCGGGGAGTTCGAAGGTTTGCCTGGAGATGGCATTGGTTGACATCGGAAGGCCGACGCCGGCAGTGTCACAACATTGAAATAAGGCTAACTTTCAAACCACTCGTGCCTTTGCCCTCAGATTCGGTGGAGACGTGGCACATTGGATTCTGCCATTAATATCCAAAATTCATGGCAAAAGGCGTTGCGGTTTGACCAGGCCATTCAAAACACTACTTAATGTTTTTCCTTAAATGTGTTTAAGACAATTTAGGTATATTTTGTGTGTTTATAATCTGGCTTGCAGCCACCTTCTTTAGCACGTTAAAATTGGATATATCTTGAGTGTTTGAGCACAAAAGGCCTTTGAGAGCTTTTCAAGCTTTGATGTCTTGTTTGGTGTGTTCATCCAAACATTTGGTAGTTGATCCTTAGTGAGTTGTATCTAAGGCTAGTACTACTTGTTTCCATTGTCCCTTGGTGTGTTGTATCCAAGATCAATAGAGCATTATCTTCACATATTCCCCATCCAGAATTCTCTCTCAAACCATCATCCATTTCTGATATGGCGTTGTCGTGACACCTAAACAAAATAATCCTAAACAAACCTAACTAATGTAGTCTGGTAAGCAAGGGTCGAATCCCACAGAGAATCAAATACTATTCCAACGATGTAATTGTATACCAAAAAGTAATCAGGGGGTTTCTGATTTAAAAACAAAGATAAATAAAATCAATAAGCAAAAACAAAGACTTGAAATCAAATTGGGAAAATAGCTCAGCCAAACAAATATCCACACTTCAGATTGATAGATCGATCATTGATTATTCTTAGTCCTCAATACTCATGAAAGTCCTAATCCCTGTTCTGAATTAGTTACCAGTCCAACCCGTCCTGATAACCCTAACTATCAAATAACCTAGAAGACCTTTTAGATTGAATCTAACAGCAGCAATGAATTCAGGAATAGATAGGTACATGCAAGTGTAGCAACCAGTCATACAATTGCATACAATTAATTCTCTACACAAACTAAGGGATTTAGATTCTCAACCAGTATCCTCTAATCCTTAGTAGTATGATCAATAACAATCTCAACAGGTTGTATGGAAAAGGGGAATCAATAGCATAATACTAATTTCTCTAGGTTGTCAAGCTAGAGGGAACTACTATTAACAATCTATTTGATTTCCTAATCAACAAATCAAGGGGAATCGATATATGATCAATGAAATTAAGCACAAGAGAGAATTAAAACAATCATAGAAAGAGTAAATGAATAATCTCAATATCAAATTCAAACCAAGACTTCAATTGTCTAGCCAAAAATATCAAACAAAACAAAGAACTAAACTAATAAAAGGGAAAAACAATACTGAATGGAAAACTAGGTCTAACGTGATCCGAAGATGATGAATGGAGGCTGTGAGAATTAGGTTAAATAAAGTTAACCTAAAGCCCAAGATCACAAACCTCATCTACAAGGAAATACAATATAATATTCGAATTAAATAAAATAAAGAAAAAAAAGAAAAGGAAAAAGAAAACAAAAGTTCGGAAATCTTCACGGGCTGTCTCCCGTGTGTGGCCGCGGTCGCGGCCTTCTCTCTTCAGCATCACGACACTTCTGTAAAAACGCCATAACGTTTGATTCCCAACACGGATCGCACTCATATTTTGAGGACTTGTAGTAGACTTCAAGATCTAACTCCTAAAATTAGAATCACTCCATTTGGACATCTGAGTAAAGAGAACGAATCAATTGAATTCATCACCTTGTTCTTCTACTCTTGTGTGGACTCTCTCCTTGGTTCTTCTTCGTCTCCTCAGTGGTCAACTCCTCTTCCTCTGGATATCTTCAATTTGCTTCTCCAGACCACCAAATCCACACTTCTTCTCTCCAACTCCCTATTCCACAATTGTGCTCTAAATCCATCCAAATGGCCCCTCAAACCTGGTAATAACCCCTAGAAATGCACTATAAAATAGCACTGATCAAATCCCCCATGCTTAAACCTTGCTCGTCCTCGAGTAAGCTAAAGTCAACCTACTCCTCCAATCAATCCCCAAGGTCTCAGGAAGCATAAAAAAATCAATCCCTCTAAGAATCACACCTAACAATAAACTCCAGGCACCAACACAAATAAGCCCAGCACAATATACAACAATACCAATCAACACCACACACAATCAAGCTAAAAGGAAAGCAGAGTACTTCCCCCAAGCTTATCCCAAACACCATAGAGTGAACCAAAATCTAATCCTAATCTCTCATCTATCTTCTTATACCTCCCAGAGTGACCTACCCGAATCCTCCTTATATCACCTCTTCTTATGTCGCCACGCCAGGTAAATTGATGATTCCTAAAAATCACTCTTCTTCTTTTCACTCATTTTGCCAAGGCGCCCTTTCGGGTTTTCACCAAGCCACTCATTTCATTTTTCGATAGATGGGCTCACAATATGCTCACATCACTCTTGACCACTTATTACCCCAGCCTAATGTTGGTCCAAGCCACCTTCTTATTACCTAGGCCATCCTTTCGAGTTTTCGACCTATCCCAGGATTTTCATGTATGCCTTTTTTTCAATTTTTTTGCTTTTTCTCTTTTTATTCATTTTTCTCCTCAATGACATAGCAAGTATAGAACTCTCCCCCATACTTAAACATTGCATTGTCCTTAATGTAATGAAAGACAAAAAGAATGGAAGCACAGGGAAAAGCAAAAAATAACTCACAAACGTCGCTGAGTTGGCTTGGACACTTCGTTGTTGCTGGCGGTAGACACTATATGCACAGGTGTCTGGTGTTGGGCGGGTGTCTTCATCAACTCCAAAATCTTCTCCTACCGTGCAACCAAAAGGAAACCACTTTGGTGAGTAGTGGTATAGCAAATACGTCGGGGTTGCACGACCTTCAAAACCCACAAAAAATGGGCCCAGATGTGATCATGGTGTGGGCCCTAGTGTTCCTCCTCCTCAGCTGTCAATTGTAGGGCCATCATCGTTGTCAAATCAAGTGTAGAGCAGTGTATCCTCCGTGACAACATGATGCGCACCATCTCTATGGGGAACTCTGGACAGCTGGCCTGAGATGAACTTTTTTTTTTTTAATAATTTCGTTTATTTTTTTTTCGGATTTTTTCCCCTCCCCGTTTAAGGTTTTTTCGGGGAGTTATTAGTGCAGGGAAAGAGAGACTTACAATGGTGGTAAACACCTTCTTCAATAAGCATGGGGTCTCCTCCCTACAGGTTAGTCGGAAACAAAAACAAGAACAAAAACAAAAACAAAACAAAACACACCAAAACAAATGCAAAAACAAGGAAAGAAAAACAAGAAAAGAAAAGCATACCTCGGGTTGCCTCCCGGATAGCGCCTTAGTTATTGTCATGGCTTGACATTGTGCTACTATGATCATGTAATATCACTCAATCCAGAACACATCACAGACTTACTATCAGGAGGGTGTTTCTTATGATCAAATATCTTAAATGTCACCCTATCACCCCCATATTTCACAGACACAATACCTCTACTCATAATGATTCGGATGTTAGCAGTCTTAAGAAAAGGCCTACCTAACAGTATAGGGGGCACATGCATATCATAACCAATGTCTAACACCACAAAATCCACATGAAAAATCATCTTATTAACCTTCACAAGAACATCCTCAACTATTCCTTTCGGAAAAACTTTGGATCCATTTGCAAATTGAATAACTAAATCAGTTTCAAGCAAAGGTCCAAGATCTAGCAATTTATACACAGAGTAGGGTAACACATTAATAGATGAGCCCAAGTCTATCATGCAATGATCAAACCTGGAGTAACCTATATCACAAGGAATACTAAACATGTCAGGGTCACTATACTTTTCAGGCAAATGTCTTTTGAATGCAGCAGACACATGTTCATTCAAATTAATTACTCTTGTCAATTTCTTCCTTTTCCTAGGCCAGCATAAACATCTCATATATTTAGCAAATTTAGGCACAACATGCATTAGATTAAGTAAAGGGAGATTTACCTCATGCTCACCTATGGAGTTGCGCGGCTCCATATTGAGCTCCGACTTCTTCTTTACTTTTAGCCTCTTAGGAAGGTGAGGAGGTGGCTTCTTAGGATCACAGGGTGGAGGAGTGTAATCAACAAGAATCGCTTCCAAAGGTATACACCAAGAACTGATCCGCGGAATTTTGTCCAAACCTACGGACGCTGGTTCTCGACTTTCCGTTCTCGCTCATCCGTGGTCACGGTTCCTGAGCAAAAGGGCTCCTCCGTCTTTTGTCCTTTCAGTTGTGATATGCCCCTCACATTAGCTACTGGGGTCGGTTGGGGTGGTGGCCTTTCAAAATCCTCCTTCATATTTGCCACAACTTGAGTCAACCTTCCAAGCTGAGTTGTCAAACTTCCAACTTGAGTTGTTAAAAGTTGGATGTTGGAGTTTATCTCCTGATGAATAGTCATCATGCTCTACACAAGTAACTTGATGCTCTCCTCCATTGACATATAAAAACTTTGGCTCGTCTCTTGAGGTTCAGGAAAGTACTGAGGCCAGCCTTGCTGCTGATAGTAAAAATCAAATACTGCCATCTGTCTGGATTGAGATCTCAATGAAAACAATTAGTAACACAGGTGTGGACCATAAGATAGGTCCACACAACAGTTGGTAAACAAACACACAATTAGAATAGTAAAATTGATTCCCCGGCAACGGCGCCAATTTTGATATGGCGTTGTCGTGACACCTAAACAAAATAATCCTAAACAAACCTAACTAATGTAGTCAGGTAAGAAAGGGTTGAATCCCACAGAGAATCAAATACTATTCCAACGATGTAATTGTATACCAACAACTAACCAGGGGGTTTCTGATTTAAAAACAAAATAAATAAAATAAATAAATAAATAAAAACAAAGACTTGAAATCAAATTGGGAAAATAGCTCAGCCAAACAAATATCCACACTTCAGATTGATAGATCGATCATTGATTATTCTTAGTCCTCAATACTCATGAAAGTCCTAATCCCTGTTCTGAATTAGTTACCAGTCCAACCAGTCCTGATAACCCTAACTATCAAATAACCTAGAAGACCTTCTAGATTGAATCTAACAACAGCAATGAATTCAGGAATAGATAGGTACATGCAAGTGTAGCAACCAGTCATACAATTGCATGCAATTAATTCTCTACAGAAACTAAGGGATTTAGATTCTCAACCAGTATCCTCTAATCCTTAGTAGTATGATCAATAACAATCTCAACAGGTTGTATGAAAAAGGGGAATCAATAGCATAATACTAATGATGCGGGGATTAGCCGCGAGTGGCCCGATCTAGACGCCAAGTGACTCAAAGGAAAGGTGGAAGATGAAACACAAGAGAAACACAACAATAACAAGTTAGCAAATGAAACAAGAACAAGAGAAACAAAGGGATATAGAGAGAACCAATTGAATAGGGGTAAGACCCTTGGAGCCCTAAGTCGTCTCCTAAGAACCAATACCGAATATCAATCAACTCCTTCTTCTACAACCTCACACAACAAGGATGAATCCAAGGAGCACGAGGAGGACGCGTGTGAGGCCTACGAGCACCAATCTTATGGAAGAGATTGACACAACGCAAGGGCAACCAAGCTAGTCGAATCAACACTTGAGAAACACTCCCATGGAGCTCTCATTTTCATTGTGCAAGAAGCAACATAATTTCAGCCAAAGGTCCTACAAAAATGACAAGCAAAAAGCCTTATATACTACCCTAAGACAAGGCCAAAACAAGCCAACAAAGGGCCCACACAAAGGCACCTAAAAGGTCTTAAAAACACACTTAAAATGACAAGGAAGAAAGTCCCTAAGTGGCCCCCACAAGAAGCCAAACAAAGCCCGGGACAAAGGCCAACAATTGGAGTAAACTCGGCCTGAACCCGGCCGAGTTTGGTGGGCCGAGTCAGGAGCCAAAACAAGGGCGCCTTTACTGAGGCAAACTCGGTCCCTGACCCAGCCGAGTTTGCTGGGCCGAGTCAGGACATGGTCCCCTTAACTGGATGCAACTCGGCTTGGACCCGGCCGAGTTGTGTGGGCCGAGTTAGGGCCTTGGCTCTCAACTCTTGTGATCGCCATTCTCCCGCGCTTGGCTCGGCTCGGAAAGTCACCAAGGTCCTTAGCATCGGTTCGGTGAGGTCCTCGACGAGGGTCGGCTCCCTTGAGACGTGAAGGCTAAATCAAGCTCTTGAGTTCCTCTTGCATACGCTTGGCTCGAGCCCTTGTGAGTGAGCCATCTCCTTTTGGGGGCGTCGTAGGTGAGACCTCGGATTCTCCCGCATCAACTAATTTCTCTAGGTTGTCAAGCTAGAGGGAACTACTATTAACAATCTATTTGATTTCCTAATCAACAAATCAAGGGGAATCGATATATGATCAATGAAATTAAGCACGAGAGAGAATTAAAACAATCATAGAAAGAGTAAAGGAATAATCTCAATATCAAATTCAAACCAAGGCTTCAATTGTCTAGCCAAAAACACCAAACAAAACAAAGAATTAAACTAAGAAAGGGAAAAACAATACTGAATGGAAAACTAGGTCTAACGTGATCCGAAGATGATGAATGGAGGATGTGAGAATTAGGTTAAATAAAGTTAACCTAAAGCCCAAGATCACAAACCTCATCTACAAGGAAATAAAATAAAATATTCGAATTAAATAAAATAAAGAAAAAAAAGAAAAGGAAAAAGAAAACAAAAGTTCGGAAATCTCCACGGGCTGTCTCCCGTGTGTGGCCGCGATCGCGGCCTTCTCTCTTCAGCATCGCGACACTTCCGTAAAAACGCCATAACTTTTGATTCCCATGTAATATCACTCAATCCAGAACACATCACAGACTTACTATCAGGAGGGTGTTTCTTATGATCAAATATCTTAAATGTCACCCTATTACCCCCATATTTCACAGACACAATACCTCTACTCATAATGATTCGGATGTTAGCAGTCTTAAGAAAAGGCCTACCTAACAGTATAGGGGGCACATGCATATCATAACCAATGTCTAACACCACAAAATCCACATGAAAAATCATCTTATTAACCTTCACAAGAACATCCTCAACTATTCCTTTCGGAAAAACTTTGGATCCATTTGCAAATTGAATAACTAAATCAGTTTCAAGCAAAGGTCCAAGATCTAGCAATTTATACACAGAGTAGGGTAACACATTAATAGATGAGCCCAAGTCTATCATGCAATGATCAAACCTGGAGTAACCTATATCACAAGGAATACTAAACATGTCAGGGTCACTACACTTTTCAGGCAAATGTCTTTTGAATGCAGCAGACACATGTTCATTCAAATTAATTACTCTTGTCAATTTCTTCCTTTTCCTAGGCCAGCATAAACATCTCATATATTTAGCAAATTTAGGCACAACATGCATTAGATTAAGTAAAGGGAGATTTACCTCATGCTCACCTATGGAGTTGCGCGGCTCCATATTGAGCTCCGACTTCTTCTTTACTTTTAGCCTCTTAGGAAGGTGAGGAGGTGGCTTCTTAGGATCACAGGGTGGAGGAGTGTAATCAACAAGAATCGCTTCCAAAGGTATACACCAAGAACTGATCCGCGGAATTTTGTCCAAACCTACGGACGCTGGTTCTCGACTTTCCGTTCTCGCTCATCCGTGGTCACGGTTCCTGAGCAAAAGGGCTCCTCCGTCTTTTGTCCTTTCAGTTGTGATATGCCCCTCACATTAGCTACTGGGGTCGGTTGGGGTGGTGGCCTTTCAAAATCCTCCTTCATATTTGCCACAACTTGAGTCAACCTTCCAAGCTGAGTTGTCAAACTTCCAACTTGAGTTGTTAAAAGTTGGATGTTGGAGTTTATCTCCTGATGAATAGTCATCATGCTCTACACAAGTAACTTGATGCTCTCCTCCATTGACATATAAAAACTTTGGCTCGTCTCTTGAGGTTCAGGAAAGTACTGAGGCCAGCCTTGCTGCTGATAGTAAAAATCAAATACTGCCATCTGTCTGGATTGAGATCTCAATGAAAACAATTAGTAACACAGGTGTGGACCATAAGATAGGTCCACACAACAGTTGGTAAACAAACACACAATTAGAATAGTAAAATTGATTCCCCGGCAACGGCGCCAATTTTGATATGGCGTTGTCGTGACACCTAAACAAAATAATCCTAAACAAACCTAACTAATGTAGTCAGGTAAGAAAGGGTTGAATCCCACAGAGAATCAAATACTATTCCAACGATGTAATTGTATACCAACAACTAACCAGGGGGTTTCTGATTTAAAAACAAAATAAATAAAATAAATAAATAAAAACAAAGACTTGAAATCAAATTGGGAAAATAGCTCAGCCAAACAAATATCCACACTTCAGATTGATAGATCGATCATTGATTATTCTTAGTCCTCAATACTCATGAAAGTCCTAATCCCTGTTCTGAATTAGTTACCAGTCCAACCAGTCCTGATAACCCTAACTATCAAATAACCTAGAAGACCTTCTAGATTGAATCTAACAACAGCAATGAATTCAGGAATAGATAGGTACATGCAAGTGTAGCAACCAGTCATACAATTGCATGCAATTAATTCTCTACAGAAACTAAGGGATTTAGATTCTCAACCAGTATCCTCTAATCCTTAGTAGTATGATCAATAACAATCTCAACAGGTTGTATGAAAAAGGGGAATCAATAGCATAATACTAATGATGCGGGGATTAGCCGCGAGTGGCCCGATCTAGACGCCAAGTGACTCAAAGGAAAGGTGGAAGATGAAACACAAGAGAAACACAACAATAACAAGTTAGCAAATGAAACAAGAACAAGAGAAACAAAGGGATATAGAGAGAACCAATTGAATAGGGGTAAGACCCTTGGAGCCCTAAGTCGTCTCCTAAGAACCAATACCGAATATCAATCAACTCCTTCTTCTACAACCTCACACAACAAGGATGAATCCAAGGAGCACGAGGAGGACGCGTGTGAGGCCTACGAGCACCAATCTTATGGAAGAGATTGACACAACGCAAGGGCAACCAAGCTAGTCGAATCAACACTTGAGAAACACTCCCATGGAGCTCTCATTTTCATTGTGCAAGAAGCAACATAATTTCAGCCAAAGGTCCTACAAAAATGACAAGCAAAAAGCCTTATATACTACCCTAAGACAAGGCCAAAACAAGCCAACAAAGGGCCCACACAAAGGCACCTAAAAGGTCTTAAAAACACACTTAAAATGACAAGGAAGAAAGTCCCTAAGTGGCCCCCACAAGAAGCCAAACAAAGCCCGGGACAAAGGCCAACAACTGGAGTAAACTCGGCCTGAACCCGGCCGAGTTTGGTGGGCCGAGTCAGGAGCCAAAACAAGGGCGCCTTTACTGAGGCAAACTCGGTCCCTGACCCAGCCGAGTTTGCTGGGCCGAGTCAGGACATGGTCCCCTTAACTGGATGCAACTCGGCTTGGACCCGGCCGAGTTGTGTGGGCCGAGTTAGGGCCTTGGCTCTCAACTCTTGTGATCGCCATTCTCCCGCGCTTGGCTCGGCTCGGAAAGTCACCAAGGTCCTTAGCATCGGTTCGGTGAGGTCCTCGACGAGGGTCGGCTCCCTTGAGACGTGAAGGCTAAATCAAGCTCTTGAGTTCCTCTTGCATACGCTTGGCTCGAGCCCTTGTGAGTGAGCCATCTCCTTTTGGGGGCGTCGTAGGTGAGACCTCGGATTCTCCCGCATCAACTAATTTCTCTAGGTTGTCAAGCTAGAGGGAACTAATATTAACAATCTATTTGATTTCCTAATCAACAAATCAAGGGGAATCGATATATGATCAATGAAATTAAGCACGAGAGAGAATTAAAACAATCATAGAAAGAGTAAAGGAATAATCTCAATATCAAATTCAAACCAAGGCTTCAATTGTCTAGCCAAAAACACCAAACAAAACAAAGAATTAAACTAAGAAAGGGAAAAACAATACTGAATGGAAAACTAGGTCTAACGTGATCCGAAGATGATGAATGGAGGATGTGAGAATTAGGTTAAATAAAGTTAACCTAAAGCCCAAGATCACAAACCTCATCTACAAGGAAATAAAATAAAATATTCGAATTAAATAAAATAAAGAAAAAAAAGAAAAGGAAAAAGAAAACAAAAGTTCGGAAATCTCCACGGGCTGTCTCCCGTGTGTGGCCGCGATCGCGGTCTTCTCTCTTCAGCATCGCGACACTTCCGTAAAAACGCCATAACTTTTGATTCCCAACTCGGATCGCGCTCATATTATGAGGACTTGCAGTAGATTTCAAGATCTAACTCCTCGAATTGGAATCACTCCATTTGGACATCTGAGTAAAGAGAACGAATCAATTGAATTCAGCACCTTGTTCTTCTACTCTCGTGTGGACTCTCTCCTTGGTTCTTCTTCGTCTCCTCAGTGGTCAACTCCTCTTCCTCTGGATATCTTCAATTTGCTTCTCCAGACCACCAAATCCACACTTCTTCTCTCTAACTCCCTATTCCACAATTGTGCTCTAAATCCATCCAAATGGCGCCTCAAACCTGGTAATAACCCCTAAAAATGCACTATAAAATAGCACTGATCAATTTCCCATTTCAGACAAGTTTCTTACACTTCTTTCCCCGGAAAGGAGTTTGGTGTTGTTCAACGATTTCTTGGAGGTGTTGCGGCCTTGAACCAGATCAAGATCCTTACTTGGGCTGTATCATTTGGTATCAGAGCTATCTTCAAGGTTAGTGACGATTTCCAAGTTAAAATCGCTAAGAAAAGCATGCAATAATTATCAAGTTATCTCGGCCATTGGTGTTGTGTTATTCTTGACGTTGTTGTGTGTTGTTCTTGTGTGTGAGCAAGAGAGAGAAGCCTTGAATCTGCAGGAGACGTTGAGAGGTTGAGGGAGACGTTTGATTAAGTCAAAATGTAACTCCTTCCACAAACGTAACTCCTTCAAAATAGCATTAAATTATGGCATTTAATTTTTTTAATTGCCTTCTTTTAATTTGCTGCATTGATTCCATTCTTCATTGCTTTCATTCAAGTAGCCTTGACCAATTCATCCATAATTTATATTTCCTTGGTTTAATTATCACGTGTGTTGCATGAAATATCATTTGAAGGTCTAATTCAAGGAATCATTACGGGAAACGTATTGTTCTGTAGCTAATTTAGACCCTATAAATTAAGTGATTATTTACGTGTACTTGTGTGATACCTTGGATATAATTTCGAAGGCAAGTTGTATTGTTTCAAACCTATTGTAAAGAGAAGTTGTAAACTCGAGAAAAAAAAGGGTTGTGCAAAAAAAAAGCCAACCAGAAATAGTCGAGGAAGAAGCTAAGTTGTTGAAAGTTTAAGTCCAAAAGGGAGTTAGAAGTCTTGTTGTTCTATTTTGTAAAGGGGCTGAATTTGTGAAAGAATTGTACTTAGTAGCTTTTGTGCACTTGAGTTAGACTTGACTATCTAAACTAAGTGTTGACACACGTGAGAAACTAAGCCAAGCCTCTTGATCAAACACGTCTCCTAACCGAACCCTATACTTGGTGTTGTTGAAACTTTTCTTGTGGTTTTAGTTGTGAAATTTATAACTACACTTGGAAGGGTGCTTTGCCTTGTGATTGTGTTCAAGTTAGGTGACTTTGGGCCACCACAACTCCTTGAAGAAGACCGTGTTGCAAGGTAACCTTCTTACTTTGTACATTCAATTTCTAGCTAAGAAGTTTGTTTCTTGTCTTGTGTTGCTATGTCTAGACAGGGAAACAAAGGGAAGAACCTCATGGATGCACCATCCCCTAGCCAACCTCGTGACACCGTGAGTTACCCTTTCACCGAGGATGTGACCAAGGATGTAGTCGTCCGATGGGACATGCCCCCAATCCTTGATGAGCACGCAGAAGATGATGAAGTGTTGTGTGATGTGCTTCCCATGACCGCTTGTCACTTGTTACTTGGGAGGCCATGGCAGTATGATCGAGGGGTGATTCATCATGGAGTCACCAATGAGTACTTGTTCCACATGTCTGGCAAGAAGATTACACTTCTACCTATGGCGCCACATGAGATCATGGCTGACTATGCGGCTAGTGAACAAAGGCAAAAAGAAACAGGCCAAGAAAAGAGTGCCAACAAGAAGCTTGCCATTGGGACTAAGCCAAGTGCAAGAGCTGATATGCTCTTAGCTAAGGCTAAGGAGGTTGATTATACAATTCAGGATTTTGAAGACCCCACGGACAACCGAGGTAAGGACCATACTGATGTGACCCTGCCTCCCATGACGGCCCAAGACGAGGAAGAAGCCATGAGCCTACGCTCACAGGGCCCTGTGACAAGGTCTAGGTCCAAGGCCATCGCCGCCGCCGTCGCGTCACTTATCACACGCGCCATCGCCAGCCAAGGAAGCCCATAGACCAATCCAAGGCTCGTCGTCCTCGCCACCATCGGAAGTGAAAAAACGCGTTCTTCTGAAGACTTTGACACTTCGTCGTCTCACGCGATGATCTCTTCAAAGCCTTCACCGTGTTAATGAGTTTCACGCGTTCTTTTTAAGACATTATCTATATTTGGTATTTCCAGCATGTTTTAGATAGATTCCTTATTTATAGCGTTTTAGATAGTTTCCTTTCAGTCATTCTATCTTTTAGGGTTTGTGCCTTTTGCATGATTGCATGGGCTAGCCCACGAGGTTCGACTCGGCCCATCTGACGTCTCACCTCCTCTATTTATACTCGACTTTGTTAATGTTATTTCTCACGTTCAAGTTCAAGTTTAAGGTTTTAAGTCGAGTGATAATTCCTCCTTCCCTTGATCGGACGTCACCCTTATCCCTCTCATCCCCATTCACTCCACCGCCGACGCTACCGCAACCACTCGATCTCCATCGAGTTTATCCCCTCCGCAGTCGACGCTACGACACCAATGACTTGTCTCTTCAAGTCGTCTATCCCTCCATTCAATCTCTTCCGCCACCGCTTCCATCCTTCCATTAATCGCTTCCATCGCCATCGATTCATCGCGTTCTTCCATTCGCGATCATCATCACCACGTTCCACAGCAGAATACTGGAGACGAGTGACTTCTCAACCAAGACTAGATCCAAAAGTCATCACCTTTGGCAATTCGACTTGTCACAGGAGACAATGACACATCAACTGGCATCAGAGCCCAGCAGTCTTGTAAGTCACGACCTCAAGTTTCACTCTTGTTCACAATTTTTTTTTCTTGCCCCCATCTTTTGCTTCGTATAAACTCGCGTGAAAAGAAGAGAAAAACCATAAAAATCAAATCTTTGCTCACCTTTCGGTTTCTACAAGGTCCCACCTTGGCCGAAAATTTTTCTTGTTCCCCAAGTTTTGGTGTGTTAGGTAATTTTGTTATCTTGCATGCTAGAATATTTTGTTTTCTTATTTCATGCGTGGATAGAATTTCCTTGTTTGCTAGATATTACTTTTTAGGTTGTTAAATCGAATTTCCATATATAAGATATCATCAATCTTATCTTCTCTCTTATCTCTAACATCACACTTGTGATATTTGATCGGCACTATTTTATAGTGCATTTCTAGGGGTTGTTACCAGGTTTGAGGTGCCATTTGGATGGATTTAGTGCACAACTGTGGATTATGGAGTTAGAGAGGAGAAGTGTGGATTTGGTGGTCTAGAGAAGCAAATTGAAGATATCCAGAGGAAGAGGAGTTGACCACTGAGGAGACGAAGAAGAACCAAGGAGAGAGTCCACACGAGAGTAGAAGAACAATATGCTGAATTCAATTGATTCGTTATCTTTACTCAGACGTCCAAATGGAGTGAATCCAATTCGAGGAGTTAACTCTTGAAGTCTACGGCAAGTCCTCAAAATATGAGCGCAATCCGAGTTGGGAATCAAAAGTTATGGCATTTTTACGGAAGTGTCACAGGAGCTGAACCGAAGAAATCTCAACAAGTGTTCCGGCGGCGACCGCCGCCGCTGTCGGAAGTGAATCCGAGTTTAATTTCCTTATTTACTTATTTTATTATTATTAAGTATTTTTATGTAATTTCGTTTTGGATTATTTTTAGAGACTTATTATCTTTAGTATTTAAGGTTAGAGGGAAGGCTTGTTTCCTCTCGAACCCTATTTTTCTTCTTTTCTCTATTCTACGTACTTTGTTATGAAGAACTAAGCCTTCCTTGCTTAGTCAAACAACTGAAGCTTTCGTTTTGATTAAGTTGTGAGATTTTCGTTCCTTATCTATCGCATGGATTTTATCTATTCTCTTGCTTGAATTGCTTATGATTAATATTGACAGTTTCTAGCATGCGCAACTAGGTATTGTCTCTATTGATTGATTGCTAGATTTAGATTGTTACTGGTTGAGCATATCTTTATCGGAGTAGCAACTGCATCGTACTAGTATCTGATTGTGCTAGTCTTATGTAGAAGAGAATTGATTTACATTCTAGGATAAAAGCTGGTTGTTTTATGCTAGATTGTATCCTAATTATATTCCTAGGCTTAATGCTGCTGTTAAACTGAATCTTGATGGTTTCATGGTTGTTTAACTAGTTAGTGCTATAAGTATCTAGTTGTGCTTGTAGTTACTTTAGAAAAGGAATAGGAATTTTCATTGCATGAGATATTGAATGACTGTCTAGGATCAACTTGTCATACGAATAGTGGATGTTTGTTTGGCTGAGCTCTTTCCCCAATTACTGAATTCATAATCTTTAGTTTGTTTGCCTTCGCATGCTTAGATCTTCTAAAACATACAAAACCCCCCTCTGGTTACTTAAGATTGACATAGAAATTGCATATAAAGATAGAATTTGTCTTCCTGAGGACTCGACCCTTACTTGCCCAGGACTATGGTTTAAGGTTTGTTTGGATACTTTGCATAGCAGTAATTAGCACGACAAATTTCTGTTATCAATATTCTTGTTACTTAGACCTTTTTATTTTATTTCCTTTTGCAAGTCCGAAAAGATCAAAAGATAAGATCTCGGATATTATAAAAAAATAACAAAGATATCGAAAAGATATTCAAAAAAAAAAAGTTTCCAAAGTTAGGGAAAGCCAAAATAAGGCAACCCTAACCCACATCGGTCTAAGCTCATCTTTTATATCTCTCCACTGTCTAGGTCAAGCTTCCTAGAAGGTACTTTCTTGCTAATTAGGTTACTTTGTTTACGTTTGTTTTAGGGTTTCAATTTGTTCTTGTTTGTTTGATTGCAACTTGCTTGATACACCATCTCTTGTTCAAGCCTAGCCGCCCTCACGGCAAGACAAACAAGCCCTACCTACGTGAACTTTGTGACTTGACTAGTGATTTGCTTGGTTGTTGTTCTTTGTTGTCTTTTGGTTCGTTTTTACTTCCATGTCTGGACATCTTGTTATAGGAACCATGCAGATTGGACCCAGTGAAGACGCACGCGACGTCGACAACACCAACCCACAACCCCAGCCGTTGGGTCTACCTCAAGACCAACCACCACAAGACCAACCACGCGATCCGATCATGGAGTTGTCCGAAGATCAAATCTTGATCCAAGCGCTTTGACAAGAGGTCGCGACTCTGAGAGCCAACCAACAAGTGGCACCCATTGTGCCAACTACAACCCCCCTAGTGGTATGGACGTGCCACCTCCACCTGGAGCCACCGACGCGGGTCCATCCAAGACACGAGTCGACAAAGGCAAAGGACTTATGCCTTCCACTTCTCAACATCAACCACAACTCAACCGAATGCAGAGTGTCATAGAGAGCCGCCAAGGCTTCGTCCCCCAATCGGATCGCTATGTGCCCAACGCCCCACACATTGGCTACGACCTCGGCTCCGACCGCGACGCCGATGACTCTCGAGGTGAGTACTCTGAACCTTACAACTTTGATGATAGGTATGCCTCTCGGAGAACCCAGTGCCGTGTGCCAGCCTCCACACCATGCGATGGCCGACGTCGTCAAGTCGCCCAAGCCGACGCGACGCCGAGAAGATCCAGCCGCCGCGATAGTGGACCTGCCCGCCGCGATGATCACTTGAGGACCCCACCTACACAGCCACGTAGCCATGATGTTTGCGATCACCTTCGACACCAGAGTGTTCGAACACCGCGTTACAAATCTGATGGCTATGCGTCGATCACACCAAATGTCCAAGACGACTTCGACGAGTATGACGACGAAGAGATCGAGGACTCAGGTATGGTCAACCCTAACTTTTTTCACCCCCCTCTTGGAGATCCACTTGAATTGCAGGAACACCCCTCGGATTGGATACCTCCACCGCGTCTCCAGCCCCAAGGAGAACGCGTTCGTGACATTGGGGGCGAGCGCCGCGATGTTATGTAGAGAGACATTCGACGCGACAACTACGATGCCAAGCCACAAAGATGTCAACGCGACGACGCCTACGTGCCCGGGGATGAGTTTGTCCGCGAAGATCGCGACCAGCGCGATAGACACCAAGTTGGACGCGATAGACCGCATGGATTGCGCACCTTTGAGAACCCTCTCTACGATGCTGCCCTAAACAACACGTTCAACCCAGCACCTGGCCAGCCTCGATACCACCGACACCAAGTCAAAGTAAAAATCGAGCATTTTCATGGTGAATACAACCCCTCTGTTTAGCTTGAATGGGTGCAGGCTACGGAGTACACCCTTAGATATTGTCGAGTGCCACCTGAGGAGCATGTCGACGCCGTGACGCTTAACTTCCGAGGAGCCGTCCGTGTATGGTGGCATAGATTCGAAGATGACTGCGTTCGTCGCCACAGGACACGCGTCGTCTCCTCACCATGGGTCGCCAAGGGTCAATGACTCCACTCGAGTTCTTTTCCAAGCTTGAAGACATGTATTACAAGGCCAACATCTCCGTTGCACCATCAACTTTGAGGACAAAATTCTTGAGTGGCTTGAACACCAACATCCGTGATCAACTAGAGATCTTGCCAATCAAGGATTTGAACACACTCACACACACGGCGATGCAAATTCATGCACAATTATCTCGCCGAAAGTCTTACACATATTCCACTGGCCAACAAAGGTATTCTTCTAACACTAGTGGATTACCTTATACTAATGTTCGCGCTAGTGCCTCTACCACAGCCGCGTCTAGCCAAGCCTCCAAGGCGAAGCCCGCAACGCCGACCACCGCGCCGCGTCAGACCGCGCCAAGACAGGCTCCAGTGCCCAACGATCGCGCGCGTGATATTGAGTGTTTCAGATGTGGTGGAAGAGGACACTACAAGAAAGATTGCCCCAATGCTCACAAGGTGTTGTTCTCCACGGCCGCCGCTGGCTATGAGTCTTGTGAAGACGAGGAGGCCACACTTGACGCGATCTCTGAAGGCAACGAAGAAGAGGACGAAGACGCGTATGACTGTGAACCCGCTTCTCTACACACGGGCACACCATTGAGCTTGGTGATGCGTCGTCTCCTCACCGTCAAGGAAGCCAGCATATGCGGTCAACGAGAGAACTTGTTCTACACAAGGGCTCTGGTTCAAACAGCCTCCTTGAGTGTTATTATTGATGGAGGATCTTGTGCAAATATTGTGAATGAGAAGGCTGTCAACCACTTCAAATTGCCTACGACGCCTCATCCACAACCTTATGCCCTCCAATGGATTTCTTCCAGTCCAGGTAACACAGTATCTCGCCAATGTTTAATTTCTTTTTCCATAGGGCAATACTATGATTCTATTCTTTGTGATGTCATTGCAATGGATGCCACCCATATTTTGCTTGGGCGCCCATGGCAATTTGACAGGCGCGTGCTCCATGATGGGTTTTTGAACACTTATGTGTTTAATTACCACGGGAAGCGCATCACTTTGCATCCAATGCCTCCCTATGAGATCTTGCAGGACCAGGTAGAATGTGATCGCCAGAAAGCCATCGAGGCCACGTCCACTAGGTCACAAGACAGTCCAGAAGTACTACAGAGGCCACACTCCTCCAAATCTGGCAACACTTTGTCTTCTACATGCACTGGCAAGAAGAAACACAATGCCACAACTGGGACACCGCGTTCCCCACAAAATTCGGAAAGTGCCTCTCCACAGTTCGCCGCGCCGTGGCCACCACCGCGTCCTTTGCAAGGAACCTATGAGCAACGCGTTCTTCTGGCCAGGCACAATGACCTCATTGAATGTGTCACTGACAAGGCTCCCTATTTTCTGCTTGTGCCAACCCCGTGCATACCTGAGTCGTCGACGAACGCGCCATTGCCACCAGCGATCGCGAAGTTGCTTGCCGCGTTCCGCGACGTTTTCCGAGAAGAGTTTCCACAAGGATTACCTCCCCTGAGAGGCATTAAGCACCCAATTGACCTTGTGCCAGGTGCTTCTTTGCCCAACCGCACTGCATATAGAGCTGGTCCAGAAGAGACCAAAGAGCTACAGCGCCAGGTCTAAGAATTGTTGGATCGCGGGTACATAAGGGAATCTCTTTCCCCTTATGTTGTGCCTGTGATCCTTGTTCCCAAGAAGGATGGCACATGGAGAATGTGTGTTGATTGTCGTGCAATAAACCAGATCACAGTCAAGTATAGGCACCCTATTCCACGCCTTGATGATATGCTTGATGAACTTCATTGCGCGACACTCTTCTCCAAGATCGATTTAAAGAGTGGTTATCACCAGATCAGAATGAAAGAAGGTGATGAGTGGAAGACCGCATTCAAGACAAAGTATGGGCTCTACGAGTGGCTTGTCATGCCCTTTGGGCTCACGAACGCGCCCAACACCTTCATGCGCGTGATGAACCACGTGTTGAGATCTTTCCTTGGCAAGTTTGTTGTCGTTTATTTCGATGACATCCTTGTGTATTCACGGAGCCTGGAAGACCATGTCGATCACCTTTGCCAAGTGCTCGAGTGCCTTCGACATGAGAGCCTGTTTGCCAATCTGGCAAAGTGCTCATTTTGCTCCGAGTCCACGAACTTTCTGGGCTACGTTGTGAGTAGTGATGGGTTACGCGTTGACGAGGACAAGATCGCGGCCATCAAAGACTGGCCAACGCCTACTACACCGACACAAGTGCGAAGCTTTCTAGGCCTCGCGGGATTTTATAGGCGTTTTGTACGCGACTCCTCCTCCATTGTTGCGCCACTCCATGAGCTCACCAAGAAAGGAAGCATAGTTTTGTGGCTTGAGGCCCATGAACGCGCCTTCTCAGCTTTGAAGAAGGCCTTGTGCCAAGCTCCTTTACTCCAACTTCCAGACTTCACCAAACACTTCGAAGTGAAGTGTGATGCCTCAAACATCGACATTGGTGGTGTGCTACACCAAGAGAAGAGGCCCATAGCATATTTCAGTGAGAAGCTCACCGGGGCGATGCTCAATTACCCCACCTATGACAAAGAGCTTTATGCCTTAGTACGCGTGCTGAAGACATGGCAACATTACCTTTGGCCGCGTGAGTTTGTCATCCACAACGATCACGCCGCGTTGAGCTACTTGAAGAGCCAAGCTCACCTCAATCGACGCCATGCTCGCTGGGTGGAGTTTCTAGAGACATTCCCTTATGTCGTTGTTCACAAAAAAGGAAGGATAACATTGTTGCTGATGCGCTATCTCGCAGGTATGTTCTCTTGACTCAAGTGCAAACTAAAATTTTGGGTTTTGCATTGATTAAAGACTTATATGCTAGTGACCCCTTCTTTGCCCCCATTCTTGAGCATTGCCTGAGATCGCGTGAGTTTGAGACCTTTTACCTTTCTGAGGGTTATTTGTACAAGGCTAGTCGTCTATGCATTCCTAGATCCTCCATTCGACTCCTATTGATTGAGGAAGCATACGCAAGTCGTGGACATTTTGGGATTAGGAAGACCTTAGACGCGCTTAGAGAACATTTCTTTTGGCCTAAGATGACCCACCAAGTGACCGGGTTTTGTAGGAGTTGTGTGACTTGCCAGAGAGCCAAAGCTAAGTCAAGTCCTCACAGCCTCTACACTCCTTTGCCCATTCCGAGTGCCCCCTGGGAAGATTTGTCTATGCATTTCATCACGGGTTTGCCCCTCTCTAGACGAGGTAAAGACTCTATTTTTGTGGTCGTAGATAGATTTTCTAAGATGACACATTTTATACCTTGTAAGACCACCCATAGTGCTAGTGAGATTGTTGATCTATTCTTTGAGCATGTGGTGCGTCTTCATGGAGTCCCGCGTACCATAGTGAGTGACAGGGATTCTAAGTTTGTTGGTCATTTTTGGAGAACTCTTTGGGGTAAGCTAGGCACCAAACTCCTATTTTCCACTAGCTACCACCCCCAGACCGATGGCCAAATGGAGGTCACGAATAGAACTCTAGGAGCCCTCCTTCGTACAATGCTCAAAGCCAACCCTAAGCGTTGGGAGGACTTACTATCAATTGTCGAGTTTTGTTACAATAGATGCAGGCACACAGCGACCAAGTTGACACCATTCGAAGTGGTGTATGGCATGAACCCCTTGACACCACTAGACTTGTCGCCGCACCCTCTCCGAGACCTAGTGCATGTCTCCGCCTCCAATCGCGCTGAGCAAGTCCAAGAGCTTCATCGACGGACCAAGGAGCAGCTGGAGAGGAGGGCTGCGCAGTATGCCTCACAGAAGAATTCAGGCCGCCGCCGCATCGTCTTTGCCCCCGGAGACCTTGTCTGGGTGCATCTACGAAAAGAGAGGTTCCCCTCGTGGCGAAAACACAAACTGGCACCGCGTGGAGATGGCCCTTTCCGCGTGATCAAAGCCATAGGGGACAATGCTTATCAACTCGAGCTCCCACCAGAATTTGGAGTCTATGCGTCCTTTAACGTGGCTGACTTGACTCCATATGTTGAGCCAGAGTTTGATGATGGTGAAGCGGGGACGCTTCACAGCCAAGTGGGGGAGGGTGATGTGACCCTGCCTCCCATGACGGCCCAAGACGAGGAAGAAGCCACGAGCCTACGCTCACAGGGCCCAGTGACAAGGTCTAGGTCCAAGGCCATCGTCGCCGCCGTCGCGTCACTTATCGCACGCGTCATCGCCAGCCAAGGAAGCCCAGAGACCAATCCAAGGCTCGTCGTCCTCGCCACCATCGGAAGTGAAAGAACGCGTTCTTCTAAAGACTTTGACACTTCGTCGGCTCACGCGATGATCTCTTCAAAGCCTTCACCGCGTTAATGAGTTTCACGCGTTCTTTTTAAGACATTATCTATATTTGGTATTTCCAACATGTTTTAGATAGTTTTCTTATTTATAGCGTTTTAGATAGTTTCATTTCAGTCATTCTATCTTTTAGGGTTTGTGCCTTTTGCATGCTTGTATGGGCTAGCCCACGAGGTTCGACTCGGCCCATCCGACGTCTCACCTCCTCTATTAGTACTCGACTTTGTTAATGTTATTTCTCATGTTCAAGTTAAAATTCAAGGTTTTAAGTCGAGTGATAATTCTTCATTCCCTTGATCGGACGTCACCCTTATCCCTCTCATCCCTATTCACTCCGCCGCCGACGCTACGGCAACCACTCGATCTCCATCGAGTTTATCCCCTCCGGAGTCGATGCTACGACACCAACGACTTGTCTCTTCAAGTCGTTTATCCCTCCATTCAATTGCTTCCGCCACCGCTTTCATCCTTCCATCAATCGCTTCCATCGCCATCGATTCATCGCGTTCTTCCATTCGTGATCATCATCACCACATTCCACAGCAGAATACTGGAGACGAGTGACTTCTCAACCAAGAATAGATCCAAAAGTCATCACCTTTGGCAATTCGACTTGTCACAGGAGACAAGGACACATCAACTGGCATCAGAGCCCAGCAGTCTTGTAAGTCACGACCTCAAGTTTCACTCTTGTTCACGATTTTTTTTTCTTGCCCCCATCTTTTGCTTCGTATAAACTCGCGTGAAAAGAAGAGAAAAATCATAAAAATCAAATCTTTGCTCACCTTTCGGTTTCTACAAGGTCCCACCTTGGCCGAAATTTTTTCTTGTTCCCCAAGTTTTGGTATGTTAGGTAATTTTGTTATCTTGCATGCTAGAATATTTTGTTGTCTTATTTCATACGTGGATAGAATTTCCTTGTTTGCTAGATATTACTTTTTAGGTTGTTAAACCGAATTTCCATATATAAGATATCATCAATCTTATCTTCTCTCTCTTATCTCTAACATCACACTTGTGATATTCTCATTACTTAGACCTTTTTATTTTATTTCCTTTTGCAAGTCCGAAAAGATCAAAAGATAAGATCTCGGATATTATATATAAAAAAATATCGAAAAGATATTCAAAAAAAAAAGTTTCCAAAGTTTGGGAAAGCCAAAATAAGGCAACCCTAACCCACATCGGTCTAAGCTCATCTTCTATATCTCTCCACCGTCTAGGTCAAGCTTCCTAGAAGGTACTTTCTTGCTAATTAGGTTACTTTGTTTACGTTTGTTGTAGGGTTTCAATTTGTTCTTGTTTGTTTGATTGCAACTTGCTTGATACACCATCTCTTGTTCAAGCCTAGCTGCCCTCACGGCAAGACAAACAAGCCCTACCTACGTGAACTTTGTGACTTGACTAGTGATTTGCTTGGTTGTTGTTCTTTGTTGTCTTTTGGTTCGTTTTTACTTCCATGTCTGGCCATCCCCGACGTCGGGCAATGCCAAGACAGGAGGACAACGACGCTTACCAGATCCCGAGTGTCCAAATGAAGCCAAACTTCTCCAACATGCTTATGACATTCCTACATGCCAATGGAGTCAAGAAGTGTCGGGGAGTTCGAAGGTTTGCCTGGAGATGGCATTGGTTGACATCGGAAGGCCGACGCCAGCAGTGTCACGACATTGAAATAAGGCTAACTTTCAAACCACTCGTGTCTTTGCCCTCAGATTCGGTGATGACGTGGCACATTGGATTCTGCCTTTAATATCCAAAATTCATGGCAAAAGGCGTTGCGGTTTGACCAGGCCATTCAAAACACTACTTAATGTTTTTTCCTTAAATGTGTTTAAGACAATTTAGGTATATTTTGTGTGTTTATAAGCTGGCTTGCAGCCACCTTCTTTAGCACATTAAAATTGGATATATCTTGAGCTTTTGAGCACAAAAGGCCTTTGAGAGCTTTTCAAGCTTTGACGTCTTGTTTGGTGTGTTCATCCAAACATTTGGTAGTTGATCCCTTAGTGAGTTGTATCTAAGGCTAGTACTACTTGTTTCCATTGTCCCTTGGTGTGTTGTATCCAAGAGCAATAGAGCATTATCTTCACATATTCTCCATCCAGAATTCCCTCTCAAACCATCATCCATTTCCTATTTCAGACAAGTTTCTTACACTTCGTTCCCCGGAAAGGAGTTTGGTGTTGTTCAACGATTTCTTGGAGGTGTTGTGGCCTTGAACCAGATCAAGATCCTTACTTGTGTTGTATCAAATATGATCCTCATTTTTGATGACCAAACTACAACAATGAACTTTGTTGAGCAAAAATTCAAAAATGCATTGTTATGTCGACCTGATTCATTTTACCAAAGCAATCCAGTTAGTTTTCCATCAGTATCTATAAATTAGCCTTACAATTTTAAGTCAGCTTTAGCTCTCACCTCTTGGTTTATGTTGTGTGCGCATAAGCACTCCGTTCAAGTTTAAAATTGGAAGCTTTTTAGGCGGCCTATGCGTCACGTCCAAATAATTAAAAATTTCCACATTATACGTCAAGGAATTTATGGCTCGGTTGCAATCTCCCAACAGATGAATTTTCTTGCAATATGAGAATCAACCTCTACATAACAGTTTCAAACCAGGTGTCATAGATTAACAAAAATAACTATCCTACAAGAAGATTAACATGACTCTTCATACTTACTTCATTTCAAAATGATGGCTGATATCTCATCGTCCAACATTGCGTAATCTTCAATGTGAGAGGTCCACAACTAAAGCTATCTTTTTGTATTTGGATGCCCACAACAAGAAGGAAGGTCCATTGGCAAGACTTATTACGTAATTTATTAAAAATCCATCCCTGCGCCCCCCGAAAACAAAATAAAATGATTCATTCATCTTATGTTCTCTTATAGTAAGATAAGTTGCAATTAAGGTTGAACATACCACACTCTTTAATTGTGTCATAGTGTGATGTGTCATGCTCGATAGTATCCAAAACATAGATTTTCTCTAACTCCACATGACCAATCATGGAGTACTAGTGGGAATTATGAACTATTGTCATAAAAAAAACTACAATATCATACAATACACAAACATAAAACATATAGAGTTTTCTCCTATATTACAAGTCACTCTACTTCAATAAATAATGTTTGTTACCTTGTTGCTCATTCAAAAGAGTTTATGTAATCTTTTTCTAAGAATAAATGATCAGAAAACTTTACTTCCGGATAGCTTCCTAAGTAATTCTAAATGCAAATAAAAGAAAGGCTCAAAAATAAACTTGTTATCCACAAGGAAAAAAATATCGTAATTGCAAACAAGTAATACAAAAATATTAGAGCTTACCGATAACCGAGGATGTACAAATGCAAAATTCCTATTCTCTCTATTGAGTAGTTTCATGTATAGGGACATGATCTAAAATAATGTAAAAGATTGGATTCATAAATTTATAGAACTTTTAAAAAGCTATTAACAAAAAGAGGAGATAAGAGTTCAAATATCTTAATTATATCATCGTACCACTAATCTGAATCAGTGCACTTTTTCATTTCAAGAATTTGAAGAGAACAAAAATTGAACTTATTTGCGCATGCCTTCCAACTATACACAATAATAGAAAACCAAATAAAAATGACATATTCTTACTCAATAAAGCCAACAACAGTCAGCTTACTCTTCTGGAAGCCCATTGATGTAGTCATTCACGAGGCCATTCAGTTTTTCCACATTCAGTTTTTCATGATAAGCTCATATGTTGGTAGGTTCAAAGTTTCATGTTAAGCTCATATTCTTACTCAATAAAGCCAACAACAGTCAACTTACTTCCGACATATAACATTTGTACAACTCATATGTTGGTAGGTTCAAAGTTTCGTTCATACTAGCAACCTTATCAGAACATTTAAATTTACAACCATAACCCCAAGCAACTCAACCACATTTGTAGAGCCTTTCGTCTATACTCTATTATGCAATATTGTTGAATTCCTTAGGTTTTGATGGTTACAAACACTCAACTAATATGTGTACCAAGTGTTTCAGGGACAAGAAGAGTTTTCCCAGGGAGCGTTGCAGCAGAGGATCTCAGAGGGAACAAAGACTTGGCAAGTGCTTTGTTACCTCTCCAGGAACTGAAGTGACAGACCAAGATCGAGACTGTAAAATGAAAGAAGTCATACAGCGTGCAGAATTCAGGAAACAAATCAAGAAGTCACGCGGTAGAGGATGAAGAATTCGGCTCCAAGGATCATGCCGGATTGCGCGAAGATATGGAAAGAAAGAAAAGACCCGATCGTGTTATCCTAGGAATCTTTCCTAAGATAAGGCGATTGGAGAGAGAAGAATAATATTCAATCGGTTGGATTAATTAGGGAACTCCTTCCTTAATTAATATAATCGGTTGTGATATCTTATCTTCCAAACAAAATCATATCTTTGTAATCCGATTCTAGTATTTCCTAATTTGTGTCAATTAGGGTTTCTGCCGAGTTGTATTTAAGTGAAGAGAGGATTCATTTCTTAGGTACGACTTGACGGCTTAGAACGACTTTGAATGAAAAAAAAGAAGAGAAAGAGAGTGAGGTGCGTGTGAGTCTTTGAGAGTTGAGTTTGATTCATCGTTGTAGAAGAGGTTTCGAGTCTAGCTGGTTGTTTAGAGGTCGAAGTCCAGGATACAAGTGTAATCAAGCAAGAAACTAATAAGACAAGTACGCAGTTCAAAATCCTCTCAAGCGGAAGCTTGAAGGTAGTGGTTTTTCCTTGAGAAGTTAGTTTTGCTAATCAGGGTTTCCACTATATATCGTGAGTTCGTTCTGTTATCTTTCGTGCTATTTAAATCCGCTGTGCCTTCTGTGGGAACAAAGCTTTTTGTTCCCTCAGACGTAACTCTAACGATCCAACAATTGGTATCAGAGCCTGGTTGATAGGTGCAATTTAGTGCACCTTAACTAGCGACTATTGACACATTTTAGATGGAGTTTTGGTATAAGAAGAGGCTAAGTCTGTAATCCAGGAGAAGAGTTGAAGAAGTACAGATATGAAGGTTTTACAGCTTAGTGAAGAAGATAGAGGATTGATGGAGAAATCTGCTCAGAACTAAAGGAGCAAATTACCTCACTTGGTAGTACTTGGGAGCAGATGAAGGATGAAGAAGCTGGCCAGTGCCGCCCCGCGCCACTGTCACCGCGACCCGGCAAAGATCCTCAGAGAAGTCACCGCCCCGCGGTGGAACCATTACCGCCTCGCGGTGGGAGTGAAGACCGCGCGACTGACGTGTTTTATTATTATTCATATTTTAGTATATTTTATTTCCTTATTTTGTTTGCTAGGTTAACTTTCTGAAAACCTATTTAAGGTCTTGTTAATAGTTCGTAGACAGGGTTCCTCTCCCTTTTTACAATACAATTTTCTAGGTTCTTAAACAATGGATAGCTAAACACTTTTGTTTCGCTAGACGATTGAAGCACTACAATGAATTGGTTGTGAGATTTATATTCCTTGTTCTATATCTTATTAAATTGGATTGATTCTCTTGATTGAACTGTCTATTGATTTATGTTGATTCTTCTAGCGTAGCTAACTAGGTTTTTCGGCATCTATCATATTGCTAGGATTGCATGTAGGGGTTCCAAGTGCATATCTAGTGGCAAACACAATTGTGCGTATAGGGGTTCCGAGCGTACAATTGTGTGTGAGAATCAATTGCATGTTAAGTAGGGGAGTGAGTACTTGTACGTCTTTCTACTTGCATGTATCCTATATCCTTGTGTGCATTGCTATTGCTGTGTTGGTGCTAGAGTACGCTGACAACTGTGATAATCAGTTGTACTTTATCATTAGCATCGTAATAAGTCTATCGACAACTGTGAGAATCGACAGTATTCACTATTAGGGTGGGAACAATAATAAGATAGTAAAAGAACTTGGAAAGATAGTTTTCAGTCATCAACCGATTGCATTGTGGTGTGGATATTTGTCTGGTGGAATACCTTCTCTCATTATATTTCGTCACTTGTCATAATTGAATCTTTGGTTACATTGCGATTATTCCAAACAAAACAACCCCCTGTTACTTGTTAGTCACACGTTATTGCATACAGATAACCGACTCCCTGTGGGATCGACCCTGACTTACTTGCTATACTCTTTAGTGGGTGAATTAGGATTATTTTGACAAGAAAACGACACCGGTTTCCGGCCTTGTCAAATTTGGCGCCGTTGCCGGGGAGTCAAATTTTATGTTTGTGATTATTTGTGATTGACTGTCGTGTGGATCTATCTTACGATCCACACTTTTGCTACTGATTCGCTACTTGTTGAAGTTCATACAGAGACAGGTACGAATGGCGCAGACACTCCGTCAATTGACGGAACCAACCTTGATACAGCAGCCATTGGCTGTAGTCATTCCACCCCTTGCTGATGGGGTAACTTTTGAGCTTAGATCAGAAGTAATACGGTTACTCCCGAGATTTTATGGACGAAGTGGAGAGGATCCCATTCTTCATTTGAATAAATTCCACAGCGTCCTTATGAGCATTAAGCCAGCCGATGTCACTGAGGAACAACTTAAAATGAGAGCCTTCGGGTTCACTCTTAAAGACGAGGCTGAAGACTGGTATTATCATCTGCCTGGAGGGAGCATAGATTCCTGGACTAAGATGCATAAGGTTTTCCTTGCACGCTATTTTCCAACTCAGATGGCAAACGCCTTGAAAAGGGAAATCACCAGCATTGAACAAGGTGAGGATGAGACCCTCTATGACTATTGTGAGCGGTTCGAGCGACTCTGCACTAGTTGCCCGTTCTATGGTTTTGATAAGAAATCTCTGGTGCTCTATGTCTACAACGGGCTGAATGACGATGAACGAAGAATGATTGATGCTACATGTGGTGGTAGTATCCTAAATATGACTCCCGATGTCGCCATGACCACACTTCAAGATATGGCTGAAGGTACAAGGGATTTTAATGAACCCCCAAGGACCAGACTAGTGAGTGCTATTATCTCCAGCGAGTCACATGTGTCGCAAGAAATTGCTTCTTTGAAGGAGGTCATGGTGGGGATAGGCAAGCAACTGCAGGATACCACGATTGCTGAAGTTCATGATGCTGAAGGCTACAGGCCTGTTATAACGCAACAACCTTGCTTTGATTACCCACCAACTACTAGCAACCCCTCCTCAACCGAAGCAATGCTCAATGCCCTAATGATGCATTTTACAACGCATGTGCGCGAGACTGCGGCTGACATAAAGAGCATAAAGGAGTCCGTGAGCAGTCTAATCGATGAGGTTAGGGGCAGAAAAAAGGCCAGGAAAGAAACTTCGAATGCAGTAACCCTACGGAGTGGCAAGGAATTACATGTCGCTCCTACTGTTGAAGAGGACGACAACGCTGAGATCGACATTGCCAATGAGCCACTGTCACTGCCCCGCGGCGATTCTCACCGTGACCCGGCGACAACTCCCAGTAATCCTATGCCATCAACACCGCCTCGCAGTGATCCACACCGCCCCGCGTTGAACCCACCGCCTCGCGGTGAGAGCCCAGAACTCGCAGATTTCCCTGACGAGGAAGAAGATCCCTATGTACGCCCCAATTTCCCTCCCCTTGGATCTGAGAAACCACCTGCCCCATTTCCAGAGGCACTCAAGGAAAGGAGAGTCATTGATGACAAGGATCTCTTTGACACTTTCAGTAAGTGTGAGGTGAACATCCCACTCCTCAAGCTAGTCAAGAGTGTACCAAGGTACGCTAAGTTTCTCAAGGAGATGTGCACTGTAAAAAGATACCAGAAGCTGAAGGGAAAGGAAAAAGTCAAGGTCAGCGAACACGTATCTGCTGTATTTCAGAGGCGCATGCCAAATAAGTGCAGAGACCCAGGTATGTGGAGCATTCCCTGTATTATCGGAGACACTAAATTTGAAAAAGCTATGCTCGACCTTGGTGCCTCCATTAATGTGCTGCCCTATTCTCTCTATGAATCCCTTGGACTTGGACCTCTGCAGGAAACAAGTATTGTAATACAATTAGCTGATAGGTCTAGTGTCTACCCTAGGGGAGTAATAGAAGATGTCCTTGTTATGGTCGATAAATTGATATTCCCTGCAGATTTTTATGTCTTAGATATGGAAACAGATACAAAGGCAACTCCTATACTGTTAGGTAGGCCGTTTTTGAAAACTGCTAAGACCAAACTTGATTTGCAAAGTGGGACACTTTCCATGGAATTTGATGGGGAGAAGGTGGAATATAATATTTATGAAGCCATGAAATACCCCAAGGAAGACCATTCTTTGTGTTCCGTTGATGTGATCGATTCTATTGCACAAGATGTCTTCGATATTTCTGGTCCTGACGAGTTGATGTCTATTGTTGAAAATAATTTGGATTCGTCCTATGAGGAATACTCTTTACCCTCTAACATGCAAGAAGCCATCGCTCTTCCTGGACACTCATGGTAAGTATTCTACAGATCCTTTGGGCATTGGCCCCATCTTACTAAACCCGAGCGAAAGGCTCATTCCTTCTGTTGAACAGGCCCCAAAGATCGAATTGAAGCCGCTGCCGGACCATCTCAAGTACGCCTTTCTTGGAGCCAAAGACACTTTGCCAGTCATTGTGTCTAGTAAGCTTTCTGCAGATCAAGAATTGAAGCTGTTGGACGTGCTCAGGGAGCACAAAACCGCAATTGGATGGACCATTGCAGACATAAAAGGGATAAGCCCCTCCACTTGTATGCATCGTATTCTACTCGAGGACGGAGCTAAACCGTCTAGGCAGCCACAGAGAAGGCTGAATCCTCCAATGATGGAAGTGGTGAAGAAAGAGGTGCTTAAACTCCTCAAGGCTGACATGATCTTCCCTATTTCGGACAACCAATGGGTGAGTCCAACCCAGGTTGTCCCTAAGAAAGGAGGAATTACTATAGTGGAGAATCAACACGGAGATCTAGTTCCCACCAGGACCACCACAGGATGGAGGGTGTGCATCGATTACCGTAAGCTGAATGCGGTAACTCGGAAAGACCACTTTCCCCTACCCTTTATTGATCAAATGCTAGAACGCCTTGCTGGGCGGCCCTACTACTGTTTTCTCGACGGATATTCAGGATACTTCCAGGTAGCCATTGCACCAGAGAACCAAGAGAAAACCACTTTTACATGTCCCTTTGGCACTTTTGCATATCGCAGAATGCCATTCGGATTGTGTAACGCGCCCGGTACATTTCAACGATGTATGGTTAGTATCTTCTCTGACTATGTTGAGAAATTCATTGAGGTCTTTATGGATGAATTTACGGTGCATGGAACTAGCTTTGATTCATGTTTAGACCATTTGGCGCTTGTACTTAAAAGATGTGTTGAAACCAATTTGGTTTTAAATTATGAAAAGTGTCATTTCATGGTGGAACAGGGGATAGTCCTGGGTCATATTGTCTCTGCTAGGGGTATTGAGGTCGATAAGGCAAAGATTGATGTAATTCAGTCTTTGCCTTATCCTACTAATGTGCGTGAAATGCGTTCCTTTTTAGGTCATGCAGGTTTCTACCGAAGATTTATCAAGGATTTCTCAAAAAATTCTTCACCCCTATGCGAGCTCTTGAAGAAGGAAGTGACCTACGTATTCACGGATGAATGCAAGAAAGCATTTGATTGCCTGAGAGAACGCTTGACAAGTGCACCCATCATTCAGGCACTTGACTGGTCTCGCCCATTTGAGATCATGTGTGACGCCAACGATTATGCAGTTGGAGCAGTTCTAGGACAGAAAGTGGGACGGGCATCCCACGTGATTCATTACGCCTCCATGACTCTGAATGGAGCCCAGAGGAACTACTCCACCACTGAGAAAGAAATGCTGGCAGTTGTCTTTGCCTTGGAAAAGTTTAGGCAATACCTCTTGGGAGTCAAGGTGATTATCTACACGGATCACGCAGCTCTTCGTTACCTGATGACGAAGAAAGAAGCAAAGCCAAGATTAATCCGATGGGTTCTCCTTCTCACTGAATTTGATGTGGAAATCCGTGATAAGAAGGGAGCAGAGAACCTCGTAGCGGATCACCTGAGTAGGCTCGTCCATGAGGAAGATAAACCCGGAGATCAGAGCCCCATACATGGCACCTTCCCAGATGACACACTTTTTACACTCGAGGGCAGCTCAAAGAACACTCACCGCCCCGCGGTCACCACCACCGCGACCCGACGAGTCGTAGCCAGTATGAAGTTGAAGATACCACCGCCCCGCGGCGATGACTACCGTGACCCGGCGGTTGGATTACTTGAGAACCAGGAAAGCTCACCGCGACCCCCAGAGACATCACCGCCCCGCGGTCACATCTCTGGAGTCACACTTTGCCCTGGAGATATTTCTGACTCCTCCTTTCATATTGCCATGGACCTCTTCGGAATCCAGTCTTACAGACCCTGGTACGCAGACATAGTCAACTACCTGGTTCGAGAGGAATTTCCCCCAGACTACACCAGAGCCCAGAAAGCAAAGGTACGCAGAGAAGCTCGCCACTATGTTTGGGATGATCCCTACCTGTGGAAGCACTGCGTCGATCAGGTAGTCCGCCGATGTCTCCCAGACAACGAGGTACAATCTGTCCTTAACTTCTGTCATTCTGAAGCATGTGGGGGTCATTTTGGAGCAAATAGGACTGCTAGGAAAGTATTGGAAACAAGATTTTATTGGCCGCACCTCTTTAGGGATGCTTACAGTTTTTGTAAATCCTGCGACCGATGCCAACGGGTTGGCAACATCACCAGAAGGAATGAAATGTCGCAATCATCATTGATCTTCTGTGAGGTCTTTGATGTTTGGGGCATGGATTTTATGGGACCATTTCCTAACTCTCATGGGAATCTTTATATATTACTTGCGGTGGACTACGTTTCCAAGTGGGTGGAAGCGAAGGCCACCAGGACTGATGATTCTAAAGTTGTGGCAGGTTTCCTCAAAGAAAACATTTTCTCAAGATTTGGAATACCCAAAGCTTTAATTAGTGACAGGGGAACCCATTTCTGCAACAAGACAGTGACTGCCCTACTGAAGAAGTATCACGTCACTCAGAGAATCTCCACGGCCTACCATCCTCAGACCAATGGGCATGCCGAGAACTCCAACAGAGTAATTAAGGCTATACTGGAGAAGACAGTAGCAGCCAACCGGAGGGATTGGAGCATCAAGCTCAATGATGCGCTGTGGGCATACCGTACAGCTTTCAAAACTCCGATTGGGATGTCTCCGTTCCGGCTGGTATTTGGAAAAGCTTGTCACCTCCCCGTCGAACTTGAACATAAGGCGTGGTGGGCAATAAAGAAATGCAACTTGCAACTGGATGAAGCAGGCGAACTCCGCAAGCTACAAATGCAAGAACTGGAGGAATTACGCCTTGACGCCTATGAGAACTCAGTTAACTACAAGGCGAAGACCAAGCAGTGGCATGACAAGCATATTTTGCGAAAGGATTTCAAGCCAGGAGATAAAGTTCTTCTATTCCAATCTCGGCTCAAGCTCTTTGCTGGAAAGCTGAAATCCAAATGGTCAGGCCCGTATGAAATCGCTGAGGTGCATCCCCATGGAGCCATAGGCCTAATTAATCCCAAGACCGACACCATCTTCAAGGTGAACGGCCACAGATGCAAGCTTTACCACGAGGGGTTCGATCCAAACCAGGACGAGACACGTCACCTCAACCAGATCTCCTTAGCAGTTTTGTAGCTCATGATTTTCTTGAGATCTGAGGGAGAAAGAGCCATGTGGAGGATCTTCTTGGCCCTGTTATTTGTCTCCGATTTCATCCAGTCCTCATCGGTGTAGTCGATCTTTGGTTTTGGCTTAGTCTCATCTTCGTCATTCTTGATAACCAAAGGACCCACTTCTATGACTCTCCAGATCTGTCCATCGAGGGAACATATGTGGGACTCGATTTGTTCCACCCACCAATCATACTCACCGGCCTTTAGCATTGGCGGATTCCAGAATGAATCACCGATTGCATTGCTTGACGACGACATCTTTCCTGCAAATTCTGTAACGAAAACAATCTAGAGCACCAGTGACAAGGCCAGAAACCGGTGTCGTTTTCCTGTCAAAATAATCCTAATTCACCCACTAAAGAGTATAGCAAGTAAGTCATGGTCGATCCCACAAGAATCGGTTATCTGTATGCAATAACGTGTGACTAACAAGTAACAGGGGGTTGTTTTGTTTGGAATAATCGCAATGTAACCAAAGATTCAATTATGACAAGTGACGAAATATAATGAGAGAAGGTATTCCACCAGACAAATATCCACACCACAATGCAATCGGTTGATCACTGAAAACTATCTTTCCAAGTTCTTTTACTATCTTATTATTGTTCCCACCCTAATCGTGAATACTATCGATTCTCACAGTTGTCGATAGACTTATTACGATGCTAATGATAAAGTACAACTGATTCTCACAGTTGTCAGCGTACTCTAGCACCAACACAGCAATAGCAATGCACACAAGGATATAGGATATATGCAAGTAGAAAGACGTACAAGTACTCACTCCCCTACTTAACATGCAATTGATTCTCACACACAATTGTACGCTCGGAACCCCTATACGCACAATTGTGTTTGCCACTAGATATGCACTCGGAACCCCTATATGCAATCCTAGCAATATGATAGATGCCGAAAAACCTAGTTAGCTACGCTAGAAGAATCAACATAAATCAATAGACAGTTCAATCAAGAGAATCAATCCAATTTAATAAGATATAGAACAAGGAATAGATATCTCACAACCAATTCATTGTAGTGCTTCAATCGTCTAGCGAAACAAAAGTGTTTAGCTATCCATTGTTTAAGAACCTAGAAAATTGTATTGTAAAAAGGGAGAGGAACCCTGTCTACGAACTATTAACAAGACCTTAAATAGGTTTTCAGAAAGTTAACCTAGCAAACAAAATAAGGAAATAAAATATACTAAAATAGGAATAATAATAAAACACGTCAGCCGCGCGGTCTTCACTCCCACCGCGAGGCGGTAATGGTTCCACCGCGGGGCGGTGACTTCTCTGAGGATCTTCGCCGGGTCGCGGTGACAGTGGCGCGGGGCGGCACTGGCCAACTTCTTCATCCTTCATCTGCTCCCAAGTACTACCAAGTGAGGTAATTTGCTCCTTTAGTTCTGAGCAGACTTCTCCATCAATCCTCTATCTTCTTCACTAAGCTGTAAAATCTTCATATCTGTACTTCTTCAACTCTTCTCCTGGATTACAGACTTAGCCTCTTCTTATACCAAAACTCCATCTAAAATGTGTCAATAGTCGCTAGTTAAGGTGCACTAAATTGCACCTATCAAATATCCCCACACTTAGACCTTTACTCATCCCGAGTAAATCAGCTCAAACATACTCCTCTATATCAAATATCAAGGTCTCAGGAAGTGTGACAACATAAGATACCAACGACTACAACAGCTCAACAATCAGCCCTCAAACAACCAAAATTAATGATGCGAGAGAATCTATTCCTAACTCCTGTCTAGCTTCTTATTGCTCCAAAGTGACCTACCCGAACTCCTTATACCGCCTCTTCTTATGACGCCTCGCCAATAGATAGAGAGAAATCCTAGAATCACTCTTCTTCTTTTTCGCTCATCTTGCCGAGGTGCCCTTTCGGGTTTTCACCAAGCCACTCATTTCATTTTACTAGACGTCTCACATGTCCTCACATCACTCCAGTCCACTTTTGCCCTAGTCTATACCAGTCGGACTACATGCTTCTTGCCTGAGCCGCCCTTGCGGGTTTTCAGCAAGCCACTCATTTCATTTTACTAGACGTCTCACATGCCCTTTCCACCTTCAGGGCAATCCTCTTCGCCTTCTCCTCTCCTTTCTTGTTTATCTTATGGTTATAGACAGAGGCGTTGCTTTCCAGCTTAGCAACCACCTCTTCCATAGTAAGAGTCTTGATGTCTGTTTGAGAGTAGAGGGCAAGAGCAATGGCATCCCACTGAGTGTTGAGACCTTGCATGAAGTGATGAGTCAACTTCCAGTCTGGCATTGTTTCACCAAGGTACTGAAGCTGACCAACTAGCCCATGGAACCTGGAGTAGTACTCTTGAATGTGTTCATCTTTCCCTTGAGAAACTTGATCGTACTCCTTGATCAGAGAAAGGCTCTTGTTGAGTCGTGTTGCACATTTAAGGGTTGATTTGATGGAAGAGAGTTGGGAAGAGAAATTCAGCCGGCTTAGTTGGATTCGGACGAGATTTTGAATTATTTTTGGGAAGTTGGAAGATCGCGTTCATTATCTCTTGGAAACAGATTGATTTGGCATTATCTTTGGAAACTTTTGAAGATCTTGTGAGGGCTATATATTTTGTGGCTTCCGGGTAAGTTTCCTCCTCACTGTTTCCTTATCTTTCTCAAGTTATCTTTCTCTCTGCCTCTCGTCTTCCCAGTGCTATCTCTATCTCTCAAAAATGGCCTCAAACACTAACCTTGCCCAAGACCTCCAAAACCTCATCGCCAAACTGTCCTCCATGGGGACAGACCCCGCTCTCCTCGCCTCCATTACCTAGTCCCTACCTTCCACATCCACCACCCTAGCGACCACCACTGTTACCCCTCCACCATCACCCACCCAGGACCAACTCGCCATGGTCCCCTACATAGCCCCAATCGCCCCAAACTCAGACCCCGCTCCATAAAACCCTAACCCTAACACCGCTCATGCCGTCCCCACAACCATCTCCTCTACTAACTTAGAGGAGGTACATTCCTCGCCTACCCATCCCGATCCCATTGAGGAGGAGACATGGGAGTTGCCCGGTCAAGGGACCCTGGTCACGGTGGAGGAGCACCTGGCCGTCAAGGAGAAGATTCAGTCAGTGGTGAGAGACCTCTTCAGGGAGCTCGCTGAGGAAGAGGACGTGGAGGAGCCCCCAAAGGCCCCTAAGGCGTCCGGCAGGGTGAAGACTGCCTACTCCTCCAAACGGAAGACACGCTCTCAGAGGAAGTCTGAGAAGGCGATAACGGTGAGCTCCGATGGAGAGTCGGTACCCCTCTCAGGGAACAAAGCAAAGTAAGCCAAGGTGTCTGTCGCTCCCGTCCGTCAAAGCCAACGTCGTCTGCCGGCCAAAGCCAAAGGAAAGGCAGTGGCGGCTGATGATGTTAAAGATGTGAGCCACAAGTCTGTGGTGAAGGAGCTGCTGCTGGACCCTGAGTTTCTCAAGGAGAACTTTCTGGAGGGGGTGCTTGACATCTTGAAGGCTCAGAAATAGAGCAAACTGTTTGTAGATGAAGTGGAAATAGATGAGGAGTTGCTGAGGGAATTCTATTCCACGTTTGCTATGGAGGTGAGGCCCTATGCTGTTCTGGGGAGCTACAAGTTGAATGGGAAAGTTCATGTTTTCTCAAGCATTGAACTAGGCATGGCTCTGGGAGTTCCTCACGAAGGGTATGGAGAATACCCAAAGGGCAGATGGCCAAAAGATTTCGCCTACTCAGAGTCTGTGCTGGCTGTTGCAGGGATTGAGAACGCTCAAGGTAGTGTCGATCTCGACATCTCTGAGATGTCTGCTGTTAACAAAGTACTATACCACTTCCTCATCAGCAACATCACACCAAGGGGACAGAAGAGGAACCGGCTTCTGATCTTAGACATTGTCCTACTATCCCTACTGTTGAAGAAGGAGCCCGTTTGCCTCCCTATGATTCTGATGCAGCACATGGCCCATGCCAGGAACACCACCCAACATGCTCTTCCGTTTCCTCGCGTTGTCAAGAAGATCCTTGAGTACCACAAAGTATACAATGCGTCGGAGGAAGTGAGCATCTTCTCCCGCCCCTTCAATGCGAGTAATCTGCACAAGATGCAGTTTGTTCTTCAAGAGGATGAAGGCTGGGTGAAGGTTGAGGGTGCTCTTGCAGTTTCTGAGGCGGTGGAGGAGTCTGAGACTGATAGCTCTGAGGGGGAACTGAACGAGGAGTCATCTCTTGGGAAGGACGTGAGGAGTATCTGCAAGGATGTGAGGACTCTCATGGCAGATGTGCGCGCGCTTATTTCTCATCACGCATCGGCTCAACCGGCTGGTCACAGTGGTGCTTGATCGCTTACCTGCTGTCCTTTCCCCTCTTTTGTTCCCTTACCTGTCTATCCCTCCTAGTTGTTTTCTCTTGTTATCTGGTTTATGTGCCCGGTGTGGCATTCTGACAATGTTTGATGTTTTGTCTGTTTTGGTGGTATTTGCATGTTTTCTGTTTTTTTTAATCAATGACAAGGGGTGCTTTTGTGTATCTGGCTGTGAATTTTCTCTCTAACTCTTTACTGTGTTTTTGATGATGCCAAAAGGGGGAATGTGACAGGTAGCATTGGTTGAGGGGGAACAAAACAGGTAAAACGTATTGCTGGACTTAGGGGGAACTAACGGTGTTTTAATGGAAAACTTTCTTGTCATAGCTGTCTTTTTCTAGTTGGTATATACTTTATTGTTAAGGGTGTTTGTCACCATCAAAAAGGGGGAATTTGTTGAATTCCTTAGGTTTTGATGGTTACAAACACTCAACTAATATGTGTACCAAGTGTTTCAAGGACAAGAAGAGTTTTCCCAGGGAGCGTTGCAGCAGAGGATCTTAGAGGGAACAAAGACTTGGCAAGTGCTTTGTTACCTCTCCAGGAACTGAAGTGACAGACCAAGATCGAGGCAGCAAAAGGAAAGAAGTCATACAACGTGCAGAATTCAGGAAACAAATCAAGAAGCCACGCGGTAGAGGATGAAGAATTCGGCTCCAAGGATCAAGCCGGATTGCGCGAAGATATGGAAAGAGAGAAAAGACCCGATCGTGTTATCCTAGGAATCTTTCCTAAGATAAGGCGATTGGAGAGAGAAGAATAATATCCAATCGGTTGGATTAATTAGGGAACTCCTTCCTTAATTAATATAATCGGTTGTGATATCTTATCTTCCAAACAAAATCATATCTTTGTAATCCGATTCTAGTATTTCCTAATTTGTGTCAATTAGGGTTTCTGCCGAGTTGTATTTAAGTGAAGAGAGGATTCATTTCTTAGGTATGACTTGACGGCTTAGAACGACTTTGAACGAAAAAGAGAGAGAAAGAGAGTGAGGTGCGTGTGAGTCTTTGAGAGTTGAGTTTGATTCATCGTTGTAGAAGAGGTTTCGAGTCTAGCTGGTTGTTTAGAGGTCGAAGTCCAGGATACAAGTGTAATCAAGCAAGAAACTAATAAGACAAGTACGCAGTTCAAAATCCTCTCAAGCGGAAGCTTGAAGGTAGTGGTTTTTCCTTGAGAAACTAGTTTTGCTAATCAGGGTTTCCACTATATATCGTGAGTTCGTTCTGTTATATTTCGTGCTATTTAAATCCGCTGTGCCTTCTGTGGGAACAAAGCTTTTTGTTCCCTCAGACGTAACTCTAACGATCCAACAAATATCATTTCGAATTTTATAAATTCATGCCTAAAGTAAACACATCTATATATTCTCCTACATATCCACTATAATTACCATATGCTCATGTATATAAACATATGTCATTCCCCTACCATTTCACAACACATTCATTCAACCAAGGGCAGTAAAAAAACCCTCCTAATCAACACCATGGAACACTAACAAAATTGAACGAATTACCAAGCATTGCTCAAACATGCAGCTCGAGAAGAATACTTGAACAACTTTTAAATAACAAATGTCGAAAGAGAAGTCTAGAAGCGTAGATCTTGGAAGTTGCAAGGCAAGGCTTCTGGGATGTGAGGGGTATAGGGACGTGCGGCAACCCTTGTCTCTTTGGACTTACAACGGCGCAAAGTTGGGAAATAGCCTCAAGTGTTGCTTTTGTTGTAACGAAAGACGGACACGTGTGTTTAGATGCGATACATAATAATATTTTTACCATTGTTTTTCTTTCTTTACCACTCTATCCAGTCACCAGTCGTCAGTCAAACAAACGATGAAATATAACCCCTTCCAATAGTAAATACATATTCAGCGCATCAAGTGCCTTAACGGATAAAATAACTCCATCGAAGTCAACCCCCATTCCCATGCCCCACCTCGACAACCAGCACGACCAACACCACCACCAGAAAACAACCCTCAATCATATTGTATAACAGGTAACCTTAAATAAGTTGGTTCAAACGCTCAAGCTTAAGGCCAAGGCATTCTATTTTGCATATGATTTTTTTTATAAGTAACTTATTCCAGCTATGCACTTGCATTAGGTTATTACATAAAAGGTTCGCATAACGTCATGTGAAAACAGTTCATTAATTTTTGGGGGTTCCTCGCAAATACAACTTACTTCTTTGTACATTTCAATAGTTGTTCATCCTTGGATTTTTGGGAAATTGCAGTCAATGTCTAAACAATCCTCCAAACAAGGCACCTCATGTGTAAGGAATCCATATAATTTTGTTCGGACATCTAATTTTAGAGAAGAGGTTGGTTGAAATCAGCAAGTCATATTGGGAGGTGCATGGGCATACTGTCATTAAACTGGTTCCATATAGCAACCACGTTTGAGGAACAAAAAACAAGTTTCATATTTGGCTTCCCAATTTATTCTTATAGGTTTCTCATAACTACATTTTTTATAATATTCGACTTAATTGAATGAAGGAAATTCACGGGTACGAGCGATTCCGCAACAGGGGTATTGCACCAGAGCTTACTGAATTGTGTGATTTGATATATGGTGGTGCAAGGCCGACTGTCACACATTGTTTGCCTCCTCCAATGGATAGACAAGAACCTAAGGATTTCAATGTTGAATATGTAGTCGTTGACGGATGAGGGGAACAAGATAACATGGTACATCTCACCTAGTAAGAGATAGTGGGTCCTAAACATGTAATATGTTTTCATATCATTCAACAAGTATGATCTTTTATATTACAATTAAGAATGTATGGGAAAATGGAAACAAAGACTAATGTTCTATGTTTTGGACTTGTTTACAACTTTTATAAGGAAAGTTTATGGCTGCTTGGTGAAATGTTTTGCTCTAATATACACCAAGATTTGTTGAGCTAATTGATAATACCTAATTTATACATATTTTAGGAGTCTAGTTGCATATTAGATTAGATTATTTTCATGTATATTTTATATTTTTATAATTAAATTTGTATTATTTTGTATTTGGAGTCTACACCCATGCTTTTATATATTTCAGGTATTTTTGGATCAATTTGAGGGCATTCCGAGATTATTTAAGAAGACACCAATCAAGCAGAACATGAACAGAATATACGATGGGCCAAGATACAAAATGTTGGAGACGAACTAAGGCCCAAATAAAAGACCATGTGAAGTCATGGGTCCACGTGAGGATTCATTGAGCTAAGGAGATTATTTAAATTAGATTGGTGTTAGATTGATTTAAATGGGATGAAGACCAAAAAAATCGGTGGGCCGGCCCACTACACTTGGAGAGGCAGATCCATTTGGAGGAGGAATTCTGGTGCGTGGGTCCTCAGCAAATTTTGGAACGGGGAGTTAGAATAGGAAAGGGAGATTTTAATTAGTGGATGAGAATATCTTTTGGGGGACTTTTTTTTTAAAAGAGGACTACGTAGGTTTTAGGAGTTTTTTAGTTTAGGTTTTATTCTTGTTTTTTCCTTTTCTTTGGTTTTTAGTTTTGGCACAGCCGTACAGAGAAAATTTTAAGAAGGAATTTTGCCTTTAGCACTTTAAAGATTTTGGTATTATTATTCTAGCCTTTGTCGATTTGAATTATTTTGTTATTGAGATTTGGATTTCTTATCTCTCGTATTTATCGAATAATTCATATATGTTGTTGACTAGTTTAAATCTATTAAATATGTCTTCAATTATGCTTGGCTAATTTCCTAGTTCTAAGGTTAGGGTGATCCCGACGATGCGTATGTAATTAGAATTATTTATTTGCCTGAATTGAAATAGTATTTGATTCATTCCTAGATGCTTTATGCCCATAGTAGCTTATGCGAATTGGATCCTATTATGATTTGAGACTGAAATGTGATAACTTTAATAGGTAGTCAAGTAGGATTTGAGACTGAGAGGTGATAACTTCTACTGCAATCCTAGGAATTGAACCCGAGTGTTATTTGTGCGACAACAACTTAATTACTATTGAAGATTAATAGGTTATCGTAGATGTTCTGGGTTTCAATTGGATTAGCGGAGCGCGACAGCGAATGTTATTTCAGTTCATTCATAGACTCTAAGTGCGTTAAAGGGTTTGGATGAGATTAGCTCTGTGCGACAACGATTGTTAGTTTAGTCCAGACACGTTTACTATCGTCTGAAAGAAGTTAGTAGATTACCTTAGATAGCTTACCTTCAAATAATTTGGACTAGATTCAGGTGAAGAGTGATTTTATTTACAGCGGCATTGTTGCAGTGATCCTTAACCTTAGACACATTTATCCCATTGATGAGATAACTCTTTATTATTATGTGGTCCCACTATGGGTCTCGGGTTGCTTTGATCTAACCCAATTACTCTATTGTGTGTGACCTTATAGAACCCAGAATTAATAGCAATGGGTTAAATCTAATTTATCCATAAATAGTTGGCTTCTAGCAAAGTACTAAGACTACCTAAAATATATGGATTACAGATCTCCATTGTAATCTTATTCTATTATTATAATCATCATCTTGATTAAAGGACATACTCCTTCAATCTCCCACTTGCCTTCAAACAAGTGTGCAATATCAATTCCTTTGTCACTTAGTGTCCAATTTGATGATATGATAACATCTTATGTAATCCATATCAATATTCAAATTGTTTTTTGAACTTCGAATTTGAACTGTCAAAACAAATAATTACTTTTAATCCATTTGAGCACGGCCATGCATTTTCAGTTCTTACTCTTCATGTGGCCAAGACACCATTCCTATACATATATATATATATACAGATATATAAATAGGAAAATTTTCAGAATCATAACAACAATGATTTAAAAGTTGACTGAGATGCTTCGGTTCACGATCAACCTCACCGCATACAGCGAGTCCAGATTGGAAAGAGAACGTACTATGATCAAAGTCGAGACGAGTTTTCCTAGCTGTACTATAACTTAGCTGCACTACTCGCCGAAGGTTTATTAATTATGTGCGTCGAGTAGCACTTATCTGATTTATATTATAAACCATACATCACATTATTAGACTTTTACATGTGTACCCCACCATTGGGATGACACATCTTAGTATACGTTTCGTCGAGAGTGACGTACACCGAAAGGTTTGTGATACCAGCTAAGTGTCCTGTCTCTACACACTTGTGAAAGAGACCGATCATGATCTTAGAATAGTACCAGATGGAGACGAGCCACCCCGATACCAAATTATAAAGAAACGACCGGACGAAGTCCGAGTACATTCTAACTACAGTGCTAACCACACAGATACAGCACAATCACAGTTACAGAATAAATCCACATAAAGGCCCGAAAGGCGATCACAGATAATAGCGTTGTTATAACAGATATACAACCTATTATATGATTTTCAAAACAGTTTATAAATCACTTCCAGAAGAACACAGTAATAATCGTTCCAAATTAATTACTCAGATAAACAACTGATAATCAATGTAAATATGGAAACGATGAGTAAGAGCGAACTGCCACTTGCCTTAATCCGCAGAATAGAAACAAGCCTAACGATAACGACGAGATTCTGGGCTCGACACGGGTATAGCTCCGATAGCACAACAACCTTCGAGTCGACCCATAAAAGGAACCCTAAGTTAGATCCGACATAACAACAGTACGAATCTAAAAACGGCGAAAGAAATCGAAAGGAAAGACGCCACGACGACAACCAACCAAGCCAAAGCCACGAAGGCATTCTGGGCACTGGCGGCGGTCGCCGTTCTTGGTGGCGGTCGCCGCATTCATCACGGCGGGCGCCGTAAAGAACACGGCGGTCGCCGTGAAGAACTCTGACGACAAAACGAGAGAAAAACTCACCCAAATGATGCGCGTTTCGACCCCTTTTTGCCTTGCCTGTGTTCCAACCTCCAAAGGCAACCAAAAGGCTTCAGAAGGGCTTCTGGAAACACCACCAACCGACACCAACGAAGCTTCCGAAATCCGGCAAAACTAACACTCCGACGAGGCGAAAATTTGGCAGATATTCGGTGCTGGGATGGCTCAAAATCCTTCCCCCAACACCTCCTTTTATAGCCAAAGCAATGGGAGCATCATCATCACCCTAGACGAGGCCGAGCAGGGCTAGATCAGCGCGGCCAGAGCTCGCCGGCGACCAGCGGTTAATGACTGCTGGGTAATCACGGCGGGTGCCGCAACTTTGCCTATGGCGGGGCCGCGGCAGGCGCCGTAATTACGGCGGTCGCCGTTCCTAGCCCGGGCGAGCCCAAAGTAGGAGACGACGGCCTGACACTTCGGGCCCAGCGACGGCGGGCGCCGTTACTGTACGGCGGTCGCCGTTTTTGCCTTTTCCCGCCCATTCAGCTCTTGAACGAGCAAGACATTAACCCGGGATAAAAATTATCGTACGCAAACGCGTATAAACATCCAAAGCACGTCGTCTGTATTTTATTTCACTGAGAAAAATATTACAGATACAGAGCATATTACAGAATGTCTCAAGCTACCTGATTAAATCCGACGTACTAAACGGGTACTCGGGAAAATTCCAAAATTCCCAAAATAACCTTACAAAAATACGGGGTATCACATCTCCCCCCCTTAAAAGAAGTTTCGACCCTGAAACTTAGGCCGAAAATAACTCGGGAAAACGCCTGAGCATATCTGACTCGGTTTCCCACGTCTCCCAAGTAACTTCTTCGGTCCCTGACTTGGACCACAACACTCGTACCAACGGCACAATCTTGTTGCACAAACGCTTCTCCCGACGCTCCAAAATGCGCACGGGCAACTCTTCATAAGTACCATTAGCTTGAATCTCGATGTCCTCATAGCTAAACACATGAGACTCATCTGGCACATACTTTTTGAGTAAAGATACATGGAACACGTTATGCACCGGGTGAGCCGATGGCGGCAATGCCAAGCGGTACGCTAAGGTTTCCACCCTATCCAAAATCTCAAACGGTCCCACGTAGCGAGGGTTAAGCTTCCCACGCTTACCAAACCTGAAAACTCCTTTGGAAGGCGACACCTTGACGAAGACCTTGTCACCAACCTCGAACTCGACATTCCTACGCTTCTTATCTGCGTAAGATTTCTGTCGACTCTGAGCAGTCAACATTCTCTGCCTGATCAAAGCAGTATCTACAGCTGTCCTCTCGACTAACTCTGGTCCAAGCAGAATCTTGTCGGCGTTATCGTCCCAACAAATCGGAGATCTGCACCTACGACCGTACAAAGCTTCAAACGGAGCCATCTTGATTGTAGCATGCCAGCTATTGTTGTATGTGAACTCAATCAGACTCAAGCTGTCCTCCCAGCTAGTCGGACGATCGAGCACACAAGCTCTAAGAATATCCTCCAGAGTCTGGATGGTCCTTTCAGACTGGCCATCTGTGTGAGGATGAAAAGTTGTACTGAACCTTAACTCGGTTCCCATAGCCTTATGAAGCTCCTTCCAGAACCTCGACATGAAACGGCCATCTCGATCGGATACAATGGTCTTAGGGATACCATACAAATGGACAATCTCCTTCTGATAGACCTCTGCTAACTTCTAGACTTCCCGCGTGGTCTTAATGGCTATGAAATGAGCACTTTTCGTAAGCCGATCCATGATCACCCAGATAGCATCTTTCTGACCTCGAGTCTTGGGTAGCCCTGTGATGAAATCCATGGCAATGCCTTCCCACTTCCACTCTGGCACAGGGAGAGGTAGCAACTCACCACCTGGCCTGCGATGCTCAATCTTGCCCTTCTGACAAGTCAAGCACCTAGCCACGAAGTCCGCTACATCCCACTTCATGTTTGGCCACCAAAACTTCTTCCTTAGATCCTTGTACATCTTGCTGGAGCCTGGATGCACAGAATAGGCTGAAGAATGAGCTTCCTTCATCACCAACTGACGAAGACCCTCCGTTTCTGGCACACAGATTCTGTCTTGAAACCACAGCGATCCATCATCTTGAATCACGAAACTAAGAGCTTTCCCATCCATCACCTCACTGCTTAACTTCACCAAGATGATGTCATCGACTTGCTTTTCCTTGATCTGATCTAGCAGTGTAGCCTGAATTTCCAGCATACTCAGGAAACATCTACGCTGATCATACAGGACTTCAATGTTGCACGACTCTTGGTTTAACTTGGTCTGAGCAGTAAGTAGAGCAACTACAGTCTCGTGAGTTGTCTTCCGGCTCAGTGCATCAGCTACTACATTAGCCTTGCCCGGATGATACAGCAACTCCATGTCGTAGTCCTTGAGCAACTCTAGCCAGCGGCGTTGTCTCATATTTAGCTCCTTTTGAGTAAATATATACTTGAGACTTTTGTGGTCAGTGAAGACTTGGCATCTTATACCGTAGAGGTAATGTCTTCAAATCTTCAGCGCAAAGACAACCGCTGCTAGCTCAAGATCATGTGTCGGATAGTTTTCTTCGTAAGTCTTGAGCTGTCTGGATGCATAAGCAATGGCTTTAACCCTTTGCATCAAAACACAACCAAGACCACACTTTGAAGCATCACTATAGACCACATAATCGTCATTCCCCTCTGGGAGTGCTAACACGGGTGCCGAGGTCAGCCGTCGCTTCAACTCCTGGAAACTGGCCTCGCACTTGTCATTCTAGACAAACTTCTTGTGGACCTTGCAGAGTAGATTGGTCATAGGTAGAGCGATCTTTGAAAATCCTTCTACGAACCTTCTATAATACCCGGCAAGCCCAAGAAAACTACGCACCTCCTTCACGTTCTGGGGCTGTGTCCAATTAGCCACTGCTTTAATCTTTTGGGGATCAACCATAACCCAATTCTCATTGATCACGTGGTCTAAGAAAGACACCTCTTTCATCCAGAATTCACACTTGGACAGTTTAGAATAAAGCTGATGTTGTCTAAGGATTGACAAAGCAATCCGCAGATGTTCCTCGTGGACTTCTTCACTCGGAGAGTAGATCAGAATGTCGTCTATGAAGACCACTACGAACTTGTCCAAGTATTGGTGAAAACATCGATTCATCAGGTCCATAAAGACAGATGGAGCATTTGTAAGCCCAAAAGGCATCACTATGAACTCGTAATGACCATATCTGGTCCTGAACGCAGTTCTAGGAATGTCCTGCTCACGAATTCTGAGCTGGTGATAACCCGATCTCAGGTCGATCTTGGAGAAAACCTTTGCTCCCTGCAACTGGTCCAACAAGTCATCAATCCTAGGCAGAGGATACTTGTACTTAATCGTCACCTTGTTCAACTCTCGGTAGTCGATACAAAGTCGGAACAATCCGTCCTTCTTTTTGACGAACAATACCGGAGCACCCCACGGCGATGCACTCGGCCTGATATAACCTTTGTCAAGAAGATCTTCAAGTTGATTCTTCAACTCTTGCATCTCAGTTGGAGCCATCCGATACGGTGATTTGGAAATCGGCGCCGTACCAGGCTCAAGATCAATTGAAAATTCCACATCACGGTTCGGGGGTAATCCAGGAATTTCTTCCGGAAAGACATCCGAAAACTCCCTAACCACAGGAATATCAAGAACCTCAGGTCCATCTTTCGCGGGCGAATCCAAGTAGCAAAGGTACCCGACACATCCTTGTCGTAGTAGCTTAAACGCAGCCATCACATTGATCAGCTTGCCGTTATCAGCGTCATTCCGACCTTTGAACTTGCACACGAACTGGCCCCCAAATGACACCGTCACCGTTCTTGAACTGAAGTCGATCACCGCCTTGTGACGCGTCAGCCAATCCATACCAAGAATGATGTCGTATGGAGCCATGGCTATACAGATCCGATCTGCTTCAAACTCCTTACCCTGAATGGTAATCGGAAAGTCGGACAGATGTTTGGTTCCCACCAAACGTTCTCCATTAGGAAGACTAACGACGAAAGGGTCGCACGAATCGTTACACACTAAGTCTAACTTGCTAACACAGCTATCCGAAATAAAGGAATGCGTAGCACCAGAATCAAATAGAATGCACACTGAAGTAGAGTGAAGGTATAAAGTACCTTGAGCAATTGGAGCATTGGGTCCATCTGCTTCACGCATCTCGTACAAGCGTTGGCCCTGACTTCCAGAAACAGCTGGGGCCTTTCCCCTGTTCTGAGCAGTCGTCTGAACTGACGGGCTAGGAGTCTCGGCAGGCTTGAACCTAGGTTGGTTGCTCTGATGAACTGACCCTTGCTGCGACTCTACTCCCTTCTGCTTCCCCTGCTTGCAGAACTTCTGCAGATGACCATCACGTCTACACCCAAAGCACGATCTCTTCTCCTTCTGGCACTCGTTGCTCTTGTGGCCAGCAACGCCACAATTATAGCACTGAACTGAACTCCTGGTCTGCCCTGACTGCTGAGTCGATCCTCCATGCGTCATCTCCGTCTTAGCTCGGCCGGACTTGGCAAAGTTAGACGGTGGCGCAGGGCGCTTAAAGCGACCTCCCTGGTTCTGGTTCTGCATCGACTTCTGTCGGTTGCGCCTCTTGGTCGACTCCTCTAGAGTTACCTCTAGCCTATAGGCACAATCCACATACTGCTCCAAGGTAGAGCATGTGTGATGCACCATTAACGGCTTGATATCCGGGCTCATCCACTCGTGGAAGTACCAGATCTTTTGGGCCTCGCTGGTAATCTCGGCAGGGGCGTACTGTAAAAGATGATTGAACTTAGATGCCAACTCGGTCACTTTCAGACCATCCGTCTTTGGGTACAAGAACTCTTTATGCTTCTCTTCTCTCATAGCACGAGAGAAAAATCGATCAACCATCTTGGTCTTGAACATCGACCAAGTCAACACTGGGCTCTCTGCCAAACCTGTGCTCTCCCACCACTCGCTAGCCTCCTCCTTCAGCTGAAAAGAAGCGATATGGACCTTCTCGGCCTCAGTACAATCCACGTTCCGAAACAGCCTCTCCATATGGGAGAACCAATGAGTCACTGTTACTGGCTCCCCTTTCCCGTTATAGCAATCGGGCCTCCTGGAAGTGATGGTCTTAAGAGCGCGACCATAGCTGTCTCTAGCCCTGACGGCATTCTCCTGAACCACAGGGTTTCCGGGCTCCACAACATCAGGAACCGCTGGGTGAGTAGGCACTTCTTGCGCTTGAGGCGCACTGGGTCTCAATACATCTGCAATTGCCTGCATCACAATCCCGCGAATCGCCTCAACGGTTGTGGCATCAAACAGCGCCGGCGCTTGGGTCTGATCCTGACCTTCACGCCTATGCTAGACGCGACATCTTGAACACCTCTTCCTACTGGCCTGGGATCTTGGCTAGTCCCAGCACCGGCTCGAGTCGAGTTCCTCGTTCTTCTTGGGTTCACCATCTGCTTACTGATCCAATTCCAAGCATTCAGTACATTAATATTATGCAATATACTTATGCAATATACCAACGTAAATAAATTACTCAGAATAGATCAACTTGGCATTTTATAGATGAACCTTCGAACTTTTACACAAGCAACACATGAGTCAAATCTTCGAGCATCAAAACAGAACTTGCTCGGAATCTAGAAAATCCACAGACACTAGCCGAAACACTGAAACAAAATACAAACACAACTGAAATACTAGCAAAAGAAGCTACGACACTAGGCAACGCCAAACCACACTAAGGCGTTCCGAGACGTCTCCTGTAAGACCGGCTATCCATGCAAGGTCTCTTCGGGCTTGGCTCACCATCCTGCTCTGGTGATGAGCTTCGCACCCTGCTTGGTCCTGGGTCACACGTCTCTGGTGACTCAGTTCCAATCTCAGTTGCAGAAAAGAAAGGATCGTCCATAAGAGGTCCTCCAATTCCAGCTCTCCTCTGAGCGCTAGCGATCGCCTGATCCATCTGCTGCTGCTCCATATGAGAGTTCATTTCGCTCTGGCGAAGGATCTCTCTCAACTCAGCCTCTGATCTCCTCCTAATACTGTGCTCAGTGAACAGTGCCTCCCAATCAGTATCAGTCATGCGTGCATAAGCCGACACTGGTGATAGTTCTGGACTGGGGGGGGGGGGTAAACTGCACCCCCGGCTCCTGACTGTCCACTAGCAAGTGCCTCAAGTTGTCTGGCTCCTGGCTCTGTTCTTCCAGGTCCATCTCGGTGTCCTCCTCTGGATCATCCTCTATGGGATCCTCATCCTCGGGATCATCCTCAATCATATCCTCGTCCTCGATAGGATCTATCTCAAGTATCTCCTCTTCCTCCTCCTCGTACTCGATCTCCTCTGTAATTGGTCCCAGCAGAAAGTCGTCTTGGTAAACCCCTTGTTCATACCTTGACAACTCATCTTCCTGCTCCTCTTCCTGTACTTCCTCCACCCTTGGTGGTGGCACATGTGCAAGCTCAGGGACCATAGCATCCCTAGCTACAAGGACAACCGACTCGGGGAGAACGTGCTTGACGTCTTCGGGCGGGCTACTCGGGCCTCCCACCTCGAAACATCGCTGAGGCAACTAAAAATCTAGCCTCGGCTGGTCCGACTTAGCGTCTTCCGACCCCGACCAATAGAAAAGCAGACACCCATCCTACCGAACAATAAGGAAGGAATTAGTCTTTCTAGACATAGAAGCAAGCTTACTACATCAGACTATAAAGAAGACACGACTATGAATGGTGTTTTTAAAATTCTTTTCACTTTGAAAATTCAGAGCCCTTTAAAAGCATTTTCAAAAAAGGATAAATGATATAAAAATCCCAAACCCGTTTTAAAACCTTTGGCTCTGATACCACAACTGTAACACCCCCAAAACTTAACCCTTTTGGAAAGGTATTACCGCCAGTGACCCCAGTGTTCCTTACCGAGATCATCCAAGGCTTTACCGTTTAAATACAATTTATGAAATACAAATGATACATAATGATCAAAGCATTCAATTCCAAAACATAACATTGTCAAGGAAACAAGAGTTACGGGATTATAACCCAATCCCGAATAGGCTAACACAGAGTTTAAACCAAATACAGCGGAAGTATTAGAAAGTACATTACAACCAAAGTCATTGTCCAAAAGATCTTAACCTGATTAACGAAATAACTCAAATATTCGAAAACCACCGTCGACTCCATAGTCCTTCTATTCTTCTGAGCTACTTTCTATCTGATGTGCCGAATCGAACGGATGACACCAGCCCACATGTAGAGAACAAAGTTCGTGGGTTAGTATACTTGAATAGACTAACAAGGGAACAAAGCAGAATGGTTCGAAGCAGTCGTATTAGGTTAGACTCATCGCTTCTCGAATAACAACCGATGACGATAGTCAACCATCATACTCCTACTGGAATAAACAAGAGGTATGCACAAGAGAAGATTATGGAAGACTGAATCTTCACAGAAATCGACTCAAAAGAAGACTCCAACGGAAATGAGTCTTTAAGGAATTATGACAAATCTGGAATGTTTACAGAATCATAACAACAATGATTTAAAAGTTGACTGAGATGCTTCGGTTCACGACCAACCTCACCGCATACAGCGAGTCCAGATTGGAAAGAGAACGTACTATGATCAAAGTCGAGACGAGTTTTCCTAGCTGTACTATAACTTAGCTGCACTACTCGCCGAAGGTTTATTAATTATGTGCGTCGAGTAGCACTTATCTGATTTATATTACAAACCACACATCACATTATTAGACTTTTACATGTGTACCCCACCATTGGGACGACACATCTTAGTATACGTTTCGTCGAGAGTGACGTATACCGGAAGGTTTGTGACACCAGCTAAGTGTCCTGTCTCTACACACTTGTGAAAGAGACCGATCATGATCTTAGAATAGTACCAGATGGAGACGAGCCACCCCGATACCATATTATAAAGAAACGACCGGACGAAGTCCGAGTACATTCCTAACTACAGTGCTAACCACACAGATACAGCACAATCACAGTTACAGAATAAATCCACATAAAGGCCCGAAAGGCGATCACAGATAATAGCGTTGTTCTAACAGATATACAACCTATTATATGATTTTCAAAACAGTTTATAAATCACTTCCAGAAGAACACAGTAATAATCATTCCAAATTAATTACTCAGATAAACAACTGATAATCAATGTAAATATGGAAACGATGAGCAAGAGCGAACCGCCACTTGCCTTAATCCGTAGAATAGAAACAAGCCTAACGACAACGACGAGATTCCGGGCTCGACACGGGTATAGCTCCGACAGCACAACGACCTTCGAGTCGACCCATAAAAGGAACCCTAAGTTAGATCCGACATAACAACAGTACGAATCTAAAAACGGCGAAAGAAATCGAAAGGAAAGACGCCACGACGACAACCAACCAAGCCAAAGCCACGAAGGCATTCTGGGCACTAGCGGCGGTCGCCGTTCTTGGCGGCGGTCGCCGCATTCATCACGGCGGGCGCCGTAAAGAACACGGCGGTCGCCGTGAAGAACTCCGACGACAGAACGAGAGAAAAACTCACCCAAATGATGCGCGTTTCGACCCCTTTTTGCCTTGCCTGGGTTCCAACCTCCAAAGGCAACCAAAAGGCTTCACAAGGGCTTCTGGAAACACCACCAACCGACACCAACGAAGCTTCCGAAATCCGGCGAAACTAACACTCTGACGAGGCAAAAATTTGGCAGAGATTCGGTGCTGGGATGGCTCAAAATCCTTCCCCCAACACCTCCTTTTATAGCCAAAGCAATGGGAGCATCATCATCACCCTAGACGAGGCCGAGCAGGGCTAGATCGGCGCGGCCAGAGCTCGCCGGCAACCAGCGGTTAATGACTGATGGGTAATCACGGCGGGCGCCGCAACTTTGCCTACGACGGGGCCACGGCGGGCGCCGTAATTACGACGGTCGCCGTTCCTAGGCCTGGCGAGCCCAGAGTAGGAGACGACGGCCTGACACTTCGGGCCCAGCGACGGCGGGTGCTGTTACTGTACGGCGGTCGCCGTTTTTGCCTTTTCCCGCCCATTCAGCTTTTGAACGAGCAAGACATTAACCAGGGATAAAAAATATCGTACGCGAACGCGTATAAACATCTGAAGCATATCGTCTGTATTTTATTTCACTGAGAAAAACATTACAGATACAGAGCACATTACAGAATGTCTCAAGCTACCTGAATTAAATCCGACGTACTAAACGGGTACTCGGGAAAATTTCAAAATTCCCAAAATAACCTTACAAAAATACAGGGTATCACAGTCCAAACCTGCTGTCAATATGAAATCACTGTATTTCTTGGGTTGCATTCTGGGCGTATCTGATCTATGTGTAGGCTGAACAACAGGAGAATTTTCCATAATATTTTGTGAAATCTCATTAGAATCAGATTCTGGAGGAACGATAGGAGTGGGGTCTTGAGACTCCACTACCTTTGGTGTATGGATTCCATCCCCTTGTGGGATTGCGTCGCCAAATACCGTCGTCTCTGGCATGGTGTAATCCATGTCATCTTGTTGCTCTTCTCGAATTTCTTCGAGATCAACATTTCTCCCACCTTACCATTTGGAAATAAACTTTTTTCCAGAAAGACACTATCCCTAGAAACAAACACTTTGTGCTCACTAAGATTGTCGAAGTAGTATCCTTTTGTTTCCTTCGGATACCCTACAAAGAAGCATTTATCATATTTGGGTGCAAGCTTGTCTGCTAGTAAACATTTTACATAAGCTTCACTTCCCTAGATTTTTAGAAAAGACAAACTTGGAACTCTTCTAGTCCATAACTCATATGTTGTCTTATCTACAACTTTGAGCGAAGTCATGTTTAGTGTGAACATTGCAGATGTAAGAGCATATCCTCAAAAAGATATTAGAAGATCAGCAAAACTCATCATAGAACGAACCATGTCCAACAAAGTCATATTCGTCCTCTCAAATACACCATTCAATTGTGGTCTGCTTGGGTTGTGCAACTTGCTTGCCCTTCCCTTGCACTTTCTTCTTTTGTTGTCTAGGTGCCCCTTTCTTGAACCATTTTCCCTTGTTGACCATTAGAATCTTTTTCTTGATGTCAACAGAGAGATTTTGCTCAATTGTTTTAAGCATCCCATGTAGCTTTTCAAGTGTTTTTCCAACTCCATTCATATTAAGTTCATCTTGAATTGAGCAAATCCATCATGCAGAGAATGGAGTATGATGTTTGTAGCCAACTCATGACTATAGGGGAAGCCAAGTCATGCCATGTTCTCAAAATGTCCAATCATATTGAACACATGAGTAGTGACTGGCTTGCATTTCTCAAGCTTCCAGTCAAGAATTGCTTTGTGAGTCTCATATCTCTCCATCCTCGCATGCTCTTGAAACATAACTCTCAAGTTGCGAATGATGGTATAGGAATCCATCCTCTCAAACCTCTTTTGAAGGTTCAATTCCATAGAAGTCAGCATAAGACAAGTGACAATCATTGACTTATCTCTAATTAGATTTTCCTCTTCTATCTCCTCTGGAGTAGACATAGCAGTAAGTTTTGGGATAGAGGTGTCAAGGACATTCTCTCTCTTTCAGACTTGAGAACAATTCTCAGATTTCTTTCACAATCGAGGAAGTTGTTCCATTCACCTTATTCTTCTCAAGAATAGAACGTCGGTTGATGATTGTTGAGTTATCGTTTCTAGACATGATACTACAATAGAAATAAAATGCAAAATATAAATCATGCTTGTCATGCAAAAGCTTAAAAATATTTAAACATGCTTTAAACATGTATAAGCTAATGCACAATTTATTCATAAAAATTGTCCCTTTGAATAAAACGATTCCAAGATCTGATTTCATATAAGACTTTAGGTGTACTTTGGCACTTCCATAAATCCTATGTGATCAAGGTAAGTAACTTTTACTAGTAATAACATTTATGACTCTTGGTTGATAGATTACATCTTATATCAAATCTATCTCATGCCTCAAAATCCCAAACTTTATCTTTTGGCCCTTGTTGAGTATAACCAAATCAAGGTTGTAAACCCCTTATATAGATTGACCCGTACTATATATATCCCAAGGTCAAATAAGGACATCGTGCTTTGGAAAGACCTATCCATCAAATTCCAAGGGCCTCATAGGTTATGTTTTCAAAATGCGGAATCTTAATTTTCTTTTAAGGGACCTAGATTTATCATGCATGTCTATTTACTAGTGAACTAAATACCATAAATATGCAATCAAGCATAAACATTAGGGATGGCAGCGGGGCAGGGAATCCCCATTACCCGCGGGGAATCCCCGTCATGGGGACGAGGATTTTATACGGGGATGGGGGAAATTATATCCCCGCTGTGGGGATGGGGACGGGGTTGGGGATAGGGGTCCCCACCCCGGTACCCGCCCCATCCCCGTCCCCGTCCCCGTCCCCATTGGGGATCCCCGTCTTGAACCTCACAAGAAAATTTTACATATAATTTTATTTAAAAAATCTCAATATTGTTTAGCCATTATCTATACTCTACACAAAAAGTATGTTCCAAATGAAATATGCTTAAACTTTGGCTCTATTTTTAGGATATGACAATCTACTTTTTATCTTATATAATAACTTTTTCATGATACAATTTTAATTAGTTTGGTCTATGTAAATTTATGATAATCAAAAGTTTTTTCTCTATTATAATTTGAATATTATAGTTATTGAATTATTTGATATAATCGAAAAAGCCTATCAAAGATTGAACTTTTGACTTACATTACCTTTATCTTAATAGTATAACATGATGTCAACTCAACTTCTAATGTTGAAGTTAGAAGTTGGTATTTTGAAGTGCATAACATATTTTAAATCAATCTACTATATATTTCAAAGTTAAATATCACTTAGTCGTATAGTATTCCTCAATTAAATCACGTCATTATATGTCACGTACCAGTCCCTTGTAATAACATTTTGTTTTAATTCATTTATAATACAAATCATGCATTATATTATAATGATACTATTTGATCTTTGAAGGTTCGATCTATGTAAATTTATGATGATCGAAAGCTTTATTTTCTCTATTTGACGAAACTCAGCCCACCAATCAGGGAAGCCGATGAGCTTGAAGCAAGCAGCCACTTCATGGCCTTGTTTACCGCAGTGAGTGCAAACAGGTTTTGCATCAGATTTTTGCGATGTTCCAGAAGGTGAAGAAGACGATACCTTAGCAGCCAATGCAAGAGCATCAGATCGGGTTGATCGTTGGGAAGTCAAGGCCTGGTGTCGTTCCTCTTGAACGACTAAGGAGTAAACTCGATTCAGAAGAGGCATGGGATCCTGGGCAATAATATTGGAGCGAAGATGACCATACAAGGTAGTGTCTAAGCCCATAAGAAACTGTTGAACCTGTTCGTCAGAGCGTTCAGAATTGAGGGCAGCTACCCAGCGACAAGAGCAGCCACTGCAAGCACACCGAGTAGGGGTAAGGTAGTTGTGGAGTTCTTCCCAGAGGGCCTGAAGGCGGCCAAAGTAAGTCGAAATACTCTGGCCATTCTGTTCGCAGCGAGCTATCTCTGTGCGAAGTTGGTGGATGCGCGGCGCATTACCAATGGAAAATCGCTGCTTGAGATCGTCCCAAAGAGCGTGGACATAATCAGAATAAGAGATCGACGAAAGGAGCGAGGGATCAATAGATTGAAGAACCCACGCGACCAACATGGAATTCACGCTGGCCCAGTCATCATATTCAGGGGTCGATGGCTTCGGTTCGGTGATGGTGCCTTCAAGAAAGCCAAGCTTGCGCTTTGCGCGGAAGGCATTGCACATAGCCTTTTCCCACTCTTGATAGTTATCTCCTTTGAAGGAGACGGTAGAGATGTTCATCCCGGGATGATCAGAGGGATGAAGGTAGTAAGGCGAGGTAGTTTTCATGGCCGTCGTTTTGGCGGTAGCATCATCAGTATGGGTGGTAACATCGTCAGTAGTGGTGTTTGTCATCGTCAGTAGTGAGGAAGAATAAAGACCGATTAAGGATAGTAGGCAAGATCGAAACGATCAATAAGAACAAAGGGAATTTTTTTTTGAGGGGTCGATCAGTGTGGAGGAATCACACGAGGTAGGCTAAATGTGTTTTAGGGTTTGATTGTGTGCTCCGATACCATGTAAAGAGTCAGGTATGAAAAATATTCCTCTTAGTATATCAATGAACGATTACAGTATATATAGACTAGCTAGGCTTGACTAATAAGAAAAGTATCGTAACAATAATATCAACTATAGAAAGATAAGATAGAATCTATCTAACAAAGATACGATATTCTAATATCTTCCAATACTTTGGCTTTGGCTTGATTAACTCAGTAATGAGAGGGATTTCTTAGGTAATTAATTCAATAGGTTATCTCGGATTTTACATAATCACTTAATTCGATCAAATGAGTTGGTTCCCCTCAACTAAAGAACGTAAAAGCTCGATAAACACAAAGATCAAGAACAACTCAAGATTCATTTGGTTTAAATATACATTTGACCCGAATTATTGGGTAATGCCACGTATGTCATCAAATTTTCGGATTTATTTCTGCTCTAGCCTAAACTTTCTCACTCATGACATTTTCATTCATAATTCATTACCAATGAAATAAAAAAACTTTCAAAACCTAATTATTTTTTCCAATTGAATTTACCAAATTATATTTTAGACAAATATTATTATAAAATTGTATTTTATATATCCCTCTAATATTATCATAAATAATTTAACTTTAAATTATGCTCTTGTTGAACCTATTTTTGAAAAAATATAATGAGCTCCTTAAATTCTATTTATCATCAAAGGAAAACTATTTTCTTATAAAAAGTCAAAACTTTACAATTATAAAAAATACAAAACGATATAGATGTTTTTGGAAGGAAGAAAATGAAGAATGTTGTGGATTACATTGAGATATCACATTTATTGAAGCTTTTATAGAGAGGCGCTAACAAAATAACTAACTCAACTAAGTATCACCAAAGAGGTGATGACATCTCACTACTTGCATGTCACGCCTTTGCTTAATTTTTCCGCTATGGTCCAGTGTTGTCCGCTAAAGTAGATTGATGATCACGGTTGAGTGCATTCATTGAAAGAGAAATTCATGTCGAATAGTTCATCATCATCCTCTCAAGAGGGTGGATCTTTCCAACCAAATTTGAAACACATGAGTGTGTTGAGCTTGACCCAAAGCTTTATTTAGCAAATCAACTATTGAATATAAGAAGGAATATAGCTGGTGCAAAGGAAACAATCTTGAATATAATCTCGAGTAAAATGACAATCGATATCTAAGTGCTTAGTACACTCATGACAACAAGAATTGGTACCCATATGTTGAGCTTTGCAGTTATCACAGAAGAGGGTGATGGGAAATGTCACAAGAACATACAAATATTTCAAAATATAACCAATTCACAAGAGCTCTACAATAATAGTTGTCATACTTCTATACTCAACCTCAACGGATGAACATGACACGATAGTTTGATTCTTCATTTTCTAGGACACAAGAGAATGACCCGTGAAAAACATAGCAACCATTTAAAGATCGTCTTGTCATGAGAAATAAGCCTCAATCAGCATCGGAAAATCATGTAACTTTTAACAAAGTATGAACAATATAAACTAAACCAACTGAATAAGTACCAACAAGATATCTCAATAAATGATGCGCCGCTTGAAGATGGAAAGCAGGGATGCAAAACAAACTGGCTGAGGTGTTCAACCGATTAAGACAAATCAAGCCGGGTAAAGTTAAGATACAATTTATGACCAGTAAGACATCTATATTGTTCTGGATCCTCAAACATAACATTCTTATTTGAATGCAATTTGAGTCCATTGGGCAAAGGGAAACCAATAACTTAAACACTATGAATGCCACTATCTTTAAAGATGTCAAAAATATGTTTCCTTTGGCTGAGGACAACACCAACTTGATGTCTGAAAGTTCCATACCCATGAAATAACAAGCCAACTCCAAGTCTGTCATAGTAAACTTGGCATGTAATGTAAGGCATATTTCATGGATTGAATTTCAACCAAATTAGTTCATGACAACAACATGCCATCAACATAAATAGAGATTGAAATAGCAGAAGTTGTGCAAGCCTTAGTAAACAAAGAATAATTATTCTTGGATTGACAATAGCCATGACTAATCAAAATATAGACAATTCTAACTTCCACTAACTAAAAACTTGTTTTATTCCATAACGAGATCGAGTGAGGCAACAAACTTGTCCATGGTCTTCCTTAACATAGCCTTCATGATGTACCATGTAATTATCTTCATGATTATAACCATCTAAGAGTGCATTATTTTTAGTCTAATTCATATAAAGGCCATCCACAAGATGTACTCAGAGAAACAAGAGAAGTGAACTCCTTAGAGGCTTGATTGATGGCTCTGAGGCTTGGGAGGACTTTCATGCTCAAAGAACCCTTCTTGAGCTCCCTTGATTGACTTGACTCGAGCCCACTTGGATGCTTGACTCGAGCCTTAGTGATGGCCTGGGAGGAAGCTCTTTTTGATTGACTTGAACTCCATCTTCAATACTTGAGCCATCTTGGACGTCCGGGATCCCTTGAGGTTCTTGATATGGCATAGTCACATCATCCTCCCTCTCTTGAAAGGGATTCGACCTCGAATCCAGTGCGTCAAGGTCTTCCTCTTCCTCCATCAAGGAATGAATTACTTCAGCCACGAGTGGGATGTCTTGCTCTTCGGGCTCAAAGGGCACTTTTCCGGTTTTCAGCTTTGAATGGTCCAAAAACTTCTCTTCTTCACCTAAAATCAAAACACTAGGAACTCCATGCAACTCCACAACTTGGTTAATAAAAAGGTTAGTAACATAAGATGCATCATTAAGTTGAGAGCATGCAATGAAATCTGATTTCGTAGAGGCCCTATCCACAACAACAAAGGCAAAGTCCCTCCCTCTCTTAGGCTTAGGGACTTCTTGTGGCTTAGCCAAGAGCATGTGATTGAAAGCACCCCCTTTGCTTCCAATGGCCAGCTTTTTACCTTTAGCTTGCTCTTTGCTTTGTGGTGACTCCCTTTGTTTCCTAGCCATTTGGTCACTCATAATCTCATGGGGAGTCATAGGATGGAGGGTAATCCTCTTGCCATTCATCATGAAACAATACTCATTAGATACTCCTTGATGAATGACACCTCTATCATATTGCCATGGTCTACCTAGGAGGAGATGGCATGCAGTCATGGGTAAGATATCACACACAACTTCATCCTCATATCCCCCATAGCAAATGGAATGATGGCTTGGTCCTTGACCTTATGAGGAGTGTCGGAATTCAGCCAACATAAGGTGTAGGGTTGAGGGTGGGGAGTGGTAGGTAGGTTGAACCTACTTACCACTTCTTGGTTATTGATGTTGCAACATGACCCACCATCAATGATGACACTACACACTTTTCCCTTAATGGTGCATCTTGTGTGAAAGAGGGTTTCACATTGAGTAGGCACACTAGGACTTTCCGAGGCAATCAATGTCTTTTTGACGAAAAAAACATTCACCCTCAGCCGCCATCACATGTAGCTCTTCGACCCGCTCTCCGTACTCAACAACTTCTTCTTGCCACTCATCCTCACACTCATATTCCCCTTAGAGTGTTAAGAACTTGAGGGGCAGTCCTTGGCCATATGCCCTCTTCCAAGGCACTTAAAGCACTTGAGATCTCTAGCTCGGTCCTCCCCCTCTTGTGGTTGGGGTTGAGGCTGAATTTGAGCGTCTCTCTTAGGCTGACTTTGTGGGTCAAGCCTAGGCTCTAGGCGTCTTGGAATAGCTTGGGGAGCACTACCATTGGGAGTCCATGGCCGTGTGCTTGCAGCTTGGGGCGCCTTTGAGGGAGGTTCTTGTACACATGGTTAGTGTAATGAAGAACCTCTTCAATAGGCGTCCCTCGTATAAAATGTTGCATGTTCACCACAACCCTAAGGTTTGGATTCAAGCTATTGATAAACTTAGAAATAAGATAGCCCTCGGGAAATCTAAGTCCGGACCTAAAGACCATAGTCCTTAGCTCCTTATAGAATTCATCAAGGGTCTTACTCCCTTGTCTCAATTGCTCAAGCCGAGCATGGACCCTCTCATTATAATCATCCGACATAAACCGGTTCAAGGCAGCCTTTAACTCTTCCCAAGTTTCAACTTAGGGATAGCCTCTATAGGTCCTATCCTCATTATCCTCTAGCTACCAATGGTAAGCAAAATCAACAAATTTGGTTGAGGCTATAGCTACTCGTTGAGCATCCGAGTAGTTATAAAACTCAAAAATTTGTTCGGTCTTTTGCTCCCAATCTAAATAAGTCTCTACCTCACATGTACCTCCAAAACGCTGAACTTCGAGCTTGATTCCATGGTGAGGTGGGCAGCCTAGCTGATCTCCGAAGTCATCTTCATAAGGCACTCACTGAGCTTGAAAGGCCGGCCTTGGAGCTGGAATTGGGCCACGGCCAAACCCTCGGCCAAGCTGGATTCTCCTCGGCAACAAGGGCAGATCCGGGGTTAATAGTAGTCGGCATGAGGTTGTGGGTGGCTTCTTCCTCCATATTCTGCATGGTTAGGCCGCAATGGAGGTATAGAATGGAAGCCAGAAGACACATGAAATTCAGAGTTCATACCTTGGCCTTCTCGGTGCATACCCTGGCCTTCTCTAAGGGTGGACATAAGAGGCACGTTGGAAGTCATCGGTTCATGGAGGGATAGCCGTGATATCTCTTGTGAGAAGCCTCCTTGATGGCCTCCTTCGGCTGCATAGGAATTGGAGGAGCCACCCACTTTTTGGCCTCCACTCAGCCGAGCACTTCCTTGGGCTTGCTCCCACTTGGACTCCATCATGAAAGCCACTTGGTCTTTCCTCATGGCTTGGAGTTGTTGGTTCACCTTGGCATCCGTATACTCCATGTTTGCTCGGATGGCTTGGACAAGAAGAGTCTCCAAAGTGATAGGCGCATTGGCTGGATTTTCTTCATTTGAGGGCCCCTTATCTTTGTTGTGGCCGTCCATTCATTCTGTCTTTGGCATGAAAGAGACAACAAAAAGCAACCAAGCAAGTAGTCCTCAAAGACACTAGACTAATCAATGGACCCTAAGCTAGGAAGGAGCTCTAAACTTGTTTTAAAGCCAAGACTTTTCAGCAAGCAAACACTCCTAACTTGGCTAGGCTCAAGGTCCCTAGACTCAACAAAATGAACAAAAATATCAAGCAACAAACAACACAAAGAGCTTGAATCACTTGAACAACAATCAAGGCAAGCAACGTCAAGGAAGCTACTAAACTCAATTGCCTTACAAATGGAGAACTTTGGGTACAAAACTGAATTGAATCACACGTCTAAATGCAGCAAGTTTCTTTTTGAACTTTTCCAAGGTGTTGATTCACTTTTCCTATGGTCTTCCCTCTTGTTAATAGGCCAGGTGTTTCCGAAATTAACCACTTTTCCCTTGACTCAAAGCAATACTTCTTCTCGTTTTTTTATGACTGAAATGAGATGTCTAAATGCTGTAGAAATGCTTTACAATGTGAACAAAAAATTCCAAACAAGAGCAATTGAACCTTTCCCGTATCCTGGACGTTGAAGACCTTAATGCAAGCGCAAGTATCAACAAATTCCAAGGGATGTTTGCAGCCAAATGACACGACCAAGACTCAACCAAAATTTGAAAAACTTGTTCAACAATTCAAGCAACAAAAACTGAGGAAATCCGGGCTGCAACAACCTGGACATCGGACCACAACAAACCCAACAAGAAATCCCTAAAATATAGGATCTAAGCAACCACTCGGATTCTCTCTCAGGCTCGGCTCCACTCTTGGTTTTTCCACCCAAATACACATCCAAAACACTCAGGGATTTCAAGACAACAACGACACAAAACAATGCAAGGAAATGGACTCAAAGACAACAACACAAGACACAACAACACCAAACCTAAGGCTGGACGTCTAGGCTTGCAAACTAAAATTTCTTTAACTTTTAAAGCCAAGTTCGAGCAATACCTTGCTAGCTCTGATACCACGTGATGGAGCTATGATCAATGGGTGACTCGGTGCAAGGCAAAGCCCTCCGAAGGCTCCCACGGCAAGGTTGCGGCGTAGGACGCTTGTGGCCCGCGATGGAGACTTCGTTGGCTATGGCGAGACTTTCCCAAGGCAAAACTGAGGGGAATGCCCTAGAAATACCTTAGAGAGGTTGTTGATGATGATGGATGGAGATGGCTTGGCGGAACGTGGCAGTGGAGGATAATGGCTAGCGCTTGAGGCGATGAGGCTCTCCGCGGCAACGGCAAGGCTGGAGACGGTGGGAGATGGCTGGCGTGACAATGGAGGATGGATGGCGTTGGATAGGCTCTTTTCAAGGCTGGATATGTCTCACCAACAATGAAAAAGAGGACGTCGACTCCCTAGAGATATTACGCACTCTAGATATTCAACAAGGAAGCTTTGATGTTACTCACAAAGCAAAGGAGATCGAAGGAGAGAGTTTCTGAGGAACAATAACTGTCTTTTTGATTCTGATTAAACGTGTCTAATCAAAATGAGAGTGCAACTCCTCTATAGGAGAAACAAGCAAGGAATCGGTCAAAGCCTAAGGCCCCTAATGGGCTGCCGGCCCAACACAAGGCCCACACGGCCAAACTGAAATAAGATGCTAAAAACAACTTAAACCATGTCTTAAAAATGTCATAATACCCATAAGAAAAACTCTAATATAAATCATGAACTCGGACGCGCCACAATAAGAGAAATGAACTCTTTAGAGGCTTGATTGATGGCTCCGAGTCTTGGGAGGACTTTCATGCTCAAAGAACCCTTCTTGAGCTCCCTTGATTGACTGGACTCGCGCCCACTTGGATGCTTGACTCGAGCCTTAGTGATGGCCCGGGAGGAAGGTCTTTTTGATTGACTTGAACGCCATCTTCAATACTTGAGCCATCTTGGACATTCAGGCTCCCTTGAGGTTCTTGATGGGGGCGTAGTCACATCAGATATAGTTGATTTTTTCGATGCAACCTAGTTCGGTCTAGAAGTTTGGTCGTCTAACAGCTCACGTATTTTAAATTCCAATCTTCATATAGAAATATGAGCTATGCAAATATGTAATTAGTAATGTTTACATTTGATGTTGTATCGTGAAATGACAACTGTGACATGGTAATTGTTATTCAATATAAAAATTATGACGATCTTAGTGCAAAGCCGTCTATAACTATATTATTGAGAAGGGGCAGGGCTGATTGTCATGAATATGTCACGTGGCTTATGAAGGAATTGTGTGCTTTAATCAAATGTGCAATTACTAATTATGAAGTGAGACCATTTATGGAGATTCATAATTCGGTTATCTTAGGTAGTCATAGTGCTTTGCTAGAAGCCAACTATGATTTATGGACTATATGTTATAAAGTCTATTGCTATTATTACCGGGTCCTATGAGGTCACACCCTTAGAGTTTATGGGCTGGATCAAACCAAACCGAAAGCCCATGTTAGACATGGATTTCGGCCCATGTGGTTTATATTGGGAGATAGGCTTTTATTATTAATGGGTAAAAGTTACCATTAATAATTACTTGATAAGGATGTATCTTATTAGAAGATATATGGAAATAATATAAAGATATTATATCCATCAATTAGGATAAGATATGATCTTATATATGTGATTTGTTTCTCATTAAAAAGAGATCATTCTTTCCTCCTTCAATAAAGTACGGCTGTGCATAATTCACAAGAGAATTACATTCTCCTCATACAATAGTACACGGCCGAACATCTCCCAAAGTGAAGCCAAGTTCTCCTTCATTCGTTCGTTCTAGCATACGACATCAAAGGCGGTCCAGATTCATACTCGGGTGGACCAACTAGAGGAGTCACACTTGAGGCTCTAATCTCCCCATTCCAAGAAGATTCAAACACGCATCAAGAGGTAATTAATTCTTCTTATCTATGATCTATTTAGTTTATGCATGAGATTCTTGGTTAGATGTTAGGAGAAATATTTTCCTAAAATTCCGCTTTAAGCATCTAAATCTCTATAGTGGTATCAGTTGCCTCTTGCATAAATTGATTAGATCAAATTTAAAGTCTTTAATTTTGATGCATGTTCATGATTATTTTGATTCAATTATGTAGAGATTGTTTGTATGGATTAATTTGCATGATTAAAACGAAAAAAATTGATTTTGAAGGCTAAAATTCGTGTCTATTCACATGGGTATAGTTGCTGAATTGTTTTTGAAATTTCCATGCTATTTTTGCCCTAAAGTTGATTCTTTTGATTAGTTTATGCAAATTTGTTGTATAGATTATGAAAGAACATGTAAAATCTGATTTTTCATGCTTAAATTATGAATCAAAAAGCCTGAATTTTATGAAAAACCATTACCATAAGGTTCCTACCAAAGAGTTATAAACGTTACAATTTTTAAGTGGGAGAAACACCGGAATTAATCGGTGTAGATGGTTCGGGACCATCTTTGCGACGGGGCCAGAGGGCAAAACCGCGACCGCGGTCCAAAAACCGAAACCGCGGTTTTATTATGTGGTGTCGCGGTGACTGACTTCGAATACAGATTCAAGAGCAGAGGGCAAACCGCGATCGCGGTCAAAAAACCACGACCGCGGTTTCATTACTGTGGCTACTGACTAGAGCAAAACCGCGATCGCGGCTGCTGGTGGCTATAGCAAAAAAAAAAAAACGCGACCGCGGTTTTGGACCTGCGATCGCGGTCGCAGCTGCGAGTCGCGGCTGATGGTTATTAGGGTTTTGTGTTTTGGGGGAAAATTCCTAATTGGATAGAAATTATCCTAAAAAGATATTATTTACCAAAACAAGATAAGATATTTGATATCCTATCTTAATAAAATAGATTTAATTTATTCAATAAGATATTTGATATGTTATTTGGTAAATAAAGATTTAATTATTTTTAGATATTTTGATATCTTATTTGGTAAAATTTTGAGTTACCGTAATTAAATATTATCTTATATTAGATTCATCATATTTTAGCAAATTAATGATTAATATAAGATATTAATTCCATACACAATTTAATTGAATTAAAATGATAAGAAATCGGTTTCTATATTAAATAGTTAATATGATTAATTGTTTATGCTTTTATTTTGGATTAATAGCATGTTTCATTTAGATGAAATTTTATATGTTATTATTGCATGTATATTTAATATTATGATATTATTGCATGTAGTGACTAGTATGACCCACATTAGGATAGATAAATACGATCTGCGTATCGTTATGTTTTTCTTGTACACGATCTGCGTATCGTTATGTATTTTTGTAATTTAAATTTCAGCAAGAGAGTTTATTTCAATTATATGTAAGACAAGAATAAGAAGATCCTATGAAGACTGAAGGATGGTGATCCAAGAAGGTCAAGACTATTGAAGATTAGATCTCTTTAGGGGTCATACTAGGATCACAAATTTAATTATTTATTATGCATTACTTGAATGGCGTATCTGAGAGGAGAAACATGACATTGTTAGACATGGTCCGCTCAATGATGAGCTTTGCTGATCTTCCTACATCCTTTTGGGGATATGCCCTCACCACTGCTGTGTTCACACTAAACAGGACTCAGTCACGATCAGTTGACAAGACACCACATGAGATATGGTATGGAAAATTTCCTAGCTTGTCATTTCTGAAGGTCTGGGGATGCAAGGCTTATGTAAAGCGTTTACTATCTGATAAGCTCACACCCAAATCAGACAAATGCTTCTTTATAGGTTACCCCAAGGAAACAAGGGAATATTATTTCTACAATCCCGTTGAGAACAAAGTGTTTGTTGCTCGAGATAGTGACTTTTTGGAAAATGATTTCTTTTCCAAGAAGCCAAGTGGGAGAAATGTTCAGCTTGATGAGATTCAAGCTGAGCAACAAACCCAACAACACGAGGACATAGACGATGTCACTGAGGAACTTGACTTTAGAGGCGTACCTTCTCAAAGGGAAACCGCCCAGATTCAAGATGCAATTTCTCAAGTAGATGAAGCACCTGAGGTCCCGCATACTGATATGGTCAACCCTTCTGCTGAAGTCTCTCCTATTGTTGGACCACTTTAGATATCAAACAGGCCAAGGCAGCAACCTAGACGATATGAGGATTACGTCTTGACTGCTAGTATTGACGTTCTACTTTTAGAGAACGGCGAGCCTGCGACCTAATCATAATTATAGGTGGTGATTGCCAATCCGGGGTGTGGTTTCAAAAAAATTGTGTGTTTGTCGGTGTTTATTGGTGGAAACATGGAGGCCATGGCGGTGCAAAAGAAAAACAAACCAAAACAGTTATACAGAGAGAGAAGCGAAGACACTTGGGGAAGAGAGAGGTAGGAGTTGCAATCGAGGTAAACGCTCCTTTTTGAATTTTTATTGTTGGACTCATACACTCGTGTCTTCCATGCTAGTATTGGTACTTATACTAAGATAGTTGTTCAATCAAATAATTAAATTAACGTGTTCAATTGAGCAATTAAGTTACTTGATAATTCAGTTTGAGTATTTTTTCTGTCTTAATTATTTGTTCATAAACTAGTCTTCTTGTTCAATAAATAAAATATATTTGCTCAATCGAATAAAATAGAGTTGTTCATTTAAACAATTAAGTTATGTACTAATTAGTTGTTCAATTATATAAAATATAGTTGTTCACTTGAACAACTTAGAAACGTGTTAATTGTTAGGATTCGAATGCAGTAAAGAAAGAAAACGAGACAAAGAACACACGAATTGTTTACCCAGTTCATCACAGAATATGACTACGTCTAGGGGCACTATCAAGCCAGGGTTTTTCTTATTGTGATAACGATTACAATGATCAATTAGGGTACTTAAGCTAATGGACGAAACCCTAGACAAGCCCATTACACAATTGTACAATCCATCAGGCTCCATAACCCAACAATCTCTCACCTAGAGACTGATTCTAATCATAATCGTCCTCAACAACAACCCATATCCGGTAGTAGTGCTAGGTCTTCAACTCAATTACCAAGGCCAGTTGAAGCCACGCAAAGCTTCAACTTCTCTAAGGTCACAACCTTAGTCAACATGTCTGCATGATTCTCAGTTCCTCGAATCTTCATCAACTGCAGAACCTTTCTTTCCAAGAGATGCCGTATGTAGTGATACTTCAACTCTATGTGCTTAGCCCTCGAGTGAAATGTTGGATTCTTGGCCAAGTGGATGGCACTCTGACTATCACTGTATAGAATGTTGTCCCCCTGCTCCTTCCCCAATTCACGCAAGAAATTCTACAACCATACCATCTCCTTACTAGCCTCAGTCACTGCAACATACACAACTTCTGCAGTAGACAAAGCTACAATTTTCTACAACTTAGAAGCCTAAGAGACTGCAGTACCACCCAATGTAAAGACATACCGATTGTACTCCTTCTCTTATCGAGGTCACTTGATGCCAAATCTGCATCCACATGCCCTGCTAGCACGACTTCCTTGCCTTCAAAGCACAAGGATTGCTCAGTGGTACCTCTCAAGTATCTAAGGATCCATTTCACAGCTTCACAATGCTCCTTCCCAGGGTTCCCCATGAAGAGATTAACAACTCCCACTGCATGTGCAATGTCTGGCCTTGTACACACCATTGCATACATCAGACTGCCAATTGTTGAAGCGTATGGAGTCCTCTGCATCTGGGCACGCTCTTCTTCACTCTTAGGTGAGTCCCTATTAGATAGCTTGAATTGGCTACCCAATGGAACTTTAGCTGGCTTAGCATCTTGCATATTGAATCTCTTCAAGACCTTCTTGATGTACTCAGCCTGTGACAGATACAACTTTCCAGCCTTCCTATCTCGATAAATCCGCATACCCAGAATTTGCTTAGCCTCTCCAAGATCCTTCATAGCAAACCGTTCAGACAACTGCTCCTTCAACTTGCTCACTTCTCGAGCACTCGAGCCTGCTATCCCATGTCATCAACATACAGCAGCAATATGATATAGAGCAACAATGATCAGCTTCACTCCTTACGAACTCAATTTCGTGCATGAATCCATCAAATTTCTTATACCACTATCTTAGAGCTTGTTTCAGACCATACAAGCTCTTATTCAACTTGCACACAAGCTCAACATTACCCTCTGACACGTAGCCCTCAGGTTGCTTCATGTAGATGTCTTCATCTAAGTCCCCATGAAGAAAGACCGTTTTTACATCCATCTGCTATAACTCTAAGTTCCCTGCAGCCACCATACTCAACACTAAACGTATAGTAGTCATTTTTACCACAAGAGTAAAAATGTCAATATAGTCAATATCGTATTTCTACTGAAATCCTTTCACAACCAGCCTTGCCTTGCAATGCTTGCTTCCATTTGCCTCCTCCTTAATTCTATAAACCCAATTGTTATGCAATGCCTTCTTGCCCTCTAGAAGATCAACTAGTTCCCAAGTTTCGTTGGTCATCAACGAATCCATCTCATCATCCATTGCGAGCTTCCACTTGCTCACATGCTCTCCATGAGATGCCTCTGTATAACACTCTGGCTCACCACCATCAGTCAATAACAGATAGTAGTTTGAAGGCAAAAATCTATCAGGTGATCCACGCTCTCTGGTGGACCTCCGCAACGGAACTATTGGGGTGTTCGGCTCCTCCTCAACAACAACTTCCTGGTCATTACGAACCACCTTGCTCCCACCCGAGTTCGAGATGTCTAACTCCACAACCTCAGGTCCTGAACTAGCTGTTTCTGATGCACCCATACTATCCTTGTACATCACTGGCTCATTGAACACGACGTCTCGACTGCGAATAACTCTCTTGTTCTGTTCATCCCAAAACTGGTATCCAAAATCATCACCGTCATATCCAATAAACGTGCATTTGATAGGCTTGGCATCCAGCTTACTTCTCTCAACATGAGCTATATGAACATATGAAACGCACCCAAATATCCGAAGAAAGGACATATTTACCTCTTTGCCACTCCAAGCCTCCTCTGGAATGCCATTCTCCAAGGTGGTTGATGGCCCTCGGTTAATCAGGAATGCAGCAGTATTAACTGCATCCGCCCAGAACATCTTCGGAAGTCCACACTTCAGCCTCATGCTCCTGGCTCGTTCATTCAGGGTCCTGTTCATACGTTCTGCTATGCCGTTCTCTTGAGGGGTTCCTTTCAAGGTTTTCTCCATGCGAATACCATTCTCAGTGCAAAACTCCTTGAACTCGCAAAGCTCATACTCCCCACCATTATCAGATCTCAAACACTTCACTTTAAGACCTGTCTCAGTCTCTACTAGAGCCTTCCACTTTCTGAAAGAGTCAAAGGCATCAGACTTTTGCTTCAGAAAGTAGACCCATACCTTTCTTGTGGCATCATCAATGAATGTCATATAGTATGATGCTCCACCCAGAGATGTCACAGGTGCTGGCCCCCATAAGTCGTTGTGGACCAATTCCAACTTCTGCTTTCTCAAAGTTCTGCCTCCCTTCGAAAAACTCACCCTTTTCTGTTTCTCGAGCATGCAGTCCTCACACAATCCGATTTCAACAGATTTGAGACCTGGCAGCAGACCCTTCAAGCATAGCACTTTCATCCCTTTCTGACTCATGTGGCCAAGACGACAGTGCCACAAGTTTGCGTCACAGTTTACTCCTGCAATAACAATGCTATCACGGACATTGCTAGTCATGTACAATATCCCCTCCTTCTTTCCTCGAGCTACCACCATAGCTCCTTTGGTTATCTTCCAACTATTATAGCTGAAGGTTACTTCATAATCCTCGTCATCCAATTGTCCAATTGAAAGCATGTTTTTTTTCAAACCAGGAATATGCCTTACTCCATGCAGCTGCAGCACAGATCCATTCGGTGCCTTGATTCGAACATCACCCTTCCCTAGGATTTTTAAAGCCTCATCATCAGCAAGAAAGACTTTTCCAAAATCTCCAGAGGTATAGCGTTCCAATATATCAACACTGCTGCATGAGTGAAACGAAGCTTCAGAGTCTAACATCCAAGACTCTAATAGGCTGCTCGTGCTCAGAATCGATGCATCTGTAGTGGTTTCTGTGGTTGAATCACTCAGGATCAATGCATCTGCAATATCTTCACTGGCTGAATTCACTGATTTATCCTTTAACGGTGACTTACATTCACTCTTGTAATGACCGTTTCATCACAATTCCAACACTTGATTCTGCTCTTGTCTTTGGGTTTATCCTTCCCTCTTGACTTCGATCTACCACGATTCGACTTCTTAGAATCTGATCTGCCCCTATTTCCCGTACTCAAGGCTGATCCCGAAGCAGTACCTGATGCCTTCCTGCGAATTTCTTCGCTGATAATCAGATCCCTGACTTCATCAAACTTAAGCTTTGCCTTCCCCGCCGAAGCACTAACAGCAGTAACTGTCCCGCTCCAACTTTCTGGTAAAGAGGATAACAGTATTAGGGCTTGTACCTCATCGTCGAAATCAATTTCAACCGAACTCAGTTATGCGATTGTCATGTTGAACTCGTTCAAGTGATTGGCCCACTAGTGGAAAAAACACTTTTTGTTGCTCCCTTTTAGAGGCGTACATAGTTCAAAACGCCTCAACAACGACTTAGACATTCACTTTTTTTGGTTTTTGAGGCGAATAATTAATTTATACGCCTCAAAAATATCTTTTGAGACGGACAAATTAATATACGCCTCAACAAGTATCTGAAAAAATATTTTTCGCTAAAGTATTAGAGGCGAGCTAGGGTAAGGCCCGCATCTAATGCTAACTAATTGAGGCGGGCCAAGTAGCCCGCCTCAATTAAAGCTTATTGAGGCAGGCCTATTAAAGCCCGCCTCAAAAAGTATGTCTAATAGAGGCAGGCATGTACATCGCGCTATTTACATCCGGATTATTTGAACCTAATTTCTATTGACAAGACCGGAATATTTTCATTCTATACTTGCCGTTCCTCTTCGAGCAGCCCTAATCCATCGATCTAAACACAGCCTCTTCGAGCACCTCTTCGAGTCGGCTTGCTCCTCTTCTCCGGCCTTTTCGCGGACCTCCGTTCGCTGGTGTCAACCGACCTCTTCGCCGGCCTCTCACCAGGTAAGATTCTGTAAACTTGTTTGAGTGATCTTCCCTACGTTCTCTCGGTTACTTCCTTTACTGATAATGTGGTGGCGACGACGATGAATGTTCCAAAATTCGGCGGATCAGAATTTAGGGTTCGGAGGCGATTCAGGGATGTGGTGGCGTTATCGGATCGGCTTTCTGAGCGTTACCGAGGGTTCTTCGTGTCTCTGCGACCGGATAAGGCCGAGATCGAGGGCCAAGTGATGGAGAAGACGGAGTTCGCGGAGCAGAGGAAGGCCGCGATCGAGAAGTACTTGAGGAAATTGGCGGCTCACCCGGTGCTTCGGAAGGGGAAGGAGCTCAGGGACTTCCTGGCGGCGGAAGACGAGGGTTTCTCGACGAGGCTGGGGCTATGGTTGGTATGCCGAGGGAGGCCGTCGGAAAAGGAGGAGGAGGAGGAAGAGACTGGTGGAGAGTGTTCAGAGAGGTGAAGCAGTCGGTTGTGAACGAGTAGGGAGGATCAAAACCGCCGGTGATTGAGGAGGATAAGGAATTTCTTGAGAGGAAGAAGAGGTTGGAAGAGATTGGAGTGCAGCTTAGCAGTTTCACTCAACAGGTCTCATTATTAGTGTTTGCCCTTTAATTAGCAATGCTTGATTTATAATTTATGTTTTTGTATGGAATTGGACAGATGCTTGAGTATTTTGTTTGATCAATTCAGGAATTGGTATGGAATTAGAAACTTATTTTCTACTATTATTTCTGGAATTGGTATGGAACTAGTAACGTAACTGACTTTCTAACTTGGTTAATTTAGGAATCAATTTAGACATTGGGAATGAATTAAACCTAAGGAATGAGTGCAAAATCGGGGTTTGAGGACAAATGTCGGTATTGACTCAGATGATTATATTGCTTACTAAAACTTGTGAGTTGTGTTGTTTCATCTAGCAGAGAGAATCGATTGGGTGGAATAGATGAACTCTACAATTTGAGTATGATGGTAAGCATCTTTTTTCTATAGGCGGAGGGACTTGTTACTGCACAACAAGAGCTGGGGCAAACCATGGGTGAGCTGGGACTGATGTTCATGAAGGTGGTGAAATTTGAGAACCAAGAAGCTGTTTTGGAGTCTCAAAGAAGGAGAGCCGCTGACATGAAGAACGTGGAAACTGCAACAATCAAAGCAAGCCGTCTGTATCAGAGTTTAAATGACAAAACAACCTCTCATCTGGTAATTTTCTGGTTTTGCAATGTATTCTTCCTGCCATATGAATTCCTAGCTTTGTTAGACATGCTTTTAGTGCAGTGTAATGATATGTAAAGAAGTTGAATTATACTATGGCTTCCTTGGTATTGATAATGTGCTTTGAAATCACAATTATGTGCTGTCATCTGTTGAAATGCCAAGCGCTTGTTACATTAAGAAATTCTAGTGGACTTTGGTGTCTTTATGTTTTGTGCTAGACCACTTTGGGGGTTGTATGGTGCATCATAAATCCAAAAAACATCCAAAAGAAGCGCAAAAGAAGGGACTTATAAAGGCGGACTTGTATGTCCGCCTCTATAAGTACATAGACGCTGACTCGGCCGAGTCAGTGCGACTTGTTGAGGCGGGCCTATAGAGGCCCGCCTCAACAAGTGTTTACTTATTGAGGCGAGCTTCGGAGGCCCGCCTCAATAAGGTCCTTTTAGAGGCGTAAAATGCCCGCCTCAAAAAGTGTCCCTACTTGTTGCAGCCCCCTTAGTTGAAGCGAACGGTGTTCGCCTCAATAAGTGTCCAAAGGCCCGCCTCTATAAGGATTTTTTCCACTAGTGGCCACCGCTGTACTCTCCGTCATCCGCAGATTAAACAACCGCCGCATCAGGTGAACCTTGTTCACTGCGGATGGTTTCTCATACATCGCGAAAAGAATTTCCAGCATGCCCTTCGTTGTTTCTGCCTTGATCGTGTGATGCGCCATGTTCCTGGACAACGATAGGCAAACCACACTCATCACTTTCCTGTCCAACAACTTCCACTCGTCGTCCTTCATGTCCTTCGGTTTCTCGCCCAGAGGCAAGTACATATCTTTACCGTACAGGTAATCCTCGATCTGCATCTTCCAGAATCCGAAATCCGTCCCATCGAACATCTCCACCGGTGATTTTCCGCTTCCCATCATGACTGCCAGAACCAGCTCTGGTACCAGTTGTTAGGATTCGAACACAGTAACGAAAGAAAATGAGACAAAGAACACACAAATTATTTACCCAGTTCGTCACAGTTGGTGACATGAGATCTAAGGTTTCAAATAATACCACCCTGGGATGACAATATAATTTTCTGTCTATGTTAGAGACTTTAAGGTTGAAAGTTCTTGTTATAGCGTTTGTGGCATTTCGTCAACTCATTTGCTCCTTCCTATTTCATTTAAAATAATTTTTAAATGTAATTCTAAAATTTCAAAGTATAACAAATAACGTTAGTAGCATATCTTTTATAACAGAAAAATACTCACTCAATGACAAGAATGATTCGAACATAACGTACACAAAAAGTACAACTTGTTTAAGCTCTACCTAATATTATCCTTTACCATTGTGTTTCTGTTATACGTAGGCAGTTATGTAATTTTACTAGATCATTTACTATATCATTATTATTCCTACCTTCATCGAACAAAAATAAACTATTAAGAGAAAAATATGCATGATACATGAAACAAAATCATTGGTGGATATTTAAAGCATAAGAGTTATTCCCAACACAACACAACAATACTCATCTCATGTAAACTTCATACATTACAAGTACGTGTTATAGATTCTTATGCAAAAGCTTTTGCTATAGTGTCCATTATAAAGAGTAATACTCATATGATATATAGTGAGCTTACTTTCTACAAAGTAAATGCAAGATACTAACAAGATTCTCCAAAAAAGTATTGTGACTTGATAATTCCCATCGACTCTCCACTCTGATTGTAAGTTCAATTGTGACGTTTTATAATAATGTTAGTGAAATTCGACTAAGCTTGACAGGAAAATTCTCACTCGTTGACAGTAATTATAAGATTGAAAAGGTTAAAGTAATTCAGTTGTGACCTTTTAATTTCAAAGAAAATGATGTCATTTACATTTAATTAAGGTTGACATGAAAATTCTCACTTGTCGACAAGATTTTTAAGACTGAAAGTTTCAAGTGATTCAGTTGACATGAAAATTTGCAGTCATTGACATGAAATTTAAGATTTAAAGGTTCAAGTAATTCAGTCGTGACGTTATAAAATAATGTCACTGAAATTCAACTTATCTTGATGGAAAAAAATTCACTCGTCGTTGGCAAATATTTTAAGATTGAATCACTTGAAACTTTCAGTCCTAAATATCATGTCAACAAGTGAGAATTTTCTTGTTGACCTTAATTGAATGTCAATGACATTATTTTGTTTGAAATTTTCAACCTCAAAAAATCATGTCAACAAGTGAGAATTTTCATGTCAATGAACTTGGATGTGGTCATATGATATATGTTAAGGTTAACAAGTGTCATCTGAGTTATGTTTGAAATGGTATATATATCTTGTATACATGTGAATCACAAATCAGGTGCTCCATTTCTCATGGGTTAGTTTATGTACTTCTTTATCTTTAATTAATTGAGCATGTACTTCTAAATAAGACAAGAGGTCAAAAACTCACTCTTTTTGTTATTTCATATTATGAAATTTGAATGGTGAATCCTATTATTATAGAGCTAACTAGCATAGTGCACGTGTCAAGCACATGTTTGGTTTATGAAATATTTTTATAATATTAAATAATTTAATAAGAACAAACAAAATAAAAAAAACACTATTATACTTTCGATTAATATAATGAAGTACATATGATATTAAAAATATGATCCTCATAATATTAATTTTTTTATGATACATAGTTTGTATTTATGTAATTGTATATTTACCTAGAAAATTAAAATTATCAAATAAAATGTATATGAAAATATAAAGAATGATTTAATTATGTTGTGATCATATAATGATATAAATTCATTAATATACTATTCATCAGTAATAATTATAGAATAGACATACAATAGAACTTAGTTTATTTGATCTAATATAAGAAGAAAAATGAGAAATACTATATCGATACTCAACTTCAAGATGTAATAGACTATGTTTTACACTTCTTCTCAACAATTAATTTCAAAAACTCATTTCACTTTTTCACTAAAGTACATCCTTTATCAATATTATGTTTATGTGTATTTCATTCATTTGAAATCAATCAACAAATAAATATATCCAATTTCTATGATATATCACAAAACTACGAAAGTTACACATTTACATTTCTTATGATTATAAAGAATTTGAAATCTGTTAGGCTTAGAATTTAATAATTACATAAATTAAAAGTTTAAATCAATAACTATTTTTTTATAGCCCAAATTTTGTGATAAATCATGCACATACGTTGGATTGGAAAATGGTATAAGATGAGTGGATTGGAAAATTAATGTATAACTTGGGGCTTTTGTATATTCTTATAAATAAATTACTCTCTCAAAAAATTAAGCTCGTGTTCGTTTTTGCTTAATTTAATCTTTAAATCACCAGCCGAATTTGCTAAACTAAATTTCTTTTCATTATTTTTTATGCGAAATAATCGTCTTTCTAATTTATAAGAATCTATAATTATTTTTATCTCGTATGGATTCTTATCTTATGTTTGTTTTTATCATGATCTCAAGTCTTAACTAATAAATCAATAATAATAAAAAAATATAATATCTTTTCGGAATTTACATTGGATGATTTTTTTAAATTAAATAAGTTTTATATATAATTAAATTAGACCCACTATTCTGATTTTTTTTTTCCAGAATGGATGCTGTGGCAGATTATGATTGGATGTGTAATGACACATAGGCGAATTGAACGTGGTGACGATATGTATGATTTAGGCCTCTGCTTTAGTATATATATATATATAGAATATAGATTGTAGCTATGGTTATGACATTAAGTGATGTACTTTATATTATATAAAAAAAATTTATCATGGGTTGACAAGATAATACTTAGCTATGGTTATTACAATAAAAGTATGTACTTTATATTATAAAAAAATCTATCATGGGTTGACAGAATAATTCTTAGTCTATGATAGGGTTATTATGAGTTTACGAAAGAATAATTTTTAGTCTATGACAGGATAATTATATGTCTCCACTTCTAATTGATCTGTTGATATATGTGGACGAGAATCAAGAGTAAACAAGGGGTGTAACCAAATATTACCAAAAGTCAAGATTATGGAAGAAACAAATATTTTTCCAGATTAAAGATGATTTAAGTTGAAATGAAAATTATCAGTCGGTGACATAAGACGTAAAGTTTTAAATTATATCATGGGTTGACAAAATAGAGCTCTGACTATAACATGATAGAGGCAGGATATATAAGTCAAAATATTACATACTTGTCCATAAAATTGAAGCACCTAAAACGGATATTTAAAATTTTGAGAATAGTGCCACACCCTTAAACCAAAATCCCATAACTCTATACGAGCATGATCTTATAGAGCTTGAAATTCATCCACAATTGGGTTCCTAGATCTTCAACTGACGCTTTTATACTTCCTATGCGCCTCGACAATGGCATTCTAAAGTGATGATTTGTAATCTCTATGAAAAGGTACAAAAAGGACTATATGATAATAACTATGAATGTCAAAATCAGGATGACCAAGTTAGCCACCTCTCCAGCCACTATGGAATAACGAAACCCTAAAACACTCTCTTTTATCCCCAAAAACTCCAACGTCCAAAACTCTAAAACTTAACAGCTGTCGCCGCCACTTGATTCTTCGATCGGCTTCTTCCTGATCCTCATCCACTACAATCTTCTAACCTTTCATGCTAATCCTTACTTTCAACCCTCAAATCAAAGCTTCGTTCGCCTCGGCGTCGGTCTGGAAGCGGAAAAGAAGGAGATTATCCTGCCTATTTCCCTGCACATTTTCTATGTGACTCACCTGCTTCATTACTTGAATCTTCAACCCACCTACTACCTCACCTTCCACATATCCAGATCTCAGAGGTACGTCTTATCCTGGGATGGTGTTTGTGATTTTCGAACTTGGGTTCCCACCTTTTCTCTATGGTTGGGGCTTACTGCTCGTAATGGGAATCTGCTGGACTTGGCTCTGCTCGACAAGGGCTGGATGATGGTCCAGCGTCATCAAGGGTTCTGCTGGAGTTGGTTTTGCTCGGGGAGGTTTCGGCTTGTCTCTGTGGAGTGGTTCTGACTGAGGTTCAATCACCATCCCAACTCCGCTGTTCTTTTGGGATTTTGGACCCGAAAAATCAGAGGAAATTTCCTGGAGCCGGTTTGGGATCCGGGTTTGCTGGAGTATTGGACTGCAATCGGCGAAAGATGTAATCTCTCCTTAACTTTCTCTTTTATGTTGATGCTTAATTTTTTATGTGTTTGATCTCTACAAGAACCTTTCTTTTCAAATTGGAAACTGGAACCTTACTATCTATATGTTGGCTACTGCTATGAAACACCAGGATTTCTTCCTGACCAAATATGCTTTTGTGGTCCATTTCTTTTTGAAGTGGCTTCAGCATTTGTGTAAAAATTTCTATCCTATGAACAACCATCCTACGTTTGATTTTTTCCTGAAAAGGACATGGCTTAAATATGAGAATAATTATTACTCTGACAATGGTTGTAGAAATGACCATGAAAAACAACCCTTGATGTTGAGTTTGGTGTGCTCTTTTAGAGGGCTGAACTATGAAAATGTTTGTGTGGATCATATCTATGATGGTTTTCTCTCTAGGTATCTAGATATTGATTTGTGTATGTTTGGTACTACAGGTCTTAACCTCAAATCTAATCAAATATTCAGACTTTGTTTTGTTTGTTCTCTGATCATTTATTTTTCATTATACTCGACCTTGACTTTGAAAACTGAGAAGGGTGGCATTTGTTGGCATTGTGTTAATAAGTTGCTACTATACCTCTGGAAAGTTGTGGTTAGCCTCCATTTTGTGGTTGATCACTGTGATTTACTCATAAAAAATGAGGTTAGGATCTCCTTTATTTTCCATGACTTCCTTTGCTATATTTCTAATTTTCTCTTTGTTTCACAAACAGTGATACACAAACCACAGGAGCTCTTGCAAAAAAAAAAATGCTGAAATCTGGAGTTGGTTCCCATACCAATACACCAGGAAACTATGATCCTATGGAAACTAAACAAAAGGTGACAACCTATCCCATGAACAATCTTAACTGGAGGTTAAACTCTATGACCAACTGTGTTTTGATTATGATTTTGAACAAATTACTGTTTGATGCTGAGACAAATGAAAACATTTATACTATGTTTGTGTGCTACTAGGTCTAGCCTTGATTTATGCAACTTCAAGCTTGCTCTCTCAAGAGTGTTGATTCCTGGTATTTGCGCAACAAAAATGATAGTCTTATTCAAATGAAGTGTATCTATAGTAAAAACATTAACTGTCTTAGGCAATGGATTTATTCTGTGAAGTATGATTCATAAAGCTGCATTCTTTTATGTGACAACTTTTCAGTCCATTATAGTAATTTTATGATTACTATGTGGATTTACTCTAAGTATCGTAAGCTGAACAAGGAAAATTACCAAAACCATAATCTATCCCGAATAAAGCATAGCATTTACAATCAAAATAATTATAATAAGATACCTCAAAATAGATCTATAAACTACGCTCTATGTTCTCTATTGTTAGGGCCTCACAACTGTGGAAATGATATAACTAGTACACTAACAAACAATATAACTTACCCTGCAAATCTCAAGTGGGGAATCAACAATTTTTATCAACTTATTCCCTATCCGTGGAAACCTTGCACTAACACAAAACAAGAGTTTATGTTTAAACATAATAATTTACGAAATAAGACCGATAAATGTCGTTGGATATGGGGCAATTTCTCAATTGGTTTTTTATGAAGATTACAACTTGAAATTGTCGTGGGATCGGAAAGAAAACCTTTTGGATGTATATTGAATCCTTCTGTAAAATAGAACGAATTCAATTACTCGTTTTGTTTGAAACAAGAACGAACAAAGAACCAAGTGAAAAAATATGGAAAAAAGCGGGTTTTGACCAATTCCATTGTGTCCCTGCTACTAGATTCTTAGGGGGGGTCTGTGTAATGTGAAAAACATACCAACTTACAAATGAAATAATGGAAATCCCAAAATATGAGCCAAGATTTATTAGTATTCAATATACGAACTTGTGCACAAATAATAAAATTTTGCTTATTCTTACTTATACCCCATCAAATGAATCTGCTAAAAATGCATTCTGGGAAAATTTATAACTTTTTATCAGAAATAGTGCCTATCCATGCATTGTCATGGGTGATCTAAATGAAATACAAAATCCGTGTGAAAAACTAGGGGGTAATATCTCGCCTCTAACAAAGTTTGTTAGATTAAGAAACTTCATAGATGACTGTGAATTATTAGATATCCCTTTTCAAGGGAATGCCTTTACCTGGCGAAAAAATTAAAAAAATTGACAATATCTATGAAAAATTGGATAGGGCTCTTATTCACCACTAGATCCTACAATGGTATCCAGACATTTGTGCTAAACATCATGCTGTTACTAGCTCCAATCACTGTCCAATTACAATTGAACTATCCTCTACTAATCCTATTAAAAACCAACCCTTCAAATTTCGAAAAGATTTGGATGACTAGAAAAGATTTTAGAAATGTGGTACAACAAGCTTGAAGAACAAATTATCATGGGTCTAGAATGTATAATCTAGTTTCCAAAACAAAATTATTAAAGAAACATGCCAAGACCTGGAATAAGAAAACCTTTGGTAATGTTTTTACCTAACTTCAAACACTAGAAAAAGAGCTTTCTGAAACCCAAATTGCCATTTGTACGAATCCTAATAATGATCTCATTAAGAAACAGAACATGCTAATTGAGAAAAATGAAAAACTTCTTTGTTTCCAAAAGATTTTTTGGAATCAAAGAGCTAAAGTTAAACATATAAAATTTAATGATACCAATGCTAGCTATTTTCACAAAATAGCAAGTAGGAGAAGAATCCGAAAAATTATTAATGAAATCAAAACCCATGAAAGAACAAGTATCATTGGAGAGGAGAACTTTAGAAATGAGATTAGAAATGATTTCATTAAAAGGTTCAGAAGTGAGAATATGGATTATGGATTACTCCGAGAAAACCTAGAACTTATCAACACTGAAATATCGTCAGAGGATAATGTAGAATTAATAAGAAATGTTACTAATGAAGAAATTAAGAAGGTTGTTTTTGATATTGGGTCGGATAAATCTCTAGGTCCTGATGGTATGACAGCAGAATTCTATCAAAAATATTGGGATATTGTAGGTCCTTCTGTAATTCAAGCTGTTAAAAGCTTTTTCCTTTCAGGGAAGTTGCTTAAACAAATAAATCATACATTCATCTCCTTGATTCCAAAATGTGACAACCCAAATTCAACAAATCACTATAGACCCATAAGCCTTTGCTCTATAATTTATAAAATAATATCAAAAATACTAACAACAAGACTTAAAAAAACCATGGAAACACTAATTCATCCACTACAAGGTGCATTTGTAGCTAATAGAGCTATTCAAGATAATATTTTAATAGCTCATGAAAATTTTCACTCATTTAGATAAAAATAAGGAGTTGAAGGTTTCATTGTCCTCAAATTAGATATGGAAAAAGCCTATGACAGAATTGAATGGAATTTTATCATTAAAATAATGGAGAAGATTGGATACCATGAAAGATTTATCAATTGGATAAAAGAATGCATTACAACGGTTTCCTTCTCAGTGTTAGTTAATAATGGACCCACTGAAATCCTTAAACCGACCAGAGGACTTTGACAGGGTGACCCCCTATCTCCTTTTATGTTTATTCTTGGATCTGAAATCCTTGCCTGAAAACTTCAAAAAGCTTCGAAAAGACCCCAAAAACCTTTAGGTTTTCAAATTACTCAACAAGGAATGCGAATTCCTTTTTTGGCATTTGCGGATGACATTGTGATCTTTTCAAAAGCAAAACAGGAAAACTGTAAGGAAATCAAGGATATTGTTGATGAGTATTGCAAAATCTCAGGACAAAAAGTTAATTTCCACAAATCCGCTTTTCAAGTACAAAAAAGGTAGCCAACCAAAAGAAAATTGCTATCCAAGGTATCCTCACTATCACAAACATGATTTCACTTGAAAAATATCTAAGGTGCCCTATCATTAATGGTAGAGTCAACTCAAATATCTTTGCTGATCTTTTAATTAGCACACAACAACAATTATCTAAATGGAAAGCGAACTCTCTTTCTCAAGCATGAAGAACAACACTAATACAAACTAATTTGGCATCAAGACCAAACTACCTTATGCAGAGCTTTATGCTACCTACGCACACACATAATGAGCTTGACGAACTTAACATATCTTTCTTTTGGAACAAAGAAAGATCCTATAAACCTCTTATAGGCTGAGAAAAAAATTATAAACCAAAACAATAAGGAGGTCTTGGACTGAGAAAATTAAAGGACATGAATAAAGCTTTACAATTTAAATTATTATGGAAAATGTTAGCTGAACCAAACAATTATTGGGTAAAAGTGGTTATTGAAAAATATCTGAAAACAATCCACATGTTATAATATGAGAAAAAAAGAAATTGTTCTTGGCAGTGGTCCAAGATGATTGAACTCCTAGATGAATTCAAAGCTGGACTAATATGGCAAGTGGGAAATGGCAGAACAATCAAATTTTGGTTGGATAACTGGGTCTCTAAAACCCCTTTATGTTGTAATACCCCCAAATTTGACCCCATTTGAAAGCGTTACTGCCGATGACCCCGAACGTAAACCCCGAAGTCACCCCAGGCTTTTCCGACGTCATAACTGACTTAAAACACAGTTACAATACTAAAATCATAACTTTTATTAAACCACATGGTCGCGGAATTACATGATTCCAAAAACGACCCAATAATCAGAAATACAACAGCGAAAGTCTTTAACAAAATACAAAATAGCACAGCGGAAATCTTTTAAATACAAAGCGACAAAACAACTTGTCAAAACACCGTTCATCTTCATAGTCGCTTCTAGCCTTCTCGGATCTTCAACACATCTGATGTGCCGAATCAGACGGATGACACCAGCCAACCATGCAAGGAATATAACGGTTGGTTAGTCTAAATGAATAGACTAGCAAGGGTATAAAGCAGAGTGGTTCGAAGCAGTCGTATTAGGTTAGACTTATCGTCCCTCGAATAATAACCGAGTACGCTAGTCAACCACCATACTCCTACTAGAATAACAAAAGGTATGCACAAGAGAAGATTTTGGAGATCGAGTCTCACAACAATCAATCCCAAAAGAAGACTCCAAATGAAATGAGCCTTATAGGAAACAATGACAAATGTTGGGAAACTTAAACAAACAAACACACACATCATCACAATATCGCATACGAGCGACTTATAACTAAGACAAGTTTTTTCCTAGCTGCACTAGCGCCTAGCTGCACTACTCGCCATAGCATTTTAAATAAGTGCTTTACTCATACGACACTTTATATTATGGTCAAGGCATTTTGATTATGTGCATTACTCATTGGCACGTATCTTATTAAATGTCAACATGCACACACATCACATTATAAGCTTTTATCATGATCAACTCGTCCCGAGACGAGAGATCTCTTGGGAGCATCTCCCGAGATTTGCTCCCCAGATATGTGTGACACTAGCTAAGTGCACCACCTCTATACCCGAGTATAGAGGCTAGTCATGACTCACCAATGGTATTAGGGTCTCAATGCCCTTTTCTCCATTTAATTATCAAGAAACGACTGGACCTCTTGGGCCCCAGTAAACGTTCCTACGAATACTCGTGCTAACTAAACAATTCAACACAGTCATATATCACATCAAAACAAAGCCATCAAGGCCAACATCATAGATCTAACAATATATATATATATATATATATATATATATATATATATATATATATATCAAAATAGCGTTGCCACTAACAGTATATGCAACCTAATATAATCTTTCATATGAAATTCACCTTTAAAATCCACAACAAAACCAATATGAACATAATAGCGCTGTATCTAGCAATATACAACCTATTATAACAGCACTTCTTTTTATCAAATTATTTATCAAAACTGTTCCCAACTTAAGCAGATGAATCATCCCAAATTAATTAACAACAAACAATTGATAATTAATGAAAGTATGGAATGATGAGCAAGAGCGAACCGCCACTTGCCTTAGATCCGACAACTTCGAATCAAGCTCAGTAACGTCTAGTTCCTGGATCTGAAACTGGAGCAGATCTTGGATATCAAATCCCTAAGAAACGGCCCATAACAAGACCCTAAGTTAGATTCAATACACTTATATATGAATCTAAAAGAATACAAGAAGAAATCAAAGGAATCGAGCCAAGCCCAAAGCTAAACCACAAGACACACAACTCGGACGCAAATACCGCGATCGCGGTAAGTCGCGGCCAGTCGCGGTGGTTTGACAGTGGCAAAGCTTCGACAGCTTCCATGGAGAATTTCTTACCCAAACCGATTTGTTTGCCTTCGATTTGTCTATGGTTCGATCTCCCAACACCTCAAAGCTTCTCACAACACTCAAGAGCTCCTTCTAACACTCAAGAGCCTTCTCGAATCAAGCTCAAACGGCTCGAAAATGGAGGATTTCAGAGGAGAAAAACAGAAGAGAAAGGAGGAAGAAGAAGAGAAGAAGAAGGGAGCTTCAACGTCTGACTTCGACCCCTTTTATAGCCTCAATCCGAGCCACCACTTGGGGAACAAGGGGACAAAGGCGAAGGGCAAGTTGGCTGCCCACTTGGCCTGCCCAAAACTGAGCCAAAACAGAGCTACAGTAACCGCCACGCGAGGAAGACGACTCTGCCCAGATCTTGGCATTACCGCGATCGCAGCGAGTCGCGGTTAGTCGCGGCATCTCGCGTCAGGTCGCGTCAAGTCGCGATTTAAAGGCCGACTTCGTTAACTCTTATCCGAACTTGGTTTGGATTAAATTTCTTAACTCCGGGTTAAATATATTTGTACATTAACGATACATTAACCCCGAAAACACCTCAACTGTATTATATAATGCTCGGAAAATTTTACAGAGCTCAGACCCCTTTTGAGAAGGTCTGAGACTCACTGAATTAAATCCGTCTAGCAAAACGGGCATAAGAAAAATTTAAAAATAATTCAAAATACCCTTAAAAGTTACGGGGTGTTACATATGTGATATCATTAATACACAGTCTATCTCGAACAAGGATGCCATTGTAGCGGATTTTATTCTCCCAAACAAAACCTGGAATAAAGATTTGATTGAACAATGCTTACCATATGATTTAGCAAAAAAAATTATCTATTCCAATACCCTTGAATAATATTCATGACAAAATATACTGGAATCTAGTAAAAATGGATGGTTTTCCACACATTCATCTATGGATTTAATCAACAGAAATAAAAGATACTCTGCATATGATTCTTCATGGATCTGGAAGTTGGATACTTATCCCAATGTTAAAAACTTTATTTGGAAAATAATCCAGAATGGAATCCTAAGTAAAGCTAGACTAACAGAAAAAGGAGTATCAATCCCCTAGGGTTGTATCCGTTGTAATACACAATTAGAGGATTTAAATCATCTCCTATTCTATTGTAACCATACTTATAGTATCATTAGATCTCTAAACATAAGAAATAAGAAAATATATGAAATAATTGAGGAAATTCGACAAAAAACGGACAGATCACAATTCATAGAATTACTGGTCTCTTGGTGGAGAATTTGGTTCTATAGAAGCCAAAAGAGATTTGGAAGAACAAATAATGACACAGATATCATAAAGGATGTACCAATTTATATCAAAAACCAAATTGAGAATTGGAAAAAAACAAAAAACTGGAATCCTGATTGCTTAGCTGAGGATAAACCAAACACAAATAGACCTAACAATATGAGACGACCGAAAAAGAAATGGAGAAAACACCAGAAAATATATTCAAAATAAATACAGATGGATCTATAAAAACTAATGGAGAATCTAGTTTTGGCTATATATTCAGAAATAGCATAGGTAAACCAATTTTCCTATTCGGAGACAAATGTGGTTTCTCAACCCCTTTGAGAACAGAAACTCTTATAGTCAGAAATGCCCTGGTAAAGGCTTATGAATTAGGCATTACCGACATTCAACTTGAATGCGACAACCTTACTATTGTGAATGTTCTTAATAAAATCTGGCACTGTCCATGGGATATTGAAATCCTTTGCGTTTTACAACTGTTTTCTTCAGTGCAGATTTGTCATGTCTTCCGAGAAACGAACGTGGTGGCCGACTTCATTGCTAAGCTGGGCCGGCGCAATTCCTTGGAAGATATCATAGCTAATCTAGAACTTGTAATTCTCATCCGCAAGAATGCTATAGACTGAGAAACCGACTCTTTTGTGGTTTCCGGTCTAATTCTTACCTTATATAAAAAAAAGTTAGCCACCTCTTCCAAATCCCCACATGTAAAGCTTTCCACGTGCAGTAATGGCACCACTGTGAAACTTAGCAGCAAAAACCATCTTGATAACTGAACCATGAAGGGAATCAACTGTACATGGCAACTTTTGTATGTGATCATTTCAAGTTCGTAGTTGATAATTAACACAACTGAAGGAATTGTGTCCTTTAGTCAAAGGTAACATGGGATAAGACTATTAATGGAGATTTATAATCCAGGAATTTTAGGGGTCGTAGTGCTTTGCTAGAAGCCAACTACGATCAATGGGCTTAATCGGGTTAGGCCCATGGCTATAATAACCGGGTCCTATAAGGTCACACACAATAGAGTAATTGAGCTAGATCAAAGCAACCCGAGGCCCATAGTGGGACAAGGGAATTTCGGTCATATGATAATATTGGAAGAGTGGATTATTCATCAAGTAATAATGAAGAGTTATCTTTTTACTTGATGATATAAGGAAATATATCTTTAAGAAAGATAAGATATTGTATCTACCATAAATATCTCCTTCTAGTTAAGAGGAGATTGAGCTTATAAGATAAGATAAAATATATATTATTATATATATCCGACTTCCAAATATACTAATTAAGTGGATTTGAATCCCTTACGTGGGATTAAGATCACAGGAGAGGGACTTCATGTGAATGGGAATTCACGGCAGACCACTGAAGCCACAATTTGCTTTTGTTCTCGTTCGTTCGTTCTAGCAGACGAAGGCAAGACGATCTAGTATCGTGCTCGTGTGGACCAAGTAGAGAAGTCACACTTGGGGCTTTTGATCTTCGTTGAAACTCTGCAGGAACGCTTCAGACTCGCATCAAACGGTATGTAACTCTACTCCTACTTGATCCCTATTGATTCATGCATGAGATCCCTGTTAGATGCTACAAAATAGTTTTCTTGAAATTCCGCTTATACGCATCTAATCCCAACAATGGTATCATGAGCCTCTTGCATAAATTGATAGGATCAAAATATTAAAAGAGTTAATTTTGATGTATGTCTTGATTCAAATTAAGTGGTAAATTGATATATAAGTTAATTTGCATGATTAAAATTATGATTTTGATTGATTGGATTAATAAAGTTGTAGAACTTTATGAACAAATATGTATGTAAAATTGTTCTACCCATACTTGATTCATATGATTTAATTATGCAAGAGATATGATTTTTGGCATGTTTTAAATCATTAGATGAAGATTTTGATTTTCATAAGATGGATCAATTACCCAATTTTTTTTATTCTGAATTTTATGAAACTATTTCATACAAGAAAAAAAATGAACTGAACCAGATTGGATCCGGTTCGGCGCGCACCATGGCTCACTCGGCCGGGTCTGCATAGTACAGACCGCGGACAGAGCCCTAGGCACCTGCACGGCTCGGCACAGGTCTGTGAGACTCGGCGCGGGTCAGGCGGTCCATGATGGGCACGGCTTAAGGGCATCTCGATGGTCCCCGGCGAACTGCGGTTGGGCATGGTTCTACACAGTGCAGACCGCGGTCTGCGCGTGGTCTGGGTTGGGCTCGGGTCGCTCTGCACAGTGGGTGCACGGTTCGGTGGGAGCGGGTTGGTCCGGGCTGGGCTCGGGCGCGACTCGGTCCGGTTGGGTAGATTTTGGGTTTTAGGATATTTTCCTAAAAAGTATAAGATAAGATCTTATTTGCCCAATTGGATAATATTTGATATTATCTACAATATAATTTCCTAAAAGTTGTTAGGATAGATTTCCACTTGATTAAGATAAGGATATTTAATATCTTACCTTGTTTATGCATATCTTATCCAATAATGCATTTTAATGATTAATTATGATTAATTCTATATATTGATTTTAATTTGAATTAAGAATTTGATATTGAATTATTTATCTCATGAGATGATTTGTTTTATTTAATAATGTTTTATTTAAATTTATTTAAATTGTTTATTGTTATTAATTAGATTAATATTGTTGATGATATTTGATATTATTATTGCATGCATGATTTAAATATTATGATATTATTGCTTGCATGAGGTGACTAGTATGACCCATTTTAGGATAGAAATAACGATCTGCGTATCGTTATATTTTCTTGTACACGATCTGCGTATCGTAATATATTTTTGTAATTTAATTTTCAGTAATTAGATTATTTAGAAAATTATGTAATACAAGAAGAAAAGATCCTAAGAATACCAAGAATGGAGATCCATGAAGGGTACCAAGGATGGAGATCCATGAAGTACAAGACTCTTGAAGATTAGATCTTTAATTTTGGTTTTAGGGGTCATACTAGGATCATATTTAATTATTGCATTTTGAATGTTTTATTACTTTAAGCCTTGCATGATTGTTTGTTTATGCTATTTTGTTCACTAGTAAATAGACAACCATTGCATGCTTAAGTTCCTAAAAGAATATTGAGGTATTGCCTTTCCATGTGATAACCCATGAGGCCCTAGGAGTTGGTTGGATAGGTTTCGCCAAAGCGAGGTGTCCTTCTTTGACCTTAGGATAGTGAGGGTGGATCTATATAAGGGATTCATAAATCTTGATATGGTTATACTCAACAAGAAACCAAAAGGCAAAGTTTTGGATCTTGAGGCATAAAGATGAGTCTAATATGGGATGTAGGCCATCAACCAAGAATTATAAAGACTTATAATTAGTAAAATGTTACTTACCTTGATCACATGAGATTTAGGAAAGTGTCAAAGTACGCTTAGGTCTTATCTGAGATAGGGTCTTGAAATCATTTTATTCACTAGGGACAAACTTAGTTTGAATAAAATGTGCATCTGCTTAAATTTTAAAGCATGTTTAATATTTGAGCTTTTGCATGTCAAGCATAAACTTATCTGCATGTTACTTCCTTTGTAGATATCATGTCTATCAACGATAACTTGAAATTTACCCTATGCTCAATTGTTGAGAAGAACAAACCCAATGGAACAAATTTCCTTGATTGGGAATGGAACTTGAGAATTGTTCTCAGATCCGAAGGACGTAAGGACGTTCTAGATACCCCTATCCCTACCTTGACTGACGCCTCTACTGCTGAGGAGAAGGCGAAAGAAAAGGAGATAAGAGCTAACTCGGTGTATGTCACTTGTCTTATGCTCGCTGCTATGGAACCTAGCCTTCAAAGAGGTTTGAACGTCACGATGCTCATACAATCATTGGTAACCTGAAAGTGTTGTTTCAGGAACATGCCAGGATTGAGAGATATAAGACACACAAGGCCATATTAGAGTGCAAACTTGAGAAGGGAAAACCAGTAAGTGCACATGTATTTGACATGATTGGTCTCTTTGACCAAATGGCAGCACTGGGTTCTCCATACAGCCAAGAGTTGGCTACTGACATCATACTACACTCCTTGCATGATGGATTTGCAGGATGAACTACCATATGCATAGAATTGGCAAAACTCTAAATGAACTCCATGGCATGCTTAAAACAGCTGAGCAAAATATCCATGTTGATAACAAGAAAGAAGTTCTTTTGGTCAATAGAGGGAAAGAGTTCAAGAAGGGGCCTATGGGGAAGCAGAAACAACAAAACCAAGGGAAAGGCAAGAAAGTTGCCAAACCCAAGGCAGCTGAGAAGCCAAAGATGGATGCTGAGCATGACTACTTCTACTGCAAGGCCAAGGGGCACTAGAAAAGAAACTGCCCCAAGTACTTGGAAGACAAGAAGAATGGAACTGTGAGCTCCACTTCAGGTATTTTTGTTATTGAAGTCTTAACGACCAAAGCTACTACTTGGGTATTAGATACCAGATGTGGTTCTCACATTATTTTGAATGTGCAGGGACTAAGAAGTAGGCGTCATTTGGAGAAGGGAGAGATAGACCTGCACGTTGGAAATAGAGCAAGGGTTGTTGCACTTGCCGTAAGAGATTATAGTCTGTCTTTACCTTCTGGCTTAGTTTTAGAATTGAATAATTGTTATTTTGTTCCTTCAATTACTAAGAACCTTATTTCGACTTCAGTTTTGGATATTGAGGGTTTTGAATTTGTCATTAAGAATGGATGCTTTTTCTATTTTCAAGAATGATATTTTCTATGCCAATGCTTTTTTGAGTAATGGACTCTATGTATTGGACCTCAAGTCTAAAATTTATAACATGAATACTAAGAGGCAAAAGACGAATGATTTGAGTGAAGCCTATCTATGGCATTGTCGCTTGGGCCATATTAGCTTGAACCGCATGAAGAAACTCCATAAAGATGGAATTCTCAAATCAATAGATTGTAAATTTTTTGAGACATGTGAGTCATGCCTAATGGGCAAGATGACAAGATCACCTTTCACTAGAACAAGTGAAAGGGCTACTGAGCTACTGGCCCTAATACATACTGATGTATGTGGACCAATAAGCACAACAGCTAGAGGGGGCTATCGATACTTCATCACATTTACTGACAACTTGAGTAGATATGGGTATATCTACTTAATGACGCACAAATTTGAATCCATTGAAAAGTTCAAAGAGTTTCAAAATGAAGTAGAAACTCAAACTGGCAAGAAGATAAAGGCACTTCGATCAGATCGCGGTGGTGAATATCTGAGTCAGGAGTTCGATCATCATCTGAGCAGTTGTGGGATCTTAACACAACTGACTCCACCAGGCACGCCACAACTGATTGGTGTGTCTGAAAGGAGGAACAAGACCCTGTTGGACATGGTCCGATCAATGATGAGTTTTGCTAACCTTCCAATATCCTTCTGGGGATATACCCTCACAACCGATGCGTTCACACTAAACAGGACTCTGTCTAGGACTGTAGACAAGACACCATATGAGATATGGACTGGAAGAGTTCCACGTCTGTCTTTCCTGAAAATCTGGGGATGTGAAACTTATGTAAAGCGTTTACTATCAGATAAGCTTCACCCAAATCAGATAAATGCTTCTTTATAGGGTATTCTAAGGAAACCAAGGGATACTACTTCTATAATCCCACAGAGCACAAAGTATTTGTTGCAAGGGATAGTGTCTTTTTGGAAAAAGAATTTGTTTTCCAAGAAGCCAAGTGGGAGAAATGTTCATCTTGAAAAAGTTCAAGATAAGCAACAAACCCAGCAACAAGGCGACATGGACGATGTTGACGAGGAGATGCCAGTATCTGGAGGCATAGATTCCCAAAGGGAAGTCGTCCAGGTACCGGAACCAATACCTCAAGAACCAGATTCAAATGAGGACCCACAAATAGTTGTGGAAAATGCTCCAGTTGTTGAACTCACACGTAGATCAAATAGGCCAAGGGTACAACCAAGATGATATGATGATTTCATCTTGACTGCAAGCCTTGATGTTATGCTTTTAGAAAGCGGAGAACCTGCCACCTATAAGGAAGCATCGACGGGTCCAGACTCCGAGAAATGGCTTAGAGCCATGAAATCTGAAATGGATTCTATGTCTGAAAATCAAGTCTAGGACTTGATAGATTTGCCAGATGGGGTAAAACCCATTTGATGCAAATGGATTTTTAAACTCAAGACAAACAAAGATGGAAATGTATTTGTTTACAAGGCAAGGCTAGTTGCCAAGGGTTTTAAACAGATTCATGGTACTGACTATGACAAGACATTTTCACCGGTCATAATGATCAGGTCCATTAGGATACTCTTATCTATTGCCGCTTATTATGATTATGAGATTTGGCAATTGGATGTCAAGACCGCTTTTCTAAATGGATATTTGGAAGAGGATGTGTACATGACACAACCAAAGGGTTTTGAAGATCCAACAGACCCTAGGAAAGAATGCAAGCTTAAGAAATCCATTTATGGACTTAAGCAAGCATCCAGGAGTTGGAACATTCGATTTGATGAAGCTATCAAAGAGTTTGACTTTATCAGATGCGAAGAAGAGCCTTGTGTTTATAAGAAGTTTAGTGGGAGCAAAGTGGTCTTCTTGGTTCTGTATATGGATGACATACTGCTCATTGGAAATGTCATTCCGATGCTAGAGTCCGTTAAGGGATGGCTGAAGAAATGTTTTTCAATGAAAGACCTAGGAGAAGCAGAGTACATATTGGGTATCAAGATCTATAGAGATAGATCTAAGAGACTGCTTGGACTAAGTCAATGAACTTATATAGATAAGGTTCTTGACAGGTTCAAAATGCAGGAGATGCACATTGGTGTGCGGCCAAGAACATCCTGAAGTACTTGAGAAGGACCAAGGATGATTTCTTGGTATTTGGGGGTGATGATGAATTAGTCGTTCGAGGATATCGTTGATAGAGGAGACGTAAGGATATGCAAAGTGCACACAGATGACAACATTGCAGATCCACTGACCAAGCCTATGCGTCTTTGAGATTGCATTATCTTACATTATGAACTTTGTTTTATGAATGTCAGACACGTTTTATGCTTGATTATATGATACAGCTTTCATTCTTATTTAATCCTTGCTTGGAATTAAATAAAATGTCCAAATATTTTATAATTTGCAAATGGGCTCATCATAAGTGTTTTGGTAAATGAAACCCCATTAAGTGAACTGAAGTTATGAATTATTCAAAGTCCATGGTCTAAGTCATTAACATGGACATAAATGACTACATTAAAGACTGTATTGTAAGTTGACTGAAAGCGCCAAGTTTCATGGGCTATAGGGACATAAAGATGTCTAGTCAATTACATAGATGTGTATGGATGATACATATAGAACTGACCCACCTTAAGACTCTCCAAAAGGGATTGAAGAGTTTTAAGTCAAACCATGATTGGAAGATTCCTCAGAAATGAGTATGATATGGTTTCTCTTGATGATTGGTATGTCTTTGACGCTGTTAAACGTTGACCATAACAGACATTTATAAAGGCAGTGATTGTGATTGCCAAAAGTTGAGTGGGTGCTATAGTTATACAAGACTGGAGAAGTCCTCCTACTTCATGTATATTGTGATGCATGGACATGAATTGTGTCTCTGCCACTTGAAGAGCGAGAACTGAAAAATGCATGGCCATGCTCGGATGAATTATATGTAATCATCCATTATTTGACAGTTCAAACTCAAGAGTTCAAGAAACGCATTTGATAAGGGATATGAATGTCATCATATCATCAAATAAGACACTAAGAGACAAAGGAATTTAATATTGCACACTTGTTTTAAGGACAAGTGGGAGATTGAATGAATTGTGTCCTTTAGTCAAAGGTGCAATTACCGAACATGGGATAGGACTATTAATGGAGATTTATAATCCGGGAATTTTAGGGGTCGTAGTGCTTTGCTAGAAGCCAACTATGATCAATGGGCTTAATCGGGTTAGGCCCATGGCTATAATAACCGGGTCCTATAAGGTCACACACAATAGAGTAATTGGGCTAGATCAAAGCAACCCGAGGCCCATAGTGGGACAAGGGAATTTCGGTCATATGGTAATATTGGAAGAGTGGATTATTCATCAAGTAATAATGAAGAGTTATCTTTTTACTTGATGGTATAAGAAAATATATCTTTAGGAAAGATAAGATATTGTATCTATCATAAATATCTCCTTCTAGTTAAAAGGAGATTGATCTTATAAGATAAGATAAAATATATATTATTATACATATATCCAACTTCCAAATATACTAATTAAGTGGATTTGAATCCCTTACGTAGGATTAAGATCACAGGAGAGGGACTTCATGTTAATGGGAATTCACGGCAGACCACCGAAGCCACAGTTTGCTTTTATTCTCGTTCGTTCGTTCTAGCAGACAAATGCAAGACGATCTAGTACCGTGCTCGTGTGGACCAAGTAGAGAAGTCACACTTGGGACTTTTGATCTCCGTTGAAACTCTACAGGAACGCTTCAGACTCGCATCAAACGGTATGTAACTCTACTCCTATTTGATCCCTATTGATTCATGCATGAGATCCTTGTTAGATGCTAGAAAATAATTTTTTGAAATTTCGCTTATACGCATCTAATCCCAACAACAACTTCCCCAACAATAAACATCAATAGTCACTGTTCTGAAATAATGAAACACCTAATATGAATACCTAATTGTTACATCTTGTCTTCACCATCCTCACTAGCTATAGGTATGCGATATCCATAGATCAAAAGAACGTCCCTGAGTGAGTATACTATAATCTATAGGGATAAAATATTATGTCAATTAAGCCAAGAAAGGTGGTTCAAACTGTACATCTTCACCGCCCAACTACAATTACGATTTGGCACGTCACTTAATCTAAAAGTGAAAGTGGGTCAAATGTGCATAATAATGAGAAGACAAGCTCAATATCTTACATCATCTTCCCTTAACATTGTCTCACGCATCATTAACATACAAAAGGATAAAAACAAATATTTTGTAAATTGAAAATTTCACTCATTACCAAACAAATCAAAACTCCAAAAAGCAAAAGGGTCACGATCATAACAACACAAACTACATAGCAAAAATAAGGGTTCCCACCATATGCTTTCTGCCCAGTCCCGGCAACATGCAAGGGCATGCAAATTAACATGATTAATGCACTCGGAGGATGGATTAGTATAGTAGCACTTTTATAGTGATATAATTGAAACAAATAAAGAGAACTAATTCTGTTGTGGATCAAAACCGTAGTCTTTATTGAATGAGCAGCCGTGTATATATACAAGAGTTTTGTTGCAGTTGTGAAGACAATTGAACATAAGTAACTGCTTCTAACAGCAATAACCGAACTAACTAACTGAACCACTAATAACTGCATAATTGTAATTAACATAAAACGTTGCCTTAATATCAATTTTGTCTTAATACCGCCCCTCAAGTTGGAGCATGGAGATCCCGAATGCCCAACTTGGTGAGAAAGGTTTGAAAATGCACCTTCCCCAACTCCTTGGTAAAGATGTCGGCTAATTGCACCATAGTAGGAACAAAGACGGGAGAGAGAGTGCCCCTCGAGATTTCATCTCTAACGAAATGGCAATCAACTTCGATGTGTTTGGTCCGTTCATGAAACACCGGATTCCGAGCAATGTGAAGCGCAAATTGACTATCACAGTGTAGTGTGATAGGCGTGGAATGAGGTACTTGAAGGTCACCCAGCAATCCCTTTAACCACTTAAGCTCACTCGTGATCATGGCCATCGCCCGATATTCTGCCTCAGTAGATGACTTGGAGACGACTTGCTGCTTTTTTGTTTTCCATGAAATAGGGGAGTTGCCAAGGAATACGAGCCAACCAGTAAGTGATCGGCGAGTAACGGGACAACTAGCCCAATCTGATTCACACCACCCAGTCAGTTGTAAGCCACAATCAGCCCGAAAAAGGATACCCTGTCCCGGATGACCTTTAAGGTAATGAACGACCCTCAAAGCTGCCTGCCAATGATCCAATGTAGGGCGCTGCATAAATGGAGACAATATATGGACCGAATAGGCCAAATCCGGCCTAGAGAAACACAAGTATATCAAACGTCCAAAGAGCCAGCGATATTTTCCAAGATCGTCCAAACAAGCAGCAGTAGACAAACCAAGCTTATGATGTGAGTCCATGGGGAATTCGACTGGTCGTGCTCCCAGAAGGCCGACATCAGAAATAATATCAAGCGCATACTTGCGTTGACTCAAGTAAATTCCCGTAGGTGAACGAGCAACTTTGACCCCAAGGAAATACTTCAATGGTCCCAAATCCTTCATCTTGAAACAAGTACTCAAATAGTCTTTTACTTTGGCTATAGCATTCGTATTACTGCCCGAGATAACTAGATCGTCCACATAAATTAAGACGAAGAGATGCACATCTCGAGTGATCATAGTAAAGAGGGAATAGTCATGATAGGATTGTTTAAACCCATACCTTCGTAAAGCCGCTGAGAGTTTAGAAAACAAACATCGCGGCGATTGACGCAAACCATATAATGACTTGTGTAATTTACACACAAGGCTTGAGTCATTTGGTTGAAACCCCGCAGGGGGTCGCATATACAATTTTTCTTTCAAGTCGCCATGGAGGAATGCGTTATGCACATCCATCTGGTGCAATTCCCAATTTCGAACTGTCGCAACGACCATAAATGTTCATACTGTAACCATTTTAACCACTGGGGCAAAAGTGTCTGAGTAATCAATCCCCGCAACTTGATGATTTCCAAGTATCACAAGCCTTGCCTTAAATCGTTCGATTGTTCCGTCTGATTTATACTTGATGCGGTATGCCCATTTGCATCCCAAAGCTTTCTTTCCGATAGGTAATGGAGAAAGAGTCCAGGTTTGATTGTATTGTAATGCTTGCATTTCTGATTACATAACCTTCTGCCATCTAGGATCTTTAACCGCCTCGGCAAAGGAGACCGGCTCTTTGTTTTCGGAGATAGCTGCCAAGTAACCCTGATGCTTGCTAGAGAACCTATCACACGTGACATAGTTATTCAATGGATAATGGGTACTTGAATCCAGTGGACGTACCAATTGAGTGGTGTTAGTCACATAGTCACGCAGCCGTGTCGAAGGAATTCGCACTCGACATCCTCTACCTTCTACTGGCTGATCCGTTTCGTCATTATTAGTCACAATAGATGACTCTGAAATTTCAGAAACTACACCCGGTGATGTGTCCCCTCGGATCCTTGTACATCGGTTCTTGAAGTGAAGTCGAGATCGAAGCTAGAGAGTGGGGAAGTTTGGTCAACAACACCTTCCTTGGCTTGATTTTGTGTTGAATTCTGCGGAGGAGGAGATGAAACGGTTGAATATCCTTGGGATGGATGAGGCATGATGAAGATAAGCAATCCACAGTCCAAATGAATCCACACTTGAACTTGGAAAGACTCCCCCTGGCTTGGATATGGCCACCAAGTCGAGAAGAGGTTGAATCGAGTGTGATGTTGGATATGTCCACCAACAACTCCTTGGATTCGGTTTGAATGAAGCCTTTGAATATGTCCACCAAAGGGAATCACTCGAGTTCTTGATATGGCCACAAGAACAACAAAGAAAAGACGAAAAGGAATTCTGAAAATGCTTTAAGAAAACTGAACGACAATGAAACAAAAAGAGTTTGATCTCAAGTTTAGCCAACCCTTGAACAAGTAGGGTGAAACGGTTTTATAGGCAGAAAACAACCTAAATGGGCCTCACAAAATGGACCAAAGCCCAGCCCAAAATCAGAAGTAGAAGCCCACATGCCTAGCCTTGGTTGTCTTGACGTCACGGTGGGCGGCAACGATGGAGTCATTGAGAGATCCTCTCGTGCCTTTCAAGCCCAACTTGGTCCAGGCCTTCCTTAGGTCCATATGGGCCTATTGGACCCCCATGTGTGCGCTGGAAACTGGCTCGAGCCAGGATATGTGAGCTAGTCACCTTAGTGTGCTCGGCGCTCTTGGTAAGGCATTTGAGTTCTCTAGGCATTCGTGCTTCAAATGATCCCAAATTTGGCAGGCGATCATATTTAGGCATTTGTTGAGGAAGGCTCGATACAGAACGTGGATTCTTGGTGGTTGGCCTGGGCAAAGCAGAAAACCCTAATCGGGTGCCCGACGCCGGGGGAATGCCATGGCCATCACCGAGCCATTCTCCTCTAACTGACATGAAACTTGGCCACACCTCCTCATGTGGCAAATCTTGAAGTTTGGCACTAGGTGTGCCGAGTGGAGATTAAGTTGGCTCGCACAAGTGAAGAAATCCCCTCTTGAGTGCCGCCGGGTGGCACGTGCTGGCCTTGTGAGCTAGCTTGGGGCCATGTGATGAGTCTCTAGACTTGATGGGGCCCATGGTCACATCATCCTCCCCCCTTGGAGAGGATTCAACCTCGAATCCTTAGCCCCTGCAAGGAGAAAGCACAAAAAGTTAGGCACTTCAAACACGCCCAAGTAAACTTGCTTAGTAGGGAAAAGGAGGTCTTCGACCCTAGTTGCATGCATGAAGAGAAGTCTAAAGGGACTTCCCATATTCAGCCTAATTCTTTTCTCCTTGTCCATACCCTAGGACAAACTATATGTGAGTAGTTGGACAACACCCCAAGTGGACAAGCAACATGCACACGATATTCTACAAAGTGCATTTTAAGGCTAAGCTTCAAAATACAAGAAAAGGGTAAGAAAACTCCCTTAGATCTTGTGCTGGCTGAAGCGAGCTCGTGAAGCATAGGTTGTGAGCTAGGAAAAGGGCTTGAGACGGCCACTCCATTGCGAGCCCAACGAGCGGCCCTTATAGTAGTATCAAGTTGTCCACAAGTCATGGGTTCTAAGCATAGTCGCCTCCCATTGTTGACAAAGCGCAAGACATTCCTCCTCCCTTCATGAGTTACATCCAAATCAAACTGCCATGGACGACCAAGGACAAGCTCACAAATGTCCAAAGGCAACACATCAAACATCTTACGATCCTTGTAAGGACCCGTGTCAAACTCAACGAACACTCTTTGAGTCACATTCAGCTGACTCCCATTGTTGAGCCACTTGAGAACATAAGGCACGGCTTGCTCATACGTTTCAATGCCAAGTTGCTCAACCACGGCTTGCGAAATGAAGTTGTGGTCACTACCACTATCCACCATAGCAAGGTAGTGGTTGTCATGCCCCTCTATTCGACACTTATAGAAAAATATTTGGGAACGTTGAAGCATTGACTCTTGCCATTGGTTGAGAGTTGGCGGCGCTAAGGGTCCTTGAACTGAATCTTCAACCCTAGAAGCCATGAAGCACTCTCCACTTGCAGCATAGGCTTGGATCTCTTCTTCTTGCAATTTCTCAGCCAACTTCCCATCATCTTCTTCTTCAGCTGACTCATAGTCTCCTTGGGCCGTCATAAGAACGTGCTTCTTAGATGGGCAATCTCTTGCCATGTGTCCTCGGCCCATGCACTTGTAGCACCTAATGTCACTTGTCCTTGCATGAGGATATTGGGCAGCTTGTTCTCTCTTGACAAAAGGCTTTGTCTCTTGACCCTTGGTAGGCTCTTTCTCTTTTGATGTAGACACATCCCACTTCTTTGAGTGCCCAAAGTCACGCTTCTTAGGAACAGAATCATGCAATTGAGTAGCATAGTGCAAAGCATCATGAATACTCTCAAAGCATTGGAGCTCAACCAGTGTCCGAATTTCTGGATTCAACTTGGATTCAATGTACTTCTCGGGGAGCCTAAGACCTAAACGCACAAGCAAATGGCATAGCTCCTTATAGTACTCATCCGGGGTCCGGTTTCCTTGACGAAGCAACTCAAGCTTTTGATGCACACGTTGCTCATAGTTGGACGACACAAATCTCCTTCTCATGGCCCCTTTCAAGGCTGTCTAGGTGGTCAAGGTAGGATCCAAATTCAGCTCCCTAGATTCTTTCTCATCATTCCACCATAGGAGCGCAAATTCAGAAAAGTGGATGGTGGCAAGGGTCACTCTTTCTTCCTCTCCAAGCCCAAGATAGTCAAACACTTGTTGGGCCTTCAATTCCCATTCAAAGAAAGCTTTCGGGTCAGATGAACCTGTAAAGGTAGGAACATTCACCTTAGGACCTTGATGGTGTCGGTGAGGTCGTGATTGTGGGGCCAATGACTCATCATTGTCGGAAGCTGCATGATCATAGCCATAGCGAAGAGGAGCCCTTTCTTAGCGCGGATGCACTTGAGGAAGTAGAGGCCTTGGAACTTCTAATGCCGGTACACGCCTTGGAAGCATAACTGGCTGCGTAAAGGGCACGCCTAGCGGGTGTGTTGGCACGTGTGTGGCCGGATTTGGTGGCGCGTTGGATGGGCCGGCCATGTACTAGTTATAGGCGGCTTGTTGGTTGATCAAGGGCGTACTTGCGGGCCATGGGGACCCAAGAACTGAGTTCATCACTTGAAATGGTACTGTAGCTGCATGTGGCACATATGGCGGCGGTGGAGGGTAAGGCATAGGCGGTATAGTGGTGTTGACACTCATGGGCACACTTGGATGCCATGCGGTAGCCAGAGGTTGTGTGTAAAGGCCATGTTGCGCCATGACCGTGGCTTTTTCGGGTGTAGGAGTGTGTGATCGGCTGGACCGGCTACTCTTAGATGATCTTGAGTTACGTCACCTCCGACGCCTCTCTTCTTCAAACCTCTTATCAATCTGCAACTCCATATCCTCCAAAAGAGCTCTTAAGGTAGTGAGGGTGATAGGAGGGCCATCAAGATCTGTTGACACTTGCTTGTCTTTCTTCCCGGATCCTTGCGAAGACATGGCAACAAACAAAAGAGCAAAAACAAGAACGAAAGAGGAAAATCACAAAAACACAGAATTTGGTTAAGGTTAGTGATAATCCAAAACGTTCTCTCACTCGCCTCTCTCCTCTTCTTTATACTCTTTGATTTTTCCTTTGGGGGTGGACTCTTCTCACTTGTGTTTCACTCACTCTCGCCTCACAAACTGATTTGAAAGGCACCAACGAGGGAACCAAGCAAACTGATTTGAAGGTTTCCAATGAGGGAACCAAGAAAAGTCTCCAAAGCCTTGTTGATGTAGTCCACTTGAGAGAACAACTCCTCCAATAGCCACTGCACAAATCACCAAGACAAACACAACAAGTGATAGCAAAACAACTCAAGAAAGTAAGCGCTAGAGCGAGTATTTGGACAACTCAAGATGAACCCACACAACTCAAAGTTTGGAAGGAAATGAAACAAGGGAATGCTTAGGATTTTTGGCCTTGTGATGCTACTGATTTTGGGGTTCCCTTCAACATGTAGCTACCTTCAAGACCTAGCACCAAGATTTGAGAGAAGAAAAGACGAAGAGAAGAAAAGAGTTGCACAACTATTGGCTTTGCTTGCTTTCTTTTTCTTTTCTTTTTTTAACTTCGGCTTTTTTTTTTATATATAATATACTATGCTATGCTCAGCCAAGAATGTCACATGTACGAAATTTTATGACTTGACTTTGTAACACCCCCAAATATCTCCTTGAAAGCATTACCGCCAGTGACCTCAGATTCCACATCTGAAGCCACCCAAGGCTTAACCAGTTTATACAAAATATAAAACAACATTTATAATATGAAATATCATAACATTTTGTATTAAATCAAAGTCTTGGAGTTACATCCATAATCCAAAAACAACAGAAATACAAAGTAGTCTTAACATAAGACATGTTTAATACAACGGAAGTCTTTAGAAATAAATGACACAAGGGTCTTGATCGAAACGATCACCCGCCAAAGATCTTAACCTTGATAAAAACTCTTCAAAATTCCATTTGCCTCCATCGTCGTTTCTAGCCTTCATGGAACGAACGTTTATCTGATGTGCCGTATGAGACGGATGACACCAGCCAACCATTCAAGGGAATATAACCGGTTGGTTAGTCTAATGAAAGACTATGCAAGGGTAAATCAGAAAGGCTCTAAGTAGTCGTATTAGGTTAGACCCATCGCTTCTCGAATGAAAGCCGATGACGATAGTAAACCTCAATACTTCTACAGAAAATATACGAAACAGAATGATCAAGATAAGACTCTGAAAGATTGAGTCTTACGGAAACATATGAAGAGAAGACTCCAACGAATTGAGTCTTATCGGAAAGTATGAAAATGTTTGGGAACATTATAATTCACACAAGCGTTTTAAAACTGACTTGACTATTTGGGTCCACGACCAACCTCACCGCACAATGCGAATTCAGATTTGGAAGGTGGACTTACTCTAATCGAAGTCCCGGACGAGTTTCCAAGTTGTACTTCTCGCCCTAAGGTTCATTAATTATGTGCATAACGACACTTATCTTATTTAATTCCAAAACGTATATTCACGTTATAAGCTTTTATCATAATCATCTCATCCCTCAGGATATAGAGATATATAGTCGGAAATAAATCCCTAAAGGTTTGACGTCGGCTAAGCGCACCTCCCCTATATTCAGATAGGGGATAGTCATGACTAGAGAAACGGTGTTAGGGCTTGAACATCCTATCCACCGGGTTATAAAGAAACGGCTACCTCTCAAGGTAAGCAGCGTTCCTATGAATACTCGTGCTAACTATATCTCAAGTGCACATAAAATCCACTGCTAACTATATTTCAAGTTCGCATAAAAATCCACAACAATACCATCACGGTAATAACAGATATAATAGCGTTGTTTCTAGCAATATATACAATCTATTATAATATTCATTTTAATCGTATCATTTTAAGAAAACTGTTCCCAACGAAACCAGTAACTCATCCCAATTTAATTAGCAATTAATAATTAATAGAAATATGGAATGATAAGCAAGAGCGAACCGCCACTTGCCTTAGATTAGACGAAGCTCAAAGACAACGGGTTTCCGGGTCCGAAACGAGGACAGAACTCAGATTATGGATTCCTACGAAATGACCCATAATGAAACCCTAAGTTAGATTCGATAATAAAATATATGAATCTAAAGAAAGACGAACGAAATTGAAGGAACGGAAGTCCTAATCGAGATCACAAAGCCCAAGCCACAACCACGAGTGCCCAGGCACATCGCGGGTGCGGCGGCTCTGCCGCGGGTGCGGTCGAGCTACAGCGGTGACACAACGGAGAAGAAACTCACCGGAATCGACACGACGGGGTTTGATCTGGATGGGATTCGACTTCTAAACTCCTTGGGTCACCAAACACCACCTTGAGAGTACCTCCTCCTCCTATGGTAGCTCCGGCGACAACTCCGACGAAAGCTTGAAAATCCGGCGACAATGGAACGAGAGAGAGATTTGAGAGAGAGAGAGATTGAGATGGCTTCCTCCTCCAAGTCCCCTCTTTATATAGGCCAAGCAAGGAGCTCAAGCAACCAGCTCCCCCACCGCCTCAGCTCCAACAGGGGCGAAGCAGCTCAGGCGCACGACGGTCAAAGCTCGGCGAAGCAGAAAAGTTATGATGACGGCGCGGGTACGGTGGGTCTCACCGCGGGGTGAGGTGAAGGCCATTTCTGACCGCGGGTGCGGTGGGTATGACCGCGGGCGCGGTGGAGGCCAAATCCTGCCTCTTTCACCCTCTTTCGTCCGGGAAGAATTATGGGTATGGGTCTTAACCCCGGATTAAATATACTCGTATCCGAACAAATATTCTAAACCTCAAAAATACGTTGAATGTATTTTATTCCACTCAAGGAATTATTACAGAGATCAAGCATTTAACAGAATGTCTGAACTTCTCTGAAATTAATTCGACTTTAGTACGAGTGTTTGGAAAATTACAAAAATGCCCTTACTAAAAATGAGGGATATTACATCATTTCCCCCTTAAAAGAAGTTTCGACCCGAAACTTGGCCGAATAACCTAAAAAGAAAGCGAGGCGTTACAACACTACCCCCTTAAAAAGGTTTCGACCGTGAAACTAGGCCGAAAACAGCTTGGGAAAGCGTCTAAGCATATCCTCCTCAGTCTCCCAGGTTTCCCAAGTAACCTCCTCAGTTCCTGACTTGGACCACAAAATCCGTACCAATGGTACCACCTTGTTCCGTAACTGTTTCTCACGGCGTTCGAGAATACGCACCGATATCTCCTCGTAGGTACCATTTGTCTGAATCTCGATGTCTTCATAACTCAGCACATGAGGCTCATCAGGCATGTACTTCCTTAACAAGGATACGTGGAACACGTTATGCACTGGATGTGCCGATGGCGGCAATGCCAAACGATACGCTAGAGACCCCACTCTATCAAGGATCTCAAATCGTCCCACGTAGCGAGGGTTAAGCTTTCCACGCTTACCAAATCTAAACACACCCTTGGATGGCGACACCCTGACAAATACCTTGTCACCAACCTCAAACTCGACTTTCCTGCGCTTCAGATCTGTATAAGACTTTTGTCGACTCTGAGCTGTCAACATCCTTTGTCTTATCAAAGCAATGTCCGAGGTAGTCCTTTCGGCTAGCTCCGGTCCGAGCAGAACCTTGTCGGCATTCTCATCCCAACAAATCGGAGATCTAAACCTTCGACCGTACAAAGCCTCGAATGGAGCCATCTTTATGGTAGCATGCCAACTGTTGTTGTACGTGAACTCAATCAGACTCAGGCTGTTCTCCCAGCTAGTCGGACGATCGAGTGTACAAGCTTTTAGCATATCTTCCAAGGTCTGGATGGTCCTCTCAGACTGTCCATCCGTCTGAGGATGAAATACAGTACTGAACCTCAACATAAATCGACCATCTCGATCCGATACAATGGTCTTTGGAGTACCATGCAAACGGACAATCTCATGTAGGAATACTTCTGATAGCTTCTGGGTTCCCCATGTTGACTTGATAGCCACGAAGTGAGCACTCTTCGTGAGCCTGTCAATGATTACCCATATAGCATCCTTCTAGCTTTGAGTCTTTGGCAGCCCTGTGACGAAATCCATAGCAATATCCTCCCATTTCCATTCTGGCACTGGAAGAGGTAGCAACTCACCACCTGGTCTGCGGTGTTCTATCTTGACCTTCTGACAAGTCAAGCATTTCGCCACAAACTCTGCTATATCCCACTTCATGTTGGGCCACCAGAATTTCTTTTTGAGGTCCTTGTACATCTTGCTAGAGCCTGGATGTACAGAATAAGCTGACGAATGGGCCTCCTTCATCACCAACTCGCGAAGACCATCAACGTCATGCACACAGATCCGGTCCTGAAACCAGAGCGATCCATCTTCCTGAATCACGAAATCGGGAGCTTTCCCGTCCATCACTTCACTGCTTAGCTTCACCATGACTACATCATCAACATGTTTCTCCCTGATTTTATCAAGTAGCGTAGCTTGAATCTCAAGCATGCTCAGATATCCTCTACGATGATCGTACAAGACTTCAATCTCGCACAATCCTTGGTTCAGCTTGGTTTGAGCAGTAAGTAGAGCCACTGTAGTCTCGTGCGGCATCTTCCGGCTCAATGCATCGGCTACTACATTAGCCTTGCCCGGATGATACAGCAATTCGATGTCGTAGTCTTTGAGTAGCTCTAACCAGCGACGTTGTCTCATATTCAGCTCCTTCTGAGTGAACACGTACTTTAGACTCTTATGATCGATGAAGACTTGGCACCTCACACCATAGAGATAGTGTCTCCAAATCTTTAGCGCAAATACTACAGCTGCTAGTTCCAGATCATGCGTCGGATAGTTTGCCTCATAAGTCTTCAATTGTCGGGATGCGTATGCAATAACTTTGCCCCTCTGCATTAGCACACATCCCAAACCACTCTTCGAAGCATCACTATAGACCACATAACCATCAATCCCTTCTGGTAGCGCTAACACTGGTGCGGAGGTCAGACATTGCTTCAACTTTTGAAAACTGGCCTCGCACTTGTCATCCCAGACAAACTTCTTATGGACTTTGCGGAGCAGACCGATCATGGGTAGAGCGATCTTATAAAATCCCTCCACGAACCGTCTGTAATACCCAGCGAGTCCTAGAAAACTGTGCACCTCCTTCACATTCTGAGGCCGCTTCCAATTGGCTACCGCTTCAATCTTCTGGGGATCAACCATAACCCCATTCTCATTAATCACGTGGCCTAAGAAAGCCACTTCTTTTATCCAAAAGTCACACTTAGACAACTTTGCGTACAACTGATTCTGTCTAAGGACTGACAAAGTAATCCGAAGATGTTCCTCGTGAACCTCCTCACTCAGGGAATAGATCAGAATATCGTCGATGAAGACCACTACGAACTTATCCAAGTATTGGTGGAAACATCGATGCATTAGATCCATAAAGACTGCTGGAGCATTTGTAAGTCCAAATGGCATGACTACGAACTCGTAGTGACCATATCTCGTTCGGAACGCAGTCCTCGGAATATCCTCCTCACGAATCCTGAGCTGATGGTAACCAGACCTCAGATCGATTTTGGAAAAGACCTTTGCTCCCTGCAGTTGATCCAACAGATCATCAATCCTCGGTAACGGATACTTATTCTTGATCGTGACTTTATTCAACTCTCGATAGTCGATACAAAGTCGAAATGATCCATCCTTCTTCTTGATGAATAAGACCGGAGCGCCCCAAGGTGATGTACTCGGTCTTATATATCCTTTCTCAAGAAGATCCTCGAGTTGCTTCTTCAACTCTTGCATCTCAGGAGGAGCCATCCGGTACGGTGCCTTAGAGATCGACGCGGTACCAAGCTCGAGATCAATGGTAAATTCTACGTCACGATACGGGGGTAAACCAGGAATCTCCTCCGGAAAGACATCCGGAAACTCACAAACGACCGGAATATCAAGAACTGATGGCTCATCTTTCTTGGGCTTGTCCAGATAGCACAGGTACCCGACACATCCTTGTCGAAGTAGCTTAAACACAGCCATCGCATTGATAAGCCTGCCGTTATCAGCGTCATTCCGACCCTTGAACTTGCATACATACTGGCCCCCAGATGACACCGGCACATTCCTTGAGCTAAAATCGATTACCGCCCCATGACGCATCCGCCAATCTATACCGAGAATAATGTCGTATGGAGCCATGGCTATACAAATCAAATCTGCTTTGAACTTCTTACCCTGGATGGTAATCGGAAATTCTGACAGACGCTTGGTTCCAACCAAATGTTCACCATTAGGAAGATTTACAACGAAAGGTTCACAAACCTCATTGCATATTAAGTCTAACTTACTGACACAACTCTCCGAAATAAAGGAATGGGTAGCACCCGAATCAAACAGCATACATACAGAAGTAGAATGAAGGTATAAAGTACCTTGAGCAATTGGAGCATTGGGTCCATCCGCCTCACGCATCTCGTAAAGGCATTGACCTTGACCTCCGGAAGCAGCTGGGGCTTTCCCCTTGTTTTGTGCAGTCGTTTGCGCTGAAGGACTAGGAGCCTTCACTGGTCTAAACCTGGGTCGATTGTTCTGACTAACAGACCCTTGCTGTGATTCAGCTCTTTTCTGCCTTCTCTGTGGACATAACGTATGTATATGGCCCTCCTTTCCACATCCATAGCACGTCTTCTTCTCCTTCGGACACGCATTACTCTTGTGCCCGGGTGTACTACAATTGTAGCACTGGATCGGATTCTTGCCTTGACCCGACTATTGCATAGACCCTCCATGAGTCATATCCGATTTTTCTTTGCCAGACTTGGCAAAATTAGACGGTGGCACGGGACGCTTGAATCCACTCGCCTGAGACTGGTTCTGCATTGACCTCTGGGGATTGCGCTTCTTTGTCGACTCCTCCAGAGTCACTTCCAACTTGTAAGCAACGTCCACGTACTGCTCTAAAGTAGAGCATCCGTGACGTACCATTAGTGGCTTAATGTCTGGGTTCATGCACTCGTGGAAATGCCAGATCTTTTGCTCTTCGTTGGACACCTCCGGCCCAGCATACTGCAATAGATGATTGAACTTGGTCACAAGCTCGGTCACTTTTAATCCATCCGTCTTCGGATAGAGGAATTCCTTGTGCTTATCTTCCCTCATAGCTCGGGAGAAGAAACGATCTGTCATCTTGGCCTTGAACATCCCCCAGTTCAAACCAGGATGATCAGCAAGACCTGTACCTTCCCACCATTCACTGGCTACTTCCTTCAGCTGAAGGGAAGCAATGTGCACCTTTTCAGCTTCAGTGCACTCAAGGTTTCTGAATAATCTTTCCATGTGTGAGAACCAATATGCCACCCTAACTGGCTCTCCTTTCCCGTCATAGCTATCAGGCCTCATAGAGCTTATGGCCTTCAGTGCTCGGCCATAGTCGCCTCTATTCCTGACCGCTTCCTCTTGGGGTACATGGATATTAGGCTCCTCAAATCTAGGAACTGTTGGGGGAATTGGCACAGCTTGTGCCTGAGACGCGTTTGGTCGCATAATGTCTGTGAATGCTTACATCATAATTCCCCGAATAGCCTCTATTGCTACTGCATCAAATACCATTGGAGCGTTGACCGGAGCTTGGTCATTGCCCCCTGGATTATTATTAGAAGCAGTCTCGTGTTCATCCACAGGGTTCGCAGTGTTCCTCACATTTGGTCTGGGGTCATTGCTTGGCCCAGCACCAGCACGAATGGTGTTCCTTGTGTTCACCATCTATTTACCGATCAAATTCCAAGTATTTTATAACATTAATATCATTCCAATGTACTCAATGTAATAAAATCACTTAGAATAGATCAAACTTGGTAATTTTCATTGATAAGCTCAAACTGAGCTAATAAGTTCTACAAAAGGGATCTCCCGAGCGTCAAGACAAAATTGCTCAGAGACTTAGGTTCTTAACAAAACGAACACTGAATTATAAGAAAAGAAACTGCTAATCAGCACTGGCCCAATCATGGCGCCCTGAAACATTTCCTGTAATCACAGCTCCTCATACATGGCTTCTTCGAACGGGGTTTACCATCAGAATCTGGTGATGGACTTCTCACCTTGCTCGATCTTGGAGCACATGGCTCATTCCTTGGCCTTGCCCTTCTTCGAGCATGCTCTACCGCCTCATTCATCTGACGACGCTCTTCAGGGGAAATCATCTGACTCAGGCGGAGTGCCTCTCGCGAGTTAGGGCTCAACCTCAGCCTCCTCTGAGCAGGAATAGACTGTGAGTCCTCAGATTCATTTTATGGATCACTCCTTCTTCTGATGCCAAACTCAGCATAGAGTGTCTCCCAATCGACCGGAGTCAATGGCGAGTACTCTTGACCAGGCGGCAACTCCGGACTTGGATAGATAAACTCCATCCCCGGGTCCTCGCTGCCCACCAATAAGCGCTCTAAGCCATCGGACTCGTGGCCCTGATCCTCGAGGTCCTCTTTGGGGTCCTCCTCTGGATCTTCTTCAGGATCCTCTTCCTCTGGATCCTCCTCGGGAATCGACTCGATCATAAAGTCATCGTCGTAGTACCCTCTTGCGTACTCTGAAGGATAACCCTCATCCTCAGTGTCCTCCCTTGGCTCCTCTTCAGGCTCTACCATAGGAACCTCGATTTTATTGGACACTAGCACTATCGACTCAGGGAGTACGGTCTTCACCTCCTCGGGTAGACTACTAGATTCTCCGATCTCAAAGCATCGCAGGGGAACTGGAAACTCAAGCCTCATTGGAGATGGCGGAGCCACCTCGGCTTCTTTCGAGTCCCTCTGAAGAGAAAAGCATGCACCCATAATCTGCGGGTGACGAGAAGAGAGATTAGTCTTTCTAAATATAGAAGTCTGCTTCCATATCAGACTAAAGAAGGCATGACTAGAACAGCAGAATATCATTTTATTTGGAAATTCAGAGCCTTTGAAAATATTTCTCAGTTTCAAAGCGAGTAAATGACAAGGATCGACTTGGATGAGCTTCGGTGCAAGAGCTTGGCCGGTCGTCAACCTTCGGCAATCCGGGGAGGCGTCTTTGGGAGCGGGTTGTAGGGCGGCGTTGGAGGCGGCTTGCGGCGGCCTTGGTCTCCAATGGTGGTGGAGGATGTTAGGAATGGTGGTGCAAAAGGGGCCTGGTGGCGCCGATGTGAGCCTTGACTTATGGAGGATGGAAGAGTGGTGGTTTTGGTGGAAACCCTAGCGATGGAAGGTGAATTAGGGCTTCGGTTTGAGGGAGGCATGGAAGCGATGGAGGTGGCGCTTGGTGGTGGTTGGGTGGCTTATGAAGTGTAGTTTGAGGGGTGGAAGCGGCGGCGGTGGAAGGTGGATGAGCCGAGGGGTAGCTTGTTCTCTATGGATGTGACTCACCACGTTGAACAAGGGTTCTTGAACCTAGCTTGGATATGACTCACCAAGAGGATTCAAGGAGCAAATTGGCTGCTTTGATATGACTCACAAAGAAGCAATTTGCATGAGCTTAAGGATGACAATTCTCTCTTGAGAGTGTTTTCTTGATTCAAAATTAAGCTAAAATGAAAACAAGGGAGGGGGCGGCTATTTAACCCTAGCAAGCCGGCCCTCACATGATTTGTTTGCAGAAATTACAACTTAAAAACATGCATGAAATGCTAAACCAAAGTCTCATAATGTCATGAAATCAATGTCTCAAAAAGGCCCTTGAAAAGTGCCTTAGGTCTCGTTTGGCGCCGAGATTGTCATCAAGGAGAAGAAGTCTCCTAGACGACTAGTTGAAGGTCCAAGTGTGGCGAGTCCAAGGTGGAGCTTTGGCTTGTAGTTCCCTAACCTTGGCTCGTGTGAGCCTCATGGGTGCGCCCTCTTCTTGAGATCGATTCATGATATTGGACGTGATATTTCTGATATTGGGTGGTGATCGATATTCATGATTTGGGTGGTAATATTCATGTAGTTGGGTGGTGATAATTGTGTAACCCAGTGTGATATTCATGTCATTGAGTGTGATATTCATGTAATTGAGTGTGATATTCATGTAATTGAGTGTGATATTCATGTAATTGAGTGTGATATTCATGTAATTGAGTGTGATATTCATGTAGCTGAGTGTGATATTCTAATTGAATGTTATATTCGTGTAATTGAGTGTTATATTCATGTAATTGAGTATGCTATTGATATTATAAAGTGGTAATATTTATGTTTTAAGTGATGATATTCATGTCTTTAAGAAATTAAATATTCAAATATTAAATAGAGATATCCAAACAAACATGGACGATATTTAAGAAACAATGCCAGAAGCAAAAAGAACAAATTTACATATATGTGAATTTGCAGAGCATCGGAACGCATTTGATCGATATTCATAAACACATGATCGATATTCATGAACGTTGTAAAAATCGTTGAACAAAGAGAACGTATTTATACTGCCTTTGGAGAAATTTTCAAGTGTGGCTATTGAGGTTTTTGTTGCAATTCATAGATGAAAGAACGGTTTTGAAGAATATATCGACTTAACTCTCATCCAATTATATCCTTATTTAAGTTTAAACAATTAAGGTATAGTTAATATCTTGTAACTACCTTGATTGCAGACAATGTACATGTAAACACGCACACCATAATCCCTCAATTCTCTATTAATTCAGTCGTCCATCATCTTCCATCCAACGCTCCCTATTTGTCCCTCTGTTTTACCGCAACAATCATTTTCTTGAACTCACCTCTCTCTCTCTCTCTCTCTCTCTCTCTCTCTCTCTCTCTCTCTCTCTCTATATATATATATATATATATATATATATATATATATATATATATATATATATATATATATATGTATATAGAGGTGGGTTCCGGTAAAACGGATGTCACGGTAAAACAAGTGGACAATTTTGGAGTGTCGAATTAGAGGTGATGGATGGCCAGATTAAAAGATAAAAATGGGGGTGTAGTGGGCTGTCATTCATGGGATTGAATATTACATTGCATTTTGTGAATTTTCCTAATTAACATCCAATAAAATAGGAAATTAGTAGGAGATTTGAGAGAGAAAGCGGAGATCCTGCATACCATAACCGGCGAGATTCTTCCACGCAGATTTGGCTCCTCTCGAACGATTCTCTATAGCAAGATATTCAGCAAATCTCCCATATTCAGAAAACGCAATTTACAAACCAACAAATCTGACGCCATTGACGATCGTCCAACACCATAATCTCCATTGAAGCTTTCAAATTTATCCATAACCACTACTGTAAAGGATCTTTCTCCGAAAACACTGATTTCATGTGCAGATCTGTGCAAAATTGTCTTCATCCAATCTGTACAAAGGATCGAACCAGAATCATCCCTCCATCGTCTTCTCCATCCAATTCAGTTGAGAGTTCTACTTCGAAACTGTTTCTTCGTCGAGATGAACACAGAAATGTGGATTCAATTTTTATACAGTAGCAACTACGTATGGTTTGTAGGTTCTGGTTATGTGATTCGTTCGATTCCTTACCGAACTGTGTTTTTCGAGGTTTTTCGAGGTTTTTCGTCCTCTCATTGTTATATGAGTAAGGTTGAAGACGATAAAAACATGGTTTCCCATGTGATTCTTCGTATCTCGAGTACTAATGTGATATTCATACTAGCTTCATCCATATTCATGATTTGTGTGTAGATGTTCATATGTGAATTACTTCTCATAGTGTTGATGCAATGCGCTTGGGTAATGATCGATATTCATATCCTTTTACTAGATATTCAAGAATAGTGCCTAGATATTTGTTACTACATGTGCATTGTGTCATGAAAATCGATGATCCAAAGTTGAATATCAAATCGAATGCAACTTGTTATTATTAATATTAACTATGCAAATATGCTTTACTAGATTATGATTATTGCGATGTGATTATCTAGGTTGATTTATAATGAAATTTATGCTTCTTTAACGATATTCAATATATTGGGAATGATATTCATGTAATGTGAATCGGTATTCATACTTTATTTTTATACTGAAGTGAATATCGTTCATGGAAATATGAATAACATTTCATCTCAATCTACTTCTAAATGTTTCACGTGCATATTCATGAATCTGTGACTGATATTCATGTATTATGTATCGATATTCACAATTTCTTGCACATGTCAGGGTCGCGCAAAAAGAATGTTTCAAGCGAAGATATGATGTTATAAAGCTCATAGGAAGACATTGATGTATTTGAAAATGAAATATCAGAAGAAGATGATACAAAATCAAAGTTTGGCACAGAGTGCGTTTTTGACGAGGATGATATAAAATGAAAATTTTGCATAGAAGAATTGTAATTTCGTTATTCGTATTCAGTTCCTAGATATTCATGTTTTGCAAGTCGATATTCATACTTTTAGCATTACCAACATTTAGCATTGTTTGGATATAAATAATTTTTTTGATATTCGAAATTCACTAATAGATATTCGTGTTCTTCGACCAGTTATTCATGCTACTCATTACATAATTTGTAATTTTTGTAATGATATGAAGAGAATTGTGTTAAAGTTCTAATCTTTTTATACATCATATTCATTCAGTCTGTGTGCAGTTTGGTATCAATACTTTTAAGGATATGAAGGGATTTGTGTTCTTCGACCAGTTATTCATGAAAGTAAGTTGTAGCTTGTAGCTAAATTGTTGTATCTATAAGCATGAATATCATTCTATAATGATATGAATATCACTACGTTTCACCATGAATATCATCACTCAAACAAAAAATAATCACTTTACACTAACACAGTAACACTGATAGTTATACACGAAAAATGCACATGAACAACAGTATTGATTACATGAATATTAGGAATAACAAACATGAATATAGCTATTACGCAATGACTTGTGCTTGTTTAAACGAGTAGGAAGCTTCAACCGTCTCTTCGTCGGTGCAACAGTCCCATCCGGTTTAGGTTGAACATCAACTCACTCGGGTACATTATCATCAATAAGGTTTTTGTTCATGTGTGGGAATACATTGTTCTCAATGAAATCATGTGCTTTGAAGAGTTAGGCCTGAAAAACAATGTTAAATATCAACAACATCATAGTGAATATCACATCATAAAATTTGAATATCAACTACTCAAATCATGAAACATATATCCAACATGAATATCAAAAGCATTTGTATGAATATTACATCAAACAATTTGAATATTAATTGCAAACAATATAAACAACGCCAACAAAATCCCTAAACTAAACCCTAAACCCCGAATATCAACTACTCAGAGCATGAAACATACACTCAACATGAATCTCAAAAGCATTTGTATGAATGATTTTGATATTCATGTTTGATAAACCCTAAACCCTAAACCTTAAACCATAAACTCTAAACCTTATACTTTAAAGCCTAAAACCATACCCTAAACCAATTAACCCTAAAACTTAAAACCTTAAACCCTAAAACTTAAAACCCTAAACCCTAAAACTTAAAACCCTAAACCATAAATCCTAAACCCAAATTCTAAAGCCTAAACCCTAAAACTCCTAAACCCTAAAACTTAAAACCCTAAAACCCGAAACTCCTAAACCCTAAATCCTAAACCCTGAATCATTTGCATGAATATCTCATAAAAGAATTTGAATAGTAATTGCGAACAGAATAAACAACACCAACAAAACACCAAAACTGATCCAACATGAATATGAATGATATCATAGTGAATATCACATAATAAAATTTGAATATCAACTACTCAACGCATGAACCGTACATCCAACATGAATATCAAAAGCATTTGTATAAATATCAGATCAAACAATTTGAATATCAATTGCAAACAGTACAAACAACGCCAATAAAACACCAAAATTGATCCAATATGAATATCAACGACATTATAGTGAATATCAAATCGTAAAATTTGAATATCAACTACTTAGAGCATGAAACCTACATCAAATACGAACATCAAAAAATTTGTATGAACATCACATCAAACAATTTGAATATCAATTGCAAACAGTACAAACAACACACCCAAAACAGCCAAAACTGATCCAACATGAATATCAACAACATTAACATGAATATCACGTTACACAACATGAATATCAATTACTCAAAGCATGAAGCCTACATCCAACATGAATATCAAACACATTTGTATGAATATCACATCATACAATTTGAATGTCAAGGCGGCAAAGTGGAAATCAACCAGCGGTGCCATGAAGACTAACCCACTCACCATTAACAAGCCTTGGACGCTTGCTACCTTTCTTTTTGATGGAGATCTTATCCTTTGCAAACAAACCTCGAACCATTATTGACCAATAAACCCTAATAACAAAGAGATGAACAATTAGCCCCCCCCCCCCCCCCCGCAAACAAGACAAACAATCAGAAGATAAAAAATCTTCAATGTTATAAAAAATGGCGACTTTACCAACCTTTGTATCCGCGAGAATTTTACGACTGCGTAAACAAGCAGCGATAAGAGAATGATCCAGGCTCTTACTAAAAAAGGGACAAGAAGATGTCAATAATTATATACTTTTTAACCCAAAATCAGTCTAAAAAATTATTAGAAACGAATTGCGATAAGAGAGGTTTTCAAAAATCAAAACTTGATTTTAGGGTTTAATGAACAACGCAACCTGAGAGACTAAAATGGTAGAGATTACGACACTAGGTTGAATACTGTTGGTGGCGAGATGATGAAGGAGACAGCTTTCACGCGAATAGGAAACCAAGGGAGACGATGTCGGAGGTTGAAGACGACTTAGACTAGAATGAGAAAGAGAGAGAGTAACCGTGAGAGGTCGTGTGAATGTAAAAAAGGAATGTGAATCATCTCGTGGAAATTGGGTAAAAAAATCTCTAAAATCGCATTAGTAGAATTGAATCAGGTATGCGCATTTCCACCATAGCAACTTGTACCCATTTTGTTTCAGTCTGGGCCGTTCCCTCATTTCTAATCCCATGACTCTCATTCATACTCTCAGATGTGAAACAAGGAGGTTGATTGTTGTGCGTAAGCACATGCCAAGATCCGTACAGTACAAGACGAAGGGCGCCAAGACTTTGGTTTAACAATTTCTTGGCTAAGCTCTCTTAGATAGGACATTTGATGTGTTTTATTGTGACTCTAACAATGGCTTGATGGAGATTTGACTCAAAACGGGAAATGGATATAACTCTCATGAAGAGGTTCATGAAGAGTTTGGGATAGGTATATCTCGACCCTCGGATGCAACTCACCAAGAACCATGAGACGAGGTTGAACACTCATGAATACGACACACCATGATTACCCAATCGCCTTTGGATATGACACACCAAAGGGTGTTTCGGATACGACTCACCGAAACAAGACTAAGGATTCAAGGATACGACTCACCTCGAAAACCGTCGTCATGAAGCTTAAGATGAAACAAACACTCTCGTTTTATATCTCCAAATCAAGCTTAAGGAATTACAATGCATGGCCACCATTATATAGGTGCCAAACTCAAATACGTAAATTGTAAATTAATTAATGCTAACTACCCACTAAGCCTAGCACTAACGTAGCTAACTACCCACTAAGCCTAGCACTAACGTAGAGCACTAACTAGCTAAACTAACTAATAACTACCTAGCTAATTAATTAACGTAAAATAGAAATAACAAAATAATAAAACACAAATCAGCCTAGCTAATTAATTAACGAAAATAGGAATAACAAAACAATAAAACACAAATCAATTGTCTTCCTAAATTGCTCAAGACGTCCATGCAGCTTGGTTGATCCGTCATCTTCATTGACCCGGCCTTGGCATGTCCTTGAGGTGACCCATGGTCACATCATTGATGGCCTTGTCTCACTTGCTTGAGCTCCGGATCGCGGCACAAGTAGGCTTGGGCTTCTCCTTAGGGCGTCAACTGGTTCGTGATGGTTCCTTGAGGATGATTTGAAGGCAGAAGCAAGAGGGAACTCCTTGGGATGTCGAGAGAGGACAATGGCCAGCTGAGGGTGCTTGATGCTAGTCAAGGTGGAGCAAGGGGCCAAGGGAACTTCTAGAGGAGGTTCCTTGGCTGGCTTCTTCTTGGAACAAATTCAAGAGATTGATTTGAGTAAGAGGGGCGTGAGACTAAGAGAAAGAGAGAGGGGATTGAGAAAGCTTGAGTTGATAGATAAATTAGAGGCCTTAGGGAGGTATTCGTCAACCCAAGGATAGAAATCCAATTCTTAAATCTTCAACTAGTTACAAATGAACAACTAAAGGCTTTTAAATACTAGGGTTGCTAGTGGGCTGAGATCCATGTGAAAATGGGTCCACACGCCCAAAATAGAAAGGTCCAAAACATAAATAAATGACTAAAAGGGAAAGTGGATAAAAGCCTTGGAAAGGCTTGGATAGATGCGGCCACTAAGCCGGGCATAGGGCGCGCGCGCCTATGGGTGTCTTGGCAGCGAGGGCGCGACACATGTCATGGGGCTTGGCCATGGCCAAATGATGGCCTTGATTACTGCTTCGGCCAAGGTGTTGATGGAGGTTGGCATCCATCACTCTCATTTTACTCTAAGAAGTTGTTTCACCAAAACCAAATTCTATATATATATATATATATGTGTGTGTGTGCGCACGCGCGCGCGTGGGGGTGGGTGCACTTGTTTATCATATAAATGTACAAGTTTAGAATATGTACATTCATGTTTATTAAAACTTCACATTTTACCTAAATGTGCATGTTTAGTACCCTAAACTAGTTGTTTAGTATGTTAAAATGCATGTTTAGTATGTATATATATGCATCTATATTGAAAATACAAAATGTACATTTCACCTAAAGTGCATGTTTACTATATTAGTATGCGAAATTACATGTATAATGTGCTAAAGTGTACACTCGGCACGTGGACAAAAGATCCCACAACATATGTAGTCAATCAAGGATCTCTTGGCGACGGTTCTCTAAAGTGAGGTGTCAACGACGTGTCTCCTTCGAGTCTTCTTCGTGAAAAGAGTTTAGGGAGGTAGATTTTGACGGTTTTGTAGATAGAAGAGATTGTTGAATCTCTCACTTTTGTTTATTTTTTGGATTTTGAGGGTATAAACAATGAACTTCCTCAATGATTCCACCCAAAAATATTGAATGACTCAAACAAGGTCTTGGATGGACACCATCAAGGATGTTTTAGGTTAAATCAATCTAGATGAAGGATATGTTTCACCAACGTGTAAAAGGATTCAATTTCGATTGAAATATTTGGATATAACTCACCAACGTCAAAACCAAAATGATCTTGATAGGTTCCACAAGATCCAAGTCAGAATCCACCAACTCAACCACAACTAGATGTGGAAATAATAACTTAGTTTTGACCTCAATTCAGGTCTTTATAAACTATGAGGCAAAATAAGCTCTAAATAGGAAAGCTACAACCCTTCATGATGTGTTCCGATCTCCCAAAACACGAGTCAGAGCGGATCTAGGTAAAAATGCGGATGAATTATTCTTGCTCGCTGAAACTCGGATCGTCGCGAAGGACTGGGGCTATTACGGGGCAAATCCGCGGGCGCGGTTTGGCTTTCCGCGGTCGCGGAAATAGCGACAGAGGCTGCGTCTGCGAGTCGAGTTGTGGTTCGACGAGGGGGATCTCGGCTAGGGCCGAGGGCCACGTATGGCTGAAGTTGGTTCGTATTCAGTGGTGTTCGGTTCGGTGGACTTGATCGTGGTTAGGGGGGCCGGTTAGGGCAGTTCGGTGAAGGCTCAATTGAAGAAGCTAGACCTAGGGGCGTGAGCTTGGCTCAACGGCAGCGCTAGGCTTTAACTCTCAATTCAACTTGTTTATTAATTAGGTTAAGGCATGCTTATATAGCAACCAAAACAAGGTTCTTTCCCTAATGGGCCTAAAACATAAATGGATCGGCCCTCTTGGCACAAGAGAGGCCCGACATCCAAAAATAGAAACTTGCTAAAAACGACAATATCTAAAAATAGTAAATACTAAAAACGATAACTTTCCAAACTTAGAAACACTCTAAGAATGGAAACTGCTAAGAAGGGAAACTGCTAAATACCGAAAAAAATACTACAAATAGAAAGTGTCTCAAAATGTCTCGAAATTGGCATGTGAGGATCACAATACCAAAGTAACTCAAATGGCACTCGTAGTGCTAAGGAATGTCATGACCGGGGTCACATCACCCTCCTCCACTTGGCTGTGAAACGTCCCCGTTTCATGAATGTCGTTGTCCGGGGGCTCGTGAGGCCGTAAGCTGTCGGGGTCGAAAGTGAAGTGAGGCCGGTACATGTTCAGCTGCGGTGCGCTAGTCCTCGTGTACCAATCCAGTGCTGATGTGCTCCTCCCAGGTCCAACACGGTCTGCCTGTCCATGTATCCGTCTCGTATCCGGGGGCAGGTCCAAAGCTTGTTCAACGGTGGAAGCGGGTGGAAGCTCATCAGGGGGTACGTCATCAAATACCTGGAAAAGAGGGTGCAAAAAAGTGGGTAAGTCATAGGGATCCTCTAATAAAGAAAGACACGCAATAGGAGTAATAGGAAAACGTCCTTGAAAAGAATGATTGAACGCTCGTGATTGTGTCAGCAAAGAGCGGTGCGCTACGCGGTCCTGGAATGTTGGCAAGAGGGTGATGGCGTCGGGATCAATGCACAATGGAAGTTCCGCGGTCACGGTGGGGAAGTCCGCGGTCGCGGCTCCGAGTGCTGGAGCGGAATCGAACAGTGGAGAAACCGCGGGCGCGGATTGGGTTGCCGCGGGCGCGGGTCCTGTGCCAGAAGCTATAGGCGTCGTTAGAGAATCTGCGGTCGTGGATTGGGTGGCCGCGGGCGTAGAAGTGTGTGCCGCGATCGCGGTTACTGCATCCGCGGTCACGGGTTCAACAGAGACAAGATTGTGCACGTCTTCGGCCTTCACGCGGTTCCTCTCCACATGGTCGTATAAGATCTCTTGCCGCGTCATAGGGAGAAGAGTGACTCGCCTACCACCATGAATAAAGACGTAAGTGTTGAGGAACCCGTCATGTACCGTCTTCTTGTCATACTGTTGGATTGTTAGAGTTACGTCTGAGGGAACAAAAGCTTTGTTCCCACAGAGGATGCAACGGATTAAAAACAGCAAGAAAGATAACGAACGAACTCACGATGTATAGTGGAAACCCTGATTAGCAAAACTATCTTCTCAAGGAAAAACCACTACCTTCAAGCTTCCGCTTGAGAGGATTTTGAAGCGTGTACTTGTCTTATTGATTTCTTGTTCGATTACACTTGTATCCTGGACTTCGACCTCTAAACAACCAGCTAGACTCGAAGACTCTTCTACAACGATGAATCGAACTCAACCCTCAAAGACTTACACACACCTCACTTCTTTTTCTTTTTTTTTCATTCTCTCAGTTTTTCGTCGTCCAAAGCCGCACCTAAGAAATGAATCCTCACTTCACTTAAATACAACTCAGCTAAACCCTAATCATAACAAGATAGGATATTCTAAAATCAGATTACAAAAGATATGATTTTGTTGGAAGAATAATATCCCAACCGATTATATTAATTAAGGAAGGAGTTCCTTAATTAATCCAATCGGAAGGATGTTCTTCTTCTCTCTCCAATTGCCTTATCTTAGGAAAGATTCCTAAGATAACACAATCGGGTTTTCTCTCTCCATATCTTCGCGCAATCCGGCTTGATCCTTGGAGCCGAAGTCTTCATCCTTTACCGCGTGTGCTTCTTGATTTGTTTCCTTAATTCAACACGCTAGATTTCTTCTTTCCTTTTGCAGCCTTGATCTGGTCCGTCACTTCAGTTCCTTGAGAGTTAACAAAGCACTTGACAGGACTTTGTTCCCTCTGAGATCCTTTGCTGCAAAGCTCTCTGGGATAACATTCCTTGAGAGTTAACATTAGTTGAGTGTTTGTTACCATCAAAACCTAAGGAATTCAACAAATTCCCCCTTTTTGATGGTGACAAACACCCTTAACAAGAAAGAATATATCAACTAAAAAAAAGACAAATATGACATGAAAGTTTTCCACTAAGACACAGTTAGTTCCCCCTTAGTTCAGCAATACGTTTTACCTGTTATGTTCCCCCTCAATCAATGCTACCTGTCATATTCCCCCTTTTGGCATCATCAAAAACATCAGTAAAGAGTTAGAGAGGAAAAAGTCAAGGCCAGATAAACATAAACACCCCTGGTCATTAATTAAAAAAAGAACTTAAAAACATGCAAACACCGCCAAGACAGACAAAACATCAAAACATAGTCAAAATGCCACACTGGGCACACAAATCAGATAACAAAAAAAACAACTAAGAGGGAGTAGATGGGCAAGGGAACAAAAGAGGGGTAAGGACAGCAGGTAAGCGATCAGGCATCACTGTGACCAGCCGGTTGAGCCGATGCGTGATGAGAGATAAGCGCGCGCACATCTGCCATGAGACGTCTCACATCCTTGCAGAGACTTCTCACATCTCTCCCCAGAGACAAATTCTCGTTCAGTTCTCCCTCAGAGCTGTCGGCCTCAGAAACCTCCATTGCCTCGGAATCCTCTACTACCTCAGAAGCTGCAGGGGCACTCTCAACCTTCACCCATCCTTCATTATCTTGAAGAACGAACTGCATCTTGTGCAGGTTACTGGCGTCGAACGGGCGGGAGAAGATGCTCACGTCCTCCGACGGGTTGTACACTTTATGGTACTCAAGGATTTTCTTGACAACCCGTGGGAAGGGAAGAGCGTGCTAAAGAGTGTTCCTGGCATGGGCCATGTGCTGCATCAGAATCTTCGGCATGCTAATGGGCTCTTTCTTATGCATTAGGGACAGTAGGACAATGTCTAAGATTAGAAGCCGGTTTCTCTTCTGTCCCCTTGGCGTGATGTTGCTGATGATGAAGTGGTACAACACTTTGTTGACAGCGGACATCTCTGAGATGTCGAGATCAGCACTCCCTTGAGGGTTCTCAATACCAGCAACAGCCAACACAGCCTCTGAGTAGGCAAAATCCTTCGGCCACCTTCCTTTTGGGTATTCCCCATACCCTTCATGTGGAACGCCTAGAGCAACACCAAGCTCAATGCTTGAACATGTGGACCTGCCCTTCCATCATATAACTCCCCAGAATAGCGTGGGGGCGAACTTCCATCGCGTAGGTAGAGTAGAACTCCCTTAGCAACACCTCATCCATCTCCTCTTCCTCTACAAACAGATTGCTCCATTTTTGGGTCTCCAACAGATCATGCACCCCTTCCAGATGGTTCTCCAGTAGGAACTCAGGGACGACTCGCAGCTCCTTGACCACCGACTTGTGGCACATGTCTTTGACATCATCAGCCGCCACCTTTCCTTTGGCTTTGGCCGGCTGACGACGTTGGCTTTGACAGACAGGAGCGGCAGACACCTTGGCTTTCTTTGCGTTGTTCCCCGAGAGGGGTACTGACTCCTCATCGGAGCTGACCGTTATCGCCTTCTCAGACTTCCTCTGAGAGCGTGTCTTCCGCTTGGAGGAGCAGGCAGTCTTCACCCTGCCAGAAGTCTTAGGAGCCTTTGGGGGCTCCTCCTCATCAACTTCCTCAACCAGTTCCTTGTTAAGGTCCCGCACAACCGACTGAATCTTCTTCTTCACAGCAAAGTGCTCCTCAGCTGTGACCGGGGTCTCTTGACGGGGCATCTCCTCCATCTCCTCATCAATGGGGTCGGGATGGGTTGGAGAGGAATGGACCTCCTCTATTTCAGTAGAGGAGATGGCGGTTGGGACGGCTGGAGAGGTTTTGGGGTTAGGGTTTTGTGGAGCGGGGTCTGTGTTTGGGGCTACGAAGGGGACCATGGCGAGTTGGTCCTGGGTTGGTGATGGTGGAGGGGTAACAGTGGTGGTTGCTGGAGTGGTAGAGGTGGAAGGTAGGGATTGGGTAATGGAGGCGAGGAGAGCGGGGTCGGTTCCCATGGAGGACAGTTTGGTGAGGAGGGTTTGGAGGTCTTGGGCGATGGTGTTGGGGAGGTTTGAGTTGGAGGCCATTTTTGTGAGAGAGGGAGAGTTCTGGGAAGACGAGAGACAGAGAGGAAGGGAGAGATTGCTTGAGGAAGATAAGGAAACAGTGAGGAGGAGACTTACCCGGAGACTCTGATTTATAATCTTCACCGAATCTTCTAGTGTTTCCAAAGATAAATTCAAATCTTTTCAGTTTCCAACAGATAACAATTGCAATCTTCCAACTTCCCAAAATAAAATCAGAATCTCGTCCAAATCCGACTTAGCCAGCCTAATTACCCTTTCCAACTCCTTTCCATCAAATCAGCCCTAAATGCTCAACGCGGCCCAACACAGACTTCCATCATTACACCCTGCAAACACACGTCACCTCAACCTGCAAGTCATAGAGGCCGAATTGTTTTCCCGTGAAACCAAAAAGTAGTAGGGTGTGATGTTGGGGGTTAGTTACCAGAGAGGGTACAAAAGACCATGACACCAAAATATATGATATTTGCGATTGATTTTTACATCATGCCTGAGGGGTCTCCAGTTGTGGATGATAAGAGGGGCTCATAGGAGACTTCAAACATGGCGGTCTAGATAAGCTGTAGAATCAACTATCATTTGGGCTTATGATGAGGGAACAAAACATCAAGTTGATTCTTTTGGGTTGAAATAAAGCTGAATCATGTGACAAGTGATGACATAGAAGATCATGCACGACATTCAGTACATCAAAGAAGTAAAAGCACATATTCAAGTCGAATGTTTAATTAATACCCAAGGAAGAGAATGCATATCAAGACATGAAAGTTCATCTCACAATTTACCACGTAATCTAGCCAATCATCGAGGGAACACAACAAATAGACATGTAGTTAGGGGAACAAACCAGGCTTCGTATGGAACTGAATGTAGAGTTCCCCAACATGTGTCCTAATGAGAAAACTGGCGTTTGATCCTTTGATCCACAAGTTTCCCTGTATGCCAATCTTTCTCGACACAGTGATGTCTTTCCTAGATGTACATGGTACCTGAGTATTCAAACAAGGAACAATTTAGACATTAAGTCCTTATCCACATCTCCATTTCCTTTACCTTTGTTACCAGGCCTTTGAGTCTCAACCATTCATGCAGGAGTGAGGTGAGATTCGCTTCGTTCCCTGTCAAGTAACTGACTCTTGTACGAATGAAATACCGGGAACTTTCCTCACTTTATTCTGCACAGAAAGAGTTAGTTCTTGCGAACCCAGATAAGCTTATGCTTTCTGGGCACAGGAGCAACATATCTAATATTAGGAGGTTCAGCATTCATTTGCTCTCTAGTAGTGCGAGCAATCTCCTCATTGTGCTGCTTCAGAAGGCACTCTTGCTTGTAGTGACTAGAGTGTCCGTAATACCAACAGACCCTATGGCACTTCAGATCTGCATACTTGCTCTTTCCAGGCCAAATTGTTTTGTTAGCAATCCTTGAATAAAAATCAATATTATTGGACTTACTGCTTTGAGATTGCTTCAACCAGATAGCGTGAGCCTTCTGTCCATGATACCAAGCCTTGCCCTCCTCAGTCGAGTTTGAACAGTCTTTGCCTTTGTTCCCTCCGGAGGAACTGTCCCCCTTTTCTTTTACAGACTATTTTCCTTTCTACTTTAGAGCCTTTTTGCTTGGTTCCATCAACAGGAAGTTTGGATTGATAGCCAATCCCAAAGCGAGGTACTTCCTTTGACTCAGTCTTCTTTTCATTCTTGGCTGCAATAAAGACAATACCTTTTGGCTTGTCCTTCTGTTCCTCATTGAGTTTGGTTAGATTGCTAGAAAGTTCTGCATTTCCTAGTTTCAACATTAATGACTCGGCCTCGAGTGAGGAGATAGAGGACTCTAGAGACACAATCTTTTCAGTGAGTTTAGGACACTCAGAGCAAGAGTTGGAAGGAGAGGATGAACCTTTCTCAAGATTGAGCACTTTGTCAGCCCAACCTTGATTTTCTTCGATCAAACTTGAGATCGGTTCATCTTTCTCTTCAATTTGCTCACTAAAAAGACTATTCTCATGAACAAGTTTCTTAATGAGAGATATCAAGCTCTCTTTAGATTTGTTTTTTAAGCTTGATACTAGATCAGATTCAGTTACCTCATCGTTGAGTACCTCTCCCTTTGATTCATTTGGTTCTTCAATGGCCATCAAGCAGACATCCTTGGAGTGTGACGAATCTTCGTCATCTAAGTCTGAGTCTCCCCAGGTTGCTACCATTGCCTGCTTTCCTTCATTTGCTGGAGGCATTCCTGCCTTTTTCTTGAAGCAGTTTCTGGCCATATGTCCCTTGTTCTGACAGTGGTAGCACACCACATCTCTTAGGTCTTTGTTGCCTTCGGAGGAACTCGACGAATCCTTGTTTCGAGACCATATCTTCCTCATGGATCTTGTGATGAGCGCAACATCTTCATCACCATCTTCATCTTCTTCTTCGACTTGGGACAAGTCAAATGCCCTTTCCACTTTTAAGGCAATGCTCTTCGCCTTCTCCTCTCCCTTCTTGTTCAGCTTGTGATTATAGACAGAGGTGTTTCTTTCCAGCTTAGCAACAACCTCTTCCATGGTAAGAGTTTTGACATATGTCTGAGAGTAGAGAGCAAGAGCAATGGCATCCCACTGAGAGTTGAGGCTTTGCATGAAGTGGTGAGTCAGCTTCCAATCTGGCATTGCTTCACCAAGGAACTGAAGCTGACCAATTAGCCCTTGGAATCTGGAGTAGTACTCCTGAATGTGTTCATCTTTTCCCTGAGAGACTTGGTCGTACTCTTTTATCAGAGAGAAAATCCTGTTCTTCTTGGCATCTTCATTTCCTTGATGAAGGCGTTTCAAGGCATCCCAGATCTCCTTAGCAGTCTTATAGCTCATGATTTTCTTGAGATCGGAGGGAAGAAGAGCCATGTGAAGGATCTTCTTGGCCCTGTTGCTTTTCTCCAACTTCTTCCAGTCATCATCGGTGTAGTCGACCTTTGGTTTTGGCTTCGTCTCATCCTTCTCATTTTTGATAGCCAAAGGTCCAACTTCAATGACTCTCCAGATCTGTCCATCAAGAGAACAGATGTGGGACTCAATTTGCTCCACCCACCAGTCATATTCACCGGCCTTCAGAATTGGTGGCTTCCAGAATGAATCACCGATTGCATTGCTTGACGACGACATCTTTCCTGCAAATTCTGTAACGAAAACAATCTAGAGCACCAGGATCTGATACCAATTGTTGGATCGTTAAAGTTACGTTTGAGGGAACAAAAGCTTTGTTCTCACAGAGGATGCAGCGGATTAAAAATAGCAAGAAAGATAACGAACGAACTCACGATTTATAGTGAAAACCCTGATTAGCAAAACTAGCTTCTCAAGGAAAAACTACTACCTTCAAGCTTCTGCTTGAGAGGATTTTGAAGCGTGTACTTGTCTTATTGATTTCTTGTTCGATTACACTTGTATCCTGGACTTCGACCTCTAAACAACCAGCTAGACTCGAAGACTCTTCTACAACGATGAATCGAACTCAACCCTCAAAGACTTACACACACCTCACTTCTTTTCTTTCTTTCTTTTTTTCGTTCTCTCAGTTTTTCGTCATCCAAAGCCGCACCTAAGAAATGAATCCTCACTTCACTTAAATACAACTCGGCTAAACCCTAATCATAACAAGATAGGATATTCTAAAATTGGATTACAAAAGATATGATTTTGTTGGAAGAATAATATCCCAACCGATTATATTAATTAAGGAAGGAGTTCCTTAATTAATCCAATCGGAAGGAGTTCCTTAATTAATCCAATCGGAAGGATGTTCTTCTTCTCTCTCCAATTGCCTTATCATAGGAAAGATTCCTAAGATAACACAATCGGGTTTTCTCTCTCCATATCTTCGCGCAATCCGGCTTGATCCTTGGAGCCGAAGTCTTCATCCTTTACCGCGTGTGCTTCTTGATTTGTTTCCTTAATTCAACACGCTGGATTTCTTCTTTCCTTTTGCAGTCTTGATCTGGTCCGTCACTTTAGTTCCTTGAGAGGTAACAAAGCACTTGACAGGACTTTGTTCCCTCTGAGATCCTTTGCTACAAAGCTCCCTGGGATAACTTCCCTTGTCCCTGAAACACTTGGTACACATATTAGTTGAGTGTTTATTACCATCAAAACCTAAGGAATTCAACACATACTGCCAAGGTCTACCAAGAAGAAGATGAGTAGCATCCATAGACACAATATCACATAAAACACTATCATGATATTGACCAATTTGAAAAAGGATGTGGCATTGCATGTGTACCGCATAACCATTACTTGCAGAAAGCCATTGAAGACCATATGGCGTGGGGTGTGGTTGTGTCGGTAATTGAAGGCATTGGACAACCTTCTCACTCACAATGTTGCAGCACGACCCACTATCTATTATGACGCTGAGGGAGGCATCTTGGACCAGGCAGCGTGTGTGGAAAATTGTCTCTTTCTGGTCTGTCAGGGGCACCTCTATCACAGTAAGGGCACGCTGCGCTAATAGGCTCAGTGGGGTACCGATAGATAAGTCATGGGGCAAGCACGTGTACCCATCGTCCTGTGTAGCGTAGTCCTGTTGTGCGGGAGCTATCTCCTTGTCGGGCTCGTCCTCAAAGGACTCATATCATGTGGCCTTGGTGAAAAGGATCTTCTTCGGGTTGGGACAGTCGCGCTGGATGTGTCCACGACCGCCACAACGATAGCAGGCCTGGTCTCTTGTCCTCTTAGTGTTGCGTGGGGCTTTCCGAATCGGGGCAGGGGCTGCCGTGGTGCGTGTGGTCTCATGTCCACGGGCCTGAGGCTGAACATGTCTGGTCTGCACGGGAGAGGACACATCGATAGAAACAGAAGGAATAGGTGTAGTGTCATACCTGCGAGACTGAGTCTGGGACCATAAAGTCTATCTGCGGCGTTCGTGGACACATCCAGCGTATGAGTGAGATGGGTCAGGTCCCGTATAGGTAGGATCTCCAGCTGGTCGCGTATGTTGGGATTCAACCCACTCAAAAATCTGGTCCTCATAGTAGCAGGGCCAATGCTCATGCCCGCCTTGTAATACACATCCTCGAGTTTGGCGAAGAACTCGATTGGCGTTTGGGTGCCCTGGCGAGCGAGCGCTATCTCCATCCTCATGTGGTTCTGGAAGTCATCTGGAACATACTTGCGGCGCATAATGAATGCCAGCTGCTGCCATTGATCAATTTGTTCCAGGCCTTGTCGTTCCCTGTTAGTACAAAAACGATGCCACCAAGAGCGGGCTGCGCCACGAAAATGCAGAGTGACTACATCTACCTTCTCTAACTCCTCATACTGACAGTGTCACAGGGCGTGCTCTGTAGCCTGCAACCAATCTAAAAACACAGCAGGATCATAATCACCATGAAAATGCTCGATAGTTACCTTGATCTCGCGACGACTGGCATAGGGGTTGGACGCGTGTCTACGGTCAGGGAAACGTCGAGCTGCTAGATCCGGCTCAGGGTAAGGCTCGTCCAGCTCGTCATCATAATCATCAAAGTTGTCCTGGACGCAGCGCGGGCGACGCTGGCGACGGCGGTCATGATCGTCGGCGCGAGGCTGCGGACTCTCATGCACGGGTCGCCTCGGAGGCCTCGGAATCCGCAGCGGGATGTAATCCATCGGGTAGAGCTGGATCTCCATTGGGTCACCAAAAGGTGGATGAAAGTTTCCCGGATTGGGAACACATGCAACCTCAAAACCCTCCTCATCATACTCAGTAAAAGCAATACGAGGCACATATCTGGGTCGCGGTACCGCATGAGGAACATTGCCCGGGTCACGACTGGTGGTAGGATGGGTCGGCGCCGTCTGTGGTGCCCGGCCGCTAGTGTTACCGCGAGCTGCGTCTCGTCGGCTCTCAAAAAAGGCATCTTGGCGTGCCTCGTCTCGCTGCATGGTCGCAAAACGCTAACGTCGGTCAGTGGTGTCGACATAGGGGTAGAGACCCAAGTCTGTGGCGGGGGACTCGTGCTCGGCGGAGTCGTAGACAAAGTCGTCCGCTGGCGAGCGTAGGGGCTTGTTTCTGTTAAAGCCATGGTCCTCCTGCTGAGACTCAATGATGGAGTCCAAGCGATGAAGACCCGGCTGGAGCTATGAACTGGAGGGCATCGCGCCCTTTCCCTTGTCGAGACGCCGCGTGGTGTCGGTAGTGAGCGCAGGGGCCAACAGTGGATCAATCGCTGCGGTATCTGCAGGAACAGTGTAACACCCCCAAAATACCCTTTGGAAATATCACCGCCAGTGACCTCAGATTACACATCTGGGGTCACCCAAGACTTAACCATTTTATAACAAACTGTATAATAACATAAACTTTATTAAATGACATACAACTGCCCAAATAATATTTTATTACAAATGTTTGAAATTATAATTCGATAACAAAATCAAGTACAAATATTTATTACAGCGGAAGTCTTGAAATAAAATGACTCAACGGGTCTTGACCTTGCGATCTCACGCCTAGGAACTCAACCTTGGGAAAACACAGAAAACGCCAACTGCCTTCACGTCGAGTCCTTGCCTTTACTGATGCGGAAACTTATCTGATGTGTCGTATGAGACGGATGATACCAGCCAACCATGCAAAGGAGATTAACCGGTTGGTTAGTCTAATGAAAGACTATGCAAGGGTAGAAATAAAATAGTTCTAGTGATCGTAATCGTTTACTATCATTGTTCCTCGAATAATAACCGAAGGAACGATACATAACCTGGAACTTTCACGGAATGAATAGAATTAGACATGCACTGAAAAGAAGACTCCAAAGGATTGAGTCTTATGGGAAAATATGACAAATGTTTGGGAACGTTATAGTTTTCACACAAGCATTTAAAAACAACTTGATCATTTAGGTCAACGACCAACCTCACCGCGCGATGTGAGTTTAGATTGGAAAGAAGACTTACTCTAACCGAAGTCCGGGCGGTTTCCATGTTGTACTCCTCACCCGAGGGTATATTAATTATGTGCATAATCGCACTTATCTTATTTAATTCCAAAACGTATATTCACGTTACAGCTTTTAACATATATATATCATCTCGATACGATAGATATCTTGGGAACATTTCCCGAATGTTTGGCACCAGCTGTGTGCACCACCCCTATAATCGGATAAGGGACGGTCATGACCAAGAAAGGGTGTTAGGGCTTGAACATCCTACGCACCACGGTTATAAATAAACGGCTAGACCTCGCAAGGTACATAGCGTTCCTACGAATACTCGTTCTAACTACATATTTAAGCTCACACATAAATCCACACCAATACCATCACGGTAATTAACAAGTATAATAGCATTGTTTCTAGCAATATATACAACCTATTATAATATCATATTTTAATCACATCATTTATAAAATTTGTTCCCAAACGAAAACAACATTTCATTCCAATTTAATTAACAATCAAAATAATTGATAACTAAAGGCAAAATGGAATGATTAAGCAAGAGCGAACCGCCACTTGCCTTAATCTAGACGAATGAAGATGTCGGGTTCCGGGATATGGAAACTGGAATCTGCCTACGGATTCTTATGATAACAACGGAACAACAGCGAAACCCTAGGTTAGATTTGTTACGAACGAATAACGAGGGTAAACGAATACGATACGAGGCGAAGAAAATAAGCCTGAGTCGTGACCGTGGCTGTCCAAGCCACGATCGCGCTTGCCAGGGCAAGCCGCGGTCACGGAATTCTAGGCAACTTCCGCGGTCGCGGAATTCATACCCGCGATCGCGGATGCCTCCTTCCGACGCGACTCTAAATCGAATTGAGGCTCACCGACGAATCGAATGACAATGCCTTGGCTTCGAACGAGGCTCACCACCACTCCAAGCTTCCAAGGCACCACGGCGACCACCAAGAGCTCCGGCGAGGGCAAAACTCCGACGACGAAGAAAACGAGAGGAAGATAGGTTGATCAAGAGCTGTGGATGAGAGATCTGAGGGCCTCCATCTCCTTTTATAGCCCCCAATCTGAAGACGTTACCTTCCATTGGCAAGCCAACCGTTTTGACTCCCTCCACCGTCGAGCATTGAAGAGCACGAGGCAAAATCGAAGCGGCGAAACGTCTTCAGATCTAAAGATGACGATGCACAGTGTTTCCGCGGTCGCAGAAACACTTCCGCGGTCGCAGAAATGCCACGAGCGCGTCACTTGGATTTTGGTCGTGGATTCACTCGCGGTCTTATGCTATAATTTATTTTCAGTATCCATAAAATATCCTAAGACCCGATACTACATCAATCGTATATTATAACGTTTAAAAGATTTTTACAGAGACTATAGAAGTTACAGAAAATCCGAATACGCCAAACGTGTCTCGCTTACAGGACGAGGGTTGAGAAAATTTCCCAAATACCCTTACTGAAATTGAGGGGTATTACATCACTACCCCCTTAAATGAAGTTTCGACCCGAAACTTGGCCGATAACAGCTCAGAGAAGCGACGTTACAACAAGTTACCCAACCTTATAAGTTTAACCATGCCTAACCCATTTAACACTTTGTAAATTGGTTCAAGCATTTCGAAGTTAAAAGTTATAAGTTGGGTCAAATTACAGTTAACGTAAGGTTAACCATAATTTAGACCATTCACAACTTAAGGGAATTCTATATATTGCTTTCCCCAAACGAATATTTTACCATATTACCCCTATGGTAACATAAGGATTATTACATTACTACCCCCTTAAAATAGTTTCGACCCCGAAACTAGCATCACTAAGGTAGAGGGACCGGTTTCACCATTACTCTCACTACCTGAACTTAATATCCTTAATCAATTCATCCTTGTACTTGCTCTTAGGAAAACGATATGTTTCCTCTACCATACCACTATCTCGCATATCTTATCGCCATGTGCTATACTTGTAATAACTCGTGACTACATCCACAAGTCATCTATACCTTAGAATAGTAGTCTCCAAAATCCTCGCTATAGACTTGCTATACCTTTAAGCATGAGAACACACATTTCTCTTTCAACTTTTCTCTTAACAAACCTCTCTCAGAGTACTTACTTTATCTCCCTTAAGTTGATATTCTTTAATAAATTTGGTTTTCGTAACCTATATCACCAAAGTCGAACTATTCATTCGATCATGACTCCACCCAGTACATACATAAAACTCACTTATACCTCAAACTCGGTGCATCCAATTGTCATATCGGCTTACTCTTTACATATGCACTGCATGTACCTCATTGGTTACCTGAATTAAATTTGGCCCTTGAGCCATATCTTAACCCAAAATCTTTCTGCATGTGATCCCTAAATTTTCCACAATTAATCACACCACAACCTATGTCTGTTTATCTCAACATGATTTAATAATCCATTCCACAAGATTATAACCTTGTTTTTACCCAAACGTGTCATACAACCACCTTAATGGACGTAGGTCACTCTCTCCTCAAGTCCAGTTGATAACATCCATATACTTACTTTATGTCACACTATTGATCTTCAAAAATCATAACAACTTTTACCGGTTGGGTTTGTTAGTCACCCATAAATCCTTAAGCAACCAATTGTCCTCACGATTTATTATCCCAAATCAAGCACCATTTTGCTTTACTGATATTTACTATTTACCCAAGACTAACTTAACGTATTCCATTATTCAATCTCTAACTTAAACCTTTAAGGTTCCTCGATTTTAGTTACTCAAAAATACCATATTGATGAACGATGCCTTGTCATCAAAGTCAATCACTTTACGTCCTAATCCTTCAATGGGTATATAGGAGTAACATTTGTTACCTTACTCCTTAAACGCACATAAGAAAAATTCTCATGCCACATCCTTTAGTTTATCGGTATCCTCCGAATAACTAGTCCTTATTCCATATCTTATTAAATTCAAGTGAGCTTTATCCCAATACAATCGTTTCACAACTAAATTTTTTTTTTCCCTTCTTCCAAAAGGTGCTATATCATCGGCCTTATAGACGTCACACTTAAAATCCACATATCAAACCTTGTAAATCTCTCGATATCACAACTCCATATTCCTTGAAGGTACAACTTACAAATTCAATTATTTGGCCCAATTAAATTTGGCCCTAATGTTCACTTCTAACTCAAAACCTTTAGTTTCCTCAAAACAAGGTCGTGATAAATCAATTAGCACAATTGTGATCATTCACTTTATTTTCCCTAACGTGACATCAGATCGCCCAAATAGACATAGATTACTTTCCCATCCAACCCTTATATCGTTTCCCTTCAGAAATCCTTATAACGAAACCTCAGATAAATCTTCCAAAATAATACTTATGACTTCACACCCTTAGCCTTTCCGAAAGCTTAAACCACTGGGCCCCCAATGAGCACACTCACTTACAAACTTCATAACCTTAATCCTTGGGTTCTAAAGTTTTACTCAAGATCGTAATAGAGTATTGTCTTTTTAGAGAAGACGAATTCCTTATGAACTATCTCTCCTATACATTTATTCTCTTCTCAGCGATCTATCCATAGAAATGCCTACAGAATGACCTCACAACTAGGCATTCTGGACTTCATATAGTTCACTCTCACGTACTTTTACCAGAACAAATGTTCAGGGTACACATATGAGAAATAATTCTTAATCCCATAGAGCATTAACCACACACATTTGTTTCCTTCAAAATAAGGAATTTTGGTAAAACTCAACTTACATGATAACGCTCGTCAGCTCAACTGAGGGAGCAATTAATATCATACCGATGTGACATTACTCCAAGAATAAAGCGAGATTCCTAAGAATGGATCTAGGAATTAAGTAATAGTGTCGACCATAGTGTTAATCACGTAGGAGACGAACACCTAGGCTACATACGTTACCCCTGCTTTATGAGTCTTGACAGCCCTTATCCACACATGACATATACTGTTTTTGGCACTCACAGAGTCTCGTATGAGCGAACAATTTGCAATAGTAACGAATTTAGTAATTTCCAAAACAAGGAAACGCTTCTTTATTATTCGAAACATTACATTAAAACAACTGACAGAAAGTCCAACAGATAGATTACTAAACTATGGAGACTATCGACATAAGTCATCGCTCCATATTCTTAAAAAGACTCAACAAAAATACAACTACTCGTCCAGGGTTTCATTCTCATTGGAGTGACGAATCACAAAGAGTCGTTGCCCCTGACTCGAAGACTCCATAGGCGCCTTGCCTTTATTACGAGCAATAGATTGCTCAGGAGCGGATACCCCTAGCTTTGGGTTCTACCCATTGCCAACATTTGAGGCTTGATAGACGGCGTTGGTCCTTGACCCTATTGCCTACAGTATGTTTTCATGTGGCCTTCCTTCCCACAACTGTAACATACCCTCTTTTTCTTTTGGCAGTTAAAACTTGTATGCACAGCCTCACCACAGTTGTGGCATTGAATCACTCTGCTACTCCAACCTGAGCCTTTGGCGGAGTCAGACTGAGTCATCTCGGTCTTAGCACGATCAGACTTCTCAAACTTGGTGGGCGATACCGGTAGTTTGAATGTACCAACCAGGCGATCATGTTGCCCACCCCCTCCTTTAATCTGCTTCTCCCGCTTTTGGGCGGATTCCTCCAGTGTGGCCTCTATTTTGTAGGCCGCATCCACATATTGCCCTAACGTAGAACAACTGTGACGCACCATTAGAGGTTTGATTTCTGGATTCATCCATCCATGGAAGTACCAGATTTTCTGTTCTTCGCTGGATGGTTCCGCCCCAGCATAGTACAACAAGTGGTTAAACCTGGCAGCCAGCTCTGTCACCTTCAACCCATCAGTCTTTGGGTAAAGAAACTCCTTGCATTTCTCCTCCCTCATAGCCCGAGAGAAGAAGCGATCAGACATCTTGGTCTTAAATATTGACCAGCTCAGCTCGGGATGATCAACTAATCCCATACTCTCCCACCATTCACTGGCCCCATTGATCAGCATTATTTTATAATGTTTATCTAGGAGTTGTTACCGGTGTTTAGGGTGCCATTTGTAGGGATTTAGAGCACAACTATGGAGTAGTGAGTCGGAGAGAAGAAGTGTGGATATGGTGGTTTGGAGAAGCTAATTGAAGACATCCAGAAGACGAGGAGTAGACCACCTGAGGACGAGGAAAAAAGCCACACAAGTGAAGAGGAGGTGCCAACCGCGAGCAACCGCTAACAAGGAAGAAGGCCAAGAGCGCTCGCGGTGAAGAACGACAACGCGGAGCAATGAATGTCACGCCCGCGATCGCGGTGAGACCGCCGTGCCCGCGGTTTATTCGGCAAACAGGTCGAGAGCAAGGCTTCATTTTCTGCGATCGCGGTGAGGCCGCCGCGCCCGCGGAAGCACACGGGAGGCGTCCCGAAGAGATTTTCCGAGTTTTGTTATTTTTATTTTAGGTTTTATTTATTTTATTTTATTTTCGAACTTTATTCTTTATTTCCTTTTAGATGAGGTTTGTGATCTTGGACTTTAGGTTAAGTCTATTTAACCTAAATTCCACAGCCTCCATTCATCATCATCGACATTCGCTATTACGTAGTATTTTTTCCATTCAATATTATGTTTTCCAAGACTATGAGGAGCTAAGCACCATTTTGCTTAATCCGACAATTGAAGCTTTTCGTATGACTTGATTGTGAGGTTACTTCTCTATTTCTTATTCCTTTGGATTATATATTTTCTCTTGCGCTTATTCCTATTGATTGTTATTGATTTGACTAGATTGATCACCTAGTTGACATTAGTAATTATCTATTGCTAGGGTTTGGATATTTCGAGTTGAGATTCCTTATCTATTGTAGCATCCATGATATTCTAGGACTAGTTGGACTAGATTATTATGAAAGAGAATTGATTATGTGCTAAATGCTGTGAAAGATCGGTGTTGTATGTATCATGGTTTGATCCTATGCTCTATGCTGCTATTGTTCTAAATCTTGATAGTTTCTCGTGCGTTCAATAGTAAGGGTTGCTAGAACTAGTTGGGCTAGTAACTATTTAAGAATAGGAACATGAATAATCAAAGGAAAGGAATAGAGATAACCTAGGATCGATCATTCATATGAGAAGTCAATATTTGTTTGGCTAAGTGTTTTCCTTTAATTGAATACAAACTCTTTGCTTTGTTTACTTGTTCAATAATCAACAACCAACCCCCCCCCCCCCCCCCCCCTTGTTACTTTGCATGCTAATCAACATAAAGAGAAAACAACTCCTCCCTGTGGGATCGACCCTTGCTTACCCAGACTACTAGTTTAGGTTTGTTAGGATTTATTTTGACCAGGTAACACGACTAAAACATGCCTGTCAAATTGGCGTCGTTGCCGGGGAGGCAAGTTTTTTTTTTCTTTGTGCGTGTTTGTGTGCTTATTACTATTGGGTGGACCTATCTTATGGTCCACGCCCGTGCTACTAATTCTCCCCTCTTAGTTTTTGATACAGAAATTGAGAGAACGCTCTCCCAGAGCCGCAGAGTAAACAGATCTTTAGTTTTTGACAACCCCACTTTTGAGATGGCGGAAGAAGCACCCACGCTGAGGCAGCTGACCACCCTAAATCTGCAACAGCAACCGCTTGCTGTGACATTCCCTAAGCTGGCAGATGGGGTGAATTTCGAACTGAAGTCGGGTTTGATCCATTTACTCCCCCACTTCCATGGGATGAGTGGTGAAGACCCCAACAAGCACCTGTCTGAGTTCCATTCGGTCTGCACCAGCATGAAGCCACGGAACGTCACAGAGGACCAAATCAAGCTGAGGGCCTTTCCTTTCTCTTTAAAGGATTCAGCCAATGAATGGTTCTACTACTTGACCCCAGGGAGCATTGACACCTGGGAGAAGATGAAGAAGGCTTTCCTGGAGAAGTACTTCCCAACGACGAAGCTGAATAGCCTGAAGAGGAGTATTAGAAACATTGAGCAGTAGGCTAATGAGTCGCTATACGAGTACTATGAGCGCTTTAAGAGACTTATGTCCAGCTGCCCCTATCATGGCTACTCCAACCAAGACCTCGTACTTTATTTGTACGGAGGCCTTCTTGATGAAGAGCGGAGGATGGTGAATGCTGCTTGTGGAGGGAACATCCTCAACAAGACTCCAGACCAGGCTTTTGAGGTCTTCTTTGAGCTATCTGAGGGTTCAAGACAGTTTAGTAGAAGGGCGGGCGCCCAATCCGTGAAAGCTGTAGAGTCTCAGCCCAATTCCACTCTTCTTGCTGAGGTGGCTGAGATGAAAGAGATGATGAGGAGGTGCATGATGAAGGGTGGCTTGCAGCAAGTCAAATCATGTGGGATATGCTACGAAATGACGCATCCAACTGATGCATGTCCCACACTACAGGAACCCACTGCTGAGGTGAACGCAATTGGCGGATATGGCCCTCAAAGGCCAAGATATGACCCGTACTCCAACACATACAATCCAGGGTGGAGAGATCACCCCAACTTGAGGTATGGGAATTCGCAGAACACTCATCATGCCCAGGAGAACCAGGACTATCCACAGAGGCCACCGCAGTTCCTTCCCCGCCCACAACAATACCAGCAGCCTGGGGATCAACAACAATTTAGAGCTTCTTATGAACAAAGACCCCAGGGCCAGAGTTCTAGTGCCCCTGCATCCGATGCGGACAAGATCAATGCCCTTCTCCAAGGTATGTCAACCATGGCCAACACGGTGACTACGATGGGGACACGAATTAGACAATTGGCAGACACTGTGGCCCAGAATCAGCAGAAGACAAAGTCCATTATTCAAAATCTGGAGAAGCAAATAGGGCAGATCTCTATAGCTGTGAGCAGATTGGAGGCTCGGGAGTCGGGAAAACTACCTTCTCAAACGGTAGTTAACCCGAAAGAAAATGTGTTCGCCATGACATTGAGGAGCGAGGCTGAGATAGAAGCCAGGAGAGCCAAAGAGAAGGACGCCCGTGACCGTGAGGAGGAAAACCGCGACCGCGGTGAGATCATTGGCGAGACGGACGGAATCGAAGAAATTCCGCGACCGCGGCATGAGACCCGCGACCGCGGAAAAATCAGGGAAGAAAACGAGCCCCAGGTCGAGAGCAATCCGTGAACGCGGAATGAAACTCGCGACCGCGGAAAAATCGCTGAAGACACAAACCTGTTCGAGGATTTTCCGCGACCGCGGCCACCAATCCGCGACCGCGGAATGGCTCCAGCAACAGCTTCTCATCCTCGCGATCCCTATGACGATTATGTGAGGCCTTACTTTCCTCTGCTCGGATCCGAAAAGCCTCCCGCACCCTTCCCTGAAGCTCTGGCGGACACAAGCAGGTCAGCCAATGACAATGAGTTGTTCGAAACATTCAGCAATTGCGAGGTAAATATCCCTTTACTCAAGTTGATTAATAGTATTCTTCGCTATGCTAAATTTTTGAAGGAGCTCTACACGCTCAAGTGGAAGAGGGCAGTGAAAGAGAAAAATAAGGTGGTGGTGAGTGAGAATGTGTCCGCTATGCTGCAAAAGCGGATACCCAAGAAGGCGAGCGATCCAGGGATGTTCACTATTCCCTGCAAGATTGAGAGTGCCTTGTTCGACAAGGCCTTACTTGATTTGGGTGCCTCCATCAACGTGATGCCTCAGTCTATGAAGTTGGGCCCACTAGAGAAGACGGGGATCGTCATCCAGCTGGCGGACAATTCATTTGTCTACCCTAAAGGAGTTGTGTAGGACGTGCTAGTCGAGGTAGACAAGTTGGTGTTCCCTGCAGACTTCTTCGTGATGGACACGGGGAAGGATAAGGACGCAGCGCCAGTGATGCTAAGAAGGTCGTTCATGAACACGGCGGGAACTAAGATTGATGTGAGCAGCATTTCGCTCACAATGGAATTCGACGGGGAGAGGGTCGGATTCAATATAGATGATTCGAAGAGACACCCTCCAGATGGGGACCCCGAGTGCTCAAGGGAGGTGAGCAAACCAAGTTGAGGGCTGAGAGTAGTATGTCGAGCCACGACAATAACTAAGGCGATGTCAGGGAGGCAACCCGAGGTATGCATTTCTTTTCCTGTCTTTTCATCCCTTGTTTTTGCATTTGTGTGTTTTGCTTTTTTTTTGTTTTCTTTTGCTTCGTACTAACCTGCAGGGAGGAGACCGGATGCCAATTGAAGAAGGTGTTACCCATACCAATGTAAGTCTCCTATTGCCCTACACACAAAAAAGAAAAAAAAAGCTTTACCGAAGGCCAGCTGTCCGAGTTTCCCATGGAGAGATGGTGCGCATCATGTTGTCTAGGAAGATACATTAGCCCCACACTTAATTTTGGCAACAATGATGGCCCTACAATTGACAGTTGAGGAGGAAGAGGAACATCAGGGCCCATACCACGATTACATCTGGGCCCATTTTTGTGTTCGTTGAAGGCCATGCAACCCCGTTCCCTTGTTTACCACTTCTCACCACAGTGGTCCCTTTTGGTTGCATGGTGGGAGTTGATTGAGTTGAAGGCCGTGCAGCCCTAATTTCCTTGATGACCACTACACATTACAGTGGTTCCCTTTGGTTGTACGGTGGAGAAGACTATTGATTTTGAAGACGTCCGCGCAACACCAGAGACCTGAGCTTATATGGTATACCGCCAGCTAGGGGTGAGCAAACGGATATATCCGATCCAATCTGGTCCAGTATATCGGATATCCGATTCAAAAAAATTACAAAACCCCGATCCGTATCCGGTCCGTTTTGAAACGGATATCCGGTAAAAAGGACCCAGATCGGATCGGATATCTGAGCTGGATATTCGAAATATCCGGTTACTACAAATCTATTAAAAATAAATCAATATATTCATTTTTTAAATTCAAAAGTAATAAATTGTAAATTAAGAAATAAAATTTGTAGGTTGTTTCTTAATTTGTTCGTACGATTTAAATTATATACACACTTATTATTCATATGAAAACATATTTACACTATTTTACTTGGACAACAATATAAATATGTGATTAAGGATGTAAAATTTATTAATATATTACTCAATATATTAGTTATAATAAACAAATTTATGATTATAAATATTATATGAATAGTATCGGATATTTTTGGATATCCGGTAAGCTAAATATCTCGATCCGTATCCGGTTCAAGTATCCGGCAAAATCACCCGGATCGGATCGGATACGGATAAAAACTTAAAGGATATTTTCGGATACGGATTTTTAGGATACGGATCGGCGGATTTTCGGATCGGATCAGCCGGATCGGATATATTTGCTCACCCCTACCGCTAGCAACAACTTCAGCGTCCAAGCCAACTCAGTGGCGTTTATGAGTTATTTTTTTTTGCCTTTCCCTGTGCTTCTATTCTTTTTGTCTTTCATTACATTGAGGACAATGCAATGTTTAAGCATGGGGGAGGGTTTTATACTTGCTATGTCATTGAGGGAAAAAAAATGAATAATAAAGAAAAAGCCAAATATCTGAAAAAAGGCAAAAATAGAAATCCTGGGATAAGCCAAAAACCCGAAAGGGTGGCTTATGCAATAAGCAGGTGGCTTGGACCAGCATTAGGCTAGGGTAATAAATGGTCAAGAGTGATGTGAGTTATGTGAGCACATCTATTGAAAAAATGAAATGAGTGGCTTGGTGAAAACCCGAAAGGACGCCTTGGCAAAATGAGTGAGAAGAAGAAGAGTGATTTTTAGGAATCATCATTTTACATGGCGTGGTGACATAAGAAGAGGTGATATAAGGAGGATTCGGATAGGTCACTCTGGGAGGTATAAGCAGATAGATGAAGGCTAGGATTAGATTTTACTCACTCTATGGTGTTCGGGATAAGCTTGGGGGAAGTACTCTGCTTTCCTTTTAAGCTTGATTGTGTGTGGTGTTGTTTTGGTTGTTGTTGTGTTGTGCTGTGCTTATTGTGTTGGTGCCTGGAGTTTATTATTAGGTGAAATTCTTAGAGGGATTGAGTTTTCTATGCTTCCTGAAACCTTGGGGATTGATTGGAGGAGTAGGTTTTCTTTAGCTTACTCGAGGACGAGCAAGGTTTAAGCATGGGGGATTTGATCAACACTATTTTATAGTGTTTATCTAGGAGTTGTTACCGGTGTTTAGGGTGCCATTTGTAGGGATTTAGAGCACAACTATGGAGTAGTGAGTCGGAGAGAAGAAGTGTGGATATGGTGGTTTGGAGAAGCCTTTTCCTTCTCACAGGTTAGCTTCTAGACCTGGAATACCAACACTCGGATTCTAGATTGAATTTCTGGGTTGGATTTATCTATTTCACCTGTCCACAGTTCCATTGGTATCAGAGCAGTCGATCTGATGATCGGAATCCATGGCCAACACTAGGCATCAATCGATGATTGAGATGAACCGCCAGCTAGAGAAGATGCGTACTCAGCAAGCTCAACAGATGGAAGCTCAGGAACTGCGTTCCCAAGCGCAGGATCTCCGTTCCCAAGCTATGCAGAAGAACATCTCTCGGTTAATGGAGATGATGCAAACCATCATGTCGCAACAGCGACCTGTCACCGATCCTTCATCCCCGAACCATGGCAAGTCCCCAACTCAATCGCTTCCACAACAATCTCCTCGACCATCGGACCCAGCGGTTCCCACTAGATCTGGCACAAGCGTTGCTACCGATCATCCTCTGGCCCAGATAGCTCCACTCATACCACACGGGCTGTCCACCCGACTCACTCGTTTCGAGTTCCCAAAATTTGATGGTTCCCTGCTGAGGGAATGGATCTATCGTTGTGAGCAATTATTTCTGCTTGATTCAACTCCACCTAAATCCAAGGTATGATTAGCTTCTCTTCATGGATGGAAAGGCGTTGCAGTGGCACCATACCTATATGAGCACCAGGTATGACCAATTCCCCTCATGGCCTGAGTACATAGTAGCTGTGTCTACTTGTTTTGGGAAACTATTTGATGATCTGTTAGCTGAACTGGTGAGCTTGAAACAAAACTTTGATTTTGTGGACGATTATCTGGAAAAATTTGAGTGTGCTCTTACCAGGTTGACTTTGCCAATTCATCATGCACTCAGTATCTTCTTGGCCAACATGAACCCTTATTTACAACTCCATGTGCGCCAGTTTAATCCTACTACCATGGGAGAAGCCGCTCGTATAGTAAAGCTTGATGAATCATCCCTTAGCCAAACACCCCACAGATACTCCCGTCCTCAAAATTACTTTTCCCTTTTCCAGAAAACACAAAACCACAAAAATACCCCCTTATTGGCTACACCAGAAACCCCATAACCTATCTCTCAACAACCAGTTTTCCCAGCCCAAAATTACTCACTGATAAACCAGCTAAAAGGTTATCATATGAGGAGATGCAGGCACGACAATCAAAAGGACTGTGTATGATTTGTGAGGAACCATACACTTCTGACCACCATCTTAAGCATAGGCATTCCCAGATTTATTTTCTAGAAGGAGATGATGAGGATCTTGCTATTGAAATGTGTGAGCAAGAGAACCCTCCTCCTGATCTTCCCACAGATGAAGAAGCTGAACAATCACAGATTTCAGTCCATGCTTTGAATGGTTCTGCCCACTTTAACTGCATGAGAGTAGTGGGTCACGCATGGAAGATTAAGCTACACATTTTGATAGACCCTGGTAGCACTCATAACTTTGTCAATCTGGATGTTGCTAGAGCTATAGGTTGTCGACTGGATCCTGTGAAACCTTTGCAAGTTGCAGCTGTGGGACATAAGCTTCTTTCTGAATTTAAGTGCAGCAACTTCTCTTGGCGACTTCAGGGCTATGATTTTTGTACTGAAGTACGAACACTACCCCTGGATTGCTGTGATCTGGTCCTCGGCATTCAATGGCTAACCACGGTTGGTCCTGTGTGGTGGGACTTTGTGAACATGAGGATAGAATTGTGCTCCAGGGTGTGAAACACGTTCTTAGAGGGATCCATCTTGGATGCAAAGTGGTTAAGGGTAGCAGCCTTAATAAGATCACGCGCCATGATCCTCAAATTGCTATTTTACAGCTATGTGACCCATCTGAAGCTGCCACAAATATGTCCTACTCTCAGTTATGTCACATTTCAACCACTGGCATGGACGCTATTAATGACAGCTCCATTCAACAAGTGTTATCCCACTTTGATGATATTTTTCAAGAGCCACAAGATCTTCCCCCTTTTAGACCTGGTTTCAATCACCAAATCCCTCTGGAATCAGGTTCTAACCCCATCAACAAACGGCCATACAGATACTCTACTATTCAGAAAGATGAGATAGAGAAACTGGTTTAGCAAATGCTTGAACAGGAAATCATTTAGAATAGCTCCAGCCCCTATGCTTCACCTGTTGTATTGATAAAGAAGAAGGATGGTACATGGCGCCTATGTGTGGATTATAGGGGGTTAAATCAACATACCATCAAGGACAAGTACCCAATCCCTTTACTTGAAGATCTGTTGGATGAACTTGGTGGATCCAAATTCTTCTCAAAGCTTGATTTGCGATCTGGTTTTCATCAACTCAAGATGGAACCTACTGATGTCTATAAAACAGCTTTCAGAACACACTCAGGGCACTATGAATATCTAGTCATGCCATTCGGCCTGACAAATGCCTCGTGCACCTTTCGAGGCCTTATGAATCATGTATTCAGGGAGGTTGCAAGGAAATCCGTGCTTGTATTCTTTGACGACATTATGATCTATAGTTCCTCCTGGGAAGAGCATTTGCATCACATCTATTATGTCCTGGTTATTCTCAAAGAACAGCAGTTGTATCTCAAGCCTTCAAAATGTACTTTTGGGGCCACTATAATTGAATACTTGGGGCACTTTATATCAGCAGAAGGTGGGAGCACTGATCCTAGTAAAATCAAGGCCATTTTTGAGTGGCCCATGCCAACTACTCAAAAGCAGCTCCGAAGTTTCCTTGGATTGGCTAATTATTATCGACGCTTCATACAGAATTACAGCCTCATTGCTAAACCTCTCTCTTCTTTGCTCAAGGAGGAAGATTTTTCTTGGAATGCAGAAGCAGATGATGCTTTTCAAGCACTGGAATTTGCTCTCACCTCAGCTCATGTCCTTGCTTTACCAGACTTTGAAAAGGTCTTTGTTGTGGAAACAGATGCATCCAACTATAGTATAGGTGCAGTCCTTATGCAAGAGCATCATCTCATCTGCTTCATTAGTAGAACTATTGGTCCTAAACACCAATCCCTCTCTGTGTACGAAAAGGAACTCATGGAAGTGGTCTATGCAGTGCAAAGTTGGAGCTCCTACCTCACACATCGGCCATTTGTTATCAAGACTGACCAGAAAAGCTTGAAATACTTGATTGAGCAGCGAGTGTCTACTCCTTTCCAACATATGTGGTTGTCAAAGTTGATGGGATATTCTTTTTATATCCAGTATAAACAGGGGAAAGAAAATGTCGTGGCTGATGCTCTCTCTAGAGTTTCTGGTTCCCAACTCCTCCAACTCACCCTGACTCAAGCTCATGCTGACTTCTTCGATTCCATTAAGAATCTCTGGGATTCAAACCCCACCCTACAAAAAATCATAGCATAACTGAAAGTTGATTCTGCTTCACATCCCAAGTATTCCTTTGTTAATGAGGAGCTCAGACGCCAGGTAAAATTAGTCATTGGCAATGATACATCAGTTAAGCTGTATATCTTCAAATGAATACATGACTCAGTTGTAGGAGGCCATTCTGGTAGAGATGCAACTCTCAAGAGAATCAAGTCCCTTTTTTTCTGGCCTGGAATAAATAAGAAAATCCAGAATTATGTACGAAATTGCTCAGTTTGCCAGAGAAACAAGTATGACCTCGCTGCTCGTCCCAGCCTGCTCTAGCCTCTTCCTATACCAACTGGTATTTGGCAATCCATCAGTATGGATTTTATAGACGGCTTACCTGTCTCATTCGAGAAACATACTATAATGGTGGTGGTGGATCGACTCAGTAAGAATGCTCACTTTCTATCTCTTTCACATCCTTATACAACCCTCGACGTAGCTCAGTCTTTCTTAGACAATGTCTTTAAGCTGCATGGAATGCTAGAGTCCATCATCAGTGATAGAGATCACATCTTCATCAGTGAAGTTTGGCAAGAACTCTTTCACATTCATGGCGTCAGCCTCAATTTATATACAGCTTACCATCCCCAAACTGATGGTCAAACAGAGGTGACTAACAAGACTCTTGAGACTTATCTATGCTGTATGACATTAGAGGCCCCTCATACTTGGAGCAAGTGGCTGCCACTTGCGGAATATTGGTACAATACCAATTTCCATTCTGCCATCCAAGCCACGCCATATGAGATTGTTTATGGGCAAGCTCCACCAATGCACTTACCTTACCTACTTGGCGAGAGCAGGTCCATTTTGGTGGACAGAAGCTTACAGAAAAGAGAGGAGATCATCAACATGCTCAAGTTTCATTTACTTCGGGCACATAATAGAATGAAGCAATCTATGGACCCTCATCGTTCTCCACGAGTTTTCAACATTGGTGATTATGTCTATCTTAAACTTCAGCCCTACAGACAACATAGCTTGAAGACTCACATCCCACATAAGTTGTATCCTCGTTTTTACGGCCCTTTCCAAGTTCTTGATAAAGTTGGCACTGTCGCTTACAAGCTGCAATTACCACTAGGAGCAGCTATTCATGATGTTTTCCATGTCAGCCAACTAAAATTATGTGTCAATCCTCCTTCTGTCGGTCCCTCTCTGCCTCAATACTTTCTTGATTTGGGGAAATCAAAGGAGCCAGAGGCTATACTCGACAGAAAGATGGTGAAACGCCAAAACCAAGTTGCTACAAAGGTTCTGGTGCAATGGAAGGGCCAATCTGCAGACCAAGCTACATGGGAATTCTACTCGGATTTTGCCGCCAGATTTCCCAAATTCGATCCTTGAGGAGAAGAATCATTTAAACAGGGGACAACTGTTACAAGATTTGGGACTTTCATTAATAAACCCGGTTTGTTCCGGTTTGCTTATTCTGTTTTTATGTTGTATTTGAACCTGGTTTGTTCCGGTTTGATTTTCTGTTTTGTTGTCACATCACTCACGCTATATGTAATCCATTATGTCAGAATGAAGGGTAACCAAATTTACAGAAAAATCTCCCAAATCTCTCTTTTCTCTGGTTCGTCACCATTTCCTTCGTCTTCGAGCTTCCTTTTCCTTCTCACAGGTTAGATTCTAGACCTGGAATACCAACACTCGGATTCTAGATTGAATTTCTGGGTTGGATTTATCTATCTCACCTGTCCACCATTCCAATCGACGGGGAAGCTTGACGATGACGGGGGATGGGGTTGAAGGGTTAAGGTTTGAGAAGGAAGAAGAGAGGTGATAGTGTTAGAAAAAAGAGAGATGGAAGATAAGTCGAAATTTGTATTTTTTCTAATTTTGATTATTAAAATTTTTAATAATAAATTTGTTGGATAGTGATTTTATTCCAGTTCTCTTTTAACCGAGATATAAAAATTTATGTCCCCTATGTTTATATTTTTTAACCCGGATAATTGAACGAATCGTGATAAAAGAGTCTAAAATTGTTTTTAAGACGCTTTCACTTTAACCGAGATAAATAAAGGGTGATAAAACACTAAACTTGTACTAGTGTAAGCAACCTAGGACGATGCGACACACACAGATCCTTGGCACAAGGTCATCTCAAAACAAACAACACAAGGTAACAAATATAAGCTCAAAGAAGTAAGCTCTAGAGTGAGTATCTATAAACCCAAAGATCAACCATACAATGCTCAAGATGTAAGAAAAACTGAGACAAGGCTCGTCTTAGTATTCTTGGAGGGAAAGTGTGGGTTTGGCGTGGTTATGGCTTTTAGTTCAACACTTAGCTTGCCAATACAAACTTTTGTCAAGAAAAGAGAAGAAGAAGAAATGAGATGCAATGCACTCCAATTCTCTTTTTTTTAGAGGGATGCTCGACTACTTCTTCCTTTTGGACGTGTGCGTATTCTTCCCCTCTTTTAAATGAATGATTGACTTCTTTTTTTGCTCGCTTATGCCTAGTCCGAATATTTCTCCTCTGTTTTGCTTTTTTTGTAAAGGGATGCTCAACTTCTTTTTCTTTTGTTTTGTTGAGTCTGACTTTTTCCCCTTTTGATTATTTAAGACTAAATCCGAGATAAACAAGTACAGCTTGTATTATTTGAGAAGAAAGAAGAGGATAAGACAACCTTTCTCATCCAATTATATCCTTAATTAAATTTAAATAATTAATATATTGTTAATATCTCGTAACTACCTTGATTGTAGACTATTTCCATGTAAAAATGCACACGATAATCTCTCAATTCTCTATTAATTCAGCCATCCATCATCTTCCATTCAACGCTCCCTATTTGTCTCTCTGTGTTACCACAACAATCGTTTTCTTGAATTCACCTCTCTCTCTCTCTCTCTCTCTCTCTCTCTCTATATATATATATATATATATATATATATATGTGTGTGTGTATGTGTGTGTGTGTGTGTGTGTGTGTGTGTGTGTGTATGTGTGTGTATGTTTGCATGTTTAGCATATAAATGTGCAAGTTTAGAATCTGTATATTCATGTTTATTAAAGTTGCACATTTTACCTAAATGTGCATGTTTAGTACCCTAAACTAGTTGTTTAGTATGTAGTGAATCGAGGATCTATTGGCGCCGGTTCTCCGAAGTGAGGCGTCCACGACGTGTCTCTTTCGAGTCTTCTTCGTGAAAAGAGTTTATGGATGCAAATTTTGACGGTTTTGTAGATAGATTAGATTGTTGAATCTCTCGCTTTTGTTTTTTTTTTGGGTTTTGAGGGATATACAATCAAATCCCTCAAGAAATCCACCCAAAAAGATTGAGAACTCAAACAAGGTCTTGGATAGGCACCACCAAGGATGTTTGAGGTTGAATTGATCTAGACGAAGGATAGGTTCCACCAACGTATAAAAGGATTTATCTTCGGTTGAAATCTTTAGATATAACTCACCAACGAAACAACCAAATTGATCTTGATTGGTTCCACAAGATCCAAGTTGGAATCCACCGACTCAACTACAACTATATGCAAAAATAAGAGCTTGAACAAGGAATAATCTGGTTTTCATCTCAATCTAGATGTGCCTAAACTATAAGGCAAAACAAGCCTTAAATAGGAAAGTTGTAATATCCCACTTAGAATAGAAGGGCATTATGGTAATTTTATCTTCATAAAATTAAATTTATGAAATTTATTTTATCTCTTTTATAGAAGAGTAATTTAACTTTTCATTAACTTAAGTCAAGAAACTATGTTAAGATAATTTTTGTACAAAACCATGAATGTACTTTTGGTGTTTTGAGTATTATTATAAAGGTTATAGAATTTATGTGATTATTTCATGTAGGGATAAAATAATTCTTAATCTAAGTTAGTTATCTCTTTCAGTCATAGATTATTTAAATTTATGTTAACCTTATGTTAATATTAATTTAAATAAACTTATCAATTTCACATGAATTGCTTAAATTCATATTAAAATTATGTTAATTATGATTTAAATAGTGAAACTGTGACTTGGGAATAGAACAAATTTAATATAATTTATTTCACCTTAAACTTGGGTTAAGAAGTGTATTTAAACTTACATTAATTTTATAAAATTAGTTTGTTTTTAAAATTTAAATTAGGGGTAATTCTGCCACAACTTCAAAAAGTTAGGCTAAATTTGTAATTAAGTGAAATACAGGGAAACTCGTACGTATATACTAAAAATGGGGCTGAATGTTCTTTCCCGTTCTGTTTTTTCTTCGATCCCGATCTCAACTTCAAACGTGAAATTCGCGCTCGTTTGTGACCGAAATTGAAATCCATAAAATCTGGTATTAAGATCAATCAGTTGAGAATCAAAAACCCATGATTTCTGCGTTGATTGATCCCCAAATCATCCCTAATTTCCCCTTTGAAGGAGATGGCGCGTTCAAGCTCGCTCGAATGGGAAACTTCAAAATTGGGCACAATTCGTATCAATTAGAGCGAGTAAATTTCAGGATTATATGTGTGTGTCGATCAAAGCTATGAAAGCCCTATAAATACCAAACAAATCGATGGGTTTTCGTCATCCAATTTTGCTCTAAACCGATCAAAAGTGCGTGAGTGCTCTGTTTTTGTGTTACATATTGTTTTGGTGGTTTTCCGGCGCATGTGACGTTCGACCGCCGTCAACATTCATCCTCGGTGGTAGCCCGCATTGCCATGAGTCCATATCTACAGACCCCGCTCTGCTTGGACCCCGAACGAGCCCATACGAGCCATCTGAATCCGGCTGTATATCAGCCCTTATTCGCCTATGTTCGATGTTGTCCGCGCTCTCCACTAGCACCGCCGCCTCGTTCCTACGTGCAACCGGTCTCTCGTACCTCCGTTCCCGTGCTCTCGCCTCCAGCCGCTCGTGAACCGCCACCATCGAGCAACCCTCTGGGAAGCACTAGAAATGGTGTGGTGCGGGTAACTACTGGATTGTATGTACATATTGTTGCACTGTTGGCCAAAGAGGAACTGCATATACCGGTGCTTGACCTAGTTGTTGGACCTGTTGTGGAAAACGATGCACCCAACAACAAAAATAGATAATCGGATGATATCTCCCTCGTATTCCATCCAATCTCCATCATATCCTCCACAAACTAGATGACATCAAGTCCACATATGCCCCCGCTACTATTTTATCTGTTGAGATACATCAGGTCAATGTGAAACATAACAGCGTATGCAAGCTTTGACGGCGTGATCAGTGCTATTTTGTAGTGCATATCTAGGAGTTGTTACCAGGTTTAAGGCGCCATTTGGTTGAATTTAGAGAACAATTGGAGATTATGGAGTTAAAGAGGAGAAGTGTGGTTTTGGTGGTCTGGAGGAGCTAATTGGAGACATCTAGAGGAAAATGAGTTGACCACCTGAGGAGATGGCTAATTTCCGAAGAAAATGACGCGGAAGAGAAGAGGGCCGCGGTCGGAAATTAATTAGGCCAATTCGAGAGCAAACCATGACCGCGGCCATCACGCGAGGCAAAGCAGCTTAAATTAATACAAGCCCGCGTGATGATGCTGATGATGGGCCAAAGTGGAGGAAATAGGGCCCAATAGAAGAAAAGCCCAAAAAGAATCGGCCGCGTGAATTGAAGCGGGAGTTCGGGCGCGTGAAATTGAAGCTGGAAGGAGAATTGGAAGATGATGCGGGCCATGATGTCAGCGAGAGAGAAGCTCCTGCTGGAGTGGGCTGCTGCATTGGTGTGGGGCCGAGAAGCTGATTTCACGAGTTGTACCGAGCTGCTGAACGAGACGAAGAAGCAGCCGCTGAACGGGATTAATTTGTCCCCAATTTTCATTGTTTATTTTTGGTTATTATTTTATTGTTATTTTCTTTTATTATTTTTAACACTTTAGAATTAGGTTAAAAACACTTTTAGTTAACCTAGTTGGAGGATCTTCAGACTCGTTTTCTTTCTGCCTCTAGGGTTTTAACCCATGGAGAACTAAACACGTTTGTTTCGCTAGACGATTGAAGCATTGCAATGGATTGGTTGTGAGATTTCTATTCCTTGTTCTTATTAAGTTGGTTTAATTCTCTTGAGCATATTGTCTATTGGTTTGTGTTGATTTATCTAGAGTTGCTAACTACGTTTATCGATATTTATCATAGTGCTAGGATTTGCATATAGCGGAATGCGGGTGCATATCTAGTAGCAAACACAATTGTTACATATAGTGGAATACGAGTGTGCAATTGTGAGAGAGAGTTATTTGCATGTTAAGTAGTAATGTTTTCTTCTATTTGCATGTATCCTATATCCTTGTTTGAATGCTATTGCTTTATTGATAGTAAGGTTTTCTTCTATTGATATTATGGTAAGTACTATCAACAACTGTCTGAATTGGTAGTTAATTACGATCAGGATGGGAACGACTATAAGATTGTGAAAAGAACTTGGAACAATAGTTATCAGTGATCAACCAGTTTTATCTGCAGTGTGGATATTTGTCTAATGGAATACTTCCACCCATCATACTTATTCTTTCTCTAAAGCTTGCATCCTTGTTACTCTGCGATCATACAAAAACCCCTCTGTTACTTGTCGGTTACACGTCTTTTGCATGCTAATCAACACTTAGAAATATCACTTCCTCCCTGTGGGATTCGACCCTTGCTTGCCTCTACTACTTGTTTAGGTTTGTTAGGTTTTATTTTGACCGGGTTTAAGACGACTAAAAACTCGTCCGTCATGGCGGGATCCTCCACTCTATCTTGTTGATGGGCCTCGACCGCCTCCGACATGGGAAAAACTTTACCGCCACGACCTCACTTGCGTCCATCGACCACACACCCTCGACCTCTGCCCTGCCACACCCCCTATTGCCAACCACTTTGTCCCCGCCACCTACAACACCTCCAAATGCAGGATTTTAGCTGCCTACCAACTGGTCGACACCACCAGTACCCTTGCAAGCCTCTCTTTGACCTCTATAGCCGGCCACGATCTCGTCGCCGCCCCTCGGATCAACGCCACCGCCATGGCTGCCAGTATCGATGTTAACTGTTGACATGGAAATCAGAGAGAAGTGAAGGAACAAAAAAGAAAAAGAAGAGAAGAGAAGAGAAGAGAGGAGAGGAGAGGAGTTCACATATGCAACACAAACGAGAAAGAAAGAAGAAAAACAAGAGGGCCATATGGTCTTCTTAACCTAGATTGAGCACTCGACCCTGTTGTATGTTCAATGAGATTGCATGACCCGTTAGAAAAACATTGTACAATTTGGCCACGTGTATCAGTTGCATGTTCAACTAGCATGTGTGGCCCTTTAAGAAAAAAATGAGCCATGCGAACCAGTTGCGTGCTCAAATATTATGCATGACATTTTATTATTATTATTATTTGAACAATTTGTTATCGGATAGTTTTTTATATGGAAATAATTCGAAATAATGACACAATAGAGAAACAAAAAATCATAAATGAGGGACTAACACGACTTGTGAAGGGTTAAGAATGACACAAACACGGGTTAGAACAAACAAACCTAACACAGTGTTTGATGTGCCGTCGAAGAGCAATCTGCATGGCACTAAGTTGGAAATGTGACAAAACTCCTAGGTCATGCTCCGACATAAGGAGACCATAGGAACCACACAACCACAACCACGCCCTCGATCTCAACCTAAACAACATCTCGAACAAACAACCAAAAATAGCCCTGCACCGACTAAATGCTTCTTAAACATATAGATACAAATCTATTATATAACTACTAAAGCAGAATACCAACTGTGCCACATGGCGCTCCGAAAATGAACCAAACCCCTCTGCTGCCACGTGACATCACGACATTGAATTTGTCACGTGTCATGCTCTCATTTTTTCGGTTGTTTTTTCGAAAATCTAATAAAATCAAAGAAAATAAAATCACTACCCATATTAATCGAATATGCATACAATATGAATATTCTTTATACTCTAATCTTTCCAAAAATTTAGCAAATAATATTCTCAGCCATATATTTTTTGTATGTAATCTATATCTATATACTATTACTAAAGATCTCATTTACTTAATAGATCTCATTTTATATTGTAAATGGAAAATGATATCCATCTAGCAAATATCATCCTTCTAAATAAGCCTAATATATTTTCATCAAAAACTTCCATTTATAACTCTTTATTTCAACTAATATATCAATACGATAAGCATATCTTCAAACTATATTACTAGAAATCCACCAAATCACTCTTTTAATTATTAACCTAATAAATTTGCACCAATATGGCAATATCATGATAAATGGATCAAAATGTTTTGATTAGAATAAATACTCCGTATTACCTAATACTATGGATAAATATGTAATAAGTTCGTGTAAACTTTGATATAATGATACGAGTTGCTAAATCCTCTCATCTTTCATTTTGAAATCCCTAGCCGTAATCTACTATATATCTACTAAAACAAAATACCCACTACGCCACGTGGCGCCCCCAAAATGAACCATACCTTTCTACTACCATGTGGTATCACGCCATTGATTTTGCCATGTGGCGAGCTCTTCTTTTTTTCGTTGTTTTTTCATAAATAAAATAAAATAAAATCTTTGTCCATATTAACAAGATATGCATATAATATGAATATTTTTGTAATCTATTCTTTCCAAAACGTAGCAAACAACATTATCATCCATATATTTATTTTGTACATAAATATATCTGTAATCATAAATTATTAGTCATATATTTATTTTGTAATCTATTATTTCCAAAACGCTACCAAGAATCTACTATATATCTACTAAACTAGAACCTAATTACGCCACATGACACTCTCTCATTAAATTCGCCACATGGCACTCTCTCTTTAAAACCGACACATGTCATTTTTTTAATTTTTAAAAATAAATCTAATTATAAATCAAAATTATTATCCTAAACCTATCACTCATTTTTTCCTAATTTAAATACAAATCAAGCACAAAGATTACAAGTTAATCACAAAGATTACAAATCTAAAATTTCCTAATTATATACAAATCCAAAATTTCCTAATCTACTATATATGTACTAAACTAGAACCTAATTACGCCACATGGCACTCCCTCATTAAAACCGCCACATGACGCTCCCTCATTAAAACCGCCACATGTCATTTTCTACTTTTTTTAATTTTTTAAAATAAATTTAAATTTAAATCAAATATTATTATCCTAAACCTATTACTCATTTTTGCCTAATTTAAATACAAATCAAGCACAAAGATTACAAGTTAATCAAAAAGATTACAAATCCAAAATTTCTTAATTATATACAAATCCAAAATTTTCTAATCATATACAAATCCAAAATTTCATAATCTGCTATATATCTACTAAACTAGAACCTATTTACGTCACATGACACTCCCTCATTAAAACCGTCATATGTCATTTTCTAATTTTTTCAATTTTTTAAAATAAATCTAATTGAAAATCAAAGATTATTATCCTAAATTTATCACTCATTTTGTTTCTAATTTAAATACAAATCAAGCACAAAGATTACAAGTTAATCACAAAGATTACAAATCCAAAATTTCCTAATTATATACAAATCCAAAATTTCCTAATTATCTGATGATTGAGATATGAAATTATTGATCCAAAATTGATTTTAATATAAATATTATCTAAATCTATTTTTTAATATATAGATTGATTTTAATAATTATTAATGTTTTTAATTCAAGATATATGATGTAAAAACCCATACTTGGCACAGGAATTACACTAGTATAAATAAAATGATAAGTATATATATGTTAAATTTTACCTTATTTGGTTGGATATGAGGTAGTGGGCTATAAGGCCCATTGCAAATATTTGAGAATGGACCAATATTTTTTTTCCCAAGCTTGTAGACCAAGCACGCAACAATTTAGATTATTAAAAAAGTTTTTTGTAAAACTTGCTCAGCAAGGACCACAAAGTGAAAGATTTCTTATACTTTTTTTTAATTTCATTGCGTGTTTAAAGGTGTAATATATTGTTTGTTGTTATCTTTTTTTTTTGATACAGTAAGAATTAGACTGGAAGCCACAAAGAATCAGTTTCTTAGTCTATAGTATCCTTTAGGATGAGAACTAAAAGCTCTACATTTGCTCTAATATCTTCCAAAGAAACCTGTTGTCCCATCTTAGCAATGAAGTCGGCCACAACGTTAGTCTCTCGGAAGACATGACGGATCTGCACTGAAGAAAACAGTTGTAAAACACAAAGGATATCAGAAATAAGAATTTCAATATCCTATGGACAGTGCCAGATTTTATTAAGGATGTTAACAATGGTTAGGTTATCGCATTCAACTTGGATATTTTTAATGCCTAATTCATAGGCTTTAACCAACGCATTTCTAACTACAATAGTTTCTGTTTTTAGTGGGGTTGAGGTTCCATTTTTTCCTCCAAACAAGAAAGTTGAATCACCTTTGTTATTTCTAAAAATGTATCCATAGCTAGAATCTCTATTCGTTTTGGTAGATCCATCAGTGTTGATTTTGATAGAACTCTCTGATGGTTTTTTCCATTTCATATGTGTTCCTCTTGGATTTTTGTTGTTGGCTTTTTTCTTTACAATTTCATGTAAACAGTCTGGGTTCCAATGTTTTGTTTGTTTCCAGTTATGAATTTGGTTTTTGATATAGATAGGTACATCCCTTATCATGTTTGTATCATCATTAGATCTTCCAAAGCTTTGTTGGTTTCTATAAAACCAAATTCCCCACCACGAAACAACCAGTTCCTCGAATTGTGATTGATTGGTTTTGTTTCTAATTTCTTCAACTATTTCATATGTTTTTTTATTTCCAAGTTTTAAAGACCTAATAATTCCCAATGTTTGGTTATTTACTCTTTCTATTGTCTTCATGGTGTGGTTACACTGAAAGAGAAAATGATTCAGGTCTTCAATTTGTGCATTACATCGAATACATCCCTAGGGTAATGCAACACCTTTTTCAGCAAGTCTAACTTTTGTCGGCAGTCCATTTTTCATGATTTTCCAAACAAAATTCTTAACCTTAGGATATGTATCCCACTTCCAAATCCAAGAAGAGTCGTAGGCCGTATACGTTTTGTTCTTGTGAATCATTTCCATAGCCGTTTTTGTAGAAAACCAACCATTTTTACTTGCCTTCCAGTACATTATGTCATGTATATTGTTTATCGGGATTGGTGTGGATATAATTTGATTAGATATGTCAGATGGTAATATTTGTTCAATCAGAGCCTTATTCCATGTTTTGTCTAGTAAGATGAAATCCGCCACCAAAGCCTTCGTGTTCTGATTTGGTTGCATTGTGATTTTGTCACATAAAGGTGTCGTGGAGATCCATTTGTCAGTCCAAAATTTGATTGTTCTGCCATTATCGACTTGCCAGATGAGTACCTTCTTAAATTCATCCAGAATTTCAGTCATTTTTGTCCACTACAAGAGCAGTTCCATTTTTTCTCATATTGTAGAATATTTGTTGTTTTTAGGTATTTTTCAGTAATGATTTTTACCCAGAAATTTTATTGTTCAGCCAAAATTTTCCATAATTATTTAAATTGGAGTGCTTTATTCATGTCCTTTGATTTTGTCAATCCCAGTCCTCCTTGTCTGTTTTGGTTTGCAAATCTTTTCCCATTCAATGAGAGGTTTGTATGAGGGGTCTTTATTCCAGAAAAATGATCTTTTAAGTTTATCGAGATCATTATGGGTTTGTGCGGGAAGCATGAAGCTTTGCATAAGGTAATTAGGTCATGATGCCAGATAGGCTTTAATTAAAGTTGTTATGCCTGCTTGTGATAAGGAATTAGCTTTCCATTTGGTAAGTTGTTGTTGTGAGCTAGTCAAAAGATACCGCAAAGGTACTCGAATTCACTCTATCATTGATGATTGGGCATCCAAGATATTTCTCAAGAGACACCATGTTTGTGATTGTAAGAATTCCTTTTATCGCCTTTTTTTTTATGTTAGTCACTTTTTTTGTGACTTGAAAGGCCGATTTGTGGAAATTGACTTTCTGTCCGGAAATTTTACAATAATCATCTACAATGTCCTTAATTTTTTGCAATTTTCCTGTTTTGCTTTTGAGAAGATCATAATATCATCCGCAAAGGCAAGGAAAGGGATTCGAGTGCCTTGTCTACAGATTTGGAAACCAATAGGTTTCCTGGGCCTATCTGCTGCTTGTTGGAGTTTTCGAGCTAAGATTTCAGATCCAATTATAAAGAGGAAAGGAGAGAGGGGATCCCCTTGACAAATTCCTCTGGTTGGTTTCTAGAACCAAGAAGGATATCGTGGTGATACATTCTCTGATCCATTTAATAAATATTTCATCAAACTCGAATCTTTCCATAGTTTTTAAGATAAAATTCCATTCGATTCTATCATACGCTTTTTCCATGTCTAGTTTTAGGGCTATAAAACCCTCGGTTCCTTGTTTTGCTTTGAACGAGTGAAAAATCTCACGAGTTATTAAGATATTATCTTGGATAACTCTGTTCGCAACAAAAGCTCCCTGTAAAGGATGAATCAATTTTTCCATAGTACTTTTCAGTCTTGTTGTCAAAATGTTAGATATTATAGAGCATAGACTTATCGGCATGTAGTAGTTTGTAGAGTTAGGGTTGTTGCATTTTGGGATCAAATATATAAATGTATGGTTTATTTGTTTTAGAAGTTTCCCCGAAAGGAAGAAGCTTTTAACTGCTTGTGTCACAGATGGTCCTACAATGTCCCAATATTTTTGATAAAACTCTGTTGTCATCCCATCCGGGCCAGGAGATTTATCCGATCCAATGTCAAAGACATCTCTTTTGATCTCATCATTGGATACATTTCTAGTTAAGTTTTCATTATCCTCTGTTGAGATTTCATTATGAATCAGGTCAAGGTTTTCCTATAATAAACTTTCATTCAATTCTTCACTTCTAAATCTTTTGATGAAATTATTTCTGATTTCATTTCTAATGTTTTCTTCTCCAATTATGCTCGTTCTTTCTTGTGTTTTAATTTCTTTTATGATTTTTCTATTTCTACGTCCACTTGCTATTTTATGAAAATAGCTTGCATTAGTATCGTTAAACTTGATATGTTTAACCTTAGCTCTTCGGTTCCAGAAAATCTTATGAAAGCACAAAAGTTTTTCCTTTTTTTCAATTAGTCTGTTTTGTTTTTGGATGAGATTACTAGCCGAACTTAAGCAGATATCAATTTGGGTATCTGACAATTGTTTTTCAATATTTTGTAGTTGGGTAAAAACATTACCGAAGGTGGTTTTGTTCCATATTTTGACATGTTTTTTTAATAATTGTGTCTTGGATACTAGATCATACATTCTGGAACAACGATAATTTGTTCTCCGAGCTTGTTTTACGACGTTCCTGAAGTCCTTTCTTGTCATCCAATTTTTTTCAAATTTAAAAGGTTGATTTTTGGAAGGTATGGAAGGTGCTAGTTCAATGGAAATCAGACAGTGATCAAAACTAGTGAAAGCATATTGTGTAGTACAAAGATTTGGATACCATTGTAAGATTTGGTGATGAATAAGAACTCTGTCAAGTTTTTCATAGATATTATAAATTTCTGTTTTGTTTTTTCACCAGGTAAAGATATTCCCTTGTATCGGGATATCCAATAATTCACAGTCATTTTTAAAGTTTCTTAATCTTGTAAATTTTGTAAATGGTGGAGCGCATCCACCGATTTTTTCCGTTGGATCTTGTATTTCATTGAGGTCTCCCATAATGATACATGGATAGGCACTATTTTTGATAAAGGAACTTATTTCTTCCCAGAATGCATTTTTACCTGATTCATTTGGGGTTGCATACGTGAGCACAAGCAACGCTTTAATGTTTGTACATAGGTTTGAATACTTAATACTGATAAATCTTGTTTCGATTTTATCTATTTCTAGTAATTCATCTGTAAGTTGATACGTTTTCCACATAACACATATGCCCCCAACAAATCCAGTGGCCGATACACAGTGAAATTGGTCAAAACCTGCTTTCTTCCAAAGTTTGTCACTCGATACTTTGTTTGTTCGTGTTTTAAATAATGCGAGTAATTGAATCTGTTCAATTTTTCAAAAGTATTCAATATCCATTCAAATGGTTTTTCTTCCAATTCCTCTACAGTTCCAGGTTGTAATCTTCATAAAAAACCAATTGGATTAACGCCCCCATATCCAAAGACATTTAGGGGTCTTTATTGTCAATTGATTAAAAAAACCTTATGCTAAATGTGTAAAGCAAGAGCTTCAGGAATATAGTATAGTTTTGAGTGTTTTTTTGTCTTGAACTTTCCACTAATGTTTGTTGCTATTATTTTTGTGTTGGGATTATTGTCCACTAAAGGCACTACGTGCATAGTGTTGTCATTGCTCGAGAGTGAGATAGGTTTAGTAATAGATTGGTTTAGTAAAAGAATCCCTTTAAAACACAAGCCACACTTAATACAGTATGGGGTACGGTGTTAGTGAGAAATGAAGCAACATTCTTCATGGGAATGTAAAATGTCACACATAGAGCATATCTCAAGGTCTGTTCTGGAAGATAATAATGTTATAAAACCTCACATTTTTGGATTTTCAATTGTATTGGTGTAATTGTAATTGTTCCAGTAAAGTTATCAAGGGTTTTCTTATCAAAAAGATAACAAAGCTTTGATAATCAAACAAAGATACAAAACACAGGAAAAAATCTTGTATAACACAATGTCTCATAATAGCTACAGACACTTTAGTCATTTTAACATGGCTCTTAACGAGGGGGCTATGCAACAAGTGCATATCCCATGTGTTTTAGGGGGCTATGTAACAAGTGCATATCCCATGTGTTTCAATCAAGATTGTTTAGGGAGTTGAAGCTCCAAAAGAGTTTGTTCAGGGTATGATTTTTCATACTGTAATTTCTTTGGTAATGCCAAATTCTGGCAATAGCCTTGAGGCAGAATTTGTTGTCTTCAGTTTTGGAGATTTTGTTCCATTTGAGAATCACATGTAAACACAACCAGAAAGCAACAATTCTATTAATTATTTTGTAGTTAGTGCACTGATGTAAAGGAAGAGATCTCACCAAATGGTAATTGTTGTTCAGGATTTTTAAGGTATTTTCTCTATACTAATGATTAAACCACCACAGTCTGGAGAAGAAAGTCAGCCAACTACTCCAAATCCAGGAAGGGTCTGTATTGTCATTCTCAAGATTAGCATAGCAGTTAAAAAGATTAAGAAATGCAAAATTTAAAGAAATCTGCACTTCATAAGGATAGTTATTCAAAGGATTCATTTTAAAAGTGCCAATGCTAGATAAGGAGCAGAAATGGCAATTAAGCCAACCTCCCATTTGTTCACCAATATTCAACTCCTTCACAGTTTCCATCGACACGTACAAAGTCACAAGTTCAAGGTTGTAAATGGTCTTAAGACAACATAAAGGAAAATAGCACCAAAGGTTCAAAAACTTCACTTCATAGAAGTTCAGATTCCCATAAGCAGTAAGAGAATCAAAGGACCAGATCAGTTTCCATCGACATATACATGAGTTGTTGGCTTGTTTCCTTCCAATAGAGTGTGTCAATAGAACAAGTCTCTAAGAGATCAAGATCTCAGTTAATTTGTTCAGATAATGTGGGTTCAGCTGGTTATTATGTTCAGAAACCATCAACACTTTGTATTCCCACTCAAAAACATGATGGGGTAATTGTTCAAAGTTTGATTGTTCCGTACTTAATCCACCGCCAAGGTGTCCTTCCAAATACTTCTGGGAAGGTAAATCACAGATCCACATCCAAAGGCATGAAATCAACAAAGAAACCTTAAGATTAGGTTTTCGAGAGTAATAAGTCATTTTTAGAGGGCTAAAGGTCTCAAAATAAGAGACAAACACAAAAACAAAAAAGAAACACACCACTGAGCAGAAATGAGAGAACGGAGGAGCAAAACCAAAGAGAAATTCAGGAAAGATAGACTCAGAACAATAGAACCTGGAAAATCGTTTGGAATCCCAACCAAGATTGGTCCCTGAATGTTGGTTGGCGGAGTGAAGCACCCGATGAACACCAGAGAAACGGATCTTAAAAGCGACACCCCACCAGCACCACTGGTGCTCTTGTTTGACCACCACCTCACCACGAATGGGAGCGGCTAAAGAAGACAACGACAGCGACATGAACGACCAGATGCAAGAAACCCATGTGTTGGTGTTGTAACTGAGAGCAGCGATGGGAGATCTGGTGCAGGGTTCAAGAGGAAAACTGAGATCTGGGTTGTGAGGGTTTGCATCATCCGGGATGAGAAGCGGCTCGACATCAAGGCTCAAGTTAAAGATGAAAAAGAGGAAGATCAGTTGAAAGTTATGGGTGACATTGAGGTGCCAAAGGTTGGTGCAATCAGTCCCGAATTTGGGGAGGGTGAATCGGAGATGCTGGGAAACGCCCCGATCCAAGTGATGACACCTATTTTATACATATTTTAGGAGTCTAGTTGCATATTAGAATAGTTCATCTGCATGCATATTTTATATCTTTTATTGTTAATTTTGCATTATTTTGTATTCGGAGTCTACACTCGTACTTTTATGATTTCAGATATTTTAGGTGCAATTTAAGGGTGATACGAGATTAAATAAGTTGGTCCAATGCACAAGCAAAATTTAATAGTGGGCCACGGCCCAGCATTGCAAAGCATGCGGCTACAGGTGTAGTTGGGAGACGTTTCCTTGTACTGCTATTCGGGCCAAGTATTTCAATTGGGCCTCACCCGCCACTTCGGAGAGAGAGATTAGCTGGGAGGAGTTTGGACTTTATAATGTAGCTTTAATTTAGGTTTAGAGGGGGTTTTTGTTTTTGGAGTTTTTGGTTTTAGCTTCTGCCGCAGACAGAGGGGTGGAACTTCATGAAGGAATTTTGGCCTTTTGCATGGATTAAAGATTGGTATTATTGTTCTAGCTTTCGTTTGGATTATTTTGACATTGAGATTAAGTTATTTTATCTCTTATTTTTGTTGAATAATTCATGCATATTGATGGCTAGTTTAATCTATTGTTTATCTTCGATCGTGCTTGGCTAAATTCCTAGTTCTAGGGTTATGGTGATCTCGACGATGCGTAAGTAATTAGAATTACTTTTTGGCCTGAATTGAAATCTGAAACCTTGTTTGATTCAATCCTAGAGTTCTTAATGCAATTGATGAATGTCAATTAGGTTTCTATTAGGTTTGAGTCTGAAAGGAGATAACCTCAATAGATAACTCAGATAGGGTATGAGTCTGAAAGGAGATTACTTTATTAGACTACTAGGAATTGAACCTGAGTGTTATTTGTGCGACATCAACTTAATTACTCTTGAGGATTAATAGGCTATCATAGATGTTCTAGGTTTGAGTTGGATTAGCGGAGCGCGACATCGAATGTTATTTCAGTTTATTCCTAGACTCTAAGTGCGTTAAAGGGTTTGGATGAGATTAGCTCTGCACGACAGCGATTGTTAGTTTAGTCCAGGCACGTTTACTATCGTCTGAAAGGAGTTAGTAGATTACCTTAGATAGCTTACCTTCAAATAATTTGGACTAGATTCAGGTAAAGTGTGATTCTCTTTATTGTTGCATCGTTGCGGTGATCCTTAACCTTAGACACATTTATCCCATTGATTTTATCCTGTTTTATTTGTTATTATTTGTTAGCTTAGTTATAGTTTTTCCAATCTCATATATTTTCGGCCTAGTTCACTGATAGCGTTTCAATTAATATTACATTGGTCTCTGTGGGATCGACACTTGACTACTACAACTGATCTCGTACACTTGCGGGTAGGTTTTAGCCACATCACCAAGTCAATACAATGGGTCTTACTATTGTTGCAGTTGGGTTGAGGGAGATCTGAGGTTAAAGCATCAAGGAGAAGGGATGGAGTACACAACGGCGGCCAAGGTTTTTCTAGGGTTCGAGAGAGCATTTTCATCGTCTGATGGATATATGTGCCCTTGAAATGTTTGTTGTTATCTTTGCTAATGAGTGGTGTGCACCACTATCAATTTTAATATTTTAATTATCTTTTTAAATGCTGAAAATGGGCTAATTAAATGTGGGCTTTCTCATATAGCCCAGAAAGAAAACAAGACATAATTGTTTTTTTTCCTAATGTTGAACAATGTATGAGTTGCTTGCTAAGGAAGCATAGTTTATAATGTGCTCCTGTACAAGGTGAAGGGCGCCAAGATCTCAGTTTATGAACCTCTCGGTTGAACTCTCAAAAGATGACATTTTAATGTGTTTTTGGTTGTGTTTAGGGAATAGCTTGATGGAGGCTGATTTGGAAAGGGAAAGGATATAACTCTTCAAGAAGAAAATTTGAGAAGAGTTTGGGATAGACAACTTAGGATCCTTGGATGCAACTCACCAAGAAACACAAGACGAAATTGATTGACAATGGATGTAACACACCAAGATCAAACAATCTCCTTTGGATATGACGCACCAAAGGTTGTTTTGGATGTAACTCACCAAAACGAGAACTAAGACATTCAAGGATAGGAACCACCTTGAAGCCATCGTCCATGAAGCTTAAACTCACGAAATTATGTTATCTCTCCATTCAAGCTTAAGGAATTACAATGCAAGGCAGCCTATAAATAGGTGCCAAAAGAAATTAAAGAAAACACAAAAATAGCAAGCACTACTTGGTCCACTAACTAGACCACTCCTAAACCCACTACTTGAGTATTTTTAGGGAATTAAAAATGCTAAAAATTTCACAAATAATCTAATCCTAAGCAGCTCATAAAAACACATAAAATACATCATTATAACATCTGGTTCGGACTTAATCCTTCATCCTCGGTGCACCGGTCTTGACACGTCCTTGATGTGACCCATGATCACATCATCCTCCCCTCCTTTAAGAAGATTCGTCCCCGAATCTTCGTTATCTCTTCTTGTGAAGAACTCATGGGGCATTGGCCATTTGCGCTTGGTTGTTTTGTCTTCACAGCTCAGCATGTGTTTAAGAACCTTCTCATTTTGCCTCAATGCAGTCAGACTCATAGGCTCAATCATGTGCACCTTTTGATTCCGGATCAAGTGATATCGATTGCTCCGCCCCTTGTGCAGAACACAACGATCATATTGCCATGGCCTGCCCAAAATTAATGCAGGCGACTTGCTAGGCATCACCAAGCAAGTCACAACATCCTTGTAGTCCTCTAGGCATATGGCTACGTCAGCCACTTTATCCGCTACGATTCGGTGATCCTTGCTGAGCCAGCCTATATGAACCGCCGCAGCCATGGTCCTTATAGGGATAGCTAAACATTGGACCACATGTTCCGCCATGACGTTGCATTCTCTCCCACTATCAACCACGGCAATCCACGGAATGAGGCTCTTCCCAATAAAACAAGTATGGTAGCATGTGAGCTTGCGCTGATCGGAAACAACCCAAGGATCGGAGTCCATGTTTGGCATCTCTCGGATGAGCTCTTCCTTTAGTAGGCTAGTCTCCTCTTGATCATCATACACGACATCAAAATTGATAGGTTCAGGCGGGTTGATGCTGAGCATACTGATCATCATACACGACATCAAAATGTCATCTTTTGAGAGTTCAGTCGAGAGGTTCCTAAACCGAGATCTTGGCGCCCTTCACCTTGTACAGAAAGAGATCATGGCATGTGCTTGAGCACATTATGTGGTATCAGAGCTAGCAAGGTATTGCTCCAAACTTGGCTTTAAAAGTTAAAGAAACTTCAGTTTTGCAAGCCTAGACGTCCAGCCCTAGGTTCTGCGTCGTTGTATTTTGTCATTGAGTCTTGCTTTGAGTCTGGTTTTTTGTCTTGTGTTTGAGTCGTGTCTTGGTGTTTTTCCTAAGTGTTTTGGCTGTGTTTTTGGGCGGAGAAACCAAGAGAGAGTCGAGCCTAAGAGAGAATCCAAGTGGTTAGTTAGTTCCTACATTTTAGGGATTTGTTGTCGGGGTTGTTGTGGGACGATTCTGTGGTAGTTGCAGCCCTTGAATTGCTCATTTTTTGTTGTTTATTTTTTTGTCATGATATTCAAAAATTGTTGGAGTCTTGGTCGTGCCTCTTGGCTGCAAACTATCCTTGAATTTTCATGACACTTACGCTAGAATTAAGCCTCAACGTCTAGGATACGGGAAAGGCTTGATTGCTATTAATTGAATTGTGTTGTTCAAATTGTAAGGCATATTTGCTGCCATTTAGACGTCTATTTTCAGTCATAAAAAAAAACGAGAGAAGAAGTATTGCATTGCATCAAGGGAAAAGTGGTTGATTTCGGAAACACCCGGCCTATTAACAAAAGGGAAGGCCATAGAAAAAGTGAATCAACACCTTGAAAAGTTCAAAAAGAAAATTTGCTGCATTTAGAAGTGTGATTCAATTCAGTTTTTATACACAAGTTATCCATTTGTAAAGCAATTGAGCTTAGTAGCTTCTTTGACGTTGCTTGCTTGATTGTTGTTCAAAGTGTCTCAAGTTCTTGTGTTGTTTGTTGCTACTTCTTTTGTTCATTTTATTGAGTCTAGGGACCTTGAGCCTTGCCCAATTAGGAGTGTTTGTTTGCTGAAAAGTCTTGGCTTTAAAACAAGTATAGAGCTCCTTGCTAGCTTATGGTCCATTGAGTAGTTTAGTGTCTTTGAGGACTTCTTGCTTGGCTGCCTTTTGTTGTCTCTTTCATGTCAAGGATATGTCAAGACAAGAACTAAAGGAGATGTCTAGCATCGGCCACATTCCCCGAAAGGACTTCTTCTACTTTCGGGCACATGGAGCATCATGTAGGGAGGCTCGCTATCTTGCTCAACAAGAAGCTAATCCATACATGAGGTACAAGCCTAGCCCTTATTATTACAACTCTCAATATTATTCAGCTAACCAATATGTGCAGCCTAAGGGAGCCTATGGTTCACCTAATCCGCATGTTAGCACACCCCAAAGGAGAGAAAGAGTGAGCCCTCAACCACCTCGGGTTAGGACACGTGACATCGTGTGTGTCATGTGTGAAGGGAGATGCCACTTAGCTGAAATTTGTCCAAACCAATACTACACTTATAAGGACGAAGGGTCCCTTGAGAGTGAAGTCTTGGTTACTTCTTGTAAGGATGAGGACGTCCAGATTAGTCCTTGTGCTAGCCACACTTCTCAAGTTAAAGAGGTCGGAGAGGATCCGCCTAAGGTTCTTGATGCCAAGAAAGAGAATTTGGCTGTTCAAGGAGGGGACGTTTTGGCCAAGGACTTGGTTGAAGAAGAGCCTAAAGACGAGGATGTTCTTGCTATTGAACCTCATTTGTCAATGGCCAACGGAGAGGAGCTTGAACCAAAGGAAAAACAAGAGGATGTTGTAGAAACATCTCCTTCACCTAAAAGGAGCAAGCAACGACCCACCATTGCGTGTAGCTCCCTAAATTTATTGGCTACTCCATGGATGGATGCAACACCTATGGTTTCCTCGTACTTACCATTCTCACTCCAAGAAGAGGTCAATGCCATGGATGTTAAGCCTTCCAAGGAAACAAATTTTGGCCATTAAATGGAGAAGACGCATCTAAGGGAAGTATCACTTGTCTCTACTTTTCTTATTCTTTCCCATTTGCTTGAATATGAATATTTTTTTAGGGTAGAGAATCTCATGTGCTAAATTCTGTTTTTGCATGTAGAACTAGATACGCATGTGTGCATCATATCTCTCATTCTCAATTCTTGTTGCATGCTAGATATCTTGTTCAATACATTACTTTTGTAGATAAATATGTCATGTGTATATCATGTTCCATCATTAAGCACATATTTAGAAAGAAATTGGGCAATACTTGTGCATGAAGGTTCATTCATGGACATTCTATAGATCCAAGTAGGTTTGCTATCACATTTCCTTCGTTCTTATGTATTTCTTGATACCTCACTTCCATAGTTTGCATTTGTGCAGATTCAAGTGAGTTATGACTCTTTCTAGAAGCGCATTCGGATTCGAGGACGAATCCTTTCGAAGGGGGAGAGGATGATGTGACCATGGGTTCCATCAAGTGAGCCAAAGAAGCCTAGACGTCTATGAAGGCTCAAGTGATGGTTCAAGTGCTTCAAATGATAAAGAAGAGCTTCCTCCCGAGCCATCACTAAGGCTCGAGTCAAGCATCCTAGTGGGCTCGAGTCAAGTCAATCAAGGGAGCTCAAGAAGGATTCTTGGAGCATGAAAGTTCTCCCAAGCCTCGGAGCCCTCAATCAAGTCTCAAAGGAGCTCGTTTCTCTTATTGTGGCGCGTCCGAGTGCATGATTTATATTGGAGTTTTTCCTATGGGTTTTATGACATTCTTAGACATATTTTAAGCTTGTTTTAAGTATTATTTTCATCTTGTAGCCTTGAAAGGCACCATTGGGCCTTAATGGGCCGATCAGCCTTGTTTTTTGGGCTTTCCTTAGACGTTTCCCTTTCCCTTGCTTGCCTATAGAGGCAGCTGCTCCTTCATTTCAAAAAAAACGTTGAATTGAAGAAGATTACTGTTATTTGGTTCTCTCCAAAACTCTCTCATGATCTCATTTCCTTGTGAGTGATATTAAGGCTTCCCCTTTGATTGAATCCTTTGAGTGAGTCATATCTTGAAGGATCGATCGAGTCTACTCTTGTTGGTGAGTCATATCCAACCAAGAGGAGACATATCCATCAACTTCCATCTCCATTTTCACGCCAACCACCAACATCCACAACAATCATCTTGCTGAATTCCTTCCCGAAACTTTCAGCGACCCCTCAGTAAAGGTGCCATAACTTTCGTTTCCGTGATCCAATTGCGCTCCAATTTTGAGGACATCATCTAGACGTCCGGATCTAACTCTGGGAGTTGGAATCATCCAATTTGGAGTTCGGATCCTAGAGAACGACCCCGTTGAACCCAGGGAAGATTTCTGGTAGTTGCTGACCGTTCCTTGGAGGTCTAGGGGGCTTGCCTTGCACCGCGCCTTCATTGATCCTTTGATCTCATCAGTTTATGTTGAGATTATATATTTTTTCTCTTTTAAACGAAACTAAAAAGCTTACGAGAGAAGCAAAATGAGAAATTACAGAGGGATGGTGAGGCAAAGCAGTCCGGAAGAAGCTCGTGATGGGATCGAGTTTTCGAGTGTGAATTTTAGCAATCCGAACAGTGGGTTGTATTAAGAAGATTTGGTTTGAGATTCTTGGTGGCTTGAGCCGGCAGTTCGGGTTTGGATCAAGGTAATTCGTATGGGTCCGAACGCATCAGATTTGAAGTGGTTAAGGCTTGGGGTGGGGTGATCCGCTATAGTTTGGCCAAGAGTGAGGCGGATTTGTGGAAGTACGGACATAAAGAAGTGGTGTTTTTAGGTTTAGGGTTTAGGATCCGCTATACATATCCCTTAAGCAATTTGGGTTGGAAAATTGGTTGCAGTTGTTGAAATTGAATAAGGGATATGTTCAATTTTTAGGTTTAGTCATGTTTGAATTAGTTAATTTGGTGAGCAAGTTCATCAAGAAGTGGTGTTTCAGACTCTTGGTGTTTTGGTTACAATTATTAAAATTGGATATAGACAACTCTAGATTGATGTGGGTTGGATCGAAACGATTTAGGCTGGGTGGTGCCATGATAAGGGTCATTCAAGTTTTTTTACAGGTTTTTTGTTACTTCCATAATAGAAGAAAATTTTTGAAGTGAGAAACTCACCCATGATTTTACACTAGAAGAGTTATTACCAAAAAGAGATAAAAACCCTTATTTGGATACCTCAAAGTGTATAGAGTTGTTAATATTTGGAAACCCTCATATTAATTTGGTGTTGCTGTTGAAGATGATAGTAGTTGTTGTTTGGGGTTTCCCCTGAATGTTTATAAGAAAATTCTCATTTGATTGAGTTATAAGAATTGATGACTAATAGTTTGGTGTTGGAGTTGGGGTTCGATTTCAGATTTTGGAATTTGAGCGTTTAGAGAGAGAAGAGAGCACTCTCACTCTTTCTTATGACCCAAGACTGGCCGTTTTTGTTATCGAATAGTTGTATTATATTAGTGAGTCGCCTAGTGTTAATGTAATCTATCCACACATATGTATGACTTAAGGTATGTTTGAATTTCTAAAATAATACATTATCTTACATTAAATGTGACATTTAATGTAGAATAATGCAATTGTTATATTATTTATTGTACATGCTTTTGAAAGTTTAACTTTGGTTTGAGAAAAAAAAATTGATACAAACATGGAGTAAGGTTTCGGTGCGGACGGTTCTTACGGTGCGGACATACACTTTAAGGTCTTAAATGTACACTTTAACGTCTTAAATGTACACTTTTATAAAAAAATAAGAAAATAAAAAAAAACTCAATTTTTTTTCAAGCATTTTTTTATTTTTTTACAAAAGTGTATATTTAAGACATTAAAATACACATTTAAGACTATAAAATATATATCCGTACGTCCCTTCCCATATGATCCAAACTCACATAAATGAAATGTCTCTTAAAAATAGCATCCTCTTTGTAAATTAACGAGGGGGCCAAAATGAATCCATGGGCGTGGATTTACATGGTATTGTTCATCCTCATCCCTTTCACCAAACAATCACATCTCCCAACAACTCCTCCTCTACCAGTCCTCCCCCTCCCGTCCTTCTCCCAGCTCCAATGGCAGCAGCGGGAGCTCATCATGTTCCTCCACTTCGGCGTCAACACCTTCACCGACTCCGAGTGGGGCTCCGGCGCCGAATCCCCCTCCCTCTTCCGCCCCTCCGCCCTCGACGCCTCCCAGTGGGCCACAACCGCCTCCTCCGCCGGCATCTCCCTCATCATCCTCACCGCCAAGCACCACGACGGATTCTGCCTCTGGCCGTCGTCCTACACCGATCACTCCGTCGTTCGCAGCCCCTGGCGTGACGGCCGCGGTGATGTCGTCGCCGAGTTCGTCTCCGCTGCCGGGGATGCAGGCATCGATGTCGGATTGTACTTGTCACCTTGGGACCGCCACGATCGGAGGTACGGGAGCGAGGTTGAGTATAATGAGTTCTATCTGGCGCAGTTACACGAGCTTCTCACCAGGTGAGCTTTCGTTTTTTATTTTTCTGCTAAAATTGGTCAAATTTTCTGCGATTTCAAACTGGATTTGGGATAGATTGTGGAGTTCCAAGAGTTGGAAGGTGAATTCGAATCTAGAATTCCGTTGTGGTTTGAATTCAGCGAACTAGAAATCGGAAAGATCTCAAGTTCGTTCTAGATTTGCTGGTAAAAAGTTGATTGAATCGGAGGTTTTACCATTTCGTAGGAGGAATTGAAGCTTGCTACACAAATTAAGCTCTTCACATTGCTCCCACCCAACTAATGGGAAAAACACCCCAATCAACAACAAAATTACCCCAATCAACAACAAAATTACCAGTACAATAATAATCAATCACCCCACTCAACAACAACAACAACTCACAACATCAGCAAGAAGAATATATAATCAACAATCTGAAAAATAAGTGGGAATAGAGAGGAGCTCCTCTCAAAACACCCAAAACCCAAAAGGGAAAATTTCGGATAACCTTCCACAGTTCCACTAAAAGCTAAGGGTAACCTCACTACCACAAGTCATCTTTGATGGGACAAACTTCCACACCAAAACTTCCTTCATTTCATTCATCTTGAAAGAGGATAATAAGAAGCAACCCCTCAATAAATCTGTGGAGTTTGACACTCTCATACAGCCTTCACAACCTAAATCTGTGAAAGAAAACAATACCCCCAAGGTTTCACTCTCAAATATAGCTAATTACCAAAATCGAACCCCTCAATAAATCTGTCGGATCTCTTGCTTTGATCTGTTTTTCCACACGGCTACACCACTTAGAGGTTCAATCGACCTCAGCTGATCCTACTGTGGCCATTGCCCGCTATTGTTGGTCCCTCCAACCTCCATTGCAAATTAATCTAATGTTTGTGATGGTTGTGCCTTGGCCAGCCACACGAGCCCATTTGAGGTGTTTATAGTATAAATTCATACCATTACGACCATTATTAGGTCGACCCATGCTCGATCTTCCACTTTCGAGTTCGACCTTGGCTTCTCCGCTGTCGGCGACGGTCGGGGTTGATTGAACCCTAAACCAAAAATCCCATCCGGAAAACTGAAGATGGAGAGAGGAAAGTGGCAGTGTCTTTCCAAAGGAAAAATCAAAAAAAAAAAAAACCTTTATTGATTGAACCCAAAACCAAAAATCTTGTGCCTCTGGCGTCTTGCACAGCCATGTCATAAGAACTTGAACAGATAAACAAAAAAACTAAAAACAAAAACAAACGAAAAAAAAAAAGACAAAACTAAATTGGTAAGCAGCGTACTCAGTACGCTAGCTTACTTTTGCCTTCTGTGCATTATATTATTTTAATATTTAAATGCTCTCAGCTTTTTGAGCAACCAAGTAAAAAGTAAGACCCTTTATATGGGACCCACCAAAATTTGATAATTTTAACATGTATATTTTCATATGTATGTTTGGTGTTATTTGAATAATTCAAATACCTTTCTTGGGCCCGCTTCACTGATCTTGAATTATTTACGCAATGGCAAAAACCTAAAACAATCAATATTATCCTCTATACATGTTTTTATTTATATTTAAAAAAAAAAAAATTGACCAAAACTAATGAAATAACAAAACAAAAAAAACAAATTAACATAGAGTAAATAAGTATACTCTTTTAAAAAAAAAATCAAACACAAACATTAACAACTGTACCCCATTAAAGCTCACAGTTTGGGACTAATTTTACATGGTTTACCCTTGCAGAATGACCCTCCTAGGCTTCGTTCGGTAGAAAAAAAATTCAACTTCAACTAGTTGAAGTTTAAGTAAAAACTTCATGTTGGGGGGAGACATTAAGCATTTGTTTCAATTAGTTGAAGCAAATCAAGGCAAATTTTAACTTCAACTAATTGAATCCGATTTTCTATCGAACACAGCCCTACCGGTGGCCTTCTAAAACCCAACAAAGTTCAAGTAAGAATCATTATGACTTACACTGGGCGCAAAATATAAACAATTAAAATAGACCCAAAACCTAGAAAAAACAATATGTCTCCGTATAATAGAACTTGGTGTTAAATAATCTATAAAAATAGCTCAAACAAAACTTTAATTACACCGTTATGGCATATGGCATTATGGCTTCAAAACCATTACACTCAATATTACCAAATGGTAAGACTAATTGATGTTCTCTTTTCACATCAATTTTCACCCTTGTTTATATATTGCGGTTCCGTTTGTTTCAAATATGGGTGATAAATTCCTCGCTGCATTTGTGGAGCTGGTCTAGGGTGATGCTTGAGTGTTCGGTCGTGGTCATGGTTGTGTCTGTGGCTCAATGAAGACCCCTCTTGAACGAGGGCAACGTCATTGTTGAAGCTCCTGAAGATCCCTCTTTGAAGAGATGGTAACGTCATGGTAGTCCGTTTAGCACCTACGTAGGAGTTCTCCTGTCTAACTCGTCTGTCGGTGACGCTTTCGTCTGATCGTGCCTGCTCACCACTCGTTTTAGGTCGTTTTAGCTCTATTTTTGCTTTGTTGTAATTTTCATGCTTGTTGTATTGTTCTTTCTGTCCGGTTTTGACCGACGCCGATTTATCGGCCTCTCGATCTACCCGACGTTGTTATGTCGGGTATTTCGAATTCTTTCCTTATATAAAAAAAGACTTTTTTAGTTAAAAAGTACTTTTTTTAGAAAAAGTATTTTTTGAAATTTGAAATTTGGGTATTATGGGTAATGGTGAAAAGAGTAAAAAAAGTACTTTTTTGAAATAAAATCTTGATAAAGAGATTGTCAAACAAGGCCTTAGTAAACTGGCAACTATTTTAGTTGAAATTTCAGTTAGGCTTTAAACAATCACACATGTATTATAGGCAAAATTGCATCTAAGCAAAAGGAATATTGGGGATGGTAGTGTTTAGCTTAGTATATTTCTGTAATGTGCTTTCAAAGTTTGTAGTATACAGGCCTTTCATTAGCAATTTATACATAAGTGGGCTTTCAGATATCTGGGGTCAGTTATGTTGAGTTCATACTTGGTGGAGATGATGAGACTGGAACAGAGGTGCAGCTTGGTGGGGAGGTCGTTTCGAGGAAGGAGACTTTCGGATATCTGGGGTCAGTTATTCAGAGTGACGGAGCAATAGATGCAGATATTAAGCACCAGATATAGATGGGTTGACAAAAATGGAGAGGGGCGTCAGGCGTCTTATATGACAAGAAAGTGCCACTCAAACTAAAAGGTAAGTTCTACAAAGTGGTAGTTAGGTCCGCGTTATTGTACGGTTCGGAGTGTTTTTCCGGTGAGAAAAGATCAAGAGCAGAAACTCATGGTGACAGAGATGAGGATGCTACGCTGGATGTGCGGCCATACTAGGTTGGACAGGGTCCGGAACGAAGTCATTAGAGAGAAGGTCGGAGTTGTGAATGTTAGAGACAAGTTGCGTGAAGCTAGACTTCGATGGTTTGGGCATGTGTAGAGGAGGCGACCCGATGCACTCGTTCGTAGGTGTGAAGGGCTAGTATTCAGTGAGCTTCGTTCAGGTAGAGGTCGATCAAAAAAGAGCTGGAAAGAGGTGATCAATCAAGATTTGACCCATTTATCACTGACAGAGTACATGATTTAGAATAAAAACTTTTGGAGGGAAAAGATTAGGGTAGTTGAGCAATAGTCGAGCTACTTGCTTCCTTTTGTGCTTTTAGTTTTGTTCTGATTTGTATGTCAGCCTCTTTTGGGTCCCTTAGGGTATATCCTCTCGAATTCATTTCGGAGTATGAATGCGTACATCTGGACCCAGACCCTGCTTCGAATGGACTATATTGGGTTGGTTGTTGTACATAAGTGGCCTTTCATCATCTCCTCTTGTCCTTCCAATGCAGTCATCCCTTAGCATAACTTCAAATTCATGGGAACAATTTATACATAAGTGGCATTTGATTAACAAGCCTAAAACATTAATTAGAAATCTGCGAGAGTTGGTCCTAGACAGACGAGTCATCTAGACCTCCCAGCTGCTGCATCTCATGAGCTTTCTGCACCATTTCAAATGACATGTGCTTGACTGAAATGCCTAGTGTTGATATTCAAAATCTGCAGAGCTGTTTAAGAATTGACCTTCAAGCTTCAGCACTATTTTCCTGAGCTTCCTGTAGCTCAGTTGCATTGTCATTTCCTGGCCTTCTTTCATTACTATCTACTCTGCTTGGGTAGAAGAACAAACTCATGTGTCGTACTATTGTGGCATAGCCTTCCATGAAGTTTCCCTCATAATTGTCAAGAACTCCAAGTGCGCCTAATAATCTGGGATTACCCTTGGGCCTCCATCTGTATTCAATTTCACCCCTAGGAGAAGGGTTCTCATTTACTAATTCTTTCATCTTTTGCCATTACTCATTCCTAGCTAGATTGAACTCAATGGCTTAAATGACAATATTCTTATATTTTTGGCTCAACTATCTCCAAATCCGCTGCAGTATTAGCAAAAGAACAGGACCACTGCTTGTCTAATCTCAAGTTCTCCCATATCCAGCTTCCAAGAAGAAACTCTTATTCCTTTGTATATACAGCTTTGTTCATAATTCCTTGGCTCTGATGCAGTCCCTAAGGAGTTGTATCAATGACTCAGGTTCTCCAAAAGCCACAACATGGATTAGTAGCCACTAGCCAACCCTCTGATGCATTTGACCTCCCTTGTGAGAATAGAGAACACAATTGTGGAATCAGAGGAATTCGGTTGTTGCATTTAATAAAAATAGCTACCAAGACATTGAAAAACGTTATCTCCCTAATCAATTAAAGCAGTAGGCAAGTCTTGACAAAAGATTGAACCATTTGGAAAGATGATGAATTGACATATGTCCCCACTTGGTAAAGTAATGGATGACATTTGTCCTCTTGATTGCCCACTTTCCATAACTTTCCTTGAAATGCTCTCAACTGCTTTTCCAGTTATCTTCCCTGACACGCATGATGTGCTCTGCAACCACCAAATCCCCTTTCTCCTTCTTTAGTTTTTTTGTCCATTCTTCTCTGTCTCTGTTTTCCCATCTACTGTATTCCAAAATTCTTCTTTTGTCTCCGATCGTCTTTGTGAGAAGGGAGTGAAAGAGAGAGCACGAAGGTAATGAAATATGGGGGAATAAGTTTACCAATGGCAGACCTTAGCAACGACCAAGTTGGTGACGGTCGTGGGGCGTCGGTTGGGTGTCTTGCCCGTTTGATCTGTTGCATGATGTCCTGAATTTATGGGAGTTTAGAGTTGTTGATGTTCAACTTCTTGTAAGTATTTGAAATTCATATGTGGCAGATTTAGTTAATTATTTTTTGTAGATTTTCTAATTGTGAATTCAATTGTTCAATTATGCAACTCTTTGTAAATTTGCTTAATACATACATATATATAGATATATAGATACAGAGGAACGCTTCGATAAAACGGGAGTTATGGTAAAACGAAAGTATTAATCTGGAGCGTTGAATTGATGGTGATGGATGATTGGATGATGGGGCCTTACAATAGATATGGTAGGAGTGTAATCACCAAATCTATTCAAATAAGATAATTATTTAATTTTTAATTAGGAAAATTTAATAAATGAGGTTGTTAGATGAGAGAGAAAACACAATATTTTCTTTTTCCTAAAATCGTTAGATTCTGCTGATATATTTTCTTCTTCTTCAACGATTTTTCAGTGTTCATGAATATCGATCACGTCTTTATGAATATCGTTCATGCGTTTATGAATATCGATGGATGTGAATATCTCCACTTAAAACATAAATATCACCACTTGATTTTTTCAGCGTCCTAATGTTGTGCAAATTCGTAGATTTATAAATTTGTTCTTGTTGCTTTTGTCAATGTTTCTTGAATATTGTTAATGTTTGTATGAATATCTTTGTTTAATATGTGAATATCACCAATTAAAGACATGAATACCACAACTTAAAATATGAATATCATCACTTAATAATATATGAATAACACAATCAGTTATACGAATATCATAATCAATTACATGAATATCACACTCAAGTACATGAATAACATAACTCAATTCATGAATATCGATCACTATCAATTACATTAATAGTACCACCCTATTACATGAATATTAACACATATTACACGAGCATCACCCCCGATATTGTGAATATTACATGAATATCATCATTCAATTCATGAATATCAATAACCAACAACTCATACAATACCATTATCAAGCAGAATCTGAATTCACATGAATATTAATTTTATTATAATGAATAACACTACAGAAAAACTGAATATCAAATATACAATATCTGAAACATAAATATCAAAACACACAAACTTCAAACTTATAATGCCCATTATGTGCTAAATTTCAAAGTCCAGCTTGATAGATTAAGATCAAGACTAGCTAATCTTGCATCTTTTACCATGAATCAATTGTGACATGAAACCCCAATTCAAAATACAAGTAAATAATATGTCCCTACACTTGTTATATAAGAAACCCATCATAAATCATCATCATAATAAGATAAGATCCTCACTGATTCAGTGGCATAGACAAGAACCATGAGAACAACACCAAAAATCCATTTTTGCTCATGAAAACGGAAAACATATATAAATTCCTTTGCAACAAGCTTGGTGTCAAATTTAGGGAGTTATCAAAACAGGTGCAATATGATGGATGGATTGGAGGAGAGACAAACCGCAAGATTTGTGTATAGGATGTGAGGTGTTGGAAGGTCAAATAGGTGGAGAGGATGAGAGCCGTCAACGCAAAACCGACGGCAACGTATTTGGTAAAATCGTGGGATATCGAGCCGATCTTTGAATCCGGCGTCGGATCCGGCCGATTCGGCCCAGGCGAGGTCGAATCCGTTGGGGAAGAACTTCTCTTGCCCACCGTCAACATGGGGCGACCAATTTTGTACCAATGGGACCACGCCCTCTCAAGGTAGAGGCTCACCAGTCAAGTACCCGTTTGGAGATCCCACGAACAACCCTTATCCGCCATCTCCGGCTCCGGGGCAGCAGAGGATCTCATCGTTGAAGACGACCTTGGAGGTTGAAGACGACCGGAAGAGAGAGTTTCTAGAAAGTAAAAAAGGAATGTGAAAAGTTTCTAAAGATTTGGGTAGAAATATTCCTAAAATCACGTGGAAGAAAAAATATTTGGTGCATCTGTAGTCTATTATATTAATTTGTATCCTATTAGCTTTAATCTGGACCATTGCTTTAATTCTAATCAAATGGCTATGATTTGTACTTCCGTTCTACCTTAAGAAGTTGTTTCACCAGATTCAGATTCTATAGATACATACATATATATATAGATACATACATATACATATAGATACATACATATATATATATACATACATATATTACATATATATAGATACATATATATAGAGAGAGAGGGAGGGTTTTTTATAGGTATCCGAGGTAGAGTTGATCCTTCATCAAATCGTTCTAGTTGATGGTGTTCCAAATTGGACCCCAAAGGCACCTTAAGTTCCACACCGAGTAGCAGAAACAGCTTAGCAATTCCTGAGATTCAACAATGAAGTATTGACAGCAACTACGAAGGAGATTCAAAATCCGAATTAAGGGAATTCTAGAGTTCAAGGTTTTTTTTAAACATTTTCATTAAATAAAACATATTAATATGTATACTAGATCAGATTTAGTTCGCATCCTAAGGATGAATCAATTCATCAGCCAATTATAAGATGTGTAAGAGTAATTAGAGGGGTAAGTCTCAAGAGAGATAGGGACTAAAAGTAAAACAGAAAATAGAGAACAAATGAGATTTGGCGAGAATTGGTTTTTGTGGCAATTTGACTTAACTAGGGTTAGCTGACTGGGGTTAATTGTTAGTTGGTTGAGTTAGTCTAACAAACTTGTAACCCCATCATGTATATAGCCCGATAGCTGGCAAGTTGTCATTCTATAAGAAATTTCAATATAGTAAATTCGCTTCTCTATTTTTTTCCCTCTCTGGATTCTCGGTTTGCTTGAACTGTGAATTCCTCACTCACATGAATTTCTAGATGGTATCAGAGTTGCGGTTAAACACTTGAATGAGAAGAGAGATTCAATGATCAACTGAGTGAGAGTTTGAGTTGCGTTCCATACTTAGTGTTTCGTAAAAGCTTGGAGTAGTCGCGGTCATGGTGGATGATGCTAATATGCAATTGCTTGCACAATTTGCTCAATTGGCTCAGAATCATGGAAATCAACAAGGCAATCCACTGCACCTATCAAATTCGGACAGTCCGGGGACAGTACTTACGATTTTGAAGTTCGACGCAGGAAATTTTATCTCTTGAAGCAGGCAAAACCGTATGGCACTCGGGACAAAGATGAAGTTAGGTTTCCTTGATGGAACAATAGTGAAGCCAGAGGAGAAATCTCTAGATTTTCCACAGTGGTATCGAGCAGATGGAATGGTTGCTTGCTGGCTGTTAGGCTCTATCACACCAGAACTCTCGTGTACGTTTGTTTACACCGGATCGACACGTGATCTGTGGGCGAAAATGCTAGAGAGATACAGTCAAAGCAATGCTCCGATAGTGTTTCAACTCAAGCTGGAATTGATGAGAACAATGCAAGGTAATCTCTTCGTGACTGCTTACTATGCTAAGTTGAAAAAATGCTGGGATGAATTACAATTTATGAATGGTATACCTAGTTGTAATTGTGGAATGTTAGCGAAATGTGTCTATAAAGTTCTTGCCAGAGTTCAGGAATTGGAGAATCAGGATAAGTTAATGCAATTTTTGGCAAATCTGAATAGTGATTTTGATTCTGTCAAAATTCAGATCCTAGAAACAGATCCAATACATAATGTGAGCAAAGCTTATCACATTGTGATGCAAGTTGAAAAGAAGAAACAAATTGCAAACTCTCTCCCTGAATCCAGTGCTTTCATGGCTAGTTTTAATGGTCAGAAATTAGGGAGTTCTAAGGGGATTGGATCTGACAAGAAGGATGTGAACAAAGGCAAGTCCTCGAGTGATAAGAAATTGTGCAGTCACTGTAACAAGATTGGACATGTCTTGGAGGAATGCTTTGAGGTCATTGGGTATCCCGACTGGTATAAGGGCAATAAGAAGCGTAGTGCAGGTTCATCTACAAGGATGGCAGCACAAGTTGATGGAGGAACTCAGCATACACCACTTGACACAAAAGAGGACTCATAGTGGAAAGTTCAGTGAGCTGGATCCAGATTTTGTGCAAGCTATGTGTTAGGAGATGATGAAAGTTTTCAAAGGAAAAATGAAGATTCCAGCATCTGTCAACTTTGCAGGTAGTTCCCATATCAACTTAATCACTCATCATTGTACTAAATATGAGTGGATACTTGATACAGGGGCTACAGACCATATGACTCCTCATCGAGATATCTTATTGAATGCAAGATTATTACACATACCTATTTCAGTCAAGTTACCAGATGGTTCTGTAAAAGAGGTGGTACATGTTGGGGATGTGATTATCAGTCCTGGTTTTGTGCTTCGCGATGTTCTTTATGTTGTAGACTTTTAAGTTTAATCTCTTGTCAGTAAGCAGAGTGGTTGCTCAGAAAGTTTTGATGGCTCTTACTGTGCTTTACAAGACCTTCAAAGTAAGTCAATCCTTGTTGTTGGAAAGGAGGAGGGTGGTCTTTACAAGCTGGAAGCTCAAGATAATCCTAGTTACAATAAAGCATGTTATTTTTCCAGTAGTAAAGAAACAAATCATGTTATTCATAGTAGATTAGGACATATATCCTATTCTAGACTGAAACGTGTGCCAGGTTGTAAGGAGGGGAAATCAGTGGAGAGTTTTTGTGACACTTTTAGAATGGCTAAGATGTATTTACTTCATTTTTCAACTCAATGAAATCAAAACAATTGCTTGTTTTGAATTGTTGCATATGGACTTGTGGGAGCCATATCATGTTGCTAATATTACCGGTGAACATTATTTCTATACCATTGTGGATGATTTCAATAGGGGTACTTGGACATATCTTCTTCATAACAAACAACAGGTTGTGTCAGTTGTTCAAGGCTTCATTGCCATGATTCATAATCAGTTTGGGGTAAGGCCTAAGATCATCCAATCCGACAATGGGACTGAACTGTTGAATGCTTAAATGAAAATGTTCTTGTCTAAACTTGGGATTAAACACTAGAGATCCATGCGTTATAGGCCTCAACAGAATGGAGTCGTTGAGAGGAAGCACATGCACTTGATAGAGACTGCCAGAGCATTACAACTGTATACCAATCTTCCAAAGGAATTTTAGGGAGAGTGTGTCTTAATTGCCACTCACTTAATCAACAAAATGCCACTGGTGAACATCAAATGGCAATCACCATTTGAGGTGTTGTTTCATAAGGTACCACAATATGATCATTTAAGGATCATGGGGTGGTTATGCTATGGAGCTGCACTAAGGAGGGGCCATGATATATTCGATGCAAGGGGAGGAGAAGCATTTTGCTGGGGTACCCTAGTGAGCATAAAGGATATCGACTTTATGATTTGGACACAAAGGAGGTCTATCATAGTCGAGATGTCTTGTTTCATGAAGACAAATTTCCTTTTAAGGGAGATTCACCACAGCCTGCCATATCTCCTACAACCTTGTTTCCACCAGTTGTGTCACAAGAGGATGATTGGTTTCTTGACACACAGATACCAGTGATAAATGCTCCCATCAACGATGTTTTACCCACTGATGTTGGGAGAAATACTCTGGATGCAGTACCTGAAGTGAGGAGGTCATCCAGAGCTAAGCAACAGCCAGCCTGGGCTCAGGATTATGTCATGAATGTAGCTGATTCAGACATTTTTGCTTCTCACGCACACCATGTCAGTTCATGAACCCGCAACATATTCAGAGGCACAAGGGAAACCTGAATGAGAAGTAGCTATGGACAAGGAGATTGCAGCTTTGGAGGGTAATGGCACTTGGAAATTGACAACTCTGCTCAAGGGTCATACATCCATTGGATCCAAATGGGTCTTTAAGGTGAAATTCAAGTAAGATGGGTTAGTAGAGAGATATAAGGCTCAATTGGTGGTAAAATGTTTTAACCAAAAACTGGGAAAGAACTACAAGCATACATTTAGTCCAGTAGCCAAACTTCCCACAGTCAGAATTGTGATTGCACTTGCTACTGCAAAGGGGTGGCCTTTGTTTCAGATGGATGTGAACAATGCTTTCCTTCATGGATTTCTAGAGGAAGAAATATATATGAAGGTTCCAGAGGGATATCTTAAGGCATTACCAGATCAGGTTTGCAAGCTTAAGCGATCCCTTTATGGATTGAAACAGGCTTCACGACAGTGGAACCAAGAACTAACACATTTTCTGTTGAGTTTAGGCTACACGCAATCACACAATGATTATTCATTGTTTACAAAGGCGTCACAAGGTCAATTTACTGCATTGTTGATCTATGTTGATGACATTTTGGTGACAGGGAACAATCTGACTGAGATGGCAGCTGTTAAGACAGTTTTACATGACAAATTTACAATCAAGGATTTGGGAGAAGCACGGTATTTTCTGGGTATGGAGATTTATAGAACAACCATTGGGACTTAAGTCAGCAGAAGTATGTCAAGGATATTTTAACAAATGCTCAAATGATTGCAACCAAGGCTGCTAATTTCCCCTTGCCTACTGGTTTAAGGTTGCGTGCAGATACTGGTGTTCTACTTTCAGATCTAGAGTAATACAGGAGGTTGATCGGCCGCCTGTTATATCTTGCTTTAACTCGCCCAAATATTAGCTATGTCGTGCAACACTTGTCCCAATTTGTCTCTGCACCTCGGCAACCACATTTCCAAGCTGCTTTGCACCTTCTTAGATACCTCCGAGGCTCACTGCATAAAGGTCTTTGTATCCTCTCCAAACTGACCTTAAGGTTGTTGGGTTTTCGGATGCTGATTGGGGTGCTTGTCTTAAGGTTGCTGGCCTCTGCTCACTTTTGCTAGAAGGAAGAAGCCGTTAGCAATCCAGGAATAAGTAATTGTTAGTGCACAATTCCTGGTGTGAGATACTTGCAACCAATGGTCTTGATAGGTTCTATCAGAATATATAGTTAAATCAAGTCTGATGTGATACATATTAGCCTCTAATTCTACAAAGAAGGATGCATTTAAGTGAGTTAGTATGATTAAGGTACTATTAGTCTTTAGGTGATCATTCCAGAGACTTAGGCTCCAATCTTAAGATTTAATACGAGCTTTCTTATGGTAGCAAATCAATTGTTTTTTACTAGAGAATGGTCCATAAATAGAGTAAGCAGCAATAGCAAACCCCTCATGTTCAATGATTTTAATTAAGGGTTTGTTTGTTAGGTGTGTTTATAAAGTGTTTTTTGTTTATAAAAAGTTTTTTTTTAAATAGTATTTGAAATTTGAATATTGGGTGATATAGGGAAATGTGAAGGGAGAAAAAAAAGTATTTTTTGTTTATAAAGAGTTTATAAACTTTTGGCCAAACATGCCTTAAGAGGAACAACACACATCAGAACAAGTTTATAGTAATCAAAAAGAGCAAAATAAAGGTATCAAGAGTTCATAGGTTTCCATAATCATGTCCCAATATATTTAAATTCTTGAGTTTTATTGCTAGGGTAGATTTTTTTTATTTTACATAAAATCATTTTACTTTGTTTAGGTACGTGTTGGAGATGTGCTAGAGATATATCGATTTGATCATACAATATTTTAAAAACAAACGGTGCATGGCACTAGGTCTACACTAGTTGTATTTTGAGAGAATAGCTCAAAATATTTTCATTTTCATTTGCAGTTGCAGTTGCAATTAGTAAGTCATTACAATAAAACGGTAACTCCTGACTCTATATGAACGAAATAGCATACTTGTCAAGTGAAAATTCTTGGGAAGATAAGAAACACTGTAATTTATGACGGGATAAATTAAAGATAGTTTAAACTCCGGTTCTAATGTACAAAACTTTTCTTATGAATTATCTAGTTTAATTTTCTCTCTTTAATTTGGCAATATCCTCATGAAAGGTATGATTTAATGCCAATAGGTACGGAAATGTGAGAGAAATATGGTTTGATGGTGCAAAAGGTCTCAATGCACCAAACATGTCATACTACTTTGGTGAATGGTTTGCCGTGGTCAAAGAGCTCCAGAGCTCAATCAACATATTCTCGGACGCTGGGCCAGATATCCGATGGGTTGGAGAGGAGACGGGTTCTGCTGGGAGCACGTGCTGGTCACCAATAAATCGAACTTTACTCTCCATCGGCAATGCCAGCACCGTTGGGTAAGCTAAACTGCTTTGGTTAGGTTACTATTTCATCATTTTTCTTTTGCTTTCATTGACACTAAACAGATGATAGATGGCTGATAAGAAATTGCCAGAATAACACGGTCCCTGGAACTTGCCTTTGGCATATACTAGGATGAAAAGATGTCACAATAACTTGAGGCTATGAGCATTACTCATTTTTCTTCACTAGTGTAACGAAATAGAGCATGTTATGGACCAAAGAGAAAGATAATGTCTGTGTTTCATCGTCTGTCATAACAGCTATACATGTGTGAACAGAAGTTTTAGATCCGAGTCATATAAATGTCTGTTATACACATAACACATGTAGATGTGTCAGTTTGGATTGGTTTTGTTGATGATTTCATATTTGGGTCATATATGTCATGTAGTCCCAGATGACTAGTCAAGAAGTGTTTGACTGTAAATCCCTAATCCTAGAATTTATTAGGTTGGAGGAAGTAGCATTTTGAATTTTACAGTTCTTTGACTTCCAAGTCACTTTGTGGTCTAAATTATTTATAAGATAGATAGCTTTGAGCTCGAGTCATGTATAAATGGAATAAGTTTAGGTTACAATTAAAAAGTTGCTCAATACTAATCCTAACATTCTAGGTTTGGTTGGTCTAGTTTTTTATCAAATCATATTTTGACAGTTGTAATCATATTACTTGTAACATATATTCTTCCTCTGAATGTTGATGAGATGCTTTTCAACAATGCAACTTCAAATAGTAGTTACTGTAAATGTCTTAGATATCTTATGGAGATATTTAATAATGATCTTCGATACAAACCGTGTAAACCATTATTTCTAAACCTGACGATATTACGGGCTGAAATAATAAAAACGTCATTTAATTTAAATTGTTTTTCTGTTGTTGTTCATGTAGCTATCTAAATACAGGAGATCCAAAAGGCACAGATTGGGTACCAGCCGAATGTGATGTTTCTATCCGACCCGGATGGTTTTGGCACGCGTCAGAGCAGCCCAAGAAGCTCAGTGAACTGCTAGAGATATACTATAACTCAGTAGGTCGGAACTGCGTCCTACTTCTTAATGTGCCTCCTAACACGACAGGCCTGATCTCAGAATCTGACGTTAGACGACTAAAACAGTTCAGATACGCAATCAACACAATTTTTGCCTTCAATCTGGCAGAGAAACGCATCATAGAGGTCAGCAGCCAAAGGGGAGGCAAGGACAGCACTTTTGGCTCGGAGAAATTGGTAGACAATGATAATTTGTGGACATATTGGGCCCCAAAAGAGGGCTATAAATCGCATTGGATCGAGATCATGGAGTCCAGTTTAGGCTTAAGGTTTAATGTGGTGAGGATCCAAGAGGCAATAGGGCTTGGCCAGCGTGTGAAACAGCATGAGGTGTACGTGGATGGGATTCGTGTGGTGAACGGGACGACAGTGGGGTACAAGAGGCTGCACAGGCTGGAGTGTGGGGTTGTGGAAGCCAAGAGTGTGAGGATCCTGATCTTGGAGTCACGGGGCGTGCCGTTGATATCATCTATTGGGTTGTATTTGGATCCCTATTGGCATCCAAATCAGAAATATGAATGAATTGTGTAGACAGCTGTTCTTATGTTAATTGTTAAATCGGAAATGTAAGTTGTGACAAAATCGGTAACTTACCTTCTTTCTATTTGAAAAATCATGTCTCAAGTTCGAGATTGTGAACTGTACGTGTTCCTTTTTTTTGGAGAACTCTAATTATGACACATGAAATTTCTTTAAACCTGTTTCCTAGAAATTTTACCTTTACCTTTACTATTAAATTCCTATTATTCTATTTAATCTCAACCAATTTATTTGCCTTCCACTTCCAAGTAATGGAATCTACTTGACAATTCTACAAACACCATATCTTTGATGATGTAGAACTTGGGATAAAATCATACCTTTCATGAGTGGTTTCCACTCACAAACCTCTGTCATAAAGTGGTTTCCACTTAGAGCACCCCTTATGGGGGGCTCAAATGAGAGGCTTAAATGGAGGCTTTTTAAGTTTAAGCCTCTATTTAAGCCCTATATCAAAAGAGCATTTTAATGGAGGGATTTTTGGAGAGACTTTTGAACCCGATTTATATTTATATTAAATATATCTAAAATGGATGTCTATAGATGGAGAAAAATGAAACTAGAATTATGGTATTTTTTATTTTTTATTTTAATGTTTAAAATTTTAAATAAATAATTTTTGCCTTTTAAAAAGCCCATTGGGGGACGCAGCTCCAATAATGGAGCGACACGTGGCGCTCCCTTTAATTTAAGCCCCATGGGTTAGGGCTTAAACTTTTGCCTTTTTTTAAGCCCCAAGGGGGAGGCTTAAACTAAAGTTCTAATATTTTAATAAAATATATTATTTAAGCCCCATGAATAAGCCCCCATAAGGGGTGCTCTTACAAACAAGTTTTGCTTTAAATCTCGCCCGAAACAATCTCCTCACCTCAAATCCACTCCGGCGACTAACCGCCTTATCCAAACCAATCACCAACTGCTCATATCCCATTCGATCCAGATCCACCGCCACCAACATCCTTCCTCCTACTTCTGGCTTTGCTCCGCGCCTTGTTCTGACTCGCCCTGAACCTTTCACTTCTGTTGCGACCTCTACTCCTTCTCCCTGTTCTTCTCTGCTCCCGACTCCGGCAGGCTCGTTTGTGTCCTTGTCTGGCCTGATTTTCATGACTCCTCCATCGTCCTGACTTACCTCCTCATACCCTCATTGTATTTGAAACAAATTATCGTCATCAACTAGATAATTATGACTAATTCTTTTTGCTCCCGCACCCTGCTCGAACAAAGACATGGTTACCGCTGCTTCAGATCTGGCCACCTCCGCCTGAGCCATATGTTGGAACCATGACGTTCCCTTTGGTTTTGATAATAATAACCACCTTTAGATTTTATGGTTTATATTGTTTCTATGAGTTTCAGGTTTAATGAAAGAATTAGGCATAATGGAACCATGTGAGAAGAGAAACAAATGAGTGAAAGGAACGTTGAGAAAACAATGGAACAATGATGCTGAGCATAGTGGAAATGTGAAATGCGTGTTGTGAAGGAAAAATAACAAAGGGAACACCTATGAAAGGAACAATGCGGTGACGCAGAGATTACTTCGTTAGAACCTTGGAAGACTGCTATTTATGGAAACAAGATTTGAAGATTTTCTTGAAGAAAGAATACGTAATTAGCATGTCTCAGGATATTTTATATATATATGGTAACAATGAGTTATCAGACTGTATTGTTTAGTTTGGGAAGAAATCTTTCTCTTTTACCTTGTACAATGATCTGCTAGGTATCTGGTTATTTGGTAAGAGATCTTTCGTAACACTACATATAGAGGAGCATACCTTAGGGTATGGTATCTCAGCACACACAACAGAAGTCTACGAAGAGCTCACTGCAAGTTGAGATCGAGATCCCAAGGCAAGGTACGAACTTGTGAGTTGTGAGTACTTGCTTAGGGTTTCTTGTGTTCTTGTTTGTTGTTTAAGTTGATTACACTTAAGGTCTAAAACCCTAGGATCTGTGTGAGAATAGGTGGAGAGAAGGCTTGTGAGATTGTTTAACTTATCAATAATATAAGTATACGTTTGAAATCCTCCTAGGGTAACACCTAGAGGTAGAGGTTTTTCTCAAGGAAACTATTTGGTTAATTGAGTTTCCTCTATAAAGGAATTGTCGTGTTGTTACCATTTGAAATTATATTTACGCTGCCCAGGAAACAGTTTCACCGTTCCTTGTCTAACACACATCAATTCAACAATTGGTATCAAAGCAAGTTTGCTCTAGATTGTGTCTACTTTTTCAGATCCACATATAACAATGTCTTCAAGTCACGAAGTCAAGATTGAAGACGACAAGCCACCATCTCTCGCCCAAGGACAATACCAGCATTGAAAGGATCAATTCACATCCGGGATGAAGGACATTGACAACGACTGCTAGAAAGTCATTGAATTTGGTGATGAAAAAGTTGCTAATGAAGTCACCATGGTGAGAAACGTGATATCAAGGATGTTACATGCTACAACTGCAAAGACAAGGGTCACTATGCTAACAAGTGTCCTAAGGGGAACAACTCAGACAACTCCAATGGTGACAATTCTGGGAACGACAAGAAGAAAGTTCTCGTTGCTGTTTGAGGTGATGATTGTGTCGACTCTGATGACGATGAGCTAGAAGCATGGGGTAACAACAAAATGTGTGCTATGACTCTGAAGTCATCAAACGAGGAACAAGAGATAGATCCTGAAACCTTTTTTGAATCTCTTGTCAATTATGATAAAAAAGCTTTGATCTCTCTTATTAAATGCATGTATAAGAAAAATCTTAATCTAGAACTTCCAACATCTAAATCAAGAGGATTTAGATGTTGCTAAAAATAAATATGCTGAATTGAATGAATCTTTATCTAGAACTTCCAGCTTCTTTGCTGTTCCCTGTGATAAATGTGATGCTACTCGCTGTGGATTTGAAAAACTTAGACAGGAGAATGTGTCTCTAAGCATGGACCTAGTGTCAAACAATTCTAATATTGTCGTGTCTCATGAACCCACTAAGACTGAGAGGGAACTGTCACATATGAAAGCTCAGATTAACAAAATCCATTATAGTCTAGTTGAGCAGAAGCTTAAGGAGGAAGAGATTACATTTGTTGAGTCCAAATTGGGTATAGGATACAAGGGTGAAAAGAAAGAGAGTGAAGAACATGAGTTAACCATTTCTGAGCTTAAATAGTTAAAGGATAGGAACCTCTAGAGAACCAAAGATATGAACATCTACCTAGAGGAGCGTGTGAAAACTCTGGAGAATGGGCTGAATACAAACCAATCTTTGTACATAGGCCAACCTGCCCATAAGATGTATCTCAAACAATCCTAAGAAAACCTACCTAGTACCCCTGATCCAGTTAGAGCCAAACAACATAGGATTCCCGTTCCCAACCTCAAGTACACCTTGGGGGATTATTACAAGATATGTTGGCATTGTGGGAACAACGATCATGTTGTGAGAAACTGTGCTAAGAAAAAGAAGTTCACTGAAGAGCACACTCAACGCAGGAACAATAGGAGTAACGATGTTGATTTGAATGATTATTATAATGAGTCTTTTGAAGTGTTTCATGCTAGTTCTAAGGCATGTCACTCTGTCTCTTAGCGACCAGGTAAAGCTAAGCTTGCCTGGGTCGTTAAACGTTAACCTTTCCAATTGCAGGATGAAGTGAGGGGGAACAACATATGGTTCATTGATAGTGCATGCTCATGCCATATGACGGGAAATAATGATCACCTCACCTCACTTCAACGACACTCTAGGGGAAGTGTTTCCCTGAGAGACAAGAGATGCAGAGAGATAGTAGGAACAAGAGAAACTGCTTTGAATTCAAACATCAAGATAAAAGAGGTTAGTTTGGTTCATCAACTTGGTTTTAATCTATTGAGTGTAGCTCAACTGCGTGATCAAGGAGACAACGAAACTGTCTTCACGTCTCAAGAGTGCTACGTAAGGAACTGAAAAACCAAGGGAGTCCGATTCAATGATGTGTACATTATTGACACAACATTCACGCCTACAAGGGAACTGTGCTTTGCGTCTCTAGCTGAAGAGACGGAACTGTGGCATAGGAGGATTAGACACGCTAACCTTCAACTCATCCACAAACTCCACAAGAAGGAACTTGTTCGTAGTCTTCCAAACGTACAATATAAGACCCATGGAGTTTGCGATGCATGTGTTAGAGGGAAACAAACACGTTCCTCTTTCAAGAGCAAATATGATGTTTCCACTTCTCACCCTCTGGAACTGATCCATATGGATCTCTATGGTCCCATGAGGATAAGAAGTCATACAGGGAACATGTATGTATTTGTTATTATTGATGATTACTCTAGATTTACATGGACAATCTTTCTCTCTTCTAAGAAATAGGTATTCGAGACATTTGAGTCATTTATCAAGAATGTGAAGACAAATTTGGGACAAAAGCAAAGCGCCATTCGATCCGACTATGAAACGGAGTTTGAGAATGCAATGTTCCTTAATTTTTGCAGGGAACATGGTATCTCTCATAACGTCTCTGCTCCTAGGACACCACAGCAAAATGGAGTGGTTGAAAGAAAGAACAAGACCTTGGAGGACATGGCTAGACATTGCTTATTGCTAGCAACCTTTCTCGAATCTTCTAGACTGAAGCAATCAACACATCTTGCTAAATCCTTAATCGCGCTATGCTTCGACCCTTACCCAATAAAATTGCTTATAAACTAATCAGGGATCGCAAGCCCAATATCTCTCACTTGCGTGCCTTTGGTTGCAGGTGTTTTGATGTGACCCTGCCTAAGGTCAATCAAGAAGACTTAATTTCCCATGGCTTCACCAAGCTGTCCCAAGGCGACCGACCCCCGCCTCACTCAGTCACAAGAGCGCGCCACCACTAGAGTTTCTATAACAAAGCAAGGCTATGAACCACCTCCTGGAATGATCACAAGGGCCCAAGCTTATAGACTCAAGATTGAGCTTATGGAGGGTCTTTTGAGGTTAAGAGTGACGAGCCAATTTGTACTTGACTCGGTGGTTCTTCTCCAAGTAAAGTCGGCGTCGGCGCCTCCATCGCAGATTTGACATGTTGGTGTAAAATGAGGCCCATATCAAATCCACTCGGGCCTTTTACTTCAAATTCAAGGGGGACACGTGGGACCTCTTCCTCTATAAGATCAATGAAGGATTTTTCCTTGTCTTGAATAGGCTAGCTCAAGAGTTGTAACTCTTGCAATTTTGTTCCTATTTAAGTTGGCCTTTGTTACTCACTTCAAATCATAATCAAAACATCAAGAAAAGCTTTGTTTTTAGCATAAAAAACACTCTGAATTTGAGAGCTTGTTCGTGAGTAACATCGAGCAAAATCCGAGCTTCAATCTAGGGTGTGTCATATCCCTTGATCGTTGTTCAAACCTTATTCTTCTCGTGTGGTGAGTTATATCCACTCAAGAGGTTCACTTATCCCTTCAACTCCATTCAAAAATCATCATCATCAATTCCTCCTTCATTCATCCCCCCTTCACGTTCTTCATCCAAAACACTCCTCTTGCTGATCTCCCTCGCGAAACTCTCTGTGACCCTCCAATATAATTGTCATAACTTTTGATTCCCAGATCCGTTCATGCACATATTTGGAAGAAATAACATAGACTCCTGTATCTAACTCCTGGATTTAGAATCATCCAATTTGGAGTCCAGATCAAAGAGAACAACCTCATAGAAGACAGGACCGAATTCTGGAAACTTACTATCGAGTTCTTGGAGATCCTAGGAGCAAGGCACGAGTTTCACATCATTCCTAGGCAATTACCTTGCACCGAGGCTTTAGGGAGACGCGATCCTATCATGTTTAATCCACAATAATGGGAAAGACAACTTGAGAAAGTTTGACTTACGAAGTGATGAAGGAATCTTTCTAGGATATGCAAAAGCAAGTAAGATTTATTGAGTCTACAACAAGAGAACCTAGAAGATCGAAGAGAGCATTCGTGTTGTCTTTGATGAACACTCAAAAGCTGTGAGTGATGATTCCAATACACCGTTCCCTGATAACGACCTTCCACGGATGCAACGTGAAGACTCAGATGACGATGGTGATGATGGATATAACCGTGGTAATCCACGTACAGGGAACAATGCCTTAAACGCTGGTGGAAGCATTACTGGTTCTCTAGGATTCACCACAAATAGTGGAACTGCTAATACCACTACTGCACCAGCACATGCCGTTCCCACAACATACACTCAAGCAACAGATGCAAATGTTACCGTTGTTCCTGATGGAACTATTGGTGGTGACAACTCGGATGCACAACTTGTGCAAGATGGCCAAGTGAGTGATGTTGTAGGAACAATCAATGAGGAAGAGACTACGGATGTTGCTGCTATTCCTTTGCCTTCATCCTTAACTGCTATTACCGATGTAGTTCCTCAACCTGCTCCAATTCCATATCACAAAGTTCTAGGATCCAAAAGAATCATCCACTTGATGCTGTCATCACACCTTTTGATCAAAGAGGCACACGTTCCCAACTTCATAACATTTGTGCTTTCTATGCATTTATCTCTTTTATAGAGCCAAAGACCATCAAAGAAGCACTGAAGGAACCATATTGGATCGTGAAGACTCAAATGACGATGGTGATGATGGATGTCACCGTGGTAATCCACGTACAAGGAACAATGCCTCAAACGCTGGTGGAAGCATTACTCGTTCTCTAGGATTCACCACAAATAGTGAAACTGCTGATACCACTACTGCACCAGCACCCGTTGTTCCTACAACATCCACTCAAGCAACAGATGCAGATGTTACCACTGTTCCTGATGGAACTATTGGTGGTGACAACTCGGATGCACAACTTGTGCAAGATGGACAAGTGAGTGATGTTGTAGGAACAATCAATGAGGAAGAGACTACGGATGTTGCTGCTATTCCTTTGCCTTCATCCTTAACTGCTATTACTGATGTAGTTCCTCAACCTGCTCCAATTCCATATCACAAAGTTCTAGGATCCAAAAGAATCATCCACTTAATGCTGTCATCACACCTTTTGATCAAAGAGGCACACGTTTCCAACTTCATAACATTTGTGCTTTCTATGCCTTTATCTCTTTTGTAGAGCCAAATACCATCAAAGAAGCACTGAAGGAACCATACTGGATCGTGAAGACTCAAATGACGATGGTGATGATGGATGTCACCGTGGTAATCCACGTACAAGGAACAATGCCTCAAACACTGGTGGAAGCATTACTCGTTCTCTAGGATTCACCACAAATAGTGAAACTACTAATACCACTACTGCACCAGCACCCGCCGTTCCTACAACATCCACTCAAGCAACAGATGCAGATGTTACCACTATTCCTGATGGAACTATTGGCGGTGATAACTCGGATGCACAACTTGTGCAAGATGGCCAAGTGAGTGATGTTGTAGGAATAATCAATGAGGAAGAGACTACAGATGTTGCTGCTATTCCCTTGCCTTCATCCTCAACTGCTATTACCGATGTAGTTCCTCTTCCTGCTCCAATTCCAGAATCACAATGTTCTAGGATCCAAAAGAAGCATCCACTTGATGCTGTCATCACACCTTTTGATCAAAGAGGTACACGTTCCCAACTTCATAACATTTGTGCTTTCTATGCCTTTATCTTTTTTGTAGAGCCAAAGACCATCAAAGAAGCACTAAAGGAACCATATTGGATCGTGGCTATACAAGAAGAGTTGCACCAATTTGAGAGGAACAAGTTGTGGAGACTGGTCCCTTTACCCAAGAACAAGCATGCCATTGGCACTCGATGGGTATTTAGGAACAAGCTCGATGACTCTGGAACTGTGACAAGGAACAAGGCAGGATTGGTTGCTCAAGGCTATAACCAACAAGAAGGGATAGATTATGATGAGACTTATGCTCCAGTAGCTCACATTGAAGCCATTCAACTTCTCATCGCCTATGATGCCTTCAAAGGTTTCATATTGTACCAAATGGATGTCAAAACAGCCTTTCTGAATGGCTACATCCAAGAAGAAGTTTATGTGAAACAATCCCCTGGCTTTGAAGATGTAGATCGTCATGAAAATGTGTATGCACTGGATAAGGCACTATATGGACTTAAGCAAGCACCTCGTGCTTGGTATGATAGGCTGGCACATTTCCTCCTATCTAATGGATATAGACGTGGTGCGATCGACAAGACAATGTTCCTCTTGGAACAAAAATGTGAGATCCTCATAGTTCAAGTCTATGTTGATGATTTTTTTTTTGGTTCCACTAACCCCGCACTTGTAGAGAAATTCAAAAATATCATGAGTAGTGAATTTGAGATGAGTATGATAAGGGAATTGTCATTTTTCCTTGGATTACAAGTATCTCACTCTTTTGAGGGAACAAGAGTACATCAACAAAAATACATCAAGAAGTTGTTGAAGAAGTATGGTATGGACAAATCTAAACCCATTGATATCCCTATTTCTTCTAACACTCGTCTTGATGCAGACTTGAATGGCAAAGATGTGGATGATACAATCTATAGAGGAATGATTGGTTCATTACTCTATTTAACGACAAGTAGGCCAAATATCATGTTTAGTGTGTGTCTTTGTGCTAGATTTCAAGCAAATCCTAAAGAGTCATACCTAATAGAAGTCAAACATATCCTGCAATACATGAAGGGGAACGATCACTTGTGCCTTTGGTATCCAAGGAACAGTGGGTTTGAACTTGTGGGCTTCATAGATGCTGATTATGTAGGACACCTTGTGGATCACAAAGGCACATATGGGATGACACAGTTCCTTGGCCCATGCTTAGTCTCTTGGGGATCAAAGAAGCAAAATTCAGTTGCTCTTTCCACTGTTGAAGCCGAGTAAGTAGTTGTTGCATCATGTTGTGCCCATGTATTGTGGCTAAAGCACCAATTGGAAGATTTTGGTATGTCTCTTGACATCGTTCCCATAATGTGTGATAATACTAGTGCTATCAACATTTCCAAAACTCCTGTTCATCACTCACATACTAAGCATATAGATATTCGTCATTATTTTCTACGTGATAATGTTGAGAAAATTTTCATAAGAATGGATCATTGTAGGACAAAAGATCAAATTGCTGATATCTTTACCAAAGCACTGGATAGAAAACCCTTTGAGCATTTGCGAATGCTCCTTGGGATTATATCTCTAAATTAAGGAATTCCATGTCCACTATTCCCTTAATGATGGGCTAGATCAATCAATCTTAATCAGGGAACATCTTGTATGCATCTTAGTAATTGATAAATTTTTGTTCATAAATTCTTGCTATGTGCTATGTGTTACAGGATATCATCAATTCTTGAAAATACTACTCTTGATCTTATATGCTTCAATTTTACATGATAACAACTTATTTATTGCCAATGCAACCAATTTGATAATCTGAACCCTCACTATAAGCCTAAATGATAATTGCTTGCTAAGCCTACCTAAGCCATTATCCAGGTAAACGTTCTCTATGAACCTTCTTTGTTTGCCATTTTTAATGGGTTTAATTATCTGGATCATCTTTGTTCCAACCCTTATGTTTGTTTGGATATATATTTGTATTTTGTCGTGAACCCAACTAAAATATCCAAACCAGCCTTTTATATCCACTCAAGAGCTTCAGAGTCGAATCAAAGGAGCATTACTCAAGGGGGAATAGAGAATAAAACATTAATGATGGGAACAGTTTATGGATCGTTGGAGATTTGCAGGTGAATGTTGCTTCAGTGAGAAGCTTGTATTGAATGTTGATTTGATGACATTGCAGAGAGGAACAATTACTTTGCTGTAAACGAGAGAAAAAGAGTCGTTACCAGAGGAGAGAGAAAAGATTTGGTTGCAGGTTTTGGATAAAGATCTCTACGAGATTTTTGGTAAGTGTATTCCCTGATTTTCCATAATTACCTTCTACCAAATATCTCACCCATCTATAAATATTTATCATTGCCTTAAACCCAAATCACTTTGCTATTTTGCTCAAAATCTCTCTTGCTCTCAAAGATCTCAAAGCTCTCCATTGCTCTCTGCTGCCACCAAACCCTACTCACTTCCATCTCTCCCTCTCTCAAACAAAATCCAATGGCCACCTTAGCTCAACCTCCATTCCCACAGTGAACATCGATGACTTCAATCAAGAATAGTTGGATGCTCTCTCCATGGTTGTTCAAGCTAAGAAGGCCGTCCTCACTCCATCCTCCAATCCAACTCCCACAGTGGATCCAAATGTTGTGGAAATTGCTAACGAGGCCGCCTCCTCCATTGATGAGTTACAGGAGGAACAACCTCAGTAGAAGGCACCGTCACCAACAAAGGAGAAATATTCGATGACATCCAGGGAGATGGTGGTCGCCTCCTCAACTGATCAAGTGGTTAACTCTCCTCCAAAGTAGAAAGTTGTTGTAGTGGATGAGGCTATGGCCAAAGTGGAAGCCGAATTGGAGGCTAGACCACTTGAAGTAGTTGTGCCAAGTAGGAAGCGCAAGCACACCATTGGATCCAGAGATAGTGAAGACGAGCAAGATGTGATGATTATTGTGGAACAACGGGTGTCAACTGAGTACTCTAACCCAATCAAGTCCAATGTCGGCAAGACCACTCTTGGTACCTTGAAGACAAGGTTGCGCTCGGCGAAGAGGGTTGAGAAGAAGAAGGCGAAGCTCGAGGAATAGTCCTTTGTTCCCAACTTTAATGTTGGGAAGAAGATCCTCTCACAACTGCTTATCCCAGAGAACTTCCTCACTGCGAATGGTTTCGCGGATGTCTTGGACATGCTCAAGTTCCAAGGTTGGGAACATCTCTTCTCCAACCGCGTTTTAGTTAATCAACTAATCAAGATCAGGTTCGCGAATTTTATCACTTATTTCAACTCTCCACTTCTTCCACAGTGATGGGAATATCATCAATATCTGAGGAGGAATTGTCATTCACGGCCACAACAATTGCTCAGTTGATGGGTATAACCATTGATGGCTACTTCGACATTCCTGGTAACAAGATCACAACGGCTCAAAAGGAAGCTAAAGAGGCAAGTGCACTACGCCTTTTTATATCCAAGTCAAGTGCTACTCATACTTCTTCTCTAACTCTGCCTTAGAGAATAACGCATTAAATCATCATGAAAGTTGTCGTTCCTAGGCAAGAGAAAAGGAACACCATCACTGCCACCAATTTGTTGTTATTGGATCAGTTTTGGCACAAGGAGAAGATTGACCTCCTAAGGGTTATTCTTCAACACATGAGAAAATACACTGCTAAGGCTCACTCTCTAGCCTACCCCAATCTGATCAAGCTTATACTGAAGAATGAAGGTGTCTACAGGGCTAAAGGTGAAGTTCCCATGACCACTGAGTTGGACATGGTGAATATTTAGAAGATAAAGTACCAAGGAGATGATAAGATAACACTGCCCTCGTCCGAGCTCATCAAGAAAGAAGCTGGAGAAGGAATGTCAAGGGGTAGCTTAGTACAAAGCCAAGTGTTGGCTAAATTACGCGAAATCAATGGTATATGGTCGTTGCTTCTCGATCACTTTCTCAACACGGACAAAGAACAGAAGGAGGATTTTGATTCTTGAGTGGACCCCTTTTCCTATCCTAGCCCGTTTATCCTATCATCTATTGACTATTCTATATTTTCTATGTTTTGTTGTATGCTCTATGATCTTTTGTGGTTGTTTTCCAAGTTTTGTTATGATGACTGTAATCATCTCCCTACAATAATTATTGAACTTTAATTTTGATATTAATTTGTTGCACTAGATATGTTGTTCCATTGGCTACTTTAATTTTGATATTAATTCAAGCCTGGTTTGAAAGGACACGACTTGATCTCCTCCAAGCCATTGATGACAAGCTTGAACAAAGATTTGGAACTCCTAGAGAAAGGAGTGATTCGGAGAGCCACCTTAACTCTCCATGTGATAGAGATCTGCAAGAGAACCTAAGAGAGGCTGGACCTTCCAACCAACCTATAGAAATCGCCAATCTTGTAAGGGCCTCCAGGGGTCCTAATCCTATGCTTGATGACATGGAGAATACTTTCTCCCCGGAGGCAATCAACGAAGCACTTTTGTGGCCTCATACCACCACCACTCAACCTTTGCTTGAGAGAATGATGAGGCGCCCTTATCATCCACCTCCTGGCCCTATGATTATGCCTAGACGTGTACCATATGAGCCACAAGATCACAGAGAAAGGGTTAGAGCCAGAAGAACACCACCAAGGGTGCAAGTGCCAAGGAACCAGGCTAATGGCTATGGTGATGAAGAAAAGGCACAAGGTAAAGAGCACCACCATGGAATCAAGTTGACTATACAACCCTTTGTTGGTACCTCTGAGGTTGAAGTCAACCTAGATTGAGAGGCCAAAACTGAGGTCATCTTTGATTATTATGGCTACATAGATGTCCAAAGGGTGGCCATTTCCACAATCCACTTCACTGAGTTTGTTTATACTTGATGGCTTGAGGACAAAGAAGAGAGGGCTTACAATAACTACCCTCTAATCTCTACTTGGGAAGAGCTCAAGAAGGCCATGAATTTCCTCTTTGTGCCTCAAGACCACAAAGATGGAATCCAAGTCAAGCTAGAGAAAGTGAGGCAAGAGAGTCGTACTCCTAAGGAGTTCAACAAGGAGCTCAAGCACTTAGTCTTCCGTTCTAGAGCTCACTTCCTAGATAGGTGTGTTGTGGCTAAGCTTATGAGTGGTTTGAATTATGATATTGGCCAAATTATTAAGATGAAGAGGTTTGGACCACATGTTCAAATAGAGGAAGTCTTGCATTATGCCCTACAAGTTCACCAAAACTTGCAAAGGAGGAAAGGCACCACAAGTTCTCCACCTCCAACTCTAGAACCACTACATCCACAACTAGGCACCAAGAAGTGAAGTATGATCAAACCAAGCCTCCACCAAGGCGTAAAGGCCCTCAACAAGGTCAAGAAAACAAGAAGGAAGACATGTCTCACACTAGGGACGTGAAGTGCTACAAGTGTCTAAGGAGGAGGCATTATGGCAAGAGAATGCCCTACTAGGAAGCAAGTGCTTCTTCACGAACATAGAAGCTACATTTCTGAGGATGAGCGTGAGGATGAAGTGAAGGAAGATGCTCAAAATGAGGGAGAAGAGGTCCATGCTACGACTTCCATATAAGATTGCTTTGTAGTGAAGAGAACTCTTGTTGCTAGTGACACCTCATTTTCCCTCTCAAAGGGAAACTATCTTCCACACTAGATGCCACATCCAAGAAAATGTGTGTAGTGTGATCATTAATGGAGGATCTTGTTGCAACATCATAGACAAGGAAGTGGTCCAAATATTCAATCTCAAAACTATACCTCACCATCAACCATATAATCTAAATTGGATCAACTCCTCAACTCCACTCAATTTGCAAGAACAAGCTTGATTCAGTTCTTCATAGGTGCATACAAAGATGAGGATTTGTGTTATGTTCTTCTTATGATAGCCTGTCATCTAGTACTTGGTCAACCGTGACAATATGATCGAAGGGTGATCCATCAAGGGGTCACCAATGAACATTCTTTCCACATGGCCGACAAGAAGATTATCCTACATCCTATGGCTACTCATGAGATTATGGCTGACTATATTGCCAGTGAGAAAAGAAGGAGCCAAGGAAACCAAGAGAAATGAGCCAACAAGAAGCTATCCATAGGCAATGGATTAGGAGCAAGCAACCATATGTTGTTGGCTAAGGCTAAGGAAGTAGACCAAGCAATCTAGGGAAGTCAAGTTTGTTTTCTCTTAATTCCTATCACTAACTTGTTTTTTTCTCAAGCATTGAGTGACCTACCTCCTTCCATTGTTTCTCTTTTGTAGGATTATGAGGACTTGTTTCAAGAAGAGGTTCCTAGTGGCTTGCCTCCAATCCGGGGGATATATAGAACATCAATAGACTTTGTGCCCGAAGCTACCATGCCAAATAGGGCAGCCTATAGGACCAATCCAAAAGAGACCAAGGAGTTGCAAAAACAAGTTCAAGAATTGCTTGACAAGGGCTATGTGAGAGAGAGCCTAAGCCCTTGTGCCATTCCAGTCATCCTAGTGCAAAAAAAAAAGGATGGAAGTTGGCAAATATGTGTGGATTGTATGGCCATCAACAACATCACTATCAAGTATAGGCATCCTATCCCTCTCTTGAATGACATGCTTGATGAACTCCTTGGCTCACAAGTCTTTTCAAAGATTGATCTCAAAAGTGGATATAAAAAAATCCGGATAAAGAAAGGCGATGAATGGAAGACCACATTCGAAAACAAGTATGGCCTTTATGAGTGGATGGTAAAGCCCTTTGGCCGAACTAATGCACCAAGCAATTTTATGAGATTGATGAACCATGTGCTTAAGTCTTTTCTAGGGAAATTTATGATTTTTTTACTTTGATGACATATTAATTTATAGTCAACTTACAGGAGCATATTCATCACATTAAACAAGTACTAGATGTCCTTAGGAAGGAGAAGCTATATGCTAACTTTAAAAACTGCCATTTTTGTTCGGATCATGTGGTTTTCTTTTGTTTTGTTGTAAGTAATGCATGTTTAAAGGTGGATGAAGAGAAGGTTAAGGCCATAAGAGAATGGCCCACACCTACTATAATGACACAAGTGAGAAGTTTTCTAGGCTTGGTCGGCTTCTATATGAGATTTGTGAGGGACTTTAGCACTATAGCCACCCCTTTGACTGAGCTCACCAAGAAGAGTGTGGTTTTCCATTGGGGTGAGGCTCAAGAAACAGCATTCCAAGTGCTCAAAGACAAGCTCACAAATTCTCCTTTGCTAGTGCTCTCAGATTTCACTCGAACCTTTGAGATTGAGTGTGATACTTCTGGGATTGGACTTGGGGAGTCTTGATGCAAGGAGGCCTCCCCATAGCCTACATCAGTGAGAAGATGAGTGGTGCCGAGCTCAATTATCCTACCTATGATAAGGAGTTGTTTTCCTTAGTACGAGTGCTCAAGACTTGGCAACACTACCTCATGCCCAAGGAGTTTGTCATACATTCTGATCGTGAAGCCCTAAAATACCTCAAGGGGTAAAGCAAACTGAATAGGAGGCATGCCAAATGGGTAGAGTTCATTGGGGCATTCCCTTATGTTATCAAAAACGTGAAGGGTAAAGACAATATTGTTGTTGATGCCTTGTCATAGAGGTATACTCTTCTCACTTCACTAGATGCTAAGATCTTAGGGTTTTCTTTCATGAAATCTCTACACCCTAAAGACCATGACTTATGTGACACTTATCATGCATGTGTAGATAAGGGCAATCAAAGGTTGTTTTACTTGCATGATGTATGCTTGTTTAGAGGTGACAAATTGTCTGTGCCTAGTGGTTCTCTTCGAGGATTGTTCATTCATTAAGCTCATGGGGGAGGACTAATGGGGCACTTTGGGGTAGCTAAGACCTTAGATACTTTGAAGGAGCATTTCTTTTGGCCTCGAATGACTAAGGGGTAGCTAAGACCTTAGATACTTTGAAGCTCATGTGGGAGGATTGTTCATTCATTTCTTTTGGCCTCGAATGACCAAGGATCATTTCTTTTGTGCTACTTGTGTGCGAGCTAATTCTAAGCTTAACCATCATGGTGTGTACACTCCTCTTCCAATTCTTACTCCTCCTTGGGAGGATATATCCATGGATTTTGTTTTAGGATTTCCGAGGACTAAGAGAGGGAAAGTCTCTATTTTTATGGTGGTTGATTGGATCTCGAAAATGGTTCACTTCATTGCAGGTAATAAAGCCGACAATGCATCACATGTGGCTAACTTGTTATTTTGTGAAATTGTTAGATTGCATGGTGTTCCTAAGAAAATTGGTTATAATAGAGATGCTAAGTTCCTTAGTTATTTTTGGAAGACACTATGGTCTAGGATAGTGATGTGATGCGACTGGGGTCGACTCACGATTTGCCCGATCTAGGCAGGCAACGGCTGGATATTTCTTCTCTTGGTAACCGGGATAGATACGAACCACCTAGATGATGGCTCGCGGGTCTCTTATGCTCGCTTTGGGCGAGGGTGGGGCGAGACGGTGAAGGAGATGCGAAGCAGACAATGAAGGGGATGCGAAGCAGACTTGTGTTTGACGCTCGATCTAAGAATAAAGAGGATTCACTCTCAACTTTAAGACTTAGATTACTGGTTTAAACGTAGGAAACAAGAACAACAAAGGGGGCTTTAAATAGCCAATGAAACTAGGCCAAGACCCTAATGGGCTTGGGCCGAAACGAGCCTATGGGCTACCCCACTATGCAATAGTGGAGCAACGCCCGAAATAAAAACTGCTATAAATAGAAAGCTGCTAAAACAGGAAAGTTGCTAAAATAAGAAATATGAAGCTAAACTAGACTAAGTCTTGAACCAAAGTGGTCTCCAAGGTCTTGGACGCATGGGGCTCGCTTGAGCCCGGCTTGGGTCGATGTAGGATCGCATCATTCTCCTCCCCTTAAAATCAAAGCGTCCTCGCTTCGAACTGGGTGGGGCCAAGGAGAAGACACGCACGTCGAGCAGCAGGAAGACGGAGTCGGGCTTGTGTCCGGATCAAAGAACCTCAATGATGACCAAGGAAGACTCGGGTTCAGGAGCAGGCTCGATGGCTGGAGCGGGCGCGTCAAGGCAGAAAATCGCAACCATGTGTGTGACGACAGGTGCGGCGGGGCACGGACCTACATCCAAGGGCACGGGTGCAGTCGTCGTCGGACTCAGGGGCGTGGCTACGGGCTCCTCAGGTGGCGCGTCCACAATCGGTGTTGTCGCGGCAACGGGTGCCGGTGTGGGTTCGCTGAAGGTCAGACCCGGATGCGCGGTAGCGGGTTCGTCATGGGATGCGCAACAACCTTGCTCGCTGAATATCGTAACGATTGGCTGAATTTCGGAAGCTGTCGTGGGGGAAACCGCGGTCGCGGTTTTGGCTTCTGTTTCTGCGTTCACGCGATTCGAGCATGGTTCGGCGAAGGGATCTCGGCTCGATGGGTGGGGGCGACGCAACCAACTCGGCTCGAAGGCGGGCATTCTGTCGCCGTAGCTTCCGGATCCCGCGTTGCGCGGGTGTGAGCTCAGGCACGATGGTAGCGGGTCGTCGGTCGATGTCAGAGGCATCGGCTTGACGCTCGATCTAAGAATAAGGAGGATTCACTCTCAACTTTAAGACTTAGATTACTGGTTTGAACGTAGGAAACAAGAACAACAAAGGGGGCTTTAAATAGCCAATGAAACGCAGCCAAGACCCTAATGGGCTTGGGCTGAAACAAGCCTATGGGCTAGCCCACTATGAAATAGTGGAGCAACGCCCGAAATAGAAACTGCTATAAATAGAAAGTTGCTAAAATAGCAAAGTTGCTAAAATAAGAAATATGAAGCTAAACTAAACTAAGTCTTGAACCAAGGTGGACTCCAAGGTCTTGGACGCATGGGGCTCGCTTGAGCCCGGATTGGGTCGATGCAGGATCGCATCAGATAGGAACCAAGTTGCTTTTCTCTACTTCAAGTCATCCAAAAACTGACGGCAAAACTGAGGTTGTTAATAGGACTCTTGGTGCCTTATTGTGTGCTTTGTTGAGTACTAACCTACGCAGGGGGGAAGAATGCTTGGCCTTCATAGAATTTGCCTACAATAGGACGACTCATTCCTCTACCAAAAAGTCTCCATTTGAGGTTGTTTATGGGCAAAACCCCATTACTCCTCTAGATATGGTTCCTTATGCTTTAAAAGATCAAGAGGACGAGGAGGGTGTGGACCATGCAGAGCTTGTCAAGAACCCCCACAAGACCACGTGACAAAGGCTTGAGGAGTGCACAACGCAATATGTCAAGCAACCCAACAAGGGTAGAAGAGAGGTGATATTTGAGCCAGGTGACTTGATATGGATCCATCTAAGAAATGAGAGATTTCCTACACTTTGGAATTCTAAGCTTAAACCACACAGCGATGGACCCTTCCAAGTTCTTAAGAGGATTAATAACAATGCATATCAGATTGAATTGTCTAATGATTGGTGTGCATGATGTTTTCAATGTGACCGACCTAACCCCTTTTGTAGTTGACCAAGAGGAAGGCAGGGAAGAGTTGGAAGATGCACTTGATTCGAGGTTGAATCCTTGTCAAGAGAGGGAGGATGATGTGATTCGGGATGACCCACATCGAGACCACAAGAACAAAGCCAAATGCAAGGCCATATCCCCTCAATAAGCCTTGGAGCCCGCGACTGCCATTGCTCCCACGACGTCCATAATAGGGCACGGGAATTGGCTCACAGAACTTCACCCAAATGACGGCCCCACTGGACCATGTGAACCCCATGCAAAGGTGGACCATTTAAACCCAAGAGCGCTGGAGCAAGTGTGGCCTGTGCCGACCAAACTCCTCCCTCCCTCTAGCGCCCAAGCACTTGCGCGCGCGGAAGATGAGGCCCACGACGCTGACCTAACCAAGAGGGTGAGCACGAGAGCCTGAGACAAGCAACTCCTTAAGGAAATCAAGGTATGCCTTTTGACCCATGGAGCATCTGGCCAAATGTCCAAAGGCCTGGTGATGGCATTGTGCAAGGAGGTTCCCGACGTCGGGCATCGAGACACAATTTGGCCCTCGCAACTCTCTAGGACAAGTTCATCGAAATGAGCCCAAATTCCTACCACAAGTCCCTCATGACCAAACAAGACCTGTGAGCCTTGGAGTGCCGAGCAAATTATCCAATGACTCAGAGATGGCTCACGCCCTAGTGGAATCGCCGACGCCGATGCATCCTCAAAAGTGACTCCCAAACGGCTCGATCCTTTGTATCCATTTTTGGACGTGACGTGGCATATGGGGTCAACTTGCACATATCCAAAATTCACACGGTTGGAGTTGAAATGCTCAAGGATCACCGAACGTCCATCATTTAGTGTTCGTCATTACTTCCTCAAACAAATCCTTCCTTAACAGGTTTGGCTTGTTGCCATTGTTTCTCATGTTGACTATTGTTACAACTTCTTGAGCTTTCTCAGATTAAGGCTTAAAGAACCCTAGGTTTAACGTCCTTCATTTGGTGTGTTTATCCAAACAAGTGTAGTCAAGAGAGTGGTGCATTTATCCACGATCAATACTACATATCTTCTGGTTATCTTTGGTGTGTTCACCCAATTATATCCAGCTGTTTATCCACTCAAAATCTCAATTCAAACTAACAACCTTTGCTCGACCAAAAACTCACAAACTTCAACAAGAGCAACACTAACGACTAGGATGGAACTGCAAGCTTTGGTGGTGGCTTTCCCTTGACACGATCGAGATCCTTGTGCAAGGGCCATCAAGAATGGCCCACAATCTTGCAATTATCACACAAGTAAATGACTTTGGGACAACCATTAGTTGCAGTTGAAAGTAAAGAAGTACCAGGTGAACTAGAGCCACTATAAGAGGATGAGCTACGACCTCGACCGGATCTAGAGTTATGAGAATTTCCAAAATTGAAAGATCAACTAGGATTTTCATGTCCATTTCCATAGTTACGAGAGTGATATCCGTGATTAACAGAGAAATCAACAAATTTTTGAGACACATAAGAAGAAACACAAATCTCACGTTGTTTTTCCTCATGTAAGACGATGTCAAAAACTTCATCAATAGAGGGAAAAGGCTTCATTATCAAGATATTTCCTCGTACGATGCTGAATTTGTCATTCATTCCCATGAGGAATTGCATAATCTGTTGTTTCTGAAGTAAGAGATGAACCACAAACGCAAATTATCCACAAGAACAAGAAGGAAGATCAAGAATCATGACTTATTCATCCCATAATTTCTTGTGTTTGGTAAAATACGCAGAAACTGATAAGCTTCCTTGAGAAATTAAAGCTAGGTCACGCTGTACCTGATAAGCTCTTGCCTCATTAGTTGGAGAATATGGCATAGTCAATTGTTTCCGGATCTAATTCATAGTCTTGTAATAGATGATACTCTCAGCGATTTTGCATTGAACGGAGTGGAAAAGCCAAGTGATCACTATTCCATTGCAACGATCCTACTGAGCAGCAAGAAAAGGATCGGTTCGTGATCGAACGCAAGAACCTGTGAAAAATCCGAGTTTGTTCTTGGCAACCAAAGATACCTCTATAGATCAACGCCAATAGTGATCATTCAAGAGCTATGTAGATATGGTATAGTTAGGATGATCTGAATTGTGAAGAGCACGAGCATTGGTGATTGATGCAGAATCAAATCCTTTAGTAGCGGGAGTAGGTGGATCAATATCTATGGATGAAAAGAAGGAAAGAGTGCAGAAGCAATGAGATAAGAATCGAATGATCAATTTGATACCATGTTATGGAGAGCGTTTTGGAAACAAGGTGATGAGAATCAAACCCCCAAGAGGAGGTTCTCTTTCCCGGAAAGCTCGACCGTGACTAAGCCAAGCGGAAACTCCCTTATCCTTGTGGTTGGATGGTCTCCTAAGGCCCTTGGCAGCTCAAGGAGGCAGCCAAGAGGAAGAACGTCGGGGAAGCGCCGGGGAAGATGAAGGCTGGCCGTGAGTGTCCGTGAGAGGGCGAGAGGCCGACTGAAATTAGGGTTTGTTGGTGGCGCCGACAAAGGGGGCCAAGGGAGCCTCCCTTGGAGGTTCCTTGGTTGAAGTAACCTTGGGTCTAGATTTGTTGAGTGATTTGCTTAAGGAAACGTGAGGGATTGAAGGAAGAAAAGAGATTTGAATGCTTGAGTTGATAGAAACAAGTGGAGACCTTAGGGGAGGATTCCTCTAACCCAAGGTAATGTTCCACTTCTATATTCTTCAACTAATGAACAAAAGAAGTCAAGAAGGGCTTAAATAGTCTAGGGTTTTAGAAGAACTAGGAGCCCATTTGCAAATGGGTCCACACATCCTAAAATAGAAAGGCAACTACATGATTTAATTGACAAATGGGGAAAAGGGGATAAAAGCCATAAAGGCTTGGATAGGGACGCACACTTGAATGCCTTGGAGTCGAAGCATCGGATGCTTGATTGTCGTGGCATTGAGGTGTCGGCGTCTTGGCTACTCCGAGGTGAGGCACAAGAGTAGGTGCGGGCTTTGGACCGGGGGCTCTTCGGTGCCTTGGCTCATGAGGGCACGGTGGAATAGGGCGGTGATGGCTTGGGCCATGGCTCGGGCCCGGGCCCTAGTCATTGGGCCTTGAGTCTCCTTGTTGATGAGTGGTTGGTACTCATCACTCTCCCCTTCTTAAGGTAGAATTGTCCCCAATTCTTCATCATATTCCAAGGGCACAGAAGGGGTGAGATCGTTCACATTGAAGGTGGGATGGGCACCATACTTGTCGGGGAGGTCGACCTCATAATCATTGTCCCCGAAGCGGCGGATGACTTTGAAGGGGCCATCGCCGCGTTGGTTGAGCTTTGACTTGTGGTGGTCCTTGAACCTCTCCTTGCGCAAGTGGACCCACACAAGGTCGCCGGGTGCAAAGACGACACGACGTCGGCCTTTGTTGGCATGGTGCTCATATTGGGTGGCGCGCCGCTCTAGTTGGGCCCGGGTGCGCTCGTGGAGCTCTCGGATGAAGTCAGCCCGCTTGGCGCCTAGAGGGTGCTCGGCGATGCCCAAGGGATGTGGCACTATGTCAAGAGGAATGATGGGGTTGCGGCTGTAGACTACCTCAAACGGCGTGAGCTTGGTTGCCGTGTGCATGGACCTATTATACACAAACTCAACATACGAGAGTAAGTCCTCCCACTTGCGTGGGTTGGCCCTAAGGACGGCTCTAAGCAAGGCTCCTAAGGTGCGGTTAGTAACCTCGGTTTGACCATACATTTGGGGATGACAACTAGTGGAAAATAAGAGATTGGTTCCTAGTTTCCCCCACAAGGTCCTCCAAAAGTGTCCCACAAACTTGGGGTCCCGATCCGACACTATAGTCCTAAGGATTCCATGTAGCTTGACAATATGATCAAAGAATATGGAGGCAACTTCCGAGGCATTGTTAGTGGTCTTGCAAGCAATAAAAAGTGCTATTTTATAAAACCTATCAACCACTACAAATATGGAATCCCTCCCCTTCAAAGGTCGCTTGGTGCTTGTCCTTCCAAGTGAAGGGCCTGTTTTTCTTGGTCAACTCATGCAAAGGTCCAGCAATGACACTAAAATCATGCACAAATCTCATATAGAAGCCAGCCAATCCAAGAAAAGAATGCACCATTATAGCGGTAGTGGGTTGTGGCCACTCCACTATTGCCTTCACTTTCTCATCATCTACCTTCAATCCATTTTTGGAAATTACAAATCCCAGAAAAAAATAGTACAGGAATAGCAAAAAGTACATTTCTTAAGGTTAGCAAAAAGTTTCTCAAGTTTAAGACACTCTAAAACAAACCTAAGATGTTCAACATGCTCTTTCAAGGATTTGCTATAAATAAGGATATCATCAAAGTAGACAACAATAACTTTACCTAAGAATGATCTAAGGACATGGTTCATTATTCTCATGAAAGTACTAGGGGCACTAGTAAGTCCAAAAGGCATAACTAACCATTCATAAAGGTCATACTTAGTCTTAAAGGTTATTTTCCACTCATCTTCCTCCTTCATCCTAATTTGATAGTAACCACTTTTAGGATCTATTTTAGAAAACAAAGTAGCACCATGCAATTCATGAAGCATATACTCAAGAAGAAGGATAGGGTGATGATACTTCAATGTAATCTGGTTGATGGCGCGATAGTCCACACACATGCGCCACGAACCATCCTTCTTTGACACCGAAATCATCGGCATAGTGCATGGGTTAAGACTCTCTCGTACATAGCCTAACTCCATCAATTCTTGGACTTGTCATTGCAGCTTCTTTGTCTCCTCTAGAGATGCTCGATATGCAGCCCAGATAGGTAGAGAAGCACCGAGAACAAAATCAATTTGGTGCTCAATGCCTCTAATAGGTGGGAGACCCTTAAGTAACTCATCAAGCATAATATATGCAAAGTCCTTCAACACACTCTAAATACTAGATGGAAAGTGATATGTATCATTTTTAGCAATAAAACACTCCTTATATAAGAGGATAAGATAGAAACTACCCCCTTTAAAGGCATGGTATACATCTCTCGGTCTAGCAATCAAGGTCCTCTTCTCGCAGCCCCCTTTTAGCTCTGTTGTGTGGGGATGCTGTGGACCATTTTTGGAGCCTTTATGGGACCCATTGGGGCTGCAAACACCAGTTTTTGAACCTCGATGAGGCCCCTCACAAATGGACCCACCATAGGCCTTGGCGTCGACGGCCTTGGCCTCGGTTTGAGCTTGGCGCGCAGCTTGCGCCTCTTTGGTAGCCTTGGCTTCTCGGGCTGCCTTGGCTTGCTCCTTAGCAACTTGATCCTTCATGACCTCTTGAGGAGATAAGGGAGCAAGTGTGACCTTGTTCCCATTGTGTACGAAGCTATACCGATTCAAAAAGCCATCATGGATCACCTTTCTATCATATTGTCACAGCCTTCCTAGAAGTAGATGTGTGCAATCCATGGGAATCACAACATAAATGACACTGTGCTCATAGTGTCCTATGTTGAAATGGACCAAACATTGGCGTGTGATCATGTTATCAGAGAGTACAGTTTTATGTGAAGTGTAGTCTTCAATTGGAGGTATTCAAACACTCTTTGGTTGATGATATTGCAACAACTCCATCCATCTGTAATCACACTCAAAGTGACATCCTTCACCCCACAATGAGTGTGAAACAAGTTCTCCATCTGGTCCTTAAAAGGAACCTCTTGCACGTGTAGAACACGCGTAGCCACAAGAGCAAGTGGGATGTCATGGCGCCCTCAAGCAAGGCTATCATCCTCCTCATGGTCATCAGCTATCTCCATAAGGGATGACATCTCTTCATCATCCTTCTCGTCATTTTGGTAGCCGCCATGAAGTGTGATAAGGACCGCCTTTCGGTTAGGGAAATTCTTGGCAATGTGACCTCGTCCTTGACACTTGAAACACTTGGTTTCACTTGTTCTCTCCCGTGACTATAGAGCCTCTCTTTCCCCTACCATTGGACGTGCTATTAAAATTCTTAGGTGAGTCATGGACTCCCTTAGGCTGTACATAAGGGTTTTAGTGGAAGAATTGAAAGAATTAGGATTGTACCTTAGTTGGCCATTAGAAGACCAAGACTTGTCCTTGTTCATTTGTTGTTGCTTGTATGCAAGGCCGGATGTATACACCATCTCTTTGACATCCTTAATGCGTGGAAGCTCAAGGACATCTCGTATTGGGCGATTCCCTTGCTTGCAAAGATAAACTTGTTGTTGCAAGTTCTCAAAATGCTCATCCGATACATACTTCTTCCTCATGACGAACTTCAATTGAGGCCAAGTTCAAATAGGCCTCAACCCTTTACGCATTCTATCCCCTCGAAGTTGAAACGACCAAGACCGTGTTATGCCTTGAAAGTGGATCGTGACATCTTGCACTCTCTCATGTTTTTCCTCGCCACAATGATCCAAAATATACTCGGTTGTTTGCTCCCAAAATATACTCGGTTGTTTACAAAAATACCCTCTATTTTAATGTGGGTTATTACACTTTTATTTAAAAGTTCTAGTTTTGAAATGGATTTAAAGTATATTTATCAAAAGTATTTTTTGGGTGTGCTCATGGACAACTTTAAAAATCATGTAGTTTCTTTACATGTTGTATAGTTTAAAAATATGTATGAGTTTATTGTCTTAGAGAAATATAAAATCAGAACTATGTAATTTGATTATAATATACTTTAAAAATTAGTTGAGTATTTCAGTTACTCTCCTTCATAAAAATGTTCATGGTCCATTCTAAAACATATGCATTGAATTATCGTCAAATAAAAATAAAAGAATTGTGGCTCGTTAGGTGCCTTTCATAGGTCTACATGTAACATAAATCATAATCTTATCATAAAAATTATTGTTGGTTTTAGATTAATTATATCAAAACTAAGTAAGAAAAAATAGAATTAAAAAAAAACATTCACAAAACGTGTAATATTTTTGAAGATGGAAAATATATTTTTTAAGAAAATCAACTTGACAAATTTTAGGAATATAATGTACATCAATATAACCATTGAAATAATAAAAATGTAAGAAGGGAAAATATTAATTCAAATTTGGTAATTATAATATATAAGATATCTAATTATTACAATAAGAAATCACAACAAGTTTGTTTCAGGATTTGTTTACATATTTAGGGTAATTTTATACTAAAATTGCAGACAAATTTGTTAAAAAGGAAATTCTAAAAAATAATATATAATTTTAAATTTTGAAAGAAAAAAAAACGACGTGTCAAAAGGAGGTCAAGACATATGGCATAAGGTGATGGTAATACATATTTTGAAAGATATGTGGCCTTAGAAAATTCTCATCTAGTAATTATATATTAGATTAAATTTTAGTAGTTCTAAAAAACATAATAATTCCTCTCATATCGGTTATATTCTACGCGACCAACATTCTAAACTTTACTTCTTGGAAGACAGCATATCCATGCTACCTCTATATTAGCAAAATAAACTTATGCTCTTTTAGAATTTGTTTGGAAAACTATTTCTTTCCGTATTATGAAATTAACTATATAAGGTGATAATTTGACTTAGTTTACAAAATATTTGGAGACCTCATTTGGAAATTTATACTATTATTCACGATATCAAAGCCTTCTTGATAAATTTGAGTTTGTCAAGATTTTCATTATTTCATGAGATGTAATAAAAAACTTACTTCTGAGCAATTAGTAGGCATGAGCAAACACGGGCCGACCCACTTGTAAAAACGGGCGGATATGGACAATATATTTAGCCCATCTGGGTCGTTGAGCTTGGCCCGCCCGTTTATGCAGGCATGACTCATACAATGGTACTGGCCTGTTTAGCTCGGATAGCCCGCCCGAAAGTCTGAATTAATTTCTAAATATAAATGTGACGTGGCCGAAATATGCAATGCAAATATCGTTGAATGGCCTAGTCAAAGTAAAAGTCCTAACAACCTACTAAACATATGTATAGCAAGCAAGTAAGGGTCAAACCCACAAGGAAGATCTGATGAAGTATGCAATTATGATTAACAAGTAACAAGGAAAGGGGGTTTTGATTATCAAGCAGAGCAAAGTAAACAGGTTTAGTTGACTTGAGAATATGATTGGGGGAAGTAGTTCCACTAGAACGAGATCCACAATACAGAGATGTAATTTGATCACAGAAATCTATTAAATCCAAGTTCTTTCACTATTCTTATGGTTGTTCCCATCCTGATCTTGATTAACTACCAATTCAGACAGTTGTTGATAGTACTTACTACAATATCAATGGAAGAAAACCTTACCACTAATAAAGCAATAGCAATGCACACAAGGATATAGGATACATGCAAATAGAAGAAAACCTTACTACTTAACATGCAAATGATTCTCACTCACAATTGCGCACTCGTATTCCACTATATGCAACAATCGTGTATGCTACTAGATATGCACTCGTATTCCACTATATGCAAACCCTAGCAATTGATAAATATTACTCAACCTAGTTGATCAGGCTATGAAGAATAACAATGAATCAATATTCAATATAACCAAGAGAATCAAACCAACACATATAAGAATAGGAACAAGGAATAGAAATCTCACAAACACATCAACTGTATTGCTTCAAACGTCTAATAGAACAAAGGGAAATTAGTGCTCCATTCAGATGCAAATGAAACCCTAATGAGAAAGAAAACAACGATGCTAAAAGTCTGATGTAAAGTCTCTGCCTCTTAACCTAGAAAGAGGTCTTAAATAGGCTTAGGAAATAAGTTTAACCTAACGAAAATAGCAAGGGAAATAAAAATAATAGAAATAAGAAAGTTTGAAAATGCATAAAAGGAAATAGTGTCTTCTGGCCGCGAGGCGTTACGTGTGCCCACCGCGGGGCGGTGAGATCCACCGCGGGGCGGTAGCTTCTTCTGGCGCGACCAGCTCTTCTCTGAGACCCACCGCCGGGTCGCGGTGGCTCTGGCGCGGGGCGGTGACAGTTCGCCCACTCCTTTCTTCAGCTCTTCTTCTTCTCTTCCGCTCTTCTATACTACCAAGTGTTGGTAGCCTTCTCCAATTAGTCTTCAAACGGATCCTCATCCATCTTCATCATCTCCATCTAAGCTGTAAATCCCTGGATATCTTCAATTCTCTCCACATCTTCTGGATTACAGACTTAGCCTCAAATCTGATCATAAACTCCTCCAAATAATGTTAATAATTGCTAGTAAAGGTGCATGAAATGACACCTATCAAATTCCCCCATACTTAGACCTTGACTCGTCCCGAGTAAGCTAATGATAAACCTACTCCCTCAATCAAACACCAAGGCCTCAGGAAGTACAAGAAAATATGACACCAACAACTACAACATCTCAACCATCAGCTCTAGACAACCAAAACAAGTGATGCAAAGATTATTCTAATCCTAACTCCAATCTAGCTCCTTATCGCTCCAGAGTGGCATACCCGAATCCTCCTTATGACTCCCCTTCTTATGACGCCGACCTCCAGAATGATCCTAAAATCACTCTTTTTTCTTCACGCTCATTTTGCCCAGGCGTCCTCTCGGGTTTTCACCTAGCCACTCATTTCATTTTGCTAGATATCTCACAAATACTCGCATCACTCCAGTCCATTTTTGCACTGGTCTATACCAGTCGGACTACCTGCTTTTTACCTGAACCGCCCTTTCGGGTTTTCAGCTCATCCCAGGATTTTGATTGCCTTTTCACATCTTTTTGGCTTTTTCGATTTTTTTTTTTGAAATACTTGAATGAAAATTACAGAAAACAAAGCTATGTACACTAGCTAGATAGACAGTACAGTCTAAATCTCTCCCCCATACTTAAACCGAACATTGTCCTCAATGTAAAGAAGAGAACAACAAATGAAAAAGGGGAAGGATAAATAAACTCATTGTGGGCCGGATGGTGGTGGTGGTGGGAACCTCCCAAAGTAGTCCCTCATATGAGCGTCCATAGCATCCAGACGCTCATCTACATCAGCACGGAACTAGGTCTGCCGAGTCTGCAGACCGGTCTCTACTCGGGCGTTCCAGTGAGTCTGCTACACCGAGAATGCATCAAATCTTGCGTACAACTCCTGCCAAGGTGTGGCAGGACCATAAGAAGACGAAGGCGCATCAAACTGGGTAGGCAGAGGAGCATCCTCATCCACAGAGTCAGCAGCAGCAGCACCAGCACTAGGGCCCTCTCCAAACGGATCCGAAGGAGCAGCATCAGGGGTAGCATCAGCCATAACTCTGCTATCACTGGGAATCCACCATCCCGCAAATGAAGGGGAATAAGTGAAAACCCGAGGAAGAAACAGAATATGACCATCGTATGAAGACCAAACTAAATCACCATCCCTGCCCAATGGCTTCAGCATCGAGCACACTCTCATGTGCGCCATGTCATACACCGCATGAGCAACAGGCCAAGGAATACGATCGGTGGCAATAATCTCAGCACAAAGAAGGGTGATCAAACCACCCCCACAGATTTCATGTGGCACACCATCACAAATCCTCTTCAAGGAACTCAGAAAAAGACTAGCCCAACACGGGGTGTACGTAACAATAGACAAGATGCTCAAAAACCATTGGAAGTCCTTCAGAGGGACCTTACCATCATCAGCATGGCCAAAGAAATCTCTTATCAATACCTTGTGGATCAACCTTAAGCAAGGGTTCACCAACTTCGAATTCACCTCCTGGCCCTTCTTGAACTTCCTATGCGTGACAGCCTTCCAAAACTCCATCATATCCGTCTCAATCAGACCACCAGACCACCCATCAGACGGTTCCTTTGTAATGCCCAGGGCACCATGAATCTCCTCAGCAGACAAAGCATACTCACGACCATTATACGTGAACGTGATCTTCGTCAACCTCTTGTCGGCGGAACCATCAGAATACCTCTTAACAGAGACGACGAACTGGTAGCATAGCTCGGGGTAAGCATCAGCGGACTTGTTCAGGAAGGTCCCCAGGCCACACTCTGCTAAACAAAGAGATACACACTCCAACATACCAAACTCAATCAACGTTGGCTTATCAAAGAACTTAGTAGCCAACACCTTCCTCTCCTTCACAACGTTATACACCTCATTCTCATCCCTCGTAGAGACCTGCTTCCTACCTCTAGGTGCCATAAGTAATGAATTGAGATGCTCAAAACAAAGGGTGACCAAAGAGGATTTACAAACGAGCGAAAAACACACAGCCTGGTAGTCTCGCCGCGGGGCGGTGGATGTGCCGCCGGGTCGCGGTGGGGTAACTGGGACTTCACGCCGGGTCGCGGTGGGGGTCGCCGCTGTAACACCCCCAAATTTAACCCCATTTGAAAGCGTTACTGCCGATGACCCCAGACGTAAACCCCGAAGTCACCCCAGGCTTTTCCAACGACATAAATGTCTTAAACATAGTTACAATACTAAAATCATAACTTTTATTAAACCACATGGTCGCGGAATTACACGATTCCAAAAATGACCCAATAATCAGAAATACAACAGCGAAAGTCTTTAACAAAATACAAAATAGCACAGCGGAAAACTTGTAAACAAAGCGACAAAACAACTTGTCGAAAACACCGTTCATCCTCATAGTCGCTCTAGCCTTCTTAGATCTGCAACATACCTGATGTGCCGAATCGGACGGATGACACCAGCCAACCATGCAAGGAATAATTACGGTTGGTCAGTCTAATGAAAGACTACGCAAGGGTACAAAACAGAGTGGTTCGAAGCAGTCGTATTAGGTTAGACTTATCGTCTCTCGAATAATAACCGAGTACGCTAGTCAACCACCATACTCCTACTAGAATAACAAAAGGTATGCACAAGAGAAGATTCTGGAGATCGAGTCTCACAGCAATCAATCCCAAAAGAAGACTCCAAAAGAAATGAGCCTTATAGGAAACATGATGACAAATGTTGGGAAACATAAACAAACACACAAGCACACCACATCGCATACAAGCGATCTAAGCTAGACGAACAATCCTAGTTGCACTAGCGCTATGTTGCACTACTCGCCAACGTTCATTAATTAGGTGATTTCAGGCACTTATCTGAATTAAATGACCACACACACACATATCACGTTATAAACTTTTAACTGGACCTCACAGGATCCAAACCTCTAACTATCGCATTGGGTCTTAATTGCCCTTATAAAGAATGAACCTCACAAAGTCCAAACTTTTACTATCGCATTGGGTCTTAATCGCCCTTATAAAGAATGAACCTCTCGGAGTCCAAACTTTCACTATCGCATTGGGTCTTAATCGCCCTTATAAAGAATGAACCTCACAAAGTCCAAACTTTTACTATCGCATTGGGTCTTAATCGCCCTTATAAAGAATGAACCTCTCGGAGTCCAAACTTTCACTATCGCATTGGGTCTTAATCGCCCTTATAAAGAATGAACCTCACAAAGTCCAAACTTTTACTATCGCATGGGTTTTAATTACCCTAAACAGTTATAAAGAAACGCCCATGGAACACACCGGATCCAGGCGCTCCTACGAATACTCGTACTAACTAACAGTTAAACACGCAAACACATCACACAGAGAACCATCACGGCTCAATATGAACAACTATCACCCTAGATTTAATAATCTAAGCCACACACAATAAATCATATCAAGGACCCTTACGGCCTTCACCTGCACAACAAATCTATCATATACTAGCGTCGGTTCTAGCAGAATATACAACCTAGTAATAATATCCGTTTTATTTCACATAACGTTATCAAATCAATTTCCAACATAATTAACAATCATCCCAAATTATTTAACAACAAAACTATTGATAAATAATCAAATATGGAATGATGAACAAGAGAGAACCGCCACTTGCCTTAGATCCGACAAGCTCGAACCAAGCAGAGCAACGTCTAGTTCCTGGATCTGAAACTGGAGCAGATCTTGGATATTAAATCCCTAAGAAATGGCCCATAACAAGACCCTAAGTTAGATTCAATACACTTATATATGAATCTAAAAGAATACAAGAAGAAATCAAAGGAAACGAGCCAAGCCCAAAGCCAAACCACAAAACACACACTCGGACAAGCTCGCCGCGGGTGCGGTGGGCCTTGCCGCTGGGTGCGGTGGACAGACAGTGGCGAAGGGGAAGCTCGACAGCCATGGAGAATTTCTTACCCCAAAACCGATTTGTTTGCTTCGATTTGTCTACGGTTCGATCTCCCAACACCTTAAAGCTTCACACAACACTCACGAGCTCCTTCTAACACTCAAAGGGATCTCAAATCTCACACAAACGAAGCTCACAAGCTGCTCAACAATGGTGAAAAACCAGAAAAACAGAGGAGGAAGAAGAAGAAGAAGAAGCTTGGCTTCGGATTTGATCTCCTTTTATAGCTCAACCCGAGCTTCCTCTAAGGGGACAAGCAAGGGGACAAGGGAACAACAACCCACGAAGTCAAGGGAACAAGAGACAACAAGTGGATCAAGTGGGCAAATGGATAGAACTTCGGAAATCTTATCGCGAAGATGAAGTTGTCAGCGCTCGCCGCGGGTGCGGTCATGCTCTCACCGCGGGTGCGGTCGTGACCATCAGGAAATTGTCCTGACTTCGACGGGGCCGTTCTCTCAGCTCCGAACTCCAAATGAGGTGATTCCAAATCGAGGAGTTAGATCTAGAAGTCTATTTTAATCCTTCCAAATTTCATATTGTATGGATTATGGAATCAAAAGTTATGACGATTTTTCTAAAAGGTCACACTTGTATGGGCGAGGAAAGTATGGGTACGAGTTCTTTTAACCCCGGGTTCAATATATTCGTACACTAACGACAAATTAACCCCGAAAACACTTCAACTGTATTATATAATGCTCAGAAAATTTTACAGAGCTCAAAACATATTACAGAGTATCCGATCTTCTCTGAATTAAATTCGTCTAGCAATTCGGGCATAAGAAAAATAAAATTTCAAAATACCCTTAAAAATTACGGGGTATTACATTACTACCCCCTTATTTTAAGTTTCGACCCCGAAACTTGCATCATTCAAGGCCGACAACAATTAGGGAAAGTATCTAAGCATACCCGCCTCAGTCTCCCAAGTAACCTCTTCGGTTTCTAACTTGGAGCACAAAACTTGTACCAAAGGTACACCCTTACTGCACAACTGCTTGGCTTCAACCAAATATTTATATTAGCAAGAACATTTACAACAAAAGATTTACAACCTTGCTGCATACTTAAACTTACTAACACAATTGTCCATAACAAAAGACTGGGTAACACCCAAATCTACAACCTACAACAAAAGTAGAAAGCTTTAAGCAAATGGAAAATCAGATCCATCCGTCTCACGCATTACGTAAAGACGTTGACCTTGACTTCCAGAAGCTACTGGGCCTTCCCTTTATTCTGTGCAGTGGTCTGCATCGAAGGACTTGGAGCCTCAACCGGTTTATACTCAGGCCGGTTGTTCTGATTAGCAGACCTTTGTTGCGACTCCGTTCCTTTCTGCTCTCCCTGACGACAAAACTTTTGCATGTGACCTTCCTTTCCACAACCAAAGCATAATCTCTTCTCACTCTGACAATCAAAATTCCTGTGCCCAAAAGCACCACAATTGAAACACTGATATGGTCTGTTGCTCCAACCGGAGCCCCTGGCAGAGCCAGAATGAGTTGTCTCAGTCTTAGCATGACCAGACTTCTCAAACTTAGTAGGCGATGCCGGTCGTTTGAACGAACCAGCTTGGCAATCCTGCTGCCCACCTTTTTCCTTAACCTGCTTCTTTCGCTTACGGGCAGACTCCTCCAGAGTTGCCTCCAACTTGTAGGCCGCATCCACGTACTGCTCCAGAGTAGAGCATGAGTGGTGCACCATCCATGGCTTAATATCTGGGCTCATCCATTCATGGAAGTACCAGATCTTCTGAGCCTCACTGATTATCTGCGGTTCTGCATACTGTAGCAAATGATTGAACTTAGTGGTGAGCTCTGTCACCTTCAACCCTTTTGTCTTTGGATAGAAAAACTCTTTGTGCTTCTCCTCCTTCATAGCTCGAGAGAAGAAACGGTCCGTCATCTTGGTCTTAAACATTGACCAAGTCAACACCGGGCTATCAGCTAAGCCGGTACTCTCCCACCATTCACCGGCTTCTTCCTTCAGCTGCAGAGAAGCTAGATGCACCTTCTCTGCTTCCGTGCACTCAACATTACGGAATAACCGTTCCATATGTGAGAACCAATGAGCCACCCTAACTGGCTCTCCTTTTCCATCATAACTGTCGGGTCTCATGGAGTTAATAGCCTTCAGTGCTCGGCCATACTCTCCTCTATCCCTGATCACGCCTCCTTGTAGCACACGGTTCCTTTGTTCCTCAAATCTCGGAACTTCTGGAGGTGCTGGCACAGCTTGTGCCTGAGGTGCGATTGGTCGCATTATCTCAGTAATTGCTTGCAGGACAATCCCCCGGATCGCTGCGACTGTGGCTGCATCGAGCACCACTGGAGCGTCAGCCTGATCTTGGCCATTGCCTCCTGGATTGTTGTTCTCAGACTCGTGTTCTTCCACAGGGTCTGCATCAATCCTTGCACCTGGTCTCGGGTTATTGCTCGACCCAGCACCAGTGCGAATAATGTCCCTCGGGTTCACCATCTGATTACCGATCAAAGTCCAAGTACTTTACACACTAATATCTATCCATAATGTAATAAAAGTCAACTCAGAGCAGATCAACTTGGTAAACTTTCCTAGATGAACCCGAACTAGAATACTAGGTTTTACAACCTCAAATCCTGACAAGAGAACTGAAAACTCAAGTCTAACTGGAGATGGCAAAACCACCTCAACTTCTTCTGAGTCCTTCTGATGAGAACTGCACCCTTAACCTCCGGGCGACGAAGAGAGAATCTTAGTCTTTCTAGACACAGAAGCAACTTCCGTATCAGACTCAAGAAGGCACGACTATGAACGGCTTTTTATTTGAAAAATTCAGAGCTATTGGAAAACATTTTAGCTCTGATACCATTTCTGTAATACCCCCAAATTTAACCCCATTTGAAAGCGTTACTGCCGATGACTCCAGACGTAAACCCCGAAGTCACCCTAGGCTTTTCCAACGACATAACTGTCTTAAACATAGTTACAATACTAAAATCATAACTTTTATTAAACCACATGGTCGCGGAATTACACAATTCCAAAAACGACCCAATAATCAGAAATACAACAGCGAAAGTCTTTAACAAAATACAAAATAGCACAGCGGAAAACTTGTAAACAAAGCAACAAAACAACTTGTCGAAAACACCGTTCATCCTCATAGTCGCTCTAGCCTTCTTAGATCTGCAACATACCTGATGTGCCGAATCGGACGGATGACACCAGCCAATCATGCAAGGAATAATTACGGTTGGTCAGTCTAATGAAAGACTATGCAAGGGTACAAAGCAGAGTGGTTCGAAGCAGTCGTATTAGGTTAGACTTATCGTCCCTCGAATAATAACCGAGTACGCTAGTCAACCACCATACTCCTACTAGAATAACAAAAGGTATGCACAAGAGAAGATTCTAGAGATCGAGTCTCACAGCAATCAATCCCAAAAGAAGACTCCAAAAGAAATGAGCCTTATAGGAAACATGTTGACAAATGTTGGGAAACATAAACAAACACACAAGCACACCACATCGCATACAAGTGATCTAAGCTAGACGAACAATCCTAGCTGCACTAGCGCTACGTTGCACTACTCGCCAACGTTCATTAATTAGGTGCTTTCAGGCACTTATCTTAATTAAATGACCACACACACACATATCACGTTATAAACTTTTAACTGGACCTCACAGGATCCAAACCTCTAACTATCGCATTGGGTCTTAATTGCCCTTATAAAGAATGAACCTCACAAAGTCCAAACTTTTACTATCGCATTGGGTCTTAATCGCCCTTATAAAGAATGAATCTCTCAGAGTCCAAACTTTCACTATCGCATTGGGTCTTAATCGCCTTTATAAAGAATGAACCTCACAAAGTCCAAACTTTTACTATCGCATTGGGTCTTAATCGCCCTTATAAAGAATAAACCTCTCGGAGTCCAAACTTTCACTATCGCATTGGGTCTTAATCGCCCAACTAAAGAATGAACCTCACAAAGTCCAAACTTTTACTATCGCATGGGTTTTAATTACCCTAAACAGTTATAAAGAAACGCCCATGGAACACACCGGATCCAGGCGCTCCTACGAATACTCGTGCTAACTAACAGTTAAACACGCAAACACATCACACAGAGAACCATCACGGCTCAACCTGAACAACTATCACCCTAGATTTAATAATCTAAGCCACACACAATAAATCATATCAAGGACCCTTACGGCCTTCACCTGCACAACAAATCTATCATATACTAGCGTCGGTTCTAGCAGAATATACAACCTAGTAATAATATCCGTTTTATTTCACATAACGTTATCAAATCAATTTCCAACATAATTAACAATCATCCCAAATTATTTAACAACAAAACTATTGATAAATAATCAAATATGGAATGATGAACAAGAGAGAACCGCCACTTGCCTTAGATCCGACAAGCTCGAACCAAGCAGAGCAACGTCTAGTTACTGGATCTGAAACTGGAGCAGATCTTGGATATTAAATCCCTAAGAAATGGCCCATAACAAGACCCTAAGTTAGATTCAATACACTTATATATGAATCTAAAAGAATACAAGAAGAAATCAAAGGAAACGAGCCAAGCCCAAAGCCAAACCACAAAACACACACTCAGACAAGCTCGATGCGGGTGCGGTGGGCCTTGCCGCTGGGTGCGGTGGACAGACAGTGGCGAAGGGGAAGCTCGACAGCCATGGAGAATTTCTTACCCCAAAACCGATTTGTTTGCTTCGATTTGTCTATGGTTCGATCTCCCAACACCTTAAAGCTTCACACAACACTCACGAGCTCCTTCTAACACTCAAAGGGATCTCGAATCTCACACAAACGAAGCTCACAAGCTGCTCAACAATGGTGAAAAACCAGAAAAACAGAGGAGGAAGAAGAAGAAGAAGAAGAAGAAGCTTGGCTTCGGATTTGATCTCCTTTTATAGCTCAACCCGAGCTTCCTCTAAGGGGACAAGCAAGGGGAATAGGGAACAACAACCCACGAAGTCAAGGGAACAAGAGACAACAAGTGGATCAAGTGGGCAAATGGATAGAACTTCGGAAATCTTATCGCGAAGACGAAGCTGTCAGCGCTCGCCGCGGGTGCGGTCATGCTCTCACCGCGGGTGCGGTCGTGACCATCAGGAAATCGTCCTGACTTCTACGGGGCCGTTCTCTCAGCTCCGAACTCCAAATGAGGTGATTCCAAATCGAGGAGTTAGATCTAGAAGTCTATTTTAATCCTTCCAAATTTAATATTGTATGGATTATGGAATCAAAAGTTATGTCGATTTTGCTAAAAGGTCGCACTTGTATGGGCGAGGAAAGTATGGGTACGAGTTCTTTTAACCCCGGGTTAAATATATTCGTACACTAACGACAAATTAACCCCGAAAACACTTCAACTGTATTATATAATGCTCGAAAATTTTTACAGAGCTCAGAACATATTACAGAGTATCCGATCTTCTCTGAATTAAATCCGTCTAGCAATTCGGGCATAAGAAAAATAAAATTTCAAAATACCCTTAAAAATTACGGGGTATTACAGCCGCGGGGCAGTGGCAGGCGACGCGGTGGTGGGCAACGCGAGGCGGCGGGGTTTGTGTTTGGCTCTTTTGTGAGGCTAAACTCCAAATTGGGCAAAGAAACTCAAGGTTAATGTAATTGGAGGCTAGATTCGGACCAAGAACAAGAGGGATTGGTAGGAAAATGGGGGAATGGCTTGGAAAAGCTTGAGAGGGGTGTTGGGTATGGAGGGTTTGTGAGAGTGGAGGCTAGGTTAGGGAAGGGAAAATGAAGAAGGGTTGATGGGCCGGTTATGTACATTGGCCCAAAGAGAAAACTCGGCCAAAAGGGGCCCAATCCGTTAATTTCTTATGTACCACTGATATTATTATTATTTTATTTTTTTTTCGGAGTGGATGAAATATACCAAACATCCACCGCGGGGCGGTGGTCTCCACCGCGGGGCGGTGGTCTCCACCGCGGGGCGGCGGACTTGTCACCGGGTCGCGGTGAGGTAACTGGGAGCACCGTCTCCTCTCCATTTACTTTCGTACCTAAAATGTTAGTGACAGGCGAACGAAACAAAGCAAAAGGAAGTACGGAATTAATCTAGGAGAAAAGAAAAATTAAGGAAATCTACCTCGGGTTGCCTCCCGGACAACGCCTTAGTTAACGTCGTTGGCTCGACGTACTTCAAATCAACTACCACCTAGAACAGGATCCCTTCGGAATCCTCCTAATTGTCTCCTCCTGCTGGAACTTCCCATGGAAAGGCTTGAACCTTAGACCATGCTCCCTCTTGGCCATTGACTCCATAATTGCTTCCTTTGGAGCTTCTCCCCCATACTTAGAGCGATGTAGGGGCCGATATGGCTCAACCTGATCATGCTGCACGACACTAGATGAAGGCTTACTGCCTTGTATGGTTAGTGCAGGGGGCAAGTGCCCAAAGTAGAGGGAGTAGATTCTCCTATGACATCAAGTAAGACATCATGCTCATGCAAATCAAAAGGTTCAGCAATAGCAGAATATTCAAATATGGTCTCTACTGCACTAGTCTTAACATTTTCCTGAGTAGGATTATCAATATCACTAATGCAGCAAAGGGTAGGAAATTCAATGGAGTTGACCTTATGAATATTATGCTCAAAAATTATTCCATCGAATTCCATAGTTAAAGTTCCACTATCCACATCAATCTTCGCCATGGATGTTTTCATAAAAGGTCGACCTAACATAACAGGAGCAACCTGCTCATCATAATCCATATCCATTACAAAGAAATCAGCAGGAAAAATTAAGGGACCTATCTTAACAAGAATATCTTCCACAACACCCTTAGAAGGCACACAAGAACCATCAACAAGTTGAATCACAATATTGGTATCATGCAAAGGTCCTACTCCTAAATCTTCAAGCAATGAGTAAGGCAAAACATTAATAGAGGCACCCAAGTCTAACAAGGCTTTCTCAAATCGATGCTCACCTATAGCAATAGGAATAGTGAACGTACCTGGATCCTTGCACTTCTCAGGCATACGCTTTTGAAATACCGCCGAGACATGTTCACCAACCGGAACCTTCTTCTGGACCTTCAGCTTTTGTGTCCTCTTGACGGTGCACAGCTCCTTCAAAAACTTGGCATATCGAGGAACAACCTTAATAAGCTTGAGAAGAGGGATGTTCACCTCACAGTTTCGGAATGTCTCGAAAAGATCATTGTTGTTGGCGACCCTTCTAGCTTTTAGCGCTTTGGGAAAAGGTGTTGGTGGCTTCTCGAAACCGAGAGGGGGAAAACCGAACGAACATAATTATCAATGCAAACCTCTTCGGTGGCGCTTGGATTTTGGAGGCCGCGTCGCGGTAGTCTCACCGCGGGGCGGTGGTCATTTCCGCGGGGCGGTGAGGTCGCGGTGGGATTACTGAGGCTTGCCGCCGGGTCGCGGTCAGTGTCACCGCGGGGCGGTGACATGTATGCTTCTTCACTGGCCTCAGATCCAACTCGCCGCCGGGTCGCGGTGGAGTCCACCGCGGGGCGGTGACCGATATTCTCCATCTCAAATTCTCTCTCCTTTCCAGCAATAGGAGGAACGACCAGTTGCTTACCACTTCTGAGGGTGATGGCACTCACATTTTCCCTTGGATTCACTGTGGTCTGAGATGGCAAGGAATTAGATGTCCTTTGGTCAATCTTGGTCACAACATCAGCCAGTTGGCCAATCTGCCTCTCCATATTCTTTATGCTTGACTCAGTAGTCTGCACATGAGTGGCGAAGTGCTGAGTCAAGGTCTTTAGCAACTCTTCAGTAGTAGCACCAGAGTTTTGGCCTAGAGGCCTCTGGTCGTGTAAGGATTGCAGGACGCGTCTTACCTCAGATGTTTTGAGGCAGCGTGGGTATAAGCCTATGACAGATCATTTGAATAAAACATTAACTTTTATGTCAAAGGTTATGGCTTGTACCTTGAGTCTTTTGGCTTCTCTTTTGTCTGCTGGGAGTATGTCATCCATGAGCCACTTGATGTAGGGTATGGTCCAATCATCTTGGTCTCTTATGAGGTTGTCTTCTGTGTTGTCACCTACCTCGGTTGAGATGACTTCTTCTAAAGGTAACTCGTCCGCTGTCTGAGTGTTGTCATGACTTGTCGTCTTGAGAGTTTTGGGGACTACTGGGGTTGTGATGTGTGCTAACGGGATGATGCGGAAGTCGTCGGGATGTAAGGCGGAGCCGAGGTTTGCTAGGGCGTCGGCTTGTGTGTTGAGGTCGCGTGGGACTTGTCGGATAGTAATGTTTTGGAATTTCCCCACCAGTTTTTTGACGACGTCTAGATAGGCCATCATCCTATCATCTTTGGCGGCATACGATCCTTGTACTTGGTTGACGATCAGGAGAGAATCGCACGTTACTTCGATGTTCTGGATTGCGAGATCTTGTGCGAATGTCAGCCCGAATACGAGGGCTTCATACTCTGCTTCGTTGTTGGTCGCATCCCACTCACATCTTACAGCTTGGGCTATATGGTCCCCTTGTGGCGATTTTAGTACGACACCTAGTCCGACTCCTCTTACATTCGACGCTCTGTTTGTATGGAGTTGCCATGTGCCCCTATCCTCTTCGATTTTCAGTTGTTCGGCTTCCTTCATGGCTTCATGTTCCAGTGTAGGATGGAAATCGGTCACAAAGTCAGCCAAGTCTTGAGATTTGATTGTTGTTCTTGGCTCGTATTCGATGTCGAATCCACTCAGGTGTATCGCCCATTTTGTCATTCATCCTGTGAATTCTAGTTTTCTCATGATGGCCTTCATGGAATGGTTAGTTTTTACAATAATAGCATGTGACTCAAAGTAAGGTATAAGCTTGTTTGAGACCATTACCAGTAGGGGTGAGCAAAAATATCCGATCCGGCCGACCCGATCCAACAACCCGCCAATCTGAACTCTAAAAGTCTGTATCCAAAAATATCCGTTTAATTTTTATCCGAATCCGATTCGATCCGGGTGATATTTGGACCGGATACAGATCGAGATATTTTGCTTACCGGATATCCGGAAATCCGGTACTATTAATATATAAGATATATATGTTTTTATAATTAATATATAATGTTTAATTAGTTTAGAATGATCTCAAAATGGTGCTTGTACATTTTTTAGTAATTAAACCACTTCAATTTTCCAATACAATATTCCTTATTTTATTCCTTTTAATAAAATACAACCTTGATTTTTATTCTAATAAAATTAAAACCCTAAATCATGTATTAAGTGTCGCCTCACTAAATAGAGTAAATATGTTTTTTTGTCAAGACTGAGTGTTCATCATTGAATTGAATTTTGATTATATAAGTTAAAGTTATAACTTTATATATACTTGTCAATTTCTCTTGTTATATAATATATACGTTTATAGTTCTCAATCTGAAAAGGTTGACAAGTTTAATTGTTTGAAAACATTATAGGGAATTGCAAATGGTGCTGATGTTTGACATTTAGTTGCACTTTGCGAATTGTTAGTTTTGATTGAATTAAAAAAAAATGTAATATTTTGATTTAATTTTTAATAGGTTTTCTAGTAACCGGATAATTTGGATATACGAGTCGAATATCCGATCCAATCTGGATAATATTTACCGGATATCCGGTTCGAAACAGACCAAATACGGATAGGAGGTTTGTGAATATTTTTTACCGGATATCCTACATACTGGACCGAATCGGATATATCCGTTTGCTCACCCCTAATTACAAGAGCTAGGACTAACTTTTCGAGCGACGTGTACCTTGTTTCGGCAGGGATTAAGGATCGGCTTACATAGTAGACCGGGGACTGCTTTCCGTCCTCTTCCCTTGTCAGGACTGCACTGATTGCCGACTCTGATACAGCCAGGTATAGTGGTAGTGGCTCGTCGTCTTTTGGTTTGGCTAGAAGGAGGGGGCTTGCCAGGTATGCTTTCAGATCCTAAAAGGCCTGCTCGTGTGCCGCTGTCCAGTCGAACAACTTGTTTTTCTTCAAAGCTTCATAGAAAAGTTTGCATTTGTCCGATGATTTGGATATGAATCTGTTTAATGCTGTTATCCGTCCTGTCAGTTTCTGGACGTCTTTGACACATCGGGGAGATCTCAGGTTGACGATAGCTCTAATTTGGTCTGGACTAGCTTCGATCCCCCTTTGCGTCACCATGTATCCCAAGAATTTGCCTGAAGACACTCCAAAAGAGCATTTAGTCGGATTCAATTTCATGTTATACCTTTTTAGTAGACCTGGGCAAACTCGGGCTGGCCCGTCCGGCCCGGTCCGCCCGCCCGCATAAATGGACGGGTATGGACAAGCTCGCAAGCCCTAAAGGGCCGAAAATACCCGGCCCGAGTACCGGGAGGGCCGGACATGGACAAGGGGTCAAGCCCTGTAGGGCCGGTAAGCCCGGCCCGCATATAATATATAGATAATTATATATAAATTATATATAAATATATAATATAAAATTAATAAAATTATTATTCATATTTAAATAACTATGTAAAGTGTAAACTACTGTAGTTTTTCCTATTGTATCATTGGTTGATATGTCTGAATTACTTTTTTTTTTTTGTAAGCCAAATCCAATGCTTTTTCTAATGCAACTGGGTTGCTTATAATAGTATGAACTGAACTTATGGATTCAACATTCAGATATTAAACAAATCAAAGACTAATTGGTTGAAAGACCTCCTAATTGCCGACGAGTAGGCGAACACTGACTCATGTGAAAAGGCTTATGAATTTCGGCTGTTCTTGAGGAAAACTTCCATGTCACTTTATTAGTTTATTGACAGTGAATATGGAGCAGGGATTAGCTGATACCCGACTCGGGTCCCGGCGGGCTACCCGGGCCCGGGAATACGGACGGGCTTGGACAACTGTCCAAGCCCTAATCCTGGGCTCAGCCCGGCCCGGACCCGGATAAACGGACAAAATTTTTAACTTAGGCCCGGACCGTATCCGGCCCGAGCCCGGAGATGCCCAGGTCTACTTTTTAGTACCTCAAATGCGTCTTTTAGGTGCTCAATTTGGTATCTCGCTGCTTTTGATTTGACGAGCATGTCATCGATGTAGACCTCCATAGTATCTCTGATTTGATCTTTGAACATCTTGTTCACTAGCCTTTGATATGTGGCCCCTGCATTTTTTAGTCCTAAAGGCATAACATTGTAGCAGTATGTACCTTGACTGGTTATGAAGGCCGTTTTTTCTTGATCGTCAAGGTCCATCAGGATTTGGTTGTATCCGTTGAACGCATCAATGAATGTGAGCATTTCGTGCCCCACGGTCGCGTCGATCATTGCATCAATGTGTGGTAGTGGAAATGAGTCTTTTGGACAGGCTTTGTTAAGATCTGTGAAGTCGATGCAAACTCTCCACTTGCCATTCTTCTTTTGGACCACGACGACGTTTGCTAGCCAGTCGGGATACTTAACTTCTCTGATTTTACCTGCTTCAAGCTAATTTCTGACCTTGTTGTCTACGATATTGTTGCGCTATGGCACGAATTTCCTCCTTTTTTGCTTGACCGGAGGATAGGTTGGATCTACATTCAATTTGTGAGTAATAATATCGGTGGAAATCCCCACCATATCCTCATCCGACCAGGCGAAGCAATCGGAATTAGATCGTAGAAAAGCTATTTGTGTTGGCTTTGAAGGGTCCAACGCGATCTCGTCTAGTTGTTCCATTTCTGGTTCGACGTATCGCGCGGTCCCTTCGCCGAACTATGGTTGCTTTGCTGAAGCTCGGTCGACTGCCCCCTTCATTGAAGTGACATAGCATTCCTTGGCAGCCCGTTGGTCGCCTTTGATTTCCTGTACCCCCACTTAGTCAAGGACTTTATGGTTTGATGATAAGTGGAAGGTACAACTTTCATGGCGTGGATCCAGGGCATGCCGAGGATCGCGTTGTATGTGGACGGACAGTCGAGTATTAAGAATTTTACCTGTTGGTTGACTCCACCGACGTATGTTGTCAACACTATTTTCCCCTGGATATATTTGACCTCTCCACTGAATCCGACTAGTGGAGTGGATTTTCGGGTTAAATCGTTCTCGCTTAAACTCATACCCTTTAAGGCGTCAAGTGTCAACAAGTTGGTGGAGCTACCTGTGTTGATTAATACTCAACGAATGAGACAATTACCGATTGATAGAGAGATTACCAGACCGTTGTGATGGTCGCCCAACTCTTCGGCCTCGAAATCGTCGAAAGTGATGGTTGGTGCATCAGGGGTTTGTGATTGCCTTGCTTCCGATCGGATTGGCCTGTCGCCTTTGCTTTCTCTGGCGTGTGTTTTGGCGGCCGAATATGTGTTTCCACATACGTCTGACCCTCCTGAAATGGTATTAACGACTTTAGTGTGAATTGGAGAGGATGGTTTATCAGATGTTACCTGGTCCCTTCGATCAAGGGTCGCTTTCGCTTTATCGGATATGATGTCGCGTAGTAGCCCCTGTGCGAGGAGTCTTGCAACTTCTTTGCGGAGGGCTATACATTCCTCAGTGGAATGACCATGGTCTCCATGGAACTCGCACCATCGGCTCATGTCCTTCTTGGCGTCTGGCTTGTCGCTCTTCCGAGGCCACCTTACTTTTTTACCATACATGTCGAAACTTTTGACGAGTTCTGACACAGAGATGTTGAAGTTGTAAGAGTGGAGCTTCGGAGGGAGAGCGGGGTTGTTCTTCTAGTCCTGGTTCCTGTCATAAGAGTTACTTACCTGATTGGGGTCGCCTCGCCCCTTGGGGTAAGGTTGGTGTCGTCGATCACGTCGATGATCCGAAGATGTCCTTCGATCGACTCGATTGGGGATCTTGCTTGCCTTTGAGGGTTCTTCGTCTTCCTCTAACCTGACGTGGGCCATGGTATTGGCCTGCACGTCGTCGAAGCTTCGGCACGGGTATTTGGTCAGTTCGCGATAGAGTTCGCTGCCCCTGATTAACCCCCGGCGAAAGGCTTCGATGGACATTGGGATGTTGCAATGTAGGATCGCAACCTTCTCCTTGTTGTACCTGTTAAGATAGTCTCTTAGAGGTTTGTCATACCTTTGCACGATCATGTATAGATCGCTCGATTGCTTTTCCAATCTACGACTGCTGGCGAACTGTACTTTGAAAGAATTGACCAAGTCCGCGAAGGAAGCGATGGAGCCCTGCGGCAAATGCATGAGCCATGTTAGTGCAGCTCCCGCGAGGGTCGTGCCGAAGCTTTTGCACATGATTGCCTCGCGGTTCCCTCGTGGGATTGAAATGGTCATTAATTTCTGCTTATAAATCGAAATGTGATCGTCGGGGTCCCCGGTCCCATCGTAGTTGGGCATGTTGGGGACATGGAATTTCTTAGGGATCTCGACGCGTGCGATCGCTTCTACGAAAGGCGAGTCTTCGTATCCGTCGATTGCTTCCTTCTCGATCGGGTGCGGGACTCCTGGGATCCGAGCGATGCGATCGTCCAAGGCCTTCATGTGCTCGCTGATAGCTTGTTGTATGAGGGCCTGGAGATCCGTCGGTGTGGTGACCTGTGGAGGGACTACTCGAGCTTCTGGATACTCGGTTACAAGAGTTGGCACGTTAGTTGTGAGAAGAGTGATTGGAGGAGTTTGAAACATACCAGTAGGTTGGGTAACGTTCTGGGTGATTGATGTCGTGGGTGTCAAGGTTGTTCCATCCAGGTTGAGTCGCATTGAGAGACCCTCTGTGTTGACTACGCGCCTCGATCCTCCTGGGGCCGATGCGGTTGAATTCACTTGCGATTTCAGAAATTCATTTTCACGGATTAGTCGCGTAATTTCAGCTTCAGATTGAGCACTTAGCGTTTCAGTTTTGGAGCACTGCTGGACCAGCTCTTCTTGGAGGATGCTCATGTTTTTCGCCAGTTCTTGGATTTGGACGTCCAAGATTGGTTGGTCGTTGAGTTCTTCAGCTTGATTTGCGGCCGGAGTGTTGGCTTGAATCTGGCCTTCGGCGAGGACCATGAGGTTTTCGGAATTGGCCATGGCGGGATGAAGGTTGGGTTGTTGATCGGATTGCTAATTGGCTAGATGTCCCACGGTGGGCGCCAAATTGTTTTGGGGGCGAAAAGATCAAATTGATATGAATCGCCTTATGAAGGGCAACTAGACAATGGTTAAACTGAAGGAGTCTAGATAATCCAAATCAACTTAAGAATTCAACCGTCGGTCGCTTTAATATTACAAATGAGAGTTTGGACTAGAGAGATTTCAAAGAGAATAAGAATGAGAGCTAAGAATTGCGGATTGTATTCGATGGTAACGATGCCCCTTGCAATGATCGTATGATACGTACTTAAACTAGTCTATTTGAACCTACTCATCCGAGATCTCGGGGTGGTTGTTACAGACGTCATGGGGCCGAGATCTTCTCCAACGTTTTACTAAAAGCCAACGTCCACTCTGCGTCTGCTTCGGTTTTCTTGGGGAAGATCATTTTTCCACCGAATGGGCCGACTTAATGGATCACTAAAAATCGGAGCCCAACAAGATATATGTCATTGTTGGCCAATTGTTTTTTTTACAGATGTCCACCAAAAGAGACACAATTTGAGAACATCTCTAGTGGCTCCGAAGTCGAAGCCAAGAAATCATTTCAAACAAGCAATTGATCACTGTCATCAAAATCACCTGCCCTCGTATCGCGCCTCTTCTAACCGAGTAACCCCTCAAGAACCAAAACTATCTCCTCCATCACAAGTCCTGGTGCCCCTCTCACCGAGAACTCCTGAACAATGCCATCTATTTCTATCATACTACATCCTGGGACTTCTTTCTTCATGCCTATTTCCTGCATTAAGGCTCTTATCTTCTTAACATCCTTAAATCTACCTGCTTTGGCATATACATCACACAAATTAACATAGAAAGCATAGTTGAAGGGATCCAACTCGATCAATTTAAGGGCAACTTTTTCCCCCAAATCTGTATTCCCATGCATTTGACAACCTCCTAGTAGCGCACCCCAGACAAAAGCATCAGGCGGCATGGGCATGCTCTGAATCACTCTTTCTGCCTCCTCAAAGAGTGCAGCTCGGCTGAGAACATCAACCATACATGCGTAATGATAAACCTGTGGCTCAATAGAATAAACATTTCTCATCATGTGAAAGCATCGCCTGCCTTCATTAACAAAGCCTGAATGGGCACAAGCTGACAATAGCGCAACAAACGTGACATGGTTTGGTTTTACACCATGCGTGTCCATGTCTTTAAGAAGATCCAGGGCCTCTCTAGCATACCCATGATATGAAAATACCGACATCATTGCAGTCCATGCCAAAACATCTTTCCCCTTCATTTTTGCAAAGACTTCAACCGCTGTCTCCACACACCCTGATTTTCCATACATATCAATCAAAGCTGTACCAATCACCACATCCAACTGCAGCCCGATCCTATTCAAGTAACCATGAACCCACTTTCCATGGCCAACTGCACCAAGAGAGGAGCACGCAGTAAGGACGCTAGCTATGGTCATTTTGTCAGGTTCAACTGCACCTTCACTCATCATTTCTTGGAAAAACTCGAGAGCTTCCCTTGCACGGCCTGCTTGAACACATCCCGTTATGATCGAATTCCAAGTATATATACTCCTCTCCTCCATCCTCCAAAACAAATTCAAAGCAAAATCGGTATACCCATTTCTAAAACATCCAACAATCATCGAGTTCCAGGACACAACATCCCTGTTAGGAATTTCATCGAACACCTTCCGTGCGCTACCCATGACCCCACACTCACTGTACAAACTAATCATGGCATTCTGAATGTAAACATCACCATGAAAACCCAGCTTCACAGAATGCCCATGGACAGCCGGTCCCGCCACAAGATCGCCCCTAGTAGTGCACTCCTTTATCACGAAGGGGAAAGTAAGGCTACTAGGGAAAATGCCATTACACAGCATTTGCTTGTACAGAAGAAAAGATTGGGAGCCAGATGCATTTGTTTTGCAAGAGTATCCCCTGATCATGGCGTTGTAAACGAAGAGATTGGGGCGGTGAATTTGTAGGAAAACGCGAGAAGCATACTCAATGGAGCCGTATTCGGTGACCGCGCAGAAGAACACGAGGCGAGTTGTGAGAAAGAAGCGGTCGAAATCGGAGAGACAAGGAGAGGTGGTGACGTGGGCTTGGACTTGCTGCAACTCTTTCAAGGTCTTGGATTGGTGGTTCAATAATCGTAAAAGGAAGCTTTTACAGTCGATCCCCATTGCAATTTGTCATCAACGGGATTCTCCCCTGGTATAGGGTTGACGAATTTGCAGATACAGAAATCCTTTGAAATTGAATTTCAACTTGGCAGCTTGGTCAACTACAAGCACATTTGCATCGACGAATATGCTATAGCTTAAGAAAAATTTATGTTGAAAATATATCAATTTGACATTTAAAAAAACATTATATGTAAAGTTAATATATTAAATATTACAAAAAAATGTAATTAGTGACAATATGCATGAAAAATATAAATAAAGAAGATAATATAAAAAAGGTGGTTACAAACACAAATGAATATGATTTATACTAGTCAATGTGTTAAAATCAAGTCCTACATTTATAAAGATATAAATTTAAGAAAAAATTTATTTAAAATGATTACATAAATATAAAAATCAAATGACAATATTGAAAAATACTTCAATGATTACAAATTATGGAAACTTTCTTTTGTAGTATCTACATCTTAAGATTTTCAATCATTTCTTACTTAGTAGACCTGTCAATCGGGTCGGTCAAATCGGGTTCGGTTCGGTTATTTCGGGTTTGGGTTGAGAACGGGTCGGGTCATTTCAGATAACAGATTAAGTCGGGTCGGATCATTACAGGTAAGCGGGCGGTTCGGATTGACCAACGGGTCAAGAGTGTCATTTTTAAAATATTTTGTTCACTATTTAAATATTATTAAATAGTTAAAAACTAATTTAAATTTGTCAAAATAAGTTGAAATGAATTAAAAAAATAATAATACTATTCATTTTTTTAATGTAATTGATATTAGTAGACCAAACTCATCATTTATTTTTAATTTGAATTTATATTATATTAAATTATAAATTTCTGAATTATATAATTACAACAATGTTCTTTTTCTTAGGATAATTAGCATATTAGCATTATTTATATGTCATTTATCATATATATTTTATGTTATATTTTATTAATACTTCACATTTATTTATTTCCTTTTTTATCATTTCTTTTCTTTTTATCAAGTAAGCTTTTCTGTTAACACCCAATTTTAACAGCACGAAATAGACGCATATGGCTAAGTTTGGCAAATGTACATTTCATTCTAGCCTCCTTTATTTACACATCAAATATAATCTACTATATATCTATTAAAGTAGAACCCTAACTAAGCCACTTGAACCACAAAGATTATATTTCCTACAGCACGAAGATATATATACATTAAAGCAAAATCTCAGTATGCATGTGTCACCATTTCCTTCACTTTGCCACATGTCTTTTTCTTTTCTTTTTAAATAAATTTATATAGAGAGATATTTATGTACTAAACTTTCCTTAGTAAAAATCAATTACAAGATTACAAATCAATGAATCTACAATATATATATTAAAGCAAAATTTTACTATACCATGTATCGTCATTCCCTTCACTTTGCCAAATGTTTTTTTCTCGTTTTTTTAAGTAAATTTATATATAGAGAGATTTATGTACACAACTTTACTTATTATAAGTTAAATCTGTAACTAATACTCCCTTATTTAAATTTACAAGATACGCACAAAAACGAGGTATGGGGTCAAGATGTATGCACATGTACCCTGACTAGGTCGAGAGAGTGTTTTTGAAAGACCCAAAGGCTATGAAAACAAGTAAAAAGTAGGCAAATAAGGCACTTAGGACGTCACCTGCAAGCAAAATCCACACAATAACACTAAAAGTCAAAACAACAAGATACGCATGGAACACAACAATAAAGTAGACGCTTAACAACCTAGTGATCTTCCATTGAACATACTTATCTTAGATCTTTAAAAAAATCATTATTGAATTTTTTTCATAGGTAACTAATATGATTTTTATTTAACATTCAACTTTGACTTGAACTTTGAGTTATTGTTGTCTTTTTATATAATGATATTTTTATGGGCATTAATGTATAAAAACTAATCATTGTTTAGTACCATGCAACGTATTTGAAGTTTTGGATTTTAATATTATATTACAAAGTGTTAAAAAATATATTAAAATAAATCTCTTGCATGGCACTGGCACTATCCAGGCGCCCGTGCAAGACACTATATATCTACTAAACTACAACCTCTTTAAGCCATATGGCATCTCCGTATTAAGCTCACTCCTTCTTATGTCACATGACATTCTCTTAATCTTTTTGCCACAAGACATTCTGTCAATTTTTCGTTTTTCTTCAAATTCATTATAATAAATATTTATCAGATTCTCCTATTTCCTAAACTAAACATATTAATCACAATAATTATATATAAGATTATTCTATTTCCAAAACTAAACGTGTCAATCAAAAGCATATAGCTTCTCAAGATTTGTTCCTAACCTAATATCTTCCTAATTTATATACAAATCAATCACAAAGATTTATAAATCAATTCCATATGTTCTTTCTTTCCAATTTCAACAATAAAAATATTATGAAAATATTCTCAATATATTTTTGGATAATTCTAAAATTGATTTAATAATTATAAATAAAAGTAAAAAAAGTCTACTATCTATCTATCTATATTCTATATTCTATTCTATATATACACTAAAGGAGATGCCTAAATTCTACGTGTCGGTACCACGTTCAATTTACATATGTGTCGTCGACACGTTCTATTCGCCTACATGTCGGCCTTTGATATATACCACATCATTCGAATTTTCAACAAAAATTAAAACAACGCATCCCATCTTTGTTATAGATTACTCATAATAATTAAACAAATTTAGTTTAAGAAATTAATATAAATAAAATTACCTATTAATCTAATTTTTATATATGTACGTGTTAGTCAATTTAAAAAATATTTTTATATTTTCAAATAGAATCAATTTGAAAAAGATTTTCTATATGTATTAATTACCGCGTAATTTTTTAAATCTAAACAATGAACTATCACAATCCAAGATAATCAGCCTTTTCGTTACTTTATTATATCTTTGTAGCTATTATATTATTTATCATAAAATTACCTATAAATTGTAACCGATAGCTTTCACATTTTAAAAAAAATTACAACTGTAGGTATAGGGTCTTTCACAATCCAAGATAATAATTTATAATTATATAAATTGTAACCGATAGCTTTCACATTTGAAATTTATATAAACATATGTTTTTATAGTTTTTCATTTTAAATATTTTAGATTATTTTGAATCTCATATAGGGTCTTTTAAACACATTTTTTTAATTTGTTTGATAATGATTAGTCGTTACTGATAAGCTTTAGTCGTGTATACCTAACAAATAAACCTAACTAATGCAGTTTCGGTAAGTAAGGGTCGAACCCACAGAGAGCCAAGTTATTTCTCCTATCCGTAATCGTGTTTATCAATCAATCAAGTAACGGGGGTTTGCAATGATTCTAACACTACGAATTCAAATAAGTAAAACAATTCTACGAAAACAAAAGCTTTGAAACAATTGATGCGAAATAGCTCAGTCAAACAAATATCCACACTTCAACTTAATCGGTTGATCCTTGATAATCCTCAAATCTCTACTGCAAGTAACATTCTACCGCGGAAAATATTATTCTGATTCCTCTTCTTGTATGCTATTAGGACAACCAGACCCTAACAACGCTAACTATCAAATAATCAAGAAACTATCAAGATTCATTTCAACAGCCGCAGTAAGTTCCAGGAATAATGATAGATACATCTAACATAAAACAACCAGTTTTGTTTAGCATGCAAATCAATTCTCTTCTACAATAAACTATCATAACTAGTTCTAGAATATCGCAGTTGCTACTCTGAATCAGATATTTCAACCAGAAACGATCTAACTCTAGCAGAAGAATAATACGAACAACCACTAGTTGATCAGACTAGAATAATCAGTATTAATCAAAGGTAATGAGTTCAAGAGAATCAATAACATTCACACAGTAGATCAAAGATGAAAATCTTACAACCGAATTAAATCAAAGGCTTCAATTCTCTGACTAAGCACAAGTAACTTAGTTCTTCATAGTCTTCAAAATACAATAAAAAAATCTCTAAAAACTCAAACTATCGTAATACTAATGATGAATGATAATGAAAACCTAATTACCAAAGTCTATTTAAAAGCCCAAATAATAGTTTTCCTAAAATAATAATATAACTAGTGTAACTCCCGTGCCATGCACGGGTTAATATAATTTATGAATTAACTTATAAATTAGCTATTATATAATATAGTTTAAGTGAAATACAACTCATGAGCAACATATCAATTAAAATAAATAAGAAATCCGAATTGACGCTGCAACATAATTCCACCAAATAACACGGGTAAGTGATACTTGTAGTAGCTCCTTTGCCTTTCGCAGCAGCATCTAAATAATTTTGTTCACTTGGAAATAATTTGGCCGTTCTTTGTGTGCAGAATCCACATCGTCTGGGGACGCAACGACAACCGTGACCCCTTTCTCTTTCACAACATCAATCACGTCTGCAAACTCCTTAAAGTCCTTCAAGCTGGCAGATTATAGACATAATAACATTTAGCAGAAAAGTCCTTATCCATACATATCTATACCGCGTCACCACACATGGGGGACTTAGGTCGTAGAATCATCTAAATCATTCATACTTCATACAACATTACATTTTCCAGAAAAAGCAATGACAAAGAATGGATATCAAATCAGCAGATAGATGCTAAGATGAATTGTACCTGGTTGATAATATATCCTCACGCCTTCTCTCTCGCTCCTCCTCAGTGATACCCAGCAAATGCCGCAGTAAACTGGAAAAGCAACTCATAAATCAGAACCGTGAAACAAAGAATACACTTTGCCACAGTCCAGAGCTAGAGACACTCAACCACAAGGGAGAAAAAAAAATGCAATTAGCAAGAATCATGCTTCATGTTCACCAAATTGTTACCTTTTTTGCAATAATAAAATATTGGATTTTGAAATGTTTTTTGAAAGAGTCCAAGCACGACTACTCTTATATCATACTTCCATGATATGTGATTGCATGAGTTAAATCTCTTGAATTTCAAGGGAACTATTTCTTGTTGATCCTTTAGTTGACAACTTTTTGTTGCATAATAGAGCTAGTATAGTCATTGTTATCAGAGGAATTAAAACGGATGACGATCCCATACAAAGTTACTTATTCCAATTAAGAAATGAGCAAGGGAAGTTCGTGACCTGCTGTAACCCTTGGCATCAGACAACTGATACGAATCAACATCACCAATTGTTCCAATGATTGCTTTTGCAAGGGTATCATCATCCATGTCCAATTCACGGAGGAAATCAGCCGTTGCATCATATATATCAAGTGTCTTCAACAAATTGGGATCTCGATATGACAGATAAGTGAATACACCTGGACAGATGGGTGTAGGTAAGAAATTGAAGAGAAATTATACCACACTAGAGCAAGTGTACAACAGTAACGCGTACCAAAATGAGTGTAAAGCCTCCATAACCTCCACCACTAACTCTTACACGATCCCATAGCCATGTATTACTAATGTATCGTGAAATGACATACGCACTCCCCTTAAGCTCGTAGCCAGTTTCATAGAGATTAGCAGCTTTACCAACGTAATTGACCTACAAAATATATTTAGTAGCATGACTGCATGAGATGACAGAAGCAGGAAACAAAAAAAAAAGTAGAAGAGCATGATCCTTTATTACTTGAATAGGTATCACAATGGCTTCGTTTTCAGGGGATAGTTGGCCATTCCAAGAATTTCGTACAGCAGAGTTGTGGTTGGGAAGCATGTCAAGAAATTTGCTGATATAATTTTCAGAGTTCCTAATGTTTTTCCCATCTGCAGTCAAATTGACCAGACACTGATTTCTTGAAAACAGAGATTTACGAATTTCCTCCCAAGGATGAGTAAATTCCATCCCAGTCCTTATCAACTCTTTGTTCAAGTGCTCGTAGATACTCCAAGTAACTGCAGGTCCAATCAATGAAACAAATTTAAATCTAGTGTTATAAATTCTCTCACACGATTTTCAGAATGTACAATAAAAACATGAAACAACCAAAGAGCTAGGAAGACAATGCCTATTGGTCAGATAACATCAAGCAAGACGAAGCCAATACTATAAAGGGAAATGGCTCAAACCTGATGCCACCCATTTGCTCTGAAACCCATCCAGGATTGTTCAACTTTGCATCCATTCTTGTTGCTGCAATGCCATGACCACCACCCCTTATGCGGTTCTGGAATAAAATAGACAAGAATGTTCCAAAATATTGAAATCGACGAAGTAGAGAGACGTAGGATTGAAACTGGAGGCCACAACTAACATACCTCCATTCTTGCTTTGCTCTGGGAAACAAACTGCCTAAAGCGTTTTTGGTCTGTAAACTGAACCTCTTGAAGAACAGAGTTCATCTACAAACTGCCAACAGTGATTAGAATAGTCAACAGTTCAATATAACTGACATGTAGAATACTACAATTTTCCCTTATTCCTCATGAAGCAATAGAAGGTTGGAGGTTTTGAAGAAATGTTTATCCAGAGAAAATGTAATATAAAACTGGATTACCTTTTCCACACTGCAGTATATTGCTTAGGAATAATCTCAATTCTCTTCTTATTTTCATCCATAACAGCATGAAGAGCTTCCTTAGCCATGCCATTGCAGTTAGCATACCACCAAGGCTTAATTAAAGGCTCCACCACATCATTACTTCTTGAACACAAACCAAGACATATCTCATTGTTTTGAGCACCTAAGTGAAGCCCCTACAAAAGAAAAATATATTGTAGTTAGAAGGCTACTTGAGAAAGATGAATATAAAGAGAAACATTAATAAGTACTACACAAGCAGTATTGTTTGAATTATTAATGAATATATACAGTGGTGTATGCAATTCCATAGAAGTTAAGAGGATCGAATCATTTAATCGATGGTGGTGAACGTCGCGATGACATATCTTCAATGGACGCAGTCATATCCTGTGTTTAAAAGGTAAAGAGTTAATGACAAAAAAATAACTCGCTAACTTAGAATTATATACACAGAAGAGTCACAGTGAATCAGATTTAGCAATACAAGGCAACTTTTATAGTGACAGATAAAATTCCAGCATACTTTGGCAAAATGGTATGTATGTAGATACAACTTTGGAAAATATAAATTTTATAAATAATACCTTGGGAACTTTAGCATTTTTTCGTCGGTACCTAATAGTGAATCATGTTTTCCCAATCTTCACCACTATCGGTTGACCGTCTTTAGGATGATATCCCTAAGTAATGTGAATGGACAGAACACAAATATTTTATATCAACAACAACAATAATATACTGATGAAGGTAAGAGTTACGCAAACTACAGGTGACTTACCAATGTTATGGGATAGTGAAGTAGCTCAATAGCTTCATCTAGTGTAATTGACTTGACATCCTTGATCTGTAAGACACCCAGTTCAAAGCTTAAGGATATATATATATATATATATCCTTACGAGAATGGAAAATTCTTGAAATTCTTTAATATTTTTGAAATTTGATACAGTGACAGTACGAGAATTGATGCATGTTGTTATTGTACAAGAGCTACACAGCCCAATTATGCAGTCAGAAAATGTATGATCTAACAAATAGAATCAAAGACATCAACTCATTGAGAGTTTTATCAATCAAAGGGTCTAATTATATGATTCATCATTCATGCATATTTTCATAAATATGTCACAACAAGGTAACAACAATGTTTACAATATATTACTAACTTGGGAAATTGATGATGTTTTGGGTGTGTATCCCTTCCTATCTTCACCAAGTTGCACATAAGACCCATAAGGTCCATTTTTTAGAAGAACCTGAAACATGGAGAAAGCCATAAAGTCAAAATGAATTATAAGGAAAGCAATCTAAATAGTTCCCATGTACCAAAAGTTGAGAGAATAAACCTTTTCACCAGAAACGGGATGAACACCTATCACCTTCGGCGCCTCCATAGGCTTGGCCGTTTCAGGAGCATCATCATCTTCCTTTTCACCATATAAAGTCTTAGCTATGTACCTGCCACCAAGGTTAACAGCTTATAAAACAATGACAGACTATCAGAGAAAAGAATCATGACAAAATGTGCACCAGGAAGTTATAGGTAAATGAAAAAAAGGGCTCCAAAGATAGTTATATCACCACAAATGATAAGCACCTTGCCTCATAGAACACGTAAGGTGTTTGATGAAATGCCTTAGTTATGATACTTTCGCAAGTCACTGCAAACAACGCTAATTTGTGCACGTAGGAGGTTCTGTAGTTGTATGATAACAAAACATCGACAATTTTCTAATTACAGCCAAAACATCAAAAGTTATAAGAAACTCCATTGAAACAAAAAGAGAAGTCATCTGAAGTGTACAAGGAAGGGTAATGAGATATAGAGATCTCATTTACACTCACATGTCATCGAGTACACACCAAAAAAAACTGCACTTGCAGCACCTGAAGTGTACAAGGAAGGAGAATTTGACAAATCGAAACCAAAACCTCGTTCAATTACAACAAACACACAACAAATAAAGAGCAAATCACACTAAATATCGGAGAAAGAATAAGTAGGACCTCATCAATAAAGAGAAAAAAAGAGAATTTGATGTAACGACAGGCAAATTAATAGAAAATTAGAGAGAAATAACGATCGAGAGGAAGAATCGGAGCATGGCGTTCGCTGACTTGGAAGGAGAGCTTCTGGTGGTTGGTGGCGTGTGTGTAGAGCTGAGAAAGAGAGTTAGCGGCGGTGCAGAAGACGGAGTAGAAAGTCCGATCGACCTCTTCGAGTCCGGCCGATTTTCGTTTCTTCGCCATTTTAGGGAGGAGAGAAAAGATGCGTTTGTTGAAAACACTCGAGCACTCACTGTACTGCTATCTTGAATCACAGAACGGCGGCAATTTTTCGGGGACAGAGAGCAGCGGTTGCTTCGCTGCGCGTGGCGGCGATAGCGAGACCTGGAGCGGGAAGGAGAATTAGAGCGGGATCGACGGCGGCGTTGGTCGGGAGGGAGAATTAGAGCAGATGATGTTTTCATATTAGGGTAGATGAAGCAGAACCGAAAGAAAGAGAAACGGGGGAGATAGGTTGAAAAGAAAGTGGAGGTATGAAGGAGAAGGTGGGGTGTAGCAGTTTTTAGGAAAGAAGACAGATGTTAGATGTAGAAGAAGCCAAATGTCACAAGAAGAAAGAATAAACGTGGCTAAAATTTTTGTGAAGACATGTCTACAGCTTTAGTGTATTAGGGTAGATAACCGAAAATCCAAAAGAATAAAATAAAACAAGGAAACAAATGATAACAAATTGATCTCGCGTGTGTCAGCACCTGGGATGCAAGGCCGCGCCCGCTGCCATGCTACCGCGCCTGCGACTCCTCTTGTATTGACATGCCATCGCTGCTTCTTCAAAATGGACTCCAGCGACCGTGACTACACGGCCGCGCCCACAGCCTTGACTTACTCTTCACATTGACCTCCCGCAGCTCCTGCTTCACGACTGCGCCTGCGGCCTTCTACTCAGACGCCCCAACAACCTAAAACCACTAATTCCAGCCCTTTATTCACCTAATCTCAACTACTCCTCTAGCCTAGATTGTCTCCTAAATCATTACAATTAACATCCAATAGTATAGTAACATCCCCTAATTACGCACTACAAAATAGAGTATATCAATTACTAGATGATCTAAATCTTAATTAATTAAGCTATATATCTTTTCGATCATTTCTGTTTTTAGGATTACTTTTGTTAGTAGAATTTTAGACCCATCCAATTCAATTTCTTAGTATCTTTTCACAAAAACAATATATGGTTGATACTTTTATTTTTTTTAAAGTAACTTTTAAATTCTTATGTTTAATAGTTGATTGTTGTTAGCTGTTATTGTGCCCTAATGATTTGTATTGCGTTTATATAAATTATGATATTTATTACTAATTAATAAAAATTTATTCAATTTTCTTAAATGCAATATATTTTTTTGTCATCATAATTCAACCATCGTCCATCACATATTCCAGCCTTTACAAAAATTACAATTGTGGGTCCATTTTAATTGTATATTAAACTTTGCTTAATTAATAATTTGATAATAACTAATTGTATTAATTAAATAAAGATATAAATTATAAAAAAATAAGTCTTATCAAATATAAATTCTTTTTATTGCTATTATTATTTTTACTTAATAAATTAATAATAACTAGTTATGTTGATTAGATAAAAATTGTCCGTCTTAATTATAAATTTGTTATTATTCAATATTTTTCAATTAAATATAGTACTTGATTAATAAAATCTATCCCATAAAAAATATTATCCAAACTTCAAATTTTAATTAAATTACAAATTAATCAAATTGAAATGCACATCGTTGAACTAAAACAAAATTTGTTTCTTTATGAGTTTATGAATTTTATTATTATCCATGATTTATTTTTAATCATATTTTAGAGAAAAGGTTACAAAGTAATAATTTAAAAGTATTCCACTAAATTTAAAAAACCTCCGTGAAATTATATAAAACTCATATGAATAAATTTTGTTTTTAAAAAAAAAAGATGTTCAACTTTCAAAAAATTTACCATTCAATATATTTTATATTGTATGGAGATCAATATGTAGTTTTGAAATGATGTTGATATGTATCTTTTTATTAAAATTGTAATGAAAGAAAGAATAGTGACTATATAATATAAGTGATTGTGGCAAAATAAAAGGAAAGAACTGAACAAAATATTTTTATAACATGTAATTAAGAACAAATTCCTCTAAAAGTCAAACAAACACTTGAGCCAAGAAATATACTATTCCAACTTCTAAATAACAACAAATCCTTATAATAAAAAATTTCTTGAACCAGGATTTGAAGAGTTCAAAAAAATTAAGTATATAAGAACATATACTGAAAATCAAATCAGCTTAATAAAACCATGAATATATTAGATATTATATGTTAGAGATTATAGCTTGAATTTGAATATTTGTATTTAAATTAGAACAATTATTTCTTCTGATTTCATGATATCTCTAATATTTTGTTTATTTCTTATCTATTTTATCAATTAATTTTATGTGACTACACTTTTCAGGAATATTATCAATACTAATTTGAATTTGTATTTTATTTCAACAATCATCATTAATGTAAATCGTTATTGTCAATACCGAAATTCATATCTTATATATAGTCATGTCAATAATTTATTTAGGTATATACATATATATTATAAATCATGGTTAGTGAATTAGTTCTATTAGACTATTCAATAGTTGTATACATAAACCATAAAACATAGAAAATAGTGTAAATTGAGAGAATCAAGAAAATTCGGTAGTTAGTCACATTTGTTTCTATTTCTATCCTATTATAAAATTAAACGATTAATTATTTAAAATCTTTTATAATTTTTTTCAATGTATTTCACAACGAGACTATATATCTAAGGGTTCTATAATTTACGGTTCTACGTAGCAATCTAAGATATGAATATATCTACATACTCATACTCATTTATAAAGTTATTAATTGATTTTACAAATATTTTCATAATATGATATATATATTCTATATATATATATACTAAAGCAGAACCCAAAAACTTGAGTGTCATCACCACATTTATTTTTCCTACGTGTGTCATCACAACATTTACATAGAGGAGATTTTACCTCACATTTAAAAAAAATCACAACATACATTACAAAATCATGTGTAATTTTTTTCAAAGTTAATTTTAAAAATTATCGAATAAGCTAAAAAATTAGTTACAGACATAAAACATTTCACTTTGATTAAAATTATTATGTAGTATCATATAAATTTTTATATAACATTAGTTTTTTGTACAATGTATCATAGAAACATTTCATTTTTTTTTGCTCAGACTTCTATTTAACATTCAACTTTGGTTTGGAGAACAATATTGGTTCAATATTGGCTTTGATTGTTATTGTTTTTCCTATAGTATGATGTTTTTTTATGAGCATTGATGTAAAAAATTAATCATCTATAAGTACCACTATATTTGACTTTATAAATTCTAATGCCATATTACTAAACAATTTAATATTTCGCCACCATTAATTCCTCTTATTTGTGTGAATATTGCAAAGTTCTTGATTTGACAAGAAACATGCGTATTCAACAAGGTGCATTTGATTATGATATCCAATAAGCAAATGAATTTTCTGAATAGGTATTAAGCATCGGAGATGGTATTGTAGGTAATGACAGTGATGAAGAAGCACAAATACAAATTCCTGATTAGCTATTGATGAAAGATTATGACTTAGATCCGATTCCAACAATTGTTAAATATGTTTATCCCTCTCTTTTGGACAATCAGTTGTCTCCAAAATACTTTGAAGAATGGGCAATTCTTGCACCAACACATGAAGATGTAGATAGAGTTAACGACTATATATTGTCTTTGTTACCTAATGATGAGAAAGTTTATCTCAGTTCGGATAGCCTTTGGAAGACAAGTTTTATTGCAAACAATAATGCAAGTGTTTATACGTCTGACTACTTGAACAATATTAGATGTTCTGGTGTCCGAAATCATGTACTTAAACTTAAGGTTGGGGTCCCTATTATGTTGCTTTGAAATATTGATCAGTCTTCAGGTTTATGCAATGGGACAAGATTGATAACTACGCAGCTCGGCAGTCATGTCAAACAAAGAAGAATATTTCAGTCATGTCAAATATCATACGACAAGTATCCAAAATCATTTCATAATAATCCCTTCGACAATATCCAAAAAAGGTCAACCTTCAAAGCTTCGACATCCAAAAGCTTTTGTTGTTCCATCTGGTGCTTTCCTTTGGTATAACCGCGTAAAGCAATCCCTTTTCCATGAACATACCCAGACCTTGGCTCCAGAACTTGTGCCAATATTTCCTCTTGTGTCATTGAATCACCAACTGATCGATGAGGACCCAGAACATTATAAAGAATTAACAAGTATTAACAAGTATAAAGTATTCAGCTGATCGATGAGGACCCAAAACATTATAAAGTATAAACAATTACAAAGCAAGACTACTATTAGCACCAACGGAAGATATTTCTAATAGGTTAACAATAACTTATGTCCTGGAGTTAAGCTATTACTATCAACAAACACCCCAGGAAACACAAAGGACTTGAACTCTAAAGCCTAATACTATCAATAACTAATGTCCTGGAGTTAATCTAATCCTATCAGTAACTAATGTCCACTCTAAAGTCTAAAGTAATTACAATAGTCACTAGGAAGAAGAGATTGTCAGAAGCAAAATGTAAGAACTATGAAATAAACTTTTTTAGCTAAAAAGTGTTTATAAATAATAAAATTCAGACAACATTACATCTTTTACTACAACATTTCACTGTGAAATACGATTAAAGAACCTATACACTACAACAATCAAGAGCAGTCCATAAAAATATATAAGCTGAATCCAGAGTTTTGATAATTTTCCTCACTAAGTGTCCAAAAACATGAAGGCATATTAAAGAACTAATTCATCAAATGTCCCTTGTGGGTTGTGTTGTATATATAAGTCAATTTATTACAAGACAAAGGATTCATCGAAAGAAAAAGTACACTTGATTGTGGATTTATTTGGTGCTTAACAAATTTGTTGTTGAAGCTTTGGTATGGGTGAAAAATTCTCGCGCTTGGCACAAACATATCCAGTCATGATTTGACTTTGAAACTTTGAAGTTATATATAGCTCTGATTTAACAAGGGAATGGAAGTTCCATAAACTACACTTAATACCTAAACAAAGCATTCATCTAAACCTAATTAGAAACCTAGTAAAGAGAAAGAAAGATTGAATAGATTACCTACTGCGAAGTGCGAATTGGCTCGATTGGAACAAAGCATTCTACTAATGTCTGCATTTCTGGCCTATTTTTGCCCGGTAACTTCCTCAATGAGAAGTCATTTCCTCTCAGTAACAGAACTTCTGATGGCGCAAGAGGTAGCACGATACGAGAAAACTTGTTAAGCGACAGCTCGAGTATATCTCTAGGGAGCAGGTTACGCTTCACCGCCACAGATGTACCGACCATCTTGCGGATCTGTTCAAGAGTAATGATCAAGTAATTTTGTTAATAACCCAATATTAGATAGTTCTGAAATGGAATGAGATAGTATATCCCACTCTGATGGTTGATGACTGATGACCCATTAAAAAGTCATAAATTATATGCTAGATATGGAAAAAGATAAATTGAACTCTTGCTGAACATAAATAATGGTAACTTACTTGGTGCAGCATGAAGGACTTGCCAGATATAGAAATCTCAACAAAACCCAGCCCAAGTGACATATCTAGCTTCCCACAAGAGCGACAATATATTCTTCACCAATGCACAACACTTAGTCATGAAAATGATAATACAACTAACACAGATACAACAGGCTGTGGACTAAGGCAAAGCTATTCTGTCCAGCAAACAAGCAGGGAAACAATATAGGTTTTAGTTGGCTGATTTTAGTGCCCTCTCTTTTGGTTTTGGCTTCTAGAGAATATACACATACATGAGTACTATTTCTATAAATGAATATTTTTTCAAACCTAAGGGTCACCACAGACACCACACTCAACTAAAAGGGGCATGTTGTGTTAACTTCTTTAACCGTAGGCTTAGGGTAATCACAGACATCACCGTTGAATAGAGTTCATTGCTAATTACTTCAAACCTGCTATTTGCTGTAAAACAGATAGGGCAATACCAAAACTGAAGAATGGACCTTAGTATCCAGGATACATGAGTTATTATAAACATTAAAGTTGAAGCAATTGGCCAGGTCTCAAATAAGAAACAAAGGTTGACCAGTATAGGATCTTTCTTTTCCTAACCTACACAAACGAAATGGAGTTTTAAATTAAGAAATAACATATTTTTTGGTAGAAAAGAACATTGAGACAAGTATGAGTGTTGACGCTAAAAATCAACAGCTAAAAAGTATAGTTCAGATCCACCAAAGCAGCTAAAATCAGCAGGTAAAAATCAGCAGCTGAATTTAAATGATACACCAATTTACTCAACACATAGATCTACATTTTCATGATACACCAATTCACTCAACACACAAAGCAGTTTTCAGTCCAAAAATATACAAGAAAAGCCTCATTGCAAAATAAAGTTCACATGTTTAACCAAATGGCAATCCATTTCAATCATTTGACATAAGATTTCAACTACATTTCAGTTAATAAACTCCAGATTCAGCAAACTATTAAAACATTGTAGCAAGCTTCATAGAAATCCTAATAAAAACTCAAAACACTTCCACTCAATACAATAACATCGAAGTTTAGCAATGCAACAGAGACTGAATTAGAACAATGTAGTTAATACAAATTATAGATTAAGAACATTAACAAGAATAAAACAAAGCTTACTTGGTGCTTTGTAAGACGACGAATGCAATACACCCAAAAAAAGATGGCAATCCAATTAAAAGCGAATACCTGATTCTCGAGGGTGATCATGGAAATCAGAGTGCAAAAAGATATCCACACGAAAAAAAGAGCATGCATGAAAAAACGGGTGTTGTAGTGCTTCTTCTGCACTAGGCCGTTTAAGTGGATCCCAAGAGCAAAGTCTCTGTCCAGTCAAGAAGGGCACAGAAAATTAATATAACCAATAAAACATAAGCACAATGTTGGTGTTAGTTATAAATCCAAGGAAGAACTACACAAATAATTCCTACCGTAATCAAATCAATAGCTTCCAAGCTTGCACTCGGAATCATCTCCGACATATTAGCCGCGAAGAACTACAAGGAAAAGCAAAACAAATGATTAGCAGCACAAGGGAGTCCAGGATAGGCAAGAAACACGCAACATAATGCCATTAACAAGCAACCACCTCACCTCTGAATGACTAATATTAATCAAGAGTGGGAAGTTCTTTGCTTCAGGAAATGTGGTCCAATCTGGTGCACCAAGAACACAGCATATTTTGTACAGTTGATATGCTTCACTGCCCAATAAATAACATATCATATCAGAAGTCGCCATACATTTTGCATCTAGAATAGCATAAACTATATCACCGTTAGACCAAAAGAGTTAGTTTGACAGATATAAACACAAGTTATGTTGTTAGAGATAAAAGAAGTATAAAATAACAGGCATAAATGCAGAGCTATAGTTCTGTTTCTCTTGAAAACAGTTTAGATTTAAGGATAACTGGTGAGTAAGAATACTAGCACAATGAAGTTTTTCCACCAAGAACAATGTACTATGGATGAATTTGTTTATACCTTTCCCCAGGAAAAAGAGGGCACAAGGTGAAAAGCTCAGCAAGTATTGCACCAACTGCCCACATATCTGCATATATTGGATTTTTTTCAGTTAGCAATCCAAAATATATGTTAACTTAATGTGTGCAAACCCTACAGGATTTGGTATAACAAAAAGAGAAAAAAAAATACATAGCCTCAACAAGACCACTCCTCGGAATTTTGAAACTAAAAATACCTAAACGATCCTGACAGAAAATAGGCTTTACAACACCAGGAGGAGAACCTAGCCGACCAGTTTTCAACATGGGTGTGAGGTTGTTGAATTTAACTTGTAAGCCATAGTACAGGAGTTTATTATGTTCAAAAATCAAAAATTTAGTTGAAAACGAAATAAAAGTTTGGATTCTTACCATGTATTCAAAAATGAATAACAACTCATTATTCTCCCTCGTGACTTCTTTCAGCTTTATAATATTCAGATGACTAAGTTTGCGAAGAGACTGCATAATTAGTAAATTCGAATTAGGTTAGTCTGTTGTAGCATCATAGCCATAATTTCTCATACTGCACACCATTTCAAAAATATTGTGATTACCTTAATTTCTCGCAAATTCATGAATTCCTCCCAAAAGTAGAACTTCCTCTTCATTTTTTTGACAGCAACCTTCGGGAGATGAACAAATTTTATTTCCACAAAACCAAGGACTAAAATTGGTATAAAGTACAAGATGGAAAAAGGCAAATTCCAGAACAAATTGGTAAAAGAGGCAAATGCACTTGAACAGATGGAAGAGTAACAAAAAGCTTCAGTAATCCGCTTTGCTCAATAGATCACTTACAGTCTCGTATGTTTGTTTATTGACAGCTTTATATACAGTTCCACAGGTTCCATCTCCAAGCTCTTTCAAAAGTTTATATTTGTAGCCACAAAGCAGAATGATATAAAATGCAATCACAATGCGATAAAGATCTTAGAACATTTACACCGAGCGAGTGAAGATTGGAGAGTACATCTGTGCAATTTCCAATTCAAAGCAGCAGACAACGGGTGGCGCTAATTCAATTCAGGGCACGCGCTAATTCAATTCAGTGAAATAGCAACTCTATCGATTCCTCTATATGACAACAATTCAACAATTCAGAGAGAGTAAATAGCAGCTTCATACCTTGGGCGAAGGAGACGAGATGAAGGGAGAGTGAGATTAGGGCGCGGTGGCTGGCGGCGCTGGCGAAGACATTGAGAAAGACGATGAAGAGAGCGGGAGATTAGGGCAGAAGCGGAAGAAGCGCGGCGAATTGCGAGGGCGACGAAGAAGCAGCGGTGGCTGGCGGCGTCATTAGGAGTGCGGAGGGAGACGAAGGAGAAGAGGCGGAGTACGTACAGGAGATCGAGTAGGAGACGATCGAATTGAAGGGGATAAGCCAAGGGGAATTAAAGTTAGGTTATGTTTTTTTAGTGTCTTTTGCAACGACAGTTCGTTGCCAAATTGCAAAATATTAATCGCAACGACAACTGTCGTTGTAACACATACATAACTTTTAATTGCAACGACAAAGTCGTTGCGATATAAAATTTCCAATTTTTACCACCAACCCGCGCCAAATTTGGGTGGAGGGAAGAGAAAAAATTATATATAGCAACAACATTGGCAACGTTTGTCAGTTGTCGTTGCGAAAAGTATTATTAGCAACGACAAAATTTAGGTCGTTGCAAAAGCTCGTTGCTATAAATGGTTTTTCTTGTAGTGAAAGCTCCCTCAATTAGTGTTTTCCAAATCAAATAACTCCTAAACCCGAAGTCTTTTGAGCTTACCCTTCTAGAACATGGTATCTGGATGAGTTAAGTGGGCCTCCTCCAAAAATGGACCAGTTTGCACGAGTGAAACAAAATTGGGCCCATGCTCAACGCAACTATGTCAATCTGGCGCGATGACATGTGTGGAGTGCAATTTTGTCACTTGAGTAAATGGAATCCTTGGTGTGCGGGACAAGTGGTGGAGCGACCGGTGAAATGAAGTCCTCCTTGTGTGGCATCGACGCTTGGCCTTGATCAACTTGGTCGTTGCTTGCACTTGGGGCTCTTGGTGGCTTGAGGTGTCTAGCTCTTGATGGGACATAGTCACATCATCCTCCCCTCCATGAAAAGGATTCGACCTCGAATCCAAGTGCCCTACATGAAAATCAGAAAAATGAGGCTATACTAAGAAAATTTGAGAATGTAGTCACGAAAATTCCAAGTTCTATATGAAATGCGAAGATGCATGCACAAACTATTCCACTCTTCTTCCTAGTCCTACGTTCAAGTTTAGGAAACCAACTAACAACTTAACTCGCATGCTTGTACAGAATAATAGTATGAACTAGATGCATCCTACATGACATGTATTGAGCAAGAGAACTTGGGTGCATGCATGAGTACCTAGTTCTACATTCAAAAACTGATTTAAGCACTTGGAATTCTCTACTCTTTGAAAGATATTCATTATCAAGCGACAGGAATAATAGAGTAGAAAGCAAAGTAAGGGCATATGATACTTCCCTAGAATGAGTCCTAGATTGGACCTCCTTCTTCGCAAGGTCAAAATCAGAATCTTCGGCCAGTTTGAGATCTTTTGCATCAACCTCGTCTTGTAGAAGAAATGGCAAGCTTGAAGGAACCATGTGTGTCAAGTCAGACCATGGAGTAGCTAATGATGCTAAGGAGCTACGTTTGATTGTAGGCCAACACTTGCGTCTTGGAGGAGTTGGAGATGGCTCCAAGATTTCCTCCTCTTTTTCCATTGGTTCAAGTTCTTTTCCGTTGTCCATAGACGATGGTGATTCAGTAGCAAGAGCATCCTCATCTTTAGCCTCTTTTTGAACCACCAAATTGTCTTCCTCAACATCATGACCCTTAAGCGGCTTTTCTTTGTTGCCTAAAACTAGGGAAAGGTGACTAGCATTTGGTTCACTCTTGACCTCCTCTCCCACAGAAGCATCAACCAAAGCTTCACTCTCAAATGATCCTTCATCCTTGTAAGTGTAGTAGCGATTAGGGCAAATGTCAGCCAAATGGCCTCGCCCTTCACACATAACACACAGAATATCACGTGTTCTAATTCGGGGCTACGGGGTCACTCTTTCTCTGCCCTTGGACGTGATAAAACATGATTTTGGTGAGTCATAGACTCCCTTGGTCTGCACGGAAGGGTTAGACGAAGAATGATAATAAGAGTCATAGCCATAGTCTCCATAAGATTGTCTCCTTGGAGGCATGTTCCTTGGTCTATTACCTTGGTTGCGAAAATCCTTGTAGGTGCTCGTGTGAGTGTTGGAGTTGGGGTACACACGTGGTCGAATCTCCCTACATGAAGCACCATAATCCCGAAAGTAAAGGTAATCCCTTTGTGACATATGGCCCAAGCTAGACATCTCCATCCGCTCCCCTTGCAAGGATAGTAACCAAGACAAATACCAACACAACAAGACAAGAGTAGGTAGGCCAGTCAATGGAACCTTGAGCTATCAAGTGCCCAAAATTTGGACCAAAGTTCCTTCCAAGTGCAGTTTGCAAGCTTTCAAAATCAAGGCAAGTTTGGGGGTAATTTTTGCAAACAAAAGACGGACACAACAACCTTGATTGAGCTTATGCACCAACTAGGAAGAACTGGCCCTTACAAGACACAAAAAGAAGGTACTAATACAAGGTCCTCAAATTCAACTTGTTCGCTTTTTTCTGGCTTTGCCACTCTTTCTTGAACTTCTCACTTCTTACTCGACTTTTTCTGGCTACTTAGCCCTTTTTTCTCGAGTTTCCTTGGCTATATGCCTTTGATTACACTTGAGAATTATAACAATGATAAAACAAACTTCTTGACTGAGGTGAGCACAAGTCTACAATTTGTTGGACTTTCAATTTTGTTTTTCTTTCAGTTGGCTTTGAGTTTTCTCAAGTATTTTCCCGTATCTTTAAGTACTTGCTCAAGTCAGTTCGTCCAAGCAAGAGACACAAGAATCAAGCAAGTTATTGCAACCAAAAGGAAGAAATAAATGAAGTTCAGCCGAGTTTAATGGAAGCAATTCAAGAGTTCAGTTTTGCAATGAATAAAGTGGGTTTAATAACTTCAAGTGGCAATTAAAGATGAGATTAAGTAACTCAAAGGTTGTCTTCTTCGATTAAACAATCACAAGCACGAAAATAAGAGCAGATCTCAGCAAATTTTCACAAGAACAGGGCACGAAAATTCAGAAGCTTGCAAACGAACTTAGATTGAATTCTAATCCAACGTTTTAAGCGTTTACCTTGCTAGCTCTGATACCACATGATATGGACTAGGATCCCCTTGATCTCGGTGCAAGGTAGACGCCAAGGTGGGTTCCAATCAAGGTTGAACTTGTTTGGCCGCATACAGTATTTTTCCAGAATTCTGTTCCGTTTTCAACTGGGTCTTTATCTTTGCTCCGGACTCCAAATTGGATGCTTCTAACTCCAGACGTTAGATCCGGAAGTCTAGTTTATAGCCTCCCAATTTTAGCGTGAACCGATCTATGAGTCGAAAGATATGGCCAATCTACTGAGGGGTCGCAGACAGTTTAGCGAAGGAGGTGTTGATGATGACGGGTTTGGTTTTGATGAAGTGGATGATGGTGATGAAGAGATCTGGATGTGGGGGTTGATTTGTGATGGATATCGAAGGAATAAGTATCCTAGACTCACGTGGATATGACTCACCACAAGAGAATAGAACAAGATCAAAGAGCATAGGGATATTACGCACCCTAAACTAGTCGATCAAAAGCCCGATATTACACACGAGCAAAGACTGAAATTTCTGGAAAATTTCAAAGGAGATATCTCTGGTTTTTATTATGCATTTTATGATTACAAAAGGTTCACGATGCTTGCTTAAATAGGCATACAAAATTGGAGTTTAAAACTCTTGAACTAGCCTAGTAAAAGTTCCCTCAATTAGTGTCTTCCAAATCAAATAACTCCTAAACCCGAAGTCTTTTGAGCTTTCCCTTCTAGAACATGGTAGCTGGATGAGTTAAGTGGGCCTCCTCCAAAAATGGGCCAGTTTGCACGAGTGAAACAAAATTGGGCCCATGCTCAACGCAACTATGTCATCCTGGCGCGATGACATGTGTGGAGTGCAATGTTTGGGAGTCTTGGGCACACTTCCCTCGACACTCATGGGCTGAACGAACTCTTCATTGTCACTTGAGTCAATGGAAGCCTTGGTGTGCGGGACAAGTGGTGGAGCGACCGGTGAAATGAAGTCCTCCTTGTGTGGCGCCGATGCTTGGCCTTGATCAACTTGGCCGGTGTCACTTGCTTGCACTTGGGGCTCTTGGTGACTTGAGGTGTTTAGCTCTTGATGGGACATAGTCACATCATATAGGTTTGAGTCTTGTGTACAACATTTTTAATTTTCATTTCATGGGCTGCCATTTTTATTTTTTACTCTATGGACCTTGTATGCCATTTCCATTTTTACGCAATAGGCCTTTTATGTAATTTTCTTTTTTACTTCATGGGTCATCCATACAATTCTATCTTAACAAAAGGGTTTAATATTTCATCTTGAATTATTCAAACTAATTGCACACTAAATTACACAATTTAAATTTTTTAGTTGGGCAAATGTAACGATAATAAATTTTGCAATATTTTTATCAAATAAATTAACTATTTTTCTTTTGTTTGATAATTTCTTAAATACAAATAAGCTACATAATATAATTTTTTTATTTTAAGGAAAATACAACTATTTATATTTATAGAGTTTTATTTTAAGAAAAATACAATCATTTATGTTTATAGATCTACTGATATTTGACTTTATATATTATCAGTTATAAAAAATAACAAATACATGTCTCTAAGTTTTTGAATATAGGGCATGCTGACACAATTTAGAAAATAATAATTTGGATTAAGAAATCAATTTAGGGATTTGGATTATGATTGAACCAACTTCAGGATTTGATTGAAAATTAGATTTTATGACCCAAATTTAGGAAATCAAATATTAGAATTTGGGGATTTACGTAACACCATGATTTAGACATTTGGCGTTATTAAATCATGTAGATTATTACCCTTTTGTATTATTTTTTCAATTAGCTTTGCAATTCAGTGTAACTGGATCATACATTAGTAGTTATGTCTTATGTTTTGGTCTAGACAAAACAAGAAACTTATAAGAAGCATTTCAACAAATTTAAATTACTACTTTTGTATATTTTTTATGATACCACTTTTATATATTCCGAGAAATTTAGCCCCTACTCAATGAAAATCGTGCGTCTGCCCGCCCCTGTCAAGGGCCTTTCCGTCTCGTAGGATTGGAAAGAAGATTACATTGTACAATGTTAGGTTATGTTTATTTTGCTTGTTACCATTATTATTCTCTTGTAAGATCCAATTATTATTTTTTGTATCTTTATGAGGTTTATTCAATAATTAAACAACCTATTGTTCCGCTTCCACTTATACTAAAGCTTCCTCCACTTTCATAGTAATTAAATTAATGCCTAATCTCTCTGAAGTGGTTGTGGCAAGGTCAACGCTGACGGGTCGTTTCTGGATGGTGCTCATCTGATTGGGGCAGGTGGTTTGTTTCGTGATGATACCGGCGCCTTTGTGCGGGCCTTTGTTGTGAAGGCGCCTGGGGACTCGGCCTTCCAAGCAGAGTTGTTAGGCTTGCTGCAAGGTCTCATGATAGCCAAGGAGGTTGGTTTTTGCATGTTGGAGGTTGAGATCGATGTTGCTGAAGTGGTTGCTGCCATGGACCATCCGTGTCGTGAACTTCTTGCTGATCCTGGTTGGCAGGTTCAACTTTGTCACATCTCCCTCTCTAGCAATGGTGCTGCGGACTGGTTGGCTTTGGTTAGTTGGGAATATGATGAGCATTTTATTATGTTTAATTCTTCTTGCTGGCTTACAATCCTTCTTGGAGGTTAATTGATGTTTGGATGAGTGAGAACATGTAAGTTTCTAATTTATAAATAAAACGGGTCTACACACTACCCTACCTATTATTACCAACAACAAAATATGCCTAATCTTTCTATAAAGGGTTTTCAGACATTCCATTCTTTTTAAACCTGAACCACCATATATTCCCTTAGTTGCTTCATCTTTCCAGGTGCCTATTTAGTGTATCCTTATTGTTGATTTGGAGTTGCACTGCGTAAGTATCAAACTTAATCCCTTTTCTTTCCTTTTCTTTTGGATGTTTTAAATTACTAGTTTTACTATATAAACGGGTGTGCAGTGATGGTTGCTATTTAGGAAGAAACTAGCATAATGTCCGTGTCATGCACGGAGTCAGGGGCGGACACAGGATTTTAGTTTAGTAGGGGCTAAAATTTTGAAGAGTAAAATATTACCGTATACCTTATACAAAACCCTAAACCGTAATTTTGAAGTCTATCATCTATTTTACACAAACAACCTCAATTTCAAACAACAAACTCTGTATCCGAATTTCAAATGAAATTTTACTCAAAATTGACCAAAAATTACACAAATTAAACAAATTTCATCATTACATACTACATTCACTGTGTAATCTCAACAAATTTATATAAAAATTAATTTGAAAAATTTGCAAATCCATAAACCCTAAATTTTAAAAATCTTAACAAAAATAAGGATAAATATAGAGAAACAATTACATTTCTTTTATTGAAAAATTGTGTGCAAATTTAGATAAATTTTAGTTTTTTTGAGAATTGTGCATAACAAATTCTATATAAAAATTATTTTTAAAATTGAAAACTATAAAAATTTGTTTGAAAATTTCTGCAAAAAAATCAAAAAAACTTTGAAAAATAAAATAAAAATAAATAAAAAATTTATTATTTTTTTGTAAAATCCCAGTGGGGGCTACAGCCCCCACTGGGCCCCATGTACGTCCGCCATTGCACGGAGTTGATTAAATAAAAAATATGTATTATTTAGTTTATATTTTTATAAAAATAAATAAAATGTATTTACTATTAATAGTAGCTAAATCATAAAGAAAACTTATTATCTTTAAATTAGACTTACAAAATGAAAAAAAAAAATATAAAAAATAAAAATCTAATGAATTGTACATAAAATATAGTTTGGATACAAAAGACATATAGCTTACTATATTTGATTTTGTATATCTAGATTGTAAATAGAATTAATGTAGCTTTTAATATTTGGTCATATATATGTAGATTATAAATCAGTTGAATTATACATCAAAAGTAGATAAAAGGATAACAATGTATATAATATATGTTGTGTTTTGTGTACATAAAACGTATAACGTGTGTATCAATAACCCACATTTATATACTTTATATTATGTGTGCATAAATTTTGCACTATGTCAGAATCAAATCATTGAAACACATGTGTTCATAAATTTTATACTATGCGTTCATCATTTTTTTATGTGTTTGCAAAATGTGTTCTATATGTGCATCATTCTCACATTCACATATAAGGGTTCATTTTTACCTAAATTAGATCCTTAAAATTGAATATTATTAATGGATAAATTGTTTTTTGTATCTATAAAGCATATTAAAGAAATTATGGGAAAATAGGGTTGACAATAGATGATAAGACAAAACAATGGTTAGCCTCAAACTTGCATTCAAAGTTTCTTGAACTAAAGCATGTCAATGCTTACAAATTTAAAAAAGGAGTCTCAGTACATTAAAATAGATAATTGCAAAATAATATAATTCTGTTATAAAATAAAAAGATATATAGTATTGAAATATATATAACAAAAACAAGATATTTTACTGAAAAGAAAAAATATTGTACGGGGTTCATAATTTAAAAATTTTGCATGTTTATTTCTATTAATAATAACTAACAATTTTAATTAGATCAATTAATATGAGGATCTATAATAAAATAGAGTGTGTACAGTTTAAAATGAAAAAATGAAAAACGAAGATGGGTCTATCAAATTGTTCTAAATGAAAAAAAAAACTAATATACAAAAGATTTTGTTTTTTTTAAAAGTTGTAAATATACCGTTGAAATTTATTGTTATGGCAAAGATTTAAACGGAGTCAGTAGAAAATTACAGCTATAAGAATATATAAAACTATTTAATAAGATGCTAACAACTATGCTAATAATCTTTGAAGATAGTAGTTAATAATCTTTCAAGATGGGGTGATATGACATATCTTTTTTGGTGAAATGTGATATGACATATCTTAGATTCTTAGAGGCCTACATGTAGGCAAAATTAACGTGAGGTCGACAATCATTTTCTTTTATAGTCATAGTCATATACATATAAATTAAACCATTTACTTTTATTCTTTATCTATTTTACTTTGTATAAGTAATTTTTTTATTTTATACTACTAATATTTGTTTATGTGTTAATTTACAAACAATTATAAAAGACATTTATGTTCGCTTGTTTGCTATACGTAGTAAGTACGTATATGTTAGATGCTACCAAAAATACAAAAACAAATACAAAATATTAGATGATGATATAAATGATAATATGGTGGCTTATACTACTGAACTATTTTTTATTTTAGTTATTTGTTTGATAAGGAAAATATATCATTTTTGATAATTTTCAAGATTCAATGAAACAAAACTGTAAAATTTAATACTAAATTATAAATTTTTTATTGTCAAAACTAAATTATTAGTTAAACAATATATTTAACAAAATCAAAGAAAGATTTTAAGGAAACCTTTACCAAACTTATTTGTTAATTAATTTTGATTTGTAAAAGATGGATCCGTAGGCTAATAAGATAATATCTGATCAGATTTATTAGTTTTAAATTTTGGTAGATTATTACTATACATTATTTTTAAAAATATGAGAATTTAGCAAAAAAAGAAAAACATAGTGGTTAATTGCTCTATTTTTCAAAAAAGATTGGATGATGTGACGGATAGTGGTCGTGAGGATAACACATAGATTTTAGGCATCTCATTTAGTATATGTACAAAAATAAAAATATGATAATTTAGCAAAAAAAAGAAAAAGAGATTGGGCAATTGCTCTATTGTTTAAAAAAGATTGGATGATGTAGTTGATGATGGTGACACATAGGTGAATTATATGTGGTACGGACATGTAGTACATATATATAGATATATAGTATAGATTAGGGGTGTTCAAAAGAGGACCGGACCGGAAAATCGGACCGGAAAGGAAATGACCGGATCGGATCGGTGAAAATACGGTCCGGTCTCTGATCCAGGTAATTCCCTTAATCCGGTCCGGTCTGGTCCAAACCCGGAAAAAATCCGGTCCGGACCGGTAGACCGGATTTTTTTAATTTTTTAATTTTTTTAATTTATATGTTTTTTGGGAGATTTATATGTATTTTTTATAGATATGTTTTTTTAATTTAATAAGTTAGGAGTATATATGTTTTTAGATATTTTTTATAGATTTTAAATAAGAATTTAATTATTTTAAATTAAAAAAAAAATACGGTCTAATCGGTCCTGGACCGGACCAGACCGGAATTGTACCGGACCGAATAGGTCTGGTCCGGTCCGGTCTCCGGTCCAGATTTTTGAAAAAATCCGGTCCGATCCGGACCGGATGAACACCCCTAGTATAGATTGTAGACTTTTTTTACTTTTATTTAAAATTATTAAATTAAATTATAAAAATAGTATTTTAGAAAATCTAGAAATATATTAAGAATATTTTCGTAATATTCTTAGTGTTGAATTTGGAAAGAAACAAGATATGGATTTGATTTAAAAATGTATGTGATTGATTTGCATGTAAATTAGGAAGAGATTTGGTTAGGTCTAGAAAACAAACCTTGATATATAATTAAATTTAATTAAAAAAAGTAAAATAAGAGAGGAAATGACATGTGTTAATTTTAATGTGAGTGTGTCATGTCGAATAATAAAATTCTAGTTTAGTATATATATATAGTAGATTAGATATTTCGTTATTTCACTTTGGATGATTACCTATTACTGTAGAAATCTGCTTATAACATTTCTAATTGGATTTTAAAGCCCTAAAATTCTGTATAATATTTGTGGCAAGGACATATAAATTCTGAAAGTTACTGGCTCTAGAGTACACTGCTGTTTTTCTGGAACCCTCGTTAGAGTATCTAAAGTTTGATAATTCTGGGTATGTTTTCGTACAATATAAGTTCCGAAACCTTTAGGAATAATTAACGACTTCTAATGAACATCATACTAAAAATTGGGAGTTAGATGATGTATGTAAAACGAAAGAAAATCCGAAGAAGTTGCTTCTGTTTTTTCGGATTTATGGATTGAGTGTTAAACTTTGAAAATTCATAACTATATGTATATAAGGAGTTATGAAATCCATGAGTAGTATTTGGAAATCTTATGTTATATATTGTATCATGGTATTCTTAGTAGCATTTTTTAAGATTTGTACGATTAAAAATATTGAGGAAAACCGTGATTGATGGATGTTTGCTGAATCTAGAAATGCCCCGACTTGTTTGAATTTTTGGGTATTGGTTAAAACTCGTAACGATATGATACTGGTGAAATTAGAAATAGAGTGAAGTTAAGTTTATGGCAAAATTCGTTACGTAATTTTATAGGTTGGAATGTATTTGTTTGAGAATTTAAAAGCAAAATGCAGCATTAGAGAACACAAGATCTTAGCTTATCTCTAAGTTGTTGATTGGTTGTCCACGTTTGGTTTCCCTAAATATTCTTGGGTATTAATTGTAATTGGTTACTATCCATTAGGTGTCTAATCTTGTTCGTGCTTACTACTTTTCTTTTGGTATCGTAAATTTGCCTTTGAGGTAAGTTATTCTGAACTTAGCTTTGGGCTTGTATGCTCTAGACTTGTAGGCACGGTGTGTGGGGTCATATTTTGGAAGACGACCCTAAATGTTAAGTTGTGTTCTGAAATGATTTAGGGTCTGTTCGATATAGCTGAGGCTTATTGTGACTGAGGCTGAAATAAGGCCTGAATTGGGCTGAAGCTGAATGAAAAATTTTAAGTTGTGGGCTTAATTATGCTGAGGCTGAAACTGAATGTAAAGGTCTGAAGCATTAATGTGTGTTCGATATCGATGACTTATCCAGACTTAATTTTACATAAAAATTATAAATTTACCCTTCATTAAAAAAATTTGAGGGGTACCACATGATACATTTCCCCCCAAATTTGATTATTTCTTCCCATTTGGGTCCTCTCCTCTCCCACCATTCAAAGCTCCACCGATAAGCTTCTTCAAATAGCAAAACGACATATGTCCATTTTTTTAGCAACCCGTTCTTTAGAAAACCATAAAATTTAAGACAGAATAGCCACAAAATAACATACATCGAATACAAATAACTAATGCATTTGTTCAACTCAAAAATCAAAATGAGTGATGTATTCCATATACATATATCACCAAACTATTTACAAATTACGCCTAATTCAACAAATTAACTTGCCCTCTCTTCTATCATCCGAATATCATAGTTTCCTCCAGTAGTCTAGTATCCAATAAATCCCAAGAAGCTGCAAAATGAATAAAAATCAGCAATAAGCTAGTAAATTCATATATACTAGTTACTATTTGCAAAAAAAGGCTTAAATCCAATAGAATTACTGAATATAAGATTGTTTTCCTTTAATTCTTAAAGACCCATAAAAATTCACTTGACTTGGAATTCTCAAAGTTGAGTTCTGAATTTAACACTTCATTTGCTTGATCAAATATAGACAGATAACAATTGCAAAGTAGTATGATCTCAAGGTTACTAGTAGACCCATTTGATCAAAGGAACAACTCCACTTCCTAGTCCCTCCTGTATAATATATGAAGTAAAGGCATATGATGGAACAAGAAATGGAAGAGAACCACCACTATCCTGAGCATGCTAACACCATCAAAACTGAAGTCATTAGCTTTCTGGGTCTTGTTATTTTTGCGCTAAGTTAACTGTAACTCGTGTAGGTTAATGCTATAATTTTCTTCTGACCACGTTGTTCAAGTTTTTCAAGCATCTATTCATAGTGCTAGATTGGATAATCTTTTGGACCAATTTCAATCATATCTACTCATATTGACAGTAATTATACAAGAGAAAAAAGAAAAACAAGGCCATGCCCACAAGAGATAAAAGACTAGATTATAAACAATGCAGATATACACCCAACAGCAAGTTGTATGCTTTTGACTTGCTAATTGAGTGAAGGCTTGTCACGAGATTTGTTCTACACTTTTTATGGATGATTTTAAGACTAGCTAAACCACTAATCGGGCTGCAAATAAAAACTTTTTCAATTGCAAGCAAAATCAAAGAATGAACTTTCATCTCAACCTCCACAATGAATTTTGCAATTCTAGACTTACTAATCCTAATATACCAACAAATTCTGCAGTCATGAAAATCTTGAAGTGTTCAAAATTCGAAAATTGCTTGTGAAATTGAAGCACATATGATGACAAAATCCAACCTTCAAACCTGGGTCAATGTCACTGCACTAGAGAGCGAAGAAGAAGATCTGCGAAGAAGAAGATCTGCGAAAAAGAGAGCGAGCGAACATCTTATTTTCTAGGGTTTGTAATGATACGATACTAGAGAGAGAAAAAGAGATATGCGAAGAAGAAGTTGGGAAGAAGAAGCTGCGAAGAAGACTTACAGATCTGCGATGGCGGCTCGACCTCGCTTTGATGGTTGCTCGACCTCGCTTCGATGACGGCTCTTCTGCGCAAGCTTCTAGATCTGGGCGCGAATCCAGCGAAGAGAGTGAAGAGGAAGATGGAGGAGTGCAGAGAAGATGGCAGCTCTCTTCGATTAAGCTGCTGGGGGCTCGACCTCAGTTGGGGGCAGTGTGGAAATTTTTTCATAAGCCTCATCAGATAAGTCTCGTAAGTTGGGGGATGGAGCTGAAGAAATTGACATGATTTCAGTCCCCATAAGCCTCCATAAGTCCCCCATAAGCCTCCTGAATACCGAACGGGGTAAGAGGAGGAAGATGAGCCTTCGTGTCTGAATTCTGGAAATAAGACCAGAATAAGGATAAATATAGAGAAAAATTACATTTCTTTTATTGAAAAATTGTGTGCAAATTTAGATAAATTTTAGTTTTTTTGAGAATTGTGCATAACAAATTCTATATAAAAATTATTTTCAAATTGAAAACTATAAATTTCTGGAAAAAAATCAAAAAAACTTTGAAAAATAAAATAAAAATAAATAAAAAATTTATTATTTTTTTGTAAAATCCCAGTGGGGGCTACAGCCCCCACTGGGCCCCATGTACGTCCGCCATTGCACGGAGTTGATTAAATAAAAAATATGTATTATTTAGTTTATATTTTTATAAAAATAAATAAAATGTATTTACTATTAATAGTAGCTAAATCATAAAGAAAACTTATTATCTTTAAATTAGACTTACAAAATGAAAAAAAATATATAAAAAATAAAAATCTAATGAATTGTACATAAAATATAGTTTGGATACAAAAGACATATATCTTACTATATTTGATTTTGTATATCTAGATTGTAAATAGAATTAATGTAGCTTTTAATATTTGGTCATATATATGTAGATTATAAATCAGTTGAATTATACATCAAAAGTAGATAAAAGGATAACAATGTATATAATATATGTTGTGTTTTGTGTACATAAAACGTATAACGTGTGTATCAATAACCCACATTTATATACTTTATATTATGTGCGCATAAATTTTGCACTATGTCAGAATCAAATCATTGAAACACATGTGTTCATAAATTTTATACTATGCGTTCATCATTTTTTTATGTGTTTGCAAAATGTGTTCTATATGTACACATTCTCACATTCACATATAAGGGTTCATTTTCAACTAAATTAGATCCTTAAAATTGAATATTATTAATGGATAAATTGTTTTTTGTATCTATAAAGCATATTAAAGAAATTATGGGAAAATAGGGTTGACAATAGATGATAAGACAAAAAAATGGTTAGCCTCAAACTTGCATTCAAAGTTTCTTGAACTAAAGCATGTCAATGCTTACAAATTTAAAAAAGGAGTCTTAGTACATTAAAATAGATAATTGCAAAATAATATAATTCTTTTATAAAATAAAAAGATATATAGTATTGAAATATATATAACAAAAACAGGATATTTTACTGAAAAGAAAAAAGATTGTAAGGGGTTCATAATTTAAAAAATTTGCATGTTTATTTCTATTAATAATAACTAACAATTTTAATTAGATCAACTAATATGAGGATCTATAATAAAATAGAGTATGTACAGTTTAAAATGAAAAAAATGAAAAACGAAGATGGGTCTATCAAATTGTTCTAAATGAAAAAAAAACTAATATACAAAAGATTTTGTTTTTTTTAAAAGTTGAAAATATACCGTTGAAATTTATTGTTATGGAAAAGATTTAAACGGAGTCAGTGGAAAATTACAACTACAAGAATATATAAAACTATTTAATAAGATGTGAACTACTATGCTAATAATCTTTTAAGATAGGGTGATATGGCATATCTTAGATTCTTAGAGGTCAACATGTAGGCAAAATCAACGTGAGGTCGGCAATCATTTTCTTTTATAGTCATAGTCATATTCATATACATATAAATTAAACCATTTACTTTTATTCTTTATTCTAATTTACTTTGTATAAGTAATTTTTTTATTTTATACTACTAATATCTGTTTATGTGTTAATTTACAAACAATTATAAAAGACATTTATGTTCGCTTGTTTGCTATACGTAGTAAGCTTGAAGACATGTATTACAAGGCCAACATCTCTGTTGCACCATCGACTTTGAGGACGAAATTCTTGAGTGGCTTAAACACAAATATCCGTGATCAACTCGAGATTTTGCCCATCAAAGATTTGAACACCCTCACACACACGACGATGCAAATCCATGCACAAATCTCTCGCCGAAAGTCTTACACTTTTCCAAGTGGCCAACCAAGGTATTCTTCTAACCCTAGTGGGTTACCTTTTACTAATGTTCGCCCTAGTGTCTCTACCACAGCCGCGTCGAGCCAAGCCCCCAAAGCGAAGCCTTCGACGCCAAGCACCGTGCCGCGCCAAAACGCGCCCGGACAAGATCCAGTGGGCACAGATCGTGCGCGCGACCTTGAGTGTTACAAGTGTGGTGGAAGATGCCACTATAAGAAGGATTGCCCAAACGCTCGAAAGGTTTTGTTCTCCACGGCCGCCGCCGGCTACGAGTCTTGTGACGACGAGGACCAAACCCTAGAGGCCATCACTGAAGGCATCGACGAGGAGGAAGACGCCTATGACTGTGAACCCGCTTCTCTGAACGCGGGCACACCATTGAGTTTGGTAACGCGTCGTCTCCTCACAGTCAAGGAAGCGAGCCTCCACGACCAACGCGAGAACTTGTTCCACACAAGGGCTCTCGTCCAGACGGCTTCCTTGAGTGTCATAGTTGATGGAGGATCATGTGCAAATATTGTGAATGAGAATTTCGTGTCACACTTCAAGTTGCCTACGACGCCTCATCCCCAACCTTATGCCCTCCAATGGATTTCTTCAAGTCCAGGTAACACTGTCTCACGGCAGTGTCTTATTACCTTTTTCATTGGTCCATACATTGATAAAATTTTATGTGATGTGATTGCGATGGACGCCACCCATCTCTTGATTGAGCGTCTATGGCAGTTCGATCGTCGCGTGCTTCACGATGGGTATCTAAACACCTATGTATTTACCTACCATGAGAAGCGCGTGACTCTCTTACCTATGTCTCCCCATGAGATTTTACAGGCTCAGGTCGGGCGTGATCGAGAAAGACCTATGGAAGCAGAAAAGCCCGCGTCAGGATCAACACGACGCCACTCAGATCATGGAGATGCTTCCAACACCGCAGACCCAAGTAGCCGGACAACGCATTCTTCCAAAGGGCACAAAGTCGTTTGCAACGACCAAGAGCCAACAACGCGATCTAGAGGCCAGGACTGTGCAAAGACCGCGTTATAAAGTACCTTAGTGCACAACTTGCTTCTTGGACCTCCTCGCGACCTCCATGCTACCTTTCAAGGCAACGCGCCATGTTTCCTATTGGTGCCAACGCATTGCACTCCAGAGACCCCTATCAGGGAAGCTTTGCCAGAGGCGCCTCCCCAAGCTCTACCAGCCTTGCGTGGCATTCAACTCACAATCGACTGGTTGCCTGGTGCCTATTTGCACAAACGGGGCTGTCGTCGATTCGTGTTCGACACCGGAGACCTCCATTGGGTGTACTTGCAAGTGACAGATCCCGATCATGGCACAAGAACCACTTGGTTCCACACGGAGAGGGGCCATTCCGCGTCGTGAAAGTCATTCGAGATACAGCTAACCAGATTGCGCTGCCCAGAGACTATGGCATCCACGAGACCTCCGACGTCGCGGATTTGGAGAAAAATGTGGAGCATAAGATCGATGTTGGTAAAGCGGGGATGATTCACAGCCAAGTGGGGGAGGGTGATGTGACCCTGCCTCCCATGACGGCCCAAGACGAGGAAGAAGCCATGAGCCTACGCTCAAAGGGCCCAGTGATAAGGTCTAGGTCCAAAGCCATCGCCGCCACCGTCGCGTCACTTGTCGCACGCGTCGTCACTGGCCAAGGAAGCCCAGACGCCAACCCAAGACTCGTCGTCCTCTCCACCATCGGCATCGAAACATCGCGTTCATCGCAGCCGGCATCGCATGCACCCATTTGTGAGGCCATCGACCCTTCGTCGTCATTCCTCGCGGTGTTTGCATCCATGCCTTCGTCGCGTTCTTTTTGAGACGCTTTCTATAATTGTTATTATTGATTTTTAGATAGTTTCATTTTATAGTCCTTTCTATTTTAGGGTTTGTGCCTTTTGCATGCTTGCATGGGCTAGCCCACTAGGCTCGACTCGGCCCATCCGATGTCTCGCCTCTAGTATTTAAGTCAAACTATGTTATTTGTTTCAACACGTTCAATTTTAATCAAGGTTTCAAGTAGAGTGTTTATCCTCCATCCCTTGATCGGACGTCACCCTCTATCTTCGCATCCCTATTCCCTCCGCCGCCGACGCTACGGCAATTGCTTGAACCTTCAAGCCAGTCTTCATTCGCATCTCCTTTCATCCGCAGTCGACGCTACGACACCAAAGACTTGTCTTTTCAAGTCATCTATCCCTCATCAAATCGCTTCCGCCATCGCTATCCAGTCGCCCCATCCATCGCTTCCATCGCATCCATCACCGCCACCAATTCCATCGCGTTCGCCATCGCCTTCACCATCGACGTCGTCTTCGTTGTTGTGACACTCAACGTGACACCCGGCCTCGCTGACACCGCGATCTTCCAGGCCACCTCCACCGGGTTCACTTCGCCACCATCTTGTCAGCCTTTCGTGCAAGACAACGTGACTTCTCGCCCAAGACTAGATCCAAAGGTGTCGCCTTTGACAATTGGCTTGTCATCGGAGGCAAGAACACATCAGTGACCTCCTGGGAAATCCCCGGGTTGGATGGGTTGTCGCTTCTAAGGCCTCGGGTCTTACATGGAATATATGAAGATTACTCAATCAGAGTTGATCAAGTATACCAGATTACATAAATAGTTAAATTTCGTCTAACCGAAATCCGATATGTAGTTAAATTTCATCTAACCAAAATCCAAAATGATCCCATTCAAGAAATGTACTTGAACTTGAACCGAGTCGAAAACATATCCACATGCAAAATATACCCAAGTGACTTCAAGGTTCAAATTATGATTTGTAGCTTCCCCAACTATCATTAGAATTATGAAAGAGAAAAAGAGCGCCCATAAGTAGTCTTTGGATCCAGTCATAAACAACTTTAAACATATAGGAAATATGAAGCTATGCAGCCATGTACCGTATGTAATTTTGTAGTGTATCTAAACTTTAACATAATTTGAAAACAAGTTGTAATTAAACTCAAGTACTGATGAAGGATAAAGTCGTATCGCCTAATCAAAATAATCCTAAACAAACCTAAAGAAGTAGCAAAGACAAGCAAGAGTCGAATCCCACAGGGAGGAAGTAATCTTTCAAAGTGCAAAGTCGTATGTCAAAGGTAACAAAAGGGGGTTTTGTTGATTGTTTGATTGCAAGTAAACAAAGTAAACGAAATAACAAAGATGGTAATCAATTGGGAAAAAGTACTTAGCTAGACATATATCCACCATTCATTTGATTGGTTGATCCTAGATTCTCTCTAATTTCTTCCTATGAATGTTCTTATTCATTTTCGTAAGTTTATAAACATGACAAACAGACCATGAGAATACTAACTATTAAATAACCATGAAAACCTCACAATTCAATTCAACATCAGCAATGAGCACAGGAATTTCGATAGATACATGCAAGAGTAGCAAACAGTCATACTATTGCATGCAAGTAATTCTCTCTACAATAAACCAGTCCAAACAGTTCTTAGAATATTGCAGTTGCTACACATGAATTGGATAACTCAAACAGTAATTACCAAACCCTAGCAATAGATAATTACTAATAACAACTAGTTGCGTCCAACAAGCGAAATCAGTAAGAATCAATGGGATGAAGCACAAGAGAATCAATACATTCAAAGGACAAGAAATAGAATTAGAGTCTCACAACCATTATTCAAACGAAGGCTTCAATCGTCGGACTAAGCAAAGGTTGCTTAGTTCTTCATAGTTCGAAAAGGGAAAAACAACACTGAATAATGAACGATCCTCCAAAACTTGATGGAACTAGGTTAATAATAACCTAGTTCCCAAAACTAAGACTAAAGATAACAAGTCTCATCTAAAAGGAAATAAACTAATAAAATCGGAATAAATAAATTAAAAGAAAAGGGAAATAATAAAACATAAAACGAAAGAAACACGAACGCGCTGATACACATTTTCGCGATCGCGGATGAATTCCCGTGGTCGCGGAAAATTGCAACTCTGATTCCTTTGCTCTCGATTTATCCGCGACCAACCGCGCCCGTGACTGCCTATCCGCGATCGCGGATGCCTTTTCCGCTCCCGCGGATCTACTCCTGTAGACCCGCTTGGTTCTACTCTTCGTCTTCTTGGCCATGGCTCGTGATCTTCTTTCGTGGTATCCTCTCCATCTTCAATAAGTCTTTTTTTTGCTTCTCCAAACCACTAAGATCACACTTCTTCTCCTCAACCACGTACTCCACAATACCGCTCTAAACCTCTCCAAATGTACCCAAAAAACCGATAACAACTCCTAGATATGCACTACAAAGTAGCGTTGATCAAATTCTCACATGCTTAAACCTTGCTCGTCCTCGAGTAAGCTAAAAGAAACCTACTCCTCTAATCAAATCCCCAAGGTTTCAGGAAGCACAGAAAAACCATCTCCACTAAGAATTGCACCTAACATGAATCTCCAAGGCACCAACACAATAAAACACAGCACACAAAACACAACAACCAAGCCTAAAGGGAAGCATAGTACTTCCCCCAAGCTTATCCCGAACACCATAGAGTGAAAAACATCTAATCCTAGCCTCCATCTATCTTCTTATGTCTCCTAGAGTTACCTACCCGAATCCTCCTTATATCTCCTCTTCTTATGTCACCACGCCAAGTGAAATGATGAATCCTAATAATCACTCTTCTTTTTTTCACTCATTTTGCCAAGACGCCCTCTCGGATTTTCACCAAGTCACTCATTTCATTTTTCAATAGATGGGCTCACATAATACTCACATCACTCTTGACCAATTATTACCCCAGCCTAATGCTGGTCCAAGCCACCTGCTTATTACCTAAGCCGCCCTTTCGGGTTTTCGACTTATCCCAGGATTTCTATTTTTGCCTTTTATCAAATGTTTGGATTTTTCTTTTTCTTTTCTCCTCAACGACTAGCAAGTATAGAACACTCCATCATGCTTAAACATTGCATTGTCCTCAATGTAATGAAAGACAAAAAAGAATGAAGCACAGGGAAAAGCGGAAAGGTACTCACAACCGTCGTTGAGTTGGCTTGGACGCAAAAGATGTTGCTGGCGGTATATCAATAAAAGCACATGTCTCTGGTGTCGCGCCAGTCTTCAAACAAACTCCACCGTGCAACCAAAAGGAATCCAATGTAAGGTGTAGTGGTATATCAAAGAATCGGGGTTGCACGGCCTTCAATGAACACATAGTGGAGCCCAGATATGATCTTGGTGTGGGCTCTAGTGTTCCTCCTCAGCTGTCGAATGTAGGGCCATCACCGTTGTCAAATAAAAATGTGGGGCGAATGTCTCCTCCTGGACAACATGATGTGCACTGTCTCCATCTAGAATCGGACAGCTGGTCGTCAATAAAACTTTTTTTTTCCAGGTCGAGGAGACTTACAGTGAAATTTCCGCGATCACGGAAAAATTTCCGCGCCCGCGGAAATGTTACTGGTGCGAGAAACACCGTCTTCAATTTGGCTCGGGTCTCCTTCCTGTATGTTAGTCTAAAACAAAAGCGAAACGAAACAATAATAATAAAGACTAGAAAGGAAAAGACAAGAAAAGAGTTACATACCTCGGGTTGCCTCCCGAGCAGCTCCTTAGTTATTGTCGTGGCTCGACTTGTCTAAGGTGATCAATTGTCCAATTTGGGGTCTGTAAGGTCCGTCTCTTCTATTATGCTGGTGTCAAAACCTTCATGGTAGGGTTTCAACCTTTGACCATTCACCTTGAACACTGAATGTGCGTCAATATCAAACAGCTCCACCGCACCGTGGGGGAAAACGTGAGCAACAACATAGGGTCCGGTCCAACGAGATCGGAGTTTTTCCGGAAAGAGACGAAGGCGAGACATAAATAGTAGGACTTTGTCTCCTGGCTTAAAATCTTTTCTCAAAATATTCTTGTCGTGCCAGGACTTTGTCTTTTCCTTGTATGTGACTGTGTTATCATAAGCTTCAAGTCGCAGTTCCTCTAATTCTTGCAGCTGTAACTTGCGAAATTCTCCAACTTCATCGATCCGCATGTTGCAATTCTTCACAGCCCAAAATGCCTTGTGCTCGAGCTCCACTGGAAGGTGACAAGCTTTCCCGAACACTAATCTATAGGGCAACATCCCGATGGGTGTTTTGTAGGCAGTACGATAAGCCCAGAGTGCATCATCTAGTCTCAAACTCCAATCCTTTCTATTTGGGGCCACCGTCTTCTCAAGGATGGTTTTAAATTCTCTAATGGACACTTCAGCTTGTCCATTGGTCTGTGGATGGTAGGCAGTGGAAATTTTCTACGTGACATGGTATTTCTTCAGTAGAGCGCTCACGGTCCTATTGCAGAAATGGATTCCCCTGTCACTTATCAAAGCCTTGGGAATTCCAAATCTAGAGAAAATGCGTTTCTTCAGAAAATCTGCCACCACTTTAGAGTCATCAGTCTTGGTGGTCTTCGCTTCCACCCACTTGGAAACGTAGTCCACCGCAAGCAAAATATAGAAGTTCCCGAAGGAGTTAGGAAATGGTCCCATAAAGTCAATTCCCCAGACGTCAAAAATCTCGCAGAAGATTAATGATGACTGTGGCATCTCATTCCTTCGGGATATATTCCCAACTCTCTGGCATCTATCACAAGACTTACAAAAGGCATGTGCATCCCGAAAGATGTGTGGCCAATAAAATCATGTGTCCAAAACCTTTCTAGCAGTTTTATTTGCCCCAAAGTGGCCCCCACATGCATGAGAATGACAAAAAGATAAGACAGATTGTACCTCATTATCCGGATAACATCGACGGATTATCTGATCAACACAGTGCCTCCAAAGATAGGAGTCATCCCACACATAGAATCGAGACTCACGCCGTATCTTATCCTTTTGTGCTTTAGAAAAATTAGCCGGGAACTCTTCACGAACGAGAAAGTTGACCATGTTAGCATACCATGGCTGGAGTGTGCTGAGCCCAAGAACCAAATCTCCAGAGACAAGCTCGAAATGCGAGTCAGAGGCGTTGCCGCGGTCGCGGCTATGGGTCCGCGATCGCGGAATTTGTCCGAGAAAATTGACGATGCAAGCAGATGTCCTAGGGGGATTTCCGTGATCGCGGAAAATGTTCTATTGAGGGGCTTTCTTGCGGTGATGAATGAGGTGTTTTTCCGCGGTCGCGGCAAATTTTCCGCGATCGCGGAAAACATTCTTTAGCAATGCGACACAATGTCTCATCGGGAAAATCTCCCTTTATCTTTGCTTCCCTCTCAGATTCGTCCTCTTCATGTACTAGCCTACTTAAGTGATCAGCCACCAAGTTCTCGGCTCCCTTTTTATCCCGGATCTCATCATCAAACTCGCTCAGCAGCAATATCCATCGAATCAATCTTGGTTTTGCTTCTTTCTTCGTCAATAGATAACGAAGAGTTGCATGATCCGTATAGATGATCACTTTGGTGCCAAGTAGGTATTGTCTAAATTTCTCCAGGGCAAACACGACAGCTAGCAGTTCTTTTTCAGTGGTGGAGTAGTTCCGCTGCGCTCCATTCAGAGTCATGGAAGCATAGTGGATCACATGAGAAGCTCTTGCTTCTTTCTGCCCCAGAACTGCTCCCACCGCATAATCACTAGCATCACACATTATCTCAAAGGGGCGAGACCAGTCCGGTGCTTGAATAATTGGTGCACTAGTGAGGCGAGCTTTCAAATCATCAAATGCCTTCTTGCACTCATCGTTAAGTTGGAAATTCACCTCCTTCTTCAGCAGCTCGCATAGGGGTGATGAAATCTTTGAAAAGTCTTTAATAAACCGGCGATAGAAACCTGCATGGCCTAAGAAAGAACGCACTTCACGCACATTAGTAGGATAAGGTAAAGACTGAATTACATCAATCTTTGCCTTATCGACCTCAATACCTCTAGCTGACACAATATGTCCTAACACAATGCCCTGGTTAACCATAAAATGACATTTTTCAGAATTCAGAACCAAGTTGGTTTCTACACATCTTTTAAGCACAAGTGCTAGGTGGTCTAAACATGCATCAAAACTCCATGGACCGTTAAATCATCCATAAAGACCTCAATAAAATGCTCCACATACTCAGAAAAAATGCTTACCATACACCTTTGAAATGTTCTGGGTGCGTTACACAACCCGAATGGCATCCTGCGATATGTAAAAGTACCAAAAGGGCATGTAAATGTCATCTTTTCTTGATCCTCTGGTGCTATGGCCACCTGAAAATAACCTGAGTATCCATCCAGAAAACAATAATAGGGGCGACCAGCAAGTCGCTCAAACATTTTATCAATAAAGGGTAAAGGAAAGTGATCCTTTCTAGTTACCGCATTCAGCTTACGATAGTCAATGCATACTCTCCACCCTGTTTGCACTCGGGTGGGAACCAACTCTCCTTGTTGGTTCTCCACAACTGTGATGCCTCCCTTCTTTGGAATGACTTGTGTCGGGCTCACCCACTTACTGTCAGAGATATGAAAAATCATCCCAGCCTGTAGGAGTTTCAGCACATCATTCTTCATCACCTCCATCATAGGTGGGTTAAGTTTTCTCTATGGCTGCCTAGATGGTTTTGCTTCTTCCTCTAGCAGAATCCTATGCATACATGTAGTGAGACTAATCCCCTTGATATCGGCGATGGTCCATCCCAATGTTGTCTTATGCTCCTTAAGCACTATCACCAATTTCTCCTCTTGATCCTTGGAAAGCTTGTTGGAGATAATGACAGGTAATGTGTTACCCTTTCCCAGAAAGGCATACTTGAGGTGGTTCGGTAGCGGCTTGAGTTCAATCTCTGGTGCCTGCACGATGGAAGGTAAAAGCTTCTCGCTTGGCATTGTTAGTGGAATGGGGCCACCGCCCAAAGGATTGAGATGAGGCTTACCATATGCATTCAAGTGAGACACAGTTTCATGCAGGTTAGTAGACAAAGAAAAATCTTCCTATGGATCTACTATTTTATTCTCTAAAACAGATTGTAACTCATCCGAGCCAGTATCAAAGACATCTTGCACAATGGGATCAATCACATCAATAGAACACAGAGAGTGATCATCAACGGGGTGTTTCATAGCATCATAAATGTTATACTCCACCTTTTCCCCATCAAATTCCATAGTAAGGGTTCCACTACTTACATCAATATGTCTGGGATATTTTCAAAAATGGTCTACCTAACAGTATAGGGGTTGCATGCTTGTCATGGTCCATATCCAGCACAAAGAAATCCGCATGAAAAATCAAGTTGTCAACCATTACAAGGACATCTTCAACTACTCCTTTTGGGTATACATTAGATCTATCAGCCAGTTGGACAACTACCCCTGTTTCATGCAATGGTCCTAAGCCTAATGATTCATACAAAGAGTAAGGTAAAACATTTATAGACGCACCAAGATCTAGCATAGCTTTCTCAAATTTAGTGTCACCTATCACACATGGAATACTAAACATGCCTGGATCACCACACTTTTTTGGCATACGCCTTTGAAAAACAGCAGAAACATGTTCGCTCACCTTAATCTTTTGTTTTCCCTTCAATTTCTGATTTCTTTTGATTGTACACAGTTCTTTCAGAAATTTAGCATAGCGAGGAATACTCTTGACAAGTTTGAGTAGGGGAATGTTTACCTCGTATTTACTGAAGGTCTCGAATATTTCCTTGTCGTTCTCCGGCCTTCTCGTGTCCTTCAGCGCTTCTGGGAATGGTGTGGGTCATTTCAGCGAACCGAGCGGTGGAAGATTAGGCCGAATATAATCATCTTCGACAGGGACAGGTAAACCGCGGTCGCGGAGTGGTTCCCGTGGTCGCGGAATTGAGTTTGGGTCATCAGTGTTTCCAGGGGCTAATCCGCGATCGCGGATTTCAGTCCGTAGTCGCGGAAAACTCTCGACATGTTCCTCTTCTGCGGAACTTTTTCCGCGATCGCGGAAAATCTTTGGGAAATTCACCGTCTTCAGGTACTACTCCGCGGTCGCGGATTTCCAGCCGCGGTCGCGGCATTTCTTCTGGAGTGTCCTTTGCTACCGCAGCTCTGTTTCCAATCATATTCTCTTTCACAAGGTCATCCTCCTCAGTTAAGGGTGTGATTCCCAGTTGTATACCACTCCTTAGTGTCATCGCACAGACCTTCTCTCGTGGGTTCTCTACCGTAGGACATGGTATTTGCCCGGACTCCCTGGCCTCCAACTTACTCAGCACTTGAGCGACTTGTCCAAACTGATTTTCCAAGTTCTGAATACTAGACTTCGTTTCGTGCTGATGTTGGATCACTGCTTGAAATTTTGACCCCATCGAGGTCACAATGTTAGCCATGGTCGCTATGCTCTGAGTGAGGGCACTATTTTGTTGGACCATAGTGTTCACCATAGTTTTGATCATGTCATCGACGGACATAGATTAACTTGAGCTTTGGCTTGGAGGTCGTGGATCATATTGCTCTTTAAATTGATATTGTTGACCCCTAGGTTGCTGATATTGTTGTGAACACAGTGGGAACTGTGTTGGCCTCTGTTGAAACTCCTGGTCATCACGACACTGAGGATGACTCGGCTGATTCTCGTATCTCAGATTGGAGTGATCTCTCCACCCTGGATTGTAAGTGTTGGAGTACGGGTCATATCTGGGCTTCTGCGGACCAAGACCTCTTACAACGTTTACTTCAGCTTCGGGGTCTCCGAGTGTTGGGCACTCATCAGTGGGGTGCAGTGGATCATGACAGATTATGCAGGACTTAACTGGTCTTGCTGCACAGGAGCTCACCCTTTTGTTGAATTGTCGTGAGCTTTCAGATAGCTCAAAGAATAACTCAAATGCTGCAGCTGACGTCTTGTTCAGAATGCTACCGCCACAGGCTGCGTTTACCAATTTGCGTTCATCATCCAGAAGCCCACCATATAAATAGAGAATGAGATATTGGTCAGAATAACCGTGGTATGGGCAGGTAGATATCAATCTCCCGAATTTCTCATAATACTCATACAAAGTTTCACCGACCTGCTATTCAATATTACTGATACTCTTCTTCATACTGTTCAACTTCGTAACAAGAAAGTATTTTTCTAAGAAAGCCTTTTTCATCTTTGCCCACGTATCAATACTGCCAGGAGCCAAATAGTAGAACCAATCCTTGGCCGCATCCTTCAAAGAGAAAGGAAAGGCCCTCAGCTTGATCTGGTCCTCAGTGACTCCAGCAGGTTTCATGCTTGCACAGACGGAATGAAATTCAGCGAGATGCTTGTTAGGATCATCTCCATTTAAACCATGAAATTGTGGGAACAAGTGAATCAAACCAGATTTCAAGCATCCAAAGCAGGGAACTGCACAGCAAGTGGTTGTTGCGCCCAGTTGGGTGCGGTCAACTGTCTCAAGGTACGTTGTTGGTCAGCCATCTCAGAAAGTCTCACGCACTTCTCTGTTGAATCAAAAGACTAAAGTAGACGGATTAGTAGCACAGGTGTGGACCGTAAGATAGGTCCACACAAAAATTGACACATAATCAAACAAAAAGAAAAATTAAAACTTGTCTCCCCGGCAACGGCGCCAATTTGATGAAGGCTAAAGTCGTATCGCCTAATCAAAATAATCCTAAACAAACCTAAACAAGTAACAAAGGCAAACAAGAGTCGAATCTCACAGGGAGGAAGTAATCTTTCAAAGTACAAAGTCGTATGTCAAAGATAACAAAAGGGGGTTTTGTTGATTGTTTGATTGCAAGTAAACGAAGTAAACGAAATAACAAAGATGGTAATCAATTGGGAAAAAGTACTTAGCCAGACATATATCCACCATTCATTTGATTGGTTGATCCTAGATTCTCTCTAATTTCTTCCTATGAATGTTCTTGATCCTTTTTCGTAAGTTTATAAACAGGACAAACAGACCATGAGAATACTAACTATTAAATAACCATAAAAACCTCACAATTCAATTCAACAGCAGCAATGAGCACAAGTCTGTTCCTGTAGACCTGTTTGGTTCTACTCTTCGCCTTCTTGGCCATGGCTCGTGATCTTATTTCGTGGTCTCCTCTCCATCTTCAATAAGTCTTCGTTTAGCTTCTCCAAACCACTAAGATCACACTTCTTCTCCTCAACCACATACTCCACAATACCGCTCTAAACCTCTCCAAATGTATCCAAAACACCGGTAACAACTCCTAGATATGCACTACAAAGTAGCGTTGATCAAGTACCAATCGCCTTTTCACGCATTCAACCCACTCAAGTGGATTGACAAATACAATTGATTCCCCCCTGTCCAAGTATATGAAAGCATGAACAACCATTTCAAAATGGAAGGTACAGTTAATGCAGCTTTCCGTTAATCATATAAGTTTTACCAATATCTTCAGTGCATATATGTGATCACATTACGCAAGCAACCAAATGAGAAAACCCCAAGAAGTCAATATTTTGCTCTGAAATAAACAAGAAGTGAAGAAGTGAAGAAGATCCAGTTACACCAAGGCATGGGATCTAAAACTGGAAACTTTGAGGGTAACTCTAGTCTAAACATCTGATACCTTAACCAAAAAGAAAAATGAACAATGCCATTTAGTATGAGATTCTCAACAAATGCAATGTTTGTAAAATAGTAAGTTATGTTTTCTTGAGTCCAGCAATCCTGTAAAATAATTAAAATGGTCAATTTAAATGGCGGAAAGATACACAATTGATAAAGGTATAATGTATTATGTAGTCAAAACGGCGGTTCAGTCAACATTGCAGCATGCGAGGACTATGTAGCAGTTACGGCAAAATGAAACCAATGAAATGGAAGAAAATGTAGTTCCAAGAGGAAATTAAGTTCCTTAGAAGATGAATGGTTCAAACCTTGACCCGTTTTAGTAGATCTTTGGCCTTGCTGTCTTTGGCAAAGTGATTCCTCACATGCTACATAGAAAGAACACGATATAAGTCCAAGAAAATGAAAGTTCTTTGTAAACCAGGGTAAGAAAAAAAAAACTCCAATAGGGAGAGTATTCATCCTACCTGTAATATCTTATTTATTGCTTTGCAAAACGCAGGTTTGAGATCCCCTGGATGTAGAGCTCCAGTTTCATAATCAGCAACCAATTCTTCAAAGTTCATGTAAATCCAATGGCAGGAAATATATTTAACAAACAAAAAATATGATAACACTATACAAGTAAATGTGCGGTTAGGCTTAATAAACATGTCTCCATATTTGTAATCGATAAACCCTTACTTGTCTCCACCATTGTCTAGGTTGTGTTCAACTTTGAAATCATTGGACCAAGGTAATACAAGGTATTTAATGTATTCATGAGTAAAATATTCACACAGTCCAAATTCACATGAAACTGAAACTATGTTATATCAGTAAATTAAAGACGTAGATAGATAAAGGAGGAAACTCAATGATACCTTATATCAGAACTTCTGAAGCTTGTGTTAGTAAAGATGAAGAAGGCAGAGATTATGAAGTGATTATGCCGCAGAGAAGTGCTAAATTGTGGCGACATATACTTAAAACACAATGTCAACAAATCAGCAGTATTGGGAGTGGGGAGTGTAATTTCTGAAACAATTTGTATGCCTCTTCTATCATCCATTACCATTCTATAGGTGTAGATTATTTATCAAATTCTCACAATGGATCAAGCTTGTAGAGAAATCAACAATCTTAAATTTTATATCTGACAATGCTAAATCTTCATCATGCACACCTAAATCCAGCAAATCCAATGTCGAAGTAATTAGTAATAGGCACACCAAAATCCAGCAAATCCAATGTCGAAGTAATTAGTAATAGGCACACCAAAACTAATCAATGAGTGAATGATGTAAATGTAAATGTTTTTCTTTTCATGACATAAGATTCTCTCCTTTGCTAGATTCTTAATTTCCTCCAAAGAACCCTAAAATCTCATTAGGGAATTTACAAAGTAGTGAAATCAAACGCAAACACCGAATACCCTAAAATTGCAAAAGGAAATTCAAAAGGCAGTGAAATCAGAAGCTGATATATAGGAAAAAACGGAGAGCTTAGCAATAGCAGTGACCTAGCATCCGGTGATCGAAAAATCGCGTCTTCGTCCTCTTCTCTGGTGGAGATAGCGAACTCAGAAAGCTTAATAGTAAGAGCGACCTAGTTGTCTTCGCGAGAGAGAGAGGAGAAAGAGTTAGACCGTACCTCATGAGGCGTGGGCAGAAAGCAAATACACATGGAGAAATCAGAGCCGATATTGGAAGAAACATCAATGATGCGTGAATGAGAGGAACACATAGGGCTGGTACTATTCATTTGGAGGACACTCCCTTTTTAAAGCCCAGCCCCAACCAATGCCGTTTATTGAAGCAAAATCAATGGTTGCATACATTGCAATTAGAGTGGGGACTTGTAATATGATGACACAGACATACAAAAAAGTTTAAGTAGAGGAAGATAAAATTTAAGAGGTTATGGATTCTTTTTTTTCTAGGAGCTAAAAAAATTTACCAGTTGAGCCACTACGAATGCAATCATCAAAAGCGCGCCTGGCCTCTTAGTGAATGACCAGCTGTAGCTACGAGTAAAAAAATGAGAGCCTGACTGATCATGCCGACTTGAAGATCCACAACATATAAGATCTCTTCACTACTGTCTGATATAGAATTCACCCCAAAATGGTCCGCAAAATGCCAATCCGAGCAAAAATATGTGTTGAGTTGTTTACTCATATCATCTTAAGATCATAAAACAATGAGAAGAATCACATTCTACAATGCAATCATACCTCAAAGAAGCTAGTGTCGTTTGCAACCAAGTAAAACAAAACGGTGACCAAAACAAGATATGTACCAATGATGATACATGTGGCAAATATCTCGTTCACATTCATGTTTCTCATGGTGACGACCCAACAAAGAGGAAGACGGGTACATGTTTGATCCCATGCCAAGTCGTCTGCCGGTTTCTTTTGCGATTGCCAGCTTGTCACCTAAAAGCATAATAGGCAGTTTTATGAGCAGTTCATTAAATGTTGGAGCAAATATTTGACAAGCAAAGGGTCTTTCATGGAAGTAAAAGAACGATAGAAAGGCGATATCTTTACCTGTGATCACCTTAACATCAACTCAAAGATTTAGGGCTCAACGAATGGTCTCAACACTGTGATGCCTTGGGGGATCAAACAGGGGAAACAGACCACAAAAGGTTCAAGGGCTACCTTCACTCTCCTTAGATTTCTCAGGAATTTTCATGTGAACAAAACATAGTAGAAATAAACGAAAAACATGAGTGATTTTGAATTGTGTGACAAATAATTCCATTGTTTTGACAGTAAAAGTAAGTTATTGTATTTAAAAATCTTCTACAAAATCTACCAAGTCTGCCAGCTGGACCAGTTTATGGATTACCTTAACATTAACTCAAAGATTTAGTGCTCAACGAATGGTCTCAACACTGTGATGCCTTGGGGGATCAAACAGGGGAAGCAGACCACAAAAGGTTCAAGGGCTACCTTCACTCTCCTTAGATTTCTCAGGAACTTCCTACGAACAAAACATAGTAGAAATAAACGGAAAACATGAGTGATTTTGAATTGTGTGACAAATAATTCCATTGTTTTGACAGTAAAAGTAAGTTATTGTATTTAAAAATCTGCTACAAAATCTACCAAGCCTGCCAGCTGGACTAGTTTATGGATTAGTCAAAAAAAGATTTCAATGATGGCATGCACTTTTCCAGCCATCTCATCTTTCTCTTGGGATAGTTCAAGAATCTGATTGACAGGGGTGGCTTAAAAAGTTTAAATGTCTTGAAATCTTTACCATGTGCAAGAACCTAACTAGATGAGATAACTACCTGTTTAGGAGCTCCTCTGCTTGCTCTGTAGCATTTTCCATCCGAATTAATGCAAGTGATAGTAGTTCGCTTGTCAACAGGGTTGAATGGCAGGAAGTGAACTTCTCGGATGTTTGCACGTTCCTGCAAGAAACAAGGAAAAGGGTCTATTTTACTGTTCTAACTTCTAAGTAGACTCATGAAGTGCTCTTTTAGGTTTACCTCATTCTTTTTACCTCCTTTGGATCGGCAAGCATGTTGACTATAGCAGCATCAATGGCATCTTGGTTTTCCATTCTTGCTGCTCTTGTTGCAAGTAGGACAACCGTATCTTTGTCCATGTCTTTTGCAAAAACCTAGGAATAGGTAAAGCAAGTAAATATCAAATAGATGACATAGCTAATTAAAATTATTTCAAAACAAGTTATTAACTCAGGAAGGAACAAAAACTCTGGACATAAATTATCATCTTAGTACCACAACAAAGTTACGATCAACAGTCAGACAATTTAACGTAAGGGTCCCAAGTCTTATCACTGCAAAGCACATCCATTCCTTCCATCTCTTCAATGGTAGTCATTCTCTTTGTGATGGCACCCTGTTCATAGTGAAATTTCATAAGTAAATTAGATTAAGGATCCTTCTTATTCATGTATTTGCTTAAAAGTCACATTGATACTGACAGCATACCTGTTGAACTCCGTTAGAACCCAGTCCAATAAACACTACAGTAATTATGCATATTAACTAAATTAAGAAATTTATATTCACAAGTTAATATGTAATGAAAAGAAAGGAAAGGATATTTGAAATATGGAGTTATGAATTAGGATTGAATAGAGACACTCAAGGAACACAGTGAAAGTGGATGAATACAAGTGAATAAATACAAGTGTAGTGTTTTATATATATCAAGTACTTATGATAATATAAAAACTAAAGTGGAAGGGATAAACTTGATTAGACTGCACAGATAAGGTAAAAAATGCAAGCAAGTGGTGTCTAACTAATAAGGGTATTACATGTATGCATAACACGTGGAGGAGATGTTTGTAACATAGCTGTACACTAAACAAGAATCACAGCAAATCAAAATAAATAATAATCAAGCTAATATTTTACTTAATAGATATCGTAAAAAGTCGAAGCAGCTGGTAGCCTACTACTACAAGGCAATAGACAACCAGCAACCACGTGGAGTAGCTATACAACAACAATTCGATGCTATTTGGGAGGAGATAAATAAAGATGGAAATCACTCAGAAAATGGAAGGAAAAAAAAGCAAGTCTAATTTCCATTACAACGGGACGACTAAACAATGCACATAAACGAAAAATATACAACGGCAAAGAATATTTCAAACATAAATAATGTTTTACATAAATAATAGCCCTAAATTAAAATCCTTAAAATTGAAAGCCTTGGAAATCTTAAAACCCCTAAGAAACCCTAAATCGCTAAAAAATTAAAATCCCTAATTAATAAGCCCTAGAAAACCCTAAACCCCTAAAAAACCCTAAATCCCTAAATTTGTAAACATGAAAGCCCTAATTTTAGGGCTAATCGAAAACCCAGAATCCCTAATTTTGTATATCAGAAATCAAAAGGAAAAAAATTGAATGGCTAATTAAAGGCAAAAATTTTAGGGCAATTTCAAGGGCAAAATCCATAGAATTGGTATTCAGAAGGGAAGTAGGAGAAGCAAAAAACACCTTCATGAAGCCAGGTCGAGGTTGGAAGACGTCCAGCTTGTTGTCGTCGTCGTTCAAGATGGAGGAGATGAGCAAGATTTATTTGTTAACGGAAGTCCTGAGCGGAGGCGAGAGGAGAGATGCATACCAGCAGTCGTCGTCTTCCTCCTTCAGCTTCCACAGGAAAAGGAGTTGGGGTCGCCGTACTCTCCAGACTCGCTATTACTGGCAAGAAGCTTCCCGCGTCGTCAGAATCTCCATCTCTCGCCGGAGCAGGCCACGCTTATGCCGCCGGTGTGGGGACCGTTGATGGCGATTTCTTCTCCGGGGACGACAACAACGACATATTTTAAAAATTGGGGGCCCGGGTGAACCATGGAGAAGAGCGAAGATGTGGCATAAAAGACACGGGAGTCTGCCATGGACAAGAGCAGAGAGGAGGCATAAAAGAAATGGGGGTAGGCTGCCAACAGAGAGAGTTTTCATATAAACCCTAAAATCAAAAAAAAAAAAAAAGAGGTGAGGAGAAGAGTGGAGTAATTTATAATTCAGATAAGACAAAATGATGTACTGTAGATAAGCGAACTGATATTTTAATAGATAGATTGATTTACAAGATGTCTAGAAGTATGATAAAATTTGCGGGCATATCTCCACTCATTCGTTGTCGCTGGATTCTCTAAGGACTTATTATTGCTTCGGCTTATCCGTCAAAATGCTCTAGGTTGGTTTACTATTCGATTATCGGGTAGTGGACCATCCTATTTTCTTTCCCTTATAAAAAAGTTATAGCTTATGTCAGAATTCCACAATATCTAAAAAGAGATCCTCCGTTAACGAATCATTAAGTTTGGCAAAAATAAAACATAAAACTTTACCTAAAACATGTCTCTATGTTGGAGGGTTGGAGTCCAAACCCGAAGCGAACAAGGAGGAGTCACGGTAAGAGGATATACAATGAAGGAGATGCTTGGAGAAGGAGATGACGACACCGGTTAAGGAGACACCTAGAGATTGGAAGGAGGCGACAAGCGATCAAGCAGGATTCGGTACGTTTATGCAGAATTTTAACTTCGAATTTAGGGTTCTATAAACCCATAAAGGATACAAGCAAAAAAATTAAACCCTGATTCTCAAAATTTGAAATCAAGCAAAGGAGGATTGATCTTCTGCTCAATCAACTAAAAAATACTCTATTTTCAATTTGGTAGGTCAACACTTCATATAAACACCGAAACAAGGATGTGTTAAACTTATTTTTTACGGTTCCAAAATACATGATCTGACCTTTCATATTGGTTACATATTTGTAACTTCGATAGTAAAAGTTTTGTTGATTGATCATCAACAAATACATAGTTCTACCATTATGCAAAAAGAAGCGATTCGGATACTTCACGGCATTCGTAAATCCCTAGCTACAAAAATAAAATATTTTTTTAAAAGAGATAATCTTATTTTAATCAATTTCATCAAAGGAACTTGGAAAGTTGCTTGGGGGATCAATGTTATTATCCTAGATATTCAATCTATGCTTTCTTCATTCGAATATATTTTGGTATTCCATTGTTTCAGGGAAGCCAACTACGCAGTTGATCATCTTGCGAAAAGGAACTTAGATAGTAGCTTGGGAGATCCGTACTATTATCCTAGATATTCAATCTCTGCTTTCTTCATTTGAATATGTTTTGGTATTCCATTGTTTAAGGAAGCCAACTACACAGCTGATCATCTTGCGAAAAGCACCATCAGTCCTACCGCTCTAAGAAGGATGTTTACTATTCTTTCCCAGACCAATATTTCAGCTGGAGACTCCTGAATTTTCAGGCAAGAATTCAATCGTCCGAATTCTACCTGTAATAACTTTTGTAAACAATTTGTTAAAATCATTCATTGTGATCTTTCAGGCACGCCCTTCTCTTCATGAAGGGACCCTAATATTTGCCTTGTAAAAAAAAACATTTCATATAACAAAAGAGGGAGAAATTGAGGCATGAGACATGCCCTCTTCCTTTTGCATGTGTATTACGCTTAGACAAGCATTTATGAGTTTCTGAATAAATTGGTTGGTGGGATTTGGCTATGGAAACTAGGATCTTTCTTAAGAAATTTGTGGTATTTTTCCGTTTTTATTTCTCCCATTACTATTTTTTAAATTGATTTTCAATTTCATTTCGTTTTCAATTGAAGCTTGTAGTTCTTGCTTGTGTGAAAATTTGTAAGAGAAAAAAATATTGTTGTTAGAAGTTAATGTTGTGGAGGTAAACAAATGAATTCCAGAAAGATGCGATGCGTATGAACAAATATCCTTTGCATCCGAGAATAACCACGACAATCTTGAAAAAGTTTATATGAGAATATTTTCTTCTAATAATTCAATAAATCAGCGTAAGACGATCCATATAAGCGATTCTAAACCATGCAAGTATTTTCTAATTGATATCCACATTATAGGAGAACCTAGTGCTACAAGGAAACTCCTTTTGGTTTAACAAATGTTGGTGCAACGAGCCAAATTGTGTTGATTAAACATAGAACTAATAAAAAAGGGAGAGTCCCAAACATGGCATCAAATCCTGGGCAACTAGGCTCATACGGATGACCTCGACATCATCCACTCGAATGAATAAAATTCAAGCATGATAGCTATGTATTCAATCCCCTCTTCTCAATTATATGATGAGACATACTATCTAGGTACCCGAACATCACATGATTCGACGTCAAATTGTTTATCCATTATTTCACCCTTCAAACTTGATGGGGCTAAAACCTACCCGCAAGTATACATGGTCAGTTGTAGTTTTCAAGCATCGTTCCCACGAGAACTAGTGTAGTATCAACTGTAACTTTGACTGGTAAGCTAAGCCGTAAAAAGGGATTTTAATTTGACTAACATTAAGAAATAAAATAGATTACAAAAGATGGTTGTAAATATACGAAGGAAAGCTTCTACGACTAAGGATGTCCACAACAATGCTTTGGTAAACTCAATTACATATCCATCTGAAAATCACCCGGTTTCGTTTGAAGGTAAGATATCTAAGGTTATCGACTAAATCCAGTCAAATGATAGTAAACGTGCCTAAATTTCAACTAACAATATATCATTGTTGCTTAGAGCTAATCAAATCTAGACCCTTTGGGCACTTAGAATCTTGGGAAAATTGAATCAGCTTTTATTGTTGGCCCACTACTACAATAAAGACCTAAGGAAGCGGTCAACAACCGCCACAATAAGCACAAAAACCGCTTCATATGCTCTATTGTAGCGGTTGTTGACCGCTTTATTTGCTCGCGTTGCATTAGATCTACTGCAGCGGTTATATAATATATTGCAGCGGTTTGTCAAGAAGATGAACAACCGTTTCATTAGAAAAAAATAACTGCTGCTATGTTATCTAATGCAGCGGTTAAACCTATCCCTAATGCAGTGGTTGTCTGACCTTTTGCAGCGATTGTTTGACCTTTTGTAGCGGTTGTCATATCTATTGCAACAGTTGGATAATTTATTGAAGCGCCAATAGTATCTATTGCAGCGGTTTCTAAAATTCTTATTTTGCTTTTTACTTATCTAATGAAGTGGTTTTGTTATCTCTTGCAGAGGTTATGTTTCCTCTTTTAGGAAATTTTTTCCAGTGCTTTTATGATATTTGTGGATGCATATCCACAATTGTTTTTGCTATTATATATATAAAATATGTTTCCTGCTCACAAAGAAATAAATAATGCCATGAAGTGATAAATCTTCATTTTTTATACAAGGAACTCAAGTATATGTTCAACAAAATGCCAAGTTCATAGCTTGCCCAAGTTTCCCTCCTAGGTCGACCACCTTTTTTCTTCAGCGTCCAGAACACCGGCAAATCTCTGCCAAGAAAATATGAATCGGGGGTATCAATAGAGGAATATAATTTACATCAAGGAACCACCTCAGCTATGAAATTAAGCTTACACTTCTTTCAGCTTGCTCTTTCTGAGCAATAACTGTGATACCCCGTAATTTTGTAAGGTTATTTTGGGAATTATGGAATTTTCCCGAGTACCCGTTGCATACGTCGGATTTAATACAGAGAGTTTGAGACATTCTGTAATGTGCTCTATATCTGTAATATTTTTCTCAGTGAAATAATATACAGACAAGGTGCCTTGAATTTTAAATTGTCATTCGCGTACGATAATTTTTATCCCGGTTTATCATCAAGCTCGTTCAAAGCCGAATGGGCGGGAAAAGGGGGAAACGGCGACCACCGTGGTTGGGCCCGAAGAGTCAACGTGTCAGCTTCTAGCTGGCCGCGACAGGCCTAGCGACGGTGACCGCCGCATTTACGGTGACCGCCGCATGCCCGCCGCAGGCAAAATTACGGCGACCGCCGTGATTGTCCAGTGGGCATTGCCCGCCGGTCGCCGACGTCGTTCGAGGCGCGCCGTTGCGTCGTTTGCCGCGTCTGAGGGTTTGCAGATCACTCCTTGGGGTTTGCCTATAAATAGACGAGCTTGGGCATGGGTTTTGGGTCATCTACAACCCCGAATCGCTGCCAAATTCGCCTCTCGCTGGAGTTGTGTTTTCGCCGGAATTCGAAGGTCTCGCCGGTGTTGCTTTGGTGTGGTTCCTGAGTGCCTTTGTGAAGCTTTTGGTTAGCCTTGGAGGTTAGAAGCCAAAGCAAGTCGAAGGAGGCCAAACCGCTCGTGTTTTGGGGTGAGTTTCCTCTCGTTTCAGTCGGCCGTGTTCTTCACGGCGACCGCCGTGATGAATACGGCGACCGCCGCCAAGAACGGCGACCGCCGCTAGTGCCCAGAACGCCTTCGTGGCTTTGGCTTGGTCGGTTGTCGTCGTGGCGTCTTCCCTTTCGTGTTCTTTCGCCGTGTTTAGATTCGTACTGTTTATGTCGGATCTAACTTAGGGTTCCTTTTATGGGTCGACTCGAAGGTTGTTGTGCTGTCGGAACTATACCGTGTCGAGCCCGGAATCCAGTTGACGTCTTTAGACTATTCTGCGGAGTAAGGCAAGTGGCGGTTCGCTCTTGCTCGTTCGTTCCATATTTACATTAATTATCAGTAGTTTATCTGAGTAATTAATTTGGAATGAATACTCTGTTTGTCAGGAAACGGTTTTGATAAACTGTTTTGAAAATCATATAATAGGTTGTATATCTGTTAGAACAACGTTATTATCTATGATCGCATTTCGGGCCTTTATGTGGATTTATCCTGTAAATGTTGTGGTGCTGTAACTGTTTAGTTAGCACTGTTAGATAGGAACGTTACTCGGACTCTGTCCAGTCGTTTCTTTATAATCTGGTATCGGGATGGCTCGTCCCCATCTGGTACTATTCTATGACCATGATCGGTCTCTTACACATGTGTGTAGAGACAGGACACTTAGCTGGTGTCACAAACCTTTCGGTATACGTCACTCTCGACGAAACGTATACTAAGATGTGTCGTCCCATTGGTGGGGTACACATGTAAAAGTCTATAACGTGATGTGTGTTTTTGAAACATAAATCAGATAAGTGCTACCTTGACGCACATAATTAATACACCTTGGGCGAGTAGTGCAGCTAAGTTCAGTGCAGCTAGGAAAACTCGTCTTGACTCGAATGTAGTACGTTCTCTTTCCAATCTGGATTCGCTGTAGGCGATGAGGTTGATCGTGAACCGAAGCATCTCAGTCAGTTTTAAATCATTGTTGTATGATTCTGTAATATTCCAGATTTGTCATTCTTCCTTAAAGACTCATTTCAGTTGGAGTCTTCTTTCAAGTCGATTTCTGTGAAGATTCAGTCTTCCAGAATCTTCTCTTGTGCATACCTCTTGATTATTCCAGTAGGAGTATGGTGGTTGACAAGCGTACTCGATTATTATTCGAGGGACGAAGAGTCTAACCTAATACAACTACTTCGAACCATTCTGCTTTGTTCCCTTGCTAGTCTATTCATTTAGACTAACCAACCAATATTTTCCCTTGCATGGTTGGCTGGTGTCATCCGTTTGATTCGGCACATCAGTTAAGAAGTAGCTCAGAAGATTAGAAGGACAATGGAGTCGGCGGTGGTTTTTGAATGTTTTAATTATTTCTTTAATCAGGTTATGATCCTTTGGACAATAACTCCGATTGTAAAATACTTTCTTAGTCTTCCGTTGTGTTTGGTTTAAACTATGTTTTGACCTATTCGGGATTGGGTTGTAATCCCGTAACTCTTGTTTCCTCAACAATGTTATGTTTTGGAATTTAATGCTTGATCTTTGTGTATCAATTGCATTTCATAAATTGTATTTATTTGGTAAAGCCTTGGGTGATCTCGGTAAGGAACACTGGGGTCACTGGCGGTAATACCTTTCCAAAAGGGTTAAGTTTTGAGGGTGTTACAGTTGTGGTATCAGAGCCAAAGGTTTTAAAACGGGTTTGGAATTTTTATAAACCATTTATTCATTTTCAAAATGCTTTAAAAGGGCTTTGAATTTTAATTCTGAAAAGAATTTAAAAACACCGTTCATAGTCGTGTCTTCTTTATAGTCTGATATAGTAAGCTTGCTTCTATGTCTAGAAAGACTAATTCCTTCCTTATTGTTCGATAGGATGGGTGTCTGCTTTTCTATTGGTAGGGGGTCGGAAGACGCCAAGTCGGATCAGCCGAGGCTAGATTTTCCGTTACCTCAGCGATGTTTCGAGGTTGGAGGCCCGAGTAGCCCACCCGAAGACGTCAAGCACGTTCTCCCCGAGTCGGTTGTCCTTGTAGCCAGGAATGCTATGGTCCCTAGACCTGCACCTGTGCCGCCACCAAGGGTGGAGGGAGTACAGGAATGGGAGCAGGAAGACGAGCAGAAAGTCGTAGTAGTTTCGTTTCTTAGTATTCCAAGTTGTACTTTGTGTAATATTTCAGTATTGCGGCAAGTACTCTGAGAAACACTTATATCTTCGAGCAACATTGTCCTAGCGCTCGAATGATAAACTTATGTGTAACTTGTGTAAGAATTCGAAGGTTCATCTATAAAATACCAAGTTGATCTATTCTGAGTGATTTATTTACATTGATATATTGCATAAGTATGTTGCATAATATTAATGTATTGAATGCTTGGAATTGGATCGGTAAACAGATGGTGAACCCAAGAAGCACGAGAAACTCGACTCGAGCCGGTGCTGAGACTAGCCAAAACCCCAGGCCAGCAGGAAGAGGTGTTCAGGATGAACACGAGTCTAAGTCTCTCGTCCAGCAGAGGCGTGAAGGTCAGGATCAGACCCAGGCGCCGACGTTGTTTGACGCTGTAGCTGTTGAGGCAATCCGTGGGATCGTGATGCAGGCTATTACAGATGTCTTGAGACCAAGTGCGCCTCAAGCACAAGAAGTGCCTATTCATGCAGCGGTTCCTGATGTTGTGGAACCCAGAAACCCTGTGATTCAGGAGACTGCCGTTAGGGCGAGAGACAGCTATGGTCGCGCTCTTAAGACCATTACTTCCATGAGACCCGACTGCTATAACGGAAAAGGGGAGCCAGTGGCAGTGACTCATTGGTTCTCCCATATGGAGAGGTTGTTCAGGAACGTAGAGTGTACGGAGACCGAGAAGGTCCATATCGCTTCTCTTCAGCTGAAGGAGGATCCTAGCGAGTGGTGGGAGAGCACTGGTTTGGCTGAGAGCCCAGTGTTGACTTGGTCGATGTTCAAGACCAAGATGGTTGATCGCTTTTTCTCTCGTGCTATGAGAGAGGAGAAGCATAAAGAGTTCTTGTACCCTCAGACTGATGGTCTGAGAGTGACCGAGTTGGCATCTAAGTTCAACCATCTTCTACAGTACGCCACTGCCGAGATCACCAGCGAGGCTCAAAAGATCTGGTACTTCCACGAGTGGATGAACCCGGATATCAAGCCATTAATGGTGCACCACACATGCTCTACCTTGGAGCAGTATGTGGATTGTGCCTATAAGCTGGAGGTAACTCTCGAGGAGTCGACCAAGAGGCGCAACCGACAGAAGTCGATGCAGAATCAGAACCAAAGAGGTGGTTTTAAGCGCCCTGCGCCACCGTCTAACTTCGCCAAATCCGGCAGAGCTAAGACGGAGATGACGCAAGGAGGATCGACTCAGCAGTCAGGGCAGACCAGGAGTACAGTTCAGTGTTATAACTGCGGTACTGCTGGGCACAAGAGCACTGAGTGTCGGAAGGAGAGGAGGCCATGCTTTGGGTGTGGACGTGATGGTCATCTGCAAAAGTTATGCAAGCAGGGGAAGCAGAAGGGAGTAGAGTCGCAGCAAGGGTCAGTTCATCAGAGCAACCGACCTAGGTTTAAGCCTGCCGAGACTCCTAGCCCTTCAGTGCAGACGACTGCTCAGAACAGGGGAAAGACCCCAGCTGTTTCTGGAAGTCAGGGACAACGCTTGTACGAGATGCGTGAGGCAGATGGACCCAACGCTCCGATTGCTCAAGGTACTCTATACCTTCACTCTACTTCAGTGTGCATTCTGTTTGATTCTGGTGCTACGCATTCCTTTATTTCGGATAGCTGTGTTAGCAAGTTAGACTTAGTGTGCAATGATTTGTGCGACCCTTTCGTCGTTAATCTTCCTAATGGAGAACGTTTGGTGGGAACCAAGCATTTGTCCGACTTTCCGATTACCATTCAGGGTAAGGAATTCGAGGCAGATTTAATCTGCATAGCCATGGCTCCATACGACATTATTCTCGGTATGGATTGGCTGACGCGTCACAAGGCGGTGATCGACTTCAGTTCAAGAACGGTGATGGTGTCATCTGGGGGCCAATTCGTGTGCAAGTTCAAATGTCGAAATGACGCTGATAACGGCAAGCTGATCAATGCGATGACTGCGTTTAAGCTACTACGACAAGGATGTGTCGGGTACCTTTGCTACTTGGATTCGCCTGAGAAGGATGGACCTGAGGTTCTTGATATTCCTGTAGTTAGGGAATTTTCGGATGTCTTTCCGGAAGAAATTCCAGGATTACCCCCAAATCGTGACGTAGAGTTTTCAATTGATCTCGAGCCTGGTACAGCGCCGATTTCCAAATCCCCGTATCGGATGGCTCCAGCTGAGATGCAAGAGTTGAAGAATCAACTTGAAGATCTTCTTGACAAAGGTTATGTCAGGCCGAGTGCATCGTCGTGGGGTGCTCCGGTATTATTCGTCAAAAAGAAGGACGGATCGTTCCGACTTTGTATCGACTACCGAGAGTTGAATAAGGTGACGATCAAGAACAAGTATCCTTTGCCTAGGATTGATGACTTGTTGGACCAATTGCAGGGAGCAAAGGTTTTCTCCAAGATCGACTTAAGATATGGATATCATCAACTCAGGATTCGGGAGCAGGACATTCCTAGAACTGCGTTTAGGACCAGATATGGTCATTACGAGTTCGTAGTGATGCCTTTTGGGCTTACAAATGCTCCAGCTGTCTTTATGGATTTGATGAACCGATGTTTTCACCAGTACTTGGATAAGTTCGTGGTGGTTTTCATCGACGACATCTTGATCTACTCTCCGAATGAAGAAGTCCACGAGGAACATCTACGGATTTCCTTGTCGATCCTTAGACAACATCAGCTTTATGCTAAACTGTCTAAGTGTGAATTCTGGATAAAGGAAGTGGCTTTCTTAGGCCACGTGATCAATAAAAATGGGGTTATGGTTGATCCCCAAAAGATTGAAGCGGTGGCTAAATGGGCACTGCCCCAGAATGTGAAGGAGGTGCGCAGTTTTCTCGGACTTGCCGGGTATTATAGAAGGTTTGTAGAAGGATTTTCAAAGATCGCTCTACCGATGACCAATCTACTCCGCAAAGTCCACAAGAAGTTTGTCTGGAATGACAAGTGCGAGGTCAGTTTCCAGGAATTGAAGTGACGGTTGACCTCGGCACCCGTGTTAGCACTCCCAGAGGGGAATGACGATTATGTGGTCTATAGTGATGCTTCCAAGTGTGGCCTTGGTTGTGTTTTGATGCAAAGGGGCAGAGTCATTGCTTACGCATCTAGACAACTCAAGACTTACGAAGAAAACTATCCGACCCACGATCTTGAGTTAGCAGTGGTTGTATTTGCGCTGAAGATTTGGAGGCATTACCTCTACGGTATAAGATGCCAAGTCTTCACTGACCACAAAAGTCTCAAGTATATATTTACTCAGAAGGAGTTAAATATGAGACAACGCCGCTGGCTAGAGTTGCTCAAGGACTACGACATGGAGTTGTTGTATCATCCGGGCAAGGCTAATGTAGTAGCTGATGCACTAAGCCGGAAGACAACGCACGAGACTGTAGTTGCTCTACTTAATGTTCAAACCAAGCTAAACCAAGAGTCATGCGACATCGAAGTCTTGTATGACCAGCGTAGAGGGTACCTGAGTATGATAGAAATTCAGGCTATACTGCTGGATCAAATCAAAGAAAAGCAAGTCGATGACATCATCTTGGTAAAGTTAAGCAGTGAAGTGATGGATGGGAAAGCTCTCAGTTTTGTGGTTCAGGATGATGGATCACTTTGGTTTCAGGATCGGATCTGTGTGCCTGACACAGAAGGTCTTCGTCAGTTGGTGATGAGAGAAGCTCATTCATCTGCTTATTCTGTGCATCCTGGCTCTAGCAAGATGTACAAGGATCTCAGGAAGAAGTTTTGGTGGCCAAACATGAAGTGGGACGTAGCAGACTTTGTAGCAAAGTGCTTAACTTACCAGAAGGTCAAGATCGAACACCGCAGACCAGGTGGTGAGATGCTACCTCTCCCCGTGCCAGAATGGAAATGGGAGGACATTTCCATGGACTTCGTCACTGGGCTACCCAAGACTCGAAGTCAAAGATATGCTATCTGGGTAATTGTGGATAGGCTTACGAAGAGTGCTCATTTCATAGCCATCAAGACCACATGGGAAACCCAGAAGCTAGCCGAAGTTTACCAGAAGGAGATTGTCCGCTTACATGGCATTCCTAAGACCATTGTATCGGACCGAGATGGCCGTTTCATGTCAAGATTCTGGAAGGAACTTCATAAGGCTATGGGAACCGAGTTGAGGTTCAGTACAGTGTTTCATCCTCAGACAGATGGCCAATCTGAAAGGACCATCCAGACTCTGGAGGATATGCTTAGAGCTTGTGTGCTCGATCGTCCGACTAGCTGGGAGGACAGCTTGAGCCTGATTGAGTTCACGTACAACAATAGCTGGCATGCTACAATCAAGATGGCTCCGTTTGAAGCTTTGTATGGTCGCAGATGCAGATCTCCGATTTGTTGGGACGATAATGCCGACAAAATTCTGCTTGGACCAGAGTTGGTCGAAAGGACGGCTTCAGACATTGCTTTGATCAGACAAAGAATGTTGACCGCTCAGAGTCGACAGAAGTCCTACGCAGATCGGAAGCGCAGGACTGTCGAGTTTGAGGTCGGTGACAAGGTTTTTGTCAAGGTATCGCCATCCAAAGGAGTTTTCAGATTTGGTAAGCGTGGGAAGCTTAACCCTCGCTACGTGGGACCATTCGAGATTCTGGATAGAGTGGGATCTCTAACGTACCGTTTGGCGTTGCCGCCATCGGCTCACCCGGTGCATAACGTGTTCCACGTGTCTTTACTTAGAAAGTATGTACCAGATGAGTCTCATGTACTTAGCTACGAGGACATCGAGATTCAAGGTAATGGTACTTATGAAGAGTTGCCCGTGCGCATTTTGGAGCATCAGGAGAAGCATTTGCGCAACAAGATCGTACCTTTGGTACGAGTGCTGTGGTCCAAGTCAGGGACCGAAGGAGTTACTTGGGAGACGTGGGAAACAGAGTCAGATATGCTCAGGCGTTTTCCCGAGTTATTCTCGACCTAAGTTTCGGGGTCGAAACTTCTTGTAAGGGGGAGGAGATGTGATACCCCGTAATTTTGTAAGGTTATTTTGGGAATTATGGAATTTTCCTGAGTACCCGTTGCGTACGTCGGATTTAATACAGAGAGTTTGAGACATTCTGTAATATGCTCTATATCTATAATATTTTTCTCAGTGAAATAATATACAGACAAGGTGCCTTGAATTTTAAATTGTCGTTCGCGTACGATAATTTTTATCCCGGTTTATCGTCAAGCTCGTTCAAAGCCGAATGGGCAGGAAAAGGGGGAAACGGCGACCGCCGTTCAGAAACGGCGACCGCCGTGGTTGGGCCCGAAGAGTCAATGTGTCAGCTTCTAGCTGGCCGCGACAGGCCTAGCGACGGCGACCGCCGCATTTACGGCGACCGCCGTGATTGTCCAGTGGGCATTGCCCGCCGGTCGCCGGCGTCGTTCGAGGCGCGCCGTTGCGTCGTTTGCCGCGTCTGAGGGTTTGCAGATCACTCCTTGGGGTTTGCCTATAAATAGACGAGCTTGGGCATGTGTTTTGGGTCATCTACAACCCCGAATCGCTGCCAAATTCGCCTCTCGCCGGAGTTGTGTTTTCGCCGGAATTCGAAGGTCTCACCGGTGTTGCTTTGGTGTGGTTCCTGTGTGCCTTTGTGAAGCTTTTGGTTAGCCTTGGAGGTTAGAAGCCAAAGCAAGTCAAAGGAGGCCAAACCGCTCGTGTTTTGGGGTGAGTTTCCTCTCGTTTCAGTCGGCCATGTTCTTCACGGCGACCGTCGTGATGAATACGGCGACCGCCACCAAGAACGGCGACCGCCGCCAGTGCCCAGAATGCCTTCGTGGCTTTGGCTTGGTCGGTTGTCGTCGTGGCGTCTTCCCTTTCGTGTTCTTTTGCCGTGTTTAGATTCGTACTGTTTATGTCGGATCTAACTTAGGGTTCCTTTTATGGGTCGACTCGAAGGTTGTTGTGCTGTCGGAACTATACCGTGTGGAGCCCGGAATCCAGTTGACGTCTTTAGACTATTATACGGAGTAAGGCAAGTGGCGGTTCGCTCTTGCTCGTTCGTTCCATATTTACATTAATTATCAGTAGTTTATCTGACTCTGTTTGTCTGGAAACGGTTTTGATAAACTGTTTTGAAAATCATATAATAGGTTGTATATCTGTTAGAACAACGCTATTATCTGTGATCGCCTTTCGGGCCTTTATGTGGATTTATCCTGTAAATGTTGTGGTGCTGTAACTGTTTAGTTAGCACTGTTAGATAGGAACGTTACTCGGACTCTGTCCAGTCGTTTCTTTATAATCTGGTATCGGGATGGCTCATCCCCATCTGGTACTATTCTATGATCATGATCGGTCTCTTATACATGTGTGTAGAGACAGGACACTTAGCTGATGTCACAAACCTTTCGGTATACGTCACTCTCGACGAAACGTATACTAAGATGTGTCGTCCCATTGGTGGGGTACACATGTAAAAGTCTATAACGTGATGTGTGTTTTTGAAACATAAATCAGATAAGTGCTACCTTGACGCACATAATTAATACACCTTGGGCGAGTAGTGCAGCTAAGTTCAGTGCAGCTAGGAAAACTCGTCTTGACTCGAATGTAGTACGTTCTCTTTCCAATCTGGATTCGCTGTAGGCGATGAGGTTGGTCGTGAACCGAAGCATCTCAGTCAGTTTTAAATCATTGTTGTATGATTCTGTAATATTCCAGATTTGTCATTCTTCCTTAAAGACTCATTTCAGTTGCAGTCTTCTTTCGAGTCGATTTCTGTGAAGATTCAGTCTTCTAGAATCTTCTCTTGTGCATACCTCTTGATTATTCCAGTAGGAGTATGGTGGTTGACAAGCGTACTCGATTATTATTCGAGGGACGAAGAGTCTAACCTAATACAACTACTTCGAATCATTCTGCTTTGTTCCCTTGCTAGTCTATTCATTTAGACTAACCAACCAATATTTTCCCTTGCATGGTTGGCTGGTGTCATCCGTTTGATTCGGCACATCAGCTAAGAAGTAGCTCAGAAGATTAAAAGGACTATGGAGTCGGCGGTGGTTTTTGAATGTTTTAATTGTTTCTTTAATCAGGTTATGATCCTTTGGACAATAACTCCGATTGTAAAATACTTTCTTAGTCTTCCACTGTGTTTGGTTTAAACTATGTTTTGACCTATTCGGGATTGGGTTGTAATCCCGTAACTCTTGTTTCCTCAACAATGTTATGTTTTGGAATTTAATGCTTGATCTTTGTGTATCAATTGCATTTCATAAATTGTATTTATTTGGTAAAGCCTTGGGTGATCTCGGTAAGGAACACTGGGGTCACTGGCGGTAATACCTTTCCAAAAGGGTTAAGTTTTGGGGGTGTTACAGTTGTGGTATCAGAGCCAAAGGTTTTAAAACGGGTTTGGAATTTTTATAAACCATTTATTCATTTTCAAAATGCTTTAAAAGGGATCTGAATTTTAATTCTGAAAAGAATTTAAAAATACCGTTCATAGTCGTGTCTTCTTTATAGTTTGATATAGTAAGCTTGCTTCTATGTCTAGAAAGACTAATTTCTTCCTTATTGTTCGATAGGATGGGTGTCTGCTTTTCTATTGGTAGGGGGTCGGAAGACGCCAAGTCGGATCAGCCGAGGCTAGATTTTCCGTTACCTCAGCGATGTTTCGAGGTTGGAGGCCCGAGTAGCCCACCCGAAGACGTCAAGCACGTTCTCCCCGAGTCGGTTGTCCTTGTAACCAGGAATGCTATGGTCCCTAGACCTGCACCTGTGCCGCCACCAAGGGTGGAGGGAGTACAGGAATGGGAGCAGGAAGACGAGTTGTCAAGGTATGAACAAGGGGTTTACCAAGACGACTTTCTGCTGGGACCAATTCCCGAGGAGATCGAGTACGAGGAGGAGGAAGAGGAGATGCTTGAGCAAGATCCTGTCGAGGACGAGGATATGATCGAGGATGATTCCGAGGATGAGGATCCCATCGAGGATGATCCCGAGGATGATGATCCCATCGAGGATGATCCCGAGGATGAGGATCCCATAGAGGATGATCCAGAGTTGGACCTTAGAGGGCAGAATCAGGAGCCCGGTATAGGATTGTCACCAGTGCCAGAGTACGCACCCATGTCAGAAGTTGATTGGGAGGCATTGTATACCGAGTACGGTATTGGGAGAAGTGACAGGGAATCTCAGCCTATCCCTACTCCAAGGAGATGGAGGTCGGAATCCGAGCTGTAGGAGATTCTCCGCCAGAGCGAGGTAATCTCCGCAGAACAGCAGCGTCAGAGGGATGAGTTGACCGCCAGTACTCAGAGGAGGGCTGGAATAGGAGGACCAGTCATGGACGACCCATACTTTACCATGACTGAGCTAGGACTATGTGCTTCAGGGTCAAGCAGGGTGCGAAACCCATCGCCAGAGCTCGATGGTGAGCCTAGCTCGAAGAGACCATGCACGAGTAGCCAGTCGTATGAGAGACATTTTGGAACGCCTTGAGGAGGAGTGGCGTTGCCTATCGTAGTAGTTTCGTTTCTTAGTATTCCAAGTTGTACTTTGTGTAATATTTCAGTATTACGGCAAGTACTCTGAGAAACACTTATATATTCGAGCAGTATTGTCCTAGCGCTCGAATGATAAACTTATGTGTAACTTGTGTAAGAATTCGAAGGTTCATCTATAAAATACCAAGTTGATCTATTCTGAGTGATTTATTTACATTGATATATTGCATAAGTATGTTGCATAATATTAATGTATTGAATGCTTGGAATTGGATCGGTAAACAGATGGTGAACCCAAGAAGCACGAGAAACTCGACTCGAGCCGGTGCTGGGACTAGCCAAAACACCAGGCCAGCAGGAAGAGGTGTTCAGGATGAACACGAGTCTAAGTCTCGCGTCCAGCAGAGGCGTGAAGGTCAGGATCAGACCCAGGCGCCGACGTTGTTTGACGCTGTAGCTGTTGAGGCAGTCTGTGGGATCGTGATGCAGGATATTACAGATGTCTTGAGACCAAGTGCGCCTCAAGCACAAGAAGTGCCTATTCATGCAGCGGTTCCTGATGTTGTGGAACCCAGAAACCCTGTGATTCAGGAGACTGCCGTTAGGGCGAGAGACAGCTATGGTCGCGCTCTTAAGACTATTACTTCCATGAGACCCGACTGCTATAACGGAAAAGGGGAGCCAGTGGCAGTGACTCATTGGTTCTCCCATATGGAGAGGCTGTTCAGGAACGTGGAGTGTACGGAGGCCGAGAAGGTCCATATCGCTTCTCTTCAGCTGAAGGAGGAGGCTAGCGAGTGGTGGGAGAGCACTGGTTTGGCTGAGAGCCCAGTGTTGACTTGGTCGATGTTCAAGACCAAGATGGTTGATCGCTTTTTCTCTCGTGCTATGAGAGAGGAGAAGCATAAAGAGTTCTTGTACCCTCAGACTGATGGTCTGAGAGTGACCGAGTTGGCATCTAAGTTCAACCATCTTCTACAGTACGCCACTGCCGAGATCACCAGCGAGGCTCAAAAGATCTAGTACTTCCACGAGTGGATGAACCCGGATATCAAGCCATTAATGGTGCACCACACATGCTCTACCTTGGAGCAGTATGTGGATTGTGCCTATAAGCTGGAGGTAACTCTCGAGGAGTCGACCAGGAGGCGCAACCGACAGAAGTCGATGCAGAATCAGAACCAGGGAGGTGGTTTTAAGCGCCCTGCGCCACCGTCTAACTTCGCCAAATCCGGCAGAGCTAAGACGGAGATGACGCAAGGAGGATCGACTCAGCAGTCAGGGCAGACCAGGAGTACAATTCAGTGTTATAACTGCGGTACTGCTGGGCACAAGAGCACTGAGTGTCGGAAGGAGAGGAGGCCATGCTTTGGGTGTGGACGTGATGGTCATCTGCAAAAGTTCTGCAAGCAGGGAAAGCAGAAGGGAGTAGAGTCGCAGCAAGGGTCAGTTCATCAGAGCAACCGACCTAGGTTTAAGCCTGCCGAGATTCCTAGCCCTTCAGTGCAGACGACTGCTCAGAACAGGGGAAAGACCCCAGCTGTTTTCTGGAAGTCAGGGACAACGCTTGTACGAGATGCGTGAGGCAGATGGACCCAACGCTCCGATTGCTCAAGGTACTCTATACCTTCACTCTACTTCAGTGTGCATTCTGTTTGATTCTGGTGCTACGCATTCCTTTATTTCGGATAGCTGTGTTAGCAAGTTAGACTTAGTGTGCAATGATTCGTGCGACCCTTTCGTCGTTAATCTTCCTAATGGAGAACGTTTGGTGGGAACCAAGCATTTGTCCGACTTTCCGATTACCATTCAGGGTAAGGAATTCGAGGCAGATTTAATCTGCATAGCCATGGCTCCATACGACATTATTCTCGGTATGGATTGGCTGACGCGTCACAAGGCGGTGATCGACTTCAGTTCAAGAACGGTGACGGTGTCATCTGGGGGCCAATTCGTGTGCAAGTTCAAAGGTCGAAATGACGCTGATAACGGCAAGCTGATCAATGCGATGGCTGCGTTTAAGCTACTACGACAAGGATGTGTCGGGTACCTTTGCTACTTGGATTCGCCTGAGAAGGATGGACCTGAGGTTCTTGATATTCCTGTAGTTAGGGAATTTTTGGATGTCTTTCCGGAAGAAATTCCAGGTTTACCCCCAAATCGTGACGTAGAGTTTTCAATTGACCTCGAGCCTGGTACGGCGCCGATTTCCAAATCCCCGTATCGGATGGCTCCAGCTGAGATGCAAAAGTTGAAGAATCAACTTGAAGATCTTCTTGACAAAGGTTATGTCAGGCCGAGTGCATCGCCGTGGGGTGCTCCGGTATTATTCGTCAAAAAGAAGGACGGATCGTTCTGACTTTGTATCGACTACCGAGAGTTGAATAAGGTGACGATCAAGAACAAGTATCCTTTGCCTAGGATTGATGACTTGTTGGACCAATTGCAGGGAGCAACGGTTTTCTCCAAGATCGACTTAAGATCTGGATATCATCAACTCAGGATTCGGGAGCAGGACATTCCTAGAACTGCGTTTAGGACCAGATATGGTCATTACGAGTTCGTAGTGATGCCTTTTGGGCTTACAAATGCTCCAGTTGTCTTTATGGATTTGATGAACCGATGTTTTCACCAGTACTTGGATAAGTTCGTGGTGGTTTTCATCGACGACATCTTGATCTACTCTCCGAATGAAGAAGTCCACAAGGAACATCTACGGATTTCCTTGTCGATCCTTAGACAACATCAGCTTTATGCTAAACTGTCTAAGTGTGAATTCTGGATAAAGGAAGTGGCTTTCTTAGGCCACGTGATCAATAAAAATGGGGTTATGGTTGATCCCAAAAGATTGAAGCGGTGGCTAAATGGACACAGCCCTAGAATGTGAAGGAGGTGCGCAGTTTTCTCGGACTTGCCGGGTATTATAGAAGGTTTGTAAAAGGATTTTCAAAGATCGCTCTACCGATGACCAATCTACTCCGCAAAGTCCACAAGAAGTTTGTCTGGAATGACAAGTGCGAGGTCAGTTTCCAGGAATTGAAGCGGCGGTTGACCTCGGCACCCGTGTTAGCACTCCCAGAGGGGAATGACGATTATGTGGTCTATAGTGATGCTTCCAAGTGTGGCCTTGGTTGTGTTTTGATGCAAAGGGGCAGAGTCATTGCTTACGCATCTAGACAACTCAAGACTTACGAAGAAAACTATCCGACCCACGATCTTGAGTTAGCAGCGGTTGTATTTGCGCTGAAGATTTGGAGGCATTACCTCTACGGTATAAGATGCCAAGTCTTCACTGACCACAAAAGTCTCAAGTATATATTTACTCAGAAGGAGTTAAATATGAGACAACGCCGCTGGCTAGAGTTGCTCAAGGACTACGACATGGAGTTGTTGTATCATCCGGGCAAGGCTAATGTAGTAGCTGATGCACTAAGCCGGAAGAAAACGCACGAGACTGTAGTTGCTCTACTTACTGTTCAAACCAAGCTAAACCAAGAGTCATGCGACATCGAAGTCTTGTATGACCAGCGTAGAGGGTACCTGAGTATGATGGAGATTCAGGCTACACTGCTGGATCAAATCAAAGAAAAGCAAGTCAACAAATGCCCACTGACGAGCTTCACGGACTACCCCATCATATTTCAATTAGAAAGTTCAACATTCAAATATAGTACTATTACTTCACAAAGAATTTACTGCAATTAGCAGAAAAATCATCACCATAGAGCATTTAGGTCTAAGAAATGATTAGAATCTAAGCTTCATCCACATGAAACCAAACATGTGCCTCTGAATTGAAGAGGAAAGAGAAGATTCATATGCAGTCCAAACACGAATTGAAGAGGAAACTTAAGAAGATTCGTATAAGGGTGAAAAGAAAAGGAAAATAAGTACATGGTGTAAGGTCATATCTAGTGCAATTTTTATAGCTTTGTGGGAGGAGGATTTTAGTTAATCCCGCGAGATAGAAATTGAGCATCTTATTATTAAAGCATACACTGAGATGCATCTTCAAGACGGTGAAGACTGATAAGAGGTTTTATAGGATTAGCTTACAACCCACTGTAAGCCCTTTGGAAATTCCTAAGGGTCTCTAAATACTACCATCGTGACCACAACCATCATAGACGTAACCAATTCAAACAAATCAAAGGCCATTATACCAAAAGTTCTTTGGCCACGTAGAAACTTTCAAGCATCCACACTAACACATATATCAAACAATTAATATAAGGATTTAGTATAATTATAAAAGGCTACAAATCCGCAAAGTACTGTCAAAATTCTTATGTAGTCACCAAAAAAATCTAAGACATTATAAAACATATACTTTTGATTAATTAGAAAGGAATGAAGCTACACCATTTACTTCATTTCTATGTTTAAAACAACACCAAGACCAACTATTTAACTTCCCTTGTCCCACGGTGACTTGTCCTCTAATTATTGAACATCAAAATCATTTTAAATATTTTTCTATCAGGAAATGGATGGCTCATCAATACAAGAAACATCAAACATATAGAAGACAGTAGTTCAGAAAGTAACTCGTGAGCCAAGTGTGCGAGGATTAGTACAATAGAATGAAAAGCATAATCAAGAGGTGTACTTATGGAGATTAAGTACTCAGTATTTTTTATCATTAAACTCACAAGTTATATAAACACCAGAATACCTTAATCTGTTTTAATCAAACTACCACTCATAACAATCAGGATTCATCGATGGAAGTATGTGAAGGACTGAAGGTGAACGTTTTCGACAATCAATGTTGCCTGAAGCAACAGAAACTTTCCTTTATTCAATTATACATTGTTTGTTGTCCATCTAAAAGAAACACTATAGAAGGAATGGCTTGTTAAAGGTGCAAGTGTTTGGCAGATACAACATAGAAGGAAAATAGGAAACAATGTAATTAAAAGCAGACATAGTAATATTTGTTGGAACTCATTTTATAAAGTGGCGCCGGGTACTTTTCCGGGCACAATTCCGGTGGGCTTCGGCCAATGTCAACACCGGAAAAAGGAAGCATTGACTTCGTCTCCACGAGCACATTCTCGTAATGTACTCATACAATAAAAATGATTTCCGTTTGAATGAGAAATGGAGGCCCAAAGTTGATTGCATGAAGTGCATAAACTTGGGAAATGTTGGGGTATAATTTTGTCCCACATTGGAAGTTTGGAGAAACATTCACTAGTATATATACTAGGAAAATGGATCTAAGGTTGTGGCCTTGGGTCATTACCCATTTATAATGGGGAGAGAACCTAGCTCATCAAGACCACACGCGCGCCGAGCCAAGTCACATCGCGTCGGATCGGATTGGGCTTGGGATGGCCAGCCAACGCCCTACCTTTTTGGGCCGATCCAGAAGGCCCATCAGTGGGCTTTGACTGATTCCTGGAGAGATTTCGGGGCTACAGACCCAGTCTTCCTCCACGTTCAACAACTCCTGCTTTCTCTCCTCAACGTTTCAATCTATTGCTTCAACAGACTCGCTCCACTATCTCCTCTGAAGGCTCTACAAAAGAGAACCTAGCTTGTGGCCTTGACTCATTACCCATTTGTAATGGAGAGAGAACCTAGCTCATCAAGACCACACGCGCGCCGAGCCGAGTCACATCGCGTCGGATCGGATCGGGCTTGGGATGGCCAGCCAACGCCCTACCTTTTTGGGCCGATCCAGAAGGCCCATCAGTGGGCTTTGACTGATTCCTGGAGAGATTTCGGGGCTACAGACCCAGTCTTCCTCCACGTTCAACAACTCCTGCTTTCTCTCCTCAACGTTTCAATCTATTGCTTCAACAGACTCGCTCCACTATCTCCTCTGAAGGCTCTACAAAAGAGAACCTAGCTTGTGGCCTTGACTCATTACCCATTTGTAATGGAGAGAGAACCTAGCTCATCAAGACCACACGCGCGCCGAGCCGAGTCACATCGCGTCGGATCGGATCGGGCTTGGGATGGCCAGCCAACGCCCTACCTTTTTGGGCCGATCCAGAAGGCCCATCAGTGGGCTTTGACTGATTCCTGGAGAGATTTCGGGGCTACAGACCCAGTCTTCCTCCACGTTCAACAGCTCCTGCTTTCTCTCCTCAACGTTTCAATATGTTGCTTCAACAGACTCGCTCCACTATCTCCTCCGAAGGCTCTACAAAAGAGAACCTAGCTTGTGGCCTTGGGTCTAAGGTTGTGGCCTTGACTCATTACCCATTTGTAATGGGGAGAGAACCTAGCTCATCAAGACCACACGCGCGCCGAGCCGAGTCACATCGCGTCGGATCGGATCGGGCTTGGGATGGTCAGCCAACGCCCTACCTTTTTCGGCCGATCCAGAAGGCCCATCAGTGGGCTTTGACTGATTCCTGGAGAGATTTCGGGGCTGCAGACCCAGTCTTCCTCCACGTTCAACAGCTCCTGCTTTCTCTCCTCAACGTTTCAATCTGTTGCTTCAACAGACTCGCTCCACTATCTCCTCCGAAGGCTCTACAAAAGAGAACCTAGCTTGTGGCCTTGGGTCTAAGGTTGTGGCCTTGGGTCATTACCCATTTGTAATGGGGAGAGAACCTAGCTCATCAAGACCACACGCGCGCCGAGCCGAGTCACATCGCGTCGGATCGGATCGGGCTTGGGATGGCCAGCCAACGCCCTACCTTTTTGGGCCGATCCAGAAGGCCCATCAGTGGGCTTTGATTGATTCCTAGAGAGATTTCGGGGCTATAGACCCAGTCTTCCTCCACGTTCAACAGCTCCTGCTTTCTCTCCTCAACGTTTCAATCTGTTGCTTCAACAGACTCGCTCCACTATCTCCTCCGAAGGCTCTACAAAAGAGAACCTAGCTTGTGGCCTTGGGTCTAAGGTTGTGGCCTTGACTCATTACCCTATTGTAATGGGGAGAGAACCTAGCTCATCAAGACCACACGCGCGCCGAGCCGAGTCACATCGCGTCGGATCGGATCGGGCTTGGGATGGCCAGCCAACGCCCTACCTTTTTGGGCCGATCCAGAAGGCCCATCAGTGGGCTTTGACTGATTCCTGGAGAGATTTCGGGGCTGCAGACCCAGTCTTCCTCCACGTTCAACAGCTCCTGCTTTCTCTCCTCAACGTTTCAATCTGTTGCTTCAACAGACTCGCTCCACTATCTCCTCCGAAGGCTCTACAAAAGAGAACCTAGCTTGTGGCCTTGGGTCTAAGGTTGTGGCCTTGGGTCATTACCCATTTGTAATGGGGAGAGAACCTAGCTCATCAAGACCACACGCGCGCCGAGCCGAGTCACATCGCGTCGGATCGGATCGGGCTTGGGATGGCCAGCCAACGCCCTACCTTTTTGGGCCGATCTAGAATGCCCATCAGTGGGCTTTGACTGATTCCTGGAGAGATTTCGGGGCTGCAGACCCAGTCTTCCTCCACGTTCAACAGCTCCTGCTTTCTCTCCTCAACGTTTCAATATGTTGCTTCAACAGATTCGCTCCACTATCTCCTCCGAAGGCTCTACAAAAGAGCAGTCTTCCTCCACGTTCAACAGCTCCTTTTTGGGCCGATCCAGAAGGCCCATCAGTGGGCTTTGACTGATTCCTGGAGAGATTTCGGGGCTGCAGACCCAGTCTTCCTCCACGTTCAACAGCTCCTGCTTTCTCTCCTTAACGTTTCAATCTGTTGCTTCAACAGATTCGCTCCACTATCTCCTCCGAAGGCTCTACAAAAGAGCAGTTCTGTTCTCATTCGTAAGACACCAGAACATCAATATCCTCTTCCTCCCTTCTCTGTTTTCTAAATCGAGTCTGAGAGTACTATGCAGAACGCGTTCGTAGACTTCTGATCTTTGGTTGCGCAATTCAGAAGAGCTTGCAGTTGTATCCTGGGATTCGGAACGCCGAAGAACCATCGTAATACGGGGCGTTTTCAGAATTAAGGAAAGAGATCCAGTCTCGACTCTGCACGAGATCCAATCGGAATATCGTTCGGTATACTTTCGTTGTTTAATTACAATTTATGTGCGGTTTTTAATTATTGCAGTTTAATTCTGTTCGATTCTGAAATAGCGTTCCTACAGTCTCAATTCTGAAAACTCGATTAAACTGCTATATCGCACTAACGGAATTTTGTTTCTGAGTTTCATTCACAGCGCAGCGGATTTTTTTCCTGTTCGTTTCTAACGTTCTGTTGCAGGTAATTTTTCGCAAATTATTCTGAATTTAATTCGAATTCATATCTGCAGTTTCTAACATTTTGTGCAGGAAATTTATTTCAAATTAATTTGTATCTGCATTTGCGGTTTCTAACCTATTTTCGCAGGAAAATTGCTTCTGGAATTCATTCGAATTTATTTCGAATCTGAACCTATTCGGCCATCTATACTAGTGTACAGAAAAATCTGAAAAAATTATTATTTCGAACCTGTAATTTAATTCGAGATTTAAATTGCTTCCGTACTAATTTCTGGTTTGCATTTTTGTGAACGGATTTTGATATCATGGCTGATATGACTGAGAAATCTGTCGCCGATGTTGCTGGAGCCAGAAATGGAAATCATGCTGAGTCGACACCCCAAATTCAGTTTGGGAGTGGTCTGCCTGCAGTGAATTTGCCAGTGGCGAATGTGCCAGCAGTAAATCTACCAACGGCAAATCTGTAAGCCACAAGGGTCGGAACTGATGCGAATCAGATTGTCCAATCGGTTGCTTATCAAACTGTCCCAACAGTCCATATGCCTGGTGCTGTAAATGCAGGCTTGTTGCCAGAAAAATTTGATGGAACTGGCTTCAAGACATGGCAGCAGAAGATGTTCTTCTTCCTGACCACGTTGAAGCTTGAGAAGTATCTGAAAGAGGATAAGCATGTGCTTTCGCTTCATAATACAGATCCATACGCCCTAGCCAGCGTTGAGGCCTGGACTCATGGGGATTTTCTGTGCAAAGGTTGGGTTCAAAGCCGTCTAATAGATCCACTGTACAATGTGTACAGCAAGATCAAGACTTCCAGGGAACTCTGGATTGCCTTGGAAAAGAAGTACAAGTTTGAGGATGCAGGCTCCAAGAAGTTCGCAGTGGCGAAGTTTCTGGATTTCAAAATGGTGGATTCTAAACCCATCATGGAGCAAGTTGAAGAGCTGCAGCTTCTCACGCACGAGATCATTGCTGAAGGAATGTCTATCTGTGAGACGTTCAAGGTGGTTGCATTCATTGAGAAACTCCCTCCAGGCTGGAAGGATTTCAAGAGCTACCTGAAGCACAAGCGAAAGGCAATGACTGTAGAAGACTTGATAGTCAGGCTGCAGATTGAGTCAACCAACCGCAAAGCAGATGGGGTTCAGCCTGTTGAACAGAAGGCAAACTTGGCTGAACACAAGGACAAATGGAAGAAACGGAAGATCCAACCCCAAAGCTCCAACAACTTCAAGAAGCAACCATCTAAGAAGTTCAGTGGAAAATGCCACAAGTGTGGTAAAATGGGTCACAAGGCTGACGAATGTCGTAGCAAGGCTGATCCGCGCAAGGACAAGGGAAAATCCCAAGTCAACATGACTGAAGGCAGGCTCTCGAATGCAGATCTGTGTGCTGTAGTGTCTGAAGTCAACATGGTTGGAGACAACCCAAGGGAATGGTGGTACGATATAGGTGCTACCAGACACATCTGCTCTGACAGGGGAATGTTCACCACTTATCAGCAGAGCAAGAGCGACGAACATCTATTTATGGGGAACTCGTCCACATCCAAGGTCGAAGGTCACGGCAAAGTGGTGTTGAAGCTGACTTCAGAGAAGGAGCTGACTCTCACCAATGTCATGCACGTGCCAGATATACGGAAGAATCTGATCTCCGACACTTTGTTGAGCAAGAATGGCTTCGCTGTGAAGTTCGTGTCTGATAAGCTAGTTCTCTCTAAGAATGGGGTCTATTTGGGCAAGGGTTATGTAAAGGATGGACTGGTCAAATTGAATGTAATGACAGTCATCCCAAAATCTGTTGTAACTGATGTTTCAATGAATAAGAATAATCATATTGCTTATGTTGCTGAGTCTTTTAATATTTGGCATGAACGATTAGGGCATGTGAATTACAAGTCTATACAAAGACTAATTAACATGAATCTGATTCCAAAATGCAAATCAAGTAAAGACAAATGTGAAGTATGCGTACAGGCCAAACTCACAAAAACACATTATCCACATGTAGAGAGAACAACCGAACCTCTAGGTTTAATACACACATATTTGTGTGATTTAAAATTTGTGCAAACTAGAGGCGGTAAAAAGTATTTCGTGACCTTTATCGATGATTGCACAAAATACTGTTATTTATACTTGCTAAGAAGCAAGGATGAGGCCTTGGAAAAATTCAAGGAATACAAGTTGGAAGTGGAAAACCAACTTAGTAAAACCATAAAAATTATCCGAAGTGATAGAGGAGGCGAGTATGATGAACCTTTCAACGCGTTCTGTAGAGAACACGAGATTATTCATCAAACAACTGCTCCCTACTCACCAGAATCTAACGGAGTTGCGGAATGAAAGAACCGAACTCTGAAAAAGATGATGAATGCAATGTTGCAGGAATCTGGGTTACCCCAGAACATGTGGGGGGAAGCGTTGCTTACCACCAATTATATCCTCAACAAGATACCGCATAAGGTCACTGGCAAGACGCCATATGAACTTTGGAAAGGTAACGTACCATTGTACAAATACCTCAAAGTGTGGGGGTGCCTAGCAAAAGTGGCAGTACCACCTCCTAAAAAGGTCACAATTGGACCTAAGACCGTTGATTGTATTTTCATAGGATATGCACACAACAGTAGTGCTTATCGGTTTTTGGTATATAAATCTGACATACATGCAAATACAATAATGGAATCAAGGAATGCGTCCTTCTTTGAACATGTGTTTCCGTGCAAGGATAAAGAACATCCGAAACGAACTCGTGAACAAAGAGAAGCATGCACTTATGTAAATGACACAGAAGATGAACCTAGACGAAGCAAAAGAGCTCGAAAGGAGAAAACCTTTAGGCATGAGTTCATAACGGCCTTTCTTTTAGAGAATGAGCCTAGAACTTTCAAAGAAGCCATGTCTACACCTGATGCACCTTCATGGAAGGAAGTAGTTAAAAGCGAAATAAACTCTATTATGCAGAATCATACATGTGAGTTAGTCAATTTGCCACAAGGGTGTAAAGCACTTGGGTGCAAATGGATTTTCAAAACAAAATTGAAAACTGATGGCTCAATAGAGAAGCACAAGGCTAGGCTTGTGGTGCAAGGATTCCGGCAAAAAAAGGGCTTGGATTTCTTTGACACTTATTCTCCGGTTACGAGAATAACTTCAATAAGAATGCTAATAGCAATAGCAGCATTACGAAACCTCGAAATCCATCAAATGGATGTGAAAACTGCCTTTCTAAACGGAGAATTAGAAGAGGAGATATATATGAAACAACCTGAGGGTTATGTTGTTCCTGGACAGGAACACAAGGTGTGCAGACTTGTCAAGTCTCTATATGGACTCAAACAAGCTCCAAAACAGTGGCATGAAAAATTTGACAATGTAATAATGTCAAATGGCTTCAGCATCAATGAATGTGACAAATGCATCTACTTCAAAAACACTCCAAATGGGTACATTTTGTTGTGTTTGTACATAGATGACATGCTCATTATTGGAAGCAATAAAGACATGATCAACCGAACTAAGAACATGCTTAGTGGGAAGTTTGACATGAAAGACTTGGGACCAGCAAATGTCATACTAGGGATCAAAATCACTAGACATTCTGAAAGAATTATCCTGTCTCAAGCTCACTATGCTGAAAAAGTACTTGAGAGATTCAAGAACTACTCAAGTGGGACTGCAAAGAGTCCTGTAGACCCTCATCTCCACTTGACTAAGAACTCGGGGGATGCAGTGTCACAATTGGAGTATGCACGTGTGATTGGAAGTCTCATGTACTTGACCAATTGCACAAAACCTGACTTGGTGCACTCAGTAAATATACTAAGTCGCTACACAAGTAATCCAGGACACAAACACTGGAAAGGAATAACTCGAGTATTGAACTACTTGCGATATACTCAAAGTTATTGGCTGCACTATGGAAAATACCCAGCAGTTCTGGAAGGATACAATGATGCAAACTGGATATTAGATTCTAGAAACTCAAAATCCACAAGTGGATATGTATTTACACTTGGTGGTGTAGCAGTATCATGGAAATCTTCCAACCAAACACTGTTGGCCAGATCCACGATGGAGTCTGAGTTCATTGCTTTAGACAAAGCAACAGAGGAAGCTGAATGGCTTTGGGATTTTTTGGAAGATATCCCAATGTGGGATAAACCAGTGCCAACATTAGGTGTACACTGTGATAGTCAATCGGCTATAGCTCGGGCACTGAGTCGTTTGTATAATGGTAAGTCACGTCATATAAGAAGACGACATAAAACCATTAGACAACTACTCTCAAATGGTATAATCTCCATAGATTATATCAAATCAGCTGACAACCTAGCGGATCCATTTAATAAAGGTTTGTCACGAGATCAAGTTGTTAAATCATCAAGGGAATGGGTTTAAAGCCTATGACCAAAGAGGATGCTTGATAGAAAACCCCACCTACGTGACTGGAGATCCCAAGATGTAGGTTCAAAGGGAAAACTAAATCAAGCTGAATCTAGATGAGCACTGGGAGACTCAGTTCTCCTCCCAGTTCCTAGGATGATGAACAGTGCTACTTGTATGAGTTAAGGTTAAGCTTGGCTTTTAAGGATTCCATAACTTTGAAATACAAGTGGGGTATGACAGGATACTCTTTATGGTAAATCACCTTATGAGTGTGAAATGGGGCCGTTTCTAGGAGAATGACGAGAGGCTAACATTCTCCAAGTTCACTCATGAATAACCAGGGATGTTCAAGGCCAAAATGAACACAACAAGAGAACCTAGTTCTGTGAGAAGATGAAACTGTGTGATAGCTGTTGTTTCAGTTTACATCAAAGCCCGGGTAGTTCAAGACATCATGTTCACTACCTGGTCGAGTAAATTCGATAGCTACTTACTATGGGTGGTTCAAGGCTGAAAGACGCTACCAGCCCAGATGCAGTGATTTTTCGACTATACTCTCAAACGTCTTTTTGTCTTTTAACATATGTTTAGAATCATTTCTATTCATTTGGGGGATTGTTGGAACTCATTTTATAAAGTGGCGCCGGGTACTTTTCCGGGCACAATTCCGGTGGGCTCCGGCCAATGTCAACACCGGAAAAAGGAAGCATTGGCTTCGTCTCCGCGAGCACATTCTCGTAATGTACTCATACGGTAAAAATGATTTCCGTTTGAATGAGAAATGGAGGCCCAAAGTTGGTTGCATGAAGTGCATAAACTTGGGAAATGTTGGGGTATAATTTTGTCCCACATTGGAAGTTTGGAGAAACATTCACTAGTATATATACTAGGAAAATGGATCTAAGGTTGTGGCCTTGGGTCATTACCCATTTGTAATGGGGAGAGGACCTAGCTCATCAAGACCACACATGCGCCGAGCCGAGCCGAGTCGAGTCGCGTCGTGTCGGGTCGGGCTTGGGTCGGGTTGGATCGGATCGGGCTGGCCAGCCAACGCCCTATCTTTTTGGGCCGATCCAGAAGGCCCATCAGTGGGCTTTGATCCAGTCTGGACAGTTGGGCTTTGACTGATTCCTGGAGAGATTTCGGGGCTGCAGACCCAGTCTTCCTCCACGTTCAACAGCTCATGCTTTCTCTCCTCAACGTTTCAATTTGTTGCTTCAACAGACTCGCTCCACTATCTCCTCCGAAGGCTCTATAAAAGAGCAGTTCTGTTCTCATTCGTAAGACACCAGAACATCAATCTCCTCTTCCTTCCTTCTCTGTTTTCTAAATCGAGTCTGAGAGTACTATGCAGAATGCGTTCGTAGACTTCAGATCTTTGGTTGCGCAATTCAGAAGAGCTTGCAGTTGTATCCTGGGATTCGGAACACCGAAGAACTGTCGTAATACGGGGCATTTTCAGAATTAAGGAAAGAGATCCAGTCTCAACTCTGCACCAGATCCAATCCGAATATCGTTCGGTATACTTTCGTTGTTTAATTACAATTTATGTGCGGTTTTTAATTATTGCAGTTTAATTCTGTTCGATTCTGAAATAGCGTTCCTATAATATTACATATGACATATCAAATAAGAAATGGAATTATACCAGCTGGTCTTTTAAATAATTATCGCAGATCCAATTCGCAAGTTGCAGCACCCGGGAGGAGTAGGCGCAACAATATCGTCGATCAAACAATCAACAACCGACATCTTTCTCTTCTTCGATATGTTCCTCTTTGAACGAAACCTAAGCTATGTTAGGAAGAGTTTTTAAGACTTTTTTTCTTCCCGTTGTATAGGTGGGGGCTCCGGCGCCGAAAGGTTAAACAATCAACAACAGGGGAAGGTCAATCGGAGGAGGATGACGGAGCTCCAGCGTCGGAAACTATGTATATGCCAACGCCGACCTCAGAAGATGCAAATTGCGAATATTGGAAAAAGAGGGGAGAATGGGGGATTTCAGATCTAAACGTGAGAGGATTTCACCATGTAGATCCAGAAGCTTGTTTCGGAATCAGAGGAAAGATCTGGTGGTGAAGGGAGGTGGCTTGGGTTTCGAAGGAATAGATGAAGAAGGTGAAGAAATGGAAATTGGTACTAAATTGATAAATTACTGAAGGCACGTGTGGGGAAAAGTTATGAGCGCTAGTCATAAATGGGTACAAAATTAAAACCGCTGCATAAGGATTTAAAACCAATTCAATAAATCTACAATTTGAAACCGCAGCAACTACCGTTGCTCTTTTGACTAAACCGCTAAGCTAAACCGCTGTAATATCTTAAACCGCTGCAACCAACCGCTTCAATAGATAAACCGCTAACCAAAACCGCATCCTTATCATAAACCGCTGCATTTGACCGTTTCATTTGCTCTTTATTGTAGTAGTGCCACACGCTAGTGACCTCAGACGTTACCGTCCAAAGTCACCCAAGGCTTTAATCGGAACAATTAATCTTAAATAAACACAATTAAATAACGGAAGGTTAAACAGCGGAAGACATTTGAATATGAAACTCAATCCTTTTATATTAAAAGATCTCTCATCAAACGAGAGTAGCGTTTTACAACAGAGTGAAATTACAGCGGAAAACTCATAAATTACACAGCGGAAGACTTCAAGAATAAACCTAGTACATGACTAGGTTATAAAAATATATATTGAAGTAATACTTAACAACTTTGAAATACCGGCACTTAAATCTGCAACTGCAAGTCTCTTCTTCAACGGTTACTTCGAGTCTTCGAGAACCAACCACTGATGTGCCATATAGGACGGATGACACCAGCCAACCATGCAAGGAATAAAACCCGGTTGGTTAGTCTAATGAAAGACTATGCAAGGGTGAAAATAGAATGGTCCTAGTGATCGTAACCGTTTACTATCATTGTCCCTCGAATAACAACCGAAAGAACGATATATAACCCGAAACTTTCACGGAATGATTAAAATTTGAATGATCAAGAGAAGACTCCTAAAGATCGAGTCTTATCGGGAACGTATAAAGAGAATACTCCAAGAGATTGAGTTTTATCGGAAAGCGTATGAAGAGAAGACTCCAAAATATTGAGTCTTACGGGAAAGTATGACAAATGTTTGGGAACATAATAATAATTTCACACAAGCGTTTAAAAAGACTTGACCATTTGGGTCCACGACCAACCTCACCGCGTAATGCGAATTCAGATTTGGAAGGAGGACTTACTTTAATCGAAGTCCGAGCGGTTTCCACGTTGTACTCCTCGCCCGAGGGTATATTAATTATGTGCATAATCGCACTTATCTTGTTTAATTCAAAAACGCATATTCACGTTATAAGCTTTTATCATAGAAATATATCATCTCGATACGAGAGATATCTTGGGAATATATCCCGATTGGTTGGCACCAACTTAGTGCACCACCCCTATATTCGGATAGGGGCCGGTCATGACCAGGGAAGGGTGTTAGGGCTTGGACATCCTATCCACCACGGCTATAAAGAAACGGCTAGACCTCGCAAGGTACATAGCGTTCCTATAAATACTCGTTCTAACTACAATGTATAAGTTCACATAAAATCCACACCAATACCATCATGGTAATAACAGATATAATAGCGTTGTTTCTAGCAATATATACAACCTATTATAATATCATGTTTTAATCGTATCATTTATAAAATATTTTCCCAAATGAAAACAATATTCATCCCAATTAAATTAACAATTAAACAATTGATAATTAATGGAAACATGGAATGATAAGCAAGAGCGAACCGCCACTTGCCTTAGGTAGATTCGACGATGAATCTAGACGAGACGACTACTGTTGATATCCTTTCCGGGAGTATGGCCTATGCTTCAGATAGCTGTAGCAAGGCTACGAGTCCACACGCGACCCGACAAATAACGGTATAACTGACAAATTAATTAATATCGATTAATTTTTCTGACGAACTCAAGTAATTAAATTCAATAAATTTTTATGATTTTAAATCATAAAAATATTGATTGAATTTTCCTAAAGACAGATACGGATAAAAGTGGGTCGAAATTATACCGCTCGATTGATCTCGGGTTAAATTTGGACAGAAAGGCTAATGGGTTTTTCGGCCCAAACTATGAGTTGGCTAAGGGCCCCCTCCTTTCTTCTTCCCTCGAACAGCAAACCACAACCGCGAGCGGCATCGAGCTCGACCCCGATGGCGGAGACCGGCGACGAGCTCGGGTTCTCGCTCCCGGACACCTGTGCAGCACCACGCCCCTCCTGGCTGCACACGGCGGCGACCCAGAACTCCGGCGAGGCTCGCAAGCTCCGGCGACAGCAAGAACTCTGGCGAACATGACGAGGCTCCAACGACGAGGGGCTTCGACTCCTCACGACGACGGCGACGACAACTCGGACGAGGGCTGCCTTCAACCACCGCTGCAACACACCTCCAGGGCTGCTACGACCACAGGCGAAGGCTCCGGCGACTCCTCGAAAATCCGGCGAGAGCTTGAACTCCGGTGACAATGGAAACGAAAGAGGAAGAGAGTAATCTGAGATCATATTTGAGTGCCCAAAGCTCTCCCAAACTCTCCTCTATTTATAGCCCAAGGAGAAGAGCTCCCCCGCCCAGATCAATGGTGGAGTGAGAGATCGACGGCGACGACGAGCATGTGGCTCGCATGCCCGTCTGTGCACTCTGCACATTTCCGCGGTTGCAGTGGGTTCTGCCGCGGTCGTGAAAAATTCAAAGCCCAGCTCCTCTGGGAGCTATTATTCCGCGGTCGCGGAAATTCTTCCGCGGTCGCGGAATTGCCCTTTTTGCGTCTGTTTACCCGGGAAAAGGTTTGGCATGGGTTTTAAAACCCCGGATCTTAAATATTTGTAACCAAACAAATATTCTAAGCCTCGATAATACGTCGAATGAATTTTCCAATGCTCTGGAAATAATACAGAAATCAAACATGATACAGAAAATCCAAACTTCGCCAAACGAGTCTTGCTTTCCCAACGAGAGTTGGAATAATTACCCAACTACCCTTACTAAAAATGAGGGGTATTACATCACTTCCCCCTAAAAAGAAGTTTCGACCCCGAAACTTGGCCGAATAACCCCAAAAAAACGAGGTGTTACAACACTACCCCCTTAAAAAGGTTTCAACACCGAAACTAGCATCGCTAAGCTAAAGGGACCGGTTCCACCATAATCTCCTTACCTGTTCTTAGTATCCTTAAACATCTCATCCTTGTACTTGCTTCCTAGGAAAATGATATGTTTCCTCAACCATACTACTATCTCGCACATCCTACTTCCACGTACTATTCTTGTACTAACTCGTGACCATCCTCAAGGTCATAATTATCTTAGGATAATTGTCTCCTAAAATCATCGCACTAGTCTCGCTATACCTTAAGCATGAGATTATACATATTTCTCTTTCACTTTTCTCTAAACTTTTCTCAAAGTATGTACCTTATCTTCCTTAAGTCGATATCCTTGAATAAATTTGGTTTCCGAAACCTGTACTACCAAAAATCGAACTATTTACTCGATCATGATTCCACTTACAACATACTGCCTATATTCCTTACTCGTGCTAGAACAAATGTTGATCATTCACAAGATTACCATTGTCTCGCTCAGAGTATCCAATACAATCTCCAATGATGTCCTTAATTAGGAGAATACAACATCTTTCTACTAACTTCCTTTCCACAATCCAATCCTCAAGTACATACATAGAATTCAACTATACCTCAACTTAGTACTTCCCTTTGTCATATAGACCTTACTTCTTGCATACACGGCTCACCTACTACATTGGTTACCTTACTCGCATTTGGCCCTTGTGCCATATTTTTAGCTCAAAAATCTTTACCCATGTGAATCCACCATTAATCACACCATAACCTATGTCTGATTATCTCAGCATGATTTACTAATCCTCTCCATAGGATTATACTCTCGTCTTACCCAAACGTGTCATACGATCACCTTAATAAATGTGGATCACCTTTTCCTCAAGTCCACCTGATATCATCTTTCTACTTACTTTATGCCACCCTATTGACCTTCAAAACCGTAACAACTTTTACCGGTCGAGTTTGCTATTCACCCAAAAATCCTTAGGCAATCAGTTGTCCTCATACGATTTATCATCCCAAATCAAGCACTCTTTTGCTTTACGGATATTTACCATTTATCCAAAACTAACTTAACGTATTCCTTATTCAATCTCTAACTTAAACCTTTAAGGTTTCTCAACTCTATTTACTCAAAATACCATATGGATGAACAATACCTTGCCTTCAAAATCAATTACTTCACGTCCTAAATCCTTCAATGGCTATACGAATAACATATGTTACTTTACTCCTTAAATGCACATACGACAATTCACCATACTACATCCTTTTGTTTATCGATATCTTCCGAATAACGAGGCCTTACACCATAACCTTTAAATTTCAAGTGGGTTTTCTCCCAAAACTATCGATCACAACTTAATTCCCAAAAAGTGCTATATCGACTGCCTTATAGACGTCACACTCTCTAACAATCCACATATCAGACCTTGTAAATCTCCAGATATCATAACTCCATATCCCTAGAAGGTATAATTCACTGATTCAGTTCCTTGGCCCAAATAAGTTTGGCCTAAAAGCTCACTTCCAACTCAAAACCTGTAGTTTCCTCAAAACAATGCCGTGATAAATCCATTAGCACAATTGTGACCAATCACTTGATTTTCCCCCAAAACGTGACATCAAATCGCATTAACAGACATTGATCACTCTACGCCAATCCTTATGTCATTTCTCTTAAGAAAGCCTCATAACGAAACTCAGATAAATCATCCAAGACAATACATATGACTTAACACCTTTAGCCTTTCCGAAAGTCTAATCCTCTGGTCCACAATGAACATACTCACTTACAACTTCCATAACCAAAATCCCTTGAGATATTACTCCTATTTCCTTAAGGTATCATCCTGATAATTGATTCATTACCAACCGTATCAGTCACTTATATCAGAATCCTTTAATAGCTTTCTACGATTAACGCTTGCTACCTTACTCCTTAGGCGCACATAGACAATTCTCTCCACTAAATCCTTTAATATATCGGAATCATCAACGTAACCTATCCTTAACTGTAATCTTTCCAATTAAGTGGCCTCCTTCTAACACAGTAACTTCACAACTTAGTCTTCTCCAAAGAATTGCACCATAAGCCTTCTAATTGACAAACTCACATAGAATCCAAATATCAAACCTTACAAGCTTACAAGTATCATAACTCCTTATTCCCTGATCGTACAACCTACCAATCTCAATCATTTGGTCCACTTAGATTTGGCTCAGCCGCCCTTTTCCTGACTCACATCCCAAAGGTTTGTTTAACTGGCTCAAATAACTTGTCTCTAACTTAAGATCCTTACATTCCTCACACAATTTACTATACATCCAAGACTTAATCATACCATTTCCTGATAGAATCTCAAAACGAAACTTTGAATAGATCTTCCAAAATAATACCTATGACTTCATACACTTGGTTGCTCCACAAGCTGTAACCAAAGGTCCTACACTGGTCGTACCCACTTATAAATCTCATAACCATACTCTGGACTCTAAAGTCTTACTCAAGGTCGTAATAGAGGAAACGAGTTCCCTATGAACTATCCCTCTTATACAATCATTCCTTTCTCAACAATCTATCCACATCAATGCCTACAGCATGACCTCATAACTAGGCATTCTGATCTTCATGTAGTTCATTCCTATGTACTTTTACCAGAACAATTGTTTAGGGTACCCATATGAGAAGAGAAAAAATTTCATAATCCCATAGAGCATTAACCACATACATTTGTTTCCTACACCCTAAAAAAAAAATTGGTAAAAACTCAAATAACGAGATAGCGCTCGTCCGCTCAACGAAGGGAGTAATTAATGTCATACTGATGCGACATTACCCCAAGAATAAAGAGAGATTCCTAAGGATGGATCTAGCAATTCAGTAATGGAGTCGCCCCTGGTGTTAACCATGTAGGGAACGAACACATCGGTTCCATACGTTATCCCTCTTGTGTGAGTCCTGACAGCCCTTATCCATCCGTGACATCACTGTTTTTGGCACTCATGGGGTCCCGTAGGAACGAACGATATGCAAAAGTAACGAATTTAGAAATTTCCGAAACAAGGAAACACTTCTTTATTATTCGAAACATTACATAAAGCAACTGATAGAAAGTCGAATAGACAGATTACTAAACTATGGAGACTATCGATACAAGTCAACGCTCCTTATTCTAAAAAGTCTTACAAAATACTACCACTTGTACAAAGCTTCCCTCCCATCGGGGTGACGTATCACAAAGAGTCGCTGCTCTTGACCCGAATATTCCATAGGCGCCTTGCCTTTATCACGAGTAGCAGACTGCCTCGGAACAGATACTTCCGCCCGTGGGTTCTGTCCACTTCCAACTTTTGAGGCCTGATTTGCTTGTGTTGGCCTTAGGCTCTTCTGCCTACAGTATGTCTTCACATGACCTTCCCTCCCACAACTGTAACATACTCACTTCATCTTTTGGCAACTAGGGCTCTTGTGCCCGGCCTTACCACAGTTGTGGCATTGAATCCCGCCGCTATTCCAGCTTGAGTCCTTGGCGGAATCAGACGGAGTTGCCTTGGTCCTAGTACGACTAGACTTCTTGAACTTGGTGGGCGACGCTAGCCGCTTGAACAAGCCAGCCCTGCGGTTCTGTTGCCCAATCTTTGCCTTAATCTGTGCCTCCACACTAGCTGTGACTTGAGGTGTGGGGGCCTCTTGGACTTGCGGTATCATCTGGGCCGTTAGTACTTCGACCACTAATCCCACTATCTGCCCAATGGTTGTCGCATTTAGCACGGTCGGGGCAGGAGGTGGGAATCCCCTTGCAGCTTGGGGGTCCACTTGTCCCTGATGAACATCCTGTCGCAAGGTCGGGTCACTACTACGTGATCCAAATCCCGCGTCTTCCCCTGGTGGAGTAGCACTTCTTAGCCGAATTTGAGAATCGTTGCTAGGACTTTCGTTAGCTGCTCGGTCGATGGGTAGAGTGTCCATCGTCTGTTGATGAACCATAACGTTTGTTTAGAACCTTTCCAACTGGTACTTGACACTGAGTCAATTACGTTATGATACGATTTATAAGGGTCTAAACTAATAACTCTATATTAGTCTGACTGGCCCATCACCACTAACCGCAGAAACGACTTCTTCTCTGACTTACCAGAAAGGAACTCTAGGAGAAATGTCAACCTTTAAATGACATTCCATCTAAGGAGAAATGATATTCCTAAGAATGGATCTAAGGAATAAGTAACAACTTGAATCTTGCAGAAGTTTGAAAACCACTTAAATCTTGTACTTTCAACTTCAAACTATAAAGTTTAAATCTTATATATAAAAATCATTATCTATAAAGTTAGTTTCTCAAACTAGTGATACGAATATCACAAAACTTGTACCAAGACCAAAATCTCACTTTTAAAGTTACAATCTTTAAACTTAGTTTGATTGCGTATAGCACGCCTTTTATAAACCAACGATAAACAACTTTTGAAGTGCGAAATAGCTAAATCACTAGTTTAAATTAAATTACAAGAAATAATTAAAACTTTTACTTTTAACATTTAAATTCAACATTGAAACTCTCGAAATTCCTTTTTAATCGAAGATAGGTTTGAAAAATAGTTTCAATATTAGTTTTCAAAAATTCTCAAACCTAACAATAGGCCAAGTATTTTAAAACCGTGGCTCTGATACCATAATTGTAACACCCCCCGACTTATTGTCGATAGTGTCACACGCTAGTGACCTCAGACGTTACCGTCCAAAGTCACCCAAGGCTTTAATCGGAACAATTAATCTTAAATAAACACAATTAAATAACGGAAGGTTAAACAGCGGAATACATTTGAATATGAAACTCAATCCTTTTATATTAAAAGATCTCTCATCAAACGAGAGTAGCGTTTTACAATAGAGTGAAATTACAGCGGAAAACTCATAAATTACACAGCGGAAGAATTCAAGAATAAACCTAGTACATGACTAGGTTATAAAAATACATATTGAAGTAATACTTAACAACTTTGAAATATCGGCACTTAAATCTGTAACTGCAAGTCTCTTCTTCAACGGTTACTTTGAGTCTTCGGGAACCAACCACTGATGTGCCGTATAGGACGGATGACACCAGCCAACCATGCAAGGAATAAAACCCGGTTGGTTACTCTAATGAAAGACTATGCAAGGGTGAAAACAGAATGGTCCTAGTGATCATAACCGTTTACTATCATTGTCCCTCGAATAACAAACGAAGGAACGATATATAATCCAAAACTTTCACGGAATGATTAAAATTTGAATGATCAAGAGAAGACTCCTAAAGATCGAGTCTTATCGGGAACGTATAAAGAGAAGACTCCAAGAGATTGAGTCTTATCGGAAAGCGTATGAAGATAAGACTCCAAAAGATTGAGTCTTACGGGAAAGTATGACAAATGTTTGGGAACATAATAATAATTTCACACAAGCGTTTAAAAAGACTTGACCATTTGGGTCCACGACCAACCTCACCGCGTAATGCGAATTCAGATTTGGAAGGAGGACTTACTTTAATCGAAGTCCGAGCGATTTCCACGTTATACTCCTCGCCTGATGGTATATTAATTATGTGCATAATCGCACTTATCTTGTTTAATTCCAAAACGCAAATTCACATTATAAGCTTTTATCATATAAATATATCATCTCGATACGAGAGATATCTTGGGAATAAATCCCGATTGGTTGGCACCAGCTTAGTGCACCACCCCTATATTCGGATAGGGGCCGGTCATGACCAGGGAAGGGTGTTAGGGCTTGGACATCCTATCCACCACGGTTATAAAGAAACGGCTAGACCTCGCAAGGTACATAGCGTTCCTACGAATACTCGTTCTAACTATAATGTATAAGTTCACACAAAATCCACACCAATACCATCATGGTAATAACAGATATAATAGCGTTGTTTCTAGCAATATATACAACCTATTATAATATCATGTTTTAATCGTATCATTTATAAAATCTTTTCCCAAATGAAAACAATATTCATCCCAATTAAATTAACAATTAAACAATTGATAATTAATGGAAACATGGAATGATAAGCAAGAGTGAACCGTCACTTGCCTTAGGTAGATTCAACGATGAATCTAGACGAGACGACTACTATTGATATCCTTTCTGGGAGTATGGCCTATGCTTTAGATAGCTGTAGCAAGGCTACGAGTCCACACGCGACCCGGCAAATAACGGTATAACTGACAAATTAATTAATATCGATTAATTTTTCTGACGAACTCAAGTAATTAAATTCAATAAATTTTTATGATTTTAAATCATAAAAATATTGATTGAATTTTCCTAAAGATAGATACGGATAAAAGTGGGTCGAAATTATACCGCTCGATTGATCTCGGGTTAAATTTGGACAGAAAGGCTAATGGGCTTTTCGGCCCAAACTATGAGTTGGCTAAGGGCCCCCTCCTTTCTTCTTCCCTCGAATAGCAAACCACAACCGCGAGCGGCATCGAGCTCGACCCCGATGGCGGAGACCGGCGACGAGCTCGGGTTCTCGCTCCCGGACACCTGCGCAGCACCACGCCCCTCCTGGCTGCACACGGCGGCGACCCAGAACTCCGGCGAGGCTCGCAAGTTCCGGCGACAGCAAGAACTCCGGCGAAAATGACGAGGCTCCAACGACGAGGGGCTTCGACTCCTCACGACGACGGCGACGATAGCTCGGATGAGGGCTGCCTTCAACCACCGCTGCAACACACCTCCAGGGCTGCTACGACCACAGGCGAAGGCTCCAGCGACTCCTCGAAAATCCGGCGAGAGCTTGAACTCCGGCGACAATGGAAACGAAAGAGGAAGAGAGTAATCTGAGATCAGATTTGAGTGCCCAAAGCTCTCCCAAACTCTACTCTATTTATAGCCCAAGGAGAAGAGCTCCCCCGCCCAGATCAACGGTGGAGCGAGAGATCGACGGCGACGACGAGCACGTGGCTCGCATGCCCGTCTGTGCACTCTGCACATTTCCGCGGTCACGGAAAATTCAAAGCCCAGCTCCTCTGGGAGCTATTATTCCGCGGTCGCAGAAATTCTTCCGCGGTCGTGGAATTTCCCTTTTCGCGTCTGTTTACCCGGGAAAAGGTTTGGCATGGGTTTTAAAACCCCGGATCTTAAATATTTGTACCCAAACAAATATTCTAAGCCTCGATAATACGTCGAATGTATTTTCCAATGCTCTGGGAATAATACAGAAATCAAACATGATACAGAAAATCCAAACTTCGCCAAACGAGTCTTGCTTTCCCAACGAGAGTTGGAATAATTACCCAACTACCCTTACTAAAAATGAGGGGTATTACAACTGAGTCCAACTTAAACCTAGGAGATCTATGATAGCTTAGTAATCCACAAGAGTAACTAATATATTGTCGCATAAATAAGACTTTTGGTCAACTCCTAGTAATTTGATAAGAATAATCTCATATAGGTTTCATGCCTTATCTAGGTTATATATTAAGGTTATCTCTTTTTGGTCTCAAACCTAATAGACATCTAATCAACTTTCATCAATTGCATTAAGAATTCTAGGGTCGAATCAAACAAAGTTTATGGTTTCAATTCATGTAAATATCTTATTCAAATTTACCTACACATTGTTGTGATCATCCTAACCCATAAATATGAAATTATCTAGATATGGTTAAGAAAATAATCAAAGACATCATATGAATATAAGAAATCATTCAACTTGATTACATAAAGAAAATACTTAGTTAGATCCAGGGGAACAATGTCCAACATGTCTTCAAATGTCTGAAAAACTCCAAAAGCTCCCTAGGCTAGAACAACGAAATAAAAGGTAGTCTCAAAAACCCTAAAAAGCTATTTAAATTGTCTAAAATTAGTCATGGGCCGAAGCCCACAAATTTGAAAAAAGAGGCAACGTATGAACCACTTCTTGGTCCGTGCAAGAGCAATATACGGAGGACAACGGAATACAGAATTGTGTGCACGGTCCATGCACTCAAGTGCACAAGCAACATCTTATTCCGTGCAAGTGACACTGCACATACCACTTCTTTTACAAGACCATGTGCATGGTTCGTGCACTCAAGTGCATAGACCACATATCCTTTCGTGTGTTTTTGGAAAATCCTGCAAGGCGGTGATTCTTCGTTGCACAGACTGTGATGTTGAATGAACGATCTTGGTCTCCTCCGTGCGCCCCTTGATTTTATGAAGTTTACCGTTCACTTTGCCCTCTTGGCCCGTATGGTCTACTTCTTGACTCATTGTTTGCTCAATCCAACTCGTTGATGTCTCCAATATGCCCACCTACCATTACTGTGATAAGCGACTCCAATGACATTTTCTCCATCGTATCAGCTGAAAACATGCAATATCGTTGTGTAGAAATCTATACTAAAAGAAAACGATGCAGCTAGCTATAAATGCAAGTTAAGAGGCATGAAATAACCTAAACTATAACATAAATGCATGTCCTAAATATGAGTGAAAGAGCGGCGTATGAGAGATAGAGGTAGAAGAAAGAGAGTGTAAAAAATAAGAAAAGAGAGTTCACATGATTTTTTAAACGTACGTTCTGTTCATTGTTGTACACGGGGTCATGCACAATGTTCTGTTGAATATCATTTTTTTTAAAGGAAAGAAAGACATATCGTTGGTTGCCGCGCATAAATCTCTTGGTTTTGGGTTGTTAGCTTAGCCTTCCTGATGCACTTGAGGGACTCAAATAAAAAAGGTCAGTTGAAGCAACCTTCTCAATCTGGTTTCTTGAAATGTATTTTTCAAGCGTTTTCCATTCACCTTGAATTCTCCCCATTCTTCACTCCATATATCGAATACACCATGAGCATACAATTTTTGCACTTGGAAGGGGCCACTCCATATAGATCTCAACCTTCCTCAAAAGAATTCCAATCTAGATTGAGATAACATTACAAGCACTAGTATAAAACCTGACATTAACCGCACATTTTTTGGCTCACTTTCATTGAACCCGGGTAACATATAAGTCTAGTATGTGGTTTATGATAATTGCATTCTACTTAGGCTTTTAAAATTTATTTAAAGTCAAACCACAGTTTATAATAATTTATCGCAATATTGATAAATTAATTATTTCCATCTTTTTATTTTATAGTTCGCACTGTAGTTAAAAGTAACTGTGCAAAATAAAGAGAAAGAAAGCAGTAAAAGAGAAGAAGAAGGTCCAGGTCAGCGAAAATGTCTCCGCTATGCTGCAAAAGCGGTTACCTAAGAAGTGCAGTGACCCAGGCATGTTCACTATTCCCTGTAAGATAGGTGGCACCACGTTCGACAAAGCCATGCTGGAATTGGGTACATCTATCAATGTGTTGCCTCTTTCACTGTATGAATCTTTAGAGATTGGGCCATTACAGAAGACTGGGATAGTGATCCAACAGGTAGATAATTCCTATGTGTATCCCAAAGGAGTCGTGCAGGACGTGTTGGTAGAGGTTGATAAATTGCTCTTCCCTGCAGATTTCTTTGTGATGGATACGGGGCAAGACAAACATGCAGCCCCTGTGATGCTGGGAAGGCCGTTCATGAACACGGCAAATACGAAGATTGATGTGAGTATGGGTTCGCTCACAATGGAGTTTGACGGGGTGAGGGTCGAGCACAACATAGATGATGCAAAGAGACACCCTCCTGATTGTAGCCCCAAGTGTTCGGTTGATGTGAGCAACCCAAGTTGATCTGGAGAGCACCAAGTCGAGCCACGACAATAACCAAGGCGTTGCTCGAGAGGCAACCCGAGGTATGAAATTTTTCTTCTTGTCTTTTCCTTTTTAGCTTTTATTATTGTTGTTTCGTTTCTTGTTTTAGACTAACCTGCAGGTAGGAGACCCGAAACCGAAATTTGAAGACGATGTTCACCTCGCACCAGAAACATTTCCGCAGTCGCGGAAATACCACTGTAAGTCTCTTGAAAAAAAAATTGAAAAATTTTCCGCAACCGCGGCCTTATTTCCGCGATCGCGGCTCAGCTGTCCGAGTTCTACTTTGAGAAACGGTGCGCATCATACTGCCAAGGAGGAGATCAATAGCTCTAAAATTTTTATTTGGCACCGATGATGGCCCGACATTCGACAGCTGACAAGGAGGAACACCAAAGCCCACAACACGATTACAGTAGGGCTCCCATTATATATTCATTGAAGGCCGTGCAACCCCGTTTTCTTTGATCTACCACTACACCTTACAGTGGATCTATTTGGTTGCACGTGGAGTTACTTGAGCAGGACTGTCGCAACACCAGAGACTTGTGTTTTCCATTATTTACCGCCAGCATCAACTTCCAGGTCCAGACCACCTCGGCGACGGTTGTGAGTACTTTTCTGCTTTCCCTGTGCTTCATCTTTTTGTCTTTCATTACATTGAGGACAATGCAATGTTTAAGCATGTGGGAGTGATCTATACTTGCTAGTCGTTTGAGAAAGAAAAGAAAAAAAAATAATGAAAAACCCGAAAGGGCGGCTTAGGTAATAAGCAGGTGGCTTGTACCAGCATTAGGCTGGGGTAATAAGAGGTCAAGAGTGATGTGAGCCCATCTATTGAAAAATAAAATGAGTGGCTTGGTGAAAACCCGAAAGGGCGCCTTGGCAAAATGAGTGAAAAGAAGAAGAATGATTATTAGGATTTCTCATTTTTCCTAGCGTGGTGACATAAGAAGAAGTGATATAAGGAGGATTCGGGTAGGTCACTTTGGAAAGCATAAGAAGATAGATGTAGGCTAGGATTAGATATTTTTATTCACTCTTTGGTGTTCGGGTTAAGCTTGGGGGAAGTACTCTGCTTTCCTTAAAGCTTGTATGTTGTGTTGATTGTTTTGGTACTTGGAGATTCATGTTTAGGTGCAGTTCTTAGTGGAGATAGTTTTGTTGTGCTTCCTGAGATCTTGGGTATTTCATTGGAGGAGTAGGTTTCTATTAGCTTACTCGAGGACGAGCAATGTTTAAGCATGGAGGAATTTGATCAGCGCTACTTTGTAGGATTTAACTAGGAGTTGTTACCAGAGTTTAGGTACCAATTGGATGTGTTTAGAGCATAATTATGGAGAATGGAGTTATAGAGAAGAAGTATTGATTTGGTGGTTTTGAAGAGCTTAAATGAAGACTTAAGAAGATGGAGGAGAAAGCCACAAGAGACGACCACAAGTGGAGAAGAAGAAGCTGAAGAGAACAACAGAAGTCTTTCCGCGGTCGCGGGAGCCACTAGCCGCGGTCGCGGAAAACACGAAGACAGCAGGAACATTTTTGCGGTCGCAGAAATCTGTCCGCGGTCGCGGATACTGTTCACAGACGCGGGAGCGGGATTTCGTCCGAAGATTCATTTTATCTTATTTCCTTTTCTTTTATTTCGTTATTTCCTTTTAGATATTATTTCTTATCTTTTTAGTTAGGGTTTGCTAGGTTTTTCTTATGAGTTAAGTAGCAGCCACTTTTCATTCTACAACAAGAATTCTAGTTTCACATTATCGTTCAGTTTTTCCCTTTGAGTTTTTACGTTTCCAAGACTATGAAGAACTAAGCAACTTTTGCTTAGTCCGACGATTGAAGCATTCGTTTGTATTTGGTTGTGAGATTATAAACTCTATTTCCTTTCCTTTGATTATATCTTTTCTCTTTGTGCTTATTCTCATTGATTCTTGCTGATTTGACTGGCCTGATCAACTAGTTGATATTAGTAATTGTCTATTGCTAGGGTTTGGATATTTCTGATTGAAATCCCTTATCTTGTGTAGCAAACATAATATTCTAGGACTGGTTGGACTAGTTTATTGTGAAGAGAATTGATTACGTGTTAAATGCTACGGGTTGTTAGTGTTGCATGTATCCTGGTTAATTTCTATGCTTACTGCTGCTATTGGATTAAATCTTGATAATTTCTTGTGCATTTGATAGTTAGGGTTATTGAGACTAGTTGGACTGATAACTATTTCAGAATAGGGACAGGAATATTCATAGGAAAGAATTGAGATAATCTAGGATCAACCAATCAAATGAATGATGGATTTTGTCTGGCTAAGTTACTTCTCACCAATTGATTACATCCTTTGCTTTTATTTACTTTGTTACATTGAAACAAACCAAAAAAAAACCCCTTTGTTATTGTTGACATACAACTGTTGCACTTAGAAAGATTGCTACCTCCCTGTGGGATTCGACCCTTGTTTGCCTACTATACTTAGTTAGGTTTTTGAGGTTTATTTTGATTAGGCATAACGACTTTAGCCCTATCAGTTGTCATCGTCATCATTCTATTAGCCTACGGGCCACAGGGGCACGAGCTGACATTTTATTCTATTAGCCTACGGGCTACAACGACACGAGATGCCATGTATGCTATATCACATGCTGCTTAGAAACCAAAATTTCAATATTATTCACGCTAGCTGCAACGTTGTGAGAAATTATACTAGCTTTCATGCTAGCTGCAACGGTATGAAAAATTGCACTAGCTTTCACGCTAGCTGCAACGGTATAAGAAATTACACTAGCTTTCACGCTAGCTGCAACGCTGTGAGAAGCACATGCTACTAAAAAACAAAATTTGCACTAACTTACACGGTAGCTGCAACACTATGAAAAGCACAAGTTGTCGACTTCTATACAAGCCAGAACGAGCCAAGAAAGCAGGGAGCATGCAATTCGGTATGCAGAGTAATGATATGCTACATCTAAGTCCAATCCAAATGAGATATTACAGTAATCTGCTTCCTCAACCATGATTTGTGCTTAAGAAACCTGAGGGGTATTTATGGAGGTAAAATATATCCCCTAATTAAACTTATTTTTATCTATTCAATAATTTTATCAGTTGAAAAGTCAAGCATCAATTCAAGAGGAGAATAATGAGTTTTATCATTAAAAGCCCATTAAGAAGGGAGCAACCCATAGACCAAGTTGGACAAAGTATTTAATATCCTAAAGGTACCCTAAATAACATAAGTTTCAATCAACCTCCACTATGCACATTCATTGTCGTTTTTTTCAAGAAAACCATAGTCACCATGAGTGGATTTTTCTCTACATATCAGATCTGACTTGAGCATCGAGTGTGGACTTAAGAGAGATCCCGACCCCCCCTTTGATCGTTTTTCCTTGCAGATCCAGTTCACTGATAAGGTTTCGGAAAAATCTATCTTCGTCGATGCACTTAATCTTTATGGTACAATTATAGGCTATTACAAGTTCTTTTATGATTTACGGAGTGTTTGGTCACTTTTTTTGAGTTATTGCTACAAATTTTAGGCACGTGAGTCATGAATTGAACCAGGAACCGAGAGTTGTAATGAATTGACTGCACCTTCATGGTTGTTACTATGTAAAGTATTCTTGTTAATTATACTTCTCCTAATTTACCTAATTTTGCTCTCTTTGTCAATAGCTTTTATTATTAGGAACTAGGAAGTGATGACATTGTAATATACCTCGTTTAGTGTGGCCTTTCTGCCTTCTTTGAAGTTTCAGAGCTCATTTAAAATATACCTTCATTTGGATTATGTCGATTCAACTCTTTAAAGGCCACCTGATTAATGGAATATCAATCCATCAGAAAGTTCTCACAAATTATTACTCCGTATTTTGATAGCCTAACCAACTCTTTAAAGGCCACCTGATTAATGGAATATCAATCCATCAGAAAGTTCTCACAAATTATTACTCCGTATTTTGATAGCCTCAGGCTATGTACTTTTATAACTTGTTAAAGGATCTCTATACATTTACACAAGCAGTAAAAATTAATTCTACCCTAAATAACAATCATATATTTTCACCTTCAAGAATCATAAAAATTAGGACTTATTCTCTTATAAAATGAAATCCAAACAATCATGGTAATTTTTTAAATCCTTCATATTCGTGATATATTTCAAAAATGACACGATTGAAAATTCAGCAACAATTACACTATAAAATTTTGGGCTGATTCTTGGATTCCAGATTGTGACCTTCTACCTTATTTTGATAACTCTATCAAAATTACTTTAAAATTTTCCCAAATCATAACGGCTAGCCATCAATGGGATATAATATAAGCCAACTTCAAAAATTTCTTCCTCCATCTATTATATCAAAAACCTTGCAAATACATATTCCTACAACCCCGGTGGAAGATCACATTATATGGAGATTTTGATCGGATGGTAAATTCACACTCAAATCAACTAGATCCATCAGTGAAGCAACTCGTCTCACTTCCTATTCTGAATTTTCATCTTGGATTTGGAAATCTAAAATTCCACCAAAAATCCAGCATTTTCTTTGGAAAGCCTTGTTTGACTCTCTTCCAACTACAAAAAGATTAAATCAAAATTTCTCAAAAGTCCCCTCTTAATGTAGCCTTTGTAATTCAAATAATGAAGATCTTAACCATCTATTTTTTTAATTGTTCTTGTAATAACCATCATTTTATCACAAGGGTATTAATGTAATTTCTATATATATTAATTTGAAAAAAATAAAATTTATAAAATTTATTTTATTTTTTTTAGATGAGTAATTTAAATTTTCATTAACTTAAATTCAAAGGTTGGGTTATGATAATTTTTGGGTACAAATTATCAAATGGGTTATAAAAGTGTGGTAGAATAAATAATATAATTATGTATAACCATGAATGTGATTTTGGAATTTATTAGATATATAATAAAGCTTATAAGAATTATTATGTTTATCCATGAGAGGATAAAATAATAATTAACCTAAGTAGATTGTCTTTTTAAGTCATGAAATATTTAAATTATGTTAACATTTGTTAATACTAATTTAAGTAAAATTATCAAGTTAACATAAAGTATTAAATTAAGGAGAACAAAATGTTACGTATGATAATGTTAAAATATATTAAAATATAATTTAAATCTTAGAATTACCATAATCTAAAATTTCATCCTTCATAAATTTGTGTTTAAATAATTATGTAAACTTAGAATAATAAAATAAATAAGTTTGGGTAAATTTTGTAATTTTTTAAAAGTTAAATAAGGGCATGTTTGCCACAACTTGTAAAGTTGGGCAAAAATGTGCAAATAGACTAAATATCCGGGTACCCGACCATGAGACAGCCCACCTTTCTTCAACCTCTAGCAACGCGATTTGGGAAGGTATTTCCATGGCCGATTTCGGTCAAATTCGAGCGCGTTTTGTGAATTTAAACATTGGGCTTTTAAGGTTAGATAAAATAGCGTCTAATATCCCAAAAATCGGGAATCAAATCCCCCCAAATCGTCCCGATTTCCCCCGAAAAGGTAACGAACACTAGAACGCGTCATTTGATTTGTTTGCCAAAATTCGAGTCGATTCGGGATTGTTTTTAGCCAAAGTTGGCACGATTGCGTAGATCTCTTGAAGGGAAATCAACCACCTATAAATAGGGCTTCACCCTTGTTCGATTTCCCATCCAATTTCAATCTTAAACGTAGACTGTCCTTAGAGAAATCTCGTGTGGTGTTTGGCAAAATTTGACCACCACGGTGCTCCTCCGTCGCCAATAGCCACACTAGGAGAGGCGCCGCCGCCGAGCCGATTTCCCCCGCGTGAACAGTAATGGGCTGAAGGTTGATGACGATGGCCTTTTGGTAATTTTTGCCATTTTTATTCATTTCGGGTATTTTATTTAATTAGGTTAATATAATAATTAATTAGGGTAATTTACTATTTAAGTGGGTAAAATATATAATTAGGAATAATAATTTATTTAATTGGGTTAAATTTTAATTAAGGTTTAAAATTGCCTATTTAAGTTAATTAAATTATGAAATGTGCATATATAGCTCATAAATGATTATGTTTATAAATAAGGGTTAAAATAAATTAATTTTGGTCAATTTATTTTAATTAGGTTGTTGATTTATGATTAAAGGAATTAGTCATAACATTATCTGACAACTGATTTATTTGGACTTAAATCAATCCAATTGAAAACCGATGCGAGTAACATTCAATTTCCGATTATGAATAACTTATCTTATTATGATTTATTTTTGTGTGAATTGGATACGCCTCGGAATCGCTATTGGGACGGAAACGAATCAAGAATCCAGTTTGTTGGTCCAGAGTGACTTTCTTCCGAACGATATTACGCCGTTCAATCGATATATTAAATCTGAGGCAAGTGGCGATTCGCTCTTGCAATTTATTGCATATTTTTCTTAATTGACAATTAATCTATTATCTTAATTAAGCTGGGATAAATATTCTTAATTTGTGTTTGAGAACTTGTGTGTTAAATTGGTGTGTAAATGAACCTTTATTATTAGATTGTATATTTGCTAGCAATGACCTTCATATATTATTATTATTATTATTATTATTATTATTATTATTATTATTATTATTATTATTATCGGGTTCTAGGTGAACTTTGGTGTGGCATTGTTGTGCATTTGGTGTGGACTTATATGCTAGTTTACACGAGTATTCATATCAATGCTATTTACCTTGCGAGGTTTAGTTGTTTCTTTATAACTTGGTATTAGGAACCGTAATACTATTGGTCATGACCTACCCTTATTCGAATATAATTGGTGGTTCACTTAGCTAGTGCCGAAATTCGGGATTCATCCCATGATATATATCTCATTGCGAGATTGACGTGGATTAAAAGCTGTAACATAAATGCACGTTTTCGAATTAAAAAAGATAAGTGCCGTTTTGCACATAATTAATATACCATTGGGTGAGAAATACAACGTGGAACCCACCGACTCTCTTGTTCAAAGTAAGCCCCCTTTTCAATCTGGATTCGCATTATGCGATGAGGCTGGTCGATGACCCAAATATTCAACGATGCATTTTCAAAACTTTGTGTGATAAATATAATATTCCCAAACAAATTCATTTAATTCCCATAAGACTCATTTCGGTTGAAGTCTTCTCTTGAAGCATATCTATTTCTATCGTTTCAGTGAGAGTATCCGAGTTATGTATCATCTATCGACTATTATTCGAGAGACAATGATAATAATTGGATACAATCACAAGAATCATTCTATTTGCACCCTTGTGTAGTCTTTCTTTAGATTGACCAACATTTCTTTTTCCTTGCATGGTTGGCTACTGTCATCCGTCCTATGCGGCATATCAGTGGTTGGTCTCTGACACCTTGAAGTAAAAAATCGAAGACAAAGGCTTGCAGTTGAAGTTTAGTTTGAAGAATTTTCAAGATTGTTTAAATATAAAATTTAATTTTCTAATTAATGTAATAGGTGAAGTTGCTATATCCTAGTCATGTAATTAGGATTTATTTAAAGTCTTTTGCTGTAATTTCAATATTGTTTGTAAACTGTCTTTCTTAATTTATGAGAGGAATTTATAATAACAGATTGAGTTTTCTTTATACAAAGTCTTCCACTATTTACTCTTTTATTATTCAATGTTCATTTATTTAATCTTAATTGTTCCGATTAAAGGCTTGAGTGGCTTTGGACTATAAAGTCTGAGGTCACTGGCGTGTGGCACTACCTACGTAAGTCGGGGGTGTTACAGTTCCTTTACCTAGAAGATGATTACGAATCTTGAAAATAAATGAATTGTTCATTCTTCCTCCAATTTACACCGGAGTTCTTAACTAATTTTGAGTATTTTGAAAACTCAAACACCTCACATGAACCAATATTATTCTTATGGTTGACTATTTGTAATCACCGTAACACAATAAATTTTCAAAAAAAATGATTTTAATCAAACTACCTCCCTCTCAGATTAAGCATACTTGCAATTTCAAAATTGGATCATTTCAACCTCTTCCCTTCCCACACCTTTTAAGCCCTCCAATAAACGGAACGTAACTCGTACTACTAATAGTACTTGGAAAAACCCCACATGATTGTGCTAAGTTCAATTTTGATGGATCTAAAAAACTAGAAAATTCATCATACATTGGAGACTTATTTCGTAACAATAATGGCGGGATTATTTCCATTCACCGCAAACGAATTCCGGATACCACTATTCTACAAATTGAAACATATGCAACTTTGTAAGGCATTCGCCAATCGATAAGCCTTCACATAAAACAATTAGTTATAGAATGTGACAATTTCGTCATCATTAACTCTATCAAGGGTACATGGAGAATTCCTTGGGAAATACATACCATTATTGTTGACATTACTATGTAACTTTCTTCCTTTGATGCTATACAAGTACATCAATGTTTCAGAGAAGCAAATCATGCAACAGATTTCCATGCTACTCAAGACATTAATCCATCAGGATTCCAAAGGATTCAGTGGATCTTTTCATCCTTTGCACTTATTGGACAAGATTTGTCTGAGTCCTGATATGAGTTCTTCAGTCTGAACTTTTGTTATGATAATTTATGTATAAATTTTGTAATGATCATCCATTGTGATGATTTAGGATTGTCTTTCTAATCTACAAGGGGTCCTAGTGTTACCTTGTATAAAAGAAAAGAATCTAAAAACTTATTTATTAAAAACGTTATGATTAGCCTGACATTTTGCTTACAAAATGAATAAATGCATTTAATGAAAATTGTAAAGTTTTTTGTGATATATCACAAATAGAAGGTATTCTTACATAGTAGAAAAAATACCTAAATCATCACAACAAATGATTTTTACAAGCGTCTTGCAAGCAAGTTCAAGACGGGAGTTTCGATTTATGTAAGTGTGATAGTAGAAGTTGCTCTCGAGGAAGATCTGGTGCAATGTAAGCCATTATGTTTCTCCGAAGTAGTATAGGTGAAACGTTTGTTGTGGCCAAGAAATTTGTGGCCATGTTGTTTTCCCTGTAACAGTGAGTAATTCCAAATCAGACAAACTCTCGTAGAAGCATTGAAATTTCAAAGATAATAGTTCTAATTTTCCATGGTATTTTTCACATGCTATTAAAGGTATTTTTCAAATACCTCTAATTGCATGTATAACCGATATATTGTCTCCCTCATAGATCAAATACCTGATATTGAGTGAAATCGCCCTCCGAATACCTTCCAGTGCTATATATGCCTCAACTTTTAGAGGAGAGGAACATATGATCTGCTTTCTATCTAAAAGACAACCTCCCCTATGTGATTACGAATAATGATGCCAATATGAATGGAAAAGTTGTGTTTTACAGAAGCATTGAAATTTAATTTTGTCCATTGTGGCACCGGTTTATTCCAACAACTAGTTCTCTTTTTCATTTTGTTATCACGCTTGCTAGTTCTAGTTTGAGGTTCTAAGACAAAAGCTATCCACTCTTTATATTCGATTAATGTTAATAACCAAGGTTGGGAGGGATGGATTGTCCATTCCTAAAAATAATGGAGTTTCTATATTTCTAAATATTCCACCGGAAGAGCATAATGTGTATATTAGTATTAATGTTTCGGAAGAAACTCATGTTAGTACAAAAAACCCCACAAGATTGTATCGAGTAGCTATTTCCAATTAGTATCTGAAGAATTTGAATTTAATCTAGCGTGAATGGGCATTCAAAAAATAAGTGATTTGAATCTTCATCAGTCATATTACAAAGAACGCATTGTGAGGGTACCATTGAGAAGTGTTCGTTCAGCCTCTCAGATGTGAAAAGTGAATGGACTATTCCCCTCCCTTGCAAGGCGGCAACCCATACGTCTTCCTTTTTTATAAATCTACCCGTAAAAAGTAAAAATAGAGAAAACCACCCTTATTCATGATACGTTTTTAAAAAATATATCATGATATGTTTTTAAACGAATTTTTTTATTTATTTTTATATTAGCTTAAAATTAATTAGTTTTCCTATTTGTATAACAATTTTTTGTAATATGAGACCATATATTTTATTATTGATTTATTTGTGTAATAGAAAATGATTTTTCATAATGTTATAGGATATTAATACATAAAATAAGAATCAAACTAAATATAATATGGTCAATCCAGTCCGGACAAGAAAAAATTTGGTTTGAACTTGAACAAACCAAAAATCGAAAATTTAAAATGTATGGACTACATACCGGTCCGGGCATTTTCGGTTTGGTCCGAATTTCCGGTCCGATCCAATTATGCACACCGTTATATATTAGCAAATTTTTTAATTAGTAATCATGCAATTTCATTTTTTACACCTTCCTATTCTTAGTGTAGGTAAATTGGATTGGATGGATTCAAGGTGGAGTTTCAATTTTAAATCCAGATCCAAATGTGAATCCACTTTCCAATTTCTGTTTGCTTAATTAAATAACAGAGATTAAGAGAGTATTTCATGGAAGGAAGTCAACCAACAATTCATCAACAAATACTAAAAACCGGTGGCGATGAGCGTGCTCAACAACTCCATCGTCGAAGCTGCCCGACACAACCACCGAACCACATTTGTTCTCGTCCTCCTTTCCTATGGCTTGCTCTCCCACATCTGCATATTCTCCCACTCAGACTCCTCCTACCGCTTCTTGCGACGTCAAATCTAGCCATCTTCATCGTTTTCAAACGCCTCCTTACAATCATCGTCAAATCTGTTGAGCCTCAACAACATGGCTCCTTCTCGTCTTCTTCCTCGTACCGCCCATATCCAACCATCTAATGTACATTCTTTTTGAATTCCTTGTTTTTGATAGTAACAAACATACAACTAACATGTGCATCGAGTGTTTCAGGAATCAATAAGTATGTCACAAGGAACAAACGACGACATGGTTTCGACGAGGGAACACAAGGTCTTTTAGGCATATCGTTACCTCGGAGGGAACAATGATGCGAACACCCCCTGAAGTGTCGTTGCAATCGCAGGATTTTCGTCTCCTCAAGCTTGTAGTCGATTCTTCTCTTGCGTAGCCAAAGAGATGGCTTTCTTGAAGGTGCATGACAGGCCAAACTGATGGCCAAAACTCATCCAAAGAGATGGACGTGGGGATCAACGTGATGATCACGAGATACCGAAGATACGGTGTTTGATTGCTCGAAGCGACGAGCTACGTGATAGTTAGATCCGGGGGATCGTAGGGAAGATGCAAGGGATTTTGGAAAGGAGTATGACTAAACTTAATTCTCGAAATCTGCATAACATAACAAACTAGGGTTTTCAAGCTTAAATAGCTACATAGAAATACTAATAAAAAGTCTTACGAAACAAAAAACAAAATGGAAACACGAAACAGAATCCCAGCCCACAATCCGCGAGCGCGGTTTGTTTTCTGCGGGCGCAGTTTGTTTTCTACGGGCGCGGTTTGAATTCCGCTGGCGCAGTTTGAATTCTGCTGGCGCGGTTTGGGCCCAGTAGACAGCCCTCCTCAGTATCAAAAACCGCGGGCACGGGAGTGGCTTCCGCGGTCGCGGAAATCCTTCTGTAAACTTCATCAGTGTTGAATCCGTGGGCACGGATGTGGCTTCTGCGGGCGCGGAAAACCTTCTGTAAAGTGGTCTTCATCAGCGATGAATCCGCGGGCGCAAATGTGGCTTCTGCGGGCGCGGAAACCCTTTTGTAAAGTGGCTGAGGCGGGACCCCACCCAATCCTTCATAGGTCAAGAGAAGGACCCATTTAGGACTAGATGAACCTGAGTCACTCGCGTAAGCCCGAGAGACTAAGGATTGAGTCGCGCGTTCCATTGCCCTTGCGCGAGCTCTTGTTATCGGGCCATTCGAGCGCACCCCCATTGTTTTCTCTTCGTCTTTCTCCGTCATCGAGGGGGTCATGGAGCTATCAATCTCCCCTTCTTGGTAGCGAAGCGTCCCCGCTTCGTCCTCGTCGTCAAAAGCAGGAGGCGTATAAGGAGAAAGATCAACGACGTTGAAAGTAGGATGCGCACCATAGTCATCGGGTAAATCCAAGCGGTAGGCGTTGGCCCCAAGGCGTTATAGCACCTGGAAAGGACCATCACCTCTTGCATCCAGCTTGTGACGTCGTTTCAATGGAAAGCGTTCCTTGCGCAAGTGCAGCCAAACCAAGTCGCCTGGCTCATAGGCAACCGGACGTCGGTTTTTGTTGCGTTGCGCAGCTATCTGCTCGGACCTCCGCTCCAGCTGCAAAAGAGAAGCCACTACAGGGGGTAAATCAACAAGATCTTTAACATTTAAAAGACAGGCGAAAGGAACAAGTAAAAAGCAAGGAAGACGTCCCTGAATGATTGGAGAGACATCCCGAGACCTAGCCAATAGAAGCCAGTTTTCACAAGATCCTTGAATGCCGTTTTGAGCTGGCTTAGGGGGCTGTTTTGTTGCTGATTTTTGTGGCTTCTCACGGCCAGCTGAGGGCAGTGTTTGTCCCTTGGCTTGTTCAAGTGCCTTGACTCGGTTCCTTTCAACTTGATCGTGCATAATCTCCTGAGGGCTCATAGAAAGCAATGTTACCTTTCTTCCATTGTGCATGAGGACATAGTTGTTGAGGAATCCATCATGAAGAGCTTTCTTGTCAAATTTCCAAGGTCGCCCTAAGAGAAGATGAGTTGCATCCATGGGTACTACGTCACAAAGCACCGAATCCTTATAATGACCAATGCTGAAATTTATTGTGCATTATTGCTTCACAACATTGGAATCATCACCCTCGGAGATCCATTATAGACTATAGGGTTGTGGGTGCGGAGTTGTATCGAACTTGAAGTGTGTGATCACCTTTTCATCGATGATATTGCAACAACTTCCACCATCTATAATGACAATCAAAGAAGCACCCTAGACCACACACTTAGTATGAAACAAATTTTCATGTTGGTCAAGTAAGGTACCTTCTTTGGCGGTAAGAACGCGGCGTGTAAACAAGCTAAGAGGCACGTTGCCTTGCGCATCCATAGGGCCACATATGTAGCCGTCCAAGCCCTCCTCCTCCTCATGGTCGTAGGTGTCAAATACCGGCCCAACTTCGGAGGTGTCCTCGTCAAAAGACTCGTAGCCGGAGGTGTTTGAGAAGAGGACGCGCTTGTTGTTGGGGCAGTCCCGCTGTATGTGGCCATGCCCTTGGCACTTAAAACAGACCTTGTCCCTTGCCCTATCATCGGAAAGAGGCGCTCGACGCTGCGGTGGCTCGTTGATGCGCGCCGGTGTGTTGCTTGGCCGAGTGGCCGGCGTTGTAGTCGCGGGAGCGGACTGCGAAGAGGAGTGCACATTAGAATCAAACGAACCTGAATTAGGGGAGGGAGCATACCTTGTATTAGGGTGATACCAAGACGCTCTCTTAGCCGCTTGAGTCTGCGACCATATCTCTTGTGCCGTATGTGCGCACTTTTGGAGGTCTCGTATGTTAAGCACCCAAAGTTGATTTCTAATAGGCTCATGCAGGCCACGAAGGAACATACTCTGAACATCCTTGTCAGTGTGATGGATACCTGCCTTATGGGACAACTCTTCAGGTTTAGCATAAAAATCAAGGGGAGAACGGTTACCTTGGGCCGTTAGTTGTATCTTGAGGCGTATTTCGGAAGTAAAGTCCTCGGGGACATACTTCTTTCTCATGATCCACAAAAAATGGCACCACAAAGTGACTGGACGCTCATGGCGACGCTCAAGGTCAGTTCGGAAATGATGCCACCAAGCCTTGGCGACGCCGTCGAAGTGCAAAGTGGCGGTTTCAACCTGTTCTTCTTCCGGGTAGCGATAATGATCCAAAATATACTCCGTGGACTGCTGCCAGTCAAGAAACTTAATGGGATCAAATTCACCAAAAACTTTTGGAAGTTTTACCTTAATGTCGGGGCAACGCGGTCCATGGCGCCCAGGGCTCGGCCGGTGTCTGTCCAGTGTGTGTCGGCGGTTGCCGCGACGCACGGGGCGCATCTTCTCCTGGCGTTCCAACTCATACGCCTCATAGTCATCAAATCTGTCCCGGGAGTAGTCCGAGGCACTGCGGTGGCCCATAGAATGAGAGTAGCTTGTCGTAGGAAACTCCATAGTACCTATACAAAGCATACAACACAAGGAGTAAGTTGTACCAAGCAAAAGAACAAGTGCAAGCCAAGTCCTTGCCTCAAAAGTGAACCAAGAAATTATCCGCTAAGCGTACTAATTTTGGTTGCTCGTGAGGAGCGAGAGGCTTGAACGGAAGGCAACAAAGCAAGAACTAGCAAATCAAGTCCCAAACAACACACAAATTCCCAAGTTCAAGCAGATCAAATCAAGTTTCTTAGAATTAATCACAAGAGAGTTGAAAATATTGCCCTTTTCAATGAGAGTTGCGTAGAGACATGAAAGGAGTGAAGATGGAGTATGGCCGTATGGTGCATTCTCTTGCCTTTTTTTGTTTTTTTTTGCTTCCGTCTTCCCAAACTTTTTTTTGTTTGATGGAAGGTGAGAATTGTATTTTTGTTTTTGTTTATACGGCCATACTGTTTTTTATTTTTTTTGATTTGATTTATAATCCTACAAGAAAAAACCACACAAGCAAGTGCAAGAGAAAGAAGGAAGAGACGTATGCAACTATGAGGGAATAAGATCTAACAACTAGTTTAGCAATTAATCCAAAGATGAAGCAAGAAGTAATCAAACAAATAAACAAGGAAATCAACTTATACAAATAAGGGAACAAGATATTGCTAGAAGGAGAGATTTAAGGAAAATTGAAAGTCAAAGATTACTCTTACTTGAGAATAACCAAAACCTAAAGGAAATTAGGGTAAGCAGGCCATGAGAGATAGGGTGGCGGACGGTGGTGGTGGTGGCGGAATGATGGTGGTGTTCACGACGGTAGGGTATCCGGCAAGTGGTGGTGGGAAAAAAACATTTGGGCTTGGAAGCGGAAAATTGTCAAGGAATCACAATAAGAGAGAAGATACAAACTTAGCTTGGATAGGCTCTGATGCCAGTTGATGCGAACAACCCCTGAAGTGTCGTTGCAATCGCAGGATCTTCGTCTCCTCAAGCTTGTAGTCGATTCTCCTCTTGCGTAGCCAAACAGATGGCTTTCTTGAAGGTGCGTGACAGGCCAAAGTGATGACCAAAACTCGTCCAAAGAGATGGACGTGGGGATCAATGTGATGATCGCGAGATACCGAAGAGACGGTGTTTGATTGCTCAAAGCGACGAGCTATGGGATAGTTAGATCCGGGGGATCGTAGGGAAGACGCAAGGAACTTTGGAAAGGAGTATGACTCAACTTAATTCTCAAAATCTGCATAACATAACAAACTAGGGGTTCTAGCTTAAATAGCTACTTAGAAATACTAATAAAAAGTCTTACGAAACAAAACACAAAACAAAAACACGAAACAGAATCCCGGCCCACAATCTGCGGGCGCGGTTTGAATTCCGCTGGCGCGGTTTGGGCCCAGTAGACAGCCCTCCTCAATATCAAAAACCGTGGACGCGGAAGTGGCTTCCGCAGTCGCAGAAATCCTTCTGTAAAATTCATCAATGTTGAATCCGTGGGCGCGGATGTGGCTTTTGCGGGCGCGGAAAACCTTCTGTAAAGTGGTCTTCATCAGCGATGAATCCGCGGGCGCGATTGTGGCTTCCGCGGGCGCGGAAACCCTTCTATAAAGTGGCTGAGGCGGGACCTCACCCAATCCTTCATAGGTCAAGAGAAGGACCCATTTAGGACTAGATGAACCCGAGTCACTCGCGTAAGCCCGGGAGACTAAGGATTGAGTCATGCGTTCCATTGCCCTTGCGCGAGCTCTTGTTATCGGGCCATTCGAGCGCACCCACATTGCTTCCTCTTTGTCCTTCGCCGTCATCGAGAGGGTCATGGAGCTATCAAACAATGTTGCTCATACATTGATGATTGCATCTACCAAAAAGGAAACTTATGATGTTGGAAGATCTCATCATATATGAAATGCGATTGTGATCTAAAGACTTGGAAGATTGTGTTTCTAGGGTTGTTGGGAAGATATGGAAAAAAGATTAATGCATCTTATCTTTTAGAGTTATTCTAGGATAGTTTTTTCTAGGTAATTCTTTATGGTTAAGATGTTATCTTTTATGGTTAGGGAAGAATATTTCCATACTGGGAAAGTTTGGAAAAGATATTGTCTGATTCTAGGGTTTCGGGTAAGGACATATTGAAGTGGATTGATCATTTACAGGGTGTGGACTTTGAGTAGTCATTCTGGTGCAAGCAAGTGAGGTTGTTTACGAAGTCTTTAAAGTTGAGTTCAAGTTCATTCATGGTAAAAGTGATTCAAGACTAGGTGAGAAGTCTAGGGTTTGAAGTCCGAGCTACACGTGTAATCGAACAAGAAATTACTAAGACAAGTAGACCTCTTCAAGATCCTCTCAAGCGAGAAGCTTAAAGGTAGTGGTTTTTCCGTGATTAGTTATTTGACTAATTGAGGTTTCCACTTTAAGTCGTGAGTATTTCATTTCATATTTCTTGTGTTTTATTCCGATGCATATTCTGTGGGAAAAAAGTCTTTGTTCCATCAGACGTAACACTAACGATCCAATAATTGGTATCAGAGTTTGGTCTCTAGATTGTGTTTGTTAAGTCTTTGCATGAAAGATGTCTTCAAGCATGAAAACCAGTGACTTGTTTTGGAAGCCACTTATTCTGAAGGCTAATGAGTATGACTGGTAGGTGGAACAAATTGAATCTCACATTTTCTCACTCAATGGTCAGATCTAGAGTATCATTAAGATTGGTCCAATCCCTATTCCTAATACGAAGGATCCAACCAAAGCCAAAGCAAGGGTTGACTATGATGATGTGAACTGGAATATAATTGAGAAAACCAACATAGCCAAAAAAAATCTTCATATGGCTTTGCTCCCTGCTGATCATAAGAAAGTTATTTGCTACAAGAGTGCTAAAGAAATATGAGATGTCGTGAAGCACCTACATGAAGGAAATGAAGATGTTAAGAAAAATCAGATTCTTTCCCTAATGAATGTATATGATCATATTCCCCAAGGAAAGAATGAATACATCCAAGACTTTTACTCTCGCTTCCAGGGTACTGTTGGTCAACTGGAATTCCTTGGCGAAAAACTTATTGACTAGAAATTCACTCATCACTTCATGCAAGGTCTGAGTCCAAAGCATGATGCTATTTCCCTTTCTCTCCGTGATCAAACTGATATCAAGTCTCTCACCAAAAAGGAACTTGTTCATGAACTAGAAAGCAATGCTATTGTAAAACAATCCAAGATGGATCGAAAGGATCAGAGAAGGCTCAAAGCATTGCCTTGAAGGTAGAGAAAAACTTTGATCTATCTCAAATTGAAGATGATGATGAAGATGATGTTGAAGATGGTGATGAAGATATTGCCCTTATCACTAGAGCAATGAAAAGAACCTGGTCTCAAAGCAAAGGTTCCAATTGTTCCTCAAAAGGGAACAAAGACCTGAAAGATGTCGTCTGTTATCATTGTTAAAACAAGGGACACTTTCCTAAGAACTACTTCAAGAAGAAAGCTGGTATTCCTCTAGTTTGAGAAGAAAAGCAGGGTATGGTTGCTACTTGGGGTGAATCTAATTCGGATGATGATGATACTACTCACTCCAAGGATCTATCCTTGATGGAGAATGGTAGTATGTCAAAATCTGATGAATGTGATCACTCATCCAAGATGTCATGTCTCATGGCTGAAGGTAGCTCTATTGACTGAGGTAAATGATTTTGAAATTCTTGCCAAATTAAAAAATAAGTCAAAAGACCAAGTTATTGCTCTTATTAAAAAACTTGATCAAGAGAACAATGATTTCATTGAGCAACTTGAAGAAATAGATGACCCTATTTCCGATCAAATTGATGACAACAAAGGTTGGGCTGAGAATGTCACCAATCTACAGAACATATCATCTTCTTCTTCAAGTAAATGTGAAGAATGTCCTAAGCTCACTAAAAAGAGTAGCTCACTAGAAAACTCTATTTTCTCCTTAGAATCTAAAAATTTGATGTTAAAACCAAGCAATGCTAATTTGTCTAGTGATCTAGAAGAGTCAAGGGATAACGATGAACATAAATAGAAAGCCTGGATAGATGAGTTTGTTGCACCCAAGGTTGAAAATGAGAAGGGTAACTCCTCTAAGAAATGTGTGCCTTGTTTTGATATTAGTTATATAAGTAAGACTTATGTTGATGATGCTAAGAAAGACATTTCTAATGTCGAGGGAAAGTGACCAGTAAAAGAATATTGTGCGAGTTCCTCCAAAGGGAACGATCACAATGCTCAGAAAACTGGTTGTGAAAATTCGATTGAAGAGAACAAACCTTGGTACCATGGACAGAAGGCTCACTCCAAATGGATGAAACAAGCACATAATAATCAGGCCCACGCACATTGATTTTCAATCAAGAATTGCTCACAGCCCCATTTGGCCAGGTCAAAGCAAAAGCGTTGACATTAAGTGTCACATAGTTTATTGGTACTGTGGCAAGGCAGGGCATTACAAACAAGAGTGCTATCTCAAAAATCACAATAAGGAAAAAACACTTATTGCTCTAGGTAATCAAAATAAGAGTCCTGCTAAGACTAAGTATGTTGCTCCTAACCCTGTAAACCTAAGCCTAAATGGGTTCGTAAAAACTAATCTCTTCAACTCAGGAAGAAGCACTACTACAAACAAGACCTAATGAAGCGGTTGAAACCGCTACAATAGGGCAAAAAACCGCTGCATTAGACCTAATGTAGCGGTTTTGACCGCTCATCTGCTCGCGTTGCATTAGGTCTTTTGCAGCGTTTATTTTATACTTTGCAGCGGTTTTGAGTCATTGGTTAACAATCGCTTCATTAGGATAGACAACCGCTGGTCTATTACAAATGCAGCGGTTAATTTGCAGCGATTTTACTCACTATTTGCAGCGGTTGCCTCCAAATATTGCAGTAGTTGTTAAAGCAAATGAACTGCTTTAATAAAGGTTTTGCATCGGTTTTTGTACTCCACAAGCAACGGTTGTTGTCTATTGTTTATAACCGTTTCATATAATATACACATATTTGGCCAAATTAATTACTAGCTACTATATATATTTTTCATATTAAAAAACAAATATGTGAACCAATATTTCATTCAGTAATAATACATTTGTTGGTTAAATATACGATTGCAACCAAGTTAGAGCTAAAGCTAATATACCAAAACAATGCACCAACATTCGGAGTATCATTACAAAAAATATAGACTAATTAATCCTCTAACCATTGTGGTCTTGTACAAATAAATCAGAAACCTGCAAAGAAGAAGAAATAGCAAAACTTAGATTAAAAGTGATATAGGCATGAAATTATATATTCAAACAACCAAGCTCTCTAAAAGGAATCACATGTTCAAACAACAACAATGGAATAAAAATATTTAAAGCAAGGAAAGTGGGAAAACCTCTCTAAAGCTGCAGATAGTGTAATTACGGCTAAAAGAAGTGTTACACATTTATATCATTCCAAGCCTAACTCAAAAATATATTATATGACAAAGATGTCCTAATCACTCAATTTGCATTGTTAGAGCAAGAATTATTAGAACAACCTCTTAAACTCCATTCACTTGTGATTGTTGAGACAAGCAAACAAGTCCTAAAATGAATGTCCAACTTCACCTTTTCTTTACACACAACACAATCTTAAAAAAAATACTGGAAGTAATAAATGCTCTTAAAATGTGCCAACAATCTTAGTCATTGCAGGGAAGAAACTCGACAACAAATTCACAAAATTAGTACTAAATAATACACACTAATTTTACAACAGTAACAGTATAATACTACATAAAACTGAACTCTGAGAACAGAAGAGGATTTGTGAAAGTAATTAAAGGAGGGATTTTATTTATTATACAGGTTTGGAGGGCTCAAGGATGGAAGCCATCCTGATGGGCTCTTCAACAAGTAGTGAAGAATGCATCTTGAAGCTGTTTTAGTGATGAACTGAAATGAAGATTGGAATTGGAGCTGATTTCAGGAGGAAAAGGGCAAGAATTGCATACTGCAGAAAGTTAATTAATAATTTTCAACAGGAGGAAAAGGGCAAGAATTGCATCCTGATGAGCCCTCCTTGCCAGGTGTTGGATTATTATTTAATTCTCTGCAGAAAGTTAATTAATAATCCAACATTTTTTTTAGACCAACATTAATAATCCACTACATAGTTGCTTGTTAAGTTGTAAATATATTCAGGTTGCAGTAGCACTCAACCTCTTCATCAACTGCTGTCAGATGGTTTTTACTCAATGGCGCAGAAAATGAAACAGATGAGGCTTATATATGCTGATGGTGTCTCTAATAGATCAATGTTAAAGCAATGGATGAGAAAGAGGTGGAAGTGAAGAAGCTTGGTTTTAGTGGTGGCACTACCCTATTTCTCCTTTTGCTGCTGTATTCCTCTGAAATAATCCAACACCATGTATAGATTATGTGTTTTTAATGCTACACAACAATCGTGTGATGTGTTTTTTTGTTAAACTCAGACTATCTTTACATGCTCTTTGCGCTTTTAAGATTTAAAATCTAATGCTTCAAGCAGTTGCATACCATTTATGTTTGCAGAATAACAGTATTCAGTAACCATGGAAAAGCAACAAACAAAGAAGTAACAATTCCATTTAATTTAAGCAAGGCAGGTTTAGGTGAAGAGGGCTTAATTCCTACTTGATCTTCTAATTTTAGCAGTCAAAACAAACTAAATATGGGCTGACCAGATGTTCTAAATAGAATCTCCCTCGCTCCTAGTGGTGAACTACAAGAACCATAAAAAAAAGTCTAGTTTCTCTACCCTCTCACCTCCCTCGCCCATGGAATGACCCTGAAATACTGAACCAAAGTTTTACCAAAGTTTTAACCAAATCAGTATTTCCTGATATTGTTAAATCAGTATTTCCTGAATTCAGATGATGGTTGTGGTTACTTGTGCAGACACTTATAACCAAAGTTTTACCAGTGAGTGGACTATACGACACTTTAGTTCCAATAGTCGACAAGCCTATGGACAAGGTGACACTGAAACGAAGCCGAAAATAATCCGTATGCAAAACAAAATGAAACCTTGATTTCAATCCCGACTCACGAGACACCGAAAATACCAAAATAATAAGCAATGATATAGCCTCTAAACTTAACACGTACCTAATCAGAGCACTGGCGGTGGAGCAATGAAGCAACAACACCCACGCAGCAAAACTCCTCCATTCTCAACAGCCATCACAGGAAATAAAAAACTCAGATTATCATCACAATCATAGGCACTAAGGAAATTCTGCAAACACAACAAGAGTAATATTACAAATCAATGTATGACAGAGCAGCAATTACAACATACACATCGGTTACTTTGAGAATTAGCATAACTTATATGAGAATTAGCATCAAGTTACTTTGAGCTTCCTTTACAACTATACGAGAAAAGGCTCGGGTTTGAAAGATACAATCCATTGTGTTAACAGTTTCTGGAGCAATGTGCACAACGTGTGATTTGACAGAAAATTTCCAAGCTATTTTTCTCAATAAAACTAAGTCAGAAAGCTGCTTCAAGTAAGTCAGAAAGCTTCAAGTAATGCTTCAAGTAAGCTGATTCAAGTAAGTCAGAAAGCTTCAAGTAATGCTCCAGAAACTGTTAACACAGTGGATTGTGTTAACACAGTGGATTTAACAATTTCTGAAATTTTTTACCTGACTTACTTGAAGCTTTCCAAGCTATTTTTCTCAATAAAACTAAGTCAGAAACTGTTAAATCTACAAAAGACAGGTGTTGTTCAATTTCAGCCATTTAACCCCCAAGCTATTTTGTTTTCATGTTCAATTTCAGCCATTTAATAAAACTTGAAGCTTTCCAAGCTATTTTTTATGACATTGATTATGATCCTTTTGTTTTCCTGTTCATTTTCAGCCATTTAACCCCCAAAAAAGACAAGTGCTGCCAAAAACCCCTCCATTCTCAACAGCTATCACATGAAATAAAAAACTCAGATTATCATCACAATCATAGGCACTAAAATTCTGCAAACACAACAAGAGTAATATTACAAATCAATGTATGACAGAGCAGCAATTACAACATACACATCAGTTATGCAGAAACCCATATGCTTTTTTATCTCAGGGCCAAAGATACTGGAGACATTAAACATTTGGCTATACAATAAGTATGACATATTTTTCCCAGCAGATTGGCCAATGCCCAGATCATCAGCATCTTGTTGACCCCTTATTTGGGACAAAAACCCTAAAAATAACAAACACCCACAAACCACCTAACAAACGAGGAGGCAACAAAGGCAAATTTGGGAGAACAATACCTTCGATTTCAAGTCGACTACCGGTTCAAGTCGATTGAACACCAACTCGGGATTATCCTTCGAATTCAGCACATGCAGGACGAGCATCACCCTAACCAGCCATTCCAAATAAATGGCCTTCTTCTTCTAATTTGAGAACGCAAGCCACCAAATCGATTGAGATCCCTTCCAATTTCAAAGTTCAAAGATTAAATCGATTGAGAACACAAGCCACCAAAACGAGCATCACCCTAACCAAATCGAAGAAACTCCATCGCTTCAAAGTACAGTATTTTGTTTCCAGTTTAGGTTTAAGTATTTTTGGCAAAAATAAACTGGGAAGAGAATAATAATAGAACAAATGAGGCCCATTGTCCCATTTATTCGTCAATATTTAAAAATCACCCTAAAAAAAATTTGTTTAGGATTTTGACCCCAATCCTTTACTCACACCTGAATTCACGCTCTCTCTCCTCCCACATTTCACCTTTCCAAATCTGGCCACCATTGTCCGATCCATTCCGTTTCCATCGGCCTCCATGCTTCCTCTCTTCCACGACAACCGTCGGCGCCTTTCTCCGTCGCACTCAACAAGGACTCCATCTCCGCCTCTTCGTCTTCGGCTTCCCCGACAACCTCCAGATCTGCCTCCTCCTCCTCCCTCTCTCTGTTAATGGATTTTACTCCCAAAATGGCCCCGGAAAATCGAAGTTGGAGCGAATCCGACAAGAGGACAAGTTGTCAAGCTTCCTCCAACTCTTTCGGTTAATTCTTCTCGGTGACCTCCAAATCTGTCACCGCCTTGCTTGCTCTTCACCGACGATGACCGATGTCGCCTCCTTATCTCCCTTCCAGATCAGGCAATGTATGCAATCATCAACGACTTCCTCTTCTTGCTACCATTTCAGGTAAACTGACCAACTGATTCTGCAATTTATGTCCTAATTTGGTAAATAAAATTGTTTTATTAAGTGATTATGTGTTGTTTTAGTTTAGGTTTCCGAATTAGTTTAATGGTAGGCATTTAGGAACAATTTCCAGCTAAATGGATGATAGTGGAGTTTTTTTTTAATGATATTAACTAGATCCTTTCTTATTTGACTAGGCATTAAGAACATTTTGAATTGTGTTTGATGTATCGTCTGTAGGTGTATGTGAAAAGGTCTGAACGAGGGAAATATTATTGTGCAAGTGCATTTGACTGTTAGGTTATTCTGGATTTTCATGTGTCATGTACATGGTTCTAGGATAGATTTTCATGTAGTGGCCAAGCTTGAAAACACACTTGTTGATGCTGCTGAAGAAGGCAGTGAACTTGATGCTAGCCACTACTAAAGAAGCTGCTGGAGAGGATGAGTAGCATCTTTGCGGGGTCTATTTTCGTGTTAGTCTAGTCTTGCTTGTCTGTTTGCTCAAAAAACTATGGCCAAACCATTAAAATAATATTATTGACTTGACTTTCCAAGTCTTTCTTTTGTGTGGTAGTATTGTTAAGACTAATATTAGCTTGAGCTATATTAAACATCTGAGTTTGTGAATATCTTTGTGTGCTTTGATAGCTCCTTAATCAATAAGAAGATTGGTAATATTAAACACCTAAATCCTTATTTCTACTGGTTGAATCATTGCCAAGAGCTGTGAAAATGGAATGACCAGAGAGTTCATATTGACACGTGTTTTGAAAAGTCAACAGTCTAGCATATTGGTTAAACAATGGATTGTATAAATATTGTCCTAGAGAGGCAATTATGTACATTGTTGGGACATATGTCTCCCTAGTAGATAACTAGAGCAAAATTTGCTGCAACAGTTTCCCTCCTTATCTCATAATCTTCAGAAAGCATATGTTTTTTTGTCTTTTATTAATTCTGGGCAGCAAGTGTTCATTTGATGTCAATACATGTGAACCATTCTCTTGTATGTAATTTGAATTGTCACTGACCTATAAGTTTCTTATACTCTTGCAGGGTCATTTCTGGCTGGATTTAAAGCTTCTTGACCAACTTAAAAGGTCAAACTATTAATATCCTTCTCAACAAACTCTTTCAGCAGTCTTGTAGTCCTCTTGCAGAGACTTCAAGGGCTTAAACCTGCATTGCTTTCAGTCTATTTTGCTAACTGCCACAAGCGCCCTTAAATATAGTAAAATACTATTGCAGCACAGTCAAGGTCTGTGGGTATGCCATCTCAAAGCGAGTAGGTATGCCCCGGCAGCTCCTCTGGATTGCCTTGGTGGATCTTTTCATTTGTGAGTATGTAAATGCTAGGCCTTGATCACAGACGGTGTGTTGGCCCTGGCACGAAACAAAGGGTGCAAATAAGAGACTCTAGGAAACTAAGCATTCGCTCTTATGTCTGACATAATGGTACTTGTTGATGAGTTAATAGGGTGGATTGAAACGATAAGGGAGCTTACATGTATCATCAGTTTACGGTAATTTGATTCTTTTCATTGTAAGTTTATTTGCTTGAAAATTGTGGCTCTTCTAGTTATTAATGTGTTCAAGTAGCTAATATAATTTCATTATTTAGTCTTACTGATTATAACTGGATTATAACCAAATTATTACTGATGTTCAGCATTTCATTTTTTGTCACTTTCTAATGCGTGTACTTTTCTGTATTATGTGTAGAACGTCGACAAAATCCCATTGGTCAAGTCTCCTGTTTTGGTAATCCATGTAAGTCCCTACACTTTAGTTGATTCCATGTGTGTCTAGTTTTTCTGTTTCATGGAGCTAAATTATCAGGTCATGTCTCCTCCGCCTCCATTGTGTTCTTTCTAGATGCTACCGTGTAGTGTTTGAAAATGATGAACCTTCAAGTTCTTTCTAGTTTTTTAATTTTCAGAGCCCATACCAACCAAAACATGGAGTTTGTTTTGGGACCTTATTTGTGTGCAACTGCAAACTTCACTTATTATTCTTGCTTGCTTGCTCCTATGCAAATCCACATTTGCATGTGAATTTTCTGTATCCACTCTCAAATTAGATTTTACATGTAAAATAGAGAATGGTAAAACTAGTGCTGCTACTCTCTTGGATTTAAATTATTCTCTTTTTTTTTTACTAAAAGTTGGATCAACCTAGAATTTTTCTACTAAAAGATTACTTCTTTCCTGGTTCTGTTTTGGGTTATGTAATCTAGGTTGCACATTGTACATATTAACTAATACCAATACATTTTTCCATGAATCCAGAAAGAAGAAGTGATATGTGAGTTAATCACAAGTGGATCGGATTAGATCAAAGGTTCATGATGGATCGACCTGGGAGGTGTAGAAGAACTAATGGCAAATGGTGAAGGTGTAGCAAAGATGTGATTCCAAATGAGAAGTAATGCCGGAAAACCTAGCCTCAGTGACGCTTCAAACATGCCACTGACTAGTCTCGGTGACGCTTCGAATGTGCCACCGGACTATACTCGGTGATGCTTCGAACACGCCGCCAACTAGGCTCGGTGATGCTTCGAACGCGCCACCGACTAGCCTCGGTGACGCTTCGAACGCGCCACCGACTAGGCTCGGTGACGCTTAGAACACGCCACCGACTAGGCGCGACTAGGCTCGGTGACGCTTCGAATGCGCCACTGACTAGCCCCGGTGATGCTTCGAACGCGCCACCGACTAGCCCCGGTGATGCTTCGAACGCGCCACCGACTAGCCTCGGGGACACTCCGAATGCGCCACCGACTAGCCTCGGTGACGCTCCGAACGCGCCACCGACTAGCCTCGATGACGCTCCGAATGCGCCACCGACTAGCCTCGATGACGCTCCGAAAGCGCCACCGACTAGCCTCGATGACGCTTCGAACGCGCCACCGACTAGGCTCGGTGACGCTTCGAACGCGCCGTTGACTAGCCTCGGTGATGCTTCGAACGCGCCGCTGACTAGCCTCGGTGACAGTTTGAACGCGCCACCGAACTAGCCTTGATGACGGTTCAAATGCACCACCGAACTAGCTTTGGTGACGCTTCCAACGCGCCAACGAACTAGTCTCGGTGACGCTTCGAACTAGTCTCGGTGACGCTTCGAACGCGCCACCGACCAGCCTCGGTGATGCTTCAAACGCGCCACCGGCTAGCCTCGGTGACGCTTTGAACGCGCTACCGACTAGCCTCGATGACACTGATACTTTGAAGTGTCACCATCTACTAGCCTTGATGACACTTTGAAAGCGTCACCGACTATCCTCGGTGACACTAATACTTTGAAAGTGTCATCAACTAGTCTCGGTGACACTTTGAAAGCGCCACTAGTTACTAGTCTTGATAACACTTTGAACGTGCACTAACTAGTGGAGGTGACACTTCGTAAATGTCACCAACTAGTGGTGGTGACATTTCAACCATAATTGTCATCAAAATGAGATTTGTATTGTCATCAACTAGTTGTGATGACAGTTTACTAGTTGCGATGACAATATGTCTCATCAACTAGTTGCGATGACAGTTTACTTGTTGCGATGACAATATGTGTCATCAACTAGTTGCGATATCGTTTGTATATGATGACAGTATGTGTCACCAACTAGTTGCAATACAGTTTGTATTTGATAACAATTTGTATTTTGATGACAGTATGTGTCATCAATTAGTTGCGATACAGTTTGTGTTTTGATGACAGTTTGTGTTTTGATGACAATATGTGTCATCAACTAGTTGCGATGCAGTTTGTATTTGATGACAGTTTGTATTTTGATGATAGTTTGTGTTTTTTATGACAATTTGTGTTTTGATGACAATTTGTGTTTTTTATGATAGTTTGTGTTTTAATGACAGTTTGTATTTTTTATGACAGTTTGTGTGTTGATGACAGTTTGTATTTTTGATGATAGTTTGTGTTTTGATGACAGTTTGTGTTTTTGATGACAATTTGTGTTTCGATGACAGTTTGTGTTTTTTATAACAGTTTGTGTTTTGATGACAATTTGTATTTTGATGACAGTTTGTGTTTTGATGACAGTTACTGTCATTAAGATGATGACGTCACCAAAAATATTTTTTTGGCGGGAAATTTTTTGTTGGTCAACGTCGGTCAACGGTCGTTGACCGGTCAATGATCAAATGTGTTAGTTTGATTGACTTATGGTGATGTCATGTAATGATGACATCACCATGGGTCATGGTTTTAGAATAAATTTATTGGGGGATATTTGTCTAATATCACTAGACTAAAGGGGTCATTTAACCTGAACATCGATAATAATAAGGTGGGGATATTAGAAACGCGCCATATACCAAGCGCTGCAATAGAGTAATTATTTTTTAATGTTACAAACCGCTGCAATAGATACGTAAACCGCTTCATTCGGTTTTTTTAAGACAACCGCTGCAATAGACGCTGTAATTGAATATGACCGCTGCACCCAACCGTTGCAATACTTCCATCCGCTACAAATAATCGCTGCCTAATCCTAAACCGCTGCAATTGACCGTTTCATTTGTTCAATATTGTAGTAGTGAAGTGAGGAACAATTCCTAGTACTTTGATAGTGCATGTCAAAGTCACATGATAGAGACCAAAAGATGGTTCGTCTCACTTCGTCAGCTCTCTGAAGGTTCCATAACCTTTGGAAACAAAAGTAAGGGAGTAGTTTGTGGTCTTGGAAAGGTAAGTCTCTCTAATTACATATAGGTAGATAATGTGAAATTGGTGAATAATCTCAAGTTTGATATTTTCAATGTTGCTCAACTTTGTCTAAATAGAAAGAATATGATTATCTTTACTACTGATGATTGTCAAGTTGAGTGTGTTAGTACATGGAAAATTCAGCTGAAATGGATCTGTGAAAACAACATTTACAAAGTCGATCCCACTTTTATCAATGAGAAGTCTTCGATTTCGGAGACGTCAGAATTATGGCACATGCGATTTGGTCATACAAGTCTTCAACTTCTCTCCAAACTTCATCGACAATAATTGGTTGATGGTTTGCCTAAGGTCAAAAAGTTCAAAGTTGAAGTTTGTGATGCTTGTGTCAAAGGAAAACAAGTAAGGTCATCCTTCAAATCGAAGGAGGAGGTAAGTACCACTCATCCTCTAGAACTGATCCACATGGATATCTGTGGGCCTATGCACACAAAGAGTTGTGGGGGAAACCAATATCTCTTTGTTATTTTTTTACGATTTCTCTAGATATACCTCGACTATTTTCTTGTCTTACAAGGATGAAGTGTTTGCAGAATTCCTGACTTGGCTAAAATCGATTGAAAAGAGGCTTGGAAAATCCCTATGTTCCATCCATACTGATATTGGAACTGAGTTTGAAAATTCACAGTTTCTATCCCTTTGCTGGAACAATGGTATAAGTCACAACTTCTCGGCCCCTAGAACACCTCAGCAGAACGGGGTGGTGGAACAAAACAATAGAACTTTGGAAGATATGACTCGTACGCTACTGATCACGAGTGGTCTACCAATAAACTTGTGGGCTGAGGCTTTGAATGCTTCTTGCTACATGCTAAATTGGGTGACTAGTTATCCCCTATTGCATAAGACCCCATATGAGCTCTTAAGGGGGGAAAAAGCCAATTGTCTCTCATATGAGAATGTTTGGATGCAAGTGTTTCATGCAAAACAACAGAAATGACTCCCTGAGAAAGTTCAATCCTAGAAGCAGTGAAGGCACCTTTGTGGGATGCTATCTTTAGAGTAAAGCCTATAAGGTTTTCAAAAAGAGGACAAAAAAGGTAGAAGAAAACATTCATTTTATTTTAGATGAATCTGTTATGGTTGGTAATCTTGTGTAGGAACAAAAGGAAAGTGTTCCCTGTGAAGAAGAAAGCTTTCATCTCATTAAAACTATTGTACAAGGAAGTGAAGAAACTAAAGTCAATAATGATAGTACTCCTAGAAGTGAAAATCCCATTGATGTTCAAGAACCCTCAAATCATAAGAAACCCAAAATTGATGGGGGAACGGAGCGTGCGAAAGAAATTCCAGAAACTTCGATATTTGTTGTCTCTCAAGAGGAACAAAGTCTGATACCTAATCCAAATCAAGACGAATCTGATATTCAATAAAGTTCAGCTTCTAAGGATGCAGATTTAGGCAACTTTGATATCACCACTATGTATGTGAGGAATTACCAGCAAAAGAGCTCTCATCTAGTAAATCAAATCATCACAGACTTTAGAAAGGGCACTATTACTCGTTCCTCTCTACATAATTATTGTTCTTTCAATGCTTTTCTTTCTTTGCAACAACCTAAAACTGCAGGGGAAGCACTAAAGGATCTAGACTGGATAAGTGCAATGCAAGAGGAACTTCATCAGTCTGGTTCCTTGTCCGAAAAACAGAATTGTGATAGGAACCAAGTGGGTATTCAAGAACAAACTTGATGATCAGGGACAAGTAACCAGGAACAAAGCAAGACTGATGGAAAGGGGTATAATCAACAAGAAGAGATTGACTATGATGAGACATTTGCTCATGTTGCATGCTTGGAAGCCATTCGTCTACTCATTGCTTACTCTGCTTATCATGGATTCAAACTGCAACATATGGATGAAAAGTCTGTCTTCTTGAACGGAGTTGATATGTCCCCTCGGATCCTTATTCGTCGGCTCTTGAAGTGAAGTTGAGATCGTCGCTAGAGAAGGGAGAAGCTTGGACGACAACACCTTCCTTGGCTTGGTTTTGTGTTGTATTTTGCGGAGGGAGAGACGAAGCTCTTTGGAATGATTGTAACACGAGCGAGATAGGCAGTCCACAATCCAAATGAATCCACACTTGAATCTGGAAAGACTCCCCTAGGCTTGGATATGGCCACCAAGTCGAGAAGAGGTTGAATCGGGTTGATGTTTGATATGGCCACCAACACCTCATTGGATTCGGTTTGAATGAAGCCTTGGGATATGTCCACCAAAGGAATCAATAGAGATCTTGATATGGACACAAGAATAAAACAAAGAAAGACTAAAGAAATTCTGGAAATTGCTTGAAAATGTAACGACAACAAAGAAAGGAGAGTTTGATCTCAATTTTAGCCAACCCTTGAACAAGTGGGAGGAGTTGGTTTTTATAGGCAGTAAACAACTTAAATGGGCATCACAAAATGGACCAAAGCCCAGCCCAAAATCATAAGTAGGAGCCCACACGTCTAGCCTTCCTGCCAGCCTTGGTTGTCCTGTCGTCAAGGTGTGCGACGCCGGTGGAGTCGTTGAGCCATTGAGTGATCCGCTTGTGCCTTTGAATCACAACTTGGTCCAAGCCTTCCTTAGGTCCAGATGAGCCAACTGGACCCCCATATGTGCATTGGCAACTGGCTCGAGCCAAGAGATGTGAACTAGCCACCTTAGTGTGTTCGATGCTCTTGGTGAGAACTTTGAGATCTCTAGGCATTTGTGCTTCAAATGACCCGAATTTGGCAGGCAATCTTCTTTAGGCATTTGTTGAAGAAGGCCTGAGGCAGAACTTGGATTCTTGGTGGTTGGCCCGAGCAAAGTTGAAAACCCTAATCGGGTGCGCGACGTCGGGGTGACGCCATGGCCTTCACCGAGCCATTCTCCTCCAATTGACATGAAACTTGGCATGACCTCCTCATTTGGGAAATCTTGAAGTTTGGCACCAGGTGTGCCTATTGGGGATGAAGTTGGCACGTAGAAGTGAAGAAATCCTCTCTTGAGTGCCGTCGAGTGATGCGCGCTGGACTTAAGAGCTAGCTTGGGGCCGTGTGGTGGGTCTCTAGCCTTGATGGGACCCATGGTCACATCAGGAGTTCTCAAGGAGGAAGTCTATGTGGAACAAACCCATGGTTTTGAAGATTATTCTCAGCTGAATCACGTATATATGCTATACAAGGCACTATACAGTCTTAAGCAGGCTCCTAGAGGCTGGTATGACAGACTATCACAGTCCTTTTGTCTCATGGATATGTACGTGGTAAGATTGATAAAACTTTTCATGCTGAAGGAAGGAAAGTACACTCTGGTTGTGCAGGTATATGTTGATGATATCATATTCGAGTCTAAAGATGACAACTTAGTCAAGAAGTTTTCGAGTCTTATGGCAATCAAATCCGAAATGAGTATGGTAGGGGAATTTGAAGTTATTCTTGGGTATCCAAGTCATTCAAGGTGAAGATGGTACAAGAGGCTATCAATAGAAATATTTCAGTGAATGCATAAAGATGTTTGGGATGTTCGATGGTAAGCCTTTCTCTACTCCTATTTCTCCAAACAATCCAATGGGAAGGAAAGAACACTCTGGTTATGCGGGTATATGTTGATGATATCATCTTCATGTCTACAGATGCCAACTTGGTCAAGAAGTTTTCGAGTCTTATGGCAAGCGAATCCGAAATGAGTATGGTAGGGAAATTTGAAGTTCTTGTTGGGTCTCCAAGTCATTCAAGGTGAAGATGGTACAAGAGGTCATCAATAGAAGTATCTCAGGGAATACATCAAGAAGTTTGGGATGTTAGATGCTAAGCCTTTCTCTACTCCTTTTTCTCCAAACAATTCAATGGGAAGGAAAGCACACTCTGGTTGTGCATGTATATGTTGATGATATCATCTTCGGGTCTATAGATGACAAAATGGTCAAGACTTTATGACTGGATAAAATTACTTGATTTATTTCTCTACGTGATGAGTCTTATGTAGTTTTGCAACCTTTCCCTAGTTTGTTGAGTTTGTAATTTGTTTGAGCTTCTCCCTTATATTTCTATGTAAGGATGGGCATACGGTCCGGACCGTAAAGTTTTTGAAATGCGAACCATGGACTGGACCAGACCGTATCGGTCCGGTCCTTTACGGTCCAGATCGAAAAGACCGGATTTGTATTTTTTTGTCTTTTTAGTTGTTTGCTTCCGGTCCTAACCGGACCAGACCTAAAATAAAAGCACGAGTCTCACAATTTTACATATATGTCAAAGTCGAACTATATTCATTATTAATTATTTCATTGATTCCATTAATCCATTCCAAACACATAAATTCAAAAAAGGACTACACAGTACATTATAGATCTAAGGCTAGGTACTGACGTACTGTGATTCCATTGATGTAGTGCTAGGTACTATAGATCTAAAGCTTCTAATAATCTAATTCATGTCAGCAGGTGCCGGGTGAAATATAGTACAGTGTATATACTATGAACACATTACATGAAAAACATGAAAAAACTATACACTTTTATACAAATTTATATACAGTATACACCGAGAAGAGGAGAGTACCGAGAAGACGACCGCCGACTCACCGAGTCAACCGGACAGACGCCGGGCGGAGGAGAGTAGGACTGTAAGCAACCAAACAGACGCCGGAGGAGGAGAGTACCGAAACTGATTAACTGAAAGTGGTGTAGCCGGAGACGACCAGACTGAAAGTGGTGTAGCCGGAGACGACCGGACGGAGGAGACGACCGAACGGAGGAGATGACCGGACGCCGGACGGAGAACTGGAGGGGCGGACCGAAATCACCGGATGGAAGAGACGCCGGAGAAATGGAAGAGACGCCGGACCGGAGGAGAACGGGAAGAGACCGGACAGAGAAGTGGAGAAGGAGAACTCAACTGCTGCAGTGCTGCACTCAAGTCTCAGGAAGAAGAACGGCGTGTGAGAACTGAGAAGAATTAGGGTAGTTTACTATAAAGTGTAAACGGGCGCTTAACCTTATTTTTTTTTTTAACGGTCCGACCGACCGGGATCAAACCGTAAACTGGAATTGAAAATTTTTGGACCATGGCCCAGACCGTAACGGTTCGGTCCGGTCTAATTTTGTCCATCCTTACTTCTATGACATTACATGACTCTTAACATGATACTCTATTCTTACATGCTTTTATATGGAATAGACTTTAGTTGAGCCTAAAAAAGTCAATTTGATGCATTGATCCCTCCGTACAATCCCAAATGATAATTGACTCTTCAACTTGCCTAGCCTATCACGTATTTTTTGTATGATGTTCTTTGTATCCTCCCTAGCCTATCACGTATTTTTTGTATGATGTTCTTTGTATCCTCCCTGATAACGATACCCACTCATTACACTCCTCTAAGGTTTCTGGAAAGCCGGGAAGCTAAATCGTCTCCTTTGTGTTCTAATGGTAGGGATGTGATAAGGTCTGAAAAGGCAATAATGGTGGCAACTGGGTAATTGAATAGAAGAGGGAAAAGAAAAGCTATGATGGGACGACGGCTAGGGGAATTAAATTTGGCAACAGAATGGTGTGGGTATAGTTAAATTTGGACATGATCTTTTGGTGAGGTGATTCTGGGTAAAAAGTGGAGATTTGGGATATCCAAACATTGACAACATAAAATATCTTCTCTCACTACAAAAGGAGATTCGCTAACGATATTTTCTCTCACCCAATATTTTATTTCTCCTTACTCTTCTCCAGAACTCCTCTCTCCCAATATCTCAACCTCCTCCAATGGTATCCCACTCCAACCCGTCTCCATTAACGGCTCTGAAATCCCCCAGACCCTAATCTAAAACTGTCTACCATGGGAACCCATTCCTCCATAATCGCTGCCTTATCTAAAAACTACGTCGGCCCAACCATCACTCTACAAGAAAACCTTATCCTACTTCCATCACCTCCTTTCGCCACCACAATTTTACCTCTCTCGCCTCCCCAAGCCAAGCACCTTGCAATCATTCTATACGTTGCACCCCAATTGCCTTCCATCCCTACCTCTCAACATCACACTCCCCCGACCTCTGCTAACTCTAGCCCTAACCAAAACCCCATCAAATCTGTCGCCACTGAGGTTTCATCCACTTAGAAGGACGAAATTCTCTCCTCTCCCACCACCCAACCCAGATCCAAGACAGAGGAGAAGAATGTCATCGACGGCGCCATAATGGCGAAGTCAACCGGGGAGGAGACTCATGAGTCAACCAAGGCTCAAATTCAGGCCATCATGAGGAGTCTGGAAAATGAGCTTGATGAGGAGGATGAGGCCTCCTGGTGATGGACTTGAAATTCACCGGACGCACAAAACAAACCGGGGCTTCAAAGCGCAAGATAAGGTCTCAAGTGGCCAAGGCAATTCCGGTAAGCTCCGGTGATGAATCTGAAAAGGTTGAGCTCAAATGGAAGAGAGCCAAGGTACTTCCTGCTCCGTTCAGAAACAATCAATGCCGCCTCTCCTCCAAGTCACAATCCAAGGCGGACCTTGAGGAGTTCAAGGATATGGGGGCAAAGCAATCGTGAGGGAACTGATACTTGACCACGATTTCGTTCATTCTACTACTCTAGGTGAGGTTGTTCAGGTTCTCAAGGCGCAGAAGTGGGAACGTCTCTATCATGAGTAGGAATCTGTTTATGCTAATCAGCTCAAGGCCTTCTACTCGACTGTTGTCATTGAGGTTCGTCCCCATGGAATCCTTGGTAGCTATACGCTGGAGGGAACAACTCACGTTTTCTCCAGTGTGGAGCTTAGTGTCATCCTTGGTGTTCCTCACCTAGGATATGAAGACTATCCCAAGGGACAGTGGCCAAAGGACATACCCTACAACACTGCAATCAAGAAGGTTTATGAGATATCTACCCCTCCCCGGTCCGGTGATGTACACACCAACTCCATGTCTACTGTGAACAAGGTGCTTAATGTTACACTCATGGAACAAAGGCATAACTCCCTCCTCATTCTTGACATTGTGCTACTGGATAAGCTTTTGGGAAAATAGGTCATTAATCTGCCCAATGTGATGATGCAACACATGTCCCACATGAGGAAAAATGAAAGGCATGCCCTTTTGTTCCCAAGTGTAGTAAGAAAAATACAACATTAGCATAAGGTATACAAGGAAGGCGATGATGAGATGATCTTCTACAGAGGATTGGATATGAGCAATCTGCAGAGCTTGTGGAAGGATTTGGGTGGGAGAAAACTTTTGCACTCGTGTTTGAGGATGAAAAAGCTGTGCCGACTGAAGAGGAACTTGAAGGGGAAGAAAAGGCTAAGAATAGTGGGGATTATGAAGTGCTCTTAGCTATAAGGAAATTGTGTCAACTGGTGGAATTGTGGACTGAACGGTGGAGGTGAACTAGGCAAGATGTGCACAAGATACTATCCAATTCGACTTTCGCTCCCTCCGCAGACACCGAGGATGTCTCATTTGCCTCTCTCCAACTAAGATCCCTCTTGTGTTCCCTAAGTATTATATCATTGTTTGCTTGTTGTTTCTTTGTCTTTGTTCCATGTGAATGCCATGTGTGCCATGTTTGTCTTGTTATGTGTTTTGTTATTTTGTGGTTGTATGTGCGATAGTTTAGCATGTTTTAATATTTAATGACAATGGGGTTGGTTGCTTTATTAAACATGTGCTATTTACGTTTTGAAATCCTTTAAGTTTTCGATGATGCCAAAATGGGGAATATGATGGGGGTGGTCAAGCTAAGGGGCGGCAAATCTAGTTTTGTGTTTATTGTTCTTAAGGGGAACTATGCATGTCTTGAAGCAGAATCTTTCTTCATCTCTTTTATGCTTATTTTTGTCAAGGATGTTTATCACCATCAGAAAGGGGAAATATGTTGAATTCCTTGGTTTTGATAGTAATATCCAGCTAACATTTGTGTTGAGTGTTTCAATCAATAAGTATGTACAGGAAACAAACGACGACTTGGTTTCGACGAGGGAACACAAGGTCTTGCAAACGTATCGTTACCTCGGAGGGAACATGTTGCTCATACATTGACGATTGCATCTACCAAAAAGGAAACTTATGATGTGAAAAGATCTTGTCATGGATGAGATGTGGATGCAATATGACGACTTGGAAGATCGCGTTTCTAAGGTTGTTGGGAAGATATGGAAAGAAGATTGACATATCTTATCTTCTAGAGTTATTCAAGGATAGTTTCTCTAGGAAATTTTTTACGGTTAAGATATTATCTTTTATGATTATGGAAGAACTTTTTCGTACTAGGAAAGTTGGAAAATTATATTGATTGATTCTAGGGTTCCAGGTGAGGACGTATCAGAGTGGATTGATCATTTTCAAGGTGTGGACTTTGAGGAATCATTTTGGTGCAAGCAAGTGAAGGTGTTCATGAAGTCGTTACAGTTGAGTTCGAGTTCATTCGTGACAGAAGTGATTCAAGACTAGGTGGGAAATCTACGGTTTGAAGTCTGAGCTACACGTGTAATAGAACAAGAAAATAATAAGACAAGTAGGCCTCTTCAAAAATCTCTCAAGCAAGAAGCTTGAAGGTAGTTGTTTTTCCCTGTTTATTTATTTGACTAATTGGGGTTTCCATTATTAGTCATGAGTATTTCATTTAATCTTTTTTTAATTTTATTCCACTGCATATTCTGTGGGAATAAAGCCTTTGTTACCTCATACATAACAATCACGATCCAACAATTCCGCTAAAGCGCGCCAAGGACCACTAGCAGCATGAGAGCATCCATTGTTAGTCAGTAGTCACCCAAGGTCGAGCCCAGGTCGGTCACATGTGGTGATTGTGGGGTTTTGTGAAAATACTCTTTTTAATAGTGATTTTGTATTATTTAGTCTAGAAATAAAAATCAAAGAGAAAACAATATAAAATATATTTTATATTTTCAAGGCAATTAAAAAGATTATTTTTTAACTCCAAGTGTCAAAATGTGTGAGAATTACATCTTGCACGGAGTGTAAACATACATTTACCCTTCCTAAGCCTACGTACTTTATATTGCCACCTTTTGACTTCATGCAATTATTGTATACTCCACATTCAATTTGAGGACATACCTCTTTGTAGCCAAACTCAAAGTGGTCTAGTTAATGATTTTGAGGTTATTTAAGATTGTATGTGAATTGTTATTATCAGAAATTCTAAGGCGTTTTAATGTTGTTAATAAAACTCAACAAACTATTCTTGTAATTTGATGTTGTAGATAGATTTTATTCTTGTAAATATTTGCATATAAAGAAAGAAAATAATTATTTTATTATGTATTACAGACAATTATCTTGAGCTTTACAAAATCGGTGTACTCTCAAGTGAATAATTGGAGAAAACTAAGATTTTCTTCTAGTTTGCGTTGTTGCTGCATCGGAGAAATTTGGATTTTCTTTAGACAATCGGAGCTATTAATGAAAAGCATTTCCTGGTAAGCTACTAAACTCAAACTGTATGAACTTTGTATGGTTGCAAAGCTTCTTTTCTCTAATTTTGCAGCCCCTTATCAGTAGTCACTACGAAGTGCGAACTTCCTCCGCAAGATTTGCAGTTGCACCGCCTTTTCGACGAAATTAAGAGCTTCATCACCGGCGGGAGATCCGTTTTCCGACTCTTTGACTCCCGTTTGAGGTGCTTCCACTAGGTTCAACAACAGTGTAGCTATTTCAGTCTCCGATGAAGAGTCTGAAGATCTCGCCGGGAGGATAAGGATACGAGCTCGCACAAAAGCGCAAGAAACCAGTGGTCAGATCGAACAACGAGCGGGTTCGGCGGCTCGTTAGGAAGCTGGTCAAATGGTGACCAGTGTTGGTTCTTCTGTTCTTCCTCGGATTGTTTCTCTTTGAAGCTTCTCAAATTGGTACGAAGCCAAGCGAGGGGATCAGAGTGCCAGCTCCCAGTATTAATGAGAAGAAGTCGCCTTCTAACTTAGGTCGTCTTGATCCCACGTTTCATGTGGTTGGAGGTGTCAAGGAACGTAAGTTGCTCTCCTCTCTCCTCTCTGTTCATATGATTCTTTTTATATCTTGAACAATCTGTCAAAACTGGATGAAATTGGTATATAATTAGGAAAAAGATATATACACACGAAAAATTGTCTAAATGCAAACCAAAATATGCGTTAAGCCTTAACGTACGGGTGGGTGCGATATGTCTTAACGCACAAGGGACAGAAGAGGCATTTTCGGAAAATTCGGGGGTATCACCTGTGCGTTAAGGCATAACGCACAGGTTGAAATGGGCCAAGGGAGACAGGCCCAAAATGACATTGTATTTGTGCGTTAAGCCTTAACGTATGACACTGTAGGAGTGCGTTAAGGCTTAACGCACATACAAAAAAAATTGCCCCATAATCATGTAGAGAATTTCAATACGAGCCCGTACATATAAAATTCGTCCAAAACGGACATCATTTGCCCCTCCAAAAGCCCAAAAAACGGACATATAAAATTCTGGCTAATGCGGCGACCGGAGGTGGGTAATCGGCGATGAGAGCTTGGGGCTTTGGAAGCTAACTTCCAGACGCAACTTTTGGTGGTAGCGGCGACTCCAACGGTGGACGGTGGTCGACGAATTTCTTCGATGAACAGACACGGCCGCGGAGCTAGGGTTCTTGAGCTTTTGGGATTAAATTGGATACGGAAAACTCATTGAAAGGTGCCCTATTTATAGGGGTTGGAAATGTCTCGGGAAGAGCTTTGAAATCGTATAAAGTTTGACCTAAAACGATATCGAATTGGCCCAGATATCGTCCAATTTCCATAAAGCTAAAAACCGAAATTCTCTTTCCATAAATACCCAAGTTTTGAAGTTGTGGAGAAATTGAATGAAAATAAAAAAGTTCAGCTTAAATCTGTAATTACGTTAACGATCTAATGGACGGAGAGTGGGGTAGGGTGGTACGTGTTGGACAGAGATGGATATCGAATTGGCCCAGATCTAATGGACGGAGAGTGGGGTAAGTATACTAAATTTAATGAAACACTATAATATATAAGTCTAGGTATACTAGATTTAATGAAATACTATAGTACATAAGCGTAACTATATGAAATATAATGAAATACTATAGTACATAAGTGTGACTATATGAAATATAATGAAATACTATAGTACATAAGTCTAAGTATACTAGATTTCATGAAATACTATAGTACATAAGTGTGACTATATGAAATATAATGAAATACTATAGTACATAAGTCTAAGTATACTAGATTTCATGAAATACTATAGTACATAAGTGTGACTATATGAAATATAATGAAATACTATAGTATATAAGTATAACTATATGAAATATAATGAAATACTATAGTTTATAAGTCTAAGTATACTAGATTTCATGAAATACTATAGTACATAAGTGTGACTATATGAAATATAATGAAATACTATAGTACATAAGTCTAAGTATACTAGATTTCATGAAATACTATAGTACATAAGTGTGACTATATGAAATATAATGAAATACTATAGTATATAAGTATAACTATATGAAATATAATGAAATACTATAGTTTATAAGTCTAAGTATACTAGATTTCATGAAATACTATAGTACATAAGCGTAACTATATGAAATACAATGAAATACTATAGTACATAAGTGTGACTATATGAAATATAATGAAATATTATAGTATATAAGTGTAACTATATGAAATATAATGAAATACTATAGTTTATAAGTCTAAGTATACTAGATTTCATGAAATACTATAGTACATAAGTGTAACTATATGAAATATAATAAAATACTATAGTATATAAGTGTAACTATATGAAATATAATGAAATACTATAGTTTATAAGTGTAACTATATGAAATTTAATGAAATACTATAGTACATAAGCGTAACTATATGAAATACAATGAAATACTATAGTACATAAGTGTGACTATATGAAATATAATGAAATACTATAGTATATAAGTGTAACTATATGAAATATAATGAAATACTATAGTTTATAAGTCTAAGTATACTAGATTTCATGAAATACTATAGTACATAAGTGTAATTATATGAAATTTAATAAAATACTATAGTATATAAGTGTAACTATATAAAATATAATGAAATACTATAGTATATAAGTCTAAGTATACTAAATTTAATGAAACACTATAATATATAAGTCTAGGTATACTAGATTTAATGGAATACTATAGTACATAAGCGTAACTATATGAAAAATAATGAAATACTATAGTACATAAGTGTAACTATATGAAATTTAATGAAATACTATAGTACATAAGTGTAACTATATGAAATTTAATGAAATACTATAGTATATAAGTCTAAGTATACTAGATTTAATGAAACACTATAATATATAAGTCTAAGTATACTAGATTTAATGAAATACTATAGTACATAAGTATAACTATATGAAATATAATGAAATACTATAGTACATAAGTATAACTATATGAAATTTAATGAAATATTATAGTACATAAGTGTAATTATATGAACTTTAATGAAATATTATAGTATATAAGTCTAAGTATACTAGATTTAATGAAACACTATAATATATAAGCGTAACTATATGAAATATAATGAAATACTATAGTACATAAGTATAATTATATGAAATTTAATAAAATACTATAGTATATAAGTCTAAGTATACTAGATGTAATGAAATACTATAGTACATAAGTGTAACTATATGAAATATAATAAAATACTATAGTATATAAGTCTAAGTATACTAGATTTAATGAAATATTATAGTACATAAGTGTAACTATATGAAATACTATAGTACATAAGTGTAACTATATAAAATATAATGAAATACTATAGTATATAAGTCTAAGTATACTAGATTTAATGAAATACTATAGTATTTCATTAAATCTAGTATACTATAGTATACAAGTCTAGTATACTTAGACTTATATACTATAGTATTTCATTAAATATAGTATACTTAGACTTACATACTATAGTATTTTATTAAATTTCATATAGTTACACTTATGTACTATAGTATTTTATTATATTTCATATAGTTACGCTTATATACCATAGTATTTTATTAAATCTAGTATACTTAGACTTATATACTATAGTATTTTATTATATTTCATATAGTTACACTTATATACTATAGTATTTCATTATATTTTATATATACGGACTCGTATTAAAATTTATACAAAATTATAGTAGAAAAATGCAAAAAAAAAACCAAAAAAATTCACTACAATGCGCTATATGCCGGGCACCAAATTGTAAAAAAAATGGGTAGGAATGCTTTGTTTTTTGGGCTTTTGGAGGGGCAAACGATGTCCGTTTTGGACGAATTTTATATGTACGGACTCGTATTGAAATTCTCTACATGATTATGGGGAAATTTTTTTTTTGTATGTGCGTTAAGCCTTAACGCACAGCTACAGTGTCATACGTTAAGGCTTAACGCACAACTACAGTGCCATTCTGGATATTTTTTCCACTTTTATTCCAGTTTTGTCCCTTGTACGTTAAGCCTAAACGCACCAGCCTATACGTTTAGCCTTAACGCATAAACAGTTTGCATATAGACGGCGTTTCGTTTGCATATAGACTGACCCTATAATTATTGAGCATTTGAATGTGGAATGTTTAATCCTATTGAATCTCAGAAATTTTTGGCAATTGTAATGTTGTTGATTTTAATTTGTTTCGAACCCCAATTCGATCAAAACTTGCAAAACTGTTATAATGAATTCTGATTGTTCATGCTTATATTATCCAAATGTAGGTGTGAAACTGAAAATCATGGTGTGAGATTATCTAATTCAACAAGTAGATGGTTGAATCTGTACATAATGATATTAGGGACGGTTTTTTTTTTAAAGAAATGAGGGTTTTCTATGTTTGCACATTTTGGCTAGAAGATGATGAACTATAAAAGGTGAAGCACTTGCACATTTGTCCCTAACTATCTCATCTACTGTACACTTCAGAAAAAAATCCGACCCCTCTCCGGCTCGTACGAACATAACAGCCCCCTCTCCCCTTTCAGACTCGCTTGCTCGCCCCTCTCGGACTCGCTCGCCCCCTCTCCGACTCGCCGCGGCTTCTCCGGCTCGTCGCGGGGTCTCCGGTACGGTGGTCTCTCCGGCCCTCTCGACGACAGCGGGCGGGTATTACTCTCTTTCTCATGTTTTTGTGCTTTGATCCGGTTAGGCTGAGGGGTGGATTTGGATTATTTTTAGGTTGAGGGGTGGATTTGGATCCAGTACGGTAGTCAGTGACTGTTGGTACGAAATTTTGGAGCTGGTTTGGTAACAGATCTTGCTTGAGAACATGTAATTATTTTTAGGCCTCTTAGGGTTTATTTTGAAATCAATTTCGATCTTGCTTGCGTGTTTTAAGTTTTTAACTCGTATGATCTTGCTTGTGTGAAACTAATTCTTCATGGCACATAGTTGGAGATTCTGTTTGTGATTTGAGAGTTTCATATGTATTCTGTGTATGTATTGTAAAGTGGTTGCGGTGTGGTTGATGCGGATATAGCTCGGAGGTGCTTATGCTGATCTTTTGCATGGTTTATCCATATGGCCCTATGATACCAATAAATTTTTTGGGGTGTTCCCCTTGTGTTATGGATCACTTAATATCTTGTTGTGCATCCCATTCCTTTCTGATTTTCATTTTAAATGAATCTAATTGCATGGTTGCTTCCTAATTTATTTGTGCAAATGCAGGCGTTTTCCTTAGGCCATCAACAATAGTAGTTCCATAATATGGGTTTCATACCTTATTTTCTACTTTTCTCTCTCTTCCACATCATCTAAAAAACCCATCTTACTTTTTTCTTACATTCATAGTTTCATAACCCGGTTTCATACCCCGGTTTCATACCTTCATATTTATTTACCAACTATGTATTTATAGAATATAATAATATGTATACATCTTAAATTGTAAATTTGAATATATTAACACATGTAAAGTAGTATAATGAAATATATTACATTGAATTAAATTAAGTTAAATGACATTAACATAAAATCAACAACATTACAAACTTCATTGAAATCAAAGACAGAGCAAATACATAGAAACAAGTACATAAAAAGATAACAAAACATTCAGAATATTAAACCAAATAAATATAAATTATACATAAAATTATTAATTGCTATTATAACTATGCCCAAACTTTTGCCATATGTGTTCAACCAAATCATCTTTTAGTTTTTGGTGTGCAATCCTGTTTTCAAGCTGCACTTGATTAGCGATATAGTCTGTCATAGATATTGGTCGAGTAGTGGAGTATGTGTCGTCACTAGCCCTTGATTTCTCAAATTGAGATACATCATAGTACAAACTATATGTATCTCGTTCGTCCTCCATTATCATATTGTGCAATATGATGCACGCTCTCATAATCTTTCCAATAAAACCAATGTCCCAAGCAAGTGCTGGGTTCTTCACTATGGCAAATCGAGCTTGCAAAACTCCAAAAGCCCGCTCGACGTCCTTTCGATACGCCTCTTGATGATGAGCAAAACACTTCGCTTTATTGCCTCGTGGAAGTCAAATCGACGGTACAAATGTTGCCCATAATGGGTAAATACCGTCAATGAGATAGTAACTCATGTTATACTTATGACCATTGATGGTAAAATTCACTGGAGGTGATATCCCTTGCAAAACAGCATCAAACACAGGAGAGCGATCAAGAACATTAATGTCATTACACCTACCTGGTGTTCCAAAGAAAGCATGCCAAATCCACAGATCATATGATGCCACTGCTTCTAAGATGATTGTTGGCTTTACATGACCACGTGAGAACTGACCTTTCCAAGCAGTTGGACAATTCTTCCATTCCCAATGCATACAGTCAATGCTGCCTATCATTCCAGGAAATCCACGCACTTCTCCTGCATAAAGGATTCGTTGCAAGTCTTATTTGGTTGGTCTTCGAAGGTATGTAGTACCATAGAAAGAAATGATTCCCTCCACAAAGTTGGCAAGGCATTGTCGCGCAGTACTTTGGCCCATTCGAAGATACTCATCTACTTGATCTGCACACATCCCGTAAGCCAACATGCGAATAGCTGCAATATATTTTTGTAATGGAGATAGGCCTAGCCTACCTGTTGCGTCCCTTGTTTGACGGAAATACTCAAATGTTATTGACATTTGGTTAACAATGCGTAAGAATAGGGGTTTACGCATTCTAAACCGTCTTCGAAATGTTTCGTCAGAATACACCGGCGGTGGGACTTCAAAGAAATAATCTCTGACAAGTTGTTGATGACCCTTTTCACGCTCCCGATCAATGTATCTTCGACTTCGTATTGGCTGAGAGCTTTCACCCTCAGATAGACGTCTTGTTGCTAGAGACACCACATTAGATAAAGCTTCATTAATTGTATCTTCAAGCTCTTCGGATGATGTACCATCATTTGGGTTGAAAAATTCAGAGAAGATAGGATTGGGATCCATGTTTAAGGTAAATTTGAAATGATTAGTAATATTTTATAGAGTGAATGTGGGAGTGAGCTTGGTAGAGAGGAAAATTTTAGAGATCTTTTCTCTAAGCATACGTGTATATATATAGGGAGAAAAAGATACAAGGGTAAAAGCATCATGAAAGATGAGGTTAAGAAACTTTATAGGGTATCAATTAAAGGGATTCAGACATTGGGTTGAGCAACTTTGAAGAGTGTCAATTAAAGAGCATCAGACATTAGAAAGAACATTTTTCAGAGCATTAACTAAAGAGCATCAGACAAAGAAAGATGTAGTGCATTGGATTGAGGAGCTTTGCAGAACTTCAATTAAATGGCATTGGCCAGAGGAAAAGTGAGTGCATTGGTTGAAAAACTTTGCAGAACATCAATTAAAGGGCATCAGGCAAAGGAAACTGGAGTGCATTGGGTTGAGCAACTTTGAACACTATCAATTAAAGGGCATCCGACATTGGGAAGAATAATTTTCAGAGCATTAACTAAAGGGCATCAGACAAAGAAAGATGTAGTGCATTGGATTGAGGAGCTTTGCAGAACTTCAATTAAATAGCATTGGGCAGAGGAAAAGTGAGTGCATTGGTTGAAAAACTTTGCAGAGCATCAATTAAAAGGCATCGGGCAAAGGAAACTGGAGTGCATTGGGTTGAGCAACTTTGAACACTATCAATTAAAGGGCATCCGACATTGGGAAGAACAATTTTCAGAGCATTAACTAAAGGGCATCAGACAAAGAAATATGTAATGCATTGGGTTGATGAGCTTTGCAAAACTTCAATTAAATGGCATTGGGCAGAGGAAAAGTGAGTGCATTGATTGAAAAACTTTACAGAGCATCAATTAAAGGGCATTGGGCAGAGGAAACTGGAGTGCATTGGGTTAGGCAACTTTGAAGAGTATCAATTAAAGGGCATCAAGCATTGGGTAGAACAACTTTGAAGAGCATTAACTAAAGGGACATCAATTAAAGGGTATCAGGCATTAGATAGAGCAACTTTGCAGAGCATTAAGGCCAAAAAAGCATTGGATACAACAACTTTGCAGAGCATTAATTATAGGACACTGAGCAATGGGTACAGGTGAGGGCAACAAGTACAAGTAAGCTATCTTCCTATATATATATATGTGTTGGTTTAGAAGAAGATATTTGCACTTTCACATTTCCTCTCTCATTTACCCTAAAAATATGAATCCAAATCAATCCTACAACAATCAAAATGCCTTCAATTTTTCTCAAAACTTTTTGGAATTTCATGAAGAACAAAATGTTGAAGGATACCCTTACCCATATACTTCATATTCTCCAATGAATCCTTATCAATATTCATCACCTTCTCCTAATACCCCAGGTTCATATGGAAGCGCTTCTGCATTTCATCAATGGAGCCAACAACAACATGTGCCAAGTCTGGATGATATACAAGCTACACCAGAACCGAACCCCACTCCTCCAAGAGGTCAAAATGCTCAAAAAACCACACGTCAAAAATCAAGAAGTCAAAAAGCTCCTCGTCAAGGAGGCGATCAACAAAAGGTGAAGTGGAGTGAGGATTTATTACTTGTTAGTGCATGGATTAACACTAGCACATATATTATTACAGGCACTGATCAGAAGAATGAGGCATTTTGGCTCTGTGTGGAAAACTACTACAACACAAGAAGAGAAGAGGAGGATGACACTTGGGTGTTTCGGGCTGGAACAACATTGAAAACAAAGTGGCATAGAATTACCCATGAAACACAAAAAAATGTTGGGTGCTATACAAAAGCATCAAATCTAAGAGCTAGTGGGGAAACTGAGGATGATGTGCTACGAAATGCACGTGATCTTTTCCGTTCCAAATCTCCTAATCATGCTGATTTTCAGTTTGATCATGCATGGCGTATGCTACAGAATGAACCTAAGTGGTGTACTTGGTTGGCTAAACAAGATGGAGGGAGTTCCAAGCGGTCAAAGTTAAATGCAGCTGGAGTATACTCTTCAAGCTCTAATCCGGATACCCCTACCAATTTATCTGAACCTGAGAGTGTCGCTATTTCTCCTCATAAAAGTGCTCCAACTCGCCCAGATGGTAGAAATACTACAAAGAGGAAGGGAAAGCAAGTCTTTGGAAGTTCAAATGATGATTTGAAGGAATCACTCGAAAACGTCAATAGACTGGTCAAATATAGAGCCCAACAAAAGAGAGAGGAGCTGGAAGAAAGAAAAAAAGATTACTAATGACTACATTCATACTACTAATGACTACATTCACACTAAGAAGCTTGAGATGTTAACTCAACTTCTAGCATCGGGCGTGTTGACCCTGGAACAAGAGATGATAAAGACAATGTTGATGAACGAGTTGTTTCCTAAGTGAAGAATATCTTCACATTTATGTTTGCCTAAGTGAAGAATAGCTTCACATTTGTGTTTCTAGTTTATCTAAGTGAAGAATAGCTTCACATTTATGTTTTTAATTTACCTAAATGAAGAATAGCTTCACATTTGTGTTTCTAGTTTACCTAAGTGAAGAATAGCTTCACATTTGTGTTTCTAGTTTACCTAAGTGAAGAATAGCTTCAAGTTTATGTTAGCTTTAATTTAAATTTTGATTGTGTTTAATATTATGTGTAATGTCTTATAATATGTTATTTTCATGTGTAAAGTTGTTGGGTAATACTTTTTATGTGTAACGTAAATATTATGTTTTTATAATGGTGTAATATTTGTCAAAATTTTATTTTTTCAATAAAAAGCTAAATATTAAAACGGTTTTTCTAACCTATGCACTTAAACACCTTCTTTTGGAAATATTTGAATCAATGTTCCCATTTAGAGATTTTTAATTTTTTGTCTAAGGGTTTAAGCATTCCATATAGGATTTTAGTTTCTAAAAAAGACTTCTTAACCTATGCCCTACGGGCATAGGTTAGAAAAACCGATATTAAAATAAAACACAAACAACCTTCTAGACGTCATTTAAAATTTGAAAATAAAATAGATTAAAAATCAAATTACCATGTCTTTTAATATACTAAATATGTGTGTAATGTCTTGAAGTATTTTAGGTGGAATGTTTTGATATATTAAAAAAATTAATGTAACGACTTCATCTATTATATTTTTTAAAATATAATATTTTTATATAAATATATATAATATTAGTGTCTATGGATAGATAAAAAAGTAATTATAAATATTGTAATTTTTATTTTAATTTTTTAATAATTAAATCATGGTGAAAATTAGCTTAAAAGCCAAATAAATTCACTTATATTTAGAATAATCTAGGTCGTCCGATGTATATGGAATCAATGGTCACAAATGCACCTCCCTGATACTGCAGAAATCCACATGTGAATTGTGCCCATTTGGATTGTGCCCATTTTATTCCCTGTAGATTGCTATTTCATTTGGCTGATTTTGAAAAGAAATTAAACAAACAAACAAGTCATTGGTTTCATAGAAATGAATTGGGTTGCATCAGATGCATTTCTCTCTCCTTTCTCTTTCCGATTCCATTCTCAAAAGCAAATTTTCATATAAAATCTATAATATTTTATTGCTATGTAACCCCCACTGCAAAAGGCCTTAGATTTCAACTTGAGATCACACATGAAGACCCATTCCCAAGAAAACTATCACATATGTCCCTATGCAGAATGTGGAAAGAGATTTGCTCACGAGTATAAACTTAAAAATCACATCACATCTGAACAAGAAAAGGTTTGTTAAGAACATAATACATGTTTCTCAATCTGCTTTTCTGGCTATGCTTATTCCATGGGTTTCATTTTTATATATATATATATATGGTCTCTTCAAAGCTCGTGCAAGTTTTATTCTTGGTTTTAATCACACAATAGATTATGGAGAATAATTCTGTTATTTAAGTGTGGCTGTTGGAAACGTGCTTCAAAAATCTTGATTTCTCTTGGCAGACCTTCAAAAATCTTGATATGATACTGCCTTATAGGAAGAATAATCACAATAAAATTGATCAATCTTTGCTGACAGAGCAAATGCTGGGAGAGGATTTACAAAATCTGACCTCATCAATCAGCTCAATGCATTACAGGTGCTTGATTTTGTTTAAAAGTGTACCAATGCAATATAGTACGCATCTTGCATATAATTTTAATCTTGGATTTACATAAATAATGTGTGATTAATTTCTGAATATTTGCTTTATAAGTGCATTTTAGCCTTATTATTTAAGTTGCCTTACGGTCCGCTATTTATGAACGTGTTATAATGCCTATTTGCATGTTGTTTAATTATGTGAATTGTTGTTCTTTAGGTTGTGCATGATCCTTCATCGCAATTGGATGATTTTGTGCACATCAAAAGAGGGATGCATGTATTAAATAGTACTTTGAAATAAACACTTTGAAATGGTTTATTTCAGTCCAGTGATATCTTCTGGGACTTGTATGTGACATATATTAAATTAAACTCTTAAACAACCTGCATTTTCATTCTTAGATCTATTTCTTAGTTGACTCTCTTGTATATTATAGAGTGTCATACAAGCCAGATTACTGAAAGAAGGTCTTTGTTCAGTTCAAGATGAGAGTGCAAGTAAACACCCTCTTTGAGTCCTCCCTCCATCATATATATAAAATCATGAGTTGTATTATTTGCTCTCATTACAATCTATTTAATATACATACTTTCCGAAAGATATTGGATCTCAGATGTTCACGTAATGCATGTATAGCAAATAATAAGTGGCATATATATATGCATAATAATGTCCACTGAATACAATTATGTTGTTATAAGTTTCTTTAATTTGTATTACAGATTATGATGACTTTTGATTATTGTTTTGTATCATTGCATATATCAAATAATAATTGAATTGTATTACATATTGTACAAAAACATATTCATAGCGCTTTCTGAAAAAGCGCTATGAGAGTTGAACTCAATCATCTATTACTCATAGCGGTTTTTTAGAAAAAAACGTTATAAGTAGTAATCACAAGCATAGCGTTTTTTTAGAAAAAGCGCTATGAGTAGCTATCACAAGCATAGCGCTTTTTCTAAAAAAACGCTATGAGTAGTTATCACACGCATAACACTTTTTCTAAAAAAAAGGGCTATGAGCACGTCGTATTTAAATAAAATAAAAAAATAGAATAAGCATAGCGATTTTTCAAAACAACCGCTATGCATGTGATTGTTTATAGCACTTTCACAAAAAGCGCTATAATTATATAATACAGCAGTTCTATAGACAATGTTCGTAAAGCCGCTATCCTCTTTATAAAAAAAACGCTATGTCAAAACATTTCTGTACTAGTGTTTTTTGATGCTAGATTGTAGAATCATAGCTACTAATGCACTTCACGCACCACTCCCACTCCCAACCTATATAGTGTAATAAACAAAGATATACATGTATGCATGCATTGAAGAAATCTAACTATGTATGATGTTTAATGAATGTACAAACACAACTCAATAATATAAGCCATCCCCATTTTTTCTAGTGATTTTATTTCTTAAACTTGGTGAAACAATCATATAAAAGGTTATGCGAAAACCATGTCTAAGGACTTGTTTAGTGGACTCTTGAGATATTGGCTCTATTTATAAAATATGTTTTGTTAGGCTGCAATCATTTAATATTTTAGTTGACCTATATTTGTATAACTAAGGAAATAAGATATAAATCGAAGGAGGATGTTCGTTGATCGTTTGAAACTCGAGTACCAAAATGGGGTAAATGAGTTCATAAAGATTGACGTGGAGAATGCCAAAAATCCAGAAAAACTATCTTGCCCTTGGAAAAAATTTAGTTGTTTGAGGGATCATTTGATTTTTAATGGAATTTATCGGTTGTCCACCCATTGGATCTGGCATAGAGAGAAAGAAGAAATCTCTAATAGTATGGATGCACCATGTGAAACTAACATTTTTGGTTTGCTCCTTATAATGAAAGGTAAGTTAATTTTTATTATACTACAACGTACAATAAATTTTGAATATAATCATATATATTCTTATTTTCTTACTTTTGCTTTGTAGTCTTCATTATATGCTAGCAGTGATTGATTCATTACAAAGTACCATTTATTGGCTAGATTCACTCGTTTACAATGTTAGAACTGATTTTGGGGAATTAGCTATAAAATAAGAAATTCTTCCTACACTTCTATTTTCTATTTTTTTCATGTATATAGTTATTGTTGGTGAATAACTTTACTTAATTTGTGTAGGGCCATAAACAAGTTCAACAAGAAATTGTTCAGAGACAATAATGAAGATATCAAAAAAAACGTGAGAAAAGCGAGAAATACGATGGAAGGTCGTCAAGTTTAGTTATATGATGAATGATCTTATCGATATTTCTTTTGTTAATAATATTAATTTAACATATAATCTTTTTATACTAAATGTTGATATATTTTTTATTTGATGTGTCCTAAACAACCAAACAGCTACCAATGTAGGTACTACATATGTCGGCACACATTATTGAAAGAGGTCTTATCAAAATCCCAGAGAAGGTATGCATGTGTACTATGGAATTGTAACACCCTAGACTTGGGATTGGTTTATAAGTATTAAAGTGCTACCCTTGTCAACAAAAGCTCTTCTTTTTAATTATTTGACTAGGGATAGAGAACTCTAACGGTGAGCATGCTAGGGTGAGAGTGGTACCACGATGAGTGACCTTTTGGGAAGTCTTCGTGATGACATGAGGTGGCGCTTCTTAGGTCTCGGGCATTACAATGGTATCAGAACCGATTCTAGGTTACAAGTGTGCTTGGTCCTATGGACGGTCACTCGACCCAGAGATCGGTCTTTGGGACTTGACGATGAAAACAAGGGTTTATGTGAGGGATTTTGTAACACCCCTGACTTGATATTGGTTTATAAGGATTATAGTTCTATCTATGTCAACAAGAACACTTCTTTTTCAGGGTTCAAGTCAGGACAAAGAACTCTAAAGTTAAGCGTGCTAGGACGAGAGATATACCAGTATGGGCGACCTCCTAGGAAGTCCTCGTGTTGGCATGAGCTAACGATTCGAAGGCTCAGACTTACAATAATTTCATATCAAAATATAAAACTTTTTCTTTTTATTATATATACTTATCATACATTTAATGTTTTAGTACTTTGAAGGCTCTCCGTCGTCCTATGAAAATAAGCATATTAATGACATATGTGAGGAGTGGCTTGAGTTTGCGGAACCTTTAATTAAGGTTGAAACCAATCAAAGCTAGCTATAGGAAATGGTTAGTGCATATCTTTCTTCTCTTTTATGTACTCCATCCATTCATTTTTATTTGTCTTTCTAATGTTTTACACATATTAAGGAAGTAATTAAATATGTTTGAAAATCCAATTCTCCTAGCCCGGACTGGTCGCTGCCGGGAGAACCCAGATCCGTCCTCCTTCTCCGTCCCGTCGCCGCCGCCTCTCTCTCGGCCCGCCTTCCGCCCTCCTCCCCGACCCCCTCCTCTCCGCCTTCCGCCATCCTCAGCCCGCCCTCCGCCTTCCTCAGCCCGTCCTCTGACCTCCTCTCGGCCCTCCTCGCCGGCTTCGCCCTCTCCTTTCCGACCTTGTTTCTGTCCTCCCGCCTCCCTCCCTGTCTTCCCCTGACCCTGCCGCCGCCTCCCTGTCTTCCCCTCGCCCTCCCTGTCTTCCCCTGACCCTGCCGCCTCCCTCCCTGTCTTCCCCTCGCCCTCCTACTTGAACCCAATCCCCCCGCCTCCCTCTCTGGATTCCCCTCCTCACCCCCCTCTCTGTTTCCCCCTTCCCCTCCAGTTCTGTTTTCCTTCGCCCCCCTCTGACCCTCCTTCCTTTGTTTTTTTCTGTTGTTTGTTGGTGTTGGTTCTCGACTGTGCAGGTGACCTGGGTTGATGAGAGACTGTTGTTTCAGTTTGAGATTTGACAGTGATCGCGTGATCCCTGGTGGTGTCTACTGACGATTTGCCATCAGATTGTGTCATTTCTCTTCTTTTCGGCTGCTTCAAACGACCTTGTTGGAGTTTTTTCAACCCCTGTTTGGAGACTTTTTCTTTGTTATGCTTTTGGTTTGTCTGTTTCAGTTGTTTACTATTTTTGTTTGTGTCTGCTTTTCCTTTCTTTGCTTTCGTTTTTGTTGTTTGTTTGTCGTTGTTGTTGTTTGGTTTCGCCGGTTGTTCGGCCTCTCGAGTTATCAGGGGTTTGTCCTGAAAACTTGAATTCTTACCTTATTAAAAAAAAAAAAAAAAAAAAAAAAAACATGTAGATGGTCGTTAACTGAACTTATGCGTGCATCAAAAGAATTTTCATTATATTCTTGATTATTTTGCTACACTGTGAAATTGTTGAATATAATAGTAGGGTAAAGTCTTATACTTTTGTGTACAAATCTCAAGTATTATAAAAACTCTGTTTACGCATATAAGTTAGTGTGATGCTAAATTGGTACCAATTTATTTATCGTGGAGCATATTAATATGAATAGTTCAATTAAGGTGAATAAATTATTTAAAACGTGGCTAAAACGCTAAAAATAAAAAATCATATTAGAAAAAAGACATGATTTTATCACGGTATGTAAAATAAACGTGGTAGTTGCATTCGACAAGCATTTTTCGATTCAGACCACAATTGTTCAAAACCACGGTCCAAGTGTTTTCTTAAGAAACTTACCGTGGCTATTAAAAACATTGCAGCCCGGTATTCTCAAATTTTGAAAAGGGAATAATCAAATGGACCGCGGCCTTTTCTAAAAACCGCAGTTTATTTGTCGGACCGTGGTTACAAAAAAAAACGCGGTACGACTTTCGTACTGCGGTAAGAATAACCATGCTTTGAAAATTTGTGTTCAATAAAGAAACAAACCGCGGTCCGGGCACACTTTATGTACTAGTGAATATCACCTTCATGAAACTCTCTTGAAAAATATGCTTGTCACCCTATCATTTAGTCCTCTCTTTGTAGATATGGGAATTCTCATAAGCATCCAATCTTAGGTCTTCTAGGTCCTGAAGTTGCAAATTTCTTTTCACCAGCATCTTTCATATCTTAATTAAATAATTTAATTGCCAAATATACCTTGTGCTCTATTTTAATAGAGAAATGACAAGACTTTCCATATCTTAATATGAATGGTGAAGTGCATATGAGAGTCTTAAATGTAGTTTTTTATGCCCAAATAGCATCATCTAGCTTCATTGACCAATACTTTTTGTCTTCTCCATGATACTATTTATCTCCCAATTGGAAACCTCAACTTGGCCACTTGTTTAATGATGGTAAGGGTGAAAACCTTGTGAGTGACCCTATATCTCTTCAGTATTCCTCAAACTTCTTCTCAATAAAGTGGGATCCACCATTGCTAATCACAACTCTTGGTGTTCCAAATCATTAAAATCACCTTGTTGAAGAACTTGGACACCACAATAGAATCATTGATTGGAGAGGTAATAGATTCAACCCATTTGGACACATAATCAATTGCCACTACGATATAATTGTTATTGCAAGACGATGAAAAAGGTCCCATAAAATCAACTCTCCAAACGTCAAAAATCTCGACATCTTGGATGGTATTGAGAGGCATCTCATTCCTCATAGAAATAGTAGTTGTACGTTGGAATGTGTAACACCTCCGACTTATGTCGAAATTGTCACACGCCAGTGACCTCAGATTTTAATGTCCGAAATCACCCAATGCTTAACATCGAACAAAGTTTTGTTGAACAACACCACTAAAACAAATTTAGATAGGGAAATTCCAAGTAAGCAAAGCATGAAATCTTACCATCTAAATTAGTATTACACAAACACGAATACTCAAACGAACTACACAAACTCAATAGATGGACAAAGACTTCACCTCTTAACTTGAAGTATATATTGCAATAAGGAAACTCTCATCTATAGGAAAATAAAGAAAATTATAGAGCAATACTGCAAGGAAAGCACATGTACGAAAATATCATTATTGCACACCTCATCTTCACATCATCCTTGATTCACTCTAACACTAGTAGTAAGTGAAAATAATACTAAGTGAATTCTTACCTAAAAGACAAGCAAAAAGAAATACTTTATCCACTCCTTTCTAGTTTCATCAAGCTCACCATTAATTAACATTTGGTAGCAATTTCTGATGTGGCCTATGACTTATAGTTTGGTAACAACCTGTGTTGTGGCCTATGGTTTATTAATTGGCAATAACATGTGTTATGGTCTATGGGCTATCAATTGGCAGCAACATGTGTTGTGGCCTATGGCTTATCAATTGGCAACAACCTGTGATGCTGCCCATGGCTTATCAATTGGCAGCAACATATGGTGTGGCCAATGGCTTATCAGTTGGCAGCAACCAATGTTATGACCTATGACTTAATGGAATAAAGATTGATGGTAGCTCGTGCCCTTACGGCCCGTAGGCTAATATAATAAATCTTGATGGACACTTGTGCCCCTACGACCCGATGGCTAATATGATGAAGACTGATGGCCGCTCGTGCCTTGTGGCCCGTAGGCTAATAGTATAAAGAATGGTGACAACTCATGCCCTTGTGGCTTAAAGGCTAATAGAATAAAGACTGATGGAATCTCGTGCCCCTGTGGCCCGAATGATAATAGAACAAATATTGATGGAAACTCGTGCCCTTGGGGCCGAAGGCTAATAGAACTAAGATCAATGGAAACTCGTGCCTTGTGTCCCGTAGGCTTGTTGTTTCACACAATCTGTGCTAGGATTTCAAAACAACCATATGGAAATTAAATCAAAAGTTCAATAACATTACGTATTCTTAGTTTTAATCTAATACTTTAATGCTAGAGAAATTTGCGAAGATCCGCCCGTTATATACGCGATTCTGTGGCAAACCAACTGTTATAATCAAAATTATTTCAAACCACCCTTAACTTACATTCCGTTAGCAAATCGCCACCCATGGGCTTTCGCCGTCCAAATTTCGTCAAAATGGGTGAAATGACCCTTTTGCCCCTCTTATTTCCCCATAATTACCGATTTATTCCAACTTTTCTCAACTATATCCAAACCCAATTGAACCCGACTTTATTCAAACCAACCCGACTAGCTAAAATTAAACCAAACCCGTCTAAAACCCAAACCCGATTACAAATCATCAAATTGCTCACTTTGTTCCTCGATCAAATCTCAATCTTACGGCAGTGAACTGATGCCAGATAGATCAAATATAGAACCCTAAAATTGAAAACCAACATATGAAGGGGGGAAAGCATGAGATTCATTTTCAATGGAGACTTCATCACTCGTATTGGTGGTGATGCGAACAACCCCTGAAGTGTCGTTTGCAACGCAGGATCTTTGATTCATCAAGCTTGTAGTTGAATCCTTCTCTTCCGTAGCCAAAGTGATGGCTTTCCTAGGGCTAAAGAGATAGCCTTCAAACTCGTTCAAAGAGATGAACGTAGAGATCAAAGTGATGATCGCAAGACACCGAAGAGACGAAGTTTGATTTGCTCGAAGCGACGAGCTACGGGATAGTTTGATCTATGGGATCGAAGGGTTTGGATGTGAGACTCAAGGAAGGAGCATACTCAACTTTACTACTCAAATCAACATCAAGTTTACAAACTAGGGTTTTTCTAAGTTTAAATACCGTCAAAATAATATTTCCTAAAAGAAAAGATATCGGAAAAAATAATCCGCGCCGCGTCAGGACTACCGCACGGTTTGTAACACAACCGCACGGTTTGTTACAAACCGTGCAGTTCAACTGAAAGCAATGTTTTGGCTGGTGCATGGTTTGCATGCAACACCGCACGGTTTGCAGCAAACCGTGCAGTTCAACTGAGAACTCTAAATTTTGCTGGTGCACGGTTTGCAGCAAACCGTGCACTTCTACTGAACGGCATTCTGATGCTTTCTCGTCCGGCGTCGACTAAGGCGGGACCTCACCTAATCCTTCATAGGTCAAGAGAAGGACCCATTTAGGACTAGATGAACCCGCGTCACTTGCGTGCACCCGCGAGACTAATGATTGAGTTGCTCGCTCCATTGCCCTTGTGCGAGCTCTTGTTATCGGGACATTCGAGCGCACCTTCATTGCGTCCTCTTCGTCCTTCGCCGTCATCGAGGGGGTCATGGAGCTATCAATCTCCCCTTCTTGGCTGCGAAGCATCCTTCCTTCGTCCTCGTCATCAAAAGCAGGAGGCGTAGAAGGAGAAAGAACATCGATGTTGAACGTAGGAGGCGCACCATAGTCATCGGGTATAGGGGGTAATCCCTTAGGCAGCTCCTCGGGCATCCCATCCCCAAGGTCCTGTAAAGGAGAAGTCACGATAGAGGGTAATTCAACAAAATCTTTAACGGTTAAAAGACAAGCGAAGGAAGCAAGGAAAAAGCAAGGACGACGTCCCTGAATGTGTGGAGCGACATCCCGCGGCCTAGCCAATAGAAGCCGGTCTTCACAAGATCCTTGAATGCCGGGTGGAGCTGGCTTAGGAGGATGTTTTGTTGCTGTTTTTTTTTTGCTTCTCACGGCCAGCTGAGGGCAGTGGATGTCTCTTGGCTTGTTCAAGTGCCTTGACTCAGTTCCTCTCGACTTGATCTTGCAAAATCTCCTTAGGGCTCATAGGAATCAATGTTACCTTTCTTCCATTGTGCATGAAGACGTAGTTGGTGAGAAATCCATCATGAAGAGTTCTCTTGTCAAATTGCCAAAGAGAAGATGAGTTGCATCCATGGGCACTACGTCACAAAGCACTGAATCCGCGTAATGACCAATGCTGAAATTTATGGTGCATTGTTGCTTCACTACATTGGAATCATCACCCTCGGAGATCCATTGTAGACTATAGGGTTGTGGGTGTGGAGTTGTATCGAACTTGAAGTGCTTGATCACCTTTTCATTGATGATATTGCAACAACTTCCACCATCTATAATAACACTCAAAGAAGCACCCTGGACCGCACACTTAGTATGAAACAAATTTTCACGTTGGTCAAGTAAGGTACCTTCTTTGGCGGTAAGAACGCGGCTTGTAACCAAGCTAAGAGGTATGGCGCCTGGCTCATCCATATGGATGCATATGTATCCATCCAATTCCTCCTCCTCCTCAAGGCCGTAGGTGTCAAAAACCGGCCCAGCGTCGGGGGTGTCCTCGTCAAAAGACTCGTAGCCGAAGGTGGTCGAGAAGAGGACGCGCTTGTTGTTGGGGCAGTCCCGCTGTATGTGGCCACGCCCTTGGCACTTAAAATAGACCTTGTCCCGTGCCTTATCATCGGCAAGAGGCGCTCGACGCTGCTGTGGCTCGTTGATGCGCGCCGGTGTGTTGCTCGGCCGAGTGGCCGACGCCGGCGTTGTAGTCGCGGGAGCGGGCTACAACGAGGAACGTACATCAGTAGAACGGGAACTTGACATAGGGTTAGAGCCATACCTTGTGTGAGGCTGAGACCAAGACGCTCTCCTAGCCGCTTGAGCTTGCGACCATATCTCTTGTGCCGTATGTGCGCACTTTTGGAGGTCTCGTATGTTGAGCACTCGAAGTTGGTTTCTAATAGGCTCATGCAGGCCACGAAGGAACATACTCCGAAAGTCCTCGTCAGAGTGATGGATACATGCCTTACGGGACAATTCTTCAAGTTCAGCATAAAAATAAAGGGGAGAACAGTTACCTTGGGCCGCTAGTTGTATCTTGAGGCGCATTTCAGAAGTAAAGTCCTCGGGGACATACTTCTTTCGCATGATCCACATAAGATGGCGCTAAGAAGTGACTGGACGTTCACGGTGATGCTCACAATCGAGGCAACTCGTGCCTTGTGTCCTGTAGGCTTGTTGTTTCACACAATCTGTGCTAGGATTTCAAAACAACCATATGGAAATTAAATCAAAAGTTCAATAACATTACGTATTCTTAGTTTTAATCTAATACTTTAATGCTAGAGAAATTTGCAAAGATCCGCCCGTTATATACGCGATTCTGCGGCAAACCACCTGTTATAATCAAAATTATTTCAAACCACCCTTAACTTACATTCCGTTAGCAAATCGCCACCCATGGGCTTCCGCCATCCAAATTTCGTCAAAATGGGTGAAATGACCCTTTTGCCCCTCGTATTTCCCCATAATTATCGATTTATTCCAACTTTTCTCAACTATATCCAAACCCAATTGAACCCGACTTTATTCAAACCAACCCGACTAGCTAAAATTAAACCAAACCCGTCTAAAACCCAAACCCGATTAAAAATCATCAAATTGCTCACTTTGTTCCTCGATCAAATCTCAATCTTACGGCAGTGAACTGATGCCAGATAGATCAAATATAGAACCCTAAAATTGAAAACCAACATATGAAGGGGGGAAAGCCTGAGATTCATTTTCAACGGAGACTTCATCACTCGTAATGGTGGTGATGCGAACAACCCCTGAAGTGTTGTTTGCAATACAGGATCTTTGGTTCCTCAAGTTTGTAGTTGAATCCTTCTCTTCCGTAGCCAAAGTGATGGCTTTCCTAGGGATAAAGAGATAGCCTTCAAACTCGTTCAAAGCGATGAACGTAGAGATCAAAGTGATGATCGCAAGACACCGAAGAGACGGAGTTTGATTTGCTCGAAGCGACGAGCTACGGGATAGTTTGATCCGTGGGATCGAAGGGTTTGGATGTGAGACTCAAGGAAAGAGTGTACTCAACTTTACTACTCAAATCAACATCAAGTTTACAAACTAGGGTTTTTCTAAGTTTAAATACCGTCAAAATAATATTTCCTAAAAGAAAAGATCTCGGAAAAAATAATCCGCGCCGCGTCAGGACTACCGCACGGTTTGTAACACAACCGCACGGTTTGTAACACAACCACACGGTTTGTTACAAACCGTGCAGTTCAACTGAAAGCAATGTTTTGGCTGGTGCATGGTTTGCATAAAACACTGCACGGTTTGCAGCAAACCGTGCAGTTCAACTGAGAACTCTAAATTTTGCTGGTGCACGGTTTGCATGCAACACCGCACGGTTTGCAGCAAACCGTGCACTTCTACTGAACGGCATTCTGATGCTTTCTCGTTCGAAGTCGACTAAGGCGGGACCTCACCTAATCCTTCATAGGTCAAGAGAAGGACCCATTTAGGACAAGATGAACCCGCGTCACTTGCGTGCGCCCGCGAGACTAATGATTGTGTTGCTCGCTCCATTGCCCTTGTGTGAGCTCTTGTTATCGGGCCATTCGAGCGCACCTTCATTGCGTCCTCTTCGTCCTTTGCCGTCATCGAGGGGGTCATGGAGCTATCAGGTGGGGGCCTCATCGGGAGACTTAATAAAAGATACATCCTTATTCGCTTCAATAGATCGCGACTTAACAGCGTCCAGCATGCGCATGTTGATCTCCTTCGAGTAAACCAGCAGGATCTCGATTTTGTCGTCAACGGAGGCGGATTTGGCGGTGGATCCCCCCACAGCGTTGAACGCCTCCTTCGCAATAGACCTAGCGGATGCGGCGGGAGCTTCTTTCTGATGAATGGATCCATAGCGCATGAAGAGTACCGACGGATTGGAGAGAGTATCGATCGAGCAGTTTATGACAACCTCACTTGTGCGCTCGAACGGAGGCCAAATGTTGAAGGAAGAGGAAAGGTTCATCTTTTTCGAGCTTCTAAGTGAAATTTCCGTCCTGAGATGGTACCTCCTGCTGTTGAGAGCCTTCCACTTCTGCCATTGTTGGGGGATGTGGAAGATTAGATTAAAATGGGGGTAGCTTATGGAATTTTAAACAAGGAACAAAGTGAGCGATTTGGGGATTTTGTAATCGGGTTTGGGTTTTAGACAAGTTTGGTTAAATTTTAGCTAGACGGGTTGGTTTAATTAAAGTCGAGTTCAATCGGGTTTTGCTAATGTTAGGAAAAGTTGGACTAAGCCGATAATTACGGGGAAATAAGAGGGGCAAAAGGGTCATTTCACCCATTTTGATGAAATTTTGGACGACGGAAGTCCATGGGTGGCGATTTGCTAACGAAATGTAAGATAACGGTGGTTTAAAATAATTTCTACTACAACGAGTGGTTTGCCATAGAAACGCGTATATAAGGGGTGTTTCGCCGCAAATTTCTCTAAATGCTAATTGCATTTATCAATGCAAATTTCTTTCATAAAATACTACGAATTCAAAAGAAAAGATTGAAGACTTAGCTTGAGTGTTCTCTTTTAGTATCATCCGAGTGAATGACATATAAGTTATCCGAGTGATTTTCATTCATTATTTATTCTCAAATAGAGATATTCGATTCACCTTGCTGGACGAGAACTCCTTAAGCAACCTCCGTAAGGCTCGTTGCTTACCCTTAATATCGATTATTGTTATTGTCAAATCATCGTATGAGGGTCATAGTTGTCCCGTACATTAATTTGAGCTTCTTTATTGTCGACCTTTGATCCAACGTTTTGATCCCACTTTCACTTGATTGTCGATCTTTTCCCATATGGTTCGAACTCCCACTTTTATTAGTGGCTTGCTCCCGAGTCGATCTGGCTGAACATGGTCTTGGATGAAGTTTGGCTATTTGATGTGGCAAGCGAACTCTCGGCCCAACAAAAAACTCCTCGTAGCACAATTGTGTTTATTCTAAGGCCTATCAACATGGTGGTCCACCAACATGGAGGCCTAATATCACTATCCAACTGCAATGCCACGACCAAACACAAAATCTGACATTGTTTGAGGATTATGACTATTTAGGACCCTCCCACTTCATCTCTTCACGTACACCTTTTGCATGGTGAGAACACTTGATTGGTTGATGCTAGTTACAGGATTACGGAGATCAACGACAACGGTAATTGTTGAATTTCTTAGGTTTTGATGGTAATAAACATTCAACTAATCTGTTATTCAAGTGTTTCAGGAACAAATAAAGTTGTCACAGGAAATCATTAGCAGCGTAGGATTATAGAGGGAACAAAGCATCCTCCATACGGTTTGTTACCTCTCAAGGAACTTCAGTGCCGAACAAACATCAAGCTGCAAATGGTATGAAGAACTCAAGCATGAAGATTATGAAGATTATCCTTGAAGATCATGCGGTTGGAAAAAGGGAAATCGGGTGAATCACGCCAATTAGAAGATGGGAGAGAGAAAGATATTATCTTATTTTGATTATATTATCTTAGAAATTCTTTCCTTAGATAATATATTTGGTTGGGATTTTATCTTTTTACAAATTAATTGATATATTCTTGTTGCTGAAATTAGTTAGTGGGATTTTTTCGAGTTGTATAAATTGAAGTGTGAGATTCATTTCTTAGGTACGAACTCCGAGCATTTTCATTAAGAGAAAAAGAAAAGTGAAGCGTCTGTGAGTCTTAGAGGAGTGAGCTCATGTTCTCGGTGTAGAAGAGATTCAAATCTAGGTGGGATGTCTAGGGTCTGAAGACCAGGCTACAAGTGTAACCGATCAAGAAATCAATAAGACAAGTAGACTCTTCAAAATCCTCTCAAGAGAAAAGCTTGAAGGTAGTGGTTTTTCTCTGGTTAATTATTTGAATGATTGGATTTTTTCCACTATACATCGTGAGTTCTTAATACTTTCTTTCTTGCTATATAATTTTGTTGCATCTTCTGTGGGAACAAAGCATTTGTTCCCTCAGATGTAAGACTAACGATCCAACAATTGGTATTAGAGTCTGGTCTCTAGATTATTTTTCGTTAAGACTTTGCAGGAAAGATATCGTCAAACAATGCTATTGGTGATTCATTCTGCAAGCCTCTGTCTTAAAGGCTGGAGAATACGACTGATGGGTTGAGCAAATCGAGTGCCATTTTTGTTCCCTTGATGGTCAAATATGGAAAATCATTTAAGTTGGCCCTATTGCTATCCCAAATGAGAAGGATGCTACAAAGCCAAAACCGATGACTGACTATACTGATGAAGGCTGGAAAAATTTGGAGAAAATAGCAGAGCTAAGAAGATTCTTCATATGGCGTTGCTCCCTGCTGATCTCAAGATGGTCATTGGCTACAAAACTGCCAAAGAGATCTGCAATGCTTTGAGGCGCCTCCATTACGGAAATGAAGATGTAAAAAAGAATCGTATTCTTACCCTGATGAAGGAGTATGATCAAATGTCCCAAGGAAAATGTGAACACATTCAAGACTTCTACTCTCAGTTTCAGGGGGTAGTTGGTCAACTGGAGTTCCTTGGTGAAGAGCTTCCTGACTGGAAGCTCACTCATCACTTCATGCAAGGCCTCAACCCTTAGTGGGACTGATATGCGGCATATTGTATGGCGTATCTAGTGGTTATTAGCATGATTTAGGTGATGTTTGGATATGCTTTGATGGTAATTCTGTAATCCGGAAGAGAAGACGAGAAGTGAAGAAATCATGGGATTTACAGAGGTTTGAAGTGCATTGAAGAGTAGAAGAACAGTGTGCTGAATTCAATTGGTTCGTTCTTTTTACTCAGATGTACAAATGGAGTGATTCCAATTCGAGGAGTTAGATCTTGAAGTCTACTGCAAGTCCTCAAAATATGAGTGCAATCCGAGTTGGGAATCAAAAGTTATGGCATTTTTACGGAAGTGTCGTAGAAGCTGCTGGAGCCTCTGAAGACCACCGCACCCCGCGGTGGGTGTTGCCGCACCCGCGGTGATGACGCGTTGAAGACTTTTCTCGGCTTATTTCCGAGATCTTTTATCTATTTTTATTTTATTTCTGAGACTTTGTTTCCAAGTTTGTTATTTCCTTTTATTTATTTTCTGAATTATTTACTTCCTAGTATTTAAGGTTCTAACCTAGACTTTTAGTAAACCCTAGTTGCCACTTATCTTAGTTTTACTCTCACAAACCCTATGGAGAACTAAACCTCCATTGTTGCACTTGACACTTTGAAGCCATCAATTGATTGGTTGTGAGTTTTCTACTCTTGTTCGATTTCCTATCTAGTTGTATTAATTCTCTTGTGCTTGAATGTTTATTGAATCTTATTGATTTATCTAGACTGATCACCTAGGTTTATTGATATTATCCATATAGCTAGGACTTGTCAATTCCGGGTTCGGGTTTCATATCTAGTAGCAAACACGATTTACATAAGCGGGTTGCGAGTGTTCATCGTGAGAGAGAGTTAATTGCATGCTTATAGTAACGGGTTGTTTCTATTGCATGTATCTTGTTGAATCCTTGGTTGAATGCTATTGCTTTGTTGAGTCTTGAAGGTTTTCGGATTTGACTTAGTAATAAGTACTATTAGGGCTGGTAGAACTAATAGTTACATATGATCGGGATAAGAACAACTAAAGGAAAGATAAGAACTTGAGAATAATAGAATCCAGTGATCAACCATATCTCTTGTTGTGTGGATCTTTGTCAGGTGTGGCGCTTTTCCCCAACCATATTCACAACCTTTACTTGCGAACTTGTTTACTTGTTACTTGGTCACTAAGAAACCGATACAAAACCCCCCCTAGTTCCTAGTTGGTGACTTGTGAAACACAAGAATTGATAACTTGATTCCCTTGGGTTCGACCCTGACTTGCTTGCTATACTCTTTAGTAGGTACTTTAGGATTTCTTTGATTAGGCATGACGACTTTAAGCCTGTCAAAATTTGGCGCCGTTGCCGGGGAATCAAAATTTCTGTTTTTGTGGTTTTGTTTGTTACCAACTTTCATGTGGACCTAACTTACGGTCCACACTCGTGCTACTGATTTCTTTTTCTTTGTTACAGATATGGAGTTCTGGGGAGAGTCGCAATATGACTCATACTCCTACGCATACACTCTAGGGTGGAGAGATTATCCCAATTCGAGTTATGGGTACCAGCAATACCCTCCATATGGTCATGACTACCAAGAGTTCTACCCGGAGCCACAATCGTTCTACCAGCAGGGTACTATACGGTAGTACAATCCGGCCTATGAGCATAGCCCACCAGTGTCCAATCCAAGTTCCTCCATGTCAACTGAAGATATGCTCCAAGCTTTGACTAAACATTTCACTACTCATGTTCAAGCTACGGCGTCGAGCATAAAGAATTTAGAGACAAAGATGGGGCAAATGGCTGAAGCGATCACTAGGATTGATGCAAGAACTTCGGGGAATCTACCATCTCAAACGGTAGTTAACCCGAGAGTAAATGTTAGTGCCGTGACGCTCAAAAGTGGTAAGCAGCTGAACGTCGCTCCTAGTGCTGAAGAGGACGACACAAAAGACGAGAACTCTCTGTCGAGTTCACCGCACCCACGGCAGGAACACCACACCCGCGGTGGGACTCCAGAAGACCGACCACACCCCGCACCACTCTCACCGCACCCAGCGGCAGGACAAACTGAGACTCCTGCAATTTCACCGCACCCGCGACACTCTTGCCGCACCCGCGGTGACGGTGAACAAAATCTCGAGAATTCCTCTGCTGACATCACCGCACCCGCGGTGGATTCTAACCCCACCCTCGGTGGACCTTCTGGAGTTGTGAAAGAGCCCTACGTCGACACCTATGTTCGTCCGTACTTTCCCCCTCGGTTCTGAGAAGCCTCCCGCACCCTTCCCTGAGGCTCTGAAGGACACCCAAAAGGTGGAGAACGACAAAGGTTTATTTGACACCTTCAGTAGCTGCAAGGCGAACGTTCCTTTGGTCACACTGGCAAACAGCGTCCCTCGCTGCACATAAGTTTTAAGGGCGCTGGGCAATATCAAAAAGAAACCAAAGGGGAAGTACAAGAAGGAGGCCTTGATTCAAGTGGCGGAATTTTACAGGCTGGATACGAAGCAGGATAAGCATGCAGCCCCTGAGATGTTGGGTAGACCGTTCCTAAAGATGGCAAGTGCATTCATTGATATGAACAGCGGTCCACCCATCATGAAGTGTAGGAGGACGGGGGTCAAGCTCGACATGGAATATACAAAGAGGCATCCCCCTGATATAGATCCCAGGAGTTCAGTTGCTGTGAGCAACCCGAGTTGAGGTTGTCTGAGTAGGATGTCGAGCCACGACAATAACTAAGGCGTTGTCCGGGAGGAAACCCGAGGTATGTTTTTCTTTGTTTGTTTTTCATTCTTTGTTTTTGCATTTGTTTTTAGTGTGTTCTTGCTTTGTTTTTGTTTTTCTTTGTTTCCGACTAACCTGTAGGGAAGAGACCCATGCCTATTGAAGAAGGTGTTTACCACCAATGTAAGTCTTCTTTCACTGCACTAATAAACTCCCCGAAAAAACTTAAACGGGGAGCAAAAAAAAAAATTCTGAAAAAACCTTAAACGGATTTAAAAAAATAAAAAAATAAAAAACAAATCGAAAAAACAACAAAAAAGAGTTCTATCGTAGGCCAGCTGTCTAGAGTTCCCCATGGAGAGACGGTGTACATCATGTTGTCAAAGGAGAAGACATTAGCCCTACACATTATTTGGCAACGATGATGGCCCTACAATTGACAGCTGAGGAGGAGGAACACTAGATCCCCCACCACGCTAACATCTGGGTTCCACCATGTGTTCGTTGAAGGTCGTACAACCCCGACATCTTTGCAAAGCCACTACTCACCAAAGTGGTTTCCTCTTGGTTACACGGTAGGAGAAAACTATGGAGTTGATGAAGACACCCGCCCAACACTGGAGACCTGGGCGTTACTGAGTATACCGCCAACAACAACGAAAGTGTCCAAGCAGCTCGGCGACATTGTGAGTTATTTTTTTGTTTTTCCCTGTGCTTCTATTCTTTTTGTCTTTCATTACATTGAGGACAGTGCAATGTTTAAGCATGGGGGAGAGTTCTATACTTGCTACGTTGTTGAGGAGAAAAATAAAAAAAATTGAAAAAGCCAAAAATTTGAAAAAAGGCAAAAATTAAAATCCTGGGATAAGTCGAAAACCCGAAAGGACGACTTAGGTAAGAAGCGGGTGGCTTGGACCAGCATTAGGCTGGGGTAATAATTGGTCAAGAGTGATGTGAGTATATTGTGAGCCCATCTATTGAAAAATGAAATGAGTGGCTTGGTGAAAACCCAAAAGGGCGCCTTGGCAAAATGAGTGAAAAGAAAAAGAGTGATTTTTAGGATTTCTCATTTTTCCTGACGTGGCGACATAAGAAGGGGAGTTATAAGGAGGATTCGGGTAGGTCACTCTGGGAGGTATAAGAAGATAGATGGGAGACTAGGATTAGAACTTATTCACTCTATGGTGTTCGGGATAAGCTTGGGGGAAGTACTCTGCTTTCCTTTAAGTTTGATTGTGTGGGGTGTTGATTAGATGGAGTTAATGTTGTCTTAAATAACTCATACTATTATCTAGTGATCCATAAACGGATGCTAAGAATATGATTGATTTGTAAATGTTGTCTTAAATAATTTGAATTTTTTCTATATTATGGTGTTACAAATACGAGTTATATGTCTTTGATTTTTCAAAAAATCGAGATCAAATAACCCAAGCGTAATAATCGGTTTATTTAACAATATAGAAATAACTCAGACCTATCAATACGGGTTATATTTAGAGTCAAATAACTTATATATTTTTTATATAACCCGGAGGTGCTAATATCCAGGTTATTTAGATTTTTTATATAACCCGGATGTGCTAATATCCAGGTTATTTGATGTCCAAATAACCCGAACCTTCAAAGAATGTGGGAAAATTTTGGGAGGCGAATAACCCGGCGTGGAGATTTTAGGTCTGGGTTATTTGACCTCGAGCAAATGCGGTGTAACTTTTTAACCTGGACCTGATTCGGGTTATATTTAGAGTCAAATAACCTGTATATAGGTTTTTTACAAACTAAAGCATCAAAGAACTATTGGAAGAAGCCCAAACAAAACTCCTAACACACTTATGATTTTGCAAGCTACATCATGCTCCAACATTGCAGATAAGCACGATTTCATCAACATACAATAGCACATAGAGAGGCAACACAGTTTTGACATGTTTAAAGTAAAAGAATTGAATCATACTTTCTTTTCTGCAATCTCGGTTTTGTCATGCATGTGTCAAACTTTATGTTCCACTTTCTACGTGATTGCTTTAACCCATATATAGACTTATTTAATAAGCATACATGATCAGGTTTGTTCTTATTTATAAAACCCCTAGGTTGTATCATATAGATAGTCTTTTTTAAGTCACCATGTAGGAAAGCAGTTTTAACATCCATTTGCACAAGTTCATAATCATAAACAACAGTCATGGCAATTAGTAATCTCATAGTCTTATGCTTAGCAACATGAATAAAGATGTCATTATAATCTTCCCCATGCATCTCTTTGGGTAAAGCCCTTTGCCACCAATCTAGCCTTGTATGTAGTTGGGTCAGTGGCAAGGACTCCATCATTCATTTTAAAAATCTATTTGCATTCAATAGTTCTAGTAGAAGCATTTGATGGCATGTTCAAAATGAGCACATTTGATGACATGTTCAAATAGTTCAGCAGTATAAGCATTCAAGACTTCAGCAATAATGAAAGCAAACTTATACTGTGGCCATAAGGCTTCAAGACTCAAGAATAGAGAGTTGAAGGTTTCAAATAACGACATAGAAATAGCGATTTAGGCTAAAAATCTCAAGTAAAAGTTCTCCATTTTTTATCTAAAACTTATACTGCGAAAACTTTCGAGCATCTAGATTGCCTCTTTCGAGGTCATCACACTGCTAAGCTTCTCAAATGTTCAGATCTACGCGAGGAGAGAATGAAACATGGAAGAGAGGAAGTTTTGAGTTTCAAAAACATTTCTAGGGTTTCAAACGTCACTAAGACTCGAACCCTAGATTTGAATGCAAAAGACTTTAGGGTGCCAAAGCTTCAAAGTTTCTAAGAATTTCGACTCAAAAACTTGCATGCAAGCCCAAAAATCAGAACAGAAGTTCAAGACTTTAGATTTGAGGGTAAACATATTGTAGTTTGAAAAACTCGATCCCAGAGGTTTAAGATCAATATCTCAAAGCTAGAGAGCTTGAGAGTTCCTGGAAAAATAAACACTTGGAAAGTTTTGCTAAGATAAAAAAATAACGACGGAAATTGAAAGGCAAAATCAATACGAAGTTTTAAGCGAAGTAGAAAGAAGCGACTGGTTGAGATTCTAGATCCAAGCCCTACAAGCTATGGAGCTTAAAGGGAGAGGGAGAGAGAGAGAGAGAGAGAGAGAGAGAGAGAGAGAGAGAGAGAGAGAGAGAGAGAGAGAGAGAGAGAGAGAGAGAGAGAGAGAGACCCTAAAAAAGAACCAAGGTTCTTCAATGCTTGAACAACCACAGAAATGGTCTCCAAAGTTCATCAGCTCTAAAGTTTCATTCCAGATAGAGCTCAAGTGCGAGCAGAACTAGTGGAGTAAGCACAATGAGAGAAAAACCCTAGAAAGCTCTCAACCAGATTGTCAGGCAAGACAACACTCTGAGGCGATTAGGGTTTCCAAAGAGCTTTTGTATGGGATCCTCTCACATGCCTCACTCATCGTCATGTGGCCCGGCTCATTACACAGACAGAGAATTGGGCTGGCAAAAGGGCTCAAGAGCATCGAGACCAAAATTGGGCCAAACAGCCCAAATGGATTCGTCGCTTAATTGGCCCAAAAAAACAACCCACAAATATCCTGATAACATGACAATCATAATGCCCAAACTTAGGCACTTACAAAACTTACAAACATTACATACCCTAATATATTCATAAAAACCCACGCATTTACAACTTCATACCATCTGTCAATATCACTAGAACTACAAACTATCAATATGGAAAAAGCTCAACCATTCAAATTGGAGATTATGTGGACCCGTACAAAAGACTTTTCCAATTTAGTTAAACAAACATGGCACATTAATGTCCATGAAAACCATATGTATAGACTAACAAAGAAAACCCAAGTACTCAAAACCAGAACCGAAGAATGGAATAAGAAAATTTCCAATCCATATTTGAACAATTAAAGTCAATTGAAGAGGAACTAATCAATATTTAACAAACACTACTCACGACCCATTGTCCGCATCTAATATGGAAACAAAATAGCCTTATTAAGAAAAAAAGATCGCTTCTTATCATTTTATAAAAAATACTGAAGGGAAAGGGGAAAAAAGAAACACTTAAGACTCACCGACACTAATAGTACATACTTCCACCGGATTGCAACATGTCGGAGAAACAAAAAGTTCCTTTCCTTGGATTCTCCACTTTTGATGTTGACAAACACAAATATATCTAATGTTTCCCCTAGTGTAATAACATGAATAACTATAGGAGCAAGTTGGAAACGTCTAACAGGAACGGCAGATATACAGAAATGCTAAATTAAGTTACAATTGTGAATTATTTAAGTGATGAATTTATTCAGCATGTGTGTATCTTCCTACCAAGAGTACGAAGCATGTAAAGGAAGAATATCTAGTTGTTGTAGAGATTCTGAAAGATTGTGTTTGTTATTCTTATTGGATAACAAACGTTATCTCTTTGTTAAGATTTAGATTCTTCTATATGTGTGTGTTGTTCGGTTATTGAGATAATGTCAAAATTTTCTTAACACATCAACAAACTTATAAATAGAAAAAACCTAACACAATTACTCAATGTGCATTTCTGAGAATTTTTAGTGCATCAAAAGAAAAATGTAAAGTTTTCATCTGGAAGAAGTGTTTTCTCCGGATGAACATCGAGTAAGTTCTCCTTAATATTAGTGATTTTTTAACATGTTGTTTAGGCTATATTCTTATGAGTGTTTAAGGATATAAGTGTGTGGAGTCTTAAACGCTCTTTGTAATCTAACCATAAATTAAAAGAGTAGACTTGTTCAAATCATTTTTGTAATCTAACCATAAATTAAAAGAGTAGACTTGTTCAAATCATTTCCAAGGAAAATGTAATGAGCTTAATCCTGAATAACTAGTTGGTTATCAAAAATTCTCACTCTAAAGAACCGTGTCATCAAATATTTAATTTATTCTGTTGTGTTAGGAATTGAACTTTCCAAATGCTCAATTCACTTTGCTACTAGCACACCTACGGTCCTATGAGGTGAAGAAAGTCTTAAAAATGGTTCAAACGAATCAATTATTCTTTGTCAACCTAGATAACTCGTAAGTGCATGAATTGTATAGTTTCTACGCCTTGAAACTCAAGTTTTGTGACATTACATTTACATCTAATAAGAAAGTCCAATTGTATGTAATTTTTAGGCTGATACGAGGGTCAAAATAAAAATTTAATTGGAAAGTGATTTCTTACACGACATGACTCTTTACCCAAATCAATTAATTGGTCCCGGCAATACGCGATCTTGAATCCACTCTATGTTGAATCAAATCTGCCAAGTTATACCCTACAATTGCATTCGTATGCAAAAGCTAAAATGGGTTTTGGGCGATATCAATTAATTCAACCTCAACAAGTTAGGGTTTGAAAAGCCAAGATTATCAAATAGTATAGATTCGATATGAAAATCTATCTATGTATAGATCGAAGTCGATGGTGCTCATCTTGCATAAGTGATATGTGTCGCTCATTCAATCATACTATATCATCTTAAAATCATTATTTTTTCTATCTTTCAATATATATTTTTTACAAAGCGAACATTATGCCCCTTACTAATTACAAAACATGTCTAAATCACCGCAATAATTTTTTTTTTAAAATATCTAAATACATGAGAGCTATAATTCCATGAATAAAGTTCAGATCTAGAGATCATGAAATTAGAGTTAGATCTTCTTGAAATCAGATATCGAAGACATTCAATATCAAAATCCATTGAGGCGATGAAGTAAGCATCACAATTACTTTCTCTGAAACAATGAAACACCATAAAAGAATCAAAGTTAAACAACACGGAAACAATGTCCAAGAAAAACAGTGTCCAAGAAAATTTAATACATGAGTGTTAGAGTTCCCTTAATACAATTTAAGTGAAACAACACGGTCAATGCCGGTGTTAATGGGTTAAAGTTTTTTTCAGACTAAATCTTTTTTACCGGCCAAAAGTATTTAAGTTGTGTGTGCATATATATTGTACTCTATGTTCATATATTGTACTCTATGTTCATATATTTTAAACAGTGTGTGCACCTATTTTATCATATTTTGCATATGAACACACAAAAATATTTATGCACACAGTATAGAACATACGCACACACAAGTTTATTTGGGGCCAACTTTTTTCCAAGACCAAAATTTTGAATTGTTATATATTGTACTGTGTGTTCATATATATTGTATTGTATATTCATACATATTAAATTGCAGGTGCATCTATTTTTTCATATTCTCATATGAACACACAAGCAAAATATTTATGCGTACAGAAGTATAAAGCATATGCACACATAAGAATATATTTATGCACACGTAATATAAAATATATGAACACACAAGTGGCAATAAATGCACATATATTATTTATTTTCTAAAATAATAAATAAACCAATCGTATAAAATATACGCACACACAAGTGATTGTAAATGCACACGCAAGCAAATATTTATGCATACACGATATAAACATAAGAACACATAATTGATAAAAAGTAAACAAAAACAAGCAAATATTTATGCACACATAATATTGATTTTCTCATAATAATAAATGAACACACAATAAAAAACATACGCACAAACATGTGACAATAAATACACACACAAGTGGCAATAAATGAACACATAGTATTAATTTTCTTATATATTAATTAGCACATAGTATAAAATATATGCACATACAAGTGATAGTAAGTGCACATACAAACAAATGCTTATGCACACACGGTATAAAACAAAAGAACACATAAATGATAAAAATGAACAAAAAAGCAAATATGTATGCACATAAAATATTGATTTTCTCATAATAATAAATGAACACACACTACTTAAAATATGCACAAACATGTGACAATAAATGCACACACAAGTGACAATAAATGCACAAATAAAATTCATTTTCTTAAATAATAAATGAGCACATAGTATAAAACATACGCACCCAAAGTGACACTAAATGCACACATCGGCAAATATTTATGCATAGACAGTATAAGACATAAGAACGCATAAGTGATAATAAATGAAAATACAAACAAAAATTTATGCACACATTGTAAGGCCCGAGGCCTTAGAAGATTCAATCTATGCCAACACGATGACTTTCCATGAGGTCACCCATCCCGGTACTACTCTCGCCATACTACGCTTAACTTCACTTTGTCCTTACTTCAGAGTTATTTATGCATACAAAGTATAAAACATACGTAAACAAACGTGACAATAAAATGCACACATAGTATTAATTTTCTTATATAAAAAAAAACGATGATAGGTGCACCAGTAGAAGTTGTTCATGCACCACCTTTTATTAAAAAAACACTTTGTCCACAAACAAGTAGTAGACAAAATTTTCCTGAAACACTGAATTTGTCCTCTATCAGTTAGCGGGCAACAATCGATTACCCGAAAAATAACAAACTCGATTTATTTTGTCTGCTACGAGGATAGCGGACTAAAATCCTAAAAAAACTAAGTGTTGCTAAACCGGTCAGGTTCTGGTTCACTGTTATCGAATTGTTCAACTTTTCCGCTAACATGGTTTCGATTTTGTCCGCTTACCCATAGCCGGAAAAAAAAAATTTAAAAAAATTAGTTTTTCCTCAATAGCAGATATAAAATATATGCGCACACAAGTGACAATAAATGGACATACCAGTCAATATTTATACACACACAAGTAACAATAAATGCATACACAATTTTCATTTTCTAAAATAATTAATGAACACATACATAAAGCACACGTACGCACAAGTGACAATAAGTGCATACAGAAGCAGAAAGTTATGTACAAGTAGTATTGATTTTCTAAAAAGAATAAATAAACATAAAGTGTAAAACATATGCACATAAGTGACAAGAGCACACACAAATAAATATTTATGTACACTTGCTTGGAAAAAAATGGTTAGGGAAAAATGTTGCCCAAACAAATTAACTTTGATTTTTTCAAAATAATAAATGAACAAACAGTATAAAACAACGCACACACAAGTGATATGAAATGCACAAACAAGCATAATATTATGTACATATATATATATTATTGATTTTCTCAAAATAATAAATGAAAACGTAGTGTAAAACATCCGCACAAACAAGTGACATAAAATGCAGACACAAACAATTATTTATGCACACTTGCGTGAAGAAGAAAAAAAGTATACTGGCGTTGACCATCTGTGACCCGTTTGACCAATCATGTTGACATATCAAACCCTCTAAATAAGGTAATTATGACACATAACCTCTAAATAAAAGTATAATCCTAACCTTTGATATTTTTCACATTCTAAGACTAGAACATATTCTCATGATCATGATCATTCTCAAATAACACTTTCTCTTATTATAATCTCTATAGGACACATGACATTCAACTAGTTATGGTATCAAATTTATGATAGCTCCATGATCCCCTCGATGACGGCGAAGGACGAAGAGGAAGCATTGAAGGTGCGCTCGAGTGGCCCGGTAACAAGAGCTCGCGCAAGGGCAATGAAGCGAGCAACACAATCATTAGTCTCGCGGGCGCACGCAAGTGACGTGGGTTCATCTACTCCTAAATCGGTCCTCTTCTTGACCTATGAAGGATTAGGTGAGGTCCCACCTTAGTCGCCCCCACCAAGGAGAGCCAGACGAACGAACAACAACTGGCTCTACAGGAAGTTTTCCGCGATCGCGGCACACGTCGCCGCGACCGCGGAAATATAGCTGAATTACGAGAGTCTACATAAACTTTTCCGCGACCGCGGAAGTATTTCCGCGACCGCGGAAACGACGCTGATTTCCGAGTCTTTACATGAACTTTTCCAAGATCGCGAAAGTTTTTTCCGCGACCGCGGAATTGACACGATCGATTGCGTCTTACAAAAACTTTTCCGCGATCGCGGATATTTTTTCCACGACCACGGAAATGGACCCGAACGTTCGTTGTTTCGTCTTTATTTCCGAAAACTTATTATTATTTTATTATTACTTTTTGTCATTATTTAAAACCAGAAAACCCTAGTTTGTAATGTCACGTTGATTTGAGTAGTAAAGTTGAGTACGCTCCTTCCTTGAATCCCAACATCAAACCCTTCGATCCCACGGATCAAACTATCATCACTTTGATCTCTCTGTTCGTCTCTTTGAATGAGTGTGAAGGCTATCTCTTTAGCCCTAGGAAAGCCATCACTTTGGCTACGGAAGAGAAGTTTCAACTACAAGCTTGAGGAATCCAAGATCCTACGAATTGCAAACGACACTTCAAGGGTTGTTCGCATCAACTGGTATCAGAGCCTATCCAAGCTAAGTTTGTTTCTTCTCTCTTATTGTGATTCCTTGAAATTTTTCCACGAGCAAGCCCAGATATTTTTTTCTCACCACCACCATTTGCCGGAATTTCCCCCGCCGTGAACACCACCACCACCGTCCACCACCATTTGCCGGTATAACCCTACCTTTGCTCCTAGAGATGAGGATTACTACTCGGATCCCTCCCGTCGTCGTGTTCGCGTATCCAGGGACCCTCTTCCTTATTTCAACACCAATGATCGTCTGGAAAGAGGCCGCTAACATACGCGGTATGACGATTCCGAGTCCGAGCTTGATGACGACGTTGACTGTGCCTCGGACTACTCCCGGGACAAATTTGATGACGATGAGGCATATGAGTTAGAACGCCAAGCGGAGCTGCGTCCCGCGCGCTATGGCTACCGCCGCCACACACCGGAACAATGCCGACCGAGCTCGGGCGCTATGGACCGCGTCGCCCCGACATTAAGGTAAAACTTCCAAACTCTTTTGGTGAATTTGATCCCCTTAAGTTTCTTGATTGGCAGCAATCCATGGAGTATGTTTTGAATCATTATCGCTACCCGGAAGAAGAACGGGTTGCAACGGCCGCTTTGCACTTCGACGGCGCCGCCAAGGCTTGGTGGCATCGTTTATGCGCTGACCGTGAGTGTCCAGTCACTTCTTGGCGCCATCTTATGCGGATCATGCGAAAGAAGTATGTCCCCTAGGACTTTACTTCTGAAATGCGCCTCAAGATACAGCTAGCGGCCCAAGGTAACCGTTCTCCTCTGTTTTTTTATGCTGAACTTGAGGAGTTGTCCCATAAGGCAGGTATCCATCATACTGACGAGGACTTTCGGAGTATGTTCCTTCGTGGCCTGCATGAGCCCATTAAAAATCAACTTTGAGTGCTCAACATACGAGACCTCCAAAAGTGTGCACATACGGCACAAGAGATATGGTCGCAAGCTCAAGCGGCTAAGAGAGCGTCTTGGTCTCGCCCTAATACAAGGTATGCTCCCTCCCCTAATTCAGATTCATTTACTTCTAATGTGCGCTCCTCTTCGCAGTCCGCTCCCGCGACTACAATGCCGACGCCGGCCACTCGGTCGAGCAACACACCGGCGTGCGCCAACGAGCCACCGCAGCGTCGAGCGCCTCCTTCTGATGATAGGGCACGGGACAAGGTCTATTTTAAGTGCCAAGGGTGTGGCCACGTGCAGCGGGACTGCCCCAACAAAAAGCGAGTCCTCTTCTCGAACACCTCCGGATACGAGTCTTTTGACGAGGACACCCCCGACGCCGAACCGGTATTTGACACGTACGGCCAGGATGAGGAGGAGGAGTTGGATGGTTACATATGCAGCCCTTCGGCTGAGCAAGGCAATGTGCCTCTTAGCTTGGTTACACGCCGCGTTCTTACCGCCAAAGAAGGTACCTTACTTGACCAACGTGAGAATTTGTTTCATACTAAATGTGCGGTCCAGGGTGCTTCTTTGAGTGTCATTATAGATGGTGGAAGTTGTTGCAATATCGAAAAGGTGATCAAGCACTTCAAGTTTGACACAACTCCACACCCACAACCCTATAGTCTACAATGGATCTCCGAGGGTGATGATTCCAATGTTGTGAAGCGACAATGCACTATCAATTTCAGCATTGGCCATTACAAGGATTCGGTGCTTTGTGACGTAGTGCCCATGGATGCAACTCATCTTCTATTAGGGCGTCCTTGGCAATTTGACAAGAGAGCTCTTCATGATGGATTTCTCAACAACTACGTCTTCATGCACAATGGAAGAAAGGTGACATTACTTCCTATGAGCCCTCAGGAGATTATGCAAGATCATGTTGAAAGGAACCGCGTCAAGGCACTTGAACAAGCCAAGGGACATCCACTGCCCTCAGCTGACCGTGAGAAGCAACCGAAATCAGCCCCAAAACAGAACCTTAAGCCAGCTCATAACGGCATTCAAGGGTCTTCTAAATGTTAAAGATCTTGTTGATTTACCCCCTTCTCTTGGCTAGGTCTCGGGATGTCTCTCCAATCATTCAGGGATGTCTTCCTTGCTTTTTACTTGTTCTTTTCTCATGTCTTCTAAATGTTAAAGATCTTGTTGATTTACCCCCTGCAGTGACTTCTCTTTTACAGGAATTTGAGGATGTGATGCCCGAAGAACTGCCCGAAGGATTGCCACCTATTCGTGGAATTGAGCATCAAATCGACTTTGTACCCGGCGCCTCTCTTCCTAACCGAGCTGCATATTGCGCGAGCCCAGAAGAAACCAAGGAATTGCAACGTCAAGTGCAAGAGTTGATGGATAAGGGCCACGTCCGAGAGAGCTTAAGCCCCTGCGCAGTACCGGTCATTATAGTGCCTAAGAAGGACGGTAGTTGGCGCATGTGTGTTGATTGTCGGGCAATCAACCAAATTACAGTGAAGTATCGACACCCTATTCCTAGACTTGATGATATGCTTGATGAATTGCATGGTGCTACTTTATTTTCTAAAATTGACCTTAAGAGTGGTTATCATCAAATTAGGATGCATGAGGGTGATGAGTGGAAAACTGCTTTTAAAACTAAGTATGGCCTTTATGAGTGGTTGGTTATGCCTTTTGGTTTGACCAATGCTCCTAGCACTTTTATGCGATTGATGAATCATGTTTTAAGGGCTTACTTAGGAAAATTCATAGTTGTCTACTTCGATGATATCCTTGTTTACAGCAGGTCGTTAGATGAGCATGTTGAGCATCTTCGGAAGGTCTTAGAGTGTCTTAGAAATGAGAAACTTTATGCTAACCTTGGTAAATGATCCTTTTGCTCGGATTCCACTATTTTTCTTGGTTTTGTTGTAAGCAAGGATTGACTGAAAGTTGACCAAGAGAAGGTTCGCGCCATAAAGGATTGGCCACGTCCCACAACGCCAACCATGGTTCGGTCCTTCCTGGGCTTGGCTAGCTTCTACCGCAGATTTGTGCGTGATTTCTCCACCATCGCCGCCCCATTACATGAGCTTACCAAGAAGGCTGCGTCCATTGAGTGGACGAACGCACACGAGACAGCATTCACCACCTTGAAGGACCGGTTGTGCAACGCCCCTTTGCTAAAATTACCGGACTTCTCCAAGACTTTTGAGGTGGAGTGTGACACCTCTCATCATGGAATTGGAGGGGTCTTGTTGCAAGATAGGCGTCCAATTGCTTACTTTAGCGAGAAGCTCACAGGCGCCCAACTCAACTACCCAACCTATGACAAGGAGCTCTATGCTCTTATTCGGGTGTTGAAGACTTGGCAGCACTACCTCTGGCCTAAGGAGTTTGTCATTCACTCGGACCATGAGGCGTTGAAGTACTTGAAGAGCCAGTACAACCTCAGCAGACGCCATGCACGATGGGTGGAGTTCATGGAGACCTTCCCCTATGTGGTCAAATACAAGAAAGGTAAGGAGAATGTGGTTGCTGATGTCGTTTCTCACAGGTATGTGTTACTTACCCATCTTGATGCTTCTATTTTAGGCTTCTCCTTGATTAAAGATGTGTATATGCATGATGATGACTTTGCTGTATTTTTTCAAACATGCATGGAAAAGGGAGAGTCTAATGGATTCTATGTTGATAATGGCTACCTATTTAAGGTCGAAAAACTTTGTATCCCTAAAATGTCTATACGTAGGTTGCTAATTCAAGAAGCTCATGAGGGTAGAGGACATTTTGGTATTCCTAAGACTTTGGCTGCATTAAAGGAACATTTCTTTTGGCCTAAAATGTTGCATCATGTTACACGTTTTTGCAAGGCTTGTGTTACTTGTGTGCATGCTAAGTCTAGATCGAGTCTCCAAGGATTGTATACCCCTTTGCCTATCCCGGACGTCCCATGGGAAGATATTAGTATGGACTTTATCACTGGTTTGCCCATGTCTAAGAAGGGGAGGGACTCGATATTTGTGGTAGTTGATAGGTTTTCTAAGATGGCTCACTTCATTGCATGCAAGACTACTAACAATGCTTCTGAGATTGCTTCTTTATTTTTTGAGCATGTTGTAGATTGCATGGTATCCCTAGAAGTATAGTGTCGGATCGTGATGCTATTTTGTGAGTGATTTTTGGAAATCTTTGTGGTCCAAGTTGGGGACTAAGTTGTTGTTTTCTACTAGTTATCACCCCCAGACGGATGGCCAAACGGAGGTTACTAATAGGACTTTAGGTACTTTATTGCGTACTATGTTAAAGTCTAACCTCCGCAAGTGGGAAGAATGCTTGCCTTTTGTTGAATTTGCTTATAACAGGTCTATGCACTCGGCTACGCAGAAGACTCCCTTCCAGGTTGTCTACGGCCTCAATCCGCTCACCCCTTTGGATCTAGTACCACGGTCAATGAAGGAAAAGGAAAGCATCAAGGGAGTGGAGCGTGCAGACCAGGTCAAGACCTTGCATGAGAGGATGAGGCAGCAGCTGGAGCGGAGGTCCGAGCAAGTAGTCGTGCAACGCAACAAAAACCGACGCCCGGTTGCCTATGAGCCCGGCGACTTGGTGTGGTTGCACTTGCGCAAGGAACGCTTTCCATTGAAGCGACGCCACAAGCTGGACGCGAGAGGTGATGGTCCTTTCCAGGTGCTACAACGCCTTGGGTCCAACGCCTACCGCTTGGATTTACCCGATGACTATGGTGCGCATCCAACTTTCAACGTCGCTGACCTTTCTCCTTATACGCCTCCTGCTTTTGACGGCGAGGACGAAGCGGGGACGCTTCGCAGCCAAGAAGGGGAGATTGATAGCTCCATGATCCCCTCGATGATGGCGAAGGACAAAGAGGAAGGTGCGCTCGAGTGGCCTGGTAACAAGAGCTCGCGCAAGGGCAATGGAGCGAGCAACACAATCATTAGTCTCGCGGGCGCATGCAAGTGACGCGGGTTCATCTAGTCCTAAATGGGTCCTCCTCTTGAACTATGAAGGATTAGGTGAGGTCCCGCCTTAGTCGCCCCCGCCAAGGAGAGCCAGACGAACGAACAACTGGCTCTACAAGAAGTTTTCCGCGATCGCGGCAGACGTCGCCGCGACCGCGGAAATATAGTTGAATTACGAGAGTCTATAGAAACTTTTCCGCGGCCGCAGAAGTATTCCCGCAACCGCGGAAACGACGCTGATTTTCAAGTCTTTACAGGAACTTTTCCGCGATCGCGAAAGTATTTTCCGCGATCGCGAAAGTATTTTCCGCGATCGCGGAATGACACGATCGATCGCGTCTTACAGAAACTTTTCCGCGATCGCGGATGTATTTTCCGCGACCGCGGAAACGAACCCGAACGTTCGCTATTTCGTCTTTTTTTCCGAAAACTTATTATTATTATTATTTTATTATTACATTTTGTCGTTATTTAAAACCAGAAAATCCTAGTTTGTAATGTCATGTTGATTTGAGTAGTAAAGTTGAGTACGCTCCTTCCTTGAATCCCAACATCAAACCCTTCGATCCCACGGATCAAACTATCCCGTAGCTCGTCGCTTCGAGCAAATAAAACACCATCTCTTCGGTGTCTCGCGATCATCACTTTGATCTCTCCGTTCGTCTCTTTGAACGAGTTTGAAGGCTATTTCTTTAGCCCTAGGAAAGCCATCACTTTGGCTACGGAAGAGAAGTTTCAACTACAAGCTTGAGGAATCCAAGATCCTATAAATTGCAAACGACACTTCAGGGGTTGTTCGCATCAATTTATCTCTCAATCTTGACTCCATCAAAGTATTCTAATTTTTTATATAATTTACTTTTAAGTTTAAATTTTAAATATCTAAATTATATAAATAAACTTAATGTTTTTTTGTACTTTTTTTTGTACATGACAAACATTAGGCTCTCTTTCACATAAAAAAGACAAGCCTAAATCATCACAGATGATTGTTACTAAGTTTTTACAAAATATCTCACATCTCGATTTCATATGGATGAACTCGTGTCTAGCAATAAACATAGTTGAAGATGAACCTGCTCTGCTTGTGAGCATGCATATCATGTTCCTAGATGTTGTGGCATGGATGTCGTGTGTGGCAAGGTAATCAGCTGTTTGATTTGTCTCCATGTAACAATGGAAAATTAGAACCGATTCGAAGTGGTTGAGTAGGGACAAAATTTATAAAATTAGTCTTTGAATTTTCCAAGGTATTTTCCAAATTATTTTTATTGAGTTAATGATATTCAAGTTATCTCCTTCTACTTTTAATTTTTTTATTTAGGGACACTACTTTTCGAATACCGTCCAGAGCAATAGTAGCTTATGTTTGCACAATTGACATTTATGGGATTTTTTTCTTTCTACATATAAGATATTACCATATTGGTTTTGAATAATAAAGTCAATATGAGATGATTGGTTATATAGTTTTGATACCTCAAATTTTAGTTTGACCTACCGAGCGGGTGGTTGTTTCCAAATAATATTGTTATGGTGATCCCTTTTATTTTTCCTTGAAAGGTGATTGGGGTTGGTAAAAGTTGACGTCCACCCTTGATGTTGGAGAAATGTTTGATTAGGAGGGCTACTCTTTCATTGGTTATCGTCTTTAGGGAAAATAATTGAATTGTGGAATTTTCATATCATCCACCAAAGAAAGTACATAGGTTCTGGTGAGGATTAGATGTCCTGCAATAGTGTAGGTTTATCTAGAAGTTAGAGGTTTTTTGGAAATTAAAAAGTTTATTGCTAATTTTTCAATATTATATATCATTTGTTTAGTATAAGGACATTTAAAAAATAGATGTTCTAGATCTTCGATGTCAAAATTGCACATGTTACATCTGGAATGTACTTTTGAGTAATGACGATTAAGTCGTTTCATAGTGGGTAGAAAGTTTGTAATTGCTTCCCAAAGAAACATCTGTATTTTTTGTAGAATCTTAAGTTTCCATATCCAGGAATATAAGTCATAAAATGAATTTGTGTTCCTTACATGGGTTAGGGCTCTAGAAGACTTAACGTAAAATTTTCCTTCTGTTGCTAACCTCCAGACGATCAGTCTTCTACATCACATGATGGTATATGTATTTTCAATTTTTTGGTGATTACAGAAGGAGGGAGTAATCTTTGAAAATGAAGAATATCCCATTTGCAATCAATAGTAAATAAATGTGACACTTTTAGAATTAGGTCAATGTTGTCATAATAAGGAAGGAGATCACAATCCTGAATCCAATTATTCCTCCAAAATTTAATCATTTGTCAATTTCCTAGTTCCCAATTAATTCCTTTTTTTATATATATCACGAATATGGATAAGTCTAGCAAATTGCCATGATTGCTTATTTTTCTTTTTGTAGGAGAAAATGTCAAAGGATCCTAAGTACTTTTCAACTAATAATATGTACCCATGTACAACCAGGCTCAACTAGAAGTTTTCGTAGAAGTTTCACCTGTAATGATTTATTTATATGTTCTGATTTATGCAAACATAATCCCCCAATAGGTTTAGGCCGACAAATGTTATCCCAGCTGACTAGAGGGTGGTTATGAGCGGATTTGTTCCAAAAAAATATCTTTGTTAATTTGGTCAATTTCATTGCAGACTATTGTTGGGAGACAAAAGCTTTGTATTAAGCAGTTCATTTTAGAGAGAAGATTTGATTAGATGAGGATAGATCTACTAGCTTAAGAAACAAAGTTAGCTTTCCATCTAGATAACTATTTTTTTAGGCTAATATAGAATAGTCAAATATTTATTTCTTAACTCGACCTCGTACAATCGGGATTCCTAGGTATTTTTGCATTGATTTTGTAATTTGAATGTTCAACACGGATGCATGGGATGCATTTTGTTGTGATAGAATATTGCTATAAGTTTGAAAGGTACTTTTATGGTAATTAATTGCTACACCGGATTTGAGAGTAAAATTGTCAAGTACGATTTTGATATATGTCATATTAGTATGTGATGCATTTGCAAGATTAAAGTATCATCTGCAAAGTTGAGAAAAGGTATACATGTGCCATTTCTTGTTAATTGAATCACTACCTTACAATTTTGTTGTTGAGATTTAAGTAATAACATTCTTGATAAAAAAATTCATGGCGAGTATAAAAATAAATAAAGTGATGGGATCTCCTTGTTTCAATCCGCATGCAGGATGAATGAGAGTACTTGACTCATTATTAACTAGGGGTGTTCATCCGGTCTGGACCGGATTGGATTTTTTCTAAAGTATGGATCGGAGACCGAACCGGACCGGTCTTATTCGGTCTGGTTCGGTTCCGGTCCGGTCCGGTCTAAGACCGGATTAGACCGGATTTTTTTATAAAAAAAAACATTTAAACTCCTATTTAATTATATATAGGAGTTGCTTACTAACTTAAGGAAAATATCTATAAAAAATACCTTTAAACTCCTATTTAACTTATTAACTTAAAAAAAACACATTTAAACTCTCAACTAGGGTTGCTTACTAACTTATTATTATTATAAAAAAAATGGTCCAACCGGATTTTCCGGTTTTTTCCGGGTTTGGACCGGACCGGAACCGGATTAAGGAAAATATTTGGACCGGAGACCGGACCGGAACCGTAATTTCTCCGGTCCGGTCTAGTCCGGTTTTTCGATCCGGGCCTGTTTCGAACACCCCTATTATTAACTAGTACTAAGAAAGATGTGGATTTAATGCATGTCATTAAAATTGAACCCATTTCAGAGCAAAACCAAATTTAAGAAGACAATGGTCATATCACATATGTGATAAAGGGTTAGTGGTAGACTAAAATGATGTTATAAGTTGGAAAAAGATATATACACACTAAAAATCGTCTAAATGCAAACCAAAGTATGTGTTAAGCCTTAACATACAGGTTTTGTGCAATATGTCTTAACGCACAAGGGACAGAAGAGGCATTTTCGGAAAATTCGGGGGTAAAATCTGTGTGTTAAGTCATGTCGCACAAGTTGAATTGGGCCAAGGGAGACAAGCCCAAAAATATTCTGGCCCAGCCCAACCACCTGTGCGTTAAGGCATATCGCACAGATTTATGTGCGACAAGCCTTAACACACAACGGTGCGATAAGGGTTGAAGCCGCTTCTTCTTCCCCTTTCCCATTTCCTGATTTCGGCGCCGAATTTGTTCTCGTTTCTTCGATTTCGATTTCCCAGAATTTTCATCTATTCAATCTCAAATCCGATCATGGATTCAACTAGGGGGGCTCATGGCGGTCCGATTGGTGGTGATGAGGTGGCCGAAGGCGTTGAGGCGGCGGCGACTGGAGCTCCTGTGCAGCAGACTCGCGCCGGTGGTGGTGCTTTGGCGTCTAGTTCCGGAGTTGAGGGGGTGCAGACGACGGTCGGTGTCGGAGGAGGAGCCGCCGCTGGTGTCGGAGGTGGAGCCGCCGTCGGTGTCTGAGGTGGAGCCGCCGCTGGTGAAGCTCCGGCTTGGATGGCCATGGAGGAGGAGTAGGAGGAGGATGAGGAGGATGGTAGCTTAGTCCGACGGACTAATGGTGGCGCGAGACGTCGGTTGACCCCATCGATCCCGTCGAGTCCACCTATTGACGTTACACCCACAACAGGCATCATTCGTGAGGTAAGTAGATTTGCTTAGAAATCATCCAAATTTATCCAAATTGTGTCGTTAAATTTTAATCGTTATATTTGTTAGATTTGCTTGGAATTCATCCAAATTTTGACGTTAAATTTTAATCTTTATATTTGTTAGATTTGCTTAGAATTCATCCAAAATTATGTTTATATAAAATTTAGAGAAATATGATAAAATATATATAATTTAGATAAAATTTAAATGAAATTTAAAATGTCATATAATATTTAGCGAAATAGGTATGAAAGTTAGATAATTCTGAATCGATCAATAAATATGAAATTTAGATAAAATAGATTAATTAGAAAAAAAAAATAGATATTATAGAAATTAAATTATATAATTTAAGTTTAAAATAAAAGTTCGAATTTCATTTGAAATTGAGAGAAATAAATTAATGATATTAGAGAATGACTATAATAAATTACGAAACAATAATTTTAGGCATTATGGGACGCGTTGGGTGGATCTGAGGGGATGACACATCCCGCTCTAGTAGCTGATCGACGCGGTGCGCCTAGAAGGCACATCTCAGCGACAGTGCGGCATCATGCGGTGCAGATGAGGGCGGACTTATTAGCAGTAGAGTCGTCGGTTCCAGCTTCTGGTCCGACTAAGGATGCGTCGTCGGTTCCAGCTTCTGGTCCGACCGAGGATGCAAGGATGGAGGACGCATACGTCATATCTGGTGACGATATGCCAGTTGATGAGGCGGCATGTCATGTGTCAGACGAGGACGAGGACCTGTTGGCAGACTACACGGTTTCTTATGAGCCGATTTTACCGGATGAGACCGACCCTCCACCTCCTTGTTCTGTCTCATCCCCCGTTTCCTCCCCGTTCCCTTATAGTCTTGCTGCCCCCTCCCATATTTCTTCCCCTGCACCAGCTCCAACACCAGCTCATGGCCCCGTTCTAGGGCAGTCTTCTTGGATGCCTGGAGGGCCGCGCGTCCCTTTTCTCCTTCCGAGCTACACCACACATATCGCGAGGGTGATTTTTTATTTGACTCCTTTGGCCCCTACTCCCCCTCGTGCCCCCACCCTTCCACAACAGCGACGGCGCAGGAGAGCTAGAGGACAGGCTGCTCCAGAGGCTGCTCCCGAGGTTGCGCCGGAGGAGGCTCCAGATGTTGAGGCCGCTCCCCGTGTTTCAGGTCGTCAGGCCCGCCAGCAGACTCAGGATTTGGTGTGTTTTCTTAACTCATTTGTCTTGTAGAAATTTAATTATTTGTTTAATTTCATAGCTAATATTAATTATCGAACATGCAGACCCGTAAGGTCTTGAGGGTTCACTTCCACGTCGGCATCGTCACAGATCTTGAGCCGTTCATCAGACCCGAGCCAGAGTCATGGTTTCGGCTAGCGGAGCATAGTGGCCTCACACATCTCCGTGTTCTTGGCACCGGGGCTATTGATCGCGTCCTGGTCTCTGCTTTTGTGGAGAGATGGCACCCTGAGACGTCATCGTTCCATTTTCCTTGGGGCGAGATGACGATTACGCTACACGACGTTTATGAGATACTCAGGATGCCCATTGACGGGAGGAGCTGTACGGCACCAGGCGTGAAGGATCTAGAGCTCAGACGGAGGATTACGCTGGAGCTTTTTGGGTTTGACGATAGTTCTCAGGTGGATAGATGGTACCGTACTGGCGGCATTCCTATCGTGAGGCTACAGGACGATTTGACACGCATGATGGATAGCGAGCAGAGGGACGAGAGCGTCTTGGCTTCACTTTATCTGTTCTTGATGCTCGGCTCCACAGTGTTGGTCGACAAGTCTACCCGTCAGATCAAGCACAAGTGGTTGGCACTGTTGTTCGATCACGAGGCCACAGGCCGATATGCATGGGGAGCAGGCATTCTAGCGTTCCTATACCGGAACTTAGGACAGGCGTCCAGACGAGAGGCGTAGGGCATTGCCAGTTGTGGAATACTTTTGAGGGTAAGAATTTAAATTTAATAAAATTTAATTAACTTTATACATTATAATTATTTATTTCTAACCTTCTACTTCGTTCGCCTTCTTATGTAGTCATGGATATGGGCGTACTTTCCTCATTTTCGTGGACATTATGTCACAGACCCAGCTGCCCCGGCCGAGGACCCAGCTGCCATCAGAGACGGCCAGGAGGTACCACAGAGCAAGAAGCCTGGGCGTTTGGTGTGTATGCGTCAGATGCTAGACATTATTAGATATGAGGAGGTAATATGTTTCACCATATTAGTATTTTAATTTTTAATATGTACTTCATGCTATATATTTTATAATATGTTATCAATTTTATTTATTACATGTACAGTGGTTTCCGTTTCCTAGAGTATCATTCGACCGACCAGAATACGCTCATTCCCTGTTTAGAGGGATCATTCAGATCATGGATATTCAGGAGCCGTACCTGTCGGACCGCTGCCTTCGTCAGTTTAGCCATGTACAAGGGATCCCGATCTTACACCCAGAGTCGAGTTCATTGATCCGACAAAACGACCTCATGCATTACGACGTCAAATTCGACGCTCATCTATTGGGGGCATGGGATGAGGATCCGAGGCCTTTGATCCAGGTTGAGGCGCCACCAGTCACGCGCTATTGGGATGTTACAGATGACTATCTCGATTGGTTGGACGAGTATTCACATGTGCTGGTGGATCCTAGATCCACCAGACAGGATCGTCCTCATGGCCCTGTCCATCCCACACCATCGGTGGACACTCTTGCGGTATGTGCAATTTGTTTAATTTGTTTAAATCAATTAATGTCATTTATTAATTAATCATATTTAAATTCTAATGGGTATTTGCCAATACAGCGAAACCAGTTGGTTGCTGGTGAGATTCGTGCCTATTTCCAGAGGCGGACGCGTAGGGATCTTATCCCTGTTCAGGAGGTTGACGAGATGATGTCTCTTCTATTGCATATGCTGACTGATGAGACTCCTCCGATGGCCCCTCCTCAATCTCGTGCATCACAGATATTCCCGGATTCCATACACGAGCCGGGGGAGGGTAGTGGGAGTCAGCTCGGAGATTAGCGATGTTATGTGTTTTGAAATTGTGTTTTGGACTTGTGTTTTGTATTTTGGGTTACCTATGTATACATTTTAATTTGCCCAAACTATGACCAACAAACGCATAATGGGTCCAAACAAGGCCCAATAGGACCAACAAACGTATAATGGGCCCAAACAAGGCCCAATAGGACCAACAAACGCATATTGGGCCCAAACAAGGCCCAATAGGACCAACAAACGCATATTGGGCCCAAACTAGACCCAATAGGACCAACAAACGCATATTGGGCCCAAACTAGGCCCGAACAAGCATATTGGGCTCAAACCAGGCCGAATAGTATCAAATTACGCATAAGGGGCCCAAACAAGGCCCAATAGGACCAACAAATGCATAAGGGGCCCAAACAAGGCCTAATAGGACCAACAAACGCATATTGGGCCCAAACTAGGCTCAATAGGACCAACAAACGCATATTGGGCCCAAATTAGGCCCGAACAAGCATATTGGGCCCAAACCAGGCCGAATAGTATCAAATTACGCATAAGGGGCCCAAACAAGGCCCAATAGGACCAACAAATGCATATTGGGCCCAAACAAGGCCCAATAGGACCAACAAATGCATATTGGGCCCAAACTAGGCCGAATAGGACCAACAAACGCATATTGGGCCCAAACTAGGCCCGAACAAGCATATTTGGCCTAAACTAGGCCCGAATATGCGTTTTGGGCCCAAAGTAGGCCCATTATGCATTTTGGGCCCAAACTAGGCCCATTATAACTTCATAAAACTTTGTCTGGGCCCATTAACTTATAATACGAATGATACATCAGTATAATATTATAATAACATAGTATTATAACCTATACGTACAGCTTCTTCATACTTCGTGATATATCGTTACTATGAAACTCATGTAAGTATATCACAACACGTACTCTCGTCCCATTATAACTTCATAAAACTTTGTCTCGGCCCATTAACTTATAATACGAGTGATACATCAGTATAATATTGTAATAACATAGTATTATAACCTATATGTACAACTTCTTCATACTTCGTGATATATCGTTACTATGAAACTCATGTAAGTATATAGTGCAAGTAGAGATTGCTTAAGAATTATGTACAATACATTAGTATAAACCATGACTGATGAATGCTTTGTAAGTATAAAGTTCTAAATCATATATAAGAAACCCTAGACCCTAAGTCCTAAGTCCTAAATCCTAAACCCTAAACCCTAAAACAATACATTAGTATTAACCATATGGTAAGATAATATTAATTCATTTAATATGTATTTAATCCTAAACCCTAAACCGTTGGAACGTATATAAGAAACCCTAAATCCTAAACCCTAAACCTTAAACCATACCCTAAACCCTACAAAAATACTATGCGTTAACCCTAAATGCACACATATTCATTGGGCTGTTATGAAGCCCAATGACTGTTGGGCCCAGAGTCAAGCCCAGCCAAGTGTGCGTTAAGACTAAACGCACACCCAGAATCCATCCTTAACGGCCAATATTCGGCCGTTATGAAATCTGACCGTTCTTTGTGCGTTAAGGGATAACGCACCAACGGTAAGAATTTTATAACGGTCGAATTTCCCTCCTATATATACCCATATCAATTTCTTCATACTTCCACATCCAAACACAACAATCACCTTTTTGCTTTAGTTTTTGCAAGACTTTATATTTTCTTATACAATAATTCGTATTACATATCAGGGGATGACTTCATCCTCCAACAGTGCATTGCCTCCGGTTACAATGTGCGAATGCAATTTTCCGGTCGTATTGTACACTTGCGACAGGCCCAATCACTATAAAAGAAGGTACCTCGCATGCAAAGATTACGTCCCATCGGAGCGGTATGAAGATGAAAGAGGGTGTCGTACCTTTAAGTGGCTCGATCCACCGTATGACGAGAATACTGCCAAGGTTATCAGAGATCTGATGAAGGAAAGAAATAAGCTTCAAGAACTGTGCGACACCCTTTCCGATAAATGTTGGAAGTTAAAGAGAACGATATATTATCGGGGTTATGATATAACGAAATGATGTTGTTTGATTATGTAATTTTACAAATGTATAAATTCCAATGTTATGATTGTATAAGTTTAATGTCTTTTTATATTGTATTCCAATTTTAAGTATGTAATTTTGCGTATGGATTACTCTTAAACACACCAAAGCAATAATAATCAGCAAATAATCAAGCTAAATAACATCAAATTTCATATTGTATTACAATTCACACTAAACTCTAATACGCCACATAATCTGGATTCTTGTCGGCTGCAATGCGACATTCCCTAAACTCTTGCAATTTCGAAGCATACAATGTTTCCCACCAAAGGATGTTCGGATCACAATGTCTTCGCCACGCATCCGTCACGGGTGGTAATGGAGACTCGTTAATGAGCGTCACCTATTGGAATACAAAAACAAAACCCAATTAGCATACACAATATTGCAAATGAAACATCTAGGTACAAGTAGAGATACAAAACATTACCGGTATCCAGTGGTTGTGACACCCTACATGTGTTATCCCCACAAAATTTATGGGAGGTGCGAAGCTTGATCCAGACGCCCGTATTGGTAAGCACAATGAAGGCTGCTCAGATATGACGACGATAGCAACGTTATACACCGTTGCAAACACTAAACCCATGAATGGTATGTCAAGCCAATAATCCGTGCCACAAGGGGTATTAACATAGTTAATTTGAACCATTAGATCGTCCCATGACCCTGGTCTTGCATAAGCTCGTACCGGCTCCCACATTTGTCGATTAACACGCAACTCCTTTGCCATCGCGCTACGGATCAAGGGATACTGACCCTCACCCATCCCCATAAGCACAGCCAAAGACCGATAGCCACAATGTCTGTCTGAACGTACTTCCTTAGAACCGTTAATGTATCCAAACCAGAAGTAATCGATATTCCGAACCCCAAAGTCCACCCCAAAATGAATCATGGGTTCCTCAGGCCATTCCGACTTACGGACTCCCACATCGGCGTCCTCAAATTGTGATTCTTCTGGTTGTGGTTGGGATTGCATGTCCTCAGCGTCGAGCACCACAATACTTGGTTGCGTTCCTGGGACGGCCTGGCCCTTTCGCCTTCTCATTTGCCTTTCCTTGTGCCTTTGCCTTCTCAGACTTCAGTAAGTCTTCTCTTACGTGCTCATGCAGACTCTTTTCCCTAGTCGGCGACCCCTTTGCCTTGTTCTTCGCACCACTTGGCCTTCCCTTGGAACGTATGCCCGTCGGCTCCATAAATGTACTTTGTTCCGGATGCTCCAAGGCCATGTACAACTCACTCATTTGCCATAACGTGGCTTGGGTCAAAGTACGGCTTTGCACTTTCGACCACATCTCACGCAATCTCAACTCTGGAATGGAAATAACTACACCGTCATCACCAAGCGCACATGTTGTTGGATCGTTTTCCCAATGCAAGTCCTTCCAGAAGTCGTGAATGTCGTCTGGAGTGAGAGTTGTCTTTATAATGATGGCTTTTGCAATATCGTGGACGCACGGCAACCCAAGGCAGTCTCTCACCCAATGATCATCGCATACTTCTGAATACTCATCCTTCACTAGCTGATCATACATGGCCAACAACAAATCAAAACACATATCCGACACTCTGCAAAACAGTCTTGAAAAGACCATTCGAGCAAGCTCTGGAAACCCTGGGTCGTTGAACTCCATTGGTCTTGTAGACAGTGACTTATTCATGGTTGCTTTTATCATGTCTATTTGAAGAAGGATTGCATGGTGGATCCTTACGATCACTCTGTTAAAGCCGCCTCTGCTGGACCCTACAATATCTTTCAACACACGATGCATCCCCTCAACCCTATCAAAACAATAAAATTTTACTCAGGGTACAACATTCATATCGAATACTAAACTATTCTAACTACACAATGTTCAAAGTATACCTGTTTGAAGTTCGTGTGAAGAAGTGAAGGGTGTCATCCGTCCAGGCTCTTACTATACTTTCCTTGTAAGGAGTCAGCCATTCTCTCTCGACGTATCCAACAAGGCCGCTCTTCCATGACTTTCTCAATGCTCTGAGCCTCTCCTCGTACCTTTCCTCTGTGGTCGAGCAAAATAGTCCCTAACACTGGTTTGTAAACGTATCGACCTTGGCACTATCTTTTATAACCTTATCCGCATGTGCCTTGATGTTGTTTCTAATATGGACCCAACACAAGAGCTGCCTAACCGGGGAGTCTTTGAATACTACCTTAATAGCTTTCATGAGAGCCTTTTCACAATCGGTCATGATAGCATTGGGCATAACTCCTAACTACTGATACAAGTTCCGAAGGGCAGTCAATATCCACTGGTAATGGGAAAACGTCTCTGCTTTTGTGAATGCGTACGCAATGTTGAACGTCTTGTGAGTGCTGGTAAAACCAACAATCTCCACCAAAGGCATATCATACATATTACCAGTGGACATTAATACTTGTCAATATAACTAATTAAACAAGAGCACATACAAAATTAACTGTTATTAAATGGTTTTACATACTTGTTTGTTTTGTATGTGGCGTCAATGATCACCATGTACGGGAACTTCTTCAACAAGCGTAGCGACTCCGGGTGAGCAAAAAAACAGGATCTCTACCTCTTGCCCTTTCTTATTATTCCTAAGAGGATAAAAAAGTTACTTGTTCTCTTTCAAAAAAGTCAGAGACCACTGGGTAATCGTCAACTCCCCACGATCCTCGTACTGGAGCTTCTACAAAAAGTTTGCAACCTGCTTCATTGATGTCACATTTTCCGGAAAGTGTTTCCTCAAGTTCGAAACAATCTCTTTCGGAGTCTTCCGACCATCACCCCATTTCCTAGCCATGACCTCCTCCTCTTGGGTCATTCGACCCATGAATGCATTCCCATGAAAGCTAGCATAAAGCTTGTGGTTGTGGGTGCCATGTATAACATCCAAGACCCATTTTTCAGTAAGGGATCCTGTCTTCTTGTGGAAACGACACCCGTATAGCTCGAATTTACAATCACACTTCTTCGATCTACGTTTTTGAATCCTTTCAACAGACAACTCTGGATTTTGTACATTAACTTTAGGCCTCCCAGATCTCGGCTCACCATATCTATCGCATGTCAAATTAACCACGTACGCATTTGAAGTACGTTTTACCAAAACTATCATCAGCTCTTTTGCTTTAGCTCTAGCCCATTCAAGCATTTCATTCTTACTCCCCCACTCTAGGACAGTACAAAAATAATCTCCATAATCTTCCCCCTATAATTAATTGTTATTTAATAATTATTATACTTTCTACAATTATAACTACAAATACATCAATTTAGCAAAGACATTAATAATTCATAATACAATCCACGAATTTTATGTGCAACTACGTAAACTACTACTTCATACCTAATATCATACAAAATTAATTATATACGATATTTTTCGTATGTCACTCGAAATTATTTGTTATATTACATCATAACTACTTCATACAAAACTAGGACATGATTCATTACTCAAATTAAAATGAAATCAACACTAATTGTGCAAGAATCGCCGCTCGAATCACAATTGTCTCCTTCGTCATCGGAACCCGAAGACTCGTTCACTTCGTCTACTTCTTCATCTTCTCGTACCCAATTACATTCCTCACTTTCATGATTATAATACTTCATATTGAGTGCGTTGGTGTGCAAGAGAATAGTATCAATTTCTTTGGGTATATATAGGCTGAAATGGGTTGGGAAAAATCAGACCCTTTGGTGCGTTAAGGCTTGTCGCACCAACGGTCTGATTTTTCTAGCCGTTGACAGTTTGAATTCATCAATTTGTGCGTTAAGGCTTAACGCACATGAACAGTATCATGCGTTAAGTCTTATCGCATCAGTTCTGAATATTTTTACAACTTTCGGATTGTTATGTCCCTTGTACGTTAAGACTTAACGCACCAAAGTGTACGTTAAGTCTTAACGCACCAAACAGTGTGCATTTAAACACTGTTTGGTGTGTATATATACAGACCCTATAAGTTTGGGTGATATATGGATGAATAAAGACTCTATCCAAACGTTCAAAGATATTGACGTTGCCAATGAATGCTTTTGCCTAGGTAAATGGGAATCATGTGAAGCTAGTGTCAAGAAGACCGAATTCCTACATATTATTATTTAATCTTTCGATAGTGATTAACCAATAAACCTCCAGTTTTATCAATTGGAGCGATAATATGGTTTAAGTCACCGATTAACATAACTTGGAGGTCATGGTGTGATATAAATGTTCTGATTCGTCCAGTAATCTTGTTTAAGGTCCTCTCGTGAAGGGTGCATAAAGAAAAAAATTTATAAAGTGAGTGTTGTTGTAATGGAATTATACTAAAATTATATTTCAGTCATTGAATAGGTTAGAAATATGTGGCAAGAATGGAGAATGACTAAACAATAGCCATAATCCACCTCTAGTACTTTGCGATGGCGAGATTGTGATAAATTAAATCCAAATTTGTTATAAATTTGTTGCTCTGGTACATTGTCTGATTTGGTTTTCTCTAAACAAAGTAGATCCAAATGATTTTTTCGATGCATAAATCATGTTTCAGTTCAGAAGTCAGGTTGTTAACCCCGCGTTTATTCCAATATCCAATCTTCATTAAAAATTACAACTTTTTAAAAAATTTAATATGCCTCGATTAAGTTTGCTTGAATGTAATTGAAATAATACTTATGATAGTGTAATTGTCATTCGAACTTGACTAAAAAACGATCGAAATCCAAAGCTAGAAATTATTATATTGTTGAGAGGAGTCAAGGGTTATGGTCTTGAATTTGTGAGCCATTATTTTCTTAAGGATCGGAGATCCATGTCATAATATTGTCATATGGCTTAAAGCCATGAGGTACAGAAAAGATAAGTTGAAGCTTAAATACAACACAATGAATTTCATTATTGAGAGACAAAACAGTATTCAAGAAATAGAGAAGAATAATGATAAACTGGAGTATTCAAGAATAAAGAAAATATGAGAATAGGTAGAACAGAAGTTCTGAAAAGATTCAAAAAACAAAAGTTGAGATATATGACAGTATACAAAATTTATATGAAAAAAGTCAATGTTATGCATCAGTTGTTTGTCGAGGAACATAAGGGTGCAAGATTTAATGTGTAAATTAAGTTCAATATAAGAGGACCAAAATATACTAATATATCAATACAAACTTCATAAGTAGAGTTATAGATGGGTATTACCAACACTAGTGAATACAACATTAAAATAGTACAGAATCTAGGAATTAACATCGATCACGAGGGAACATGATAGATAACAAAAGGAGGCATAAGGACTAACATGTCGATAAAACAAGTAAAAGGGAAAAGATTGACCTGACTTCTTTTAGACCTAGTCGGATTTACATGATAAAGGGTAAAGATCACTATTATGCCGAAATAGGGTTTAAGGGTGAAGCAAAAAAACACCCCATAATCAGTAGTACATATCATATACTATCATTCAACAATTAAGATTGTTGCATTGCACATGCATGTACCTCTAGAGTCTAGTCTTGCGCGCGCTTTCTAGTGGTCAATGGGGGTCTTAATCAAAAATCAGGACATCTTCCTGTTGATAGTGGTGTTGGATTTGGAAGAGTGAAAAGGAGAATCCGGCCGGGGTTGTGGGAGGGTCAAGGCCAGCATGAAATCAGTGGTACGGTATTTGCAGTTGGAAGATTAGCAAGGGCATAGAGGAGTTGTTTGTGTGCAGTCATACCAATAGATGATTGAGTTAAGGAAGGAGAATTAAAGAGAAATGTACTCGTATTGGCTTCTTCTACACGAGTACATTCTCGTAATGTACTTATACGACAAAAATGATTTCCGTTTGAATGAGAAATGGATGCCCAAAGTTGATTGCATGCAATGCATAAACTTGGGAAATGTTGGGATAAATATTTGTCCCACATTGGAAGTTTGGAGGAACATTTCACTAGTATATATACTAGGAAATTGGATCCAAGGTTGTGGCATTGGGTCACCACCAATATGTAATGGAGAGAGGACCTAGCTCATCAAGACCACACGCGCGCCGAGCCGAGTCGCATCGGACCGGGCGGGCGAGCGAGCGAGCTCGGGCTCGGGCTCGGGCTCGAGCTTGGGCCGAGTTGGGTTGATGAGCTAGGTCCTCTCTCCTCCACTCTGTTGAAACTGAAGCATTCAACGGTCTCTTCCACCTTCGTCTCCACTCAGTAAGTGGGTCGAAGCACTTCCAGCAGAGGCTATAAGAAGAGCCATCTGCACCTCATTCGAACAGACCATCAGCAACATCCTCTCCCACTGAAAGTGTCTCCTCCTTCACTGTTTTTCGATCGAGTCTGAGAGTTCAACACAGAACAAGTTCATAGCCTTCTGTGCTTTGGTTGCGCAATTCAGAAGCGTTTTGCAGTTGTATCCTGGGATTCAGATCGCTCAAGAATCATCGCAATACGTGACGATTTCAGAATTAAGGATAGAGATCAGTCTCACCTCTGCATCCAGATTCAATCCGAATTCTATTCGATATAATTTCGCTGTTTAATTTACAGTTTTGTGCATTTTTTATATTTGCAGTTTAAATTCTGTTTGGTTCTTAAATAGTGTTCCTACAGTCTTAATTCTGAAATTTCGCTTAAACTGCATATCGCACTAACGAATTTTTGTTTTTGAGTTCGTTCACAGCGCAGGAGTTTTTTTTGTATCTGCGGATTCTAATGTGTTTTCGCAGGAACTAAATTCGAATTTATTTCGAATCTGTATCTGCGGTTTTCTAACTTGTTTTCGCAGGAAAAATTGCGTCTGGAATTTATATCGAATTTATTCGATTCGGCCATCTGTACTGGTGTACAGAAAAATCTAAAAAAAATTGTTTCAGTTCTGCAATTTAATTCGGTATTAAAATTGCATTCGTAGTATATTCTCGTACTGATTTCTGGTTTGCGTTTCTGAACAGATTCTGATAGCATGGCTGATATGACTGAGAAATCTGTCGCTGAGGTTGTTGGAGCCGGAAATGGAAATCCTGTTGAGTCGACACCCCAAATTCAGTTTGGGAGTGGTCTGCCAACAGTGAATTTGCCTACAGGGAATCTGCAAGCAGTAAACCTGCCAGCGGCGAATCTGCAAGCTGCAAGGGTCAGAACTGATGCTCATCAGATTGTCTACGAGATCATTGCTGAAGGAATGTCTATCTGTGAGACGTTCCAGGTGGCTGCATTGTAACACCCCCAAAACTTAACCCTTTTGGAAAGGTATTACCGCCAGTGACCCAAGTGTTCCTTACCGAAATCACCCAAGGCTTTACCGTTTAAATACAATTTATGAAATACAAATGATACATAATGATCAAAGCATTCAATTCCAAAACATAACATTGTCAAGGAAACAAGAGTTACGGGATTACAACCCAATCCCGAATAGGCTAACACAGAGTTTAAACCAAATACAGCGGAAGTCTCATAAAGTAGGGTACAGCAGAAGTCTTATAAAATACATTACAACCAAAGTCATTGTCCAAAAGATCTCAACCTGATTAACGAAATAACTCAAACATTCGAAAACCACCGTCGACTCCATAGTCCTTCTATTCTTCTGAGCTACTTTCTATCTGATGTGTCGAATCGAACGGATGACACCAGCCCACATGCAGAGAACAATGTTCGTGGGTTAGTCTACTTGAATAGACTAGCAAAGGTACAAAGCAGAATGGTTCGAAGCAGTCGTATTAGGTTAGACTCATCGCTTCTCGAATAACAACCGATGACGATAGTCAACCATCATACTCCTACTGGAATAAACAAGAGGTATGCACAAGAGAAGATTCTGGAAGACTGAATCTTCACAGAAATCGACCCGAAAGAAGACTCCAACGGAAATGAGTCTTTAAGGAATTATGACAAATCTGGAATGTTTACAGAATCATACAACAATGATTTAAAAGTTGACTGAGATACTTTGGTTCACGACCAACCTCACCGCATATAGCGAGTCTAGATTGGAAAGAGAACGTACTATGATCAAAGTCGAGACGAGTTTTCCTAGCTGCACTATAACTTAGTTGCACTACTCACCGAAGGTTTATTAATTATGTGCGTCGAGTAACACTTATCTGATTTATATTACAAACCACACATCACATTATTAGACTTTTACATGTGTACCCCACCATTGGGACGACACATCTTAGTATACGTTTTGTCGAGAGTGACGTACACCGGAAGGTTTGTGACACCAGCTAAGTGTCTTGTCTCTACACACTTGTGAAAGAGACCGATCATGATCTTAGAACAGTACCAGATGGAGACGAGTCACCCCGATACCAGATTATAAAGAAACGACCGGACGAAGTCCGAGTACATTCCTAACTACAGTGCTAACCACACAGATACAGCACAACTATAGTTACAGGGTAAATCCACATAAAGGCCCGAAAGGCGATCACAGATAATAGCGTTGTTCTAACAGATATACAACCTATTATATGATTTTCAAAACAGTTTATAAATCACTTCCAGAAGAACACAGTAATAATCGTTCCAAATTAATTACTCAGATAAACAACTGATAATCAATGTAAATATGGAAACGATGAGCAAGAGCGAACCGCCACTTGCCTTAATCCGCAGAATAGAAACAAGCCTAACGACAACGACGAGATTCCGGGCTCGACACGGGTATAGCTCCGCTATCACAAACACCTTCGAGTCGACCCATAAAAGGAACCCTAAGTTAGATCTGACATAACAATAGTACGAATCTAAAAACGGCGAAAGAAATCAAAAGGAAAGACACTACGACGACAACCAACCAAGCCAAAGCCACGAAGGCATTCTAGGCACTGGCGGCGGTCGTCGTTCTTGGCGGTGGTCGCCGCATTCATCACGGCGAGCGCCGTAAAGAACACGGCGGTCGCCGTGAAGAACTCCGACGACAGAACGAGAGAAAAACTCACCCAAATGATGCGCGTTTCGACCCCTTTTTGCCTTGCCTGGGTTCCAACCTCCAAAGGCAACCAAAAGGCTTCACAAGGGCTTCTGGAAACACCACCAACCGACACCAACGAAGCTTCCGAAATCCGGCGAAACTAACACTCCGACGAGGCGAAAATTTGGCAGAGATTCGGTGCTGGGATGGCTCAAAATCCTTCCCCCAACACCTCCTTTTATAGCCAAAGCAATGGGAGCATCATCATCACCCTAGACGAAGCCGAGCAGGGCTAGATCGGCGCGGCCAGAGCTCGCCGGCGACCAACGGTTAATGACTGCTGGGTAATCACGGCGGGCGCCGCAACTTTGCCTACGGCGGGCCACGGCGGGCGCCATAATTACGGCGGTCGCCGTTCCTAGCCCTGGCGAGCCCAGAGTAGGAGACGACGGCCTGACACCTCGGGCCCAGTGACGGCGGGCGCCGTTACTGTACGGCGGTCGCCGTTTTTGCCTTTTCCCGCCCATTCAGCTTTTGAACGAGCAAGACATTAACCCGGGATAAAAATTATCATACGCGAACGCATATAAACATCCGAAGTACGTCGTCTGTATTTTATTTCACTGAGAAAAATATTACAGATACAGAGCACATTACAGAATGTCTCAAGCTACCTGAATTAAATCCGACGTACTAAACGGGTACTCGGGAAAATTCCAAAATTCCCAAAATAACCTTACAAAAATATGGGGTATCACATGCATTCATTGAGAAACTCCCTCCAGGCTGGAAGGATTTCAAGAGCTACCTAAAGCACAAGCGAAAGGCAATGACTGTAGAAGACTTGATAGTCAGGCTGCGGATTGAGTCAACCAACCGCAAAGCAGATGGGATTCAGCCTGTTGAACAGAAGGCTAACTTGGCTGAACACAAGGACAAAGGGAAGAAACGGAAGTTCCAACCCCAAAGCTCCAACAACTTCAAGAAGCAACCAGCTAAGAAGTTCAGTGGAAAATGCCACAAGTGTGGTAAAATGGGTCACAAGGCTGATGAATGTCGTAGCAAGGCTGATCCGTGCAAGGACAAGGGGAAATCCCAAGTCAACATGACTGAAGGCAGGCTCTCGGATGCAGATATGTGTGCTGTAGTGTCTGAAGTCAACATGGTTGGAGACAACCCAAGGGAATGGTGGTACGATACAGGTGCTACCAGACACATCTGCTCTGACAGGGGAATGTTCACCACTTATCAGTAGAGCAAGAGCGACAAGCATCTATTTATGGAGAACTCGTCCACATCCAAGGTCGAAGGTCACGACAAAGTGCTGTTGAAGCTGACTTCATAGAAGGAGCTGACTCTCACCAATGTCATGCACGTGCCAGATATACGGAAGAATCTGATCTCCGGCACTTTGTTGAGCAAGAACGGCTTCGCGATGAAGTTCGTGTCTGACAAGCTAGTTCTCTCTAAAAATGGGGTGTATTTGGGCAAGGGTTATGTAAAGGATGGACTAGTCAAAATGAATGTAATGACAGTCATCCCAAAATCTGTTATAACCGATGTTTCAATGAATAAGAATAATCCTATTGCTTATGTTGTTGAGTCTTTTAATATTTGGCATGAACGATTAGGGCATGTGAATTACAAGTCTATACAAAGACTAATTAACATGAACTTGATTCCAAAATGCAAATCAAGTAAAGACAAATGTGAAGTATGCGTACAGGCCAAACTCACAAAAACGCCATCTCCACATGTAGAGAGAACAATCAAACCTCTAGGTTTAATACACACAGATCTGTGTGATTTAAAATTTGTGCAAACTAGAGGCGGTAAAAAGTATTCCGTGACCTTTATCGATGATTGCACAAAATACTGTTATGTATACTTGCTAAGAAGCAAGGATGAGGCCTTGGAAAAAATCAAGGAATACAAGTTGGAAGTTGAAAACCAACTTAGCAAAACCATAAAAATTATCCGAAGTGATAGAGGAGGCGAGTATGATGAACCTTTCAATGTGTTCTATAGAGAACACGGGATTATTCATCAAACAACTGCTCCCTACTCACCAGAATCTAACGGAGTTGCGAAATGAAAAAACTGAATTCTGAAAGAGATGATGAATGCAATGTTGCAGGAATCTGGGTTACCCCAGAACATGTGGGGGGAAGCGTTGCTTACCACCAATTATATCCTCAACAAGATATCGCATAAGGTTACTGGCAAAACGCCATACAAACTTTGGAAAGGTAACGTACCATCGTACAAATACCTCAAAGTGTGGGGGTGCCTAGCAAAAGTGACAGTACCACCTCCTAAAAAGGTCACAATCGGACCTAAGACCGTTGATTGTATTTTCATAGGATATGCACACAACAGTAGTGCTTATCGGTTTCTGGTATATAAATTTGACATAGACATACATGCTAATACAATAATGGAATCAAGGAATGCGTCCTTTGAACATGTGTTTCCGTGCAAGGATAAAGAACATCCAAAACAAACTCGTGAACAAAGAGAAGCAGGCACTTCTGTAAATGAAACAGAAGAGGAAAAAGATGAACCTAGACGAAGCAAAAGAGCTCGAAAGGAGAAATCTTTTGGGCATAAGTTCATAACGGCCTTCCTTTTAGAGAATGAGCCTAGAACTTTCAAAGAAGCCATGTCTACACCTGATGCACCTTCATGGAAGGAAGCAGTTAAAAGCGAAATAGACTCCATTATGCAGAACCATACATGGGAGTTAGTCAATTTGCCACAAGGGTGTAAAGCACTTGGGTGCAAATGGATTTTCAAAACAAAATTGAAAACTGATGGCTCAATAGAGAAGCACAAGGCTAGGCTTGTGGTGCAAGGATTCCGGCAAAAAGAAGGCTTGGATTTCTTTGACACTTATTCTCCAGTTACGAGAATAACTTCCATCAGAATGCTAATAGCAATAGCAGCATTACGAAACCTCGAAATCCATCAAATGGATGAGAAAACTGCCTTTCTAAATGGAGAATTAGAAGAGGAGATATATATGAAACAACCTGAGGGTTATGTTGTTCCTGGACAGGAACACAAGGTGTGCGGACTTGTCAAGTCTCTATATGGACTCAAACAAGCTCCAAAACAATGGCATGGAAAATTTGACAATGTCATGATGTCAAATGGCTTCAGCATCAATGAATGTGACAAATGCATCTACTTCAAAAACACTCCAAATGGATACATTTTGTTGTGTTTGTACGTAGATGACATGCTCATTATTGGAAGCAATAAAGACATGATCAACAGAACTAAGAGCATGCTTAGTGGGAAGTTTGACATGAAAGACTTGGGATTAGCAGATGTCATACTAGGGATAAAAATCACTAGACATTCTGAAGGAATTATCCTGTCTCAAGCTCACTATGCCGAAAAAGTACTTGAGAGATTCAAGAACTATTCAAGCGGGACTGCAAAGAGTCCCGTGGACCCTCATCTCCACTTGACTAAAAACTCGGGGGATGCAGTGTCATAATTGGAGTATGCACGTGTGATTGGAAGTCTGATGTACTTGACCAATTGCACAAGACCTGACTTGGCGCACTCAGTAAATGTACTAAGTCGCTACACAAGTAATCCAGGACACAAACACTAAAAAGGAATAACTAGAGTATTGAACTACTTGCGATATACTCAAAGTTATGGGCTGTACTATGGCAAATACCCAGCAGTTCTGGAAGGATACAGTGATGCAAACTGGATACCAGATTCTAGAAACTCAAAATCCATAAGTAGATATGTATTTACACTTGGTGGTGCAGCAGTATCATGGAAATCTTCCAAACAAACACTGTTGGCCAGATCCACGATGGAGTCTGAGTTCATTGCTTTAGACAAAGCAGCAGAGGAAGCTGAATGGCTTCGGAATTTTTTGGAAGATATCCCGATGTGGGATAAACCAGTGCCAACATTAGGTGTACACTGTGATAGTCAATCGGCTATAGCACGGGCACTGAGTCGTTTGTACAATGGTAAATCACGTCATATAAGAAGACGACATAAAACCATTAGACAACTACTCTCGAATGGTATAATCTCAATAGATTATATCAAATCGGCTGACAACCTAGCGGGTCCATTTACTAAAGGTCTGTCACGAGATCAAGTCGTCAAATCATCAAGAGGAATGGGTTTAAAGCCTATGACCAAAGAGGATGCTTGATGGAAAACCCTACCTACGTGACTGGAGATCCCAAGATGTAGGTTCAAAGGGAAAACTAAATCAAGCTGAATCTAGATGAACACTGGGAGACTCAGGTCTCCTCCCAGTTCCTAGGATGATGAACAGTGCTACCTGTATGAGTTAAGGTTAAGCTTGGCTTTTAATGATTCTATAGCTTTGAAATAAAAGTGGGATATGACAGGATACTCTTTATGGTAAATCACCTTATGAGTGTGAAATAGGGCCGTTTCTAGGAGAATGAAGAGAGGCTAACATTCTCCAAGTTCACTCATGAATAACCAGGGATGTTCAAGACCAAAATGAATACAACAAGAGAACCTAGTTCTGTGAGAAGATGAAACTATGTGATAGCTGTTGTTTCGGTTTACATCAAAGTCCGGGTGGTTCAAGACATCATGTTCACTACCTGGTCGAGTAAATTCGATAGCTACTTACTATGGGTGGTTCAAGGCTGAAACACGCTACCAGCCCAGATGCAGTGATTTTTCGACTGTACTCTCAAAAGTCCTTTTGTCTTTTAAACATATGTTTAGAATCATTTCTATTCATGTGGGGGATTGTTGGAACTCATTTTAATATGTGGCACCGATAACTTTTCCGGGCACAATTTCGGTGGGCTCCGGCCAACGACAACATCGGAAAATGGAAGCATTGGCTTTGTCTATACGAGTACATTCTCGTAATGTACTCATACGACAAAAATGATTTCTGTTTGAATGAGAAATGGATGCCCAAAGTTGGTTGCGGGCAATGCATAAACTTGGGAAATGTTGGGGTAAATATGTGTCCCACATTGGAAGTTTGGAGGAACATTTCACTAGTATATATACTAGGAAATTGGATCCAAGGTTGTGGCCTTGGGTCACCACCAATGTGTAATGGAGAGAGGACCTAGCTCATCAAGACCACACGTGCGCCGAGCCGAGTCGAGTCGCGTCGGGTCGGACCGGGCGGGCGAGCGAGCGAGCCGAGCCGCGCTCGGGCTTGGGTCGGATTGGGCTTGGGCTGGCCAGCCAACGCCCTATCTTTTTGGGCCGATCTAGAAACCCATCGGTTGGGCTTGGGCTTTGACCCAGTCCGGGACAGTTGCAGCCTTGAGCTATTTTCAAGGGCAGCACTTGGTCCTCCTGATTTCTCTCCTCCACTCTGTTGAAACTGAAGCATTCAACGGTCTCATCCACCTTCGTCTCCACTCAGTTAGTGGGTCGAAGCACTTCCAGCAGAGGCTATAAGAAGAGTCATCTGCACCTCATTCGAACAGACCATCAGCAACATCCTCTCCCACTGAAAGCGTCTCCTCCTTCACTGTTTTTCGATCGAGTCTGAGAGTTCAACACAGAACAAGTTCGTAGCCTTCTGTGCTTTGGTTGCGCAATTCAGAAGCGTTTTGCAGTTGTATCCTGGGATTCGGATCGCTCAAGAACCGTCGCAATACGGGGCGATTTCAGAATTAAGGATAGAGATCAGTCTCACCTCTGCATCCAGATTCAATCTGAATTCTGTTCGGTATAATTTCGCTGTTTAATTTACAGTTTTGTGCGTTTTTGATATTTTCCGTTTAAATTCTATTCGGTTCTTAAATAGTGTTCCTACAGAGCTAAAAGTTTCTCAACCAACCTCGATATCCCCACGCAGTGGCGGATCCAGGGGGGCTTTACACCTTTTCTGGAAACACTATAGACAGCGATTTCTTTAGAAAAGCGATGTCCCATACGTTTACAACACTAAAGAGAGCGTTTTACCTAAATAACCGTTATCCCAACCAATCTAAAAAAAATTGTTTGACGTTGTTTATGATTTTTTGATGTAAATCATTTATTAATTGTTGCTTATGATTTTATTGATTTAAATCATTTATTAAGTGTTGTTAATGATTTATTTATTTAAATTATCTCTTAATTTAAACTCTTGTATACTTTATTAATTTAAACTCTTGTTTATGATTTAAATCATTGATTACTTTAAACTCTTGTTGATTAATTTAAATCATTTATTACTTTAAACTCTTGTTGATTAATCTAAGTCATTTATTCATTTGCCTTTTTTCTAAAAAAAAATTGTATGTTTGTGTTAATGATTTGTTTCTTAATTATTTAATTAGATCAATTAATTATTAATTATACAGATTTTTTGTGTTTAGTTTATGGATAAATTTATTGTTTGTGGAGGTCATTAGTTCTAAATACTTAGTCTTCAAATAATCATAATAAATCAAATATTGATAATAATATCAATATATCGAACACTAAATAGAGTAAAGGTTTTTTACAACACGTATTTCCGCCCCTCCAATCCTGGATCTGCCACTGTCCCCACGAATGCCTTCTTCGGTCTCCCGTACGTACGTTGATGGTCATTTCTTTTCTACTTTGATTAATCTTTTCTTTTCCATTTTGTAAAATTATTTAAATAGAAATCGCACCACTTTGAACGGGTGTATAGTAAGTAGGGACATGTCAAGAGGATCGCGCTTGCGGGCTTGTAGTGAATTGCCCAAAGTTATGTCATGTTTGTGCAATGTAAATTGTAAGAAATCAGTTGCGAACAACTGTAAAAACGTCGCCGTCTGGAGGATGATGGAACAGGGACATTAAATTGAATAAATGCAATGTGGATGTATGCAATTGCAGTGGGGGATTAAAACTCATTCACGGGTCCTCTGTGATTTCATCAACGCACCATTTACTCCTTCCAACCACATTTATCTCCTTTTTCCACTATTTTGTAATACTTGTTACATGTGGACCCGTGCCGTGTTATTTTTTAATTTCATATATAATTATATGGCTGATTTGCAAACCTATACCACTTTGGTCAAGAAATTTACAAAGTAGTACTTTTTTTAAAATATATTATAACAATATCCTAAAGTATTTTTTTTGAATTTTCTTTAACTTTTTTTTTTTAATCAAAAAATCTGAAATTAAATTTATTTTTTATAAATAAAAAGATAAAATAAAATTAAAAATATTATAATATTCAATAAAACTTTAAACAAATTTCCCAAATCAGAAATTGAAAAGGGGTGTCGGCGACCTCCCCCCAGATTTCGGTCGTCTTCTCCGGCCCAAACTCCCTCTCCGGCGACCTTCCAGAACTCGTCTTCTCCGGCCACATACCCTAAACCCTAAACCGCCTCCCCCTCGATCTCTTTGTCTCCGCCTCTTCCCACCTCGATCTCGGCCTTCTCTGTCTCCCAAACCTCCATTAAACCCTAAACCTCCATTGAAGACGATTTCTCGATTTCTCGACCTCTGTTGAAGACGCCATTGAAGACGACTTCTCGATTTCTCTGTCTCCGCCTCTTCCCGCCTCGATCTCGACCAGATCCCTCTCGGCCAGATCCCTCGATCTCGGCCAGATCTGGGTTGACGGCTTCGACTTCGTCTTCTCCGGTCGTCTTCCTCCTCTCTGCAACTCGACTTCGATTTCTGGGTTGACGGCTTCGACTTCGTCTTCTCCGGTCGTCTTCCTCCTCTCTGCAACTCGACGTCGATTTCTGGGTTGACGGCTTCGGCTTCGACTTCGTCTTCTTCGGTCGTCTTCCTCCTTTCTGCAACTCGACTTCGATTTCTGCATCTCGTCTTCCTCTCTGCAACTCCGCCTCCCCCACCGCCTCCCCCACCTTCAGATTTCAGATTTCAAACCCTAACATTTTTTTTTCTTCTATTTCGAAATATATTAAAATATTCATTACAATTGCAAAAGAAAAGGTAAATGTAAATCCGATTTTATCTTTTCATTTTTATACCCAAATTATGTGTTTTGTCTTTTTTACCCTTATTTGGGTAGATTTATGGATATTCTTGTCATAACCCATAAAAGAAGTACAACTTTGCAATTATTGCCACCAAAGTGGTATATTTGGTGATAATTTTTCTAATTACATTAGTTTATATTTTATATATATTAGTATACTTTGTGAAATTTATACAAATAAATTTATCATTATTTATGACCGATTTTTAAATAGCGAAATAATATATATATATTAAGTTATTACATTATACTTTACTAATTACTATGTTATTAATCTAAAATGGGATAAAAAATCATTATATAAACTTTATAACAAAAATTATATAATTATATCTCATATCAATTTAGGTGTTATTTCAAGTGGAGACATTGAGCTAATACAAAACCAAAGTGTTAGATTATTTTGATTTATATTCTCCTCATTTTGTGTGTATATCGAAGGACATCTTTTGGTTTCTGACTCAACTTTTAAAAAATAAATAGATAACAAAATTATATTTAAATGTGGGCATTGATAAATAGATATTTTATTTTTAAAGAGTTTTTAAAAAGTATTAATTAAATTCATTTATTAAGATATAAGATTATGAGGAATTTGTTTTATTTAATATATATTTTAATATAAAATAAAGTAAATATTTAAAGAAGAGGTGTCATTAATTGTGACAATTATGTCAGCTTTTATATATAAATAGTATATTATTAATATTAGTACGTGATTGTTTTCCGGTAAAATTTCCGACGAGTTTGATGACATGACACTATAAAATGCTGATTGGACAAGAATTTATTTAATAATATATATTTTAAATAAAAAATGAAAAAAATCAAAGAAAAATTTAAAAGTAGTATAGCAGTAGACATAAAATCGAATAAAATTTGTGAGTGTAGTACTATTATATTATTTTTACATTTTTTAGTTCTTTTATTGTTTTTTATAATAAAATATATATTATTATTTAAATTCTCACTTAGTTTTTTTATGGTATCACGTTATCAAATTTGTCGAATTTTTTATGAAAAAATAACTCAATACTATTATTAATAATAATTTATACACTAATTTATAATTTAAAAAATTTGTGGTACTTTTAATTATCTTCCAATAGTTAACATTATTTAAAATCATCTTTTAAAAATGGAGGAACTATTATTGAGGCGCCAGTGACAAAAGAAGTGCATATATGAGGTAAAAGAACCCTATGCAGGATTTTTAGCAGGCTTTGGACGTATATGAAAGAGTAATTCTGGCATTCTGCGTGGCTGCAGCAAAATTAACAAGCAGGCTGTGGAAGATCCAACGGCCAGGGAAGAAGCGACGAGAAGAAGCCAAAGAAAACAGCAAAATCCCTACACAACACAACACCACACTATTCGAATTCCCAATTAGACAGAGAGGTCAACATCTTTATACCCAAAAGCAAAACATGCTTTTACCCTGATGCTGAATACTGATTATCTATTTCTGCTCTTTCTTTCTGCAATATATGCTGCTCCCCTGTGAAACCTTTCTTCCCCAATACAATTTTGTTTCAGTGTATAATCCCATAATTAAGAATGTGATTAGTGATTACCTATAGAGACTTGACATCTACCGAGTATATTTGTAATGGTTGTTTCTTTGTACACTAAAAAAATTGTCTTCGTACACTACACTTTGAAATGCAAAAATTTTGCTTAAGCTATATACTCGCGTTTGAGTCTAAATTGTACCCAGAAACTGAGTTTTTGTACTAGAACAAAACGCACATGCATTTCAGTTTTTTTTTTTTTTGAAAGTGAAACGCAGGATCCTTGCCTAAGCAAGGATCTTGCGTTTCACTAATTTTTTTTCTTTCAAAATTGCACTTTTTTCCATAATCATGTAGAGAATTTCAATACGAGTCCGTACATATAAAATTCGTCCAAAACGGACATCGTTTGCCCCTCCAAAAGCCCAAAAAACGAAGTCTTTTTACCCTTTTTTTTACAATTTGATGCCCAGCATATAGCGCATTGTAGTGAAAATTTTGGTATTTTCGGCATTTTTCTACTATAATTTTGTATAAGATTTTTATACGATTATAACTATACGTTACAACCATAATATATAATTATAGTATATAGCAATAGTATATAACTATACAATATAACAATAGTATATAACTATACGATATAACAATAGCATATACCTATAGTATATAACAATACGATATAACAATAGTATATAACTATAGTATGAAACTATACGATATAACCATAGTATATAACTATTCGTTAGAACCATAATATATAATTATAGTATATAACCATAGTATATAACTATATGATATAACAATAGTATATATCTATAGTATATAACTATACGATATAAAATTTGTATATAACCATAGTACGTTAGAACCATATTATATAATTATAGTATATAACTATACGATATAACCATGGTATATAACTATAGTATATAAATGAACGATATAGCAATAGTATATATATAACTATACGATATAACAATAGTATATAGCTATAGTATATAACTATACGATATAACCATAGTATATAACTATTCGTTAGAACCATAATATATAATTATAGTATATACTATACGATACAACCATAGTATATAACTATACGATATAACAATAGTATATATCTATAATATATAACAATACGATATAACAATATTATATAACAATACGATACAACAATAGTATATAGCTATAGTATATAACAATACGATATAACAATAGTATATAGCTATAGTATATAACTATACGATATAACCATAGTATATAACTATAGGATATAACCATAAGATATAACCAAATTGGATATAACTATAAGATATAACCATAGTATATAACTATAGGATATAACCAAATTGGATATAACTATAAGATATAATCATAATATATAATTATATGATATAACGATATTATATAATCAAATTGGATACAACTATAAGATATAACCATAGTATATAACTATAGGATATAACCATAAGATATAACCAAATTGGATATAACTATAAGATGTAACCATAGTATATATAACTATAGGATATAACCATAAGATATAATCAAATTGGATATAACTATAAGATATAACCATAGTATATAACTATAGGATATAACCATAGTATATAACTATAGGATATAACCATAGTATATAACTAAAAGATATAACTGTAATATATAACCATAGTATATAACTATAGGATATAACCAAAGTATATAACTATAGGATATAACGATATGATATAACCAAATTGGATATAACTATACGATATAACCATAGTATATAATTATAGGATATACCCATAAGATATAACCAAACTGGATATAACTATATGATATAACCATAATATATAATTATAGGATATAACCATAGTATTTAACTAAAGGATATAACCATAGGATATAACTATAGGATATAACCATAAGATATAACCAAATTGAATATAACTATAAGATATAACCATAGTATATAACTATAGGATATAATCATAGTATATACCTAAAGGATAAAACTATAATATATAACCATAGTATATAACTATAGGATATAACCATAGTATATAACTAAAGGATATACCCATAGGATATAACTATAGGATATAACCATAAGATATAACCAAATTGGATATAACTATAAGATATAACCATAGTATATAATTATAGGATATAATTATATGATATAACCTAATTGGATATAACTATAAGATATAACCATAGTATATAACTATAGGATATAATCATAAGATATTGCCAAATTGGATATAACTATAAGATATAACCATAGTATATAACTATAGGATATAACCATAGTATATAACAATACGATATAACTATAGGATATAACGATATGATATATTCAACTGGTGGTGGCTTCGACTGGTGGCGGTGGTTTATGCTGGCTCCAAGGAAAATGGGGACCGCGAGAAGCCGCTGGTCCTTCGACTGCTGGCTCCGAGCAAGATGGGGACCGCGAGAAGCCGCTAATCCTTCGACTGTTGGCTTCGATTTTTCCGGGGAAGGCGTCGAGGAAGATGGCGAAAGCCGGCGTCGAGGAAGACAGATGTCGCATACGTCGGGAAATCAGAACGGGTCCCAGCATGCCATTCCGAGGAGGGTTCCGAAGAGGGTGGGTCCCAGCACACCATACCTTCCAGCTTTGCAGGTCTTCCCGCTCGTATATAACTATAGGATATAATCATAGTATATAACAATACGATATAACAATAGTATATAGCTATAGTATATAACAATACGATATAACAATAGTATATAGCTATAGTATATAACTATACGATATAACCATAGTATATAACTATAGGATATAACCATAAGATATAACCAAATTGGATATAACTATAAGATATAACCATAGTATATAACTATAGGATATAACCAAATTGGATATAACTATAAGATATAATCATAATATATAATTATATGATATAACGATATTATATAATCAAATTGGATACAACTATAAGATATAACCATAGTATATAACTATAGGATATAACCATAAGATATAACCAAATTGGATATAACTATAAGATGTAACCATAGTATATATAACTATAGGATATAACCATAAGATATAATCAAATTGGATATAACTATAAGATATAACCATAGTATATAACTATAGGATATAACCATAGTATATAACTATAGGATATAACCATAGTATATAACTAAAAGATATAACTGTAATATATAACCATAGTATATAACTATAGGATATAACCAAAGTATATAACTATAGGATATAACGATATGATATAACCAAATTGGATATAACTATACGATATAACCATAGTATATAATTATAGGATATACCCATAAGATATAACCAAACTGGATATAACTATACGATATAACCATAATATATAATTATAGGATATAACCATAGTATATAACTAAAGGATATAACCATAGGATATAACTATAGGATATAACCATAAGATATAACCAAATTGAATATAACTATAAGATATAACCATAGTATATAACTATAGGATATAATCATAGTATATACCTAAAGGATATAACTATAATATATAACCATAGTATATAACTATAGGATATAACCATAGTATATAACTAAAGGATATACCCATAGGATATAACTATAGGATATAACCATAAGATATAACCAAATTGGATATAACTATAAGATATAACCATAGTATATAATTATAGGATATAATGATATGATATAACCTAATTGGATATAACTATAAGATATAACCATAGTATATAACTATAGGATATAATCATAAGATATAACCAAATTGGATATAACTATAAGATATAACCATAGTATATAACTATAGGATATAACCATAGTATATAACAATACGATATAACTATAGGATATAACGATATGATATATTCAACTGGTGGTGGCTTCGACTGGTGGCGGTGGTTTATGCTGGCTCCGAGGAAAATGGGGACCGCGAGAAGCCGCTGGTCCTTCGACTGCTGGCTCCGAGCAAGATGGGGACCGCGAGAAGCCGCTAATCCTTCGACTGGTGGCTTCGATTTTTCCGGGGAAGGCGTCGATTTCTCCGGGGAAGGCGTCGAGGAAGATGGCGGAAGGCGTCGAGGAAGATGGCGGAAGCCGGCGTCGAGGAAGACAGATGTCGCATACGTCGGGAAATCAGAACGGGTCCCAGCATGCCATTCCGAGGAGGGTTCCGAAGAGGGTGGGTCCCAGCACACCATACCTTCCAGCTTTGCAGGTCTTCCCGCTCGTATATAACTATAGGATATAATCATAGTATATAACAATACGATATAACAATAGTATATAGCTATAGTATATAACAATACGATATAACAATAGTATATAGCTATAGTATATAACTATACGATATAACCATAGTATATAACTATAGGATATAACCATAAGATATAACCAAATTGGATATAACTATAAGATATAACCATAGTATATAACTATAGGATATAACCAAATTGGATATAACTATAAGATATAATCATAATATATAATTATATGATATAACGATATTATATAATCAAATTGGATACAACTATAAGATATAACCATAGTATATAACTATAGGATATAACCATAAGATATAACCAAATTGGATATAACTATAAGATATAACCATAGTATATATAACTGTAGGATATAACCATAAGATATAATCAAATTGGATATAACTATAAGATATAACCATAGTATATAACTATATGATATAACCATAGTATATAACTATAGGATATAACCATAGTATATAACTAAAAGATATAACTGTAATATATAACCATAGTATATAACTATAGGATATAACCAAAGTATATAACTATAGGATATAACGATATGATATAACCAAATTGGATATAACTATACGATATAACCATAGTATATAATTATAGGATATACCCATAAGATATAACCAAACTGGATATAACTATACGATATAACCATAATATATAATTATAGGATATAACCATAGTATATAACTAAAGGATATAACCATAGGATATAACTATAGGATATAACCATAAGATATAACCAAATTGAATATAACTATAAGATATAACCATAGTATATAACTATAGGATATAATCATAGTATATACCTAAAGGATATAACTATAATATATAACCATAGTATATAACTATAGGATATAACCATAGTATATAACTAAAGGATATACCCATAGGATATAACTATAGGATATAACCATAAGATATAACCAAATTGGATATAACTATAAGATATAACCATATTATATAATTATAGGATATAATGATATGATATAACCTAATTGGATATAACTATAAGATATAACCATAGTATATAACTATAGGATATAATCATAAGATATAACCAAATTGGATATAACTATAAGATATAACCATAGTATATAACTATAGGATATAACCATAGTATATAACTAAAGGATATAACCATAGGATATAACTAAAGGATATAACCATAGGATATAACTAAAGGATATAACCATAGGATATAACTATAGGATATAACCATAAGATATAACCAAATTGGATATAACTATAAGATATAATCATAATATATAATTATATGATATAACGATATGATATAATCAAATTGGATATAACTATAAGATATAACCATACTATATAGCTATATGATATGACCGAACTGAACATAATATATAAGATATAATCATACTATATAATTATATGATATAACCATAAGATATAACCAAATTGGATTTAACGATATGATATAACCAAATTGGATTTAACGATATGATATAACCATAATATATAACTATAGGATATAACGATATGATATAACCAAATTGAATATAACTATAAGATATAACTATAGGATATAACGATATGATATATTCAACTGGTGGTGGCTTCGACTGGTGGCGGTGGTTTATGCTGGCTCCGAGGAAAATGGGGACCGCGAGAAGCCGCTGGTCCTTCGACTGCTGGCTCCGAGCAAGATGGGGACCGCGAGAAGCCGTTAATCCTTCGACTGGTGGCTTCGATTTTTCCGGGGAAGGCGTCGAGGAAGATGGCGGAAGCCGGCGTCGAGGAAGACAGATGTCGCATACGTCGGGAAATCAGAACGGGTCCCAGCATGCCATTCCGAGGAGGGTTCCGAAGAGGGTGGGTCCCAGCACACCATACCTTCCAGCTTTGCAGGTCTTCCCGCTCGTATATAACTATAGGATATAATCATAGTATATAACTATAGGATATAACCATAGTATATAACTATAGGATATAACCATAGTATATAACTAAAGGATATAACTATAATATATAACCATAGTATATAACTATAGGATATAACCATAGTATATAACTAAAGGATATAACCATATGATATAACTATAGGATATAACCATAAGATATAACCAAATTGGATATAACTATAAGATATAATCATAATATATAATTATATGATATAACGATATGATATAATCAAATTGGATATAACTATAAGATATAACCATAGTATATAATTATAGGATATAACGATACGATATAACCAAATTGGATATAACTATAAGATATAACCATAGTATATAACTATAGGATATAACCATAAGATATAACCAAATTGAATATAACTATAAGATATAATCATAATATATAACTATATACTATGGTTATATCGTATAGTTATATACTATTGTTATATCGTATAGTTATATATATACTATTGCTATATCGTTCATTTATATACTATAGTTATATACCATGGTTATATCGTATAGTTATATACTATAATGATATATTATGGTTCTAACGTACTATGGTTATATACAAATTTTATATCGTATAGTTATATACTATTGTTATATCGTATGGTTATATACTATAATTATATATTATGGTTCTAACGTACTATGGTTATATACAAATTTTATCTCGTATAGTTATATACTATTGTTATATCGTATGGTTATATACTATAGTTATATACTATAATTATATATTATGGTTCTAACGAATAGTTATATACTATGGTTATATCGTATAGTTATATACTATTGTTATATCGTATAGTTATATACTATTGTTATATTGTATAGTTATATACTATTGCTATATACTATAATTATATATTATTGTTGTAACGTATAGTTATATACTCGTATTAAAATCTTATACAAAATTATAGTATAAAAATGTCGAAAATACCAAAAAATTTCACTACAATGCGCTATATGTTGGGCACCAAATTGTAAAAAAAAAAGGTAAGAAGACTTCGTTTTTTGGGCTTTTGGAGGGGAAACGATGCCCATTTTGGACGAATTTTATATGTACGGACTCGTATTGAAATTCTCTACATGATTATGGAAAAAAGTGCAATTTTGAATATAAAAAATTAGTGAAACGCAAGATCCTTGCTTAAGCAAGGATCCTGCGTTTCGCTTTCAAAAAAAAAACTGAAACGCAGGTATTTTGCTTAATACCTGCATTTCGTTCTAGTACAAAAACTCAGTTTCTGGGTACAATTTAGACTCAAACGCGGGTATATAGCTTAAGCAAAATTTCTGCGTTTCAAAGTGTAGTGTACGAAGACAATTTTTGTAGTGTACAAAGAGCCTTCGTTTGTAATAGTCATCCGGTTCGGTTATAAGTATCGTTTTTAACCATTTATTCTTTTAATAAATATTTGTTATTTTAGGATTTTAGAGACTTGACATATAAATATTATTTTATTTAATAATGATTTATTGATGAGTTACGAAATATTTTATTGAAAATGTACATATTATCACATTTTATGTAAATTTTCTTTACTTATTGGTTAGAAATGAAGTGAGTTATTATCACATTATAGATTCTAGGAGAAGTTTATACTCGTAGTGTTTTAGCTTATGTATCCGTGCTACACTTAGAATCCCTTTAAAAAAATGAAAAAAAAACTATAACTCATTCTAAAGTCAAAAATTGCTAGTCTCAATAGAGTTTTTCTTAAAGTGTTACTAGATTTCTAGTCTCAATAGAGTTTTTCTTAACCACTTACTAGATTTTCCAAAATCCTCTCCAAAATACATGAACCCTGAGAAAATATCATGAATAACAATGTATTATCGAAGAAGTTAACTTAAAGATAGACTTGTCAAAACATGAACCGACCCGATAGTCTGACTAATCCTTTTTTTAGTGAGACCCGATTCGAAAATCATTGAGTCAAGAAGGAGCGAACTCGAAGGACCTGAAAATATTTGAGTTGAGTTCGACCTGACTCTTGGGTTGACACAACCCGACCATTTCTTTGTGGCACAAGACCTTAGTGTACACTTGATATTTCATATGTATCACTTTATTTATATTAAATATTATAGTATATTTTATTAAAAATAAAGTACTAATTTTTTATTACATTCTATTGGTGCAATATAAGTCTATCTCACATTGAAAATTGGTGGATATCAAAGCCTAGTATATAAGATTAATGGACTACTCGTCATATTGACAATTGGTTTTAGGATGGAACCTCACCGATCTTATGTATTGGGCTTTATATGCGCATGTGTGCCTTTTTTTTTATGAGGAAAGAATTCAAAGTACCCGACATAACAACGTCGGGTAGATTGAGAAGCCGATAAATCGGTGTCGGTCAAAACCGGACAATAAGAACAACAATTCAAGCATGGAAATTACAACAGAGCAAAAATAGAACTAAAAATGACCAAGAGTAGAGGAGAGCAAAGCACGATCAGACAAAAGCGTCACCGGAAGACGAGTCAAACAGGAGAAATCCTGCGGAAGTGTTGAACGGACTATCACGACGTTGCCCTCTCTTCAAAGAGGAATCTTCAAGAGCCTCAACCATGACGTTGCCCTCGTACAAGAGGGATCTTCATTGAGCCACAGACACGACCACAACCGGACACTCAGACAACACCCAAGATCAGATCCACAAATGCCGCGAAGAATTCACACCCAAACTTGAAGCAAACGGAACTTTTGATTATCTAAGATTAGGTTGTTGGTCAAGCAAACACCCAAGTGAATGTACTGTTTTGTTAGAGAAGTCCATTAATTAATAGACTAAGTGTGTGGTTAAAGGCATAAGTAATGTTTTTTACTTATTAGTAAGTACATGGAAATTCCCTCCCTCCCTCCCTCCATTTTTATTTTATTTTTAATGTAAAAGAATTTGGTTTCTCGGGAACCACTTTTTTTCCCTTTCTTTTTAGTGCTTGCAGAGAAAGTCTTTTTTTTGGTAGTGTGTCCATTATAGGCTTGTTTGTTTGCATTATATGCACATGTGTGCTTGTACGTGGATGACCCCTAGTATATCGGCCCATGGACTTTTACATGACATCAGAGTAGGTTTATTCATGGATCTACTTTTGGGTTGATTGAGTTTTGCTATAATTAGATTGAGATGGCCAACCATACTCGTTTGTCCAAGTGTCAACTGGACTAGGTACATTGCACTTTTGAGGGCGTGTTGGAATGTAAAATTCCATCCTACATCGGAAGTGGGTGGGTATCGAAGCTAGTATAAAAGGTTGGTGGACTACTCAACTTATTGCCGATTTGTTTTAGAATGGAATCCTATCGGGCTTATGTTACTAGGCTTATATGAGCTCATATGTGCACACCCCTAGTCTTTCGGCCCACAGACTTTCACATGGTATCGAAAACATCTAGGACCCATTTCATGGAATGATTGAGTTTGTCTATAAAGAGATTGAGATGCCACCCACACCCGTTTGTCGAAGTATCAACATGGGTAAGTCCGTTGTTGCACTTGTGATGGTGTGTTGGAATATATGTCAATCTCATTTTAAAAGTGGGTAGATATCAAAGCCTAATATATAAGGTTGGTGTACTCCTTCTATTGTCATTTGGTTTTAGGATGGAACTCTAACAGGCTTATGAATTGGACTTATATGCACTTATGCGCTCGTACGTGCACGACCCTAGTCTATTGGCCCACGGACTAGGGTTGAGCAGATTCTGGTCCGGTCCGGAAATTTAGACCGAATCGGTCCGGTCTCCGGTCCAAGGATTTTCGAATTTCCGGGTCCAGTCCGGTCCAGGTCCGGTCCGGTATTTTTTTAAAATCTTAATATTTTAGGATTTAAGGTTTTTTAGGGTTGAGGTTTTGGGTTTAGGATTTAGGGTAAATTATATTTAAGAGTAAATTATATTTAAATTTGAGGGTTTTTTCATGTTTAAATATAAATAAATTATATTTAAATTTAACAAAACCCTAAACCGGTCCAAATATGATGCGTTCCTGCTTATGGTGGAGGATCTCAGATCTTGGTAGGAAGTCACACGCGTCTTGTTTGAGGTTGATAGGGTGGAACGCGTCGTTTAGAAGACGGATCGAGAGAAGATCGACTCGAAAGAGATCGAGTGTTGGTTGTAGCGTCGGCGGCGAAGTTGGATAAACTCGATGAAGATCGAGTGGTTGTCGTAGCGTCGGCAGCGGAGGAATGGAGATGAGAAGTAAGAGGGGTGTTTGACGTTCGATCAAAGGGGAGGAGGCAAATGGCTCTCAATACTCATGCTTTGATTAAAAATGAACGTAACCTAATACGGAAGGATGAGTTGTCCTTTTATACTAGATTGCGGGACTCGTATGGGCCGAGTGTCGCTTAATGGGCCGGCCCACGCGACATGCGTGGAACACACGCCCCAAAAGAAATAACTAAAATAATAATGTTCTGACACTCCAAATAATACAAAGAACGCGTTCAATTGATGATAGAGAGGATGTTAATAGAGAACGCGTTCTCTAGTGTGGGTTGAAGGCTTTTGTGGAAGAACGCGCTCTCTTGAGTCCCTTGGCTTGCGACGACACGAACAACCATGGATTGTGTCGCGTTGGCGATTGCTTTGGCACGTGATCGCGTTATAGGCCCTTATGTGCGAATTCTCCTAGCTTGCTCTTCCTCTGTGGCAGTCATGGTGGGCAAGGGCGCATCACCCTTCCCCACTTGGCTGTGAAGCATCCCCGCTTCACCATCATCGAATTCGGGCTCCATATATGGTGCCAAGTCGGCGACGTTGAAGGTCGCGTGGACACCGTAGTCCGGTGGAAGCTCGATCTCGTAAGTGGTGTCTCCCATGGCCTTCACAACACGAAAAGGTCCATCGCCGCGTTGAGTCAGCTTTGATTTGCGTTTTGCTAGAAAACGTCCCTTGAGGAGATGTACCCAGACCAAATCCCCTGGTGCAAATATAACGCGGCGGCACCCATGGTTGTGTTGTGTGGCGTATTGTTTAGCGCGTCGTTCGAGTTATGCATGCGTTCTTTGATGCAATTCCTGGATCATCGTGGCGTGGTTGGCCGCGCTAGGATGCTCCCTATCCTTCAGAGGACGCGACATCATGTCCAGCGGAGTCAGTGGATTTCTTCCATAGACCACTTCGAACGGCGTGACCTTTGTCGCGGAGTGTCTGGACCTGTTGTAAGAAAACTCAACAATGGCAAGTAAGTCCTCCCAACGTTTTGGGTTGGATTTGAGCATGGTCCTAAGTAGGGCACCTATGGTTCGATTGGTCACCTCAGTTTGACCATCAGTTTGGGGGTGATAGCTAGTGGAATACAAAAGTTTGGTGCCTAACTTCCCCCAAAGTGTTCTCCAGAAAATACCCACAAATTTTGTATCGCGATCACTCACGACAGATCGAGGTATCCCATGTAAACGGACCACGTTGTCAAAGAACAACGCGGCGATCTCACTGGCAGTGTGTGTGGTCTTACACGCGGTAAAGTGGGCCATTTTGGAAAACCTATCCACAACTACAAAGATCGAATCTTTACCCTTACGAGAGAGAGGCAAACCTGTGATGAAGTCCATGGACAAATCTTCCCAAGGGCCTAATGGGATGGGCAGAGGCGTGTAGAGACCATAGGGATGGGATGTTGATTTTGCGCGTTGACATGTGACACAACTGGTGCAATAGCGCGTCACTTGAGTTGTCATGCGCGGCCAGCAGAAATGCTCGCAAAGAGCAGCAAGAGTCTTGGTAACCCCAAAATGACCGCGTCCTTCATGGGCTTCTTGGATGAAGAGTTTCCTAATTGATGAACTAGGAATACACAAGCGGTCGGCTTTGTAAAGGTAACCCTCATGGAAGAAGTAAGTTTCGAACTCGCGGTCCCTAAGGCATTGTTCTACAATGGGCTTAAAGAAGGGATCAATCAAATACAACTCTTTAATCAACGCAAAGCCAAGAAGTTTAGATTGAAGATGAGTAAGGAAAACATACCTGCGAGAAAGGGCGTCGGCTACCACATTCTCCTTACCTTTTTTATGCACGACGACGTATGAAAACGTCTCCATAAATTCCACCCAACGAGCATGGCGGCGGCTTAGATGTGCTTGGCTCTTGAGATAGCTGATGGCCGCATGGTCCGAGTGGATCACGAACTCGCGAGGCCACAGGTAGTGTTGCCATGTCTTGAGTACACGAATACGGGCGTAGAGCTCCTTGTCGTATGTTGGGTAATTCAAAGTGGCTCCAGTGAGCTTCTTACTGAAGAACGCGATGGGCCTCTTCTCTTGGTGGAGCACTCCTCCAATCCCCACATTTGATGCATCACATTCCACTTCAAAGTGCTTGTTGAAGTCGGGAAGTTGTAGCAGTGGCGCGTTGCACAGGGCGTCTTTCAACGCGTTGAATGCGTTGTTGTGCGTCTCCTTCCAAATCACCACGGCGCCTTTCTTTATGAGTTCATGTAATGGCGCGGCGATTGAGCTGAAGTCGCGAACAAATCGCCTGTAGAAGCCTACCAAGCCAAGGAAGCTTCTAACCATTGTTGGCGTTGTGGGTGTTGGCCAATCTCGGATGGCCTGCACTTTGTCCTCATCGACGCGGAGTCCCTCCTTGGAGACCACGTAGACCAGAAAGGTTGTAGTGTCGGTTGCAAATCGACACTTGCCCAAGGTTGGCATACAATTTTTCGCGTCTCAAGCACTCTAACACAAGCCTAAGGTGTTATACATGTGTTTCAAGACTACGTGAATACACCAGAATGTCATCAAAGTATACCACAACAAATTTTCCCATAAATTCCCTCAACACATGGTTCATGAGCCTCATGAAGTTGCTCGGCGCGTTGGTGAGACCAAATGGCATTACTAGCCATTCATACAGACCATGTTTGGTCTTGAACGCGGTCTTCCATTCATCACCCTCTTTCATGCGAATCTGGTGATATCCGCTCTTCAAGTCAATCTTGGTGAAATGGATCGCGCCATGCAACTCATCGAGCATGTCATCAAGGCGCGGTATGGGGTGTCTGTACTTGACTGTGATTTGATTGATGGCACGACAGTCGACACACATTCGCCACGAGCCATCTTTCTTTGGAACCAGGATCACTGGGACCGCGCAAGGGCTTAGGGATTCCCTCACGTAGCCGCGATCCAGAAGTTCTTGGACCTGGCGATGTAGCTCATTTGTTTCATCGGGGCCAGCGCGATTGGGGAGGGAGGCACCAGGCACCAAGTCAATTTGGTGCTCAATGCCTCGTAAAGGTGAAAGGCCTTGGGGAAGCTCCTCTGGAAATAAGTCGTTAAACTCGTCGAGCAACTCAGAGATCGCGCTCGGCAGGGCTTCCATTATGGGGGCCTCTTGGGTGCAAGGCGTGGGCACTAATAGGAAACAGGGTGCCTTACCACTCAAGGGGGCAGTGAGGTCGCTTGGCCGTGCCAGAAGCAGCATGTGCTCACAGGTGCCTTACAACGTGGTGTTTTTTGGCGCGGGCTTTGACCCTTTTTGGGGACGCGTTCGATCACTTGACTCGTTGTCGGTGCTAGCATCTTTGTTCCCAGATGAAGAACGCATGCTATTGGGAGCCTGGTTCTTTGACGCTTCAATTGCCTTCTGTCTATCACGCTCAACCTGGTCCTGTAAAATCTCATGAGGTGACATAGGTAAGAGCGTGATGCGTTTCCCATGGTAAGTAAACACATAAGTGTTTAAATAGCCATCGTGAAGAACGCGCCTGCCAAATTGCCATGGGCGCCCCAACAAAAGATGTGTGGCATCCATGGTAAGGACATCACATAGGACAGAATTTGTATATTGACCAATGGAAAATGAAATGAGACATTGACGAGTTACAGTGTTACCAGAACTCGATGAAATCCATTGTAGTCCATATGGTTGTGGGTGAGGAGTGGTTGGCAGGTTGAAATAAGTGACCACCTTTTCATTAGCGATGTTGCAACAGCTGCCTCCATCAATGATGATGCTTAAGGACGCGGTCTTGACCAAGCAACGCATGTGGAACAGATTCTCGCGTTGATCACCAAGAGTGGCTTCCTTGACAGTGAGGAGACGTCGCATGACAAGGCTCAGAGTTGTGCCTTCATGCAGCGCGGTGGCTTCACAGGTGTAAGCCTCCTCGTCATCTTCGAACCCTTCATCGATGGGCTCAAAGGGTGTGTCCTCCTCCTCATAAGATTCATACCCCGCGGAGATGGTGGAGAAGAGGAATTTCTTGTTGTTTGGGCAATTTCGCTGGATATGCCCTCTGTCTCCACACTTGTAACATTCCAAGTCACGCGCGCGTTCCTAACTTGGTGGTGTACCCTTTGGTGGCGGCACGCGAGGAACATTGCTGGGTGTTGTCGCGATCTCCTTGCCTGTTGGGATTTGTCGCGGTGGATCCTGGGGATGGACCGCGCACATTAGTGGAAGGGAATTGACCAGAGTTCGAGTCATACCTTCGTTGGCCATAGGGTTGGTAGGGTCCTTGACGCCTTCGCACGATTTGATGGTGGAGTTGCATCGTGGTGTGCGTGAGCGTGTTCAGGTCCTTGATTGGAAGGATCTCTAATTGGTCTCGGATGTTGGTGTTGAGACCACTCAAAAATTTCGTCCTCATCGTGGATGGAGCCACGCTAATGGACGCCTTGTAGTACATATCCTCAAGCTGCGAGAAGAACTCAAGGGGTGTCTTCAAACCTTGTTTCACCATGGCAATGTCCAGGCGTATTTGGTTCTTGTAATCTTGGGGCACGTACTTGAGTGTCATCACATACTTGAGCTGGTGCCATTCAGTGAGAGGCACCAAGTTTCTCTTTATTCGATCATCCACAAATCGGTACCACCAAACCCTTGCGGCACCATGAAAGTGTACCGTGGCGGCGGCTACGTAGTCCTCTTCAGGAACTTGGCAATAGATCAAGGTATACTCCGTAGCCTGCAACCATTCAAGAAAAACTGCAGGGTTGTATTCACCAAAAAAGAATTCAATTTTTACCTTAATGTCATGGCAATTGAGCCTGGGAGCATTGGCTTCTCGCATTCTTTGTAAGCGCAGCGCTGGAATGTCCAAGGGAGCATATTGATGGCCTTGGGCCTATTGAAACTGGACATGCCCCAGTTGGTGCCTTTGCGCGCCATTGTTGTCGTGATCGTTGCCAAACGGAGCCTGTTGCTCCATCCCCTGTGCACGTCGGCGGCGCTGGTGTCCTTGGTGTGGCGCATCGCGACGAACATCGTGAGGCATGTCATGCCTCCTCTCCATTTCATCTCGCCTGTCGAAGGGCGCGTTGGCCATGTTTGCGCCTTGGATGAGCCTAGGTGGAGGGATCCAGTCGGCGGGGCGGTCTTACAACTCCATGGGATCACCGAGTGGGGGATGGAAACTCCCTGGATTGATCATCCCTGAGTCCTCCATCTCTTCATCATCAAACTCCTCGAACTCGTCTTGGTGGAGAGGAGTGTGGGAGAAATAGCCATCCGAGCCATGGTGAGGCGTCCTCGCACTTTGGTGGCCCAGGTGGTCCGCCACATTGAATGGGACTGGGGTGGGGGCATGGCGACGTTGACGCGGCACAGCGTCTGTGGCGCGATTGGATCATCGCGTCTGACCCTCGTCGTGTTCGTCTCGTCTGGCTCTGCCGACAAGTGGGGTAGAGGCAATCTCGCATTGGTGTCTTGTACCTCTAGCTTCGTACCTGTCATTGAAATCATAAGGTTCAGAGTACTCACCATGGGACACCTCGTCGCGGTCGGAGCCGCTGTCGTAGCCGGCTGGAGTAGGCCGCGGTGCATAGCGGTCGCGATGCGACACATAGCCTTGTCTGCTTTCGATCACGGACTGGATCCTTTGAAGACGCGGTTGCAAGTTGGACGTCGAGGGCATCACTCTTTTGCCCTTGTCAACGCGCTGTTTGCTTGGCATGGCTTCAGTTTGATGCGGTGCGGCCAGAGGATCCATAGGTATTTGCATGGTTGGTGTTGGTTGTGACAGCGCAGCGCGTTCCTTGGCCTAGAATTCGGCAACTTGGCGCCGAAGTGTATGGATCTCGCGTTGTTCCTCCGAGAGCTCCAGAATTGGATCTTGTTAGGGAGGGTGGACAAGAGGCACCACTTCATGTTGCGCGATGTGTTGTTGTTGTGGGTTGTGGTTGCCTTCTCCTTGGATATTCCCACATGTGGGTGCCGTGAGGCTACCAATCACAATATGTCCATCCATCGCGAGTAAAAATGCACAAAAGACAATATACAACCAAAGAGCAAGCACTCAACAAGTAACAATTGTTCACGTAGGAGGGCACGTTCTTTTGGCCGTGAGGGCGGCTTAAGGCTAAACACAAAACAAGTGTGATATACAAGCACAAAACCAAACAAAACCAATTGAATAAAGTCTTGACCTCTTACGTAAACAACACAAACACACAAGAACCAACCTTCAAGGTGTTAACCTAGACGGTGGAGGGATGAAGAACATGAGCCTAGTCGAGAGGGGGGAAGAAGGTTGCCTTATTTTGGTTTTCCTTCTTCTTCTTTTTTTTTACAAAATGTCGCGTTTTTTTTTTTGAAATGCGACTTTGACTCTTTTTTTTGAATTTGAATTTGAAATTCAAATCCGAGATCTTGTATGACTTTGATTGAAGATCGGATAAGAATTAAATGAAATAAAATAAAATCGGCTAAGTAACTAAATAGAGAAAGAAATCGCGAGATTGACGCGATAGGAGAGAGAAAATTGATGCAGATTTATGGCGGTCAATCAACAAGAAGATATGGCCTTTATGGCATGCGAAATTCACGTAATCAATTAAGCAATTAATTCCAGCAGATTTTACGCGCACAAATCACACAAATCTCGCGAGGGGATCACGCAATGATCGGCCAAGAGATGCTCTTGTAGAAACCGAAAGGAGAAGCATGTGTTTGAAGAAAAAAAAGTGAGTAACTATGGCGGAAGCAAGGATGATGGGGGAGAAAAAAATCCGTGAACAAATGAAAACTTGACAAGCGACTTACAAGATCAAAGGCTCTGATGCTAGTTGATGCGTTCCTGCTTGTGGTAGAGGATCTCAGATCTTGGTGGGAAGTCGCACGCGTCTTGTTTGAGGTTGATAGGGTGGAACGCGTCGTTTAGAAGACGGATCGAGAGGAGATCGACTCGAAAGAGATCGAGTGTTGGCCGTAGCGTCGGCGGCGGAGTTGGATAAACTCGATGAAGATCGAGTGGTTGCCGTAGCGTCGGCAGCGGAGGAATGGAGATGAGAAGTAAGAGGGGTGTTTGACGTTCGATCAAAGGGGAGGAGGCAAATGGCTCTCAATACTCAGGCTTTGATTAAAAATGAACGTAACCTAATACAAAAGGATAAGTTGTCCTTTTATACTAGATCGCGGGACTCGGATGGGCCGAGTGTCGCTTAATGGGCCGGCCCACGCGACATGCGTGGAACACACGCCCCAAAAGAAATAACTAAAATAATAATGTTCTGACACTCCAAATAATACAAAGAACGCGTTCAATTGATGGTAGAGAGGATGTTAATAGAGAACGCGTTCTCTAGTGTGGGTTGAAGGCTTTTGTGGAAGAACGCGCTCTCTTGAGTCCCTTGGCTTGCGACGACGTGAACAACCATGGATTGTGTCGCGTTGGCGATTGCTTTGGCACGTGATCGCGTTATAGGCCCTTATGTGCGAATGCTCATAGCTTGATCTTCCTCTGTGGCAGTCATGGTAGGCAGGGGCGCATCAAAATAGGACCGGTCCGGACCCGGTCCGGTCCGGACTGGATATTTCCGGTCCGGTCCGGACTGGATATTTCCGGTCCGGGTTCCGGTCCACCATTTTTGGTGTTCCGGTCCGGACCGGGTTTGGACCGGTGCTCAACCCTACCACGGACATTCACATCTATTATAAAATTTATTATAATAATCATAAAAACGTAAACTTTTGACTCGTTGGGTCAACCCGAATCTGCACCAAACTCATTATCACCCAACTCGATCAATCCGTGAATTTTAACGATTCGATTGTCCCCAGCCCGACCCATCCAACCTAGTTGACAAGTCTACTTAACACAATTGGAACGGGTGAATATGGTTCTCTAGGTACAAATGAGAATGTTGGACGCATAATACAAATAAGTGCACATCTCCGAAAGAAACTGCACGATTGTATAATATAAACAAATGTGCACATCCTCCTCGTGACATGCGTGAAGAAGTTGATATTGGGAGGGTCTCCCCCTATATGAAACCAAGAGTACCCACTCCTGACACAGAGTAAAATTGTATGGATGTAGAAATTGATATTGGCTCGACAAAAAAAAAAGATATTGATATCGAGCGAGTCAAAGGCAAGACAAAAAAAAGCGTACGCATATAATGACATGAACATTCATAATAAAAATAATGCACATCCAATATGTAATTGATCTACCATTAGGCCAATTTTTATGCACATTTGCAAAAAAAATGATGCACACAATTCAAAAAAAAATGCACACTTTCAATAAAAACAATACAATTATTGTACAAAATATATTCTAGTTAATTTGTATGCACACTTATTTCAAAATTCAAGCACATAGCTACAAAACCATACATATTGTCAATATACAATGTGAACCAAAGTACAAAACAAAATAAATGCACATTTAGTTCATTGTATATGCACACTTAGGCAAAAACCTATGAATGTCATTTTTCACGAGTGCACACGAGAAAAGTTTTCTCTCTCTCCTAAATACATGTTATTATCAATATAATATGGACATACGTTGTTTTTTCTCGAAATGTGCTCATATTTTCTATTATATGTGCATTGTTCTCAATTTGCACCTGGGTGAGTGTTCTCTTTTGATCCATTTTTAACTATACATTCATTAATTGAGATTGAGCAAATGAGAAGAGGTGCTTAGTTGCGAATGTGAAAAGAATTCAACATAGTACAAAATAGATGTCGGGAACAAAACAACACGACCATATTAGATAAAAAAAATGTGTTATTGTACTATGTTGGCATCTATTTTGTGTCGTGTGCATATAACTTATATTACGTGTGTGTATATCAATTTTATTGAAATGTATATCCATCTATTTTGTATTATATGTTGATGCGAAAACGTCTTCGTTCACGCGTTGCTCGGCGGATCTAGGCAGAAAGTGGATCAGGCTTCGTCTCTTCGATCACGATTGGATAGGTAGAGACTCGCAAGTAAGTCAATGGATCTCTTGTGCTCGGCGTTGGACCGAGAGGGGGCGAGAGGTTCTCGCAGGCGCTAGTGCGGGCAATGTGGGTGTTGATCGGTGACGGCGATCGTCCGAGGGAAACAAAGGGGCGACGTTGAAGCTAAGGTGGCGGAGATATGTCTCAACGGTAGCAACTTAGATTCAATTCAACGTGAATGAAAAATACAAGGAACTTGGCAATTATAGTAGCCAAGCAACAAAACTCGGCCATGGGCCACAAAGTAAACAAATGGATCGGCCCTCTTAAGCATAAGAGAGGCACATGCCAAAATAGAAAGCTGCTAAAACTAGAAAGTCCTAAAAATAGAAAGTGTCAAAAGTAAAGACAATCCATAATTAGAAACATACTAAAAGTGGAAACTGCTAAAAATAGAAAGTGTCTAAAAATGTCCCAATGATAACAAAAGAACCTCTAAATCCAAAATCTTGCCAATCAAAGCAATTGCGCCGCGTCCAAGTCATGGCGCCGCAGCGTGGGCTGCAGCGCTGTCAATGAAGGCGCAAAGCACGGCACGGGGCGCATGGAGGGAGAGGCGGTTGTCGTGCGCGAGACCCTTGGTCGTGAGGCTCTGCGTGGCTTGGGTTATGGCCCTGGCGCGCGCCCTGGTGATCGAGGCTTCATACTTGACAATGAGCATGTCATGCATCTTCCTGGGCCTCTGTCAATGTCACGACCGGGGTTGCATCATATGTGCATCATGTTAATTTTGACCAAATTCAACCCCATGAATAGCTTAAATATATATTTGGACAATGTCATATAAATGGTTCTTGAAGGTGTAGAATAATTCCTTACTGAATTTGATATAATCAAACTTTATCATTGTTTTAGAAAATAAAATCGATTTTTGCGCCTGATACCCCTGAGGTAAGGCAAAATTCCAAAGGTGCCCTAAAATTTTACCTATTCCGCGCGGTATCGTTGATGTTTTTTTTCCGCCAAATACCCTTTTGTTAACTCTTTAACAGATCCGTTTAAAAAAACGCGAAAAAGAAAGAAAAAAAAACTAAATGATCAATCATCTTCTTCGAGCTTCCCTTCTGGCTTCTGCAACCCTCGACTTCGAGCCCTTCCCTTCGAGCCACGACGACAAGTCGGCGGCCCTTCTGTCGGCCATGATGACAAGCCGGCGTCCCTACTGCCGCCCTCGACTTCGAGCCCTTCCCTTCGAGCCACGACGACAAGCCGACTCGCTTCCGCCTCCACCCGCTCGCCTCCGCCTCCGCCTCCACCCCTGATCTCCGACGGCCCTCCACCTCGTCTACATTCCCATGTAAGCTTTCAATTTCAAGTGTTGGCTTGTGGTTGTTGTTTAGGGTTAGGGTTACTGTTGTTTGGTGGTTTACAATGTTTGGTGGTTTGAAAATTGAGACAGTTCCTAATTCAACCCAGAACCCACGTACTGAGGTATTTCTTAATGATTGTTCACCTTGCTCTGATTCACATGTTTCAATTTCACGTGTTGAAAATCCAGTAGTCCTTGAATGTGTATTTTCCTATGATAATCTTGACTCTTAGCATTATGGAACTGTTTAGTGCTGACTCCTTGAATCATGTTGGATGATGCTTGAATCAGTAGTCCTTGAATGTGTATTTTCACGTGTTCAAAATCCAGTAGTCCTTGAACGTGCTCAAAATCCACGTACTGAGGTATTTCAAATGCGAGCAAAGAATGTTTCAATTTCACGGTTTCCTTTGCACTTATCTTCTGGCTATAATTTTTAGTGTTGACTCCTTGAATCATGTTGGATGATGCTAGTTGTTGGAACTGTGGAGGGATCATCCGACTTCACTATCATGGACTAAAATCATCCAATAGCTTATATGTCCAATAGCTTAATCATCCAATGCTGCTAGTTGTCGGAACATATATTTGATCAAATTTGCATTAAAATTTTCTATACTAACAACTTCTCTAATTATTGTTTATGCTATGAAAAACTTATGATCTCAAAAGAGTTTAACTAAAGTTAAAAAGTAGTGTTCATACATTCTAAATCAGTTTTTTTTTTGTTAATTACTAATCACTATGAATTGTATCTTTCTTGTATTAAAACCTAGGTTATTTGTGAAAAATGAGTTGTCAATCGTCAACAAGTTGGCGAACAAGAAATTGTGAAAGCGTCTTTGCTCGCACCAACTTCCCGATGTGGTTTTGACGGTGACCGACCAGAACAAAGCTAGCTATGGAAAACAATTTTATAAGTGTCCTAGGTGAAAGGTATCTACGTCTCTTAAAATTTGTCATTTACCTACATAACTAGTTTGCGTGTTTGTTGCGAAATACTTGGCAGCTATCTAATAACTCCATCTCAACATTGTCAGATTTTGATTTGATTGTAGGGTATGTACAATTGTGATTTTTTTTAAATGGTGTGATAATGAGACTTCTACTACGAGGTCAAATATACAAGTGGACAATGCGCATGAAGATTTTAAATCAAAAGCGAAGACGCTTGAGGAAAAAATTGCAAAGATGAAAGGTAAGAAGAAGACATGGAAATGAAGGTCAAGGAACTCGTAGCTGAAAATAGTGACTTGAAGACTGAATTATGTACCTTGAAGACTGAAAATTCTACCTTGAAGACACAAAATCATATGAATGCTACAAGAGAAAAAATAGCTATGAGACTTGTTATATGCTCCTGGGTTCTCGGTGTTTTTGTACCACTAGTTTTTTATGTATTTTTAAACCTTAAGTAGCTTATCAAACTCGTCTGAATGTATTTTGTTGTAATTTCAGCAAGATTAGTTGGCTTCATGGTATGTGTACTTGGTTGGATTTAAGAAAGTGATCATACCCCTTTGTAATGATATGCTAAAATCATCCAGATTGTTAATTTGTCTTTGTGTATGTTATTTTTTACTTGGAGAGAATTTTGGCTTGAGAATTACTTTGGTAGTTTGGTTTGCAACTTGACGATAGGTATGTTGAACGAGGGCATTGCAATTATTTTTGCTTTCTGGTTGGGTAATACTTCGAGACTGGTGGATGAAGTTGGAAATCCAACTGGTGGGCTGTTTGGAACAATTGTAGCAAATATAGGAATACTCAGCACTGCCGCATATGTTCTCACTATGGATATGTTTGGTCCAATAGCTGACAATGATGGTGGCATTGTAGAGATAAGCCAGTGAACAACCTTTTTGTATCATTGATTCATTGATTTGATCATTGCTAATGTGTTCATCTGATGTCATGACAGATGACACCTAATTGAATGTTATTTCATTCACGCTGAATTATCTTTAGTAACAGATTAAGGGTGCCAATATGTACCAAACAAATAACATTACATCATAACTTGTGCAGCCTAATTGACATAACCTACCTGCAGAATTAATCTCATCATAATAGGTCTATTAGAACAGAAATTTCATGGGCTTGAAATTGTTGACTGACCACGTATCTCTAGTTTTAGGAGTCTATTGTAATTATCATATACCTTATCTAAAAAACTACTTTGTAGTCAGATATGGAATAGCTTAGGATAATACATCTAATACAAAGAATAAGAAGATGAACCTGCAAGACTGAATGAAAAAACTGCAAGACTGAATGAAAAAACTGTAACAGACAGTTCATCAGTTAAGCAACATCAAACTACTGAGCATAAAAGTAGCAAAGACCACAACATCAGTTAAGCAACATCGTGTTTTTCTAGCCATTAGTCTAGGGTAAGTAGTACAATCGAAAGGATGCAAGTAGCAAGGTTACACTCCTAGATAGAGTATGTCTCTAAAAAGACAACGGAATTTCTAGTCATTAGTCTTCACACATCAAGCAAATAAGTCTTATATTGGCTTCACGGAATCCACAGGGCTGAGCACATCACGTTCTCCATAGATTGGACTTGTTCCATGCACTCCTTTGCTTGTTTTGCTTTCTTCTTTTGGTTCCTATGAACTCGAATGCCATGTTCCTTGAGTTCTCTAGCAGTTGCTCCACCTTTACAAGTCTTCATATTATATCCAAAAGCCTTGAATAAGAAACATAAGTTAGTTATGAATTGGCGTCAATAAAGGAAGAAACAACCCTATAATTCACATAAATAAGTTAGACATGAAAGAGTCAATACCTTGCATCTTCCACACCACACAACGCGAGACCTCTTTCATGGCGCAACTTCACCCTCTCGCCTTCTTCTCTTTTTTGGAGGTCTTCCAACTCCTCTTTTCATTCGTGGCGGGTTGATTCTTGGGAGATCAAATCTAGGTCATTGTTCTTCATCCGAAATGGGCCTATAATTCACAGAATCTGCTATCTTGTACATTCTTGTGGAATACCAGTGAGAAACCTAATGCTTTGGATATCCCCTCTTGTCGATTATAACCCTCACAACATGTCAACAAGGGATACCGCGAATTTGCCACTCACCACATCCACAAGTTAATGTTTTCAATGTTGACAACTAATGATGAATGACCTTCCGTAACTTCAAATTCTATGGGAGCTGCCTTGAAAATCTAAAACATAGATCAAAATGTAAGAAACTCCACATAAATTATGCAAATCTTAAGCAGTTTTTCAAAAGCTCCTTCAAAGCTAGAGGCTATCTAAAACATAAAGCAAATTCAACTCTAGAGGCTTCACTAAGGATAATAGAGCACTAAACCTGTAAAGAACGTGATGTCATCTCCGCCTTTGCCAGTTTTCGTTTTGCATGTTCAGTAATGCCATCCAAAGGCATGTTCACAACAACTTATTGACTCATACAATGTCTTCCCATAATTGTTCGTCTAAGTCCTAGAAAATTGAAGATGGATAAGTCTCAAAATAGATTATGATAAACCACAAAACAGATTCTATAAAATTTATAAAGACATTTTACCTTCGAGAAAGCTCAACACTGGAAGGCACCTATCAGCTCCTAATGTTGCGTTATATGACTCTACAAAGTTGCTTGATGTATGAGGAGTATGTAAAGTTGTGTCATACTTGTATCTAGTCCAACACTCATATTCACCCACACTTTGTAGCCACCTAACAGCACCCAAGCCTGTCTTTTTCTTCTACCTCCTCCATTGCTTTTTTGAATTTGAACTCAAAGAAGGCTTTGCAACATTTCAAATATCAGTTGATCTATAAACATAAATGATTGTATTTTTCTTATAATAAAACTCTATAAACATAAATAATTGTATTTTCCTTAAAATAAAAAATAATATTATGTAGCTTATTTGTATTTAATAAATTATCAAACCAAATAAAAATAGTTAATTATTTGATAAAAATATTGCAAAATTTAGTATCATTACATTTGTCCAACTAAAAATTTAAATTGTGTATTCTAGTGTGCAATTAGTTAAACATATTAAAAATGAAAGTTTAAACCCTTTTATTAAGATAGAATTGTATTGATGGCCCATGAAATAATAATAAAAATGATATACCAGGCCAATTGAGTAAAAAATGGAAATAACATACAAGGTCCATAGAGTAAAAATTAAAAATGGCAGCCCATGAAATGAAAATTAAAAATGGTTTGCACAAGACTCGAACGTATAACAATTGTTTTTTTACCACATGTATTTAACCATCTGGGCCATCAAGGCTTTTTGTTTATTTACAATAATAATTACACATTACTATCTTTTTTAAATCCAGTGGGGGCTATAGCCCCCCTCGTCTCAAGGTGGCTCCGCCCCTGAATGTTACCAAATGTAAAGTAAAAAGTGTGTGTATTTTAGTTGTGGTATCTCACACAAATTAAGTTGAAGTAGTATAATCAAAATAAGCTAATAATTGAAAATTAGGCAAAAAATCTAGTATATTAAAGTGCATGTTTAGTAATCCAAAATTAAGTACATATGTAAATGTATTAAAGTGCACGAGTAGTATGTTAAAGTGCATGATTAAAATGCTAAAGTGCATAGTACTAATTTTATTAGAAAAATATTCATGAAAAAAAAATTAGGGGGAAAATTTTAAAAAAATTGTTCTGGAAAAAACTTAATTTTCGGGGGGAAAATAATTTGCAAGGAAAAAATATTTTTTGGAAAAAAATTAGGAAATTTTTTTATTAATTTTTTTTTTGAAAATAAATAAATATAAAATTAAAAAAAATTATTATATTTACAAATTTGTCCCTCCGTATCTTTTAATCTGAATTCTCCATTCCTAGAATTTAGTGACTAAGATTAATCTTCATTTTATATCCTAAACACTCTTCTTATATGATCCTTACTCTATAATTTTATAGTAATTATTTTATTATAACTATTATAATAATAAAAACAAACACATATAACCCGTTGGATCAACCCAAACGAAAAAGGATAACAAAAAAGGTTAACAACGTGGGACCCGTACTCGACCGGTCCAATCCAATTAAGAGTTCTACTTACACGAATAAATGCTAGTTCGCTACTAAGTTCTTCATGTTTAAATACATAAAAATATATATTCATGTCAAATTAGATTATTCGAATGGACACTAGTTATTAAGTTTTTCTATTAGTTTTATTTATGACTAGTATAATTCGATCGGTCAACTCAATTTTACAAATAATATTTAACTAGTGTAACTTCGTTTTTTTTTTTTTATTAGGAAAGAAATTAGGAGCTACTCTATCTCGAGGTAGGCCGTTCTAGAACATCCTTGCGGATGAGATTTCTAAGATCTGGAATGGCTGTAACGTTTGGTGAAATTGATATGTGGTAAAGTTTTGCAATAAAGTCAGTCACAGTATTAATTTTTCGAAAAATGTGAGAAATGTGACATGATGAGAAGTGTCACAAACCAAGCTAAATATCGGAAATGATGAGTTCGATTTCTCACGGGCAGTCCCATTTGTCGTTTAGGGCATTAATCAGGTAGAGGTTATCGCCTTCGATCTCGATATTTGAGGTCCCTAGCTGAATTGCACCTCGGATGCCATGACGCATTGAGATTGCTTCAGCTAGTAGCGGGGAAATGATCCCCAGGGCACCATTGGCCATGAAAATTTGTTTTCCAGCATGGTCCCGAATAATTTAGCCGAATGTAGCGGGTCCTATAGTGTTTTTGAATGCATCTGAATTTAGTTTGTAAACATTGGTGGGCGGTTTCGTCTAGTGAATGTTTCTTCTTTTTCTTTTGGTTACTTGCCTCGTGGTTTTAGTTATCTCCTTAGTATCTTTTTTCATTTTTCCATTTTGACATTTTGCCAATCTTGTTGTTGTTTCTGGATAAAACTGGTGAGGTTAGGTATTATGTTCTTGTTTTGGTCTTCAAAGGTTTTTAAGTATCTTTGGTACCAGATGCTCCACCAGCATATGGATAGTATTTCCATTATCTTCATATTGGATTTGTCCTTTACTTCGTTTAGTAATTGTGTAGCATTTTTATTGTCTATATCCATGTTGTTGATTAGTTGTTGTATTTATGGGTCAATGTTTCGAAGTGTTTGTTGGGTGTGGGGGCATTTGAATAATATGTGTTAGATTCTCCATTGTGTGGTTGCACATGATGCATTATAGGAGGACAAGGATGTGCCTTTCATAAAGTTTCTCTTTAGTTGGTATTCCGTTTTTGCTTACCTTCCATATGAAGTGTTTCACTTTGGGGGGTATATTGAGTTTCCAAATCCAGTTTATGTTGGAGTCAATTATTCCTTTATTTTCATAAATCATATTGATTGCACTTTTGGTAGAAAACCATCCATTTTGGTTGTGTTTCCAGTAGAGCCTATCTTCAATTGCATTATTAGGGATTGTTTTACTGGCTATAATTGTGGTAGTATCGTGATCAAAATGTTTTTGGAGTTCCTCTATTTTTTAGGATTTGTCATGATTTATATATTGGTCTACTGTTTTTAGTTTATTTATAGGATTTATATCTTTTGCAAAGTTGGTTAGTGTTCTTATTGGGAGTCAGTTATCCTGCCAAAATTTAATAGTTTTACCATTTCCTATTTCCCATTGGAGGCCATTTTTGAAATCTGGTATAAGTTTGGTAAGGTTACTCCAATGCTAGAAGCAGTTAGAGTTTTTCTTCCATTCATATGCCAGTATGTGTTTATCTTTTAGGTATTTTTTCTGGATGATCTTAACCCATATGTTGGTAGGCTCAGCGAGTAATTTCCAGATTAGTTTCATTTGGAGTGTTTTGTTCAGGTCTTCACTTTTTTCTGATTCCTAGCCCTCATTTGCTCATTAGCTTGCAAATCTCGTTCCATCCAATGAAAGGCTTGTGGTTGTTATCCTTGTTCTAGAAAAATTGACGATTAATTTTGTCTAGTTTTTTATGGGTGTTGGCTGGTAGTGTAAAATTTTGCATAATGTAGCTTGGTTGGGCCGAAAGCGTTGCTTTAAATAGGACTTTCTTGCCCTCTTGTGACAATGTGTTTGCCTTCCATTTGGTGAGTTGGTTCGCAGTTTTTTCTAGGAGCGGTTGGAAGGTGGAGTTTGTTACTCTTTCATTAATAATAGGGCATCTAGGGTACTTATCTAGGCCAGTTGACGGTACCACATTGAAAAGATTTGTGATATGTTTGTCTGGTTGGTATTTTTTGTTGCCTGGAACGCTGATTTATGAAAGTTGACTAGTTGACCTGATACTTCACAATAGTCATCAATGATTTTCTTTATTTTGGAGAAAATTGCTAGTTTTATGGATGAGAAGATGATAATGTCATCAGCAAAAGCTAGAAAGGGGATTTTTGTACCTTCTCTGTTGATTTTGATTCATATGGGGTTAGTTGGGTCTGACGCTGCATTTTGTAGTTGTCTCGAGAGGATTTCTGCTCCTAGGATAAATAGGAAGGGGGTAGGGGGTCGCCTTGTCTAAGACCCATCTTGGGAAAGAATTGTTATGTGGGTCCGTTATTGACAAGGACAGAAAATGATACCATTTGGGTGCATTCCATGATCCAGTTTGTGAATTTAGTGCAGAAACCAAAATTTTGGAGAGTTTGTTGTAGGAACTCCCAATCAACTCTGTCATATGTTTTTTCCGTATCTAGTTTTAGCGCCACCCACCCCTCTTTCCCTTTTTTTGGCACAGAAAGAGTGGAAGATTTCATGGGCTATAAGTAAATTATCTTGAATACTTCGTTGTTGAGCGAATGCTCCTTGGAGAGGGTGTATTAGTTTAGGTATTATGGTTTTGAGTCTTTTCGTAAGGATTTTTTTATGATTTTATAGCTTGTATTGCACAGGCTAATAGGCATATAGTGGTTAGTTGAGCTTGGGTTATCGCATTTGGGTATGAGTGTTATGAAGGTATGGTTAATTTGCTTAAGTAGTTTTCCTGTGTGGAATTTTTTTTTTACTGCTTTAATTATATATGGGCTTATGATCTCCCAATATTTTTTATAAAATCTGGATGGCATTCCATCTGGGTCTAGTGATTTATCTTCTTTGATATTTTCTAGTGCTTTTTTTTATTTCGTCATTTGTTACTGGTTTAGTCAGATGGTCATTATCCTCCTGGGTTACTTCTGTTTGTATTATATTCAGTGTTTCTGCAACCTTTCTCTGGTTTATGTGTTGTTTTTTAAATCTCCTTTCAAAGTCTTTTTGTATTTCTTTTTCTGACATTCTCTTGTCCGATGATGAGTGTATCTTCCATGATTTTTATTTGTTTAATGTTTTTCCTATTCTTTCTTCCAGTAGCGATTCGGTGGAAGTACTTACTATTGGTGTGTTGAGGTGATATGTTTGTTTTTCGCTCTCTGCCCCCAATATTTTTGTTGGAAGGAAAGAAGATATTCTTTCTTTTTAGTTAAGTTTTTTTTTGTTTTGCCAAGTTGGCTTGGTTTGGGTTGGTGATCAAAGTCTTTTGTATTATTAGCAGGTCTTCTTCTATTTTCTTGAGTTGTTCAAAAATGTTACCAAATCTGGTCTTATTCCACTCTTTTATTTTTGTTTTTTAGTAGTTGTATCTTTTTTGTAAGTGCGTACATATGAGTACCTTGGAAGTTGTTTCTCCATGTTTGTTTAACTGAATTCGTTAGATCGTTTTTTTAGTCCACGTAATTTCAAATTTGAAAGGTTGTGCAATTCTATTTATAGAATTCGAGATATCAAGTGATATGGGGCAGTGGTTGGAAGATGTGAAAGCGTGGTTATGTGTAATTAGGTTGGGGTACCATTGTAGGATTTGGTCATTCATCAGAACTTTATCCAGTTTCTCTAGAATGTTGTCTTGTGAACTTCTTGACTTTTGCCAGGTAAATGGGTTTCATGTAGTTGGAATATCTAGGAGGTCGCATGTGTTTTTGAAATTGTTTGATCTAGTGAATTTATTTGGGGTTGGGATGTTACCTCCTAATTTCTCTTGTGAGTGTTGGATCTCGTTTAGGTCTCCTATCAGTATGCAAGGTTTGTTGATCGTTGTGATATAATTTTGGAGTTTGGCCCAGAATTCTGGTTTGTCTTTTTTCTATGGGGGTGCGTACGCGAATATGATCATATTTTCTTTAAGGTTGTTAAAATTCTTGAATTCGAAGCTTATGAATCGTTGTTCGATTGTGTGTAATTAGAGAGTTTCGTTTTTTAGTTGGTGGTCTTTCCATAGTACACTGACTCCTCCAGTCAGGCTTATTGCTGGTGAGACAACGATATTGTCAAAACCAGCTTTTTTGCATTTCATTTTACATGGAATTTTATCTGTTTGTGTTTCTACTAGTGACATTATTTGGATATAGTTGATTTTACAGAAGGTGTCATGTCAGCCCATACTTTTTTTCGGCCCATACATCTAACATTCCATAGGCTTATCTTCATTGATAATTGTATGGGGGGGGGGGGTAATTAGCTATATTTATGCTAATTAACGGGCTCTCAACATTGTTTTCAACAAATCAATGGGTGCATTTTGTTATTTTATTTTCCAGCTGAATTCATTCATTTTGGTTTATATTCGCGTTGCTCATGCCATAATGGTGGATTTGGATGATAATAGTGTTGTGTGGTTTGCCTTCTTTGTTTCTTCGCTTTATTACTAAACATAATTATCTAACGTCGTAAAAGCATCTATGATTTCGAATTTCTTTTGTCCATATATAAATAAAAGGAATTATAAAATAAACCCAGCTTTTGTAAGAAATTTGCAGATTTTAGTTTCTTTATATAAAGAGTATTTACTTCAAAAACCCAACCCGGAAATCTAAAAAAAAAAAATTAATACATTACTTTTACTATTTAATATTTCAGTTTTAAAAGGAAGAAATTTACAATCTCTATTATGAATATTCTAATCTATCTATATATATACTAAAGGAGAGACATAAATCATGCGTGTCGGCACCACGTTCAATTTGCTTATGTGTCTTCATCTCCTTAATACCAAAATGTGACAATCCGAACTCCACTAATCACTATAGACCTATTAGTCTATGCTCCACAATTTACAAAATAATCTCAAAGATCTTAACAACAAGACTTAAAGGAACCATGGAAAAATTAATTCACCCCCTACAAGGTGTGTTTGTTGCAAATAGGGCAATTCACGATAATATCCTAATTGCCCATGAGATCTTTCACTCCTTCAAATCGAAAAAAGGATCTGAAGGCTTCATTGCGCTTAAATTAGATATGGAAAAAGCGTATGACAGAATTGAATGGAATTTCATTCTCAAAACTATGGAGAAATTTGGATTCCATGAAAAATTTATCAACTGGATAAGAGAATGTATAACCACAGTCTCCTTTTCAGTGCTTGTGAACAACGGACCGACATAAATTTTCAAACCGACAAGAGGACTCCGGCAGGGTGATCCCCTCTTCCCTTTCCTATTTATTTTGGGATCGGAAATCCTTGCTAGAAAACTACAAAAAGCCTCTGAAAGACCTCGTAATCCTTTGGGATTCCAAATCACTCATCAAGGATCAAGAATCCCTTTCCTAGCCTTTGCTGATGATATTATGATCTTCTCAAAAGCTAAACAAGAGCACTGTAAAGAAATAAAGAACATTATTGATGACTACTGTAAAATCTCAGGACAAAAAGTGAATTTTCACAAATCGGCGTTTCAAGTCACTCAAAAAGTTACCAACCAAAAGAAAATAGCTATACAAGGTATCCTCACCATTACAAATATGATATCCATTGATAAATACCTTGGGTGTCCTATCATTAATGGCAGAGTCAACTCGAATACGTTCTCGGATCTTCTACTCAGTACACAACAACAACTCGCAAAATGGAAAGCAAACTCTCTGTCTCAAGCAGGCAGAACAACTCTGATCAAAACCAATCTGGCTTCTAGACCAAACTTTCTGATGCAAAGCTTTATGCTACCTTCACACACACACACTGAACTTGACAAGCTAAACATATCCTTTTTTTGGAACAAAGATAGCTCCTATAAGCCTCTGATAGGCTGGGAAAAAATTTGTAAACCAACCCAACAAGGAGGCCTTGGCCTGAGAAAATCTAAGGATATGAACAAAGCCCTACAATTTAAATTGCTATGGAAAATCTTAGCAGAACCAAACAACTACTGGGTTAGAGTTGTTACTGAAAAATACCTGAAAACATTCCATATCCTTCACTACGAGAAAAAAAAAGAAAATGCTCTTGGTAATGGTCCAAAATGATTGAACTCATTGATGAATTCAAGTCTGGACTAATCTGGCAAGTTGCGAATGGCAAAACAATCAAATTCTGGCTTGATAATTGGGTTTCCAGATCCCCGTTGAGTGACTCCATAAACACACAAGTTACCTTGAACAAAGATGCTACGGTAGCCGATTTTATGCTACCAAATAAAACATGGAATAAGAACCTAATAGAACAATACTTACCCCATGACTTAGTAACAAAGATTAGATCAATCTCAATTCCGCTGAATGATATTCATGATAGAATGTATTGGCAAGCCAACAAGAATGGTTGATTTTCTACAAACTCTGCCATGGAACTAATTAATAGAAACAAAAGATACACTGCGTATGACTCTTCTTGGATATGGAAAATGGACACTTACCCCAAAGTTAAAAACTTTGTTTGGAAAATACTGAAAAACAGATTACCAACAAAATCAAGACTAACAGAAAAAGGGGTAGCAATCCCCCAGGGATACATCAAATGCAATGCGCAATTAGAGGATTTGAATCATCTCCTATTCTATTGCAACCATACAAAGAAAACAATAGAGAAAATGAACCAATCCACATATGGTATTATTACTTCCATAAACATAGCAAATAAAAAAATCAATGAAATCATTGATGAAATTCGACAAAAAACCGATCGCTTGCAGTTTATAGAATTATTGATTTCTTGGTGGGGAATCTGGTTCTATAGAAACCAACAAAGCTTTGGAAGCCCAAATGCCAACCACATCAAGGATGTTTCGATTTATATCAAACAACAAATTGAGAACTGGAATAAGACAAAAATCTGGAATCTTGACTGCCTAGCAGATGACAGACCTAAACCTCATAGAACAAATAACTTCAGACGACCAATAAAAAAATGGAAAAAACCTCCAGATAAAATTATTAAAATCAATACTGATGGATCAACAAAATCTGGAATCCTGACTGCCTAGCAGATGACAGACCTAAACCTCATAGAACAAATAACTTCAGACGACCAATAAAAAAATGGAAAAAACCTCCAGATAAAATTATTAAAATCAATACTGATGGATCAACAAAAACAAATGGTGAATCTAGCTTTGGCTACATTTTCCGGAACAACAAAGGTGAACCTATTTTTATCTTCGGGGATAAATGTGGTACCTCAACCCCATTAAAAACGAAAACGCTTGCGGTAAGAAATGCCCTGGTAAAGGCCTATGAATTAGGCATTACCGACATACAGCTTGAATGCGATAACATGACCGCTGTGAATGTCCTAAACCAAATCTAGCACTGTCCATGGGATATTGAAATGATTATTTCTGATATCCTGTGTGTTTTACAACTTTTCTCTTCAGTGTAGATTTCTCATGTCTTTCGGGAAACAAACGTGGTAGCCGACTTCATCGCTAAGGAGGTCCAACTCAGTTCCTTGGAAGATATTCGAACTAGTTTAGAATTTGTAATTCTCATCCGAAAGGATGCTATAGACTGAGAAACCCACTCTGTTGTGGTCTCCTGTCTAATTCTTACTTGATCAAAAAAAATAAAAATTGCTTATGTGTCATCACTCATCCAACCATCATCCGCCACATCATCCATCCTTTTAAGAAAAATTATACATTATTATTTTTAAGTATTTAATCAAATATGCTCATAACTTATATAACATATATATATACTAAAGGAAAGGCTTAAATCTTACTTGTTGGCCTCACGTTCAATTCGCCTCGTGTCGTAACCCATCCAATCATCATCCGCCATATCATCTACCCTTTAAAAAAAGTTGATAAAAGAAATAAAATTTATTATTTATCAAATACATATTAGAATATCTTAATGATATAATCTTAATTTTATCTTTTAATTTTTTTATTCTAAAAAATTGATCAGTATTTAGACTTTTATAACCTAAGATTCTAGATACAAAATTAATATTCTATCCTTGCATAATGTATTGGAAAATACAAAAAATATTCTATCATTGCATAATGTATTATAATAAGACTTTGGTTATCAAATACAACATTCTAGATATTATTTTATTTAAATTGTCTTAACGTAAATATGGAATTCATAAGCCTAAAAAATCAAATTATAATAAGTAATATAAGAAACGTAAAAGGAACTTGGTAACTTTTTATCTGTATCCTTATGTTTAGTTTCTTGGAATTTAAAACCAAATCGTAACTAATTTAAATTTGTTAATCTTTTTTAGTAACTAAGTTCCGTACTACTTTTATTTAAAAAAAATTATATAGTTGTTAATATATAGTGAATCTCAAACTTCATATCATAATATAAATTACTCATTTATTATATTATAATATAAAGGGAATTTTCATGTTTTGGCTCTTGATATAAAAAGTGTGAAGTATTGTGAGATATTGGATTAATGGAAGGGAGGGGTAAGATTAAATGACACGATTTCATAAATATTGCAAAGTTTGTTCCGATCGTTTTGCATTATTATTCTTAGGTTCACATATATGCATAGATGTTCATAATTCTATATAGAGTCAGGCTCCAGTGAAACGGAGCCTTCCGGTAAAATGTGAGGAGCGTTGTGGAGCGTCGGATCAAAGTGATCAAGGGCTAGGAGACGCGCGCGTCTGCTGGAGCAAATAAACAATGTTAACGGCGTTAACTAACACCGTCAACCTTTCAAAATTAAAAAAAAAAACTAAAATATCAACCGTCTCCGAGATGCTTCATAATCCTCTTTCCCTCGCCCGCGCTCTCTCTCTCTCTCCCTCTCTTCTCCCTCCATCGCTCTGCAACTCGCTCGCGCTCTCCCTCTCTCCCTCGAAATCACACGAATCTCTTCGTTTTTCCAAGAAACGAAGACAAAAGGTTCTTCGATTTCAAGCAGCTTCTAATCCATAGCAAAGGTAACGAGTTTTAACCTAAAAATCTGCGTATTTTCATTGCTAAAAATCTGCATGTTTATCTTAACCTAACCGACCTTCAACTACGATTGACGCTTAAAACTTTGATTTTCGTTGCTAAAACTAGAAAACGCAGTTAAGATAAGTTGCATTTACTAATTTCCATTGTTCATTTGCAATGTTTTCTTTGTCGCATATTTCTCTAAGTTTAATACTAACTATTGCTTTATGTTATCTTTCCACATCAGGAACCGAAAATGGTGAGGTCGAAGACAGTAGTGAGAAGAGTACTTAAAGGTAAAATTCGAGTTTTCATCAAATAGGGCAAACAATAATTTGTTCAAAATATGTGTTGTTTGTTCAAGAAAAATGTGATAACGTTCCTGTTCTTATCACATAGTACCAACTTTAAATTTTCCAGAAAATGTTCAAATATATGTGCTATTTGTTCAATGATAATGTGTTATCGTTCATATTTTTTATCAAATAGTTTCCAACTTTCAATTTTCCAGAAAATGTTCAAATACATGTTCTATTTGTTCAAGAATATTGTGATGTTGTTCTTCTTGTCAGTAGATAGTTCAAATTGTCAATTTTCAAAAAAGTTGAAGACATATGTCTAGTTGTTCAATTATATGTGCTGGTTGTTCAGTTTTTTTTTTTGTATTTACATAATTTTTACTTGAAGATTACTTGTTGTAGAACAAAATATTAAAATGATTTCTTCTAAATCTAGATCAAAATGAAAAACGTCTTTCAAGCGTGAATGAACTGCAAAAGATTATAGAGTTTAGAGATGCAACCATGATAGTGGGGGAGGATTATACCTCTCAAATAGAGATTAGAAGCAAACAAAAGAATAACAGGGGCATTCAACATAAGAGGACTCACACAACCTCAACCAAACATGGTAACGAATTAAAAAAATACTTTGATCCTATTTGATCTTTTTATATTTTCATGTCTTCTATTGTGTCAATAATATGTTACATTTGTTTGTATTGTGTCAATAATATGTTACATTTGGAGTTTGAACTATTGTGTCAATAATATGTTATATTTGTTTGTTCAAATAGAACTATTGTGTCAATAATATGTTACATTTGTTTGTTCAATAAACATGGTAAGATATGAAATATTTTTGGAGTTTGAACTATTGTGTCAATAATATGTTACATTTGTTTGTTCAAATAGAAAGATTGTTTGTTCAAACATTATATTTATTTGTTCAAATTTAATGTTAGTTTGTTCAAACATTATATTTGTTTGATAAAATTTAATGTTTATTTGTTCAGACACTATATTTGTTCACACACTATATTCTCTTCTTGTTATGCAGCGCCACAGACGCTGCATAATAAGCATATGTCTACTCTTTTTAATTTGTTAAAACTTCAAAACAGTGTGTAACATAAAAACTAATTATTTTGTTTTATATTCTATGCAGACAAAGAAACGCTTGCAGTCTATGTCGAAAAAAAAAAGAGAAAACATGTTGCGGAAGAACATGACCCTGCACACAACAAGAAGCAAAAAAGATTAAGTCAGCAACAAGAAGAACAACCACAAGAAAATGTGAATGAACATCAACAAAGCTCAGATGAAACAAAAGAAGAAGAATTTGAAGATCAGATTGAAAACAACACAACCCATGATGAGTCTGAAACAAGCTCTGATGATTCGGAAGAGAGTCAGTATATAGGTGATGATGAAGAAGAGCACTCGGGAGATGATCATGAACAACTTCCATTTAAAAGAAAAAATGTTAAGGGAAAATCCAAACGTCCACAAACTACAAGTGATGATGAAGTAAGATTCAACAACACAAGGGGAAAAAGAGGGTTTTCATGCATACAATACAGAACAAACCTGAGTAAGTTTGTCAAAGCTATTCAGAAATTGAGCAGTGAACAGAAAAATGATGTGATGGATATGGGTTTGGGATCTCTTCTCAACTTCAACCTCAGTGGAATACCGAGGTTTTTAGGTTATTGGTAGGGGTGTGCAAATTCGGATCGGACCAGAAAATTGGACCGGACCGAAAATGCCCGGACCGGACCGGGGAAATTACGGTCCGGTCCCCGGTCCACATATTTGTAAAATTCCGGTCCGGTCCGATCCAAACCCGGCCGGTTTCCGGTCCGGACCGGATGGACCGGTTTTTTATTGTTTTTAATTTAATTTTATATATTAATATCTCTTACTATTATTAAAAAATAATTTTTACTATAAATATAAATAAATAACAAAATATAGTATCTAATATTATACATAATAGTTATAAAAATAGAAAAAATAATTAATTTTTCATTTATATAAAACTAAAAAATATAAAAATATATTTACCGGTCCAAGACCGGACCGGAACCGGACCAAGACCGGACCGGAACCGGATCAGACCGAATCATACCGGTCCGGTCCGGTCCAAGGTTTGAAAAAATTCTTGTCCATCGAACCGGATGCACAACCCTAGTTATTGGCTTGTGGAAAATTTTGATGCTAACAAGTGCAGCCTCAAAATGGAAGATGGAAACCTTGTGCACATCGAAGAAGATGATGTACTTATTGTAATGGGATTGCCTAAAGGAAGTCAGAAAATAGAAATAAAGAGAAAGTCAATCAAGAAGAGAACCAAAGCTGATGAAGTCCATGACAACTGGGTTAAACGATTCACAGAAAAGGAACACCGCATCTTACCACGACATGTCTACATCATGCTAAAAAAGTGCAGGAAAGGAGGTCCATTCTTCAAACGGACGTTTATTGTGTTGTTTGTTACATTGTTGGTTGAAGGAAACTCAAATGGCACAGCGAATCTGTCGCTGTTGAGAAGCTTGGAAGATGTTAACGGAATCAGAGACATGAATTGGTGTGGTTACCTGCTTGACTGCCTCGTGAAGACCACAAACAGTTGAAAAAAAAAACCCTAAAGGAATGTTCAAGGGATCGCTCCCCTTCCTTGTTGTAAGTAATTGTTCAATTTTAAATCTTTATTGTTCAAATTTAACTATACACTATTTCACTGGGTTTTTTGAAGCTTTGTTCAAATTCAAGGGGAATGTGTTCAACTTCAAGAAACATGTGTTCAACTTCAAGCAGGGGTTCTTCAAATGATGCTTTACTGTTGCAACATATCCTAAATATATGTTTGTTCAACTTTATATCTAATTTGTTCAACTTTAACACTTCTTTTTCATTACAGTTGTTCTATGTTGATCGGATAGTAAATGGTAGAAGGACTGTACCACGAGCATTCCCAACGTTTATGAATTGGATAAGGAAAGAAATTGCAAAAAGAGAGATTTACGAGATGAACAATGGAGGGTTTGGGCTTGGGTATGTGGACGTCATACAAACTATTCCATCAACATCAGAACTAGTTTTGGGTGAGGATTCAAGAAGCAATCAGCGGGCGCAAAGGATTGAAGGAGTAAAGCGTCTATCGAAAGATGACTATTTCGAGGTAAGTAATTTGTCATTTATCCATGTTTATATGAGATCGTCCAAACTTTCAATTTTACTGAAAATGTTCAAATATTTATGATATTTGTTCAAAATTATTTTGAAGTTGTTCATGTGTTTAGCAGATAGTTCAAACTTTTAATTTTCCAAAAAATGTTCAAGAGATGTTTGTATTTGTTCAAATATATGCGGTAGTTGTTCATGTTGTTGTATTTACATTATTTGTTGAAAAGTTTTCTTTGTACTGTGTTGACATAATGTATCAAACATGATACATAAACCGGCAAATAAGGCAAGGGAGGCAGCTACTATTTTGAATGAGTTGGCAGACATAACCTTTTCAACGCCGAAGGCATACCTAAAGGATGAACCAATGAAGAGCATGCACAATACATCAGTTGACCTAATTGTTGGCAAAGGTGAAGATGATAACAATGAAAATAACGAGCACCTGGTCACACATTTTGACAATATCTGGTCAAATTCTGAAGATCAGTTCTAGAATCATCCAGAACTAATCGAGTGCATGAACAAAGTTGAAAAGGCAATCAACGCACAAACTAGGGTGCATAAGAAGTTTAGATTCAACAGACCATCAATAGCAGAGAAAGTACACAACCAAGGTATACCAAGCTTTGACCTCCTACCAGGTGTTGACCTTGACATGACTATTGGTGAGATAGCTCGTACTTATCAATCACCAACTAGAAGTGTTGGAGATCAGTGGGGACAAGACGAGGTAAGTGAACATGAAGCTTTTTGAATGTCATTCAACAGTTTGCTTTTAAAAAGAAAAACTGAAATATATCAATCACTAAAATTATTCTTAAAAATACAGAGCAACAGAGAAGGTGTGGCTCAAGAAGTTCAACAAAACACAGCTTCTGTTGAAGAAGATGTAGAATGTAATCATATGACATTTCTCCAAGAGGGACAAGAAGAGCAAGAGGGTGTTACAAGAGTGGATGGTGAAGAACCAGGAGGGATTACTGAGGGACCACAACAAAAGCAACAAGCATTGAGGTAAACCACAACTACATCAAAGGCCTGAAAAGTTCAAAATTATAGTGTTCATGTTCAAATGTAGGTATAAATTGTTCATCTTATAAAATATATAATGACAGGTGATGACTACAACAAAGACAGACACACAAAAAAAAACACAACAAACATGGAGGTAAGAACACAACAACAACAAGCAGATTTGTGAAGTTCAGTTTTATAGTGTTTTTGTTCAACTCCAAATAATAAATTTTTCATTTTATAAAATACAAAAATGACAGGTGCTAACTACATCACAGATTGACAATCAAAATGAAGGAGGCATTACTGAGATGGTGATAGAATGAGAGGTTCGTGAGGAACCACAAGATAAAACAAAAAACATGGAGGTAAACTACAACAACACATATCTAAAATTATAGTGTTTTTCATCACCTTCAAGTAGTTATTTTTCAATTTTTTAAATGTAAAATTGACAGGTGGATACGACAACAGTGACTGAAGCATCCAATGAAGAAGGCAATACAATGATGGCGAAGGAAGGGGAGGTGAATAATACAATACTTTGTTCAAGTATATATTCTATTTGTTCAATTTCAAAGTGTTATTGTTCAAAAATATATCATTTTGACAGTCACTTAAGAAAGTTGATAGTCAACCACTACAACAACAAAACATTGAAGAGGTAAAAAAACTGTACCAAAGCTAAGGATTTACGTAGGGAAGACAAGGAACGCACAAAAAAACCAACATGCAATGGAAGAAGCCGAAAAAGCAAGGAAAGCAACTGAAGAAGCTGAAAATGCAAGGAAAGCAGCTGAAAAGAACAAGAAGACAATGGAAGAAGCAAAGAAGGCAGCTCAAGAAGCACAAAAAGTAAAGAAGGCGGCTGAAAAAGAGGAGAACAAGAAGAAAGAAGCTGAGAAGGCGAAAAAGGCATCTGTAGAAGCAGAAAAGGCGAAGAAAGAAGCTGAAGAATAAGAAAGGGCAAATAAGATAGCTGAGGAAGTGGAAAAAAACAAGAAGGTTGTTGAGGAAGCACATGAAGCCAATAGGGCAGCTGCAGAAGCACAACGATCCAAAAAGGCAGCTGAAGAAGCTGAAAAGGCCAAGGAGGCTGAAGAAGCAGAAAAGGCCAAGGAGGCTGAAGAAGCATAAAAAGCAAAAAAGGTGGCTGAACAAGCTCAAAAGGCCAAGAAGGCGAATGAAGAAGCTCAAAAGGCCAAGAAGGCCGATGAAGAAGCTCAAAAGGTCAAGAAGGCGGATGAAGAAGCTAAAGTTGGTGCGACAATGCATTCTGACTTTCCAAGCATCATCAACCCCACTCAAAAACACACAGATGAAGAGAAAAAGATTGTCAAATTCATCACAGTAACTACTAAAGATATAGGATAACTTCTTTTACGCTACTGTTTCAAGGTTTTATATTATACAAAAACATTTACTAAAACATTTTAATAAACGTAGGGATATAATGTTTCAACATGAGAGTATTATAGCAGACTTATCTGACATGAGGAGTATCACAAGTGAATCATTGATCTCAATAAATGTGATAAATGCTTGGACGGTGATCCTGAATAAGAGAGAGAAGTACAGGTCCAGCAAATCCACATCAAGATTTTTCGTAACTCCAGCAACAACTGTAAGTACATTAGCGAATTTCTAGCTTTGAAAACTATTCACTGAAAAATACTGACACTTTTATCTATGCAAGGCTTTCTCTGTGGTGACTCCAGACAAAAAAGGCTATAAAACAAACTTGAAGAGATTCACAGAAATGCTCGATTTGGATCATGTTGAGATCCAAATCGAGCATATGTAAATCAGGTTGAGATCTTTTGGGCAATGACTTTGGTTGTAATGTGTTTTGTAAGACTTCCGTTGTACCTTACTTTATAAGACTTCCGCTGTATTTGGTTTAAACTCTGTGTTAGCCTATTCGGGATTGGGTTGTAATCCCGTAACTCTTATTTCTTTGACAATGTTATGTTTTGGAATTGAATGCTTTGATCATTATGTATCATTTGTATTTCATAAATTGTATTTAAATGGTAAAGCCTTGGGTGATCTCGGTAAGAAACACTGGGGTCACTGACGCTAATATCTTTCCAAAATGGTTAAGTTTTGGGGGGTGTTACAGTACGAACCAGACTTCTCACATGATAGTATCACCTTTTGATCCCATGGTTTTTGTATGACAATCAAAATGTTGAGTTTCTTGCCCACTGAACGAACTCATTGAATCATACTCTGTCTATCATCCCATTCCTCATCCGTAGTAAAATGCGAAGAAAAATCGTCACTCACAAAGTTGTTGCCACTAGAATCACCCTATTTATTTCACAAACATTGGTATTCATTATAAACACTAATATTCATTATAAATCTACACCGACAAAGTGTTCTATATCTAAACTAATGTTCTACCATTAAAATCATGGTGCAAATATGAAACACGTACAAAATTAAAACATTTGTCGCATTTCTACAGTAACACCCTAATTTATCACAATGCTACACTAATATAAGATAATGTGCAATAACTTAATTTATCACATTTCTACAATAACACCCTAATTTATCACAATGCTACGCTAATATAATATAATGTGCAATAACTTCATTTATCACATTTCTACAGTAACACCCTAATTTATCACAATGCTACGCTAATATAAGAATATGTCACATTCTATAATAATATAATTTATCATAATACCCTAACATATAACTTATCACTAACAATGACCCTAACATACAAAGAATATCTACAAGATATAATGTACAACTACTACAGTAAAATAATAATATTAAATCCATAGTATACATACCAGTACTGTATTTTCACTAATCGATTCAAGACCGGGCCCATCGACTACGCTTGAGAACGACATTCTCTCTCCCTATTATGCTTTGAAATTTTGTACATGTAAATAAGGCATATGAAAGAAACAAATATATACAAGTTCAAAAATTCGACCGTTGGGAATTTCAAACGGTCATTTTTGAACGCTATATTGTAGCATTTGATAGTTACCGTTTGATTTTTAAACAATTCAAATTTAAACGGTAACTAAACGCTACGTAGTAGCGTTCAAAATCCGCCTGGGTTCGAAATCCGGGTCCATTTTAAACGCTATTTAATAACGTTTAACATGGACCCGGTTTAATCGAACCCATGTTTTTTTTAAATGTCAATAATTCTAAAAAAAACCCAACTAAACGCAACAAGGTTGCGTTTAGAAAAAAAAAGTTAAAAACTACCAGATTGCGTTCACAATCTGGTGCAAAATCGAAATAACGCGGTGCAAACCTCAAAAGATTAGGTTATCATTTATAATGTCATGTCATAATTTTTTGAGAGAAATTTACTAAAAAATTAATATAGATTATTATTATTCTAACACATTTTCTAAAATTTGAGATATATTTTAACTTTTGAAAGGTTTGAGATATATTCTTTCTATCACTAAAAGATTAAGTTATATTAATTAATTGTGCCTAAAAAATGTAAATGATGACCTATTATGAAATTAAAATTAAAAATTAAAAATGTACTCCCTCTGTCCCATAATATAAGCCCTATTTTGACTGAATACATTTGTCGAGACGAGTTTTGTATCGTTAATATCTCTAATTACATATTAATAAAAATTATAATTTTTTGATATTATTAAAGTATTCGTTGAGACGAATTAATAAGACACCACATAACTATATTTTTTCTTATATATTAGAAAAAATCTTAAAAATTATCTTCAACTATAAATAGTGTATAAAAAATAAACAGGACTTGTATTATGGGACGGGAGTATTATTTATGTATTATAAAATCAAAATAATTAGTTAATTATAAAAATAGTCGAGTTTGTGTGAGTGGATTGGCGTTGTTGTTGCAATATTGAATTAAAGGGATGCACTGCAATCATGCATTTTGAAGAGGCAGAGGGGCTTTGGGAAACGGCGCCGTACGGAGACGGCCCAGGCATCCCCCCCCCCCCCCCCCCCCCCCACCCTTCTCTCTGAGCTCTGTCGAATGTCTTCACTCCATCGTTAAACGTCATTTCACCGCCGTTTCCATCTTCTCTCTCTCTCTTCTTAATGCACTTGTCGTATAGTAGACGGTAGTAGTAGGGAGTATTTACCTCGCTGCCTACGCCACAAAGCCTGATTCTACCCCCTCCCCTCCCTCCTCTGCTCTATTCCTCTCTCTCCCTGCTTTTGTGCAGTAGTAGAGAAGCTGTACAAAAAATGGTAGGTAGACCCAGCACAGCACAGCAACCAGCCTCCTACTTCACACACTGTAAGAGCTAGCCCGCACAGTTTGATACTCACTCACATCAAAACAGAGTGTGAGAGGGACACGGATCGTTTCAGCGTTTTTCTTTTCCTTTTTTATTCTTGTTTAGTTTTTCTTTTTCTTATAGTCTCTGTGTTTCTCCAAGCTAAGAACCCAGAAAAGAAAAGCCCCCCCAAAAAGAGAGCAATGTGTTTATCACCAGCCTTGTACCGGATTTAGTTTTGGTCCGTCGCAATTTCCTTTCGCTTGGGAGATACTAGGGTTTCTTTGTTTGATGATGGAGGGTGGGAAGACCTGGGTCATGGACAACTCCGCCTTACTCTCTTTAGCCATGGCGCTTCTCTTTCTCTCTTCTTCCTCGTCTTCTTTTGGATCCTCTTTCACAAATGAAGGTCATTCCTCTTTCTCTGTTCTGCTTTCGTCTGTAGCTTCTTTTGATTTCTTTTGGAAAAAGGATTTCTGGGTTTTTTGGCTCAATGTTTTAAACTGAATAAAACAGTTCCGTTAAGGTGTTTTTTTTTTCCTTCCAAATTTCATGGGATTTGTACAAAATTTCTTGATCCTTTTGCTTGTTAACTACCATATAGACTACTTCAATTCCTTCATGAATATAGAAATTTTGGGTTAAGCTGGTTTTTTGTTTTGGGGGTCAGTGGTGGTTTTAATTTGAGCTTATTCTAAAAATGGCTTCTTTTGTTATTTCCGCGGAGGGCTGTTTGTTTTTGTAGCTCATGAACTTTTATGGAGCTTTCTATTCCACTGTTATGCGGAAAAGGGGAAGTTGCAACAATTTTTTATTTTCTCCCGGATTTTGTATGTGGAAGGATTTTATAGTTTTGTGGGTTTCGGTGTGCGTTTTTCCTGTTTTAATGCAACTTTTGGGGGGTTGAAGGCAATCATATTATAATATTCCATGCCTTTCTTCATGCCCTTTTTCAACGGGATAAGGACTTTAGAAGCTTGATGTAAAGCTTCTTCTTCTGGGTTCCTTCCCTTTTTTCATTATTATTTAATTTATTTTTGGTTCTGTAGTGTTTTCTTAAAGCTCTCGTGATGTTCCGAGCTTTATAGTTTATGTTTCTTTTTAATTACTTAGGTTTTTCTTTGCTGAGCTACAAAAGTGGAAAGTGTGTGAGAAGAAGAATGGTTGGTGACCTTAAGCAGATTAAATGGTCTACTATGGTCAAACTAATTGTTTAATAGTTGACTACAATATGATGATTGACTCAAGTGACTAGAAAGAAGACAACGAAATTGAGTTTGATAAAGGGAAGAAGAAAAGGGAGTAAAGGGACTTCACTGTATCTTGTTGAAAAGTAGGCCATTCTTTCTTAGTGTGTTAATAATGCCCGTGACAACTTTTTCCAAGACTAGTGAATTTGTTGTGTGTACTGTTCTGGGTGTTAAATTATCATGATATAAATGTTGGATGGAGTGGGAGGAGGCAACTATTTGAGGGAGGAATTTGGGAATTGTGAAATTCTTATTGTATAGATTTATGCAAACTTGGTATGAGAAGGTCATGTCATTGTGTTCTTTGATGATTGAAAGTTTTTGAAGTGGCCTGATTTTCAGTTCCTTTGTTAATAGGAAAGGCATTGATGTCTATTAAATCGTCCCTTAGTGATGTGTCCAACTTTCTTGGGGACTGGGATGATGTGCACAACAGCGACTACTGCTCATGGCGAGGAGTAGTGTGTGACAATGTCAGCTCGTCCGTGCTCGCTCTGTATGTTGTTTCTACACCAGGCTTCTTTGTTATGAAGTTATTCAGTTTTGTATTCATCATGCTTTGGTTAATTTCATCTTATAGAAATCTTTGATTTATTGTGATCTTTTTGTGGTTGCAGGAATCTGTCAAGTCTGAAACTAGGCGGTGAAATTTCACCTGCTATCGGGGATCTGAGGAACCTACAATCTATGTATATATTCCCTCTCTTTTGAACTTACTAATTCTTGTTTTGTGCTAATCGAATGATATGATCTAACTGTGTCTTTTGTTCAATTGGTTGATTTGATTGGACAGTGATATGCAGGGTAACAAGTTAAATGGGCAAATTCCTGATGAGATTGGAAGTTGTGCTTCACTGGCATACCTGTAATGTTACTTTGTTTCATGAGAATTACATCTTATCTTCAAATTTAGAAGGATTGTCCCAATTGAGGATTTTGTGTTTGATGTAGGGACTTATCTGATAACGTGTTGTATGGGGACATACCATTTTCAATATCCAAGCTGAAGCAGCTTGAATATTTGTATGTAAATCCGTTACTACGTAATTTTGCTTTACCTGAAATGTCGCTGTTTCATGTCATGAATTATCATTCAATATGTATGTGCAGGAACCTCAAGAACAATCAGTTGACTGGTCCAATACCATCCACACTGACCCAACTTCCTAACCTTAAAACCCTGTAAGTTCCCGCCTTTCCCAAAAATGCAATACTAGCTTTGTCCATGTAGAAACATTTATATTACAATAAATGGTACCATAGAGAGGCCTGTGAGATTTAATACTTCACGCTTCTTCTCACTTGCTTCCAGTGATCTTGCCCGAAACCAGCTTAGTGGTGAAATACCGAGGTTGATCTATTGGAATGAAGTGCTGCAATACCTGTAAGTCCTCTTTTGCAACTAATCTGGTAGTTCACTGCCCAAGCAGTAGTTAATTCCTAACTAGTTACCATGTGATTTTTTGATTGCACTCTTGGATGTACTTCAAAGTTTTCTAAAAGGAGCTATATTTATACTTTTGGCAGTCACTGATCTGTACATTATAATGTGCATTTTGCTGGTTTCAGGGGCTTACGTGGAAATTTACTGACTGGAACACTGTCGCCAGATATGTGCCAGTTGACTGGATTGTGGTATTTGTAAGTCATTTGATTGTGTTAGAGATATCTAAATACCCGATGGTTGGTTTGGGAGCTGAAAACGTCTATATCATGCAATTTCATCCATGCTTACATCTAATATTTAGTCTTTCTTATTATAAACTTTACGTTTGATAATGTTTACCTCTTATGTTCTGAATGGTTACAGTGATGTGAGAGGTAACAACTTAACTGGAACCATACCCAACAACATTGGAAACTGCACAAGCTTTGAGATCTTGTAATACTCTTGTTTCGAACTCATTTATTGTGGTGTGCTAATCTGTGTTTTGATTAGGCTGCCTGACATATCTTTCTTCCTTGCAACTGCAGAGATATATCATACAATCAGATAACAGGAGAAATTCCTTACAACATTGGCTTCTTACAAGTTGCAACCCTGTAAGTCCATAATATCCTCCTCAGCATTTCCAACATGCTAAACTGAAGATCCATTTTGTAAGATTATATTCTTGAATTGTTTCACAGGTCACTCCAGGGAAACAAGCTAATGGGGAAGATCCCCGAAGTCATCGGATTAATGCAAGCCCTTGCTGTGCTGTAAGCGCAAAGTCACCGCTTTTAAAAATGCCCTTGTGGATTCTGATAGTTTCCGAAGCTGATGTGATATCATTTTATATTTAATTTTGCAGAGACTTGAGTGATAATGAGCTGGTTGGTCCAATCCCGCCTATATTGGGGAATCTGTCTTACACCGGAAAATTGTAAGTGCTGTACTAAATACCCCCTGTTATTTTTTCGGGAAGCTTGTTTCTTGAGAGTTTTTATCCTTGGCTGCTCTAGGTATCTTCATGGAAACAAGCTCACAGGGCCCATTCCACCTGAACTGGGAAACATGTCAAGACTCAGCTATCTGTGAGTTAGAACTATTCGTTACCTAGTAAAAATGTTTGACAAATGAAGCTTGCTATACAATTTTGGTTTGCCTTTTTAATGTGAAGATGGTGATTGAGGAAGTTTGTAAAATACTTGCAAACAAGTAATTCTTGAAGTAATATATTGCAGGCAGTTAAATGACAATCAACTCACGGGCACTATACCCTTTGAACTTGGGAAGCTTGAGCAGCTATTTGAATTGTATGTTAATCTTCAATTATGCTATAAGAGAAATGTTACTTTTCTGGCTTTAATATTTTCAGTGAACTTTTTATCAGCCAATTTTAAAAAAATTCTCGTTTAATAATGATGCAGGAATCTTGCAAACAATGACCTAGAGGGGCCTATACCAGAAAACATCAGCTCTTGTACCTCATTGAATCATTTGTAAGACACCCTAGATTCTCCATCCTGCCTGTATATTTCTCTGATTAATTTCATAATTTGTGTAATGTGGTCCTAGGAATGTCCATGGGAACGACTTAAATGGTACCATCCCTTCTGGATTACAGCATCTTGAGAGTCTCACTTACCTGTAAGTAGTACCACACTATATTTTATGTAAATTTACCCTCTGCCTATGATTAATATTTATCTGTTCTTTTCAGGAATCTTTCATCGAACAAGTTCCGAGGCATGGTACCAGCGGAGTTGGGACGTATTGTCAATCTCGATACATTGTGAGTATACTTTCTGTTAATGTTTATGTTCATACAGTGCAAGTCGATGCATACTCGTAACAAATTTTGCCCATATTTCCCATACAGGGATCTTTCGAACAATAATTTTTATGGATCTGTTCCTTCCTCAGTTGGTGAGCTTGAGCATCTACTGACATTGTAAGGCATCAACTTTAAAGATATGGTTTGCTTTCTTATGTGTGATGGTACCCACTGACTTGCGGTTATATATGCTTACAGGAATTTGAGCAGAAACAATCTTGTTGGCTCGATACCAACTGAACTTGGCAACTTAAGGAGTGTTGTAACCATGTAAGTTGCTTTCAGACACAAATCTTCATATTTGAAACTTATTCCCCAAAGGTGTTGATAATATATCTTACCCGTGTTTCCCCAGTGATATGTCCTTCAATGAACTCTGTGGTAAAATTCCACAACAGTTGGGGCAACTGCAAAACATTGCGTTTCTGTAAGGACTCTGATCTGTGTCCTCCTCATCTTGCCCATTGAGCTAGGTGTTTCTTTCGAACGAGGAATGTTTATTGATGAAATTGTTTGGCAGGTTCCTGAACAGCAACCATCTGCATGGAGAGATTCCTGATCAATTAACAAGTTGTTTCAGCCTCACTAATCTGTGAGTTGGCTCTTCAAATCTGAGTTTATATTGCATCTGTGTGTGGTCAAAATGTTGATTGTCAGTTTGCATTTCAGGAATGTGTCGTACAACAACTTGTCAGGGTTGCTGCCGTTGAGTGAAACTTTCACACATTTTCCATCCGACAGGTGCATAATAAACTAGTCGATTTATGTTACATCTTTGATCTTCTGTTCAACTTCTGGCTTCTGAAATCTCGTAATTTTTGTGTGTTTGTATTGCAGCTTCATAGGAAACCCATTGCTGTGTAGTAACTGGTCGGGGTCAATTTGCGGGCATTTTGAGCCAAAGTCAAAAGGTAGCTTTCTATTATTCCACTTCTCGTCTCTTCTCTCTCAACTCATTATCTGAGTTGTGTAATCTGTTTCATTGTTTTATATGGCAGGATTATTTTCCAGGGCTTCTGTTCTGTGTTTGATGCTGGCAATTGTGATCTTACTCTTGATGGTGGTAATAGCCGTCTACAAAACAAAGAATGCTGATAAAACCACCAGCCCATATGATAGGCCTTTACCAGGTGGTGTTTTGTGTTAACATATAATAATTTTATCAGAATGGTTCTATATGATTTAGTCTAACTTCTGCTTCTCTTCAGTGTTGCCAAAGCTCGTGATTCTTCAGATGGACATGGCAATTCATACCTATGAAGACATCATGAGAATTACAGAGAACTTGAACGACAAGTACATCATAGGGTATGGTGCGTCTAGCACTGTATACAAGTGTACCCTGAAGAATTCCCGACCAATTGCAATTAAGCGAGTCTACAAACAACATCAAAAGAATTCAAGAGAGTTTCAAACAGAGCTGGAAACTATTGGCAGCATCAGACACAGAAACATTGTTAGTCTTCACGGCTACTGTTTGTCTCCTGGAGGAAATCTCCTCTTCTATGATTACATGGAGAATGGTTCTTTGTGGGATTTGCTTCACGGTTAGTCTTTTATGTAAACATGTTTAAACTGAAGCTTACCTACTTTGGCTGTGTCATTTCCGTGGTTTATGATACTTTGTGTTCGGATTTGATAGGTCCGTCTAAGAAGGTGACGCTTGATTGGGATTCACGGTTGAAGATTGCCATCGGAGCTGCTCATGGGCTTGCTTATCTTCACCATGACTGCAACCCTCAAATCATTCACAGAGATGTCAAGTCTTCAAATATTCTTCTGGATGAGAACTTTGAGGCTCATATCTCAGACTTCGGGATTGCCAAGTCCATATCGCCCTCCAAGACTCATGCCTCTACATATGTTCTGGGAACGATTGGGTACATCGATCCGGAATATGCTCGAACTTCTAGAGTCACCGAGAAGTCGGATGTTTACAGCTTTGGCGTTGTCCTTTTGGAATTACTCACTGGGAGGAAAGCAGTAGACAATGAGGCGAACCTGCATCATCTGGCATGCTTGATATTCTTAGAACTCGGTTTTTACTAGAATTTCTGTTTGGATGACTAAAATGCATTTGATTTTTGATTTGTGTGCTATGTTTGCAGATACTGTCCAAGGTGGACAGCAACACTGTTATGGATGCGGTTGATCCGGAGATCTCAGTGACGTGCATGGACCCGAGCCACGTAAAGAAGGCGTTCCAACTTGCGCTTCTGTGCACCAAGCTCCACCCAGCTGAGAGACCCACGATGCAAGAAGTTACTAAGATTCTCGTCTCTCTTCTGCCCGCCTCGCCTCTCACTAAAAAGTGCTTCTCCCCCCACAAGACCGTAGACTTGTCTCAGTTCCTAGGCGACAAGAGCCTTCCCAAGGAGAAGGACCAGCAAAAACAAGGGCAGGACGATTCCGATGTTCAGTGGCTTGTCAAGTTCGGTGAAGCCATTTCCACGAGTACAAATTGAGGAGAACGTTCTTCTGACAGAAAAAAATTGACAAAACAAATATTTAGTTATATTTTGTGCAAAAACTAACCATCAAAAGAAAAAAGAAGCGTGTGTTTTATTTGTGATGTGTGGATTTGGCATGTATGCCTTTTTGTTGGCAACACTATAGCCGGGGATATGTTAAAATGTGGATGTTTTGGTTAAGTTATGATGAATTTTACAGACTATGTGCCAGTTGAAATTTCACTCGTTGCTACGTCTTGTGCTAACTGCTTTAGCAGGCATAGTATGTCGCCAATAGCTCAAGTCAGAATAAAATGAACAAGTCCCCAACACCGGCCTCTTCAGCAAGCCGACTAACATCAGCAAAGCCATGACTCTTGGGTATCATGGAAAGCTGTTTCCGAGCCGAATTACATTTTTCATATAAAAAAAACTTCTGTACTAGAAAACTCAAAACTAAAACCCAAGGAGCACACTTATTAACTTTGATGCTCAAAGATTTCTTGCATAATCAACACACATGGTTGGTGTTATCTGCCCCAGTCTATTGGCCAACGGATTTTTTTTGTTTACTAGGCCATTACAACGGGAGAGAGAAGATTCGAACACGAGATGTCAAGCTTACCGGCTAAACAAGAAAGACTTGACGCCCACATAGTTTAATACTGAGAATGCTTGTCCATGTTCCCGTGTCTTTATAACGCACAGCCTAACCAGGAATAGAAAACCCAACAAGGAATAATCACAATCTATAATAATAGCATAGATTCTAGATTGCCCAAAAAAAAATCAATCTTCATAACCCAATTTTCCACACATACAGATGTGCAAGTGAAGGCATTAATTGCTGAGTAGATTGATAAACCATGTAAATGTGCATGAAGATAAATGCTTTTTTACACTCTCTGTACATCAAACCTCTATACATACCCATTTCGTCTATTTCATTAGACTTTGATCGTTACATATTATAACCTCTGTTTCTTCTCCTTCACTCTCTGTTCAAGGAGATTAGTCTTGAAGGTGAATTATGAAGAAAGGAAACCCGAACACCATATATCAATGAGACGGAGAGGGACGAGATCATCATTTGGTGAAATTCTGTTGAATCAAGGCTGGCTCATGGTGTAAGAAGATGCCTAACTATATTTCCAGCAGTGTTTTCAATAAATTCTATAACTCCTGCAACAATTGACAAGAGTATTAAAATTTTCCAGTAGCTTAGACATATAATGGAAATCGAATCCAAACTAAGGGGCAAACATACGACTGAAAAGAAAAGAATGTACCTGGTAAAAGTGGGGTCTGTGATTGCCTTAACTCCTCCAAATTGACTGTGCTTGACATTACACCTTGGAGATTTACTTGGGCCAACAGTCTACATAAGGTGACCACAAAGGAACAGAGCTAAGAAGATGTTCATGATGGATATAAAAAAAGAAGAAAAAAGGGGAGTCATGAAGATACTAATCCCTGAATTGTATAGCTATAATTCACTGAGAAGATCAGCTATTTCATTTCAATAAAAGAAAAGGCCATGCAAGCGTACCCCATTTGGTGCCAACGTGTTGGGAAGGTTCTCTTTCGATTCCTTCAGTCAGTAACCAAAGCACAAAGAGTATTTTAGCAAATCATCGAGGGAATCTAGAAACAAACACTGCAGAGCAGGAGCAAAGGGCGAGAGTTCCAATCGACAGAATACCTTGGGAGACACATATTGCTTTTGGCTTTCGGGATGGTTGTCTGATGTCAGGGACATCTGAAGTTTAATAGCAAACACAAAATGAGCGAGGCTTGTACGTGAAAACCAATCTAAACCCACTGGAAGCTAGGAATCTTGGGTCATTCAATGAGGCTAACAATCACCTTACTAAATAATTCTGCAGGCGGATTATGTGCACACTTTTTATCACCAGACAACTTGAAGTCCTGCAAAAGATTCAAGTATTATCATAAAGCAACTAGTCAAGATCCAAATATCATATGGGATCAGCAGTATAATACCTTGCTAATTTCAGGTTCAGATTTAAATCTGTAAACCACATCCTCAGAAGAATTGTCATACTCTGGTGATTGCGGACTACAGGCAAAAGCAACAACAGAAGTTCTTTAACCTCGGTGAGTTTATGGATCTTTGCATGTGATAATTGCAGAATGTAAGAAAGAGGTGAAATTAAGGAACTTAGTAAGGTATTTTCTTTCACAAAATATTGACCAGTGTAATATGACCAAGACAAGATACCTCAGTGGGCTTCGTTTGATAGAAAGACCTTCCTGCATAGTTATCAAAACTAAATCATCATCTGGCATATAGCATCATAATATATAGTACATAGAAGAGAATGAAGAATGTAATTGGACAACTGGCATATGGCATCATAATTCATAATGTACAAGAGCACAAAGCTATTGCAAGCGAAAATGTAAGGGTTGAATACCCTACATTATCAGATGAGTTGTGCATAGCTCGCTCCGCGGTTCTCAAATGGAACTCCTGGAGAATAGTATCAAATTGAATATCAAAACTCAAAATGAGAGTTTTATGATTCCGTTTTATAATCAAATTATAACACATTTAGAGATGATCGAAAAATTGAAGTTACTTGAAACTCGGGCAGGCATGGTGTGCTCTTCTTTGGTTGTGCCAACAGAGGACTTTCAAAAATCTGTTATCAATGGAAATATTGTAATTAACACAAACCCAGAATATATAAGCACAAAAAGTCTTTCACAGAAGCCTTCAAGTAGCACAACAAGTTACGCACTTTTCTGTTTAAGGGTAGAGCTTTAAAGGTGCAATGCTTCGATATCTTGGTGTCACCTTGACATGTAGCTTTCATAGACCTGAAAATCATTGTCATTAAGGATGCAAGTTGTTCTTCAACAGAAGAAAAACACCATTGAGAGTTGAGACTCTCTCATGCAACTTGGAATTTCAAAAGCAAATTCACCTAAATCTCCGAGCCCTACAGTGTGTTTCCAACATTGGCCCTTTTGGAACTGTAACTTTAGGTTTTAAAGGTGTAGAACCCGAATTGAACGGAGTAACCTGTAGAATCAGCAGAACAAAAGTAGATGTTCAAAAGCAACTCAAGATATTCAAATTCCAGCACACTCTTTGCTATTTGTATTATGGGATAGTGAAATTCAACTACACCACATGATAATCTCACCTTTTTGGAGGACTTGTGTGAAAAAGTACTTTGATGCCTCAACTGAGCAGCCTGCTTTAACATCATAAGGATGTAGTCAACGTAGTTTATTCAGTAATTTAAAACATAATACTTCATTTTTGTAGTACGCTGTATGTACATGATAGCAACACAAAGACATAGATGTTGCAAATGACACCAAAAAGATATGATATGCTAGAGAAAGTAAACTAGTCTTGTTTCAGTATATAAGAATGAACTGTTTGCTTATAAACATGAATACATGATATAATAGGTGTTTACTCTTGCATACCCTGTTGATAAATGCTAAGAAACTATTTTCTTCACAGATACTTGGTTAGTCGATTCAGAATGTGCAGGAGCATAAACAAGCAACCAGGATAAAAGCCTAGGATTATGACCTTTTTCAAGTAACCATTCTCCAGCTTCTGTCTTTTAGTAGCGATGGCGTCTCCAGAATGATTCATTGGACTTGCAGGATTTCGAGTTCTGACGTTTAGAAAATACATGAAAAATTCAGAAGGGAAGTAAAAAATTTGACACAAATACAATGACTACTGCTACCGGAATCAAATTACTTCAAGTCATGAGTATCTTAATGAAATTAGAATCTATGTTCAAACGAGAAAATTAAGGCTAGCAGAATAAGAACCTTTCAACAGTTAATGAGGGAAAGAATGAATGTAGCATCTGCTCCCTAACCCGCACAGAATGGTGTTTACAATTAACGTATAAGAAAAATAGTAGCACTGATACTTTCTTAACATTGTATACTTGTTTTCAAATGAATACCTTCCATTAGATTTGGCTGAAGAAGCTCCTAGCTTGGCCAGGTGACTTGCAGTGGGCTTCAATAAAGTCGAGCTCCTTGGTAAATATGGTCTCAATTGGGACTTATTTGCTGACTTTTGCGATCCATTACCTATCAATAAGTATTTACAAAAAAAACATGAAACAACAAGCAAAATGATTCAAACTGGAAATGATATACAGTAAGAACAGCCTCAAGAAACATGATACCTGGATAAAATACAACAGCAGTTTGAAAATCAATAATGAAAATTTCCTGTGCTAATCCCAGTTCTTGAAAATACCATTTGCTTGACTAAGTTTCATTTTGTTTGCTTTAAATAACCTCCAGATTTTTCCTATATAGTAGCTATCTTTTTTCTTCTAGAGAAAATACAGAGAAACACCCAAAATTATCTAAACTCGCTTTACAAACTCAATTTCTTTTATCCTCCATCTCTCTCTGACTCTCAATGGCACTTCAATTTCTATTCCTTCTCATTACCACAAATTCCCTCAATCAATGTTTACGTAGATTACAAAATAGCAAAGAAGGTATGTGTTCAGGCAAAGATAAGTTGTTAGGACTTAAATTGTGTAAGGTTGCTAATGTAAAAAGGAACAGAAAAAGAAAGTAAAGGATGAAGGTGTCAAACATGCCCCGGGGTGTGTCTTCAGAGCCCATGCTAACATCAGTACTATGATTGCATGCATCCTCACGCTGAGGATCCGTTGAGTTGCAAGTAGAAGATCCTCCATACTCAAGTTCCTCAGTTCTCCATTTTAACTTTATGATCAGAGCTGGTTTCAATCATTTGATAAAAGAACCAAACAAACAGACAATGCAGTCAGCAAGCCGAAGAGGGGGTTCAAATGAAAGTAAATGAATTAGAAACTAGTAGAGTGCTAAAACGTTGAGGATGCATATGCATTCAGCAGACATATCAGTAAAGCACGAGTCAGTTATTCAGGCAAATTGCAAGACTCAAACACACTGGACTCTTTTTGTTCCTATCGTACTATATCAATTATCATCATAAAAGTGTCTTGCAAAAGCTACAGATTTAATTGAGAATGAAAGACAACTGGTTTTATCTGCTCTGCTTGTGACCACAGATCATCTCTTCTGATTGGCGGGTCCAACGCTCCCATCTTTGTACTCAACCGGACCTACCTCCGAGTGTGACAAAACGTTGGTCCTAACTCTATCATAAATTATACTAATATGTAAGCCAAAGCACTATCGAACTTCCAAAGTATGTTACTCCAAAATTCAATTGTTCAGAATCTAAAATTCTTTGTTTCATAGTAACCAGTATGCTTTTCACGAGGTTCAATTTTCTTTGCATCAAACCCAAGTATCCAGAGTGCATTAGCAAAATTTTTTTTTTTTTTTTGCATATAATAATATTGGAAGACGCCAAGAATTCTACTAGTACAACTAAATTTGGATCGGCACGGTCCCAAAAAGTCCGCTCTTTTGCTTTTTGTAACGCTCCCATTTCCTTTTCAGAAAAGAGAGGAGCCTCAATTTATTTACTTGTTCGTGTCACATTCATTATCCTGAAAACGATCAAACCCGAAAAATCACACTTTCTCGAACATTTTTTTTACGGAGCACGCTTTCTTCAAAAACAAAACCCCCTTCTATAAAACACCATTTCTTGCGAAAATGAAATTCCACAGGAATCCAAAAAGATCAATTCGTAGTACCAGAAAACGAAATGAAAAACAATATCGAGAATTTAAAATTTGCGACAGAGAAATTGACACGGAAAATTCAGAAACAGCTGAATCCCGAAAAGAAAGAGAAAAAGCAGACGGAAAAATGGAGAAAGCTTACGCGAGGGAGGATAGGTGTTGGCGAAGAGGAACCATTGCTCTGTCTCGGCGGCCTGCGATGGAAGCTCGAGCGAGGTGAAGTCGAAGAATTTGGGGGCGTCGAACTCGTAATCCAAATCAAAGTCCGATGAATCGAGGAATTCGCTGGCTTCCTCCATATCTGGGTGTCAAGCACTGAGGCCTCGAGTGGCGCCCTACCTGTGAAGCCAGATTCTTGGAGAAGAAGAAGGCCTCACAGGAGGACGCCTACAAGCAACTTGCAAAATTCTCCCTCTGATTTGGCGTTCGGCGAGCGAAAGAGAGAGAAGACGGAGAAGAACAGAGAGAATTGGGGGCGAGAAATCCGTTTTGGGCCAAGTTATATATATATATATATATATATGATGGACTGATGGAGGGAGGACGAGATGCATCTCATAGGCCGTGAAATTTGAAATGTGGGCCCGCTTCAATGAAGAAGATCATTTTTCTTAGGAAGAAAAAAAAGGGAAATTCTGCTGCGATAAGTTGAAAATTTTAATAAAACTAGTGTACTATTCGGTGTTTGTTTATTTTTTTTTACATTTTAAAAAATAATTTATAAAAATTATATATTCAATTGATATAAAAATATATAGGTAATGACGATTATATAAGTAGATGAAAAATAATATAAAAAAGACTAATTGAATACAAAATATTGAAGAGATTAACAAAACACATTATCGAAAGAGAGAGGCGGTACACTCCATAACTTTATTAATAGTAAAAATTGGCTAAGTAGTTTTGAAACGGGGATAATCACATCCCTAACATCAATACTACTAAAACGATAAAGCATAATCAAAATGTTCATCTAATACATAAAAATATTTCTAAATACTCAATGGACTTATGGGCCCAAATTATATTTGTATAAGTTGTAAAATTTTCATGCAACTTTAAATTGGTTTAATGGGCTTATAGGCCCAAATAGAATAAATGGGGAAGTGAAATAAAAGCCCAATTTGAAAAGATCGGTTTATGTAACAATATATTATTTGTATTAAATTGAATTTATTCGTTGTCGTTTCTCTCTAATAGGAACCGAACTCAATATTCTGTTATGTCGGGTTAATTCGTCCATAACAAAATCACTAAAAAATTTGAGAGATATATTCCCAATAAAATATAAATATACAAACTAATAATTTATTTTAATTTTATAATAATATATATACACATTTAAATAATAAATAATTGTACATACTAATTATTTATTTTAATATTATAAAAAAATTATAAATAATATTTGGACATATGGACCAAAATAATATTGGAATAGACTGAAATATTTAACTTAAATACGGAATTGAATTAATGGGCTCATAGGCATGATTACACAAATTTCGGCAGCTTAGTTATTTGGGTTAATGGACACCTTCGTTTAATGGGCTTATAGGCGGGTTCAATATTGGCTTATGGGCTTTCATTTCTTTCGAAACCATTTGATTTGATTTTGTATTAAAACCCAAGCCCATAATCGAAACCAAAATCGCCGGCCTCCACTAACCCTATCTCATTTCCAACTCTTCATTTCGTCGTTTCCCTTACTCTCTCTCTTTCTCTGCTCTAGATCTGCCTCTCTCTCGAACTTTCTTTCCATTTCTTTCGCTTTCCAAATCATCCAAGCTTTGTCGTTCTCTTCCCCCCCCCTCTAAATCCAGGCCAACCTTTCTATTTCCTTTTTCCAAAATTTGATATCCAAAATATTCCTTTGAAGCCGAGACAAAGACAGCTCGGTGATTTTTCTTCCATTTCTTCGTCTTAGAGTGTGAAGCGAATAGCGATGAATACCTCCCCAATTCAGATCTAGATCACCCCACCACCGTTCTGTTTCAGATCCAAAAAAAAAAATTGATTCTTTTCCCCAAGTTTACATGCAAATCCAACAACGCACTATGTTTATTAGAAGATAATCACGAAGATAAGGAGATTTGGAAGACAGAGGTTCTGGAGCGCTCCACAGTAGAGAAATGTAAGATCTCTCTCTCTCTCTCTCTCTCTCTCTCTCTCTCTCTCTCTCTCTCTCTCTCTCTCTCTCTCTCTGTTTGAATGTTCTTCATCTAGACTTTTCTCGTTTAATGTATATATTATATATGTTATAATGGGTTCAATTTTTATTAATATATTGTTATTATATGAACCGGGGTTGACTTTATGATAACTCTTAAATTTCTATTTGATATGAATTTCCGCCGTTCAGATAAGAAAATGGGTTATATGTATGATTTACTAATTTTAATATTATATAATGTAATAGATAAATAATATAAGTGTTCACAAAACGAATATCAATTAATGGGCTTTTGAATACAATATAATGGGCTTAAACATTAAATGGGCTTATTGAAAAAAAGGTTTTGTGAAAAAATTAAATTTTGTGTAGCCTAAACTTGTAATGGGCTTATTGGCCCATATAATGGTTAATAATACTATATAGCGTCAAAAAATTAATGGACTTATATAGGCCCAAATACAAATTTAACAAATTTGTTTTTACGGCTCGACATGTATAAAAAAATATAACACAACCGACAATATTATCGCCGACTTATTAATGAGCTTGATTTTGGCCCAAGTTTAAATTAAACCGGCTTATTGGCCAAAGTAAACAAATTTTCGCCAACATTTAATGGGCTTGAATAAAATTAACGTTTATGGGCTTAAAGATTGGGTTAATGGGCTTATCAAATAACTAATGCCGGTTGAGCGAAAGAACGTTTTATTTTGTATTAAAAAAATGTAAATAAACGAAATCTAATAGCCATCCACTAAACCCTAAGTCATTTCTATTTGTTCCATTTCCATTTCCACCATTTTCCTTTCTCTCTCTCTCTCTTTATCTGCTCCAGATCCAACTTTCACAATTTTTTTTTTCTTTTCATTCACTTTCCAGATCCATGCCGGATTCTTTTTACAAATCCAAGCTTCGTCCTTTTTCTTTATCTTTCTCTAAATCCCGACCATACTTTACAAATGGGTGTCTTTTATTCAATTTCTTCATCTTAGATTGTGAAGTGAATAGCGATGCATACCATCGCACTTCAGATCTAGATCCCCCACCGTCGTTCTCTTTCAGATAAAAAAACAAAACAGTTCTTGTCTCAAAGTTAACATGCAAAGCCACCAACGCGATTGATGAATAGATTTGGAAGAAGGAGATTATGTCGCACTCGAGAATTGTAAGCTCTCTCTCTGGAGATCTCTTCCATTTGAAATGCTCGATTGAATTCTATTGAATAAAACTTATCTTAATCAAAAAATTAAAATAAAACGTCTCTATCAACCTCTATTCATAATATTTTTCTTCTGGTTCACTGCTTTGATAGTTTGAAATAATTTCTAATTTCAGATAGATCAACCCACGAACAAAATAGTGTATTTTCAAATCTCTTTCATTCTTCTATTTTTTTTTGAGTTTCAGTCTGAAATCCATTCTTCATCTAGACTGTTATTCGTTTATTATATATTATATTTATATATATATTATAATGGATTAAATTTTAAATAATAAAATGTTATCATAAAAAACGGGATCCACTTTAAGATAACTTTTAAATTTTTATGTGATATTAATTTACGCAGTTCAGATTCGAAAATGGGTTATATTTATGATTTACTAACTTGAATATATTATATTATAATAGCATTAATATTATAAGTGTTAACAAAACGAAACTCAGTTAATGGGCTTCTGAATAAATTATAATGAGCTTAAACATTAAATGGGCTTATTGAATAATAGGTTTTGTAAAAACCTAAAGGTTTCTGTAGCCTAAACTTGTAATGGGCTTGGTGGCCTAAAAAAATTATAACTTTGTATGTAAGGCCCAATATGTATAATAACATTTAATCTGTGATGTAAATTGATGTTAGTTTTTTAGACAGATTGTTCTTTAGTTGTATGTTTTAACAAAAATAACATTAAGTTTATATACATAACAATTTTATAAATTACAGTACCTTTTTATATACAATATTCATCTCTGTAATTTCTTTCCTCTTTCTGATTGCATGTGAGCAACAACTGGGCCTGTTGAGAAAATTTTAAATTACATTGGGAATATCAAGTACATAATGCCCATATTCTGCAAGATAGTCATTCTGGCATAACAATTTATATCATTTGTATTAACTTAATTACTAATCATTGTTCCTTAATCTTTTGCCATCATAGGTATGAAAATATAACGACCAATATAGGTGGTTATGAACTGGAAATCAAAATGTAAAGTTTAGTTTGATAATATTCTGGATGGTAGGCCTTTTGATCAATTTTTTAGCTTATATATCACCATTATTCATTCACTTATATTGTAGTTACTGACTTGACCCTAAACTTTTTCAATCATAGGTTTAAAATTAAAACATTCAAGATATCTGGTTTTGAACTTAGCAAATCATATAACAACAATTAATTTCTTACTCTGTTAAAGATATAAATTCAGGTCACGTTTCTCACTCTTGAAAAATTATCATAATATTTGAAATAAATCTATATAGATAATATGGTCTAACTTATTTATTCTTGTTACAGTAAGCCATGCTGGACCTCGGAATGGACTCATAGACCAAATTTGGATGATTAACCTAAACATGAAAGATGTGTAAAGGTATGTGTATTTCTGACTTAAATATTTAGCTTATATTATATTTAATCATTCACTTATATTATAATTACTGAATTAACCCTAATTTTTTTCAATCATAGGTTTAAACATAAAATATAGACGATATCTGGTTCTGAACTGAGAAAATCAGATAGCCACATATTTTTTTACTATGTTAAAGCTATACAATCAGGTCATGTTTCTCACTCTTGAAAAATTATCATAATATTTTAAACTATTTTATATACAATATGGATCTAACTTATTTATTCTTGTTACAGTAAGGCATGCTGGACCTTGGGATGGACTCATAGACCAAATTTTATTTTTTAACCTAAACATGAAAGATGTGTAAAGGTATGTTTACTATACTAAGAATTATTGTAGACCCAGTCCATCATGCAATTTAGCATAGAGTAGTGTAAGTAGTTTTCATGTAATAAGTACTTTCATTAACTTAGAAGTAAATATTAGAACATAAATTAGAAGTGAACATGGAGTTATTCAAATTTATTTAGTTGTAAATAAATGATTTACAACTGAAACATATATGTGAACATACATTTTTTTCAGTTGTGAAAAAATGCTTCAGTTATATAAACCAATTCATAAAAACTGAACAGAAAATTTAGTTAGTTGTAAATAGAATTTTTTTATACACTACTGCACTACACCCAAATCAGAAGACATAGAAGACACACAATAAACATTTACAAATCAAAAGACATAAAGACAAACTATACCTTTGAGTTTCGACGACTTTGAGCAGCCTTGTTTAACTTAACAAATTCTTAACTCTGCTCAATGCCTCCTAGGATTGAACAACTTCTTAGTTTTGTCGTAGTTCCATACTCTAGCATATTATATATATATACACACATGTTTCATGAAATTTTCAACATTTATAGAAGTTAGGATTTTTTTAATAATATATCAACTCAATATGCAATCGTATATGATCTTTAAATTATCTTGAAATGGCCGATATGATTTTATTATGTACAAATTACCATATACTAAAAATCTCCTATATAATAAATGTTTAATAGAAGTCTGCAAAAATATTTATTTTCCTTATGAACTTACATAAACTAATCATTCTAAAATATTATTTACCTTAAATGTTTTTTAAAAACAGTATCATATCTATATAATAAACACAAAAATGTCCTTACAATTGCCATATCCTATACGTGTTATATTTTAGAATTTTACTTCATGAAATAAAATTATGTATACACAATGGAAATAATCGTAGGATTTTACATATTTTATGAAGTTCTGAGATACTTGAGACTTTTTTGTAAATATGAAATCACTTTTTAAACTTTATAATATAATAATAATATTTATTTTCTTCTTGATTTAGTTTAGATGAAACTCTATATCTACATAACGAATAAGAAAAAAATAACATAAATTATTATTGCATTGAAGTACTAATTTGCAGGCTGTTAAGATAAAATAACTAATAACAAAAAAATGTCCTCTTTTCAACTGTCCTCTACACTCTTGTGTCTCATCTCTCATGTTTACTTCTTTCATCTTGCCCTTTACACAATTCACAAATCATAACAATCATTTTTCAAATTCAGCAACTTTGAATCCATAAATGCCATACCCTCAACCCGAACCTTAAGCGCATAATTTCCTCGGCTACCTGTAATGTCCTTTATTTCTTGTAGTTGTTTTGACATAGCTACAAAACAATATAGACGAAAACAAAGCATTTCAAATAAAACAGTTCAGTTCTGAAATCAGAAAATACATAAACAGATGCAAAAAATCATGTTAGTTGATAAGCGGTATTTTACATAGCGCAACTAGTAATTATTAGCATATTATTGAGGAGATTTGGATTTGATTTATGGGATATTTATGTAATCCGGAGAAAAGGTGAGAAGTGGTTAAATCATAGGATTTACAGAGTTTTGGAGGTAAGTTGGTGTTTGAGGTGCGGAGCTGCATTGTGGATGTTTTTGGAAGCACTTGCGAGTTGAAGACGGTGTCCGGAACCATGAAGGAAGCTGGTGATCAGAAGACAGAAGTTGCTGGAGTGGAAACCGCGAGCCCAAGCGACCTACCGCGATCGCGGTTATAAGACTCCAGCAGAACATTGGCGAGCCGATAACCGCGACCTCCCGTGATCGCTTCTGGTCGCGGTTATCAGATTTTAACAGAATGTTGGGGAGCCAAAAACCGCGACCTCCCGCGCTCGCGGCCGCCCGCGATTTGCTGTGCGACTGAACAGTCTCCGTTTTCTTCAACTGCTTGGCGGTTTCGTTTTGTTTTAATTAATAGGTAATTAAGGGGCTCGGAGGAGGGTTTTGACTACATCCAGACCTAGCCTCTTACCTGAATTCTTATTTTTTCTTTCCTCTCAAGAACAATTAGTTTTTGCAATCTCTCTTTTGGATTTGATTTGTGTGAAGAACATGAACCAGAACTAATTTCCTATTTTGCCTAGCGTGGAAGCACAAAGTTAACTCAGTTGTAAGGTTCATTTCTCTTGTTCATCCCTTTGGATTTAGTATTGATTTCCTTGAGCATATTTCAGATTTCTATATTGTTGACTAGATTGATCTCCTGGTTTAATTCTATAGTTATCTAATTGCTAGATTTGGGATAGACGGTGGAATCCCTAATCACTTGTAGCGATCACAATTGCATACAATTGGTAAATCGAGTTCAATTGTGAAAAGGAGATTGATTTGCATGTCATACTTGCGGTGTTGAGTCTTTGCTTGCAATCCGTTAATCTTACGCTTTATGCTATTGATTGAACCAACTTAGAAGGTCTTCTAGGTTATCAATTGGTAAGTGTTAGCAAGACCGGTTGGCTTGTTAATATAAACAAGATCAGAATTGGAACAATCCATAGGATAAATATGAACATGAGAAGAATCGATGATCAACTTGGTTAATTGTTGTGTGGAAACTTGCTAGGTGAAACTTCTTTTAATCTTACTTTCTTAAACTTGATTTTGGTGTTATTTTATTTGAGTAGTCTTAGTAGAAAAACCAATTCCCCCCATTTGTTCTTTAAAGTTGATAAATTAGTAATTACATAGAAATTGACGTGTTAATTCCCTTGGGATCGACTCCTTACTTGCATGCTATACTCTAGTTGCATATTAGGATTACTTTGATAGCGCGCACGACTGAAAAACGCTATCAAATTTGGCGCCGTTGCCGGGGAGTTAATAATTGTTCTTTCTCTTTGTAATTGTTTGTTTATCAACTTTTGGTGTGAACCTTCTGAATGGTTCACACCCGTGCTACTGATTCTCCCATTCTTGATTGTGATCCAGAAATTGAGCGGACATTTTTAAGGAATCGAAGAGCAGCCCGTGAACTTCTGAACCAATCAGAGATGGCTGATAGGACGCTGAGATAGTTGACTGCCCCGAATTTGGAGCAACAACCTTTGGCTATAACCATCCCTGAGTTAGCTGAAGGAGTGAACTTTGAGCTAAAGGCAGGATTGATCCATGAGTTACCTCATTTCCATGGACTTGCTAGAGAAGACCCGAACAAGCACTTAGCGCAATTTCATGCGGTATGTTCTAGCATGAAGCCAAGGGGTGTTACTGCTGACACCATCATGTTGAGAGCGTTTGTGTTCACTTTGAAGGATTCTGCAAATGATTGGCTCTACTATCTCGCCCCGGGAAGCATCACGACATGGGCCGAAATGAAGAAAGCTTTTCTTGAGAAATACTTCCCGGCCACAAAACTGAATAGTCTAAAGAGAGCCATTGCTACTATTGAACAACAAGGTTCTGAAAGCTTGTATGAGTATTACGAGAAATTCAAGCGGTTATGTGCAAGTTGCCCATACCATGGTTACAGTGATCAAGATCTCATCCTCTACTTGTTCAATGGCCTCTCGGATGATGAGAGTAGAATGGTGAATGCCGCTTGTGGAGGTAACATTCTGAACAAAACTCCTCCCCAAGCTTTTGAGATGTTTCAGGAGCTATTTGAAGGCTCAAGGAAATTTAGCAAAAGAGAGAGTCTCAAGGCTGTGGGTTCTTCGTCCAAGATTGAATCCGATGTGAATGAGTTGAAGGAAATGATGAAGTGCTTTATGCTCAATGGCACTCCACCACAAGCCAAGCCATGTGGAATTTGTACTGAAATAGGACACCCAAATGATCTATGCCCAACGCTTCAGGAGTCCAATGCTGAGCTGAAAGCTGCCAGAGGATGGCAACCAAGACCAAAATATGATCCATTCTCTAACACCTACAACCCAGGATATAGAGATCATCCAAATCTCAGGTGGAGTAATCAGCAAAATATTCAGAATCCTCACCTCATGCAACAACAACAACAACCGAGGCCACCATACAACCCTACACCATCCATGTCAGCTGAAGAAATGATCAAGTCCTTGGCCCAGGCAGTTATGCAGAAAGACGCTGAAACTAAGTCGTCCCTCCAAAATCTTGAGAGACAAGTGGCTCAAATTGCTCAAGCTGTGAGTAATCTAGAGGCTCGTGATTCGGGAAAATTACCGTCACAAACGGTAGTCAACCCGAGGGAGAATGTGAGTGCAGTTACCTTGAGGAGTGGAAAACAGCTGAATTTAAGCCCTATTGCTGAACAGGGTGAATTGCAAGACGGTTCTGCAGAGTGTGAAAATAGAAAACCGCGAGCCACCGCGACCTACCGCGATCGCTGTTTTGACGATGAAGAACCACTGGATTCTGCAGAAGATCTGGACGGGAGTCTGCAAGAAAAACCGCGACCACCCGCGCCCGCGGCCGCCCGCGGTTATTTGCCAGACGTCCCAGAAACTTCAACTCAAAAACCGCGATCGCGTTCACCAGCTACCACTCGCGGTTTGGACTAGGATCTGCTTGATGATTATGTCCGTCCAAGCTTTCCACCACTGTGCTCTCAGAAGCCGGTCCCTCCTTTCCCTGAGGCGTTGAAGGAGACTAGAAGACCGGAGGATGACAAAGAGATATTCGAGACCTTCAGTAAGTGTGAGGTAAACATTCCTTTGCTTAAACTGGTTAAGAGTATTCCTAGGTTTGCTAAGTTCTTGAAAGAAATCTGCACTATTAAAAGGAATCAAAAATTGAAAGGGAAACAAAAGGTCAAAGTTAGTGAGCATGTATCTGCGGTGTTTCAAAGGCGAATGCCTAAGAAGTGTGGTGATCCGGGCATGTTTAACATTCCATGTGTGATAGGTGATACAAGAATTGAAAGAGCTATGCTTGATCTTGGTGCTTCTATCAATGTTCTACCTTTTTCCTTGTATGAATCACTAGGATTAGGACCCTTGCATGAGACAGGAATTGTTGTTCAACTAGCTGATGGGTCCAATGTGTACCCGAAGGGAGTAGTTGAAGATGTTCTTGTCATGGTAGGTGACTTGATATTTCCTGATGATTTTTTTGTGTTGGATATGGAACATGATGAGCATGCGGCACCTATAATGTTAGGAAGGCCTTTCATGAAAACAGCACAAACAAAAATTGATGTGAATAGTGGAACACTTACAATGGAATTTGATGGGGAGAAAGTGCAATACAGCATATATGATACTATGAAACATCCCATTGATGATCATTCCTTGTGTTCCATTGATGTGATTGAGCCCTTAGCTCAAGATGTGTTTGATATTACTTGCTGTGATGAGTTGCGATCTATTATAGAGAATGATGTAGTGGATCCACATGCAAAATTGTCTTTGTCCACTAACATGCAGCTAGTCTTGGCTCATTTGAATGCTGAAGGTAAGCATTCTCGTACTCATTTGGGCAGTGGCCCCATGGAACTAATAGTGCCGAGCAAGAAGCTCCCATCTTCTATTGTGCAGGCCCCAGAAGTTGAGTTTAAACACCCCCCTGATCAATCCAAGTATGGGGGGAAGGCAACTAAGAATGTTAAGATGGAGGAGCCGCTGAAGGAGTCGAATATCAAGAGGAATGGTCTAAGGTTTAAACCTTTCCATGAATGGTTCAAGAAGGAGGTGCTAAATGAGAGGGTTCCTAAGGGACCTGATGATATAGATTGAGGTTGTTTGAGTAGTATGTCGAGCCACGACAATAACTAAGGCGCTTCTCGGGAGGCAACCCGAGTGTGTTTGTGGTTAGGGAAGGATGCCCGAAGCGCAGGTTCAGCTGCTGTCTGCAGTCAAAACCGCGACCTCCCGCGATCGCGGTCGGTCGCGGTTTTCCCCACTCTAAGTCCGTCCTTCCCCTTCAAAAAAAAAAAAAAAGAAAAAAAGAAAGAAAGAAAGAGTGTTAAAAGGCATAGAAAATCCTTGGATATGCGGAAAACCCGAAAGGGCCGCATAGGCAAAAAGAAGGTGACTCGCTCAACACTAGGTTGAGGCAAAAATGAGTCTTGGAGTGATGCGAGATTGGTGAGCGGTCCTCTGTCGGTAGGATTCCAGAAGAAGAGCCTGTGATTGTAGGTTGTAAACTGCGATCACAGGTATGTGCTCAGAAGCCTTTAGGAAGTTGGCGAATTGCTGTATTCGTCATTCATTACCTTCTTTTGTGGATCTATATATGGAGTTCTTCTATGTTACCCCTTGTCTTGGATGAGCTGTGCATTATTGGATCATCATTGTTGCTCATCCCACTTCTACCGCACCTTGTGCTTCATTGGAGAGAGGCCATCCGGTCTTGTATGTGAGTCTTCTGTTTTCTCTTTCCCTGTGATTCTACGTTGTCTTTCATTACATTGAGGACAATGCAATGTTTAAGTATGAGGGAGAGAATGTATTCACATGTTTTAGGGTGTTGTATATTTGTGTATGGCATTTGTATAAATTTTTGAAAAATTTGAAATAGAAAAAGCCAAAAATATGAGAAAAAGGCAACCAAAATCCTGGGATGAGCTGAAAACCCGAAAGGGCAGTTCAGGTAAAAAACAGGTAGTCCGACCAACTCTAGGTTGGTGCAAAAATGGACTTGAGTGATGTGAGCAATATGTGAGATATCTAGCAAAATGAAATGAGTGGCTAGGTGAAAACCCGAAAGGGCGCCTAGGCAGAATGAGTGCAAAGAAAAAAGAGAGTGAATTTTTAGGATCATTCTGGCGTTGGCGTCATAAGAAGTGGTGTTATAAGGAGATCGGGTAGGATCACTCATGGAGCGATAAGGAGCTAGATAGGAGCTAGGATTAGATTATAATGCATTACTCATATTTGGTTGTTGGGAGGCGAAGTGTTTAGTCTTGTAATTGCTAGTATCATTTTTTCTTATACTTTCTGAAACCTGTGTGCTGATTGGAGGAGTGAGTTTTCTTTTAGCTTACTCGAGGACGAGCAAGGTTTAAGTATGCGGGAATTTGATAAGCGGTATTTTATATAGCACAACTAGTAATTATTAGCATATTATTGAGGAGATTTGGATTTGATTTATGGGATATTTCTGTAATCCGGAGAAAAGGTGAGAAGTGGTTAAATCATAGGATTTACAGAGTTTTAGAGGTAAGTTGGTGTTTGAGGTGCGGAGCTGCATTGTGGATGTTTTTGGAAGCACTTGCGAGTTGAAGACGGTGTCCGGAACCATGAAGGAAGCTGGTGATCAGAAGACAGAAGTTGCTGGAGTGGAAACCGCGAGCCCAAGCGACCTACCGCGATCGCGGTTATAAGACTCCAGCAGAACATTGGCGAGCCGATAACCGTGACCTCCCGCGATCGCTTCTGGTCGCGGTTATCAGATTTTAACAGAATGTTGGGGAGCCAAAAACCGTGACCTCCCGCGCTCGCGGCCGCCCACGATTTGCTGTGCGACTGAACAGTCTCCGTTTTCTTCAACTGCTTGGCGGTTTCGTTTTGTTTTAATTAATAGGTAATTAAGGGGCTCCGAGGAGGGTTTTGACTACATCCAGACCTAGCCTCTTACCTGAATTCTTCTTTTTTCTTTCCTCTCAAGAACAATTAGTTTTTGCAATCTCTCTTTTGGATTTGATTTGTGTGAAGAACATGAACCAGAACTAATTTCCTGTTTTGCCTAGCGTGGAAGCACAAAGTTAACTCAGTTGTAAGGTTCATTTCTCTTGTTCATCCCTTTGGATTTAGTATTGATTTCCTTGAGCATATTTCAGATTTCTATATTGTTGACTAGATTGATCTCCTAGTTTAATTCTATAGTTATCTAATTGCTAGATTTGGGATAGACGGTGGAATCCCTAATCACTTGTAGCGATCACAATTGCATGAAATTGGTAAATCGAGTTCAATTGTGAAAAGGAGATTGATTTGCATGTCATACTTGCGGTGTTGAGTCTTTGCTTGCAATCCGTTAATCTTACGCTTTATGCTATTGATTGAACCAACTTAGAAGGTCTTCTAGGTTATCAATTGGTAAGTGTTAGCAAGACCGGTTGGCTTGTTAATATAAACAAGATCAGAATTGGAACAATCCATAGGATAAATATGAACATGAGAAGAATCGATGATCAACTTGGTTAATTGTTGTGTGGAAACTTGCTAGGTGAAACTTCTTTTAATCTTACTTTCTTAAACTTGATTTTGGTGTTATTTTATTTGAGTAGTCTTAGTAGAAAAACCAATTCCCCCCATTTGTTCTTTAAAGTTGATAAATTAGTAATTACATAGAAATTGACGTGTTAATTCCCTTGGGTTCGACTCCTTACTTGCATGCTATACTCTAGTTGCATATTAGGATTACTTTGATAGCGCGCACGACTGAAAAACGCTATCATTAGTACTGATATTCGTTCATAAAAAATAGATAAACAGTCATATCTCAGAGAGGGTATTAGTTTGTGCATCATATGTTCAGAGAGGTTATTAGTTTCATCGGCAAAAGAACTAAACTAATACCTTTTCTGAGCATATTCTGCACAAACTTTCAAGTAATCATACCTCACTCGTGAAAGACTGAAAACAGTGCCTTACAACACTTGTGTATTTACATGCTAAAACAGAAAATGCTCAGAGAGGATATTAGTTTGTGCAGAATATGCTCAGAGAGGTTATTAGTTTCATCGACAAAAGACCTAAACTAATACCCTCTGTGAGCATATTTTGCACAAACTGAAAATATAATTTCTGCAACACATTCAATCGGTGCATGTACAATAAATATTAGCATGCATGTAGAATGAAAGACAAAAAAAATATAAAGATGTAATTACCTGGTAATTGACTAAATCCGATCTTGTAAGAACAATTTGGCTATGGTTCCAGTTGTTTGTACTAAAATTGAGGGAGGGAGTGTAGTTTTATAACCTAAAAACCGTTTAATGTATTCTGCAATATTATACAGAAAGGAATAAAATATTTTCTTTTTTTAATTTTGGAAAACATGGATATGTAGTTTTTGAATTACCCTTTATGAATGATGCCTTAATATTTATGGTTGTATTGTACAGATCTTGCAATTGAAATCTTTGTAAAGATAATATGCACGACTGTTTATGGATTGTGCAGATCATGTCAGTTTTGAGGCAGCAAAAGATTTGTGTTTTTTTTGTGGCAGTTTTTGCATTTGGTTATTTTCTTTTAGGCAGCAAAAGTTTTTGTGCAATTATTGTCCGTTTTGAGGGTGTGCAATTATTTGTGTCTGCTTCAGGTTTTAAGTCTTATTTTTCAGGATTAGTTCTTGAAATTATTTGTGCAATTATTTGTGTCTGCTTCAGGTTTAGTTCTTGCAGGTTTACTTATTGTGCAAGTTCAGTTTTTGTGCAATAATGTTGTCATTAGCAGGTTTAGTTTTATTTCAAGTTTAGTTCTTGCATGTTCAGTTTTAGTACGTGCACGTTTTTCTTGCATGTATCATGCAAGTTTTGTAAGAAATGTGCATTTGCATAATGCCATTTAATAGTTTTGGATGTCAACTGGTTGAATATTTTTGGGTGCATAATTTGTGATTTTATTACAGGTTGTAACCAAATGTGAATGTGCATATTGGAAACAAAATATTTCTGTAATATGCTTGAGTGCGTTTTGGCAATTATTGATGATTACAAATTTGATTATGTACAAAAATAATAGGGCTCAGAATATTATTTGGTGTATTTTTACAAAGATTATAGTATAAAAATTATTCAAATTATATGCAAATCCGGCTAAAATAGGCAGTGATTTTATTTTCTTTGATTTTATTAGTTTTTTGTCAAACCAACCGAAAAAATAGGAGTTTGACACGTTGCAAATTGAATACCGTGACGCCATGTGACAGCGTAAATTGTGGGTTCATTATGGGGGCATCACGTGGCGCAATAAGTATTCTGCTTTAGTATATATATATATAGTAGATTTTACAGAAAACCAAGTTTAAAATAGGCAAAGAAGGTTTGAAGCTAAAAAATCACATAAAACTAGGCCCTTGCTATTTAGAGCCCCGGGTAAATTGCTATTTAGCGCCCTGGGCCGTCTGTGACAGACGAAACATATCCGTATGTGACGAACGAATTGTTCTCATCCGTCACGGATGGATGATACTCATCCGTCACGGACGGAGTTGCTGTATATAAATATAGCAACTTCGTCCGTCCCACACATTCACAACAGATCTCGTGATTTTGGTCCGGTCGTGCTCTCTTCCGACGAACCATTTGCCATTCCGATCCATCACGTATCAATCGAATTCGTCCATTACGATCCATGAGGTTAGTTAAATCTTTACTTGTTCTTGGCTTAGTTTAATGGTGTGTTGAAATTATAGAATTTGTTTGCGAATTTTTGACGAGTTAGGTTTTAGGATTTACATGATTAAGTGTTTAATGTTGGATTTGAACATGTTTGAATGGACAAATGCCGGTTTTGAATGGATGAGAATTGCGAAATGCGAAATGTTGTTTGAATCTTGTAAAATGTCGGTTTTGAATTGGGGAAGAAGATGAACAGCACAGCCCGTCCGTGACGGGCGGATGTGCTCGCTTCGTCACGGGCGGATGTGCTTGGTCCATGACGGGCGGATTTGCTTGCTTCATCACGGGCGGATGTGCTTGGTCCGTGACGAACCACTTTACAATTTCATTATGTGTTGATTTGGTTCATTTGGATGACATATCTACTTCTAAAGTGTTGTTTTTTCCTGTTATAGATGGATAACCTTACAAGATCTGACCATCATCAAAGATGGAACGCTGTTCGTGAGGGACAAGGACAAGAACAGGAGGACCGAGTATACCAAACAAGGCAACCTTTGAAGAAAAAATAAAAAAAAGGCGACGAAGCAGGACCAAGTACGGTAAATGAACCGACCATACCGGTATATCCAGACCCGCCATTGAACAACATGCCATTTAACGACCCACCGATATACCAGACATTTAACCCATATGTGGTAAGTAACTATATATATTCTTAGTTAATTAAACTATTACATTATTTAATATTGTTTCTAATAATTTGTTTTTATAGGATCCTACATGGTATGTACCTCATGTATAGGTACATGAGGATATTCCTATGTGGTCGGGAGATATGCCATACCCCATGAGTGGGCAAGGTGTTTGGCCCGTTCAACAGCCTAGTGTTGAGGAACCGGTGGAGGAACTGACTCCTTCTACATAGTGTAGACATGCTAGACAACGTAGACAGGCTGGAGGCCGAGGATGGGATGCTATCACTCCTAAGTTGGTAGGACCTGTAGCTGGAGGTCTAGAGAACCCAAACTTGCCTTTTAGCTTCACAGCCCATACAACATACTTTGTTTATCAAGGCACCTTAGGTTATCAAAACTTGATTTTATTTTAAATTATTTCCCTGATTATTTTTGTATCTAACATTTTCTTTTATAGGAGCGAGAAAATATGACGTTTTAGCACATGCATGAACAACTACGCAAATGGAGTCTAGACGATGAATCTCCATGGTGCGATCTAGCCCGAAACAGCAGCATCGCACATCTGCAGGACCTGATCTACACTTATGTAGATGTGCCTTTGATTTATGCTTTTGTGGAGGATGGCAGCCGGAGACGAATTCATTTCACATGTTATTTGGAGAGATGACTTTAACTCTCCTTGATGTATACATGATTTTGGGCCTCAACATAGATGGGAATGGAATGGGACTTCCTCTAGATGATCATATCAAAGGAAAAAATGATTTGTTCAATGAACAAGTACAGAGGGCAATGGAGTTCTTTGCCTTTACACCGCAAATGGCAAAACGTGGACTCACTACAGATAACCTTAGAAGTCATTGCTTGAGAACATGGTTGGATGATGAGACTATCGCTTTAGGTTATCTGCTCTACCTGATGGGCTCGACCCTCTTTCCTGACAAGTCCCAACACTTGTTTCCCATGTCATATCTGACCCATGTGAGTGACGTTCATGCTACTCGCAATCTTTCTTGGGGTTCCGAAACTTTGGCATTCATGTATTATTCATTGGGCGAGTGTTCACACCATGAATGCCGTCACATGTCGACCTGCTATACATTGTTGATGGTAAGAATTGTGTTGCATATTGTTTTTATATTATTTAATTAAATTTATGTTTTAGGTTGATATGTTTGTAAAAACATATTTATGTACAGGCTTGGATCTATCTGTACTTCCTAGCTTTCGTCCTCCATAGAATGAGTTATTCGACAATAATTTGCCATATGCAAGGCGATGGAATCCCGTGCAGAGGCGTAATAGACAGAGAAGAAACTACAGGGAGGAGCTAGATTTAATGTAAGCGATACAAGTAAGTATCATATTATGGGCTTTATGTCTCATATTAAAGTATTACAATTGTGTGAAGGTACTTATGACTATGTTGATTGCATCCAATTTTGTATAGGTTGACTAGACGCCCTATGGCTATGTTGATTACAGTATGCCGGAGTTAGCTCCTGCCTTTTTTCATGGGGTCATCCCATTTCTGAGAATTACAGAGCCATATATGCCTGATCGCATAACGAGGTAGTTTGGACGTGAACAACAGATTCCCCGACCGGTTATACAACCCATCAAAGCTATCAGACCTCCCATCATCAAGAGTTATATAGTACAGTATGACCCTGCTTCAGACTGGAGTTGGGATGCAAGAAATGAGCACTCCATTAGGATCGAACAGATGGGCCCTCCTACATAGAATGGATATGAGTGCAGTGCCGACTACATGGAATGGTACATACCTCGTACACACCTATGTGTCAAGCCTCAGGATACAGGCATCGAAGATCATGTCCAGGTGAAAATATGTGTTATATGTTTGTTTATAATTTACATATACAATTAAAGCTTTACCTTAGTTAATTTTTCCGTATTTCTGTAGTGCATTGGACAAGCTTTGCACCGTCTCAATCCATTCCATGATGCGGAGGAAGAGCAATTCTACAACATACGCGAGGTTGTCCGACACTGCATTCAAGACTTTAAACCCTTTGCACACGGCAATGATGAGGAGGACAAGGAAGATGAAGATGCATAGGTTGCCTCGCTTAGTTTGGACGTCTTTGATTCTTTGATGTTTTCATTTGGTACTTTGTTGGTAATTGTGGATGCTTGTAAGTTTGTTGGTACTTTGTTGAGAGTTTGGATCGTACCTTTGTATGTTCTCTTGTTTGGTATTTTGGATTTGTTTGGTAATTTGTTAAGAGACCATGGCGTTACATTTGCCTACTATCAACAAGCATTACTTAAAGTCTCGCATTTTCAGTTTGATCATAAGCAATTAATCTTCTAAGAGAATAGTTAAAGTCTCGCCAACTTGAATATGCAGAACCTAAATAAAATAAGTTCTATGTTATAAGAAATATCAATTGTAAACACAATGCAATACAAAATATTTAAGTCGGCTTACAATAGCATTACAATCATGGATCATAATAGCATTTCAATGTGCGAGTACAATAGCATTTAAGTCGGCTTGCGACCTCGTCTCTTTCTTGTAGAAGAAGGTCCGAACGCCATCAACTGAGGAACGAATGCATCATACAGACAAGCAGCAGAGGCATCATGTGCATGCTCCAACATGACAAATACTGGAGACAATGGTGACGCCTCTGACAGGGCCATCTACAAAAGAATGGAGAACATACTCAGTTGCCTAGTTCATGGGTTCAAATAATAAATATAAATTAATTAAATGAGTAGTACCATACCGAAATGAAATGTCTCTCCTTGTCAACATGGCAGGTGCAGACCGTCTTAAGCTTAGCACCTCTGGGATGATGTGGATCCGCTTACAAAGGCAAGAAAGTAGCGTTTACACCACCCACCACGACAACTGCACAATTGAATGCAGAAGTGACCAGACAATCCATATCTGGAACCACCATCCAAGTCTTCTCTGGGGACATCCCAGAGTCAAACCATGTAAGCTGTTCTAGTACTCTTTCCAGCGTCGTCTCAAAGAGGCAATTCTGAACATACAATTCCCAAATTTCTTTTACCTTATCAATCATGGATCACCGGATGATCCTCCATTGTTCCTGTTCGAGGCCTAGTTGATCTGCAATGGCTCTGTATCCACATTTTCCATCACCAACAATATCAAAGTAACCGTTAAAGTGTTCATGCATACACGACGGAACTATACCCTTATACGGCTCAAAGTCTTTAATGAAGGACTGTGGAGGCAGATAATGTGGTGGAAACATTTGATACACTGGATTTTCGAGAGCTCTAACCTAAGATGGCCTCAAAGGAGTGGTAGGAGCTTTAGGGTTTGGTGAAGGTGTACTAGTGGGCTTTGGTGGTGATGACATCCAATTTGTTACACGTTTAGGACATGCATTTGTGTTTAATCTAGGTTGTTTTATGCATTTTGTGTTACATTTATAGCTAGTTGCATTGTTTTCTTTGTTATGGAGGTCTACACTAGGAAATGTGTGTTTTCAGGTACTTGGGTGGATTTTTGGGCCGTGCGTTTGACCGTGCGTTTTTCGCACAGTCAAGGCACGGGCCGTGCGTTTTATCCGAATGACTTTATTTTTAGAATGTGTATAAATACTTCGTTTTAGGTTTTTGGATGGATCTTTTGCCACTTTTTCTAACTCTCTAGACCTAGTTGTTTGCCTCCATTTGAAAGATTGCAACTTTGGAGATTGTTCTACTGGATTCGAGACTAAGTTCATCTTTCTCTTTAATCTTGTTTATGATTTCTATTGTTATTATGTTTTCTTTGGTTGATATTGCAATTATGTCTAGCTAATTTCCATATTTCTAGGGTTAGGGTGATCCCAACTATGCATAGGTAGACTTGTTTGATATTTGCCTGAATGGAAATCTGAAACTTTGTTGATTCATTCCTAGATGCTTAATGCCCATATTAGCTTATGCGAATTGGATCCTATTAGGGTTTGCAACCGAGAGGTAAAAACATTAATAGGTAGTCAGATAGGGTTTGAGACCGAGAGGTAATAACTTCTATTAGAATCCTAGGAATTGAACCTGAGATTTTATTATTGCGAGAGCGTCTTAATTTCTCCTATGGATTAATAACTATTATAGAAACCCTAAGATTAGGTTGGATTTAGCAAGTCACGAGAGTGGATGTTAATTCAGTTTGACCTTAGATTCTAAGTGCCCAGAGGGTCTAGATCTTGATTAGCAAGTCACGAGAGTGGATGTTAATTGAAACTAGGCACATTTACTATCATCCGAGAGGAATTAGTAATTACCTAAGATAGTTACCTTCAACAAAGACAGACTAAATTCATACATTTATCTAGTTAAGTCTACTGAAGCATAGTTGCGGGGATCCCTTGCCTTGGAAACTTTCCCTTCATTGATACTGATGTGGGGATTAGCCACGAGTGGCCCGATCTTGACGCCAAGAGAGACTCGTGGAGATGGAGGAGAAGAGATGAAACACAAATGAGTTAGAAATCTGAAAATAAGCAAGAAATAACAAAGATAGATAAGGGGGATATAGAAAGAACCGAATTGAACAATGGAGAGACCCTTGGAGCCCTAAGGTGGTTCCCAAGAACCAAACCAAATGACAAGACAACCCTTCCTTCTACAATCTCACACAACGATGGACGTATCCAACGAGCACAAGAAGAATTCTTGTGAAGCCTACGAGCACCAACCCTATGGAGGAGATTGACACAACGCAAGGGCAGCCAAGCAAGATCGAATCAACCAAGAGAAGCCTCTCCCATGAGAGCTCTCATTTTTCATGTGCAACAAGCAACAATCAATATCTGAAAAGTGTCCTAAAATGACAACATACATGGCCTTAAATACTACCTAGAGTCATGGCCCAAAACAAGCCCACAAAGGCCCAAATAAAAGTATCCTAAAGAAGTCTTAAAACACACTTAAAAACAAGGCAAGAAGGTAAGCTTCAGCTGGCCCCACATGCATGGTCATCTCAGCCAAGAACCCGGCCAAAACAGTGTTCTGGGGCACCGCACGGTTTGTGACAAACCATGCCACAAACCGTGCCTTCCTCCAGAGAGCCAGAAGTTGTGTTCTAGGGCACCGCACGGTTTTTGACAAACCGTGCCACAAACCGTGCCTCCCTCCAGAGAGCCAAATCTGGCTCGCCTTCATTCTCCCTCGCATGGCTTGGCTTGGAAGGTCACCAAGGTCCTTAGCCAATAGTTCAGTGAAGTCCTCGACTAGGGTGGGTTCCCTTGAGACGTGAAGGCTTGCCAAGTTCTCTAGCTCCTCTTGCATGCGCTTGGCTTGAGCTCTTGTGAGTGGGCCATCTCCTCTTGTGGGCGCCTTAGGTGAAGCCTTGGATGCTCCCGCATCATTCTCCCCTTCTTGGAAAGGATTCGACCTCGAATCCAGCTTGTATGCATTGTACTTTGCCTTTTGTAGTAGCTTGGTCCTTGTACGTTCATGCAATTCCCGAATGCACTCCACCAAGGAATGAACCAAATCAACCACATTAAGGACACCATGATCTCCGGGCTCAAAGGGCATTTCTCCGGATTTCAGCTTTGAGTAGATCACACACTTCACTTCTTGACCTGAAATCAAAGCACTAGAAACTCCATGCAACTTCACAACTTGGTCAATAAAAGGGTTAGTCACATAAGAGGCATTATGAAGTTTAGGGCATGCAATGAATTCAGCTTGCTTAGAGGGCTTAGTCATAACAACAATGGCAAAATAAGGCCCTCTAGCACGTCCACACAATTGTAAGAATGTAAGCACAAATCTTCCAATGACTACATGATATCCAAGCATGCATGCACACATTATTCCATTCTTCTTCCTAGCCCTATGTACATGCTTAGTGATGCAAGGATCAATATAACACACATGTATGGACATAATGATCATATTGTAAACAATATGCTTTCCACAAGACATGTATTGTGCTAAAGAACTTTGATGCATACATGAGTATCTAGTTTTAAATGCAATGACTGATTTCTTCATGTGTATTGTACTATATGGAATGATATGCTCATTTTCAAACTCAAGAGATGGAATTGAAAATGTGGAGATGAGTGGTACTTCCCTTGCATTAGTCTCCATTGGCACATCCTTCTCTTCTCGGTTGAAAACTGATTTCTTGGCTTCAACCTCTTCTTGGAGTAGGAAGGGCAAACTTGAAGGAACCATGTAGGTCAGGTCCGTCCACGGAGTAGCCAAGGATTTGAATGAGCTACGCACAATGATGGGCAAACGATTGCCTCTTATAGTAGGAAGAGATGGTGCTTCAATCTCCTCATCCTTTCTTCTTGAATTGAACTCCTCTTCCATTAGAGTGGAGGGTTGCTTTGATTCGTCCCTGAGCTCTTCATCACTCCCTTTGGGGCCAGTAGGAGTCACGGCTGGTGGCCTTAGGCTTGGCGTGGAGGGGCTTGGCTGAGCACTCCTCCTTGGCCCTCCTTGCTCCAAATGAGGACTTGAGAAAATTCCCTTGTCCTTTTCTTGTGGGGAGTCTTTGCCATATGGTTGATAGCCTTGGTTTTGGCTACCACTTCTCCAAGAGTTTGGCTGGCCACTTGAACCTCTTCCTCCTTGATTCCTAGCCTTAGTTTTTCTCTCAACTTTGGTGGCTAAGGGCAGCAATTGTGTGTGGTGTCGAGGCACAAAGCGAGCTCTCATCAAGGCCTTCATTTGATTCCAAGTTGTCACGGCTGCATCTAAGGTTCTTCTCCTTTCTTTCACAAGATTATCCCACCATATTAGTGCATAACCATTGAATTCAAGGGCGGCGAGTTGTACCTTTTTATGCTCGGGAAAGTTGTGACAACTCCATACTTGTTCAATCTTGGTCTCCCATTCCATGTAGACATACGGATCACATTTGCCTTCAAAAGATGGGATCTTCACCTTGATCTTGCAAATGCCATTTTCCTCTTGCTTTCGGCCTCTCCTTCCTTGGAAGCCTCGATGTGGCACTTGCTCCCATTCTTCATCTTCTAGCTCCTCTTCCTCTTCATAGACACGCCTTGGTTCCTCATGGTAGGCACGTCTTGGAATTCCCTGAAATTCATTAAAACGGTTAGGAGCATTAGGCTTATCTCGGCGCCGGGGGAAGTTGGTGGCTATGGGCACTCGGCGCATCTCTTAGGGCATGACGTTGGAGGGGCCTCCCTCCTCAGTTTGGGTGCCAAGAGGTGCGGCCACATGCTCGGGTGGGGTGCCAAGAGGCGCGGCTGCGGGCTTGGGCACTCTTGTCTCCAAGGCAACCATTCGGTTGGTCAAGCGAGCAATGTTATCCGACATGGCCTTAAGCATGTTGAACACCTCGGGTGACACAGGCTCAAACCCTTCTTCTTGAGATGGACTTTCTATATGAGACATGATCAACAAACTTCAAGAAACAAGTTAGAGTTAGTGAAATCAAAACATCCTCACAAGTGTTTACTCTCGTGTGTTTGATCGCTCACTCTCTTGTTGATGTCGATACAAGCTTTAGGACAATGAATCTGCCTTGAGTGGATCAAAAACTCCACGTGGGAATGGTGCACTTAGACAACACGAACCAATGAGAATTAGCTCTTGGACAACATTAACCCGCTAGTGGGTTGCTTCGGTGGTGCAATGTAGCTTTGGTTGAGCTAAGATATGTGTTTGAAAGCTTGGAAATGAACTCAAAGAAGACACACAATAGAGGCTCAAACATGGCTGAACACAAAGGGGGATTAAACAACAATCCAAAACACAACAAGAAGCACACGACTGAGATCAAACAATCAAGAAAGGTCTTCACAATGACAAGTGTTTAGGAGACTCAACAAAGCAATGTTATAACTAGCTTGTATTACCAATACTCATGAACTTGTGAACAATTGCCAATGATATGAAATGGGCTTAGGCTAGGTGAGTATGATATCAAGCTTGGGTTAGGGCTTGTGGAGATCAACAAACACTTGAAGATATCAATGGAAGAGCAACAACACACTTCACATACACAAATGGCTGCATGCATGCACTTCGCATTTCTTTCTCTTTTTTTTTGACTTTTTTTTTTTTTTTTGTAAAATCACGTGCAGCAGCAATGGGGAGCAATATAGGGCTGCTCTTTTTTTTTTGACTTTTGAAGTAAACAAAAGGTGATTTGACTAAGTAGAAACTAGGATAGTACAAAAGTGGGTAGGTGACTTTTGTGGACAACTTTTGGGGAGTGGGTAGCTGATTTTGTGCAGCTTTGTAGGCTGTTTTTGGGGGCTGAATGCAGCTGCTTTTCGTGCAGCTTAGGGGGCTGTTGTAGCTGGGTTTTGGAGGTGTGTTTGCAGCTGGGTTTTGAGGGGTTTTGGTATGGGTTTGCAACTGGGTTTTGGGGGGTTTGTAGGGCATTTTGTGGAGTGGTGGCTGGGGTAGTGGTGGCTGAGAGGGTGGTGGTAACAAGCACAAGCAAAGTCCACAAATACACAAGCATAAGCAAGATAAACTAGAAACAACAAAGCAAGAAAACACAAGAAGAAACAAGAAGAAATGGAAAGAAGACTCAAAGGAGCTAACCAAGAGGTGGCTCGTCTGAGTGCTTGGCTGAGGTGGTGGTTGGCGTCTAACCAGAGCTCTGATACCAATTTGATGCGGGGATTAGCCGTGAGTGGCCCGATCTTGACGCCAAGAGAGACTCGTGGAGATGGAGGAGAAGAGATGAAACACAAATGAGTTAGAAATCTGAAAATAAGCAAGAAATAACAAAGATAGATAAAGGGGATATAGAAAGAACCGAATTGAACAATGGAGATACCCTTGGAGCCCTAAGGTGTCTCCCAAGAACCAAACCAAATGACAAGACAACCCTTCCTTCTACAATCTCACACAACGATGGACGTATCCAAAGAGCACGAGAAGGATTCTTGTGAAGCCTACGAGCACCAACCCTATAGAGGAGATTGACACAACGCAAGGGCAGCCAAGCAAGATCGAACCAACCAAGAGAAGCCTCTCCCATGAGAGCTCTCGTTTTTCATGTGTAACAAGCAACAATCAATATCTGAAAAGTGTCCTAAAATGACAACATACATGGCCTTAAATACTACTGATAAGCACTACTTTGTAGGGCTTAAGTAAGAGTCATTAGAGGTTTTATTGGTGCCATTCGGGTAGATTTAGACACATTCATGTGTATGGCGTTTGGAGGCGATGTTGGTGTATTTGGAGGTGTTTGAGCTATTTTGGAGATCATATGAGACACTGAAGAGGAAGCCACCAGTAGTAGACGCCAAGGAGTTATGAAGTATTGGCGAGGAGGTGCTGAAGACACGCTTTCGGGAGCTGATGAGACAAAGGGGAAGAAACGAGTTCACGGCGACCGCCGTGCAACTTACGGCGACCGCCGCCAATTCCCATCCAACAACATTGGCTATGATGTAATTACGGCGCCCGCCGTGGAAAGACGGCGACCGCCGCAATTACGGCGCCCGCCGTGAAGGTTGCAGCGGCCGCCGCCCGTGTCAGAAGACCGCCGAGCCGAATTTTCCTTATATGTTTTATTTTTTGGATTATTTTATTACTTTTTATTATTTCGTTTTAGGTTAACTTAGCTTTATTTCCTTTAGTATTTAAGGGTTGAGAAAAAGGCTTGTTTGCCAATCTTGGATTCTCTCTCGAACCCTAATTAGTTTTTACGTATTTGCTATGAAGAACTAAGCCTCCTTGGCTTAATCAGACGCTGAAGCTTTCGTTTTGATTCAGTTGTGAGACTCTCGTTCTTAATCTATTGCATGGTTTTTATCTCTTCTCTTGCTTAAGTTGCTTATGATTGATATTGATAATCTCTAGTCTGATCAACTAGGGTTTGTTTCTATTGATTGATTGCTAGATCTAGATTGTTACTGGTTGAGCATATCCATTTCAGAGTAGCAACTGCATCGTACTAGTAACTGGTTGTGCTAGTCTTATACAGAAGAGAACTGATTTACATTCTAGGATAAAAGCTGGTTGTTTTATGCTAGAATTGTATCCAACTATATTCCTATCTGTAAAGCTGCTGTTAAACTGAATCTTGATAGTTTCAGGGTTGTTTGATTAGTTAGTGCTAATAGTATCTGGTTGTGCTATTAGTTATATCTGAAAAGGAATTGGAATTTCCATTGCATGAGATTTTGAATGATTATCTATGATCAACTTGTCATACGAATATTGGATGTTGTTTGACTAAGTGCTTTTCCCCATCACTGATTTCATCATATTTTACTTTGTTTACTTTTGCATGCTTAGATTACTTAAACAAACAAACCCCCCCTTTTGGTTACTTCTGATTAACATACAAATTGCATATTTAGATAGACATCTGTCTCCCTGTGGGTTCGACCTTTACTTACCTAGGACTACGGTTTAGGGTTTGTTTGGATATTTTGCATAGCAATTTTTACACGACGAAAACCTGTTATCAACTACCTAGAGTCATGGCCCAAAACAAGCCCACAAAGGCCCAAATAAAAGTATCCTAAAGAAGTCTTAAAACACACTTAAAAACAAGGCAAGAAGGTAAGCTTCAGCTGGCCCCACGTGCATGGTCATCTCAGCCAAGAACCCGACCAAAACAGTGTTCTGGGGCACCACACGGTTTGTGACAAACCATGCCACAAACCGTGCCTTCCTCCAGAGAGCGAGAAGTTGTGTTCTGGGGCACCGCACGGTTTGTGACAAATCGTGCCATAAACCGTGCCTCCCTCCATAGAGTCAAATATGGCTCGCCTTCATTCTCCCTCGCATGGCTTGGCTTGGAAGGTCACCAAGGTCCTTAGCATTTGGTTCAGTGAAGTCCTCGACTAGGGTGGGTTCCCTTGAGACGTGAAGGCTTGCCAAGTTCTCTAGCTCCTCTTGCATACGCTTGGCTTGAGCTCTTGTGAGTGGGCCATCTCCTCTTGTGGGCGCCTTAGGTGAAGCCTTGGATGCTCCCGCATCAATTACAATCATCACTTGCATTTGTTTCTCAATTTTTAGTTATTAGTTCAACAAAAATTCTCATCTTTTGGCTTAGCTTACTGGTTTAAGATACAATCGATACTACTTAGTCCTTGTTGGGAACAACACTTGAAAATCTACAACTGAACCCATACGCTTGTGAGTAGGTTTTTGTCCTATCAAGTTTTTGGCGCCGTTGCCGGGGACTATTGCTAGTATCAGTTGTTTCCTACAACTGGTTCGACTAAGTCTTTGTTTTATTTTTGATCTTGTTTTTTTCTTGCCTTGCTTTCAGACTTGTTTTCTACATATGTGAAGAGCCCTGAGCGCTGGTAATCTCAACGACTACGATCCCGAACCTAAGCGTACTTTTCACACAAGAAGAAGACAACAACGCGAAGCCAGAGAACAAGCCATAAGTGACAACGGAGTGGAACAAGATCCTGCTCTGGAAGTTCAAGATCCATGTATGACGCTTGGTGATTATGTGATGCCAAATCACCTTGGTCCTATTTTTGGTGTGTTCTGACCTCCTGTGCAAGCTCGTAACTTCGAGCTGAAAGCTTCCCTGCTCAACATGGTTCAGCAGAATCAGTTTGGAGGTCTACCTTTTGAGAACCCACACCAACATTTGGCTACCTTTATTGAGCTGATGGATACAGTGAAGATCCATGAAGTGTCCCAAGATGCATTTTTCCTGCGAGCCTTCTCATTTTCTCTGCGAGACAAGGCCAAAGATTGGTTCAAGGCCCTACCTTTTGGCTCGATAACAACTTGGGATGAGTTAACAAAGGCATTCCTCAACAAATACTATCCACCAAATAAGACTGTTGAGATGAGGAATCAGATTCTTTCTTTCAAGATGAAAGATGAAGAGTCTCTTTATGAAGGGTGGGAAAGATTCAAGGAATTGCTAAACTTGTGCCCCCATCATGGGCAACAAAAGTGGACCCTGCTGCATGTCTTTTACAATGCTATCGACATTTTTACCAGGCTAATCATTGATGCTTCAGCGGGTGGAAGAATCATGAGTATGAAGGTTGATGATGCTTGAGACTTGATTGAGGATACTACTCAACACTCTCACTATTATAGTGATCCACGATCTACTTCAAGTTCCAAGAAGCCTGCAAGGATGTATGAGGTCAATTCTGAGACACACCAACAGGCTCAGATAGATGCTATGGCACAAGAGATCAAGAGGCTGAATCTGTTTGTGCAAAAGTCTCAAGTGCAGGGTGCAGTGTAATCTACACAAACTGTTTCTGGTGTAGCCTGTCAGTTTTGTGGAGAGGGTGACCATACTATATCATATTGTCACCTATTTGCTTCTCAGAGTGAGTCCCAGGGAGAGGCGAACTACATGAACAACTTCAACAAGGGCCCTAGGAATGATCCATATTCCAACACTTACAACCCTGGTTAGAGGAATCATCCAAATTTCTCCTATGGGAACAACCAGGTTGCACAGAGACCACCCCCTGGATTTCAACAAAGAGCCTTTCCACCACATAACCAGGCTCCTGCTCAACCAGCTGTGTGATACCCCATAATTCTGTAAGGTTATTTTGTGAATTTTTAGAATTTTCCCGAGTACCCATTATGTACGTCGTATTTAATTCAGAGAGTTTAAGACGTTCGGTAATGCTCTCTGTATCTGTAATATTTTTCTCAGTGAAATAAAATACAGACGACGTGCTTTGGATTTTAATACTCGTTCGCGTACGATAATTTTATCCCGGGTTAATATCGTTTTCGTCTAAGAGCTGAGGAGGCGGCAAAGCCAAGGGCGGCGCCCGCCGTATAGTGGCGGCGCCCGCCGTCGCAAGGCTCGAGGAGCAGGCTGGGTCTTCTCCTAGCTGGGGACGCCAGGCCTATGGCGGCGTCCGCCGCATTTATGACGGCGCCCGCCGTCGTTGTTGTCCGGAGGTCCTTGCCCGAAGGTCGCCGGCGTGGCTCTGGCAGCGCCGGAGTAGCTCTTCGTAGGGCCATGATTGTGTTTCCTGGCATTTGGCTATAAAAGGAGGTGTCTGGGAGGGGTTTTGAGCTCAATCCACAGCCCAAGCTCTCCAAAATTCTTGCCTCACCGGAGTTGTGCCTCGCCGGATTTCTGAAGCTTTCGCCGGAGGTCGTTTGGTGGTGTTTCCAGAGTGCCTTTGTGAAGCTTTTGGTAGCCTTGGAGGTTAGAAACCAAAGCAAGTCGAAGGAGGCCGAGTCGCTCGTGTTTTGGGTGAGTTTTCTCACCGCTTCTGTCGTCTGAGTTCTTCACGGCGCCCGCCGTGATGAACTACGGCGACCGCCGCCAAGAACGACGACCGCCGCTAGAGCCCAGAATGCCTCTTTGGCTTTTGGATTTGGTGGTCGTCGTCGAGGCATTGTTTCCTTCGGTTTCTTTCGTCTTTCCTTAGATTTATACTAGTTTATGTCGAATCTAACTTAGGGTTTCTTTATGGGTCGGCTCGAAGGTTGTTGTGCTGTCGGAGCTATACCCGTGTCGAGCCCAGAATTTCGTCATCGTTAGGCTTGTTCCAACTCTGCGGATTAAGGCAAGTGGCGGTTCGCTCTTGCTTAATCATTCCATGTTTCATTAATTATCAATTATTTAATTGTTAATTAAATTGGAGTGAACTGTTGTTTTGTTTGGGATCTAATTTCATAAATAAACGTGATTAAAGTAATGTTATGATAGGTTGTATATCTGTTAGAACAATGCTATTATATGTGATAATTACCGTGATGGTATTGTTGTGAATTTAATCTTAATGCTAGAATAGCATGTGGGTTAATAGGAAAACTAATCCAAGTAAGGATTAGCCGTTTCTATTATCTCTATGTTTAAGTTGATTGCATGGATGGCTTTAATGTGAATATTTGCTGTGTTAGACTGTTTAGTTAACACGAGTGTTCATAGGAATGCTAATCCAAGTAAGGATTAGTCGTTTCTTTATAACTTAATGTTCGTAGGAACGCTAATCCAAGTAAGGATTTGTCGTTTCTTTAAATCGTAATACTCCTCGGGTTAATTTCCAGATAATAATTTAAAGGTCATGACCTATGCTTCTTATCCACCGTTAAGGATCTGAAGTGTTTTAAGCGCCTTGCAAGCGCCATTGGATGAGCATAATTGCAGTCCTGTGTATTAAGCACTTAGCTAGTGCAATTAGGGTGGACGTACTGTCACCCTGTAAATTAAAGTGTAAGCACTGTGGCAGTGCAATCTGGGTGAACGTAAGATCACCCTGTGTAATAATAACTCCGTTGTTCTCGGAATAATGTTAAGTCTCGTGTGTGTGTCTGTGTGTTATGTTAATTTGGGGCGACATGATTGTCACCCTGAGATTTAAGCTTTGTGCCGCTCTTAATAACATTAACGTGTTTCAGTAAAGTGTGTTGGGTAATTAAATAAGATATGTGCCCGAGTGCACATGATTAATAAACCTTCGGCGAGTAGTGCAGCTAAGTTATAGTGCAGCTAGGAAAACTCGTCTCGACTTTGATCATAGTACGTTCTCTTTTCAATCTGGATTCGCTGTATGCGATGAGGTTGGTTGTGAACTGAAGCATCTCAGTCAACTTTTAAATCATTTGTGTGTGTAACTTTAATGTTCCCTAGCAGTTGTCATAATTTCCTTTAAGACTCAAATTCCTTTGGAGTCTTCTCTTCAGTGCATATCTTAATTGTTAAATCATTCCGTGAAAGTGCCGGGTTATATATCGTTCCTTCGGTTTTTATTCAAGGGACAATGATAGTAAACGGTCACGATCACTCGAACCACTCTGCTTTGTACCCTTGCTAGTCTATTCAGTAGACTAACCCACGAACTTTGTTCTCTGCATGTGGGTTGGTGTCATCTGTTCGATTCGGCACATCAGGAGTTGATTCCCGGAGTTTAAGTAACCTATTGAAGGATAAGAAGCTTGCAGACGAAGATTTAAAGTCAGTATTTAAGTTGTTAAGTGTTTTAAGTTTGTTAAGTGTTACCTTGATGTATCTTCATAATTTAAGCCATGTTATAAGTTGGCTATTTAAAGTCTTTCGTTGTTTAATCTTTCAATTAATATGTAATTGTGTATGTATTTAAGCATGTCTGTTCTGGAAAAGCCTGGGGTGACTTTGGACGGTAAAGTCTCACTGGCATGTAATATCTCCGGTGTAAATTGGGGGTGTTACAAGCTGAAGATCCCAACATGGCCCTCATATTAAAGGAGTTGCAGAAAGTGTATACGACATTGAAACATCATGAAAGCTTGCATGCTCAATATGCTTTAAATGCTCCTAGACTGCAAGGTCAACTTCCAGGCCAGACTGAAGCTAATCCCAAAGGGCAAATCAATGTTGTGTCCTTAAGGAATGGAAAACAACTTGAGGATCCTGAGGCTATGGATGCCAAGAAGAAGGACAAGGTTGTTGCAGAGCCTGAAGAAGTTGTGATCCAAGAGAAGGAACCAGAAAAGAAGCCTAGATATGTGCCACCACCAGCTTACAAGCCTTCTCTCCCTTTCCCACAAAGGAGAGCTCAGGCTCAATTAGATCAGCAATATGGAAAATTTGTGGAGGTGTTGAAAAAGCTCTACATCAACATTCCCTTCACCGACGCTCTAAAGCAGATGCCAGCATATGTGAAGTTCTTGAAAGAGATCTTGTCCAACAAGAGAAAGTTGGATGACTACCAATCTGTCTCCCTGAGCCAGGAGTGCAACGCTCTAATTCAGAATAGATTGCCTCCTAAGCTTGAAGACCCTGGAAGCTTTCATGTCCCTATGGTGATTGGTAATAGCACCTATAATGCTTTGTGTGATTTGGGAGCCAGTGTGAGTTTGATTCCGCTATCCATATGCAAGAAGCTGGATTTGGGAGAGCCAAGACCAGTGAGGATGATTCTTTTCATGGCAGGCAGATCCACTGCACGCCCAATAGGTATTTTAGAGGACATTCCCATCCAGATAGGTAAGTTCTACATTCCTGTGGATTTTATTGTCCTTGATATTGAGGCTGATTTTCATGTTCCTATTATATTGGGAAGACCCTTCCTAGCTATTGCAGGTACACTTATTGATGTTAAGCAGGGTGTTCTTTCCTTTACTATTGGGGATGAGAAAATTGAATTTAATTTTTCCAAAGCTATTAAACAGCCTGCTTTTGAGGATGATGGTTGCAGGGTAGATTTAATTGACCAGTAAGCTCAAGGATCTATGATGTTAATTAGTTCTAAAGATCCTTTGGAGCTTTGCTTGACTGAGAGTGTGACCCAGGTTGGCAATCTTGAGCTACTTGCTGACATGGTTCTTGATTTGGAGTCCACTGGAGAGTCCCCTGGGGCCGTTGCTGAGGTCCTGAAAAGAGATGACCCATACTCTACACAAGAGTCTAAAGATGCACCTAAGGTGGAGTTGAAGCCATTACCACCCACTTTGAGGTATGAGTTCCTAGGACCCAATTCTACATATCTTGTGATTATCAATGCTAGTCTAAGTGAGAAATTGTTGCATGAACTTAGATTGCATAGAAAAGCATTAGGATATTGTATTGATGACTTGAAAGGAATTAGTCCCTCAATGTGCATGCATAGGATTTTGATGGAAGATGATCATAAACCCTCTATTGAGCATCAAAGAAGACTTAACCCAAACATGAAAGAAGTTGTGAAAAAAGAAGTGCTGAAATTGTTAGATGCAAGCATTATTTATCCTATTTCTGATAGTGAGTGGGTTAGTCCAGTGTATGTTGTGCCTAAGAAAGGGGGTATGACTATTGTGAAGAATGAAAAGAATGAATTAATTCCTACTAGGACAGTCACGGGTTGGAGAATGTGCATTGATTATAGGAGATTGAACAAGGCAACCCGGAAATACCATTTTCCCCTTCCCTTCATTGACCAGATGTTAGAGAGGTTAGCAAAGCATTCACACTTATGTTATTTAGATGGTTATAGTGGATTTTTCCAGATCCCTATTCACCCTGATGACCAGGAGAAGACCACATTCACTTGCCCTTATGGGACATTTACATATAGGAGAATGCCCTTTAGTTTGTGTAATGCTCCTGCTACCTTTTAGAGATGTATGATGACTATTTTTTTTTGACTTTATTGAGGACATTATGGATGTATTCATGGATGACTTTTCTGTATATGGTGCTTCTTTTGATGCTTGCTTGTCTAACTTGTCACGAGTTTTACAGCGGTGTGAAGAGGTTAACCTTGTATTGAATTGGGAGAAATGCCATTTTATGGTAAGGGAAGGTATTGTCTTGGGTCATTTGGTTTCTAATCGTGGTATTGAGGTTGACAGGGCAAAGATTGAACTCATTGAGAAGATGCCACCTCCTACTTCGGTAAGGGGATAAGGAGTTTTCTTGGTCATGCAGGTTTTTATAGGAGGTTTATTCAGGAATTCTCTAAAATTGCCAAACCCCTTACTAATCTGCTCTTGAAGGATGTTTCCTTTGATTTTTCAAAGGAATGTCTTGATTCTTTTTGCAGGTTGAAGGAGGCATTTATTTCAGCTCCAATTATGCAGTCTCCTGATTGGGATCTCCCCTTTGAGATCATGTGTGATGCTAGTGACTATGCTGTTGGAGCTGTTTTGGGGAAAAGGAAGAACAAGAAGCTTTATGCCATTTACTATGCTAGCAGGACTCTTGATGGAACTCAAATGAATTACGCTACTACTGAGAAAGAGTTGCTAGCTATTGTGTTTGCTTTTGAGAAGTTCCGGTCCTATTTGGTTGGTGCCAAGGTGATTGTCTACACTGATCATGCTGCTATTAGATATCGCTTGAGCAAGAAGGAGGCCAAGCCCAAACTGATTTGTTGGATCCTTCTTCTTCAAGAGTTTGATTTAGAGATTAGAGACAAGAAGGGCACATAAAATTTGGTTATTGACCATCTTTCCAGGTTGACTCCAGAGCAGCTAGAGAGTACTCAGGATGAGCCCCCTATTGATGATTCTTTTCCTGATGACCATCTTTTCAGGCTTACTGAGCATATTCCGACTCTTGCAAATTCCAGGGTGCCCTGGTATGCTAATTTTGTCAATTATTTGGTTTGCAATGAGTTACCACCTGGGCTATCCTACCAGCAGAAGAAGAAGTTTATGTCTGATGTTAGACACTATTACTAGGATGAGCCTTTGCTTTTCAAGCGGTGTGCTAATGGGATTATCAGGCAATGCATCCCTGAGGAGGAGGTAGAGAGTGTTATCACTCATTGTCATTCTTTACCTTGTGGAGGCCATGCTACTTCCTCCAAGACCACTTCCAAGATCCTCCAATCCGCTTTCTATTGGCCCTCTATGTTCAAGGATGTGCACCGATTCATTGCCTCTTGTGATGCTTGCCAGCGAACAAGAAATATTTCCAGGAGGAATGAGATGCCTCTCAACAACATCCAGGAGGTTGAGATTTTTGATGTGTGGGGAGTTGATTTCATGGGACCTTTTCCACCGTCCCGCAGCAACAAGTACATTCTTGTGGTGGTTGATTACTTGTCCAAGTGGGTTGAAGCCATTGCCTCTCCAACCAACGACTCTAGAGTGGTGTCCAAGTTCTTCAACAAGGTGATTTTTCCTAGATTTGGGACACCACAAGTTGTGATTAGTGATGGGGGATCACATTTTATTGAGAAGAAGTTTGAGACTTTACTGAAGAAGTATGAGGTAACTCACAAAATTGCCACCCTATATCATCCTCAAACAAGTGGTCAAGTTGAGGTTTCCAACAGGCAGACAAAGAGCATTTTGGAGAAGACAGTATCCCGGTCCCGAAAAGATTGATCTTTGAAGCTTGATGATGCTCTTTGGGCTTACATGACCGCTTTTAAGACCCCTATTGACACTACACCATACAGGCTCATTTATGGAAAATCTTGTCATCTCCCTGTGGAGTTGGAGCATAAAGCATATTGGACAATTAAGTTGTTCAATTATGATATGAAAGAAGTAGGTGAGAGGAGGAGACTACAATTGCAAGAGCTGGAGGAGCTGAGATTAGATGCTTATGAGAATGCCAGGATTTACAAGGAGAGAACCAAGAGATGGCATGACAAACACATTGTGCCTAAGAATTTTCAAGAAGGTGATCTTGTCTTGCTTTTCAATTCTAGGCTCAAGCTCTTCCCTGGAAAACTGAGATCAAAGTGGAGCGGACCTTTCCAAGTGCGTAAGGTATATCCCCATGGCGCAGTTGATGTCTGGAGTGAAGAAAAATGGGAATTTAAAGTGAATGGTCAGCGCTTGAAGAAATACATAGCTGGAGATCCGATTGAGGAGATCGTTTCCATAGATCTTCTTGATCCGAGTACGTGATATTGATGGAAGGTCTAACTCACGACCTTAAACAAGCGCTTCTTGGGAGACAACCCAAGGTATATGTTTCTCACTCTCTTTAAAAAAAACAAAAAAAAACGTTGTTCGGGAGCACCGTACGGCCGTGCGCTCTTGTTCTCGAATTTCGTCGCTCACTTTGAGAGCGACGCACGGCCTGTGCACTCAAGTGCATGGCCGTGCGGTTTTTTGTTGAAAAAAATAAATATTTTTGCACAATTCGAGAGCACCGCACGACCTGTGCACTTTAGTGCACGACCGTGCGTTTTTACTAGCGGTTCAAATTTTTATTTAATCGTCCAATTCGAGAGAACCGCATGGCCTGTGCGTTATAACGCACGGCCGTGCGTTGTTGCAGCTGTTCGCAATTTTTATTTCTTTTTCCCACTTCGAGAGCACTGCACGGCCGATGCGTTATTTTCGCACGGCCGTGCGTTTTCTGTTCGAAAAAAAATCCCACTATTTTATTTTTATTTCTTCTTTTCCCCTCACCCTAATCCCCTACCAGCTGCCCCCTCCCACCATATTCACTCTTCTCTCTTTCACGCTCATCTCCCTCACACTCTATCTCTCTCTCACACCCATGGACCACCACTGAACCCACCCGACCGCGACCTGCTCTCCCTGAACCCACCAGACCCGTGCCGGCCCACACCGAGCCAGATCCGGCCCTACACCGAGCCACTTCTCTCCCTCTCCCTCCCCTTGTTTTAAGGTAAAAAACCCCTTTTTCCTTGTTCTACTTGTTAGATCTAGGATTATTTGCATTAATTTTTTTTAGTTTTTTCTATTTATTTGCTTGTTAGTTTAGCTTTATTGATTATTAGTTAATTTTAGTTTGTTGATTTTTTTTTTGGTTTGCTAGTTTGAATGATTTAGGAGTTTTACTATTCGGTTTGATCTTTGGGGTTTGTTAGATAGCTTGACTTGGGGGTTTTATCTAATTGCATGTGGGTAATTTTATTTTGCGCGGGAAAATTGATCGCCTCTACTTGCTTACTATTTTGTCATTTTCTTGTATCCTTGACGTCATCAATTACCTAATTTGTTAGTTACAGTAGGCCCTTGACGGGAGTTGTGAGCTTAATTACTACTCTATTTAGGCCCTTGGCGGGATAGAACTTCATGTCTTAGGCCCTTGGCGGGATAGACTATTACTTGGGTCCTAATCATTTGTTGCTGGAATTTGTCTTGGGTGTGTCGTTGTCCTTGTGTTTGACTTTTTTCTAGGTCCCCATTTGCTCACCTAGGCATTATGGCTTCGCGTCCACCGCGTCGTGCCCAACCGCAGCAGGGTGTTGATCGTATCCGCTTACTAGAGGAGCACAAGGTTGTTTACAAGGAGCTTAAGAAGCGGACATGGCAAAGTACTAGGTGGCTAAATCTTTTCCGCCTTGAGCGCTTGGGTCTTAATGATGAGCTGATCCGTCTAGCATCTACAATTTCTACTCGTGCCCTCCTTGATGCTCACTGGCTTGCATACCAGGTTCTCACTCTGGAATTTCTGAGTTCCCTCACTTCTAATGTGGACCGCAAGACTGGCGAAGGTTCCTTGACTTTTCGCTTAGGAAATGAATGGAGGGAGTTCAACTTGGTTGCGCTGAACGAAATATATGGGTTCTCCCCTTCTGGACGCTGCATAAATCTAGACAAGAAAGAACAACATAGTTTCTGGCGCACGATCACTAGGCAAGAAAAATATGAAAGTCAGCGTTCTAAGGGGTCAACCATTGTTCACCCTTGCCTCAGAATCCTCTACATGTTCTTCTCTCATACTGTATTTGCCCATGATAATGCTGGTGGAGGCGTTAGAAACGGGGAACTTCTACTCCTTTGGGCTATGCTTCGGGGCGTCGAAGTAAATATTGGATATCAGCTAACCCAAAAGTTTCTCTCCTTTCAGGGCACGAATAGAGGTGTTATTTGCATTGGGGGAATGATCACGCCCATCGCGTCACACTTTCGCATAAATCTGAATCATTACACTGAGACCCCCAACAACCTCTGGTTGGACTGTGATTACTTGCGTACTTACAAGTGGTTAGTGAGCGAAAGACCTGGCAATCACTTTCTGGCATTCATGCAGTTGGGTAAAAAGAGACGCCTCCCCGATCCGGACCACACCCCCACCACCGATGAACACAACTTGTATTCTAGTTGGGTTAACAGTGACACATCTGACGAGGAGGACGAGTCTGATGACGACGATATGCCTGATGCTACCTTGCTACCCGCTCCTACATCCCCCCTTCATGACGATGCGGGTCCCTTGCGTCATTATGAGCAGGGTGGCCCCTCTTCATCCTCCAACTATACCATGCCCGACTATACATCTGAATTTGCCTATCTGCACGTGCATGTGGACTCCCTGGACACGAGGATGACGAGCCTACAACTGTCGGTTGACCACATTCAAGAGCAGGTTGGCAGCCAACAGCGGATGACTGAGCTGATGTACCACCACATGTTCGAGTACCCTTTCGACCCGAGCGCCCAGTACCCACTACCACCTCCTCAGTAGACTTTCTTGGTGAGTTTCTTCTTCCTCTCGTTACTTTCTCTACATTGGGGACAATGTAGATTTTAGCTTGGGGGGTTGACTCACTAGTAGATTTTCATGTTTGCTTTCGCATTTGCATTTAGTGTTAGTTCTCCATGTCTTTTGTTATGTTTGCATGCATTGCATTGTTGGATGTTGGATATGACTCCCTTTGCTTCTTTCCCTCTGTTTGTTTTCTTTGCAACGCATGCTTTATGAGTCCCCTTAATATGTTTTGGTTGTTAATACTACAATTTCATTATGTGCATGATTATGAACGCTTGAATGTTCGACATTTGGCTGGAGCATGTGACCTTTGATTGAGATGTGTTAGGACCAATACTCTAGACAAGCATCCTAGTGAGCTTTTGAGCCTTTTATGGACTATAATTTCATGAGTCCTCTTATTTCTCTTGTGTGTGAATCTCTACTTGCTTGCTAACTCTAGAACTTGCATTAAAATCTTTTTCGAGGTTACGCTTATGATTTATGTACATGACATTAATATGATTGAGGCGTTATTTCATATTAGCCCTTCATCCTTGACTATCCTATATATGTTTTCCTCTGCTTGAAGCCCATTTGTGCCTTAATTGCCATTTCTTTGGAAGCTCCACAAAAGCATACCGAGCCTAATTGTTTAGCCTACCCATCCGGGGATTAGGATAGTTGATTTGTTTTGGTAGAGTGGAATTGAGCCAAGCTTGGGGGAGGTTGCATATGTTAGTGGTTGGATGTGATGCTTATATTTTGTCTCCTTTCTTTTCCTCCGTCTTTATCTTGCAAAAAAAAAAGAAAGAAAAGAAAATAAAGAGGAGCAAGGAGACAATCTAATATAGCAAAGTTTTGTTGTATGGGTTTGAAGAACAAAATTGGAAGTGAAGGATTGTTCTAAGCTTGGTGTCGTCTTGGAAATTATTTTCCTTGGATTTAGCACCACATGGCCTAAATATATCCTACCTTGATTCTATACCTTGGCCCCATTACAACCCTGAAAAGACCTCATGATTTTTGTTGTGTGCATGATCCCTAGTAGTGGAGATTAAGAACACTGATGCAAGCCTATGGTAATTTAGCATTCAAAATGGAGAATTGAGTGAAACACAAACCTAGACACATGAGTGGAGTGACTTATTTCTTTATCCTGGTGAGGTTTGGAGTTGAGGAACTATCTACGTTTTTTGTCATTGGTTGCAAAGCATGTTATGATAGCATTTGTCTTATGTTTGAACTCTCATGATCATTGCTCATTTGTCTCTTGGATAGAAACAACCTTAACATATTTTGTGGATTCATTGATTATGTACTTGCTTGAGGACAAGCAAGGGTTAAGCTTGGGGGAATTTGATGACATCCAATTTGTTACACGTTTAGGACATGCATTTGTGTTTAATCTAGGTTGTTTTATGCATTTTGTGTTGCATTGATAGGTAGTTGCATTGTTTTCTTTGTTATGGAGGTCTACACTAGGAAATGTGTGTTTTCAAGTACTTGGGTGGATTTTTGGAGCTGTCTAAGGATGCTGCTGGAACTTCGGAAGTCATTTGGAGGCTAACGGGACGGACCATGAAGAATTTGAGCCGGAGGCGAACTAAAACAAGAGGCCGTGCGTTCCACCGCACGGCCGTGCAAGCGGTGATTTCTCGCTATTAGCTGTGCGCTTTGCCTGTGCGTTTTTACTTTGCCTGTACGTTTATGGAACATGCCGTGCGTTTTCATACCTGTAGGATTTTGGACCGTGCGTTTGACCGTGCATTTTTCAGGTACTTGGGTGGATTTTTGGAGCTGTCTAAGGATGCTTCTGGAACTTCGGAAGTCATTTGGAGGCTAACGGGACGGACCATGAAGAATTTGAGCCGGAGGCGAACTAAAACAAGAGGCCGTGCGTTCCACCGCACGGCCGTGCAAGCGGTGATTTCTCGCTATTAGCTGTGCGCTTTGCCTGTGCGTTTTTACTTTGCCTGTACGTTTATGGAACATGCCGTGCATTTTCATACCTGTAGGATTTTGGACCGTGCGTTTTTCGCACAATCAAGTCACGGGCCGTGTGTTTTATCCGAATGACTTTATTTTTAGAATGTTTATAAATACTTCGTTTTAGGTTTTTGGATGGATCTTTTGCCACTTTTTCTAACTCTGTAGATCTAGTTGTTTGCCTCCATTTGAAAGATTGCAACTTTGAAGATTGTTCTACTGGATTCGAGACTAAGTTCATCTTTCTCTTTAATCTTGTTTATGATTTCTATTGTTATTATGTTTTCTTTGCTTGATATTGCAATTATGTCTAGCTAATTTCCATTATTCTAGGATTGGGGTGATCCCAACTATGCGTAGGTAGACTTGTGTGATATTTGCCTGAATGGAAATCTGAAACTTTGTTGATTCATTCCTAGATGCTTAATGCCCATATTAGCTTATGCGAATTGGATCCTATTAGGGTTTGCAACCGAGAGGTAAAAACGTTAATAGGTAGTCAGATAGGGTTTGAGACCGAGAGGTAATAACTTCTATTGGAATCCTAGGAATTGAACCTGAAATTTTATTATTGCGAGAGAGTCTTAATTTCTCATGTGGATTAATAACTATCATAGAAACCCTAAGATTAGGTTGGATTTAGCAAGTCACGAGAGTGGATGTTAATTCAGTTTGACCTTAGATTCTAAGTGCCCAAAGGGTCTAGATCTTGATTAGCAAGTCGCGAGAGTGAATGTTAATTGAATCTAGGCACATTTACTATCATCCGAGAGGAATTAGTAATTACCTAAGATAGTTACCTTCAACAAAGACAGACTAAATTCAGACCTTTATCTAGTTAAGTCTACTGAAGTATAGTTGCGGGGATGCCTTGCCTTGGAAACTTTCCCTTCATTGATTACAACCATCACTTGCATTTGTTTCTCAATTTTTAGTTATTAGTTCAACAAAAAATCTCATCTTTTGGCTTAGCTTATTGGTTTAAGATACAATCGATACTACTTAGTCCTCGTTGGGAACGACACTTTCCGAGCCATTTGCGTTCTTTTGGCATTTTGAGGTTTACATGCCAATTTCGAGACATTTTGAGACTGTTGCTATTTTTAGTAGTTTCCATTGTTAGTTGTTTCTATTTTAGTAAGTTTCTAACTATGGAAACTTACTGATTTGGGAACTTACTATTTTTAGACTTACTATATTAGGAAAGTTTCTACTTTCGGGTCCGTGCCTCTCTTGTGCCAAAGAGAGCCGGCCCAAGTGCTTGTTTTGGCCCATGGCCGAATTTGTAGGCTTCATATAATCCAAACCCTTGTATTTTTGGATTACATTGAATTAAAGCCAAGTTTGTAGCCGTTGAGCCTTGCTCCCGCTGCCTTTGCTTCGACTCGACCGAGCCATCTCCCGCCGCCGTGATCGCCGACCATTTCCCCCCTTGCAAGTGCGCCCGTTGAAGCCCTTCGAGCCTTGCGACGATGCGTTACCCACATTAGTCTCGACCATTGCCGAGACCCCTTCAACAGCCCTCGAAGCCAACTCTTATGGCTTGGTTTGCATTCGTTTCCAGAGAGATTGCCAAGTCCGATCCGCCTTCTACCTAGATCCACCCCCGATGACGCGTTTAGGAGACGATAACGTATCAATTGGTATCAGAGTCATCAGTACAAGGTGTGGTCATTTCAATCTCTCACTGTCTCACGATTTTTCGTCATTAATTTGCTTGCTTCCGCCCCTTGTTTCATTATTTTGTATCGGTTTGTGGCTTGCCGTCGCTTGCCGAGTGTGTCTGTTTTGTGTTGTTGTTGGTTGCCGCCAACAACCCCACTAGCCTAGGTTGAATTTGTGGCTTCTCCTTAGCCATTTGTTCACGGCAGCAAGGGTTTCAAAAAAAAAAAACATAGAGAGACCGAGAGCAACCTAACCTAGTGCGGACTTCACTTGCCTCAATTTACACAAATCTTGCATATTTAGTTTGTTAGAATCTTTGAATATTGTGAGGAAAATTTTCTTGGTTGCATATCTATTACTTTCCACCTATATCTACCTCTCTCTAGTCTATCTTCATAGTGCATGCTCACGGCCTTATACAAAAAATAAATAAATTTGGCCGTGCACTTTTGACTATTTCTTAACTCAAAGCTTGTGTCAATTTACAAAAAAAATAATAATTTTTTGTTTAAAAGGCATTCGGGTTTACAAAAATAAAAAAAGCTACCAAATCAGAAAAACGAAAGCTTCAGGCGATCTACGGTAAAATCGTATTCACTATTGACACAGGTCCATTGTGCCCACCTCCCCATATTCTTTCTCATAGATTATTAGGGATTGTGACGTGGCCGAAATATGCAATGCAAATATCGTTGAATGGCCTAGTCAAAGTAAATGTCCTAACAGACCTACTAAATGGATGTATAGTAAGCAAGTAAGGGTCGAACCCACAGGGAAGATCTGATGAAGTATGCAATTATGATTGACAAGTAACAAGGAAGGGGGGTTTTAGTTATCAACGAGAATAAAGCAAACAAGTTTGATTGAGTTGAGAATATGATTGGGGAAAAGAGTTCCACTAGAACGAGATCCACAATACAGAGATATAATTTGATCACTGAAATCTATTCAATCCAAGTTCTTTCACTATTCTTATGGTTGTTCCCACCCTGATCTTAAGTACTACCAATTATCACAGTTGCTGATAGACTTATCACAATATCAATGGAAGAAAACCTTACCACCAATAAAGCAATAGCAATGCACACAAGGATATAGGATACATGCAAATAGAAGAAAACCTTACTACTTAACATGCAAATGATTCTCACTCACGATTGCGCACTCGTATTCCATTATATGCAACAATCGTGTATGCTACTAGATATGCACTCGTATTCCACTATATGCAAATCCTAGCAATTGATAAATAGTATTCAACCTAGTTGATCAGGCTGTGAGGAATAACAATAAATCAATATTCAATATAACCAAGAGAATCAAATCAACACTTATAAGAATAGGAACAAGGAATAGAAATCTCACAAACACATTAAATGTATTGCTTCAAACGTCTAGTAGAACAAAGGGAAATTAGTGCTCCATCAAAGGTGAATGAAACCCTAAAAAGTAAAATTGTGATAATAGAATTCTGATGTCTGGCTGGCTACTCAAGACCTAGAAAGAGGTCTTAAATAGGTTTAGGAAAAATAAGTTAACCTAATGAAAATAACAAAGGAAATAAAATAAAAGAAATAAGGAAATCCGAAATGAAATAAAAGGAAATAAATCTGTGCTGGCCGTGAGGCGTTACGTGCCTCACCGCGGGGCGGTGGCTTCTTCTGGCGTGGCCAACTCTTCTCTGAGACCCACCGCCGGGTCGCGGTGGCATCTGGCGCGGGGCGGTGAAATCGCCCACTCCTTCTTCAGCTCTGTCTAAGCTGTAAAGCACTGGATATCTTCACTTTTCTCCACAACTTCTGGATCACAGACTTAGCCACAAATCTCATCCTAAACTCCTCCAAATGATGCTAATAATTGCTAGTAAAGGTGCATGAAATGACACCTATCAAATTCCCCCATACTTAGACCTTTACTCGTCCCGAGTAAGCTAATGATAAACCCACTCCCTCAATCAAACACCAAGGTCTCAGGAAGTACAAGAAAATATGACACCAGCAACTACAACATATCAACAATTAGCTCCAGACAACCAAAACAAGTGATGCAAAAATAATTCTAATCCTAACTCCAATCTAGCTTCTTATCGCTCCAAGAGTGGCCTACCCGAGTCCTCCTTATGACTCCCCTTCTTATGACGCCAGCCTCCAAAATGATCCTAAAATCACTCTTCTTCTTTTACGCTCATCTTGCCTAGGCACCCTCTTGGGTTTTCACCTAGCCACTCATTTCATTTTGCTAGATATCTCACAAATACTCGCATCACTCCAGTCCACTTTTGCACCGGTCTATACCAGTCGGACTACCTGCTTATTACCTGAACCGCCCTTTTGGTAACGGCGCCAAATTTATCGCTAGGTTAATTCTTACGTATCCTATATCCATTTACACCGGTCTATACCAGTCCACTTTTACACCGGTCTATTCAATCCAAGTTCTTTCACTATTCTTATGGTTACATGCTAGGTTAATTCTTACGTATTCACTGATTTTGGCATCTGAATTGTAAGGTTAGTGTGGTTTTTTTGTGTTGGTTTAGTCCGCGCTGAGTCTACCTATCCCACCGCCCTCACGGCTTTGCCTATATTAGTGACCTATGTGAGACTCTGTGAGTTGTGTTGATCATTATTTTGTTCGTTGTTTTTGGTATTTGTTTTTGCGTTTTCTACTCTTGTGTGTGTTGTCAACGGTGTCTTTAGGGACAGATTCAGACCAGGACAACGCAGTTCGCCAGGCCGTAGACGAAGCTTACGCCAAGCGTGTTGCGGACCTCGAAGCCCAGCTCGTAGGAGCAAGAAACATCATTTCTGCACAAGCCGCAACCGCGGCAGCAACAACTGCGACCATGGCCACCACAACTGCGACCGCAGCCAAAGCAGCTGCAACCGCGGCCAACACTGACCCAGCCGAAACTGTTGCAGTTGATCTCTAGTTGGCACCCACAGCCACTACCGACACTATGCGGCGCCTGTAAAAAGGCAAGGGCTTGATGCCCTCGACCTCGCAGTTACAGCTGGGACTTCACCGCCTGGACTCCATCATCGAGTCCCAGCAGGAGGACCATGAATGGCTTCAACCGGTATGAACCACAACGCTCGCCAGCGGACGACTTCGCGTATGACTTCGCCGAGCATGAGTCCCCCACCGCTGAATTAGGGCTCTACCCTTACGTTGACGCCACTGATCGACGTCGGCGTTACGAGTCCATGCAGCGGACCGAGGCACGTTATGATGCCATTGAGCGCCGCCGAGATGCAGCTCACGGTCAACCCAGCGGCCGAGCACTACATACGGCGGCGTCGCGCCCCACGACCAGCCGCGACCCCGGCACTGTTCCACGTTCCGCACCGCGTCCCAGGTATGTGACTCCCATTGTTTTTACAGAATATGATGAGGAGGGTTTTGAGTTTGTAGGTTTCCCCCAAATTACATAGCACAGAGGATTCCGACGCCACCGCGATGCCCACTCAGGCAGCCAGCTTCACGTGACGATCGCGGCGACCAGACCATGCCAGCCGCTCGTGCGCACACTGGCGCCGATGACCATGCTCGCGTCGCCAGCGTCGACATCGCCCCATCGTCTAGGATGACTTTGATGATTTCGATGATGACTTGGATTCGCCCTATCCGGAGACAGATCATGTAGATCGACGTTTCGTTGCACGTCGACCCGAGCCCAACCCCTTTCGCCAGTCGTCGCGAGATCAAGGTAACTATAGAGCATTTTCATGGTGATTATGATCCTGCTGTATTTTTAGAGTGGATGCAGGCTATAGAACACGCTCTGTGACACTATCAGTATGAGGAGTACGAGAAGGTCGATGTTGCTTCTCTACAGTTTTGTGGCGCTGCCCGAAATTGGTGGCATCGTTTCTGTACAAACAGGGAACGGAGAGGCCTTGAGCCTATTGAGCAGTGGCACCAGCTGATGTTCATCATGCGCCGCAAGTATGTCCCGGACGACTACCAGAACCGCATGCAGATGGACATTGCGCTCGCTCGCTAGGGAACTCAAACACCGATCGAGTTTTTCACAAAGCTCGAAGATCTGTATTACAAGGCGGGCATGAGCGTCTCTGCTTCTACCCTGCAGACCAGGTTTCTGAGTGGACTGAACACCAATATCCGTGACCAGCTAGAGCTCTTGCCTATACGGGACCTCAACCAGCTGACTCATACAACGATGATGATCCACCATCAGCTACAACGCCGCAGATAGGCCCCCTGGCCCCACACTTCGTCTCGCAGGTATGATTTTAGACCTTCGTCTACTTCTTTCCCTGCTTCTGCTTCTTCTTCTTGTGCAGCCCAGGTACCCATAGCCTTCGACCAACCGCGGCCCCACCCGCACCACCGCCGCGCCGCGCGCTGCTGCACTGCCCACCGCAGCAAACTCGCCCTTGCAGCGTGCCGACCACACCCGTGACCAGGCGTGTTTCCGCTGTGGTGGTCGCGGCCATATTCAGAGAGACTGCCCGAACCCAAAAAAGATCCTCTACACGTAGACAGCTGGATACGAGTCATTTGATGACGAAGCCGAGGAGGATCCTGTGCCATAACAGATTGAAGATGCCGAGGAAGACGCCGACTACACCTGTGCGCCACATGACTTGGATGCCGACACTCCGCTGAGCCTTGTCACTAGGCGTGCCCTGACGGTGAAGGAGGCTGCCCTGATGGACCAGCGAGAGAATTTATTCCATACCCGCTGCCTGGTCCAAACTGCGTCCCTCAGTGTGATTATTGATGGTGGTTCGTGCTGCAACATAGTGAATGAGAAGGTCGTCCAACACCTTCAATTACCGACGTAGCCACACCCTCAACCCTATGGTCTTTAGTGGATCTCTGAAGGTAAGGGTGATGTGGTAAACAGGCAATGCCACATCACATTTGAAATTGGTCAATACTAGGATTCAGTTTTATGTGATATTGTGTCTATGGATGCTACTCATCTTTTACTTGGTAGACCTTGGCAGTTCGACAAAAAGACGGTGCATGACGGGTTCCTCAACACCTATGTCTTTATGAATGGGGGTAGGCGAGTGACGTTGTTGCCTATGGCGCCCAAGAGATCCTATATGACCAGGTGGAGCGGAGTCAAGAGAAGGCTCGTGAGGCTGCCCGCATCGCTACCGATGCTACACGCCGCGTCGACAACGCCACGCCCCGTGACCCGCACCCCAGCGCGATTGAGCCTGTTGTGACCAAATGCCGCACGCCCACAACCCAGCCATCGCCTACACCACAGCCGAGTTCCCGCGCGCCGAAGCCCCCGTGTGCCACTAATGCCGAGCCTCCTCCACTGCATGGTCGCTGTGAGCATAGATTGTTGATGGCGCATCCACGGGATCTCACTCTGATTTTTCAGGGAAGATCTCATTGTATTATTGTTTATCCCTCAGCGTGTCTTTCCGTGTCAAAGGAGTTCAATGATCTACCCTCTGTTGTGTCTTCTCTTTTGTAGGAGTTTGCTGATGTGATATCGGGTGATATTCCTCCAGGCCTTCCTCCTGTCAGAGGCATTGAACACCAGACCGACCTGGTTCCGGGTGCTTCTTTGCCTAACCACACTGCTTACCGCCCTAGCCCGGAGGAGACGAAAGAGCTTCAGAGACATGTGCAGGAGTTGATGGACAAGGGCTATGTCAGAGAGAGCTTGAGTCCCTGTGCTGTCCCAATTATATTGGTGTCGAAGAAGGATGGCTCCTGGCACATGTGTGTCGATTGCCGGGCGATCAACCAAATTACGGTCAAGTACCGTCATCCTATTCCCCATCTCGACGACATGCTTGACGAGCTACATGGAGCCACACTGTTCTCCAAGATTGATCTTCGCAGTGGCTACCACCAGATCCGGATGAATGAAGGAAGGCGATGAGTGGAACACTGCCTTCAAGACGAAGTACGGCCTCTACGAGTGGCTTGTGATGCCGTTCGGTCTCACCAATGCCCCGGGCACCTTCATGAGGCTTATGAACCACGTCCTTTGCCGTTTTCTGAGTAAGTTCATAGTTGTTTATTTTGATGATATTCTGGTCTACTCACGTTGTCTGCAAGACCATATGGACAATCTTAGACAGGTTTTGGAGTGCCTACACACCGAGCATTTGTTTGCCAACTTGGCGAAGTGCGTCTTCTGCTCCGACACCACTATTTTTTCTGGGTTTTGTTGTGTCCAAAGATGGATGATAGAGGCTAAAGTCGTATCGCCTTATCAAAGTAAAATCCTTAATAACCTAAACTAGTAGAATAGGTAAGCAAGGGTCGAATCCCACAGGGAGGAGTTGTCTTTCTTTATGTCAATTTGCATGCAATAGTAACAAAGGGGGGTTTGGGTGATTGTTGGTAAACAAGTAAACAAAGGAAACAAAAGCAAAGGTTTGTAATCAATTAGGGAAAATACTTAGCCAAATAAATATCCACCTTTAGTTTGGTTGATTGATCATTGATTATTCCTAGTCCTCAATCCTCATAAATGTCCTAATCCCTGTTCTGAAATAGTTACCAGTCCTACTAGTCCTGATAACCCTAACTATTAAACAATCATGAAACTATCAAGATAAATCTAACAGTAGCAGTAAGTTCAGGAATAGATAGGCTCATGCAATACTTAACAACCCGTCAGTACTCGACATGCAATCAATTCTCTTTACAATAAACATTCACAACCCATTCCTGTAAAGCGTGTTTGCTACTCTGAATTAAGTATGAACAATATTAATCTCAATAAGTTGACCAGATTAAGGTAACTATCACTATAGATAATATCAATCTCAACTAGTTTGTCATGCTAGGGAAACCAATATTAATAATACTAATCACAACAATTGATGAACTAGATCAACCAATAGAGTTCAAAACCCTAACCCTGTAATATGAATAATATTAATAAAACTAGGTGGCCAATCTAGAGAAATCAATATAACTCAATGGGATGAAGCATAAGAGAATCAATAACACTCAAGGATAGAGTAAAGGAATAATCTCACAATCAAATTCAAACCAAGTCTTCAATCGTCGGACTAAGCAAAGGGTGCTTAGCTCTTCATAGTCTTGAAACAATAAAATTCAAAGGGAAAATAAAACGTAGAATGAAAGCTGAATAATCGATGATAGCTGGTTGGAGGCTATGGAACTAGGTTTAAATAATCTAAACCTAAAACCAAAGATCACAAACATAATCTAAAAAGAAAACAAACTAAATAAACAAAATAAAGAAATTAAAAGAAAATCGGAAAAGTAAAATAAAGTAACTTCGGAGAAATCCCGCGCGGCTCTCTGATGCCCATTTCCGCGATCGCGGATGAATTTCTGCGGTCGCGGAAAATTCCAAATCTGACTCTTTGCTCTCGATTTATCCGCGATCAACTCCATTGCTCGCCCGCGGTTGCGGATTCTCCACTGCTGCTTTGTGTGGCTTCTTTCTTCGACTCTTCCTCGGTCTGCTCAAGTGGTCTCCTCTCCATCTTCAATAAGTCTTCGTTTAAGCTTCTCCAAACCACCAAATCCACACTTCTACTCTTCAACTCCAATCTCTACAGTTGTGCACTAAACGTCTCCAAATAGCACCCAAAACACCGGTAACAACTCCTAGTTAAACCCTACAAAGTAGCGCTGATCAAATTCCCCCATGCTTAAACCTTGCTCGTCCTCGAGTAAGCTAAAAGAAACCTACTCCTCCATCAAATCCCCAAGGTCTCAGGAAGCATAGAAAAATCATCTCCACTAAGAATTGCACCTAACATGAATCTCCAAGGCACCAATACAATGTGCTCAACACAACACAACATCAACCAAGCTTAAAGGAAAGCAGAGTACTTCCCCCAAGCTTAACCCGAACACCATAGAGTGAATACAAATCTAATCCTAGCCTCCATCTATCTTCTTATGCCTCCCAGAGTGACCTACCCGAATCCTTCTTATATCACCTCTTCTTATGTCACCACGCCAGGAAAAATGAGGAATCCTAAAAATCACTCTTCTTCTTTTCACTAATTTTGCCAAGGCGCCCTTTCGGGTTTTCACCAAGCCACTCATTTCATTTTTCAATAGATGGGCTCACAATAAGACTCACATCCCTCTTGAACAATTATTACCCCAGCCTAATGCTGGTCCAAGCCACCTGCTTATTACCTAAGCCGCCCTTTCGGGTTTTCGACTTATCCCAGGATTTCTATTTTTGCCTTTTATCAAATTTTTGGCTTTTTCTTTTCTCCTCAACGACTAGCAAGTATAGAACACTCCCCCATGCTTAAACATTGCATTGTCCTCAATGTAATGAAAGACAAAAAAGAAAGAAGCACAGGGAAAAGCGGAAAGGTGCTCACAACCGTCGTTGGGTTGGCTTGGACGCGGAAGATGTTACTGGCGGTAAATCAATATACGCACATGTCTATGGTGTTGCGCCGGTCTTCAAACAAACTCCACCGTGCAACCAAAAGGAACCACTGTAATGTGTAGTGGAATAGCAAAAGAAATCGGGGTTGCACGGCCTTCAATGAACACAAAAATAGGGCCCAGATGTAATTGTGGTGTGGGCCCTAGTGTTCCTCCTCCTCAGCTGTCGAATGTAGGGCCATTATCGGTGCCAAATAAAAATGTGGGGCAAATGTCTCATCCTTGGCATCATGATGCACACCTCCTCTCGTGCAAAATTCGGACAGCTGGCCTTCGGTATAACTTTTTTTTTTCCGAGCAGGGAAATGGATACCTTACAGTAGGATTTCCGTGACCGCGGAAATGTTGCTGGTGCATGGTTAACACCGTCTTTAATTTGGCTCGGGCCTCCTTCCTGCAGGTTAGTCTAATGCAAAAACAAAAACAAAAACAAAAACAAAAACAAAAACAAAAACAAAAACAAAAACAACTAACACAAAAACAATTAAAGACATGAAATAGAAAGACAAGAAAAGAATTACATACCTCAGGTTGCCTCTCGGACAACGCCTTAGTTATTGTCGTGGCTCGACTTGGTACTCCTCCACCTTAACTTGGGTTGCTCACATCGATTGAGCACTCGGGGTTTCCATCCGGAGGGTGTCGTTTTGAATCATCGATGTTGAATCCGACCCTCACCCGGTCAAATTCCATTGTGAGCGAACCGCTGCTCACATCAATCTTGGTCCCTGCCGTGTTCATAAATGGCCTCCCTAGCATCACAGGGGCTGCATCCTTATCTTGCCCCGTGTCCATCACAAAGAAGTCTGCAAGGAATATCAACTTGTCCACTTCGACCAGCATGTCCTGCACCACTCCTTTGGGGTAGACATAGGAATTGTCCACCAGCTGGATCACAATCCCCGTCTTCTCTAATGGCCCCACCTCTAGAGACTCATACAATGAGAGAGGCAAAACATTGATAGAGGCACCCAAATCTAGCAAAGCTTTGTCGAACATGGTGCCCCTAATCTTGCAGGGAATAGTGAACATGCCCGGATCATTGGCCTTCTTAGGTAACCGCTTTTGCAGCATAACGGATACATTCTCGCTGACCTGGTGACATGCAGGTTTTAGTCGTGTTACATGGTCAAAATAAATCCTAACAAACCTAAACTAGTAGTTTTGGCAAGCAAGGGTCGAATCCCACAGGGAGGAGTTGTTTTCTTTATGTAGATTGCATGCAATAGTAACAATGGGGGGTTTTGAAGTTGAATTGGATGAGAACAAAGTAAACAAAATAAACAAAAGAAAAGATTGTAATCAATTTAGGGAGAAACACTTAGCCAAACAAATATCCACTTTTCATATGATTGATTGGTCCTAGGTTATCTCTATTCCTTCCTTTGATTAATCCTGTCCCTATTCTGAATTAGTTACCAGTCCTACCAGTCCAGGCAATCCTAACTATTAAACAATCCCTACCAACCTTTAAGATTTAATTCAATAGCAGCAAGAAGCATAAGAATTAACCAGGATACATGCAACACCACGACCCGTAGTATTTAACATATAATCAAATCTCTTTCATAATAAACTAGTCCTACCAGTCCTAGAATATCATGGATGCTACAACAGATAAGGAATCTCAACCCGAAATATCCAAACCCTAGCAATAGACAATTACTAATATCAACTAGGTGATCAATCCAGTCAAATCAATAATAATCAATAGGAATAGGCTCAAGAGAAAAAATATAATCCAAAGGAACAGGGAATAGAGTTGTAACCTCACAATCAAACCATACGAAAGGCTTCAATTGTCGGACTAAGCAAAATGGTGCTTAACTCTTCATAGTTCAAAGGAAAACAATGCTGAATGGAAAAACTGTATTGTAACGTAATAGCGAATGTCGATGATACCAAGATGATTGAATGTAGGCTATGGAATTTAGGTTAAATAGACTTAACCTAAAGCCCAAGATCACAAACCTCATCTAAAAGGAAATAAAACTAAAGTATCGAAATATAAAAGAATAAAAATCGGAAAATAATAAAAAATAAGAAAACTCGGAAAAGCTTCGCGGGTCGCCTCTGTGTGCTTCCGCGGTCGCGGCAACAATTCCGCGGTCGCGGAAAATAGGAATCTGCTCTCGACTTTGCACAACACAAGAATTTTCCGCGGGCACGGCCAGATTTCCGCGATCGCGGAAGTGGCACTCGTTTGCTCCGCGCTCCGTCTTTCACCGCGACTGCATCGTGACTTCGTCCTTGATCGCGGTTGGTCGCGATAGCCCTTATGTTCTCCTTCCTTGCTCATTTGTATGGCTCTTCTTCTATCCTTCTTCGTCTCCTCAGGTGGTTTACTCCTCGTCCTCTGGATGTCTTCAATTAGCTCCTCCAAACCACCATATCCACACTTCTTCACTCCAACTCCATACTCCACAGTTGTGCTCTAAACCCCTACAAATGGCACCCTAAACACCGGTAACAATTCCTAGATAAGCACTACAAAGTAGAGCTGATCACCTGGACCTTCTTCTTTTCTTTCACAGCCTTCTTCCTTTTTATTGTGCACAACTCCTTTAAGAATTTAGCATAACGAGGGATGCTATTTACCAGCTTGAGTAAAGGAATATTTACCTCGCAGTTGATGAAGGTCTCGAACAATTCCTTATCATTTGCCGGTCTTCTTGTGTCCTTCAGAGCCTCGTGAAAGGGTGCGGGAGGCTTTAATGAGTTGAGCGGAGGGAAATTGGGCCGCACATATTCATCGTGGGCGTCAGCGAGAGGAACAGGGGCTCCAATGGTGTTCCCGCGATCGCGGAATTGAGTCCGCGGTCGCGGATTGTCCTCGACTTCATCCTCGTCTTCAGTGGATTTTCCGCGATCGCGGATTTTTGTCCGCAGTCGCGGATTGCTCTCGAACAGGTCCCCAACTTGTATTTTTCCGTGGTCGCGGAATTCGATCCGCGGTCGTGGAAAGGGGTCGATTTCCTCATCCTCTCCAGTAGCCAATCCGCGGTCGCGACTTCCTTCTCCACGGTCGCGGATTTCTCTCTGTTGGCCACGACTGATGTTCACCTCAGCTCCGCTCCTTAGCGTCATGGCAAAGACGTTCTCCCTCGGGTTGACTACCATTTGAGATGGTAGTTTTCCCGAGTCCCGGGCTTCCAACTTGCTCACTGCGATGGAGATGTGTCCCACTTGCTTCTCCAAGTTTTGTATACTCGACCACATCTCTTGATTTTGCTGGGTCATAGTGTTTCTCAACGTGTGTACGGAATGAGCGAGGCCCGCCTGTTGCTTGGTCAATGTCTCAATTGATTGGGACGTAGTGTTTGCCATCGCTGCTATTGCTTTTATCACGTCTTCATGGTTTGACACGCTCTGAGCAAGGGATGAACTTGAGCTTTGGCCTTGGGGTCTTTGTTCAAATGGAGCTCGATATTATTGTTGTTGTTGACCCCCAGGCTGCTGATATTGTTGTGGGCGCTGTAGGAATTGTGGAGGCCTCTGTTGATATTCTTGACTCTCCTGGCCCTGAGGAGTACTCTGCTGGTTCCCGTACCTCAGATTGGGGTGATCTCTCCACCCTGGATTGTACGTGTTGGAGTATGGGTCATATCTTGGCCTTTGAGGGCCATATCCTCCAATAGCGTTCACCTCAGCAGTGGGCTCCTGCAGCGTGGGACATACATCGGTTGGATGCATCGTGTCTTGGCATATCCCACATGACTTGATGATGTGACACTGCCTCCCATGATGGCCCAAGACGAGGAAGAAGCCATGAGCCTACGCTCATAGGGCCTAGTCACAAGGTCTAGGTCCAAACCCATCGCCTCCGCCGTCACATCACTAGTTGCACGCGTCGTCGCTGGCCAAGGAAGCCCAGAAACCCATCCAAGACTCGTCGTCCTCGCCACCATCGGATCAACGCGTTCTTCTGAAGACAACGACACTTCATCGTCCTCTCACGCGATGATTGCTTTCAGCCCTTCACCGCGTTAGGATAGTTTCACGCGTTCTTTTAAGACACTATCTATATTTGGTATTTCCAGCGTGTTTTAGATAGTTTCCTTTGATAGCTTTACATAGTTTCCTTTTATAGCGTTTTAGATAGTTTCCTTTCAGTCATTCTATCTTTTAGGGTTTGTGCCTTTTGCATGCTTGCATGGGCTAGCCCACGAGGTTCGACTCGGCCCATCCGACGTCTCAACTCCCCTATTTATACCCGACTTTGTTAATGTTATTTCTCACGTTCAAGTTAAAGTTCAAGGTTTCCAGTAGAGTGTTAATTCCTCCTTCCCTTGATCGGACGTCACCCATATCCCTCTCATCCCTATTCCCTCCTCTGCCGACGCTACGGCAATTGCTTGATCTTCTCAAGCAAAGTCTATCTTCGCATCTCCTTCATCCACAGTCGACGCTACGACACCCCAAAGACTTGTCTTTTCAAGCCTTATATCCTTCACCAAATCGCTTTCGCCACCGCTAACTCTTCTCCCATCAAATCGCTTCCACCACCGTGTCCTTGTTGCCGCCATCGTCTTCCCAGTCGCCGACGTCAACAACTCCATTCATCGCGTTCTTTCACTTGCGATCATCCCCAGCACCGTGTTCCACAGCAGAATTACAACATCGAGTGACTTCCCAACCAAGAATAGATCCAAAGGCGTCACCTTTGACAATTTGGCTTGTCATCGGAGGCAAGGACACATCAACTGGCATCAGAGCCCATCAGTCTTGTAAGTCACGAACTCAAGCTTACATATTGTTCATGATTTTTTTCCCCCATCGTTTACTTTCGCATCATCTCGCGAGAAAAGAAGAGAAAAACCATAAAAATCAAATCTTTTCTCACCTTTCGGTTTCTACAAGGTCCCACCTTGGCCGATTTTTTTTCTTCTTGTTCCTCAAGTTTTGGTGTGTTAGGTATTTTGTTATCTTGCATGCTAGAATATTTTGTTTTCTTATTTCATGCGTGGATAGAGTTTCCTTGTTTGCTAGAACTTGCTTTTTAGGTTGTTAACCGAATTTCCTAAAATAAGATATCATCAAATCTTATCTTCTCTCTCCTATCTCTAACATCATACTTGTGATATTCTTGTTACTTAGACCTTTTTACTTTATTTTCTTTTGCAAATCCGAAAAGATCAAAAGATAAGATCTCAGATATTAAAAAAAAAGATATTCAAAAAAAAAGAGAAAGTGTTTCCAAAGTTAGGTTAAGCCAAAATAAGGCAACCCTAACCCACTCTCGGTCTAATATCATCTTCTCAACCTCTCGACCGTCTAGGTCAAGCTTCCTAGAAGGTACTTTCTTGCTAATTAGGTTGCTTTGTTTACGTTTGTTTTAGGGTTTCAATTTGTTCTTGTTTGTTTGATTGCAACTTGCTTGATACACTATCTCTTGTGCAAGCCAAGCCCCCCTCACGACAAGCCAAACAAGCCCTACCTACGTGAACGTTGTGACTTGACTAGTGATTTGCTTGGTTGTTGTTCTTCGTTGTCTTTTGGTTTGTTTTTACTCCCATGTCTGGCCGTCTTGTTATAGGTACCATGCCGATTGGACACAGTAACGACGAATGTGATAAAGGCTAAGTCGTGTGCCTAATCAAAATTTTTCCTAACCAAACCTAAACAAGTAGCAAAGGCAAGCAAGGGTCGAATCCCACAGGGAGAAAGTAATCTTTCAGAGTGCAAAGTTGTATGTCAAAGGTAACAAAGGGGGAAATTGGTTGATTGTTATGCAAGTAAACAAAACAGAGGAAAACAAATATGCAAACAAATAGTTGTTATCAAGGGATGAGAAATAGCTCAGCCAAACGATATCCACACTTCAATTTGATTGATTGATCATTGATAATCTCAAGTTCTTTAAATCAATAAATGTTCCAATTCCCTCTATTGTCTATTGCAGGACAAACAGACCCTGAAATACTAACTATTAAACAACCTAGAAAACCTCTAGATTCAACTCAATAGCAGCGTTAAGTTCTAGGAATTCCATTAGATACATTGTTGGATCGTTAGAGTTACGTCTGAGGGAACAAAAGCTTTGTTCCCACAGAAGATGCAGCGGATTAAAAACATCAAGAAAGATAACGAACGAACTCACGATGTAAAGTGGAAACCCTGATTAGCAAAACTAGCTTCTCAAGGAAAAACCACTACCTTCAAGCTTCCACTTGAGAGGATTTTGAAGCGTGTACTTGTCTTATTGATTTCTTATTCGATTACACTTGTATCCTGGACTTCGACCTCTAAACAACCAGCTAGACTCGAAGACTCTTCTACAACGATGAATCGAACTCAACCCTCAAAGACTTACACATACCTCACTTCTTTTCTTTCTCTTTTTCGTTCTCTCAGTTTTTCGTCGTCCAAAGCCGTACCTAAGAAATGAATCCTCACTTCACTTAAATACAACTCGGCTAAACCCTAATCATAACAAGATAGGATATTCTAAAATCGGATTACAAAAGATATGATTTTGTTGGAAGAATAATATCTCAACCGATTATATTAATTAAGGAAGGAGTTTCTTAATTAATCCAATCGGAAGGATATTCTTCTTCTCTCTCCAATTGCCTTATCTTAGGAAAGATTCCTAAGATAACACAATCGGGTTTTCTCTCTCCATATCTTCGCGCAATCCGGCTTGATCCTTGGAGCCGAAGTCTTCATCCTTTACCGCGTGTGCTTCTTGATTTGTTTCCTTAATTCAACACGCTGTATTTCTTCTTTCCTTTTACAGCCTTGATCTGGTCCGTCACTTCAGTTCCTTGAGAGGTAACAAAGCACTTGACAGGACTTTGTTCCCTCTGAGATCCTTTGCTGCAAAGCTCCCTGGGATAACTTCCCTTGTCCCTGAAACACTTGGTACACATATTAGTTGAGTGTTTGTTACCATCAAAACCTAAGGAATTCAACAAATTCCCCCTTTTTGATGGTGACAAACACCCTTAACAAGAAAGCATATGCCAACTGGAAAAAGACAAATATGACATGAAAGTTTCCCAGTAAGACACAATTAGTCCCCCCTTAGTTCAGCAATACGTTTTACCTGTTCTGTTCCCCCTCAACCAATGCTACCTGTCATATTCCCCCTTTTGGCATCATCAAAAACATCAGTAAAGAGTTAGAGAGGAAAAGTCAAGGCCAGATAAACACAAACACCCCTGGTCATTAATTAAAAAAGAACTTAAAAACATGCAAACACCGCCAAGACAGACAAAACATCAAAACATAGTCAAAATGCCACACCGGGCACACAAACCAGGTAACAAGAAAAAGAAATAAGAGGGAATAGATGGGCAAGGGAACAAAAGAGGGGTAAGGACAGCAGGTAAGCGATCAGGCATCACTGTGACCAGCCGGTTGAGCCGATGCATGATGAGAGATAAGCGCGCGCACATCTTCCATGAGACGTCTCACATCCTTGCAGAGACTTCTCACATCCCTCCCCAGAGACAAATTCTCATTCAGTTCCCCCTCAGAGCTATCGGCCTCATAAACCTCCATTGCCTCGGAATCCTCTACTGCCTCAGAAGCTGTAGGGGCACTCTCAACCTTCACCCAACCTTCATTATCTTGAAGAACGAACTGCATCTTGTGCAGGTTACTGGCGTCGAACGGGCGGGAAAAAATGCTCACGTCCTCCGACGGGTTGTACACTTTATGGTACTCAAGGATTTTCTTGACAACCCGTGGGAAGGGAAGAGCGTGCTGGATAGTGTTCCTGGCGTGTGCCATGTGCTGCATCAGAATCTTCGGCAGGCTAATGGGCTCCTTCTTCATCATTAGGGACAGTAGGACAATGTCCAAGATTAGAAGCCGATTTCTCTTCTGTCCCCTTGGCGTGATGTTGCTGATGAGCAAGTGGTACAACACTTTGTTTACAGCGGACATCTCTGAGATGTCGAGATCAGCACTCCCCTGAGGGTTCTCAATACCAGCAATAGCCAACACAGCCTCTGAGTAGGCAAAGTCCTTCGGCCACCTTCCTTTTGGGTATTCCCCGTACCCTTCATGTGGAACGCCCAGAGCAACACCAAGCTCAATGCTTGAGAACATGTGGACCTGCCCTTCCATCTTGTAACTCCCTAGAACAACGTGGGGGCGAACTTCCATCGCGTAGGTAGAGTAGAACTCCCTTAGCAGCACCTCATCCATCTCATCTTCCTCTACAAACAGATTGCTCCATTTTTGGGTCTCCAACAGATCATGCACCCCTTCCAGATGGTTCTCCAGTAGGAACCCAGGGACGACTCGCAGCTCCTTGACCACCGACTTGTGGCTCATGTCTTTGACATCATCAGCCGCCACCTTTCCTTTGGCTTTGGCCGACTGACGACGTTGGCTTTGACGGACAGGAGCGGCATACACCTTGGCTTTCTTTGCGTTGTTCCCCGAGAGGGGTACGGACTCCTCATCGGAGCTGACCGTTATCGCCTTCTCAGACTTCCTCTGAGAGCGTGTCTTCCGCTTGGAGGAGTAGGAAGTCTTCACCCTGCCAGAAGTCTTAGGAGCCTTTAGGGGCTCCTCCTCATCAACTTCCTCAACCAGTTCCTTGTTGAGGTCCCGCACAACCGACTGAATCTTCTCCTTCACAGCAAAGTGCTCCTCAGCTGTGACCGGGGTCTCTTGACAGAACAACTCCTCCATCTCCTCATCAATGGGGTCGGGATGGGTTGGAGAGGAATGTACCTCCTCTATTTCAGTAGAGGAGATGGCGGTTGGGACGGCTGGAGAGGTTTTGGGGTTAGGGTTTTGTGGAGCGGGGTCTGTGTTTGGGCTACGAAGGGGACCATGGCGAGTTTGTCCTGGGTTGGTGATGGTGGAGGGGTAACAGTGGTGGTTGCTGGAGTGGTGGAGGTGAAAGGTAGGGATTGGGTAATGGCGGCGAGGAGAGCGAGGTCGGTTCCCATGGAGGACAGTTTGGTGAGGAGGGTTTGGAGGTCTTGGGCGATGGTGTTGGGGAGGTTTGAGTTGGAGGCCATTTCTGTGAGAGAGGGAGAGTTCTGGGAAGACGAGAGACAGAGAGGAAGGGAGATATTGCTTGAGGAAGATAAGGAAACAGTAAGGAGGAGACTTACCCAGAGAGTCCAATTTATAATCTTCACCGAATCTTCTAGTGTTTCCAAAGATAAATTCAAATCTTTTCAGTTTCCAACAGATAACAATTGCAATCTTCAAACTTCCCAAAATAAAATCAGAATCTCGTCCAAATCCGACTTAGCCAGCCGAATTACCCTTCCCAACTCCTTTCCATCAAATCAGCCCTACATACTCAACGCGGCCCAACACAGACTTTCATCATTACACCCTACAAACACACGTCACCTCAACCTGCAAGTAACAGAAGCCAAATCATTTTCCCGCCAAACCAAAAAGTAGTAGGGTGTGATGCTGGGGGTTAGTTACCAAATAGGGTACAAAATACCATCACACCAAAATATATGATATTTGCGATTGATTTTTACATCATGCCTGAGGGGTCTCCAGTTGTGGATGATAAGAGGGGCTCATATGAGACTTCAAACATGGCGGTCTAGGTAAGCTGTAGAATCAACTATCATTTGGGCTTATGATGAGGGAACAAAACATCAAGTTGATTCTTTTGGGTTGAAATAAAGCTGATTCATGTGACAAATGATGACATAGAAGATCATGCACGATATTCAGTACATCAAGGAAGTAGAAGCACATATTCAAGTCGAATGTTTAATTCATACCCAAGGAAGAGAATGCATATCAAGACATGAAAGTTCAACTTTCACAATTTACCACGTAATCTAGCCAATCATCGAGGGAACACAACAAATAGACATGTAGTTAGGGGAACACACCAGACTTCGTATGGAATTGAATATAGAGTTCCCCAACAGGTGTCCTAATGAGAAAACTGGCGTTTGATCCTTTGATCCACAAGTTTCCCTGTATGCCAATCTTTCTCGACACAATGATGTCTTTCCTAGATGTACCTGGTACCTGAGTATTCAAACAAGGAACAATTTAGAAATTAAGTCCTTATCCACATCTCCATTTCCTTTACCTTTGTTACCAGGCCTTTGAGTCTCAACCATTCCTGCAGGAGTGAGGTGAGACTCGCTTCGTTCCCTGTCAAGTAACTGACCCTTGTACGAATGAAATACCGGGAACTTTCCTCACTTTATTCTGCACAGAAAGAGTTAGTTCTTGCGAACCCAGACAAGCTTATGCTTTCTGGGCACAGGAGCAACATATCTAATCTTAGGAGGTTCAGCATTCATTTGCTCTCTAGTAGTGCGAGCAATCTCCTCATTGTGCTGCTTCAGAAGGCACTCTTGCTTGTAGTGACCAGAGTGTCTGCAATACCAACAGACCCTATGGCACTTCAGATCTGCATACTTGCTCTTTCCAGGCCAAATTGTTTTGTTAGCAATCCTTGAATGAAAATCAATATTATTGGACTTACTGCTTTGAGATTGCTTCAACCAGATAGCGTGAGCCTTCTGTCCATGATACCAAGCCTTGCCCTCCTCAGTCGAGTTTGAACAGTCTTTGCCTTTGTTCCCTCCGGAGGAACTGTCCCCCTTTTCTTTTACAGACTGTTTTCCTTCGACTTTAGAGCCTTTTTGCTTGGTTCCATCAACAGGAAGTTTGGGTTGATAGCCAATCCCAAAGCGAGGTACTTCCTTTGACTCAGTCTTCTTTTCATTCTTGGCTGCAACAAAGACAATACCTTTTGGCTTGTCCTTCTGTTCCTCACTGAGTTTTGTTAGATTGCTAAAAAGTTTTGCATTTCCTAGTTTCAACATTAATGACTCGGCCTCGAGTGAGGAAACAAAGGACTCCAGAGACACAATCTTTTCAGTGAGTTTAGGACACTCAGAGCAAGAGTTTGAAGGAGAGGATGAACCTTTCTCAAGATTGAGCACTTTGTCAGCCCAACCCTGATTTTCTTCGATCAAACTTGAGATCGATTCATCTTTCTCTTCAATTTGCTCACTAAAAAGACTATTCTCATGAACAAGTTTCTTAATGAGAGATATCAAGCTCTCTTTAGATTTGTTTTTTAAGCTTGATACTAGATCAGATTCAGTTACCTCATCGTTGAGTACCTCTCCCTTTGATTCATTTGGTTCTTCAATGGCCATCAAGCAGACATCCGTGGAGCGTGACGAATCTTTGTCATCTGAGTCTGAGTCTCCCCAGGTGGCAACCATTGCCTGCTTTCCTTCATTTACTGGAGGCATTCCTGCCTTTTTCTTGAAGCAGTTTCTGGCCATATGACCCTTGTTCTGACAGTGGTAGCACACCACATCTCTTAGGTCTTTGTTCCCTTCGGAAGAACTCGACGAATCCTTGTTTCGAGAACATATCTTCCTCATGGCTCTTGTGATGAGCGCAACATCTTCATCACCATCTTCATCTTCATCTTCGACTTGGGACAAGTCAAATGCCCTTTCCACCTTTAAGGCAATGCTCTTCTCCTTCTCCTCTCCCTTCTTGTTCAGCTTGTGATTATAGACAGAGGCATTGCTTTCCAGCTTAGCAACAACCTCTTCCATGGTAAGAGTCTTGACATTTGTCTGAGAGTAGAGAGCAAGAGCAATGTCATTGGACTGAGAGTTGAGGCCTTGCATGAAGTGGTGAGTCAGCTTCCAGTCTGTCATTGCTTCACCAAGGAACTGAAGCTGACCAATTAGCCCCTGGAATCTAGAGTAGTACTCCTGAATGTGTTCATCTTTTCCCTGAGAGACTTGGTCATACTCCTTTATCAGAGAGAGAATCCTGTTCTTCTTGGCATCTTCATTTCCTTGATGAAGGCGTTTCAGGGCATCCCAGATCTCCTTGGCAGTCTTATAGCTCATGATTTTCTTGAGATCGGAGGGAAGAAGAGCCATGTGAAGGATCTTCTTGGCCCTGTTGTTTTTCTCCAACTTCTTCCAGTCATCATCGGTGTAGTCGACCTTTGGTTTTGGCTTCGTCTCATCCTGCTCATTTTTGATAGCCAAAGGTCCAACTTCAATGACTCTCCAGATCTGTCCATCAAGGGAACAGATGTGGGACTCAATTTGCTCCACCCACCAGTCATATTCACCGGCCTTCAGAATTGGAGGCTTCCAGAATGAATCACCGATTGCATTGCTTGACGATGATATCTTTCCTGCGAATTCTGTAACAAAAACAATCTAGAGCACCAGGCTCTGATACCAATTATTGGATCGTTAGAGTTACGTCTGAGGGAATAAAAGCTTTATTCCCACAGAAGATGCAGCGGATTAAAAACAGCAAGAAAGATAACGAACGAACTCACGATGTATAGTGGAAACCCTGATTAGCAAAACTAGCTTCTCAAGGAAAAACCACTACCTTCAAGCTTTCGCTTGAGAGGATTTTGAAGCGTGTACTTGTCTTATTGATTTCTTGTTCGATTACACTTGTATCCTAGACTTCGACCTCTAAACAACCAGCTAGACTCGAAGACTCTTCTACAATGATGAATCGAACTCAACCCTCAAAGACTTACACACACCTCACTTCTTTTCTTTCTCTTTTTTGTTCTCTCAGTTTTTCGTCGTCCAAAGCCGTACCTAAGAAATGAATCCTCACTTCACTTAAATACAACTCGGCTAAACCCTAATCATAACAAGATAGGATATTCTAAAATCGGATTACAAAAGATATGATTTTGTTGGAAGAATAATATCCCAACCGATTATATTAATTAAGGAAGGAGTTCCTTAATTAATCCAATCGGAAGGATATTCTTCTTCTTTCTCCAATTGCCTTATCTTAGGAAAGATTCCTAAGATAACACAATCGGGTTTTCTCTCTCCATATCTTCGCGCAATCCGGCTTGATCCTTGGAGCCGAAGTCTTCATCCTTTACCGCGTGTGCTTCTTGATTTGTTTCCTTAATTCAACACGCTGGATTTCTTCTTTCCTTTTGCAGCCTTGATCTGGCCCGTCACTTTAGTTCCTTGAGAGGTAACAAAGCACTTGACAGGACTTTGTTCCCTCTGAGATCCTTTGCTGCAAAGCTCCCTGGGATAACTTCCCTTGTCCCTGAAACACTTGGTACACATATTAGTTGAGTGTTTGTTACCATCAAAACCTAAGGAATTCAACATACATCTAACATAAAACAAACAGTTTTAATCAAGATGCAAAACAATTCTCTCCTACAACAATCTATCTCAAACAGATCTAGAATATTGTAGTCGCTACTCTGAATTAGTTATCTCAAACAGAAACAATCCAATTCTAGCAAAAGAGTAATACCAATGGCCAATTAGCAAAACTCAATGATATTAGGTTCAAGAGAATCACTAACATTCAAAGAAGTAGAACAGAAGTAGATATCTTACAACCAAGCAAACGAAGGCTTCAAATCGTCTAACAAAGCAATGGAAATTAGTTCTTCATAGGAGAAAACTAACAACGATCATGAGAGGTAACTGCTAGCAAAAGATGTCTTGACCTAATTCTCCAAATGTGATAAATAATAAAAGAACAATAATAAGAACAAAATAAACAAGGAATCAACAGCTCCATTTCACGGCTTCCACATGTGTGGCCCAATCCAGCATACTCCTTCTCGGCCCACTCCAACAAACACATGCCCGCTGACGTCATGGTGATAGCACGCTGACGTCATCAATTCCATTTCTTCAGCTTCAACACGCGGGCCTTCACGGTGGGACGAGCTTCTTCATTCCAGCTTCATGTGGGCTTCACTTCTCCATTTAATATATGGGCCGGTTTGTTTAATTAAATTAATGTCCCGCGACCAAGTCCATAAATCCCTAAACTCGGTAAAATACCTGAAATGCCATAGAAACTTGTGTAGACATCGAAATCCAATAAAACTACAAAACAAACTAAATACGAGAAATATGCATATGCAAATGACCTAATTTATGCCTAAATGCATGCCCTAAACCTGTATGAAATGGATGCTATCAGAATGCGACGTCGACAACACAACCCAAGAACAACCGCCGTTGGCTCTACCCCAGGACCAACGCGTTCAAGACCCCCCACAACAAGATAACATCTTGGAGTTGACGGAAGATCAAATCTTGATCCAAGCGCTTCGACAAGAGGTCGCAGCATTGAGAGCTCAACAACCAGTGGTACCCACCGCACCAACTCCAACACCACTGAGTGCTATGGACGCGCCGCCTCCAACTAGAGCCACCGACGCGGGTCCATCCAAGACGAGAGTAGACAAAGGCAAAGGAATTATGCCGTCTTCGTATCAACATCAACCACAACTCAACATAATGCAGAGTGTCATCGAGAGTCGCCAAGGCTTTGTTCCCCAAGCAGACCGCTATGTTCCCAGAGCCACAACTGCTGGCTTCGACAACGGCTCCGACTACGACCGCGACGCCGGGGACACTCAAGGTGAGTATTCTGAACCATACAACTTCAATGATCGCTATGCGTCTAGGAGAACCCAGAGACGCATATCGGTCTTAGCACCACGCGAAGGCCGCCCTCGCCGAGCCGAGCAAGTCGATGCGACACCAAGGAGACCCAGTCGTAGACCAAGTGGACATACACGACGCGATGATCAATTGATGACCCCCCCTACCCAGCCCCGGAGCCATGATGTCCGCGATCACCTTCGACACCAGAGTGTTCGAACACCGCATTACGGATCTGATGGCTACACGTCGATCACACCTAACGTCCAAGACGACTTCGACGAATATGACGACGAAGAAATCGAGGACTCAGGTATGGTCAACCCAATTTTTTTTCACCCCCCTCTTGGAGATCCACTTGAATTGCAGGATCACCCTTTGGATTGGATACCTCCACCACGTCTCCAGCCCCAAGGAGCACGCGTTCGTGACATTGGCGGCGAGCGCCGCGATGTTATACAAAGGGACACTCGACGCGACAACTACGACGCCCAGCCGCGAAGACGTCAACGCGATGACGCCTACGTGCCAAGGGATGAGTACGTCCGCGACGATGGCCAACAACGCGATAGACACCAGGTTGGACACGAAAGACCACAAGGATTATGTGCCTTTGAGAACCCTCTCTACGACGATGCACCAAACAACGCGTTCAACCATGAACCTGGCCAGCCTCGATATCAGCGACACCAAGTCAGGGTAAAAATTGAGCATTTTCATGGTGAATACAACCCCTTTGTTTTTATTGAATGGGTGCAGGCTACGGAGTACACCCTTAGATATTGTCGAGTGCCACCTGAGGAGCATGTCGACGCCGCGACGCTTAACTTCCGAGGAGCCGCACGCGTTTGGTGGCATCGATTCGACAATGACTGCGTTCATCGCCACATGACACAAGTCACAGAATGACATCAACTAGTCTACGTGATGACCAAGAAATACGTGCCTCCAGACTACATGAATCAAATGAGATTGGAAATTTCCATGGCTCGCCAAGGATCGATGACTCCACTCGAGTTCTTTTCCAAGCTTGAAGACATGTATTACAAGGCCAACATCTCCGTTGCACCATCAACTTTAAGGACCAAGTTCTTGAGTGGCTTGAACACAAATATCCGTGATCAACTAGAGATCTTGCCAATCAAGGATTTGAACACACTCACACATACGGCGATGCAAATTCATGCACAAATCTCTCGCCGAAAGTCTTACAAATATTCCAGTGGCCAACAAAGGTATTCTTCCAACCCTGGTGGATTACCTTATACTAATGTCCGCCCTAGTGCCTCTACCACAGCCGCGTCTAGCCAAGCCTCCAAGGCGAAGCCCGCGACGCCGACCACCGCACCGCGCCAAGACAGGCTCCAGTAAGCACAGATCGCACGCGTGATCTTGAGTGTTACAAATGTGGTGGAAGAGGCCACTATAAGAAGGATTGCCCCAATGCTCGCAATGTGTTGTTCTCCACAGCCGCCGCCGGCTACGAGTCATGTGAAGACGAGGAGGCCACACTTGACGCGATTGATGAAGGCACCGAAGAAGAGGACGAATATGCTTATGAATGCGAACCCGCTTCTCTGCACGCGGGCACACCATTGAGCTTGGTGACGCGTCGTCTCCTCACAGTCAAGGAAACCAGCTTACGCGATCAACGAGAGAACTTGTTCCACACAAGGGCTCTAGTCCAAACTGCTTCCTTGAGTGTCATTATTGATGGAGGATCATGTGCGAATATTGTCAGTGAGAAGGTCGTGACACACTTCAAGCTACCCACGATGCCTCATCCCCAACCTTATGCCCTTCAATGGATATCATCTAGACCAGGTAACACAGTATCTCACCAATGCTTAATTTCTTTCTCCATAGGCCAATACTGTGATTCAGTTTTATGTGATGTCATTGCAATGGACGCCACCCATATTTTGCTTGGGCGCTCATGGCAATTTGACAGGCGCGTGCTCCATGATGGCTATTTGAACACTTATGTGTTCAATTACAACGGGAAACGCGTGATCGGAGGTAATAGTCGTCGTATCCCCAATCAAAAGTAAATCCTAAAATCCTCACTAAATAAAGTATAATAAGTAAGTCAGGGTCGATCCCACAGAGAAGGAAGGAATTCAATGGTGGTAGCATGCAATGTCACAAAGGGGGGGTTGTATGGTTGGTTGGTTGCAAACAAAACAAACAAAGCAAAGTGGAATGGATAAATATCAAGAAAGAAAAACACTTAGCCAAGTAATGTCCACATAAGTCATTCAAAGGTTGTTCATAGATTAAGTCTTATCTTCCTATTCGGTTATTCCTGTCCTGATCTTATGTAAATTCAGAGGGAAACCTTCCACAAAGAACCCTTACCAACGAATAACCCTAGTACCACTAAAGGTTCAACCCAAAGGCAGCAATGCATATAAGAATTAACCAGGATACACAGAACGCTCGCTCAGATGCATTTACCATGTAATCAATTCCCACATAGATATAATCCACAGATGCAGATAACAATCAATGCTTGCTACTTATACTAGAGCGTTAGCCCAACAGTTCCCTAGTATTAGCAATATGAATGAAAGCAATAATCCTAGGTGATCAGTCTAGATAAACCAACAAACATTCAAATATGAATTTTCTTAGAGAAAAGATATAACTCAATAGGATAGATAGAAAGGAACAAAACCTCACAACCAGATGAACGAACTCATGCTTCCATTACCGGACTAAGCCAAAGAGGCTTAGCTCCTCATAGTCATGGTAGAAACTTCAAAGGAAATAAACAATGATGAATGAAAATTACAACTAAAGTGTGATAGATGTCTCTAACCCTAATGCATAAGGAGAGTATTTATAGGGCCCTAACAAATGACCTAGCCCATTAAGAAAAATAACTGAAATAAAAATAAGAAAAAAGGAAAAGAAAACTAAAAAGATAATTCGGAATAAGTCCGAGCCTCTGCCGTGTCAGACCCGCGATCGCGGGTGGTGGACCTTGATCGCGGCCCATGTGGCTCCGCGCCCTTCAATTTCTCCGCGCCCGCAGAAAACTCTCTACATGCTCCGAGGCCCGCGATCGCGGCACCCATGCCCACGATCACGGTTAATGCTCGGCATTCTTGTCCTTTGCCTTGCACCAATCCGTCTCCTCTTTACTCCTTGGCGTCTTCTCTTGATGGCTTCCTTCCTCAGTGTCTTCATGATCTCCAAAGTAGCTCAAACACCTCCAAAAACACCAACTTTGCCTCCAAACGCCATACACAAGAATGTGTCTAAATCTACCCGAATGGCACCAATAAAACCTCTAATAACTCTTAGTTAAGCCCTACAAAGTAGTGCTTATCAAACTCCCCCATGCTTAGACCTTTGCTCGTCCTCGAGTAAACTAAAAGAAAGTCTACTCCTCCAATGTAGCACCCAAGGTCTCAGGAAGCATATCCTCCAACTAAGAGTTACCTAACCCACGCCAAAGCTCCTGGCACCAATCTCATCTACAACACATCCACAACTCAACAAGCTTGAGGGCAAGCAGAGTACTTCCCCCAAGCTCAACCCGGACATCCAATGGTGTAAAGTGACCTCTAATCCTAGCCTCCATCTATGACTCCTTATGCCTCCCAGAGTGACCTACCCGACAATCCTTCTTTGTCTCCTCTTCTTATGTCGCCCCGTCGGTAAAATGAGATCCTAGAAATACTCCTTTTCTTTTCACTCATTTTGCCTAGGAGCCCTTTCGGGTTTTCATCCTAGCCACTCATATTTTTTTTTTCATAGATGTGCTCACATATGCTCACATCACTCAGACACCTTTTTACCCCAGCCTAGCGCTGGTCCGGGTCACCTGCTTTTTACCCAAGCCGCCCTTTCAGGTTTTCAGCTTGTCCCAGGATTTTCGATTTTTTTTTTTTGAAAAGAAATGCTGAAATTCGAAATGCTAAAAATCAAAGTACAATGCTGGAAAAGAAATATGTACAAGATAGATAGTGAATACTCTACTCCTCCATGCTTAAATCATGCATTGTCCTCAATGTATGGAAGACAAGAAAAAGATAAGGGGAAAATAGAAATACTCACTGGGGTGGAGGCCAATACCCATAAGCGTTGAAGAAAGCATCAACTCTCCTCTGCATCTGAACCACCTGGTCCTCAACAGTGGTGAGGTGACTGTCCAGGCGGTTGGCGTGGTATGCAAGGTTGACCTCCATGGTGCGCTGCCACTCAGTGCTCCGCCGCTCCTGCTCATCCAGGCGGGTGGAGACTTGGCGTTCCCACTGAACGCTTCTCCTCTCATGCTCCTCTAGCCTCTGGGAGATGCCGCTTTCCCACTCGGCACTCCTTCGTATATGCTCGGCCTGCCTCAGCTGTAGGTTGGCCATTCTGTCCAGGAGCTGGTCCCAGGGTGCCCCTCTAGATCCACTACCAGACCTAGATGCCTGGTAGGTATAGTCAGGGTAAACAGGTGGGCCCCTGGAACGCAGCGAGGATGGCACATCGCTCTCCATGTCCAATGCTGCAGTCGCTTCCTCCTCCTCCTCGTTGTCGTCGTCGTCCCCTTCTTCTTCGGACGACGACCCCTGCTCTCCATCGGCATAGAGGTAAAAATCCCTCGCCCGGGGCCCATAAGGCATCGGACGAGGCAGCCTCATTCGGTGGGTCCTTTCCTTCTTGGAGAGCCAGGTGTACTCTCCACCACGGACTTCCAGCAGATGGGATCTCCGCAACAGTGTGATGTTGTACGTGTAGATGTCGGCGGAGAAATCCCAATGGTCCGCGATGGTCTCGTATTGCTGGGCGATAAGCATCACCATGCCCCCATGGAGATCTTGCCGCCCGTCTTCTCCCTCAGCCCGAGATAACTAGAGAGGAACAAATCGACCCAGTCGGGGGTGTTGTGGCTCTTTGGTGTCAAACACCAGAGCACTGTAAGGTCCAGCGTCGGAACCTTGTTCACCTCCCCCTGTCCCAGGAAGGCCATGGCGAGCACTTTGTGCGCTAGCCTCAGACAGGGGTGCGTCAGCTTGTAGTTATACTCGCCGGCGCTGGGGTTGAGTACCCCCCGGGTCGCATCCTGCCAGAAGAGCTCTGGCAAGGAGCCTGCGGCCTCCTAATCCTCGGCGGGAGCCTCAGTAACGCCAAACAGGTCTCACAGACCTTGGTAGGACATCATCCTCTGCCGCCCCAGCAGGTTGAACGTGATCCCGTCGTCGTGGCGCTTCAGCGTGGCCAGAAACTCCAGGGTCAGCTCGTGCGAGGACGGGGCGGCTAGGTCAATGAAGTTGCCGAGCCCTTCGTGACTCAGCAATTGTTGTGTGCAGTCCTCCAGTCCGAGTCGTTGCAGCGTTGGCCGATCGAAGAACTTTGTCTGGACGAACTTCCGCGCGCTGAACGTCTCGTAGTAGCGCATGTGCCTCTGGCTCCTCATGTTGCCTACGAAGGCTGCCATGGTGGGAAAAAAGGAGCGAGAAAGCACAACAAAAAGAGTATCGGAGGGACCCGCGATCGCGGGGTGTGGGGCGCGGTCGCGGTTTATGCTCGACTTGAAGCTCGCTGGAGAAGATGGGCCGCAATCGCGGGGTTGATGCCGGCGATCGCGGTTTCTGGGTTTGCAACGAACTTCGAGAAAAAATGGCTCCGGTGCTTTGCGGTGGTGCTGCGGTGGTCGCGGGGTTTGGCGTGGGTCCGGCGATCGCGGCTCGTGAGGCTATGAGAAATCCAAGAGTTGGAAAATGGAGATCTCACCCAAACGACATCGCGGCGTCGGAACGATAGTCGCGGGGCTGCAGGGGGGTGTCGCGGTGGTCGGGGTCGGAGATCCGATCTGGTGAGAGTGAGAGGTGGTGGTGGAGGTGTTGTAAAATGCCTCCACCGCCTCTCGCCTTTTATAAATGTCGCGATGAACACCCGCGATCGCGGGGCTGAGGGCCCACGATCGCGGGGTTAATGCCCCTGCATCCGTAACAGTCGGTGCAAGTTACGAGGCACTGACTGCCTCGAAAAACGCGCTGGTTTTATTAAACCGTGGTTTTTTTTTTGCTAGAACTCGCCATGGTTTGCCGAGGGGAAACTGCGATCGCGGGTGTGAAACCGTGATCGCGGGTGCTGGATTCTAGCCTCCGCTACAAGGTTAGTTCTAGTGCCCACAGAATAAGAAAAACAAGTGCAAAGAAGAAGAAAGAAAAATAAAATCTAAGTCCTAAGAAAGGTAAAAACATAGATGAGTTCAATGACTCATACCTCGGGTTGCCTCCTGAGTAGCGCCATAGTTATCATCGCGGCACGACGTCCTGCTGTACTTCTCATCCGGGGTTGCCTCCTGTAACCGTACTCCTTGCTCTCGTATCTGGAGGATGCTCCAGAATGTTCTCTAGCCTATACTCTGTCTTCCTCTTGTCGAACTCCATGCTGATTGTGCCTCTGCCCACGTCGATCTTTGTGTTAGAGGTCTTCATGAAAGGCCTCCCTAGCATTACTCGTCCTTCTCGTTCCCCTGTGTTCATGACAAAGAAGTCTGCAGGAAAAACAAGGGTATCGATGCTTACCAGTACGTCCTTCACAACGCCCTCAGGAGTGATGACGGAGTTGTCAGCCAGTTGGATGACGATTTCCGTGCTCTCTAATGGTCCACCGTCGAGGTTGTTGTAGACTGGCAGTGGCAAGACATTTATTGAAGCTCCCAAATCCAGCAATGTCTCGCTGAATTCAGTCTCCCCAATCTTGCAGGGCACGCTGAACATTCCAGGGTCCTCACACTTCTTGGGAATCCTCTTCTGCACCACAGCAGAGACATCCTTCTTGACCTTTAGCTTCTTCTTAGATCGCTCCTTTTGCTCCGCTATGGTCTTGCGTAGCTCTCTCAAGAAGGGGCTATCCGGGTAGTCCTGGTATATCTCGCAGTATATTTCCGTATTCCCTTCATCTACAAATGCTGCAGGGAATGGCACCGGGATGTCAAAATATCCCCCGGATAGTCATACTTGTTCATAAATGTCTTGCGAGGCGGAGCGCTTTCCGAGAGTTGATCGCGGGTGTCAACCCGCGATCGCGGTTTTCGCACTGGTTCCCTGCGATCGCGGCTGTCATGCCCGCGGTCGCGGTTAATGCTCGAATTTATGCTCGAGTTTTTCTCGGCTTTTGGGTCCGTAAACCCGCGATCGCGGCTGTCGCCCCGCGATCGCGGTTTTGCCTCGTACTTCTCTTTTAATTCCAGTTTCTCTTCTTCATTCTCCCATCTTGGCCTTGACGTCATGCAGTTGACGTTTTGCCTTGGATTAATCTCAGTTTGAGATGGGAGTGCTCGTGACTCTCTAGCTTCGAGCTTGCTGACCGCCTGGGAGATCTGCCCTACCTGCTTCTCCAGGTTCTGGATACTGGACTTGGTCTCATGTTGGAACTGAACCATGTTTTGCTGCATGGTTCCTACTATTTGCGTCAGCGTGGTCATGTGCTGTGCCCGTGTATTGACCTGGTCCTCGAGATTCATAGCGCGGGGAGCTCCTTGTCCTTGTGGTCTCTGCTCTGCTGGGCCTTTGAACTGCTGGCCTCCTTGGAATGGTCGCTGGGGGTACTGCTGCTGGTATTGCTGAGGGGGTCTTGGTCGGAACTCAGAGGGGTTCTCCGCATTGTGCGTGTTCTCGTACCTCAAGTTAGGATGGTCTCTCCACCCCAGATTATAGGTACTGGAGTAGGGGTCATACCGTTGTCTTTGTTGGTACCCCCCAATAGCGTTGACTTGCTCAGTGGGCTTCTCATGGAGTGTAGGGCATGCGTCAGTTGCATGCGTGGTGGCATAGCAAAATTCGCACTCCTTGACCCTCTGGGGTCCTTCCTTCCTCATCAAAACCTTGATCATCTCCTTCATTTCGCTCACTTCCCTCGCCATAGATGGGGGAACATTCTCACTTGAAGTGGCTTTCACAGCCTGGGCGCTCGCCCTCTTGCTGAATTGCCTTGAGCCTTCCGACAACTCGCTGAATATCTCAAATGCAGCGGTAGGGGTTTTGTTCAGTATGTTTCCCCCACACGCCGCGTTCACCATTCGTCGCTCTTCATCCAGCAATCCCCCGTACAGATATAAGACCAAATCCTGGTCTGAATACCCGTGATAGGGATAGCTAGAGCACAACCTCTTGAAATGCTCATAGTACTCGTAGAGCGTCTCCGTCCCATGCTGCTCTATGTTGCTCAGGTTGCGCTTGAGACTGTTCAGCTTCGTTGCTGGAAAGTACTTTTCCAGGAACGCCTTCTTCATTTTCTCCCAAGTGTTGATGCTCCCTGGGGTGAGGTAGTAAAACCAGTCGTTGGCTGAATCCTTAAGTGAAAAAGGAAAAGCCCTCAACGTGATTTGATCCTCAGTGACATTCCGTGGCTTCATGGAACTGCACACGGCGTGGAACTCCGAGAGGTGCTTGTTTGGGTCCTCTCCAGCTAGCCCATGGAACTGAGGCAAAAGATGGATAAGTCCAGACTTGAGCTCAAAGTTCACTCCCGTGCCTAGCTCAGGGAATTGTACGGCCAGTGGCTGCTGCGTCAAGTTAGGCGCAGTCAGCTACCTCAACATAGGTGGTGGTACCTCGTCCGCCATCTCAAAAATGGGATTCTCAAAGACCAAAGCTCGATTCACTCTGCGTCCTTGGAAGAAAGTTCTCTCAATCTCTGGATCAAGATCTAAAGGTGGAGAGTCAGCAGTACGGGTGTGGACCATAAGATAGGTCCACACACACAAGCAAACACACGAAAATCACACAGAAAAAATTCGAAAACACACAAAGCATGCAAAACACCAAAAATTCGCAATTGCCTTCCCCGGCAACGGCGCCAAAATTTGATCGGAGGTAATAGTCATCGTATCCCCAATCAAAAGTAAATCCTAAAATCCTCACTAAACAAAGTATAGTAAGTAAGTCAGGGTCGATCCCACAGAGAAGGAAGGAATTCAATGGTGGTAGCATGCAATGTCACAAAGGGAGGGTTGTATGGTTGGTTGGTTGTAAACAAAACAAACAAAGCAAAGTGGAATGGATAAATATCAAGAAAGAAAAACACTTAGCCAAGTAATGTCCACATAAGTCATTCAAATGTTGTTCATAGATTAAGTATTATCTTCCTATTCGGTTATTTCTGTCCCGATCTTATGTAAATTCAGAGGGAAACCTTCCACAAAGAACCCTTACCAATGAATAACCCTAGTACCACTAAAGGTTCAACCCAAAGGCAGCAATGCATATAAGAATTAACCAGGATACACAGAACGCTCGCTCAGATGCATTTACCATGTAATCAATTCCCACATAGATATAATCCACAGATGCAGATAACAATCAATGCTTGCTACTTATACTAGAGCGTTAGCCCAACAGTTCCCTAGTATTAGCAATATGAATGAAAGCAATAAACCTAGGTGATCAGTCTAGATAAACCAACAAACATTCAAATATGAATTTGCTTAGAGAAAAGATATAACTCAATAGGATAGATAGATAGGAACAAAACCTCACAACCAGATGAACGAACTCATGCTTCCATTACCGGACTAAGCCAAAGAGGCTTAGCTCCTCATAGTCATGGTAGAAACTTCAAAGGAAATAAACAACGATGAATGAAAATTGCAACTAAAGTGTGATAGATGTCTCTAACCCTAATGCATAAGGAGAGTATTTATAGGGCCCTAATAAATGACCTAGCCCATTAAGAAAAATAACTGAAATAAAAATAAGAAAAAGGGAAAAGAAAACTAAAAAGATAATTCGGAATAAGTCCGAGCCTCTGCCGTGTCAGACTCGCGATCGCGGGTGGTGGACCTTGATCGCGGCCCATGTGGCTCCGTGCCCTTCAATTTCTCCGCGCCCGTAGAAAACTCTCGACATGCTCCGAGGCCCGCAATCGCGGCACCCATGCCCGCGATCGCGGTTAATGCTCGACATTCTTGTCCTTTGCCTTGCACCAATCCGTCTCCTCTTCATTCCTTGGCGTCTTCTCTTGATGGCTTCCTTCCTCAGTGTCTTCATGATCTCCAAAGTAGCTCAAACACCTCCAAAAACACCAACTTCGCCTCCAAACGCCATACACAAAAATGTGTCTAAATCTACCCGAATGGCACCAATAAAACCTCTAATAACTCTTAGTTAAGCCCTACAAAGTAGTGCTTATCAACGCGTCACTTTGCATCCAATGTCTCCCCATGAGATCTTGTAGGACCAGTTGAACGCGACCGCCATAAGGCCATCGAGGCCGCATCTCCTAGGTCAAACGAGTGCCCAGAAGCACTACCAAGGCAGACCTCCTCCAAATCTGGCAACAATTCGTCTACTCCAGGCACTGGCAAGAAGAAACACAACGCCACAGCTGGGACACCAAGTTCCCCACAGAATTCGAGCAGTGCCTTCCCATCAATAAAGTTCGCCGATCCGTTGCCACCACCTCGTCCTTTGCAAGGCACCTGTGAGCAACACGTTCTTTTAGCCCGACCCAGTGACCTCACGGCGTGTTTGACTGGGAAAACTCCATGCTTTTTGCTTGTGCCAACCCCATGCATCCCTGAATCGTCGACAAACGCGCCCTTGTCACTAGCGATCGCGAAGTTGCTTGCCGCATTCACCGACGTATTCCCAGACGAGTTGCCACAAGGATTACCTCCCCTGAGAGGCATTGAGCACCAGATTGACCTTGTGCCCGGTGCTTCTTTGCCCAACCGCGCTGCGTATAGAGCTGGTCCAGAAGAGACTAAAGAGTTACAGCGCCAAGTCCAAGAGTTGTTGGATCGCGGGTACGTAAGGGAATCTCTTTCCCCTTGCGCTGTGCCTGTGATCCTTGTGCCCAAGAAGGATGGCACATGGAGAATGTGTATTGACTGCCGCACGATAAACCAGATAACCGTCAAGTATAGGCATCCTATTCCGCGCCTCGATGATATGCTTGATGAACTCCATGGCGCGACACTCTTCTCCAAGATTGATTTGAAGAGTGGTTATCACCAGATCAGAATGAAAGAAGGTGATGAGTGGAAGACCGCGTTCAAGACAAAGTATGGGCTCTACGAGTGGCTTATCATGCCCTTTGGGCTCACGAACGCGCCCAACACCTTCATGCACGTGATGAACCACGTGTTGAGATCTTTCCTTGGCAAGTTGGTTGTCATTTACTTTGATGACATCCTTGTGTATTCACGGAGCCTAGAAGAGCATGTCGACCACCTTCGACTTATGCTAGAATGCCTTCGACGCGAGAGCCTATTCGCCAATCTGGCCAAGTGCTCCTTTTGCTCCGCGTCAACCAACTTTCTGGGCTACATTGTGAGTAGTGATGGGTTATGCGTCGACGAAGAGAAGATCACGGCCATCAAAGATTGGCCAACACCGAAGACACCGACACAAGTACGAAGCTTTCTAGGCCTCGTAGGATTTTATAGGCGTTTTGTTCGCGACTTCTCCTCCATTTCCGCGCCCCTACATGAGCTGACAAAGAAGGGCAACACAATTGTGTGGCTTGAGTCCTATGCACAAGCCTTCTCAGCTTTGAAGAAGGCCTTGTGCCAAGCCCCCTTGCTCCAGCTTCCAGACTTCAACAAACACTCCGAGGTGGAGTGTGATGCCTCAGACATAGGCATTGGTGGTGTGCTACACCAAGAGAAGAGGCCTATTGCATATTTCAGCGAGAAGCTCACAAGGGCTACACTGAATTACCCCACCTACGACAAAGAGTTATATGCCTTAGTACGCGTCCTGAAGACATGGCAACATTACCTTTGGCAGCGTGAATTTGTCATCCACAGCGATCACGCCGCGTTGAGCTACTTGAAGAGCCAAGCTCACCTCCATCGACGCCATGCTCGCTGGGTGGAGTTTCTGGAGACATTTCATTATGTCGTTGTTCACAAGAAAGGACAAGAGAACATTGTAGCTGACGCGTTATCTCACAGGTATGTTCTCTTGACTCATGTGTAAACTAAAGTTTTAGGTTTTGCTTTGATTAAGGAATTATATGCTTGTGATCCTTTCTTTGCCCCTATTTTAGAGCATTGCCTAAGATCGCGTAAGTTTGAGACTTATTTTCTGTCTGAGGGTTATTTATACTAGGCTAGTCGCCTTTGCATTCCTAGATCCTCCATTAGGCTCCTATTGATTGAGGAAGCACACGCGAGTCATGGACATTTTGGGATTAGGAAGACCTTAGACGCACTTAGAGAACATTTCTTCTGGCCTAGGATGACCCACCAAGTGACTAGGTTTTGTAGAAGTTGTGTGACTTGCCAGAGAGCCAAAGCTAAGTCTAGTCCTCACGGCCTCTACACTCCTTTTCCCATTCCTAGTGCCCCCTGGGAAGATTTGTCTATGGATTTCATCACGGGTTTGCCCCTCTCTAGACGAGGTAAAGACTCCATTTTTGTGGTTGTAGACAGATTTTCTAAGATGACACATTTTATTGCTTGTAAGACAACCCATAGTGCTAGTGGGATTGCCGATCTATTCTTTGAGCATGTGGTACGTCTTTATGGAGTCCCGCGTACCATAGTGAGTGATAGGGATTCTAAGTTCGTTGGTCATTTTTGGAGAACTCTTTGGGGTAAGCTAGGAACCAAACTCCTATTTTCCACTAGCTACCACCCCCAGACCGATGGCCAAACGGAGGTCACGAATAGAACCCTAGGAGCCCTCTTTCGCGCGATGCTCAAAGCCAACCCTAAGCATTGGGAGGACTTACTATCACTTGTCGAGTTTTGTTACAATAGATGCAGTCACACAACGACCAAGCTGACCCCGTTCGAAGTGGTGTATGGAATGAACCCCCTGACACCACTGGATCTGTCGCCGCGTCCACTACGTGACCCAGTGCATGTCTCCGCCTCCAACCGTGCCGAGCAGGTGCAAGAGCTTCATCGACGAACAAAGGAGCAGCTGGAGAGGAGGGCCGCGCAGTATGCCTCGCAACACAATTCAGGCCGCCGCCGTGTCGTCTTTTCCCCCGACGACCTTGTCTGGGTGCATATGCGAAAATAGAGGTTCCCCTCGCGACGTAAACACAAATTAGCACCACGTGGAGATGGCCCTTTCCGCATGATAAAGGCCATAGGGGACAATGCCTATCAACTCGAGCTCCCACCAGATTTTGGAGTCCACGCGTCCTTCAACGTCGCGGACTTAACACCATATGTTGAGCTAGAGTTTGATGATGGTGAAGCGAGGACGCTTCACAGCCAAGTGGGGGAGGGTGATGTGACCCTGCCTCCCATGACGGCCCAAGACGAGGAAGAAGCCATGAGCCTATGCTCACAGGGCCTAGTCACAAGGTCTAGGTCCAAAGCCATCACCTCCGCCGTCGCATCACTAGTTGCACACGTCGTCGCTGGCCAAGGAAGCCCAAAAACCCATCCAAGACTCGTCGTCCTCGCCACCATCGGATCAATGTGTTCTTCTGAAGACAACGACACTTCGTCGTCCTCTCACACAATGATTGCTTTCAGCCCTTCACCGTGTTAGGATAGTTTCACGTGTTTTTTTAAGACACTATCTATATTGGGTATTTCCAGCGTATTTTAGATAGTTTCCTTTGATAACTTTACATAGTTTCCTTTTCTAGCGTTTTAGATAGTTTCCTTTCAGTCATTCTATCTTTTAGGGTTTGTGCCTTTTGCATGCTTGCATGGGCTAGCCCACGAGGTTCGACTCGGCCCATCCGATGTCTCACCTCCCTGTTTATACCCGACTTTGTTAATGTTATTTCTTACGTTCAAGTTAAAGTTCAAGGTTTCCAATAGAGTGTTAATTCCTCCTTCCCTTGATCGGACGTCACCCATATCCCTCTCATCCCCATACCCTCCGCCGCCGACGCTACGACAATTGCTTGATATTCTCAAGCAAAGTCTATCTTCGCATCTCCTTCATCCGCAGTCGACGCTATGACACCCCAAAGACTTGTCTTTTCAAGCCTTATGTCCTTCACCAAATCGCTTCCGCCACCGCTAACTCTTCTCCCATCAAATCGCTTCCACCACCACCGAGTCCTTGTTGCCGCCAACGTCTTCCCAGTCGTCGACATCAACAACTCCATTCATCGCGTTCTTCCGCTCGCGATCATCCCCAACATCGTGTTTCACAACAGAATTACAACATCGAGTGACTTCCCAACCAAGACTAGATCCAAAGGCGTCACCTTTGACAATTTGGCTTGTCATCGGAGGAAAGGACACATCACTTGACCTGCTGCTGGCCACCCTTCATCATGTACCTCCTCATCATCTCTTTCATCTCAGCCATCTTAGAGAGTAGAGTGGAATTTGGCTGAGAATCTGCAGCTCTCACTGATTGGGCGCCCGCCCTCTTGCTGAACTATCTTGAGCCCTCAGATAGCTCAAAGAAAACTTCATAGGCCTGGTCTGGAGTCTTATTCAGGATGTTCCCTCCATAGGTAGCATTCACAATCCGACGGTCATCATCAAGTAAACCTCCGTACAAATAAAGTATGAGGTCCTGGTCTGAGTAGCCATGGTAGGGGCAACTAGAGATCAACCTCTTGAACCGCTCATAGTACTCATACAACGACTCAACAGCCTGTTGTTCAATGTTGTTGATGCTCCTCTTCAGGCTATTGAGCTTGGTCGCCGGAAAGTACTTCTCCAAGAAAGCCTTCTTCATCTTGGACCACGTGTCAATGCTCCCTGTGGTCAAGTAGTAGAACCAGTCATTGGCCGAATCCTTCAGAGAGAAGGGAAAGGCCCTCAGCTTGATCTGGTCTTCAGTCACTCCTTTTGGTTTCATGCTAGTGCAGACGGCATGGAACTCTGACAGATGCCCTCAGCTTGATCTGGTCTTCAGTCACTCCTTTTGGTTTCATGCTGGTACAGACGGCATGTAACTCTGACAGATGCTTATTGGGGTCTTCCTCACTCACCCCGTAGAAGTGGGGGAGTAAGTGGATCAACCCCGACTTGAGCTCGAAGTTGACGCCATCAGCTAGCTCAGGAAACTGCACAGCCAGGGGTTGCTGCTGCAGGTTTGGGGCAGTCAGCTGCCTCAGCGTCTGTTGTTCGTCAGCCATCTCAAAAGTTGGGTTGTCAAAGACTAAAGATCTGTTTACTCTACGGCTCTGGGAGAGCGTTCTCTCAATTTTTGTATCACAAGCAAGTAGAGGGGAATTAGTAGCATGAGTGTGGACCATAAGATAGATCCACACAAAAATTTGCACACAAACACAAAAAAAAAACTTGCCTCCCCGACAACGGCGCCAATTTGATAGAGGCTAAAGTCGTGTGCCCAATCAAAGTAAAATCCTTAATAACCTAAACTAGTAGAATAGGCAAGCAATGGTCGAATCCCACAGGGAGGAGTTGTCTTTCTTTATGTCAATTTGCATGCAATAGTAACAAAGGGGGGTTTTGGGTGATTGTTGGTAAATAAGTAATCAAAGGAAACAAAAGCAAATGTTTGTAATCAATTAGGGAAAACACTTAGCCAAACAAATATCCACCTTTAGTTTGGTTGATTGATCATTGATTATTCCTAGTCCTCAATCCTCATAAATGTCCTAATCCCTGTTCTGAAATAGTTACCAGTCCTGATAACCCTAACTATTAAACAATCATGAAACCATCAAGATAAATCTAACAGTAGCAGTAAGTTCAGGAATAGATAGGCTCATGCAATACTTAACAACTCGTCAGTACTCGACATGCAATCAATTCTCTTCACAATAAACATTCACAACCCGTTCCTGTAAATCGTGTTTGCTACTCTGAATTAAGTATGAATAATATTAATCTCAACAAGTTGACCAGATTAAGGTAACCAGCACTATAGATAATATCAATCTCAACTAGTTTGTCACGCTAGGGAAACCAATATTAATAATACTAATCACAACAATTGATGAACTAGATCAACCAATAGAGTTTAAAACCCTAACCCTGCAATATGAATAATATTAATAAAACTAGGTGGCCAATCTAGAGAAATCAATATAACTCAATGGGATGAAGCATAAGAGAATCAATAACACTCAAGGATAGAGTAAAGGAATAATCTCACAATCAAATTCAAACCAAGGCTTCAATCGTCGGACTAAGCAAAGGGTGCTTAGCTCTTCATAGTCTTGAAACAATAAAATTCAAAGGGAAAGTAAAACGTAGAATGAAAACTGAATAATCGATGATAGCTGCTTGGAGGCTATGGAACTAGGTTTAAATAATATAAACCTAAAACCAAAGATCACAAACATAATCTAAAAAGAAAATAAACTAAATAAAGAAATTAAAAGAAAATCGGAAAAGTAAAATAAAGTAACTTCGGAGAAATCCCGCGCGGCTCGCTGATGCCCATTTCCGCGATCGCGGATGAATTTCCGCGGTCGCGGAAAATTCCAAATCTGACTCTTTGCTCTCGATTTATCCGCGATCAACTCCATTGCTCGCCCGTGGTCGCGGATTCTCCACTGCTGCTTCGTGTGGCTTCTTTCTTCGACTCTTCCTCGGTCTGCTCAAGTGGTCTCCTCTCCATCTTCAACAAGTCTTCGTTTAAGCTTCTCCAAACCACCAAATCCACACTTCTACTCTTCAACTCCAATCTCTATAGTTGTGCACTAAACATCTCCAAATAGCACCCAAAACACAGGTAACAACTCCTAGTTAAACCCTACAAAGTAGCGCTGATCAATGGCCTGCGTGTGGACCAAGAGAAGGTCTGTGCTATTCAGGAGTGACCTACCCCCATGACCCCCACTATGGTTTGCTCTTTCTTGGGGTTGGATGGCTTCTACAGACGTTTTGTACGGGACTTCAACAACATTGCCACACCGTTGCATGAGCTCACAAAGAAAGGCACCTCGGTCAACTGGACTGAGAAGCACGAGGTTGCCTTCTAGACTCTGAAGGACAAGCTCTGCAACGCTCCGATGCTATAGCTACCCGACTTCAGCAAGACCTTTGAGGTCGAGTGTGATGCCTCCCACTTCGGGATTGGTGGCGTCTTACTATAGGAGAGGCGACCCATCGCCTACTTTAGTGAGAAGCTTTCGAGCGCCGCGCTCAACTATGGGACTTATGACAAGGAGCTATACGCTCTTATCCAGGTGCTGAAGACTTGGCATCATTATCTGTGGCCCAAGGAGTTTGTCATCCACAGTGACCATAAGGCACTCACCCACTTGCGGCATCAGTCCAACCTTGGATGACGCCACGCTCGCTGGGTGGAATTTCTGGAGATGTTCCCCTTTGTCGTCCTCCACAAGAAGGGCAAGGAGAACGTAGTTGCTGACGCGCTCCCTCACAGGTATGTTATCTTAACTCAGCTCGATGCTCGAGTTCTCGGTTTTTCTTTGATTAAAGATTTGTATTTGCATGATACTTTCTTTAAATCTATTTATGAGACTTGCGCATCTCGGGGTGAGTGTGAGGGATATGTTTCAGATGATGGGTATTTATTTCGGGTAGGGAAGTTGTGTATTCCCTAGTCCTCTATTAGGGGTATACTCATACAGGAAGCACATGAGGGCCATGGTCATTTTGGGATAGCTAATACGGTAGCTGCCCTTAAGGAACATTTTTATTGGCCTTATATGACCCGGTAGGTGACTAGATTTATCAATGCCTGTGTGACATGCCATAGAGCCAAGTCTAGGTCGAGCCCCTCCTTGTATACACCCTTACCTGTACCTTCGCCCCCCTGGAAGGATTTATCTATGGATTTTGTGATGGGGTTGCCGATGTCTAAGAAGGGGAGGGATTCAATATTTGTGGTTGTTGATCGATTCTCCAAGATGGCTCATTTTGTCCATTGTAGGCAAACCAACAATGCTTTGGACATAGCTAGCCTTTTTTTTAGCATGTGGTGAGATTGCATGGGATACCTAGATCGATTGTGAGTGACCGGGATGTGAAGTTTATGAGTCATTTTTGGAGGACACTGTGGGGTAAGCTGGGTACTAGACTCCTATTTTCCACTAGCTATCACCCCCAGACAGATGGACAGACTGAGGTGACCAACCGTGTAATAACCCTTAATTTTAGTAGGGGTATTTGTGTAATTTTCAAACTTTTGTTTTGTAAGCTGTAACACCCCCAAATTTTATCTTGAAAGTATTACTGCCAGTGACTTCAGATATAACATCCCAAAGTCACCCCAGGCTTTTCCAGTCGATATAAACCATCAAACCACAGTTATAATACCATATATTACAGCTTTCATTAAAACCAAAGTCTCGGAAATACAATAATTTCCAAATCCATCAAAATACAATATCAGAATTATTACAGCGGAAGTCTTAATATAAAACATAGTTAACACAGCGGAAGTCTTTTAAACAAAATAACAAAGTAACACATCAAAACACCGTTCATCCTCATAGTCGCTCTAGCCTTCTCGGATCCTCAATTTAACTGATGTGCTGAATCAAACTGATGACACCAGCCAACCATGCAGAGAATAATTACGGTTGGTTAGTCTAATGAAAGACTATGCAAGGGTACAAAGCAGAGTGGTTCAAAGTAGTTGTATTAGGTTAGACTCATCGTCTCTCGAATAAAAGTCGATCACGATAGTCAACCACCATACTTCTACTGAAAACATGAAAATGCATGATCAAGGGAAGACTCTGGAGACCGAGTCTCACAGCAATCAATCCCAAAAGGATACTCCAAGGAAATGAGCCTTATCGGAAATATGACAAATGTTGGGAAACATTAATAATTACACACAAGCGTTTAAAAATCAAGGCGAGCTTTCCTAGCTGCACTACTCGCCAAGGTATATTAATTATGTGCAACAAAGGCACTTATCTGATTTAATTCCAAAACCACCACATCACGTTATAAGCTTTTAAATCCACATCACAGAGTCCAAGACTCTATATCCACATCTCGGTTGGTCATGACTAGAAAATTTGGCATAGGGTCTTGATCGCCCTGTTATTTGCCAGTTATAAAGAAACGAATGGACCTCGCAAGGTCCAAGCGTTCCTACGAATACTCGTGCTAACTAACAGTTCAACACAGTAATAGTCCACATCAAAGCCATCACGGCTCACACCTACACAATATAACTATAATAGCGTCGATTCTAGCAGAATATACAACCTATTATAATATCAGATTTTAATCATATTAATTAACACAACTGTTCCCAACATAAACAAGAATCATCCCAAATTAATTAACAACAAAACAGTTGATAATTAATGGAAGTATGGAATGATGAGCAAGAGCGAACCACCACTTGCCTTAGATCCGACGAGTTCGAACAAAGCTTTACAAACGTCGAGTTCCTGGATCTGAAACTGGGGCAGATCTTGGATAATAAATCCCTAAGAAACGACCCATAACGAGACCCTAAATTAGATTCAATATCCACATAATTGAATCTAAAAGAATAGGAAAAGAATCAAAGGAATCGAGCCTCGCCCAAAGCCAAGCACCCACGAACATACACTTGGACAAGGCTTGCCGCGGGGTGCGGTGGGAGCTTTCCGCGGGGTGCGGTGGATTGACAGTGGCGAGCTCTCGCGACAGTGAATCAATGGAGAAACTTACCAAATCGCTTCGTTTGCTTTCGATTTGATTATGGTTCGATCTCCCAACACTTTAGACCTTCAAATACCACTAGAGGTACCCTTCTTAACTCAAGGAACACTCTGATGAGAGCTTGGAACAAGCTGGAAATGGAGAAAATAGAGGAAAAACAGAGGAAGGAGACGAAGCTTCACATCCTCTGATTTCGATCCCTTTTATAGTCTCAAAACGAGCTTCCTCAAAGGGAACAAGCAAGGAGACAAGGGGACAGGTCAAGGTGCCACTTGAGCTGCTCAGAGCTGACACTTCCGGCGAGTTGCAGCTGAGCTTATCGCGAAGACGAAACCGCCCCAGCTTTTGGCCTTCGCCGCGGGTGCGGTCACTTGACCGCGGGGTGCGGTCAAGCCCAGTTTCACCCTTCTAATCCGATTCACCTTTTGGGTTAATTAACTTAACCCCGGGTTAAATATATTTGTACACGATCGACAAATTAACCCCGAAAACATGTCAACTGTATTTTTTATTACTCAAAAAAAATTACAGAGTTCAAATCAATTACAGAATGTCCGAAACTCTCTAAAATTAATCCGACTAGTAATACGGGAGTTGGAAAAATTCCAAAATATCCTTATAAAATGAGGGATATTACATTACCTCCCCCTTAAAAGAAGTTTCGGCCCTGAAACTTGGCTATTCTAGGCCGAAAACAACTCGGGAAAGCGTCTAAGCATATCCTCTTCAGTTTCCCAAGTTACCTCTTCGGTTCCTGACTTGGACCACAAAATTCGTACCAACGGTACAACCTTGTTGCGTAGATGCTTCTCACAGCGCTCGAGAATACACATAGGTATCTCCTCGTAGGTGCCATTTGCCTGGATCTCGATGTCTTCATAACTCAGCACATGAGATTCATCTGGCACATACTTACTTAATAAGGATATGTGGAACACGTTGTGCACTGGATGTGCCGATGGAGGTAATGCCAAATGGTATGCTAGAGATCCCACCCTATCAAGGATCTCAAATGGTCCCACGTAGCGAGGGTTAAGCTTCCCACGCTTACCAAATCTGAATACACCTTTGGTCGGTGATACCTTTACAAACACTTTATCACCAACCTCAAACTCAACATTCCTACACTTCGGATCAGCGTAAGACTTTTGTCGACTCTGGGCCGTCAACATCCTTTGTCTTATCAAAGCAATGTCCGAGGCAGTCCGTTCGACTAGTTCTGGTCCGAGCAGAATCTTGTCAGCATTCTCATCCCAACAAATCGGAGATCTGCACTTTCGACCGTACAAAGCCTCAAATGGAGCCATCTTAATAGTAGCATGCCAGCTATTGTTGTATGTGAACTCAATCAGACTCAGGCTGTCTTTCCAGCTAGTCGGACGATCGAGTACACAAGCTCTCAGCAAATCCTCCAAGGTCTGGATGGTCCTCTCAGACTGTCCATCCGTTTGAGGATGAAACGCAGTACTGAACCTTAACTCGGTTCCCATGGCCTTGTGCAATTCCTTCTAGAATCTTGACATGAATCAGCCATCGCGATCCGATACAATGGTCTTTGGAGTACCATGCAACCGGATAATCTCGTGTAAAAACACTTATGACAGCTTCTGGGTTCCCCATGTTGTCTTGATAGCCACGAAGTGAGCACTCTTCGTGAGCCTATCAACGATAACCCATATAGCATCCTTATGACTTCGAGCTTTAGGTAGCCCTATGACAAAATCCATTGCAATGTCCTCCCACTTCCATTCTGGAACTGGAAGAGGTAGCAATTCTCTACCGGGTCTTCGGTGTTCAATCTTGACCTTCTGACAAGTCAAGCATTTTGCCACAAACTCTGCCACATCCCACTTCATATTGGGCCACCAGAACTTCATTCTGAGGTCCTTGTACATCTTACTAGAGCCTGGATGTACATAATAGGCTGACGAATGGGCTTCCCTCATCACCAATTGGCGGAGTCCCTCAACGTCAGGCACACAAATCCGGTCCTGAAACCAGAGTGATCCATCTTCCTGAATCACGAAACCGGGAGCTATCCCGTCCATTACTTTGCTACATATCTTCACCAAAATTACATCATCAACCTGCTTCTCCTTGATCTGGTCAAGAAGCATAGCTTGAATCTCAAGAATACTCAGGTATCCACGACGTTGATCGTACAATACTTCAATCTCGCACAATTCTTGGTTCAGCTTGGTCTGAGCAACAAGCAAAGCCACTACAGTCTCGTGCGGTGTCTTCCGGCTTAATGCATCAGCTACTACATTGGCCTTGCCCGGATGATACAGCAGTTCGATATCGTAGTCTTTGAGTAGCTCCAACCAGCGATGTTGTCTCATATTCAGCTCCTTCTGAGTAAATATATACTTGAGACTCTTATGATCAGTGAAGACTTGGCACCTCACACCATAAAGATAGTGCCTCCAAATCTTTAGCGCAAACACTACTGCTGCTAACTCCAGATCATACATCAGATAGTTTTCTTCATAGGTTTTTAGCTGTCTTGATGCATAAGCAATAACCTTGCCTCTTTGCATCAACACACATCCCAACCCATTTTTCGATGCATCGTTATAGACCGCAAAATCATCAGTTCCTTCTGGCAGCGTCAATATTGGTGCGGAGGTCAGACATTGCTTTAGCTTTTGAAAACTGGCTTCGCACTTGTCATTCCAGACAAACGTCTTGTGGACCTTGCGGAGCAAACCGGTCATAGGTAGAGAGATCTTAGAAAATCCCTCTATGAACCGTCTGTAGTATCCTGCAAGTCCTAGGAAACTACGCACCTCCTTCACGTTCTGAGGCCGCTTCCAATTGGCTACTGCTTCAATCTTCTGGGGATCAACTATCACCCCATTCTCATTGATCACATGGCCTAAGAAAGCCACTTCCTTGATCCAAAAGTCGCACTTAGACAATTTCGCATATAGTTGATTTTGTCTAAGGACTGATAAAATAATCCGAAGATGTTCCTCATGAGCTTTCACGCTCGGGGAGTAGATCAAAATGTCGTCGATGAAGACCACCACGAACTTATCCAAGTACTGGTGAAAACATCGGTTCATCAGATCCATGAAGACTGCTGGAGCATTGGTAAGTCCAAATGGCATGACTACGAACTCGTAGTGACCATATCTCGTCCGGAATGCAGTCCTCGGAATATCTTCCTCACGAATCCTGAGCTGATGATAACCAGATCTCAGATCGATCTTAGAAAAGACTTTTGCTCCCTGCAGCTAATCCAACAGATCATCAATCCTTGGCAAAGGATATTTGTTCTTGATCGTGACTTTATTCAACTCACGATAGTCGATGCAAAGTCGAAACGATCCATCCTTCTTCTTGACAAATAACACTGGAGCGCCCCAAGGTGATGCGCTCGGCCTTACATAACCTTTGTCGAGAAGATCTTCAAGTTGCTTCTTCAACTCTTTCATCTCTGCAGGAGCCATCCGGTACGGTGCTTTAGAAATCGGTGCGGTACCAGGCTCGAGATCGATAGAAAATTTCACGTTATGCTTCGGGGGTAATCCAGGAATCTCTTCCGGAAAAACATCAGGAAATTCATTAATCACGGGAATATCAAGAATTGTTGGTTCATATTTCATGGGCGTTTTCAGGTAGCAAAGGTATCCGACACAACCTTGCCGAAGTAGCTTAAACACAGCCATCGCATTGATAAGCCTGCCGTTATCCGCGTCATTCCGACCCTTGAATTTGCACACACACTAGCCCCCAGATGACACCGTTACAGTCCTTGAACTAAAGTCAATCACCGCCCCATGACGCGTCAGCCAATCCATACAGAGAATAATGTCGTATGGAGCCATAGCAATAGAGATTAAATCTTCCTCGAACTTCTTACCTTGAATGGTAATCGGAAATTCTGACAAACGCTTGGTGCCCATTAAATGGTCACCATTAGGAAGATTCACAATGAAAGGTTCACAAACCTCGTTGCAGACTAAACCTAACTTACTAACACAATTCTCTAAAATAAAGGAATGGGTAGCACCCGAATCAAACAGTATGCACACAGAAGTAGAATGAAGGTATAGAGTACCTTGAGCAATTGGAGCGTTAGGTCCATCAGCCTCACGCATCTTGTACATGCGTTGACCCTGACCTCCTGAAATGGCTGGGGCTTTGCCTTTGTTCTGTGCAGTCGTCTGCATCGAAGGACTAGGAGTCTCTGTTGGTTTGAACTTAGGTCGGTTGTTCTGGTTAATAGACCCTTGCTGTGACTCCGTTCCCTTCTGCTTTCCCTGTCGACAGAACTTCTGCATATGCCATTCCTTCCCACAACCAAAACACGTCTTCTTTTCCTTCGGACACACAAAGTTTCTGTGCCTAGCTGTACCACAATTGTGACAGTGGATCAGACTCTTGCCTTGACCTGATTGTTGTGTTGACCCTCCTTGAGTCATCTCAGTCCTTGCCTTGCCAGACTTGTCAAAGTTGGACGGTGGCGCATGACGTTTAAATCCACTTGCCTGAGATTGATTTTGCATCGACCTCTGGCAATTCGATCTCTTGGTTGACTCTTCCAAGGTCACTTCTAATTTATACGCTGCATCCACGTATTGCTCCAAAGGTAGAGCATCCGTGACACAACATCATCGATTTAATGTCTGGGCTCATCCACTCATGGAAATGCCAAATCTTCTGTTCCTCGCTGGACACCACAGCCCCAGCGTATTGTAATAAATGATTGAACTTGGCCGCTAGCTCAGTCACTTTCAACCCGTCATTCTTGGGATAAAGGAATTCCTTGTGTTTCTCATCCCGCATGGCTTGGGAAAAGAAATGATCATTCATCTTCGTTTTGAACATTCCCCAGTTCAAATCAGCTCGATCAGCCAGCCCAGTGTTGTCCCACCATTCGCTAGCATCTCCTTTTAACTGAAGAGAAGCTATATGCACCTTCTCAGCCTCGGTGCATTCGATATTGTGGAACAATCGCTCCATATGGGAAAACCAATGAGCTACCCTGACCGACTCTCCTTTTCCGTCATAACTGTCCGGCCTCATAGAGTTAATGGTCTTCAATGCTCGACCATAATTATCCCTATTCCTGGCCATCTCATCACGGTGTATATGAACATTAGGTTCCACAACCCTCGGAATTTCTGGCGGAATTGGCACACCTTGTGCCTGAGGTGCAACGAGTTGCATAACATCAACGAACACTTGCATAAATATTCCCCGAATAGCTGCAACTGCCGCTGCATCAAACACCATCGGGGCGTTGGCCTGAGTTTGGCCGTTGCCCCCAGGGTTATTATGGGAAATTGATTCGTTTTCCTCCACAGGGTCTGGAACATTCCTTATAATTGGTCTGGGGTCATTGCTTGGCCCATCACTAGTACGGATAGTGTTCCTTGTATTCACCATCTGTTTACCGATCAAATTCCAAGTACTTTATACATTAATATCATTCCATCATACTTAATGTAATCAAATCGACTCAGAGTAGATCAACTGGTTAATTATATAGATGAACTTTCAACTGAGCTACTGATTTTACAAAAGGAATCTCCCGAGCTTTCGAACAAAGTTGCTCGGAGATTCTTCACCGTATATACATCAAAATATGCGCAAAAGAAACTACTACAGTCAACGTTGGCCCATATCAAGGCGCTCTAAACACGTTTCCTGTATGGCAAACTCCTCACACAATCATCTGAATCCGGTGACGGACTCCTGACCCTACTCGGCCCTAGAACACATGGTTCATCCCTTGGCTCAGGTGTTCTTGGCCTTGCCCTCCTTTGAGCATGATCGGCCAATTTTTCCATCAGCCGCTGCTCTTCAAAAGAGATCTCTTGGCTTTGACGAAGTATCCCGCGTAATTCAGGGCTCGACCTTCGCCTTCTCCGAATAAGATTAGGCTCAGAGTTCTCAGATAAATCTCGTGGTCCGCTTTCTCTAATGCTGTACTTGACATAGAGTGCTTCCCAGTCAGCGTCAGTCATTGGCGCGGATACTGGTTCGGGTGGCGGACTTGGGTAGAGGAATTGCATCCCCGTGTCCTCATGGTCCACCAATGAGTGTCTCAAGCTATCGGGCTCTTGTCCCTGTTCTTCTTGGTTCTCTTCAGGATCTTCCTCTGGATCCTCTTCCGGATCTTCCTCTTCCGGGTCCTCTTCAAGATCTTCCTCTGGATCCTCTTCGGGTACCGACTCAATCTCGAGGTCGTCGTTGTAATATCCTTGAGCGTACCTTGACTACTCAACAGGTTCCACTACTGGAGTCACAACCTCGTTGGATCTAAGTACCACTGATTCAGGAAGTACATGCTTTACTTCCTCGGGTGGGTTGCTAGGTCCTCCGATCTCAAAGCATCTCGGGGGAGTAGGGAAATTTAGCCTTGTTGGAGATGGCGGAGCCATCTCGGCATCTTCCAAATCTCTCATAAGGGAAATGCATGCACCCATAACCTATGGGGTAACAAGACGATAATTAGTCTTTCTAGACATAGAAGCGAACTTCCATATCAGACTTTTAGAAAATGCGCGACTATGAATGGTTAAAAATTTTCCTTGAAAATTCAGAGCCTTCGAAAACATTTCAAACGAGTGATCGGTTTACGAAAGTTTTGTTCCAGAAAAACATTTTTAAACCCGACCCAAAAAAAACATTTCGGCTCTGATACCAAGTCTGTAACACACCCAAATTTTATCTTGAAAATATTACTGCCAATGACTTCAGATATAACATCCCGAAGTCACCCCGGGCTATTCCAGTCGATATAAACCATCAAACCACATTTATAATACCATATATTACAACTTTCATTAAAACCAAAGTCTCGGAAATACAACAATTTCCAAATCCATCAAAATACAAGATCAGAATTATTATAGCGGAAGTCTTAATTTAAAACATAGTTAACACAACGGAAGTCTTTTAAACAAAATAACAAAGTAACTCATCAAAACACCGTTCATCCTCATAGTCGCTCTAGCCTTCTCGGATCCTCAATTTAACTGATGTGCCGAATCAAACGGATGACACCAGTCAACCATGCAGAAAATAATTACGATTGGTTAGTCTAATTAAAGACTATGCAAGGGTACAAAGCAGAGTGGTTCGAAGTAGTTGTATTAGGTTAGACTCATCATCTCTCGAATAAAAGTCGATCACGATAGTCAACCACCATACTTCTACTGAAAACATGAAAATGCATGATCAAGGGAAGACTATGGAGACCGAGTCTCACAACAATCAATCCCAAAAGGAGACTCCAAGGAAATGAGCCTTATCGGAAATATGACAAATGTTGGGAAACATTAATAATTACACACAAGCGTTTAAAAATCAAGGCGAGCTTTCCTAGCTGCACTACTCGCCAAGGTATATTAATTATGTGCGACAAAGGCACTTATCTGATTTAATTCCAAAACCACCACATCACGTTATAAGCTTTTAAATCCACATCGCAGAGTCCAAGACTCTATATCCATATCTAGGTTGGTCATGACCAGAAAGTTTGGCATAGGGTCTTGATCGCCCTGTTATTTGCCAGTTATAAAGAAACGAATGGACCTCGCAAGGTCCAAGCATTCCTACGAATACTCGTGCTAACTAACAGTTCAGCACAGTAATAGTCCACATCAAAGCCATCATGGCCCACACCTACACAATATAACTATAATAGCGTCGATTCTAGCAGAATATACAACCTATTATAATATCAGATTTTAATCATATTCATTAACACAACTGTTCCCAACATAAACAAGAATCATCCCAAATTAATTAACAATAAAACAGTTGATAATTAATGGAAGTATGGAATGATGAGCAAGAGCGAACCGCCACTTGCCTTAGATCCGACGAGTTCGAACAAAGCTTTAGAAACGTCGAGTTCCTGGATCTGAAACTGGGGCAGATCTTGGATAATAAATCCCTAAGAAACGACCCATAACGAGACCCTAAATTAGATTCAATATCCACATAATTGAATCTAAAAGAATAGAAAAAGAATCAAAGAAATCGAGCCTCGCCCAAAGCCAAGCACTCACGAACACACACTCGGACAAGGCTCGCTGTGGGGTGCGGTGGGAGCTTGCCGCGGGGTGCGGTGGATTGACAGTGGCGAGCTCTCGCGACAGTGAATCAATGGAGAAACTTACCAAATCGCTTCGTTTGCTTTCGATTTGATTATGGTTTGATCTCCCAACACTTTAGACCTTTAAATACCACTAGAGGTACCCTTCTTAACTCAAGGAACACTCCGATGAGAGCTTGGAACAAGCTGGAAATGGCGAAAATAGAGGAAGGAGACAAAGCTTCACATCCTCTGATTTCGATCCCTTTTATAGTCCCAAAACGAGCTTCCTCAAAGGGAACAAGCAAGGAGACAAGGGGACAGGTCAAGGTGCCACTTGAGCTACTCAGAGCTGACACTTCCGGCGAGTTGCAGCTGAGCTTATCGCGAAGACGAAACCGCCTCAGCTTTTGGCCTTCGCCGCGGGTGCGGTCACTTGACCGCGGGGTGCGGTCAAGCCCAGTTTCACCCTTCTAATCCGATTCACCTTTTGGGTTAATTAACTTAACCCCGGGTTAAATATATTTGTACATGATCGACAAATTAACCCCGAAAACATGTCAACTGTATTTTATATTACTCAGAAAATTTTACAGAGTTCAAATCAATTATAGAATGTCCGAAACTCTCTAAAATTAATCCGACTAGTAATACGGGAGTTGGAAAAATTCCAAAATATCCTTATAAAATGAGGGATATTACATAAGCAAGATGTGTTAGGCATGTTCTGTAACCCTGTAAGAACTATATGAATGTGTGGATACACATTTAATGAAATATATGGGTTCTAATTATTGGAGGGTTGCTAAAATCAGAATTTAAGCAAGACCCGCGATCAAGGCCCGAGAGCCGCGGGCGCGGCATTGCCCGCGATCGCGGCTATGCAGCCGCGTGCGCGGCACTGCCCGCGACCGCGGTTATGAAACCGCGGGTGCGGTTTTGCCTAAAGGCCAAACTGCGATCGCGGCGCCATTGCTTCATCTTCTTCCTCGTCTTCCCTGTGACGCCGACAATTGAGAATCCGGCGTTTCTTCTCCGAGTGGCCGGTTGAGGGAGACAAATCGGTTGTCCTTCCTCTCATTTAGTGGAGGAGCTCACCCTTTCCCTATAAATAGGGGTGGATCTGAGGGTATTTCACATCCTCTTCCTCTCGTTCTAGCTTGGTTGGTGTTGTCGTCGGAGTTTTGGTCATCGTCGTTTGTTGTCGGAGTCGGAGTTCCATCAAAGCGAAGCCAGGAGTGGTGGTGGTGCATGCTTGTCCAAGAAGCATGGTTCGAGCCTTGTCTTCCCTCGGTATGGCTCCGATTATGTTCGTTTAGCTTGTCGTCGACGATGGATCCTGTGACTGTGGCATAAATACCGCGATCGCGGCTGGGCAGAGGCCCGCGATCTCGGCTAGGCATAGAACCGCGAGCGTGGCCTATCTTCCGCGGGCACGGTTTTGCCCAGCAAAGCCGCGATCGCGGCTATGCAAACCGCGATCGCGACACTGCCTTTTCTTCGTCTTTTCGTTCCTTCGTACCCGTAACTAATTTTGTTTCATCGGTGTTGGATTGTTCTCGTCTCCATGGCTGGTTGTACGGATTGGAATCCGACCCTATTGAATGATAATAAATTCCAACGGGAATTTTAGTAGGCAACCGTGCACAAGTTCAAGTTTCCAGATTTCGGACCCAACTCTTCGTTCGTCCAGACTAAGGTAAGTGGCGGTTCGCTCTTGTTGATTTATTCCATATTCATCTTGATTATCAATTACTTAATTGTTTAATTAAGTTGGAATAAAGTTTTTGATTTGTGTTTGGGAACTTAAACGATAAAAATGTTGTGTTAAAAATATGAATTTATAATAGGTTGTATATATTGCTAGAAATAACGTTATTATATATAATTCTATATGATATTCCCATAAAGTGATAAATGGATTTTGGTGTGGATTTATATGTGAACTTACATGCTTAGTTAGCATGAGTATTCGTAGGAACATTATGTACCTTGCGAGGTCTAGTCGTTTCTTTATAACAAGTATTAGGAGGTTTTTGCTCTAGTACTCTTGGTCATGACTGTACCCTTATTCGGATATAAGTGGTAGGTGCACTTAGCTAGTGCCAATATTCGGGATTCATCCCAAAGATATCTCTCGTATCGAGATGATGTGAATTAAAAGTCTTAACGTGAATGTACGTTTTGAAAGTAAATAAGATAAGTGCTTTTACACACATAATTAATATACCCTCGGACGAGAAGTACAACGTGGAACCCGCCCGGACTCTTGTTAGAGTAAGTCCTCTTTCCAATTTGGATTCGCATTGCGTGGTGAGGTTGGTCGTGGGCCTAAATAATCAAAGTCATTTTTATAAACTTGTGTGAAAACTTAACATTCCCAAACAATTCTTCATATTTTCCCTAAAGGCTCAATTCCGTTGGAGTCTTCTTTTGGATGCATATCCCCTTCTATCATTCTGTGAAAGTTCCGGGTTATGTATCGTTCCTTCGATTATTATTCGAGGGACAATGATAGTAAATGGTTACGATCACTTGAACCATTCTGCTTGTACCCTTGCAGTCTTTCATTAGACTAACCAACCGTTATTTTTCCTTTGCATGGTTGGCTGGTGTCATCCGTCCTATACGGCACATCAGAGGTTGGTGCCCGACGATTGAAGTAACCAATCGAAGAGAAGGCTTGCACTTGAAGTTTGCATTTTAAGAAGTAATATTTCCAAGGCGTGTATGTTTAATTTGAAATAAATGTAATACATAGTCATGTAATTAGGACTACTTTAAAAGAGTCTTCCGTTGTAATTCAAAAGTCTTCCGCTGTCACTATACTTTGTTGTAAAACCGTACTTCTCATTTTGCGAGAGGAATCTTAATAAAATGTTGAGTTTTATTCATTTAAAATGTCGTCCGTTGATTATTCTTTCGTTATTTAATATTTATGTATTTATTTAAGCTTAATTGTTCCGATTAAAGCCTAGAGTGACTTTGGACATTGACGTCTGAGGTCATTGGCCTGTGGCACTACCGACATATGTCGGGGGTGTTACATTTATGGTATCAGAGCAATGGTTTTAAAATTCTTGGCCTATTGTTAGGTTTGAGAATTTCCAAAAAATATTTTCGAAACTATTTTTTTTAAAAGGAATTTTGAGAGTCTAAATGTTAGTATTAAACTTAAAGTTCAATGATTTATTAAAGTTTAATTCAAAAATATTGGTTTAACTATTATGACTTTAATAGTTATTTTATAGTTGCCTTATAAATGGTGTGTTATAAACGTTTAACATTTCTTTCGTGCTATAACTTTAAAAGTGTGGTTTTCAGTCTTGGTAAGGGTTTTTAAGTGATAACAATGTCATTAGTTTGAGAAACTAGCTTTATAAATAATTATTTTATTAAGTTAAATATATAAGGTTTAAATGTATAAAGTTTCAAAGCATAAGGTTTAATAATAAGTGGTTTTTGAAACTTCTGCAAGCTTCGGGTTGTTACTTATTCCTTAGATCCATTCTTAAGGATATCGTTTTTTTTCTTAGGTTTAATGTCATTTAAAGGTTGACATTTCTCCTAATTGATCCATTCTCAAGTAAGAGAAGAAGATCGTTTTAAGGTTAATGGTGGAGGGTCAGTCAAACTAATATAAGTTATTGGTTTGGACCTTTATAATTCGTATCATAACGTAATTGACTAAGTATCATATACAAGTTGGAAAAGTTCAAAACTGACGTTATGGTTCATCAATAGATGGTGAACACCCGATCCACCAGCCAAGCAGCTAATAAAGGTCCTAGCGACGGTGCCCGGATTCAGCCGAGGAGTGCTACTCAGCAAGGCGAAGACGCGGGATCTGGCTCGCGTAATAATGACCCGACCCTGCGGCAAGGTGTTCATCAGGGACAAGTGGACCCTCAAGTTGCAAGGGAAGTTCCACCTCCTGCCCCGATCGTGTTGGATGCGACGATCATTGGGCATATAGTGAGGTAGGTGGTCGAGGTACTAACGGCCCAAGGGATACCGCAAGCTCAAGCGGCTCCCAATCCTCAAGTTGTAACTAATGTGGAGGGACGAGAAGGTCCTGCACATCCGGTGTTTCCCGAGAGAAACGACGGGAATTACAACCGGGCATTGAAGACGATCAATTTGATGCGCCCGGATAGCTACGATGGGACCAAGGAACCAGTCAAGGTTACCCTATTGGTTTTCCCATATGGAACGACTGTTCCGAAACATGGTATGCACCAAGGCTGAACAGGTGCACATTGCTTTGTTACATCTGAAAGACGGAGCAAGTGAGTGGTGGGAAGGAACTGGTTTGGACAACCACCCAAATCTGAGCTGGGCAATGTTCAAAGCCAAGCTCATTGATCGGTTCTTCTCTTATGCTATGAGGGAAGAGAAGCTGAAGGAGTTCCTCTACCCAGAGGCTGAAGGACTGAAAGTGTCTGAGCTGGCGGCAAAGTTTAATCACTTGCTGCATTACACTGGTTCTGAAGTGCATACCGAAGAACAAAAGATCTGGTACTTCCATGGATGGATGAATCCAGAAATCAAACCTCTGATGGTGCATCACGGTTGCTCTACTTTAGAGCAATATGTTGATACGGCCTACAAAATAGAGGTCACGCTGGAGGAATCCGACCGAAAGAGGGAGGAACATAATAAGGCGAAGGGTGTGCAACAAAACCGGAAGGCTAATACCTTTAAGCGGCCGACATCGCTCACCAAGTTTGAGAAGTCTGGTCGTGCTAAGACCAAGACGACTCCGTCTAACTCCGCCAAAGGCTCAGGTTGGAGTAGCGGTGTGATTCAATGCCACAACTGTGGTGAAGCTGGGCATTAAAGTTTTGATTGCCAAAAGGAGAAGCGGGTATGTTATAATTGTGGGAAGGAAGGCCACATGCAAACATACTGTAGGCAGAAGGGTCAAAGGCCAACACAATCATATCAGGCCTCAAATGTTGGGAGTAGGCAGAACCCAAAGCCGGAAGTGTCCGCTCCTGAGCAATATGTTGCTCATAATAGAGGCAAGGCGCCTATCGAATCTTTGGGTCAAGGGCAACGACTCTTTGTGATACGTCACCTCGTGATGTGGCTAAAACCTACCCGCAAGTGTACGGGATCAGTTGTAGTAATCAAGTGTCGATCCCACAGAGACCAATGTAATATTAATTGAAACGCTACTAGTGAACTAGGCCAGGAAAATAAAGAATTGGGGAAAACTATAACTAAACTATGAAATAATAATAAAGAAAACAAATAAAAATCTATGGGATAAATATGTCTAAGGTTAAGGATCACCGCAACGATACAACAGTAAATAAAATCACACTTCACCTGAATCTAGTCCAAATTATTTGAAGGTAGGCTATCTAAGGTAATCTATTAACTCCTTTCAGACGATAGTAAACGTGCCTGGACTAAACCAACAATCGCTGTCGCGCAGAGCTGATCTCATCCAAACCCTTCAACGCACTTAGAGTCTAGGGATAAACTGAAATAACATTCGCTGTCGTGCTCCGCTAATCCAACTCAAACCTAGAACATCTATGATAGCCTATTAATCCTCAAGAGTAATTAAGTTGCTTTCGCACAAATAACACTCAGGTTCGATTCCTAGGATTCTAGTAAAAGTTATCACCTCTCAGTCTCAAACCCTACCTGACTACCTATTAAAGCTATCACCTTAATTTCAGTCTCAAACCCTAATAGGATCCAATTCGCATAAGCTACTATGGGCATAAAGCATCTAGGAATGAATAAAATATTATTTCAATTCAGACAAAGAAATAATTCTAATTACATACACATCGTCGGGATCACCCCAACCTTAGAACTAGGAATTTAGCCAAGCATAATTAAAGACATACTCAATAGATTTAAACTAGCCAATAACATATATGAATTATTCAATAAATATGGGAGATAAGAAAACTTAATCTCAATGTAGAAATAATCCAAGTTGATCAAAGGCTAGAACAATAATACCAAAATCTTCAAAGTGCTAGAGCCAAAAATCCCCTCATGAAGTTCAAGTCCTGTACGGTGGCTGTGTAAAACTCAAAAGCCAAACTAAAAACTAAAATTAAAGTAAAACCTCAAAGCTCCTTCTTCCGTCCAAAACCCCTCTTTTCTTAATATATTAAACTAATCAAAACCGAGAGCTCCCTCCAGCTGCTCCCTACCGTCCAATTCTGAGCAAATTGATCCACCGGTTCCATGGGCCCAATTGAATATTTGAAGTGCGGCCCATTAACATCCGTTTGCTTCATTTATTTTTTGACCTTTTGAAAATAGAGGGTTTTGGGCCCATTGGCCCTTTAAGAGTTTTTAATTAATAAAATGGATCCCTACTAGTTTTTATGTATTTTTCCTACCCCCTACTAGATTATTTTATTATTTTTTGTCCTCCCTCTTCTTTGTTTTTTTTCTCTCTAAAATATTGTTTTTTGGGGTTTAGGGTTTAAGGTTTAAGGGGTAGGGTTTAGGGGGTAGGGAGTAGGGTTTAGGGAGAGGGGTCCATTTTTGCTAAGGGTCCATTAGTTTAAAAAAAGGTTTGTCAAAGTGTTATTTACTTAACTCACCGTTAAAAATAGTCTTGTATCATTCTTTAAATTAGATCCAAAATGCCTGAAACATATAAAAATACAGGTGTAGATTCCAAATGCAAAATAATGCAAAACTAACCAAAAATATATGAAATATGCATGAGAATGACCTAATTGAATATGCAACTAGACTCCTAAAATATGTATAAATTAGGTGTTATCAAATTATCCCAAGCTTAAACCTTGCTTGTCCTCAAGCAAGAACGTAGTTCAAAATTCTACAAGAAATATAAAGATTGTCTCTATCCAATCAATACTCAAGTAAGTCCATGAAAAATTAAATATTTAATAATGTAATCATCAAAGATATGCAAATAATCATCAAAGAGACTAAGTAGAACATCCACCCTAGACCTCACTTAGGAAAAAGAAATAGAATCACTCTCGCTCATGTGTTTAGGGTAAGTATTTCGCTCAAATCTCAACTTTGAAAACTCATCTACCATAAGCTTGCATCAGTGTTTTAAATCTCCACCACTAGAGATCTTGTACATGACATAAATCAAGAGGAGTTTTATTGGGTTGTAATGGGGCCAAGTGAACAGAAAGGTAGGGATACAATTTGGCCATGTGGTGCTGAATCCGGGAAAGAGGAACTAACCAAGACAACACCAAACTTAGAGGATTTCATGTACCATTCTTTTCAACTAAACACCTTTATTTTTTTTCTTATTTTTTTTCCATTTTTTTTTCCAAAAGCCAAAACACTTTCAACAATACCACACCATACAAATAACTCCCCCAAGCTTGGCTTCCAACCATAAAAATAAACAAATCATCCTAATTCCCGGATGGGTAAAAGGCTAATCATTAGGCTTGGGATGTTTTTGTGGAGCTTCCAAAGAAATATGCTAATAAGGTTCAACGAGCTTCAAGCAGAGGAATGACATATAAGGGTGGTAAAGGGAAATATAGGCTAATAAAAATAATGCCTCAATCATTTTTATATCATGCACAAGAGTCATAAACGTGACTTCAAAATAAGTTCTAAACGCAAGTTCTAGAGATAAAGCAATCAAAGTGAGAATCATACACACGAAAGAAAAAGAGGACTCAATTATGTGCAGTCCTAAGGCTCAAAAGCTCACAGGTTATATGTCTAGAATTTCAGTCCTAACTAGTCTCAATCAATGACTAAATACATACTCTAACTCAAACATTGAAAAATATAAAAATTCTCATCAACATGCTTGAAATCAATTAGAATATCAACAACCCAAATATTTCAAGAGAAATTTCGTAAGACAAACTGACAGGGCTAAAAGTCGTATGCCTATCAAAGAAATCCTAAAGTACCTACTACAGAGTATAACAAGCAAGTCAGGGTCGATCCCACAGAAAGTCAGGTTATCTATTCTTGTAATTCACGTCACCGACTAGGAACTAGGAACTAGGGGGGGGGGGTTGTTTGTGTTTTTCGTAACCAAAGTAAACAAAGCAAGTAAACAAGTTCGCAAATAACGGTTGAGAATAATAAGGGAAAAAGCGCCACAATTAACAAAGATCCACACAACAATAGAAAGGTCGATCACGGAATTCTATCAATCTCAAGTTCTTAATATTCCTATAGTTGTTCTTATCCCGATCATAGATAACTATTAGTTCTACCAGCCCTAATAGTACTTATTACTAAATCAAATCCGAAAACCTTCAAGACTCAATAAAGCAATAGCAATCAAACAAGGATTCAACAAGATACATGCAATAGAAACAACCCGTTACTATACGCATGCAATTAACTCTCTCTCACGATGAAGCGCTCGGATCCCCTATACGCAACAATCGTGCTTGCTACTAGATATGCAACCCAAACCCGGAATCACAAGTCCTAGCAATTAGGAAGATATCAATAAACCTAGGTGATCAATCTAGATAAATCAACATAAACCAATAATCAATCAAGCACAAGAGAATCAATCCAACTAGATAGGAAAACGAACAAGAGTAGAAAACTCACAATCAATCAATTGCTGGCTTCAAACTGTCAAGTGCAACAATGGAGGTTTAGTTCTCCATAGGGTTTGTGAGCAAAAAATACGTAAAACGGTGGCAACTAGGGTTAAAGAATAGATCCTCTCTAAAAGAGTCTTAAACTTAACTTAAATACTAAGGAAATAATTCAGAAATAAAGAAAATAAAATAACAAACTAGGAAACTAAGTCTCGGACTTAAAATAAAACGGAATAAAAACTCGGAACGAAAGTCTTCAGCGCGTCGCCACCGCGGGTGCGGTGACACCCACCGCGGGTGCGGTGACACCCACCGCTGGGTGCGGTGGCTCTCTAGTGGCTTCTGTCCACTTCTCTGACGACCTCGCCGCAGGTGCGGCAGTGCCCACCGCTGGGTGCGATGTGACTCCAGAATCTTGTCTGGTTTCTTCTTCTTCCACCGCAGGGGCGGTGGTCTTCGGCGCGGGTGCGGCAAGGCTCCAGTAACATCTCCTCTTCAAAGCTCTTCCTTGCAATCTCTCGCACCGCTCTTCAACTCGTCTCTTCACTCCTTTGGCGTCTTTCCTTGGTGGCTTCCTTCCTCAGTGTCTCCTAGATATCCAAAATAGCTCAAACACCTCCAAAAACACCAAACTTCGCCCTCAAATGCCATACACATGAATGTGTCTAAATCTACCCGAATGACACCAATAAACCCTCTAATGACTCTTACTTAAGCCCTATAAAGTAGTGCTTATCAAATTCCCCCATGCTTAGACCTTTGCTCGTCCTCGAGTAAACTAAAAGAAAGTCCACTCCTCCAATGTAGCACACAAGGTCTCAGGAAGCATATCCTCCAAGTAAGAGTCACCTAACCCATGCCAAATCTCCTGGCGCCAATCTCATCTACAACACATCCATACTCAACAGCTTAAGGGGCAAGCAGAGTACTTCCCCCAAGCTTAACCCGGACATCCAATAGCGTGAGTAACCTCTAATCCTAGCATCCATCTATGACTCCTTATAACTCCCAAAGTGGCCTACCCGACAATCCTTCTTTGTCTCCCTTCTTATGTCGCCCCGTCAGTAAAATGAGATCCTAAAAACACTCATTTTCTTTTCACTCATCTTGCCTAGGAGCCCTTTCGGGTTTTCACCAAGCCACTCATATTTTTTCATAGATGTGCTCACATAAGCTCACGTCACTCTTGACCAATTATTACCCCAGCCTAATGCTGGTCCAAGCCACCTGCTTATTGCCTAGGCCGCCCTTTCGGGTTTTCGACCTATCCCAGGATTTCTATTTTAGCCTTTTTTTATTTTTGGCTTTTTCAATTTTTTTTTTATTTTTATCCTCAACAACGTAACAAGTATAGAACTCTCCCCCATGCTTAAACATTGCATTGTCCTCAATGTAATGAAAGACAAAAAGAATATAAGCACAGGGAAAAGCAAAAAAATAACTCACAACGTCGCCGAGCTGCTTGGACACTGAATGTGTCGCTGGTGGTATACTCAGTAATGCCCAGGTCTCCAGTGTTGGGCGGGTGACTTCGTCAACTCCATAATCTTCTCCTACCGTGCAACCATAAGGGAACCACTTTGGTGAATAGTGGTAAAACAATGATAGTAGGATTGCACGGCCTTCTAGGAACACATGGTGGAGCCCAGATATGATCGTGGTGTGGGCCATGAGTGGTCTTCCTTCGCAGCTGTCGACTGTGGGGTCGCCATCCTTGCCAATAAATGGTGTATCGGAAATTTCCTCCGTTGGCAACATGCGCACCCTTCACCATGGTAATACTAGACAGCTCGCCTCCGGTAGAAACCTCCTCTTGCTCCTGCAGGAAAACTAAAAGACAATTAAATGGAACTAAAACAATACGAAAAATTAACTTACCTAACTTGGGTTGCCTCCTAAGCAACGCCTTTAGTTAATGTCGTTGGCTCGACATGAAGCTCAGACAATCTCAATCCACAGCATCAGGTTCCTTAGGTACCCTCTCATTCAGCACCTCCTTCCTAAACCAATCATGGAAATGTTTGAACCTTAGACCATTCTTCTTCTTCAGCGGCTCTTCCACCTTGACCTTCTTAGTCGCCGCTCCCCCATACTTAGATCGATCAGGGGGGTGTTTAGCCTTAACTTCAGGGGCTTGCACAATAAAAGGGAACATCTTCTTGCCTTGTGGAGTCAGTAAGGTGGGGCCACTGCCCAAAAGAGAAGTAGGAGACTCACCCTTCTTATCCAATAAAGCCGTGACTTCCTGCAGATTAGAAGATACAGTAATATCGACAGGCAAGTCAACTATGGGATCCTCTAGTATAGGTTGCAATTCATTCAAAGGGTTAGGACTCATTACAGCAACAAAGTTCAAAGAGGTATTAATGAAGGGTTTCATATCATATATGTTATATTCAACTCCATCCCCATCAAATTCCATAGTTAATTTCCCACTTCTAACATCAATTGTGGTATTTGCAGTTTTCATGAAAGGTCTACCTAACAGCATATGTGCACCTGTACCACCATCCATATCAAGAACATAAAAATCAGTGGGGAAAATCAGCGTATCTACCATAACAAGGACATCCTCAACAACCCCTTTCGGGTAGACATTGGTTCCATCAGCTAATTGAATAACTAGTCTAGTGTCCTGTAGTGGTGGCAGACCAAGGGACTCATAGAACGACAATGGTAAGGAATTAATAGATGCACCAAGATCTAGCATAGCTTTATCAATTTTTGTCTCACCAATGATGCAAGGGATAGAGAACATACCTGGATCACTGCACTTCTTGGGCATATGCTTTTGAAATACAGCAGATACTTGCTCGCTCACCCGGACCTGCTTCTTTTTATTTTGCTTCTGGTTCCTTTTGATCGTGCAAAGCTCCTTCAATAACTGAGCATACTTGGGAATGCTTTTAACAAGTTTAAGCACAGGAATGTTGACCTCACACTTTCTGAAAGTTTCGAAGAGGTCCTTGTCGTCGACTACCCTTCTCTCCTTGAGCGCCTCTGGAAAAGGGGTGGGTGGCTTCTCGGAACCGAGAGGAGGAAAGTATGGACGAACGTAGGTGTCCACATAAGGTTCATCAACATCTCCAGAAGTCTCGCCGCGGGTGCGGCCAGAAGCCACCGCCGGGTGCGGTGAATCCCCAGAAATTTCTCGAGAAACAGTACCGTCACCGCGGGGTGCGGTGGGCGCCACCGTTGGGTGCAGTGGACACGACATAACATTTTGTCCCTCCTCATCATTCTCGCCGCAGGTGCGGTCACCTTGCCGCTGGGTGTGGTCATTCTCCAGAACACCCTCTTTTCTTGAGTCGTCCTCTTCAGCATTAGGAGCGACATGCAATTCCTTTCCACTTCTAAGAGTTACCGCGCTAATGTTTGCCCGTGGGTTAACTACCGTTTGAGATGGTAGATTTCCCGACATCTTTGCATCGATCCTCGAGATGGCTTCAGCCATTTGGCTCACATGCGTCTCCAAATTCTTTATGCTTGACGTCGTAGCTTGAACATGAGTAGTGAAATGTTTCGTCAAGGCTTGGAGCATATCTGCAGTTGAAGGAGACACATCAGATTGTGGATCTTGCGACCTTTGTAGAAATTGAGGTCTTGGCTGCTGTTGTTATTGATACTGAGGCTGTTGTTGTTGATCCGGTTGATCCCTCCATCTGAAATTTGGGTGGTCTCTCCATCCCGGATTATAAGTGTTGGCGTAGGGATCATGTCGAGGTCTTGGATTCCCATAACCTCCTATAGCATTTACCTCAGCAGGCGAATCATCTTGTAGTTGAGGACATGCGTCAGTGGGGTGGAATTGATCAGCACAGACCCCACACGCTTTCAGTTGTTGAGGAGTCCCTTGCAGCGTAAGTCTCCTCACCATGTCCTTCAACTCAGCAATATCACTGGCATACGCAGAGCGACCAGAGTCAGCAGCATTGACTCTTCTCTTGGTAGAAGCTCTACCGAAGTTTCTTGTGCCCTCTGCCATCTCCTGAATCTTCTCCATAGCTGCTGCCGGTGTTGTGTTGAGAATATTTCCGCCACATGCAGCATCGACAATCCTCCTTTCACTGTCCAGCAGGCCATTGTACAGATGAAGCACCAGATCCTGATTGGAATACCCGTGGAACGGACAGCTTGAGCAAAGTCTCTTGAACCGCTCATAGTACTCATATAGGCTCTCGTCAGCCTCCTGCTCAATGTTGCTAATAGCCTTTTTCAAACTGTTTGCCTTCTTTGCAGGGAAATACTTTTCAAGAAACGCCTTATGCAGCTTGTTCCACGAATCAATGCTTCCTGTAGGCAGATGGTAATACCAGTCATCAGCAGTGTCTTTCAGAGTAAACCCAAAAGCTCTCATCTTGATTTTCTCTTCAGTAACATTCGCCGGTTTCATGCTCATGCAGACTGTGTGGAATTTACCCATGTGTTTGATTGGGTCCTCGCCAGCCAGTCCATGGAAAGTGGGGAGCAAATGAATCAGCCCCGACTTTAACTCAAAGTTCACATTCTCTCCCACAGTAGGGATCACTACGGCCAAAGGTTGTTGTTGCAAGTTCGGCATAGTCAACTGTCTCAACGTCCTATCAGCGTCACCCATCTCAAATGCAGGGTTGTCAAAAACCAAAGTACGGTTGATTCTGCGATCCTGGGACAAAGTTCTCTCAATCTCTGGATCAAAATAAAAAAGAGGTGAGTTAGTAGCACGAGTGTGAACCATAAGATAGGTTCATACCAAAGTTGGTAACAAACAAATCACGAAAACAGAAAATTTGACTCCCCAGCAACGGCGCCAAATTTGACAGGGCTAAAAGTCATATGCCTATCAAAGAAATCCTAAAGTACCTACTATAGAGTATAGCAAGCAAGTCAAGGTCGATCCCACAGAAAGTCAGGTTATCTATTCTTGTAATTCATGTCACCGACTAGGAACTAGGAACTAGGGGGGGTTTGTTTGTGTTTTTCATAACCAAAGTATATAAAGCAAGTAAACAAGTTCGCAAATAACGGTTGAGAATAATAAGTGAAAAAGCGCCACACTTAACAAAGATCCATACAACAATAGAAAGGTCGGTCACAGAATTCTATCAATCTCAAGTTCTTAATATTCCTATAATTGTTCTTATCCCGATCATAGATAACTATTAGTTCTACCAGCCCTAATAGTACTTATTACTAAATCAAATCCGAAAACCTTCAAGACTCAATAAAGCAATAGCAATCAAACAAGGATTCAACAAGATACATGTAATAGAAACAACCCGTTACTATACGCATGCAATTAACTCTCTCTCACGATGAAGCGCTCGGATCCCCTATACGCAACAATCGTGCTTGCTACTAGATATGCAACCCGAACCCGGAATCACAAGTCCTAGCAATTAGGAAGATATCAATAAACCTAGGTGATCAATCTAGATAAATCAACATAAACCAATAATCAATCAAGCACAAGAGAATCAATCCAACTAGATAGGAAAACAAATAAGAGTAGAAAACTCACAACCAATCAATTGCTGGCTTCAAACTGTCAAGTGCAACAATGGAGGTTTAGTTATCCATAGGGTTTGTGAGCAAAAAATACGTAAAACGGTGGCAACTAGGGTTAAAGAATAGATCCTCTCTAAAAGAGTCTTAAACTTAACTTAAATACTAAGGAAATAATTCAGAAATAAAGAAAATAAAATAACAAACTAGGAAACTAAGTCTCGGACTTAAAATAAAACGGAATAAAAACTCGAAACGAAAGTCTTCAGCGCGTCGCCACCGCGGGTGCGGTGACACCCACCGTTGGGTGCGGTGGCTCTCCAGTGGCTTCTATCCACTTCTCTAACGACCTCACCGCAGGTGCGGCAGTGCCTACCGCTGGGTGCGGTGGGACTCCAGAATCTTGTCTGGTTTCTGCTTCTTCCACCGCAGGGGCGGTGGTCTTCGGCGCGGGTGCGGCAAGGCTCCAGTAACATCTCCTCTTCAAAGCTCTTCCTTGTAATCTCTCGCACCGCTCCTCAACTCGTCTATTCACTCCTTTGGCGTCTTTCCTTGATGGCTTCCTTCCTCAGTGTCTCCTAGATATCCAAAATAGCTCAAACACCTCCAAAAACACCAAACTTCGCCTCCAAATGCCATACACATGAATGTGTCTAAATCTACCCGAATGACACCAATAAACCCTCTAATGACTCTTACTTAAGCCCTACAAAGTAGTGCTTATCACAAACAAACAAAGCAAAGTATGGGAGACATATCAAACACCTAAAATGCAATGCATGATGCATGAAATGTTATGAAAAATGAAAAAAATGACATAAAAATCATTAAAATGCAAACAAAACTACACCATGGAATTATCCATCCCCCAAGCTTAAATCCTACATTGTCCTCAATGTAAAAATAAAAGAATGAGGAAAAGAAACTCACCAAATTATCAGACAGTCAGGCGTCATCGGATGATCCAGGGTTGAAAAAATTAGTGCAAGTACACAAAGACTACACATTGCAGTAATCTATATATCCCTCTGAAAATGGCATTGTGCACAACAAATACAAAGCAAACCCCAAGAACAAGACTACACATTCCAGTAGTTAATAGGCATAAAAATGTAAAAATATGCTTAGACCTTTATGAAGCGCATGATCATCACAACAAGAACATATATCAGTCCAAGCACAATTTTGAGAGTGAAATATCAAATGCCAACCAAACAAACCAATACTAGTGCAACCTAAAATCATCACATAAAACTAATTACCCGCATAGTCAATGAATAATCTATATCAAGGGTACCGGTAGTCCAGACAACCAACGTATGTCACCACCATTACAATTTCAGAACTTTACTCACTAAATCATCAAATACAAGCAGCATAAGGAGCAATAGAAACACCACTACGACAATCGAATATTAGACATAAGCATTCTTAAGCACAAGTTCAGCAAGCCAAACCTCCACTTACCATGGTTCCAAATAGGCTCGAAGTTGAAGTTGTCGCCGGATTTGATTCGGGTGTTGTGGCGGCAGACAGGTCGCAGGCGGGTCTCGTGGGAGGTATTGGTGGCCGGAGGCGGTAAGGCACGGTGGTGGATCGGTTCTGGGCATGACGTTTAGCGGGTCGCACCGGTGGTTCGCGAGCAGCAGCGTGGGGTGGTAGTGGGCAGCAGCGGCTCGGTGGGTGAGCGAGGTTGAGCGGGGCTGGTCGGAGATGATGAAGTGCAGCGGCTCCGTCGGATCTGGCTGGGCGTGGGTGTGGTGGTTGGCGAGCAGGGGATCTTGGTTCGGTGGTGGTCTGGGCGCAGATGTTCGAGCAGGCGAGAGTCGCCGGTGTTGGTGGTCGCCGGCGTGGTCGGTGGGTGTGGTTCGGTGGTCAGGCAGAGAAGGGAGAGGGAGGTGAGAGGAGAAGGTGAGGAGTGGCTCGAGTTCAGAGAGTGAGGTAGAAGAAAGGAGGGAAAGAAAAAGAAAAAGAAAAACAAAAAAAAGAAAAAGAAAAACAAAAGCAAAAGGCAAAAGAACACATAATAATTTTTTTTTGACAAAATTGAGGGTACTCATCTGAGAGTTTCTGGTGAAACGCACGGGATATGGCACGGTATGTTACAAACCGTGCCACATCCCAGAGAGCAACTCTGTCTTTTTTTTTTACTTAAGAAAATAAACTAAAAGACTTACCTTGGGTTGCCTCCTAAAAAATGCTTGTTTTAGGTCGTCAGCTTGACCTTCATCAGTGTCAAGTACTCGGATCGGGCGGGTCGGTGACTCCCAACTCAATCGGATCAGGCTCTTTGTAGGGTTTTAGTTGAATCTTGCACACTCTGAAATACCCCGAGTTCTGATGCCATAGCTCAACGAAATCATTTTGAAGAACTAGGTTCAGGTAGTATGGACCGGACCATCTTGTGCCCTTGCTTCCCGGAAACATGCTCGATTTATGATGATAGAGAATCACTTGATCCCCTTCATTAAACTCAACTCGATCCCGTTCAACAGAGCTTCTTTTTCTCTTTTTCCGTCTACGTCGACCTTTTCTCTTTGGACTAGCCTCCACCCTAGGGTCTTGGATTTCCAATGTAATCTGTGGTAACAGAACTACGTCGGGCAATATATCAGGAAGCTTTTCTTGCACCTTGCAGCAAGTATTAGTGCTAGCGGTCGGGGTAGCATTCTGTGATAGCTCAAATTCATCAAGCATAGGGTCCTCCTTGGTCAGTTGGATAAGCTCTCTTCTATCCAATTGTGGCTCTTCACACTCTTTTGCAACCCGTTGTAAAATAGCAGTGCAATGCTCAATATAATGCTGATAAGCACTACTTTGTAGGGCTTACCTAAGAGTTATTAGAGGTTTTATTGGTACCATTCGGGTAGATTTAGACACATTCTTGTGTATGGCGTTTGGAGGCGAAGTTGGTGTTTTTGGAGGTGTTTGAGCTACTTTGGAGATCATGAAGACACTGAGGAAGGAAGCCATCAAGAGAAGACGCCAAGGAGTGAAGAGGAGACGGGTTGGTGCAAGGCAAAGGACAAGAATGCCGAGCATTAACCGCGATCGCGGGCATGGGTGCCGCGATCGCGGGCCTCGGAGCATGTCGAGAGTTTTCTGCGGGCGCGGAGAAATTGAAGGGCGCGGAGCCACATGGGCCGCGATCAAGGTCCACCACCCGCGATCGCGGGTCTGACACGGCAGAGGCTCGGACTTATTCCGAATTATCTTTTTAGTTTTCTTTTCCCTTTTTCTTATTTCTATTTCAGTTATTTTTCTTAATGGGATAGGTCATTTGTTAGGGCCCTATAAATACTCTCCTTATGCATTAGGGTTAGAAGACATCTTTCACACTTTAGTTGCAAATTTCAATTCATCGTTGTTTATTTCTTTTGAAGTTTCTACCATGACTATGAGGAGCTAAGCCTCTTTGGCTTAGTCCGGTAATGGAAGCATGAGTTCGTTCATCTGGTTGTGAGGTTTTGTTCCTATCTATCTATCCTATTGAGTTATATCTTTTCTCTAAGCAAATTCATATTTGAATGTTTGTTGGTTTATCTAGACTGATCACCTAGGTTTATTGCTTTCATTCATATTGCTAATACTAGGGAACTGTTGGGCTAACGCTCTAGTATAAGTAGCAAGCATTGATTGTTATCTGCATCTGTGGATTATATCTATGTGGGAATTGATTACATGGTAAATGCATCTGAGCGAGCGTTCTGTGTATCCTGGTTAATTCTTATATGCATTGCTGCCTTTGGGTTGAACCTTTAGTGGTACTAGGGTTATTCATTGGTAAGGGTTCTTTGTGGAAGGTTTCCCTCTGAATTTACATAAGATCGGGACAAGAATAATCGAATAGGAAGATCGGACTTAATCTATGAACAACCTTTGAATGACTTATGTGGACATTACTTGGCTAAGTGTTTTTCTTTCTTGATATTTCATCCATTCTACTTTGCTTTGTTTGTTTCGTTTGTGACCAACCAACCATAAAACCCCCCTTTGTGACATTGCATGCTACCACCATTGGTTCCTTCCTTCTCTGTGGGATCGACCCTAACTTACTTACTATACTTTGTTTAGTGAGGATTTTAGGATTTACTTTTGATTAGGGGTACGACGACTATCCCATCCGATCAAACTTTGGCGTCGTTGCCGGGGAAGGCAATTGCGGAGTTTTGGTGTTTTGCATGCTTTGTGTGTTTTCGAATTTTTTCTGTGTGATTTTCGTGTGTTTGCTTGTGTGTGTGGACCTATCTTATGGTCCACACCCGTACTGCTGACTCTCCACCTTTAGATCTTGATCCAGAGATTGAGAGAACTTTCTCCTAAGGACGCAGAGTGAATCGAGCTTTCATCTTTGAGAATCCCACTTTTGAGATGGCGGACGAGGTACCACCACCTACGTTGAGGCAGCTGACTGCGCCTAACTTGACGCAGCAGCCACTGGCCGTACAATTCCCTGAGCTAGGCACGAGAGTGAACTTTGAGCTCAAGTCTGGTCTTATCCATCTTTTGCCTCAGTTCCATGGGCTAGCTGGAGAGGACCCAAACAAGCACCTCTCGGAGTTCCACGCCGTGTGCAGTTCCATGAAGCCACGGAATGTCACTGAGGATCAAATCACGTTGAGGGCTTTTCCTTTTTCACTTAATGATTCAGCCAACGACTGGTTTTACTACCTCACCCCAGGAAGCATCAACACCTGGGAGAAAATGAAGAAGGCGTTCCTGGAAAAGTACTTTCCAGCAACGAAGCTGAATAGTCTCAAGCGCAACCTGAGCAACATAGAGCAGCATGGGACGGAGACGCTCTACGAGTACTATGAGCGTTTCAAGAGGTTGTGCTCTAGCTGTCCCTATCACGGGTATTCAGACCAGGATTTGGTCTTATATATGTACAGGGGATTGCTGGATGAAGAGCGATGAATGGTGAACGCGGCGTGTGGGGGAAACATACTGAACAAAACCCCTACCGCTGCATTTGAGATATTCAGTGAGTTGTTGGAAGGCTCAAGGCAATTCAGCAAGAGGGCGAGCGCCCAGGCTGTGAAAGCCACTTCAAGTGAGAATGTTCCCCCATCTATGGCGAGGGAAGTGAGCGAAATGAAGGAGATGATCAAGGTTTTGATGAGGAAGGAAGGACCCCAGAGGGTCAAGGAGTGCGAATTTTGCTATGCCACCACACATGCAACTGACGCATGCCCTACACTCCATGAGGAGCCCACTGAGCAAGTCAACGCTATTGGGGGGTACCAACAAAGACAACGGTATGACCCCTACTCCAGTACCTATAATCCGGGGTGGAGAGACCATCCTAACTTGAGGTACGGGAACACGCACAATGTGGAGACCCCCCTGAGTTCCGACCAAGACCCCCTCAGCAATACCAGCAGCAGCAGCAGTACCCCCAGTGACCATTCCAAGGAGGCCAGCAGTTCAGAGGCCCAGCAGAGCAGAGACCGCAAGGACAAGGAGCTCCCCGCGCTATGAATCTAGAGGACCAGGTCAATACACTGGCGCAACACATGACCACGCTGACGCAGACAGTAGCAACCATGCAGCAAAACATGGTTCCGTTCCAACATGAGACCAAGTCCAGTATCCAGAACTTGGAGAAGCAGGTAGGGCAGATCTCCTAGGCGGTCAACAAGCTCGAAGCTAGAGAATCACGAGCACTCCCATCTCAAACTGAGATTAATCCAAGGCAAAACGTCAATTGCATGACGTCAAGGCCAAGATGGGAGAATGAAGAAGAGAAGCTGGAATTAAAAGAGAAGTACGAGGCAAAACCGCGATCGCGGGGCGACAGCCACGATCGCGGGTTTATGGACCCAAAAGCCGAGAAAAAACTCGAGCATAAATTCGAGCATTAACCGCAACCGCGGGCATGACAGCCGCGATCGCGGGGAACCAGTGCGAGAACCGCGATCGCGGGTTGACACCCGCGATCAACTCTCGGAAAGCGCTCCGCCTCGCAAGACATTTATGAACAAGTATGACTATCCGGAGGGATATTTTGACATCCCGATGCCATTTCCTGCAGCATTAGAAGATGAAGGGAATACGGAAATATACTGCGAGATATACCAGGACTACCCAGATAGCCCCTTCTTGAGAGAGCTACGCAAGACCATAGCGGAGCAAAAGGAGCGATCTAAGAAGAAGCCAAAGGTCAAGAAGGATGTCTCGGCTGTGGTGCAGAACAAGATTCCCAAGAAGTGTGAGGATCCTGGAATGTTCAACGTGCCCTGCAAGATTGGGGAGACTGAATTCAGCGAGACATTGCTTGATTTGGGACCTTCAATCAATGTCTTTCCACTATCCGTCTACAACAACCTCGACGTTGGACCATTAGAGAGCACGGAAATCGTCATCCAACTGGCTGACAACTCCGTCATCACTCCTAAGGGCGTTGTGAAGGACGTACTGGTAAGCGTCGATACCCTTGTTTTTCCTGCAGACTTCTTTGTCATGAACACAGGGGAACGAGTAGGACGAGTAATGCTAGGGAGGCCTTTCATGAAGACCTCCAACACAAAGATCGACGTGGGCAGAGGCACAATCAGCATGGAGTTCGATAAGAGGAAGACAGAGTATAGGCTGGAGAACATTCTGGAGCATCCTCCAGATACAAGAGCGAAGAGTACGGTTGCAGGAGGCAACCCCGGATGAGAAGTACAGCAGGACGTCGTGCCGCGACGATAACTACGGCGCTGCTCGGGAGGCAACTCGAGGTATGAGTCGTTGAACTCATTTATGTTTTTACCTTTCTTAGGACTTAGATTTTATTTTACTTTCTTCTTCTTTGCACTTGTTTTTCTTTTTCTGTGGGCACTAGAACTAACCTTGTAGCAGAGGCCAGAATCCAGCACCCGCGATCGCGGTTTCCCCTCGGCGGTCCATGGCGAGTTGTAGCAAAAAAAAAAAATCTAAAAAAAAGCCCAGGGTTTAATAAAACCGGCGCGTTTTTCGTGGCAGTCAGTGCCTCGTAACTCGCATCGACTGTTACGGATGCAAGGGCATTAACCCCGCGATCGCGGGTGTTCATCGCGGCAATTATAAATGGCGAGAGGCGGTGGAGGCATTTTACAACACCTCCACCACCACCTCTCACTCTCACCAGATCGGATCTCTGACCCCGACCACCGCGACACCCCCCTGCAGCCCCGCGACTATCGTTCCGACGCCGCGACGTCGTTTGGGTGAGATCTCCATTTTCCAACTCTTGGATTTCTCATAGCCTCACGAGCCGCGATCGCCGGACCCACGCCAAACCCCGTAAAGCACTAGAGCCATTTTTTCTTGAAGTTCGCTGCAAAACCAGAAACCGCGATCGCCGGCATCAACCCCGCGATCGCGGCCCATCTTCTCCAGCGAGCTTCAAGTCGAGCATAAACCGCGACCGCGCCCCACACCCCGCGATCGCGGGTCCCTCCAATACTCTTTCTGTTGTGCTTTCTCGCTCCTTTTTTTCCCACCATGGCAGCCTTCGTAGGTAACATGCGGAGCCAGAGGCACAGGCGCTACTATGAGACGTTCAGCGCGCGGAAGTTCGTCCAGACGAAATTCTTCGATCGACTGACGCTGCAACGACTTGGTTTGGAGGACTGCACACAACAGTTGCTGAGCCACGGAGGGCTCGGCAACTTCATTGACCTAGCCGCCCCGTCCTTGCACGAGCTGACCCTGGAGTTTCTGGCCACGCTGGAGCGCCACGACGATGGGATCACGTTCAACCTGCTGGGGCGGTAGAGGATGATGTCCTACCAAGGTCTGCGGGACCTGTTTGGCGTTACTGAGGCTCCCACCGAGGATTGGGAGGCCGCAGGCACCTTGCCAGAGCTCTTCTGGCAGGATGCGACCCGAGAGGTACTCAACCCCAGCGCCGACGAGTATAACTACAAGCTGACGCACCCCTGTCTGAGGCTGGCGCACAAGGTGCTCGCCATGTCCTTCCTGGGACAGGGGGAGGTGAACAAGGTTCCGACGCTGGACCTTACAGTGCTCTGGTGTTTGACACCAGAGAGCCACAACACCCCCGACTGGGTTGATTTGTTCCTCTCCAGCTGTCTCGGGCTGAGGGAGAAGACGGGCGGCAAGATCTCCATGGGGGGCATGGTGACGCTTATCGCCCAGCAATACGAGAACATCGCGGACCATTGGGATTTCCCCGCCGACATCTACACCTACAACATCACACTGCTACGGAGATCCCATCTGCTGAAGGTCTATGGTGGAGAGTACACCTGGCTCTCCAAGAAGGAAAGGGCCCACCGAATGAGGCTGTCTCGTCCGATGCCTAATGGGCCCCGGGCGAGGGATTTTTATCTCTATGCCGATGGAGAGCAGGGGTCGTCGTCCGAAGACGAAGGGGACGACGATGACAACGAGGAGGAGGAGGAAGCGACTGCAGCGGTGGACATGGAGAGCGATGTGCCATCCCCGCTGCGTTCTAGGGGCCCACCTGTTTACCCTGACTATACCGACCAGGCATCTGGGTCTGGTAGTGGATCTGGAGGGGCGCCCTGGGACCAACTCTTGGACAGAATGGCCAACCTGCAGCTGAGGCAGGCCGATAATATACGAAGGAGTGCCGAGTGGGAACGTGGCATCTCCCAGAGGCTAGAGGAGCATGAGAGGAGAAGCGTTCAGTGGGAACGCCAAGTCTCCACCCGCTTGGACGAGCAGGAGCGGCGGAGCACTGAGTGACAGCGCAACATGGAGGTCAACCTTGCATACCACGCCAACCGCCTGGATAGTCACCTCACCACTGTTGAGGACCAGGTGGTTCAGATGCAGAGGAGAGCTGAGGCTTTCTTCAACGCTTATGGGTATTGGCCTCCACCCCAGTGAGTATTTCTATTTTCCCCTTATCTTTTTCTTGTCTTTCATACATTGAGGACAATGCATGATTTAAGCATGGGGGAGTAGAGTATTCACTATCTATCTTGTACATATTTCTTTTCCAGCATTGTACTTTGATTTTTAGCATTGCGAATTTCAGCATTTCTCGTTCAAAAAAAAAATAAAAAAAAATTCAAAAATCCTGGGACAAGCTGAAAACCTAAAAGGGCGGCTTGGGTAAAAAGCAGGTGATCCGGACTAGCGCTAGGCTGGGGTAAAAAGGTGTCTGAGTGACGTGAGCATATGTGAGCACATCTATGAAAAAAAAAATGAGTGGCTAGGATGAAAACCCGAAAGGGCTCCTAGGCAAAATGAGTGAAAATAAGATGAGTGATTTTAGGATCTCATTTTACCTAGAGGGGCGACATAAGTAGAGGAGTTGAAGAAGGATTGTCGGGTAGGTCACTCTGGGAGGCATAAGGAGTCATAGATGGAGGCTAGGATTAGAGGTCACTTTACACTATTGGATGTCCGGGTTGAGCTTGGGGGAAGTACTCTGCTTGCCCTCAAGTTTATTGAGTTATGGATGTGTTGTAGATGAGATTGGTGCCAGGAGCTTTGGCATGGGTTAGGTAACTCTTAGTTGGAGGATATGCTTCCTGAGACCTTGGGTGCTACATTGGAGGAGTAGACTTTCTTTTAGTTTACTCGAGGATGAGCAAAGGTCTAAGCATGGGGGAGTTTGATAAGCACTACTTTGTAGGGCTTAACTAAGAGTTATTAGAGGTTTTATTGGTGCCATTCAGGTAGATTTAGACACATTCTTGTGTATGGCGTTTGGAGGCGAAGTTGGTGTTTTTGGAGGTGTTTGAGCTACTTTGGAGATCATGAAGACACTGAGGAAGGAAGCCATCAAGAGAAGACGCCAATGAGTGAAGAGGAGACGGGTTGGTGCAAGGCAAAGGACAAGAATGCCGAGCATTAACCGCGATCGCGGGCATGGGTGCCGCGATCACGGGCCTCGGAGCATGTCGAGAGTTTTCTGCGGGCGCGGAGAAATTGAAGGGCGCGGAGCCACATGGGCCGCGATCAAGGTCCACCACCCGCGATCGCGGGTCTGACACGGCAGAGGCTCGGTCATTTGTTAGGGCCCTATAAATACTCTCCTTATGCATTAGGGTTAGAAGACATCTTCCACACTTTAGTTGAAAATTTGAATTCATCGTTGTTTATTTCTTTTGAAGTTTCTACCATGACTATGAGGAGCTAAGCCTCTTTGGCTTAGTCCGGTAATGGAAGCATGAGTTCGTTCATCTGGTTGTGAGGTTTTGTTCCTATCTATCTATCCTATTGAGTTATATCTTTTCTCTAAGCAAATTCATATTTGAATGTTTGTTGGTTTATCTAGACTGATCACCTAGGTTTATGAATTAAATATTATTTCAATTCAGGCAAAGAAATTATTCTAATTACATACACATCGTCGGGATCACCCAAACCTTAGAACTAGGAATTTAGCCAAGCATAATTAAAGACATACTCAATAGATTTAAACTAGCCAATAACATATATGAATTATTCAATAAATACGGGAGATAAGAAAACTTAATCTCAATGTAGAAATAATCCAAGTTGATCAAAGGCTAGAACAATAATACCAAAATCTTCAAAGTGCTAGAGCCAAAAATCCCCTCATGAAGTTCAAGTCTTGTACGGTGGCTGTGTAAAACTGAAAAGCCAAACTAAAAACTATAACTAAAGTAAAACCTCAAAGCTCCCTCCTTCGTCCAAAACCCCTCTTTTCTTAATATATTAAACTAATCAAAACCGAGAGCTCCCTCCAGCTGCTCCCTACAGTCCAATTCCGAGCAAATTGATCTGCCGGTTCCATGGGCCCAATTGAATATTTGAAGTGCGGCCCATTAACATCCGTTTGCTTAATTTATATTTTGACCCTTTGAAAATAGTCTTGTATCATTCTTTAAATTAGATCCAAAATGCATGAAACATATAAAAACACAGGTGTAGATTCCGAATGCAAAATAATGCAAAACTAACAAAAAATAAATAAAATATGCATGAGAATGACCTAATTGAATATGCAACTAGACTCCTAAAATATGTATAAATTAGGTGTTATCACCTCGACGAGAAGGAAACCCTGAACGAGTAGTGGTATTTTGTAAGGCTTTTTTTTAGAATAAGGAGCGATGACTTGTGTCGAGAGTCTCCATAGTTTAATAATCTGTCTGTTCGACATTTTGCCAATTGTTTTAATGTAATGTTTTGAATAATAAAGAAGTGTTTCCTTGTTCCGGAAATTACTAAATTCGTTACTATTGCAAGTTGTTCGTTCATATGAGAATCCTTGAGTGCCAAAAGTGGTACATGTCATGTGTTGATAAAGACTGTTTGGACTCATAAAGGATAGTGTTAGGTTGGGACATGTGTGATTGTTCTCTACCTTGTTAGCGCTAGTTTAGGAGTCGAAACTATTCGTAAGAACCCCTCTATGTTCCAGAAATAATGTCAAGTTGGGCATTGACATTATTTGTTCCCTCTGCTCGAATTCATGAGCATTGTCTCGAGAGGTTAATATTGTAAGGATTCCTTGCTATAAGGATTTGGTGTGTGTAATAAGAGAGATATTTCATAAGGAGTTGGTTTTCTCTAAAATGATCATACTCTAATACGATCTTGAGTAACTTTAAAAAAAATAAAAATTAAGAGTTATAATTGTGGGATTTAAAAGTGAGTGTGTCCGTTATGGGACTAGTGTTAAAAGCTTTCAGAAAGGCTAAGTGTGTGGAATCATAAGTATTATTTTGGAAGAACAATTTGAGGTTTCGTTATAAGGTTTTCTTAAGGAAATGATATAATGATACGAGAAGTGTTAAGACGATTAAGTCTTGGGTAAATACTAAAATTCGGTAAAGCAAAAGGTTTGCTTAATTTGGGATAATAAATTGTGTGAGGAGAATTAAGTGTTAAGGATTTATGGGTGAATAACAAACTCAGTCGGTAAAAGTTTGTTGTAGCTTGTGTGAATTTATAGTATGGGATAATGTAAGGGTATGGATTTTTATCAATTGGACTTAGTGAAGAGGTGACCTATGCCTATTAGGGTGATCTTATGACACATGTTGGATAAATAATGGTGATTGGTTATAATTGTGTGAAACGGATTATTAAAATCATGTTTGAGGAAAGCATGAATAAGATGTTGCGTGAGTAATTGGGAAATTTAAGGAATTCTAAAGGCCTTATGTAAGAGCCTGATTAATGGAAAGATTTTGGGGTAAGAGATGGCATAAGGGCCAAATTTAAATAAGGTAAATCATGCAATGGATGAGATGTATAAGTAAGGAGTAAGACGATAAGTTAGGTATAAGGAGATAAGGTATGAACTTTGTGAGTCGTTTATAAAGAGGAAAGTTGAAAGAAAAGGTGTGTTCTCAAGCTTAAGGTGTATTAAGATCGTGTGATGATTTTGGAGACTATGATTCTAAGGTAATCATGACCTTGTGAGTATATTAAGAGTTGGCACATGAGATAATATATGGAAACGAGACATATGAGGGATGTCATGGTTGATGAAACAGATCGACTTTCCTAGGATTAAATTTGAGTACGAAATAATTGAGGATACTAAACTCAAGTAGAGAAGTTAATGTGGAAATCGATCCCTCCAACTTAGTAGTGTTAGTTTCGGGGTCGAAGTGTTAGTTTCGGGGTCAAAACTATTTTTTTAAAGGGGTAGTAATGTAATAACCCTCAATTTTAGTAGGGGTATTTGTGTAATTTTCAAACTTTCATTTTGAAAGCAAGACGTGTTAGGCATGTTCTGTAACCCTGTAAGAACCATATGAATGTGTGGATACACATTTAATGAAATATATGGGTTCTAATTATTGGAGGGTTGCTAAAATCGGAATTTAAGCAAGACCCGCAATCAAGGCCCGAGAGCCGCGGGCGCGGCACTGCCCGAGAGCCGCGGGCGCGGCACTGCCCGCGACCGCGGTTATGAAACCGCGGGCACGGTTTTGCCTAAAGGCCAAACCGCGATCGTGGCGCCATTGCTTCATCTTCTTCCTCGTCTTCCCTGCGACGCCGACGATTGAGAATCCGACGTTTCTTCTCTGAGCGGCCGGTTGAGGGAGGCAAATCGATTGTCCTTCCTCTCATTTAGTGGAGGAGCTCACCTTTTCCCTATAAATAGGGGCAGATCCGAGGGTATTTCACATCCTCTTCCTCTCGTTCTAGCTTGGTTGGTGTTTTCGTCGGAGTTTTGGTCATCGTCGTTCGTTTTCGGAGTCGGAGTTCCATCAAAGCGAAGCCAGGAGTGGTGGTGGTGCGCGCTTGTCCAAGCAGCTTGGTCCGAGCCTCGTCTTCCCTCGGTATGGCTCTGATTGTGTTCGTTTAGCTTGTCGTCAATGATGGATCCTGCGACCGCGGCATAAATACCGCGATCGCGGCTGGGCAGAGGCCCGCGATCTTGGCTAGGCATAGAACCACGAGCGCGGCCTATCTGCCGCAGGCGCGGTTTTGCCCAGCAAAGCCGCGATCGCGGCTATGCAAACCACGATCGCGGCACTGCTTTTTCTTCGTCTTTTCGTTCCTTCATACCCGTAACTAATTAGGGTTTTGTTTCGTCGGTGTTGGATTGTGCTCGTCTCCATGGCTGGTTGTACGGATTGGAATCCGACCCTACTGAATGATGATAAATTCCAACGGGAATTTTAGTAGGCAGCCGTGCACAAGTTCAAGTTTCCAGATTTTGGACCCAACTCTTCGTTCGTCCAGACTAAGGCAAGTGGTGGTCACTCTTGTTGATTTATTCCATATTCATCTTGATTATCAATTACTTTATTGTTTAATTAAGTTGGAATAAAGTTGTTGATTTGTGTTTGGGAAATTAAACGATAAAAATGTTGTGTTAAAAATATGAATTTATAATAGGTTGTATATTTTGCTAGAAACAACGCTATTATATATAATTCTATATGATATTCCCATAAAGTGATACTGTAACACCCCCAAAACTTAACCCTTTTTGGAAAGGTATTACCGCCTGTGACCCCAGTGTTCCTTACCGAGATCACCCAAGGCTTTACCATATAAATACAATTTATGAAATGCGATTGATACACAATGATCAAGCATTAAATTCCAAAACATAACATTGTCAAGGAAACAAGAGTTACGGGATTACAACCCAATCCCGAATAGGTCAAAACATAGTTTAAACCAAACACAGCGGAAGACTAAGAAAGTATATTACAAACGGAGTTATTGTCCAAAGGATCATAACCTGATTAAAGAAATAATTAAAACATTCAAAAACCACCGCCGACTCCATAGTCCTTCTAATCTTCTGAGTTACTTCTTAACTGATGTGCCGAATCGAACGGATGACACCAGCCAACCATGCAAGGGAAAATATTGGTTGGTTAGTCTAAATGAATATACTAGCAAGGGTATAAAGCAGACTGGTTCGAAGCAGTCATATTAGGTTAGACTCATCGCTTCGCGGATAATAACCGATAACGGTAGTCAACCATCATATTCCTACTGGAATAAACAAGATGTATGTACAAGAGAAGATTTTGGAAGACTGAATCTTCACAGAAATCAACTCGAAAAGAGACTCCAAGAGATTGAGTCATTAAGGAAGTATGACAAATCTGGAGAGTTACAGAATCATACAACAATGATTTAAAACTGACTGAGATGCTTCGGTTCACGACTAACCTCATCGCCTACAGCGAATCTAGTTTGGAAAGAGAACGTACTACATTCAAGATAAGACGAGTTTTCCTAGCTGCACTGTAACTTAGCTGCACTACTCGCCCAAGGTGTATTAATTATGTGCGTCAAGGTAGCACTTATCTGATTTATGTTTCAAAACACACATCACATTATAGACTTTTACATGTGTACCCCACCAGTGGGACGATACATCTTAGTATACGTTTCGTCGAGAGTGACGTATACCGAAAGGTTTGTGACACTAGCTAAGTGTCCTGTCTCTACACACATGTGTAAGAGACCGATCATGATCTTAGAATAGTACCAGATGGGGATGAGCCATCCCGATACCAGATTATAAAGAAACGACTGGACAGAGTCTGAGTAACGTTCCTATCTAACAGTGCTAACTAAACAGTTACAGCACCACAACATTTATAGGATAAATCCACATAAAGGCCCGAAAGGCGATCACAGATAATAGCGTTGTTCTAACAGATATACAACCTATTATATGATTTTCAAAACAGTTTATCAAAACCGTTTCCAGACAAACAGAATATTCATTCCAAATTAATTACTCAGATAAACTACTGATAATTAATGTAAATATGGAACGAAAGAGCAAGAGCGAACCGCCACTTGCCTTACTCCGCAGAATATTCTAAAGACGTCACTGGATTCCGGGCTCGACACGGTATAGTTCCGACAGCACAAAAACCTTCGAGTCGACCCATAAAAGGAACCCTAAGTTAGACCCGACATAAACAGTACGAATCTAAACACGGCGAAAGAATACGAAAGGAAAGACGCCACGACGACAACCGACCAAGCCAAAGCCACGAAGGCGTTCTGGGCACTGGCGGCGGTCGCCGTTCTTGGCGGCGGTCGCTGTCTTCATCACGGCGGTCGCCGCAAAGAACACGGCGGTCTCCGTGACGAACTCAGACGACGTAGAACGAGAGAAATCTCACCCCAAAACACAAGCGGTTCGGCCGCCCTCGACTTGCCTTGGGTTCTAACCTCCAAGGCTAACCAAAAGCTTCACAAAGGCACTCAGGAACCACACCAAAGCAACACCGGCGAGACCTTCAAACTCCGGCGAAAACACAACTCCGGCGAGAGGCGAATTTGGCAGAGGTTTGGTGCTGGGATGGCTCAAAACCTCACCCCCAACACCTCCTTTTATAGCCAAAGTGTCTGAAGCGTTCAACCAAACCCTGAGACGTGGCCGAAAGCAAGATCGGCGCCCTCGATTACCGCCGGCGACCAACGGGCAATGCCCACTGGACAATCACGGCGGTCGCCATGATTTTGCCTGCGGCGGGCATGCGGCGGACGCCGTAAATGCGGCGGTTGCTATCGCCAGGTCTGTCGCGGCCAGCTAGAAGCTGACACGCTGACTCCTCGGGCCTAACCACGGCGGTCGCCGTTTCTCCCTTTTCCCGCCCGTTCAGCTTTGAATGAACCAGACGTTAAACCGGGATAAAAATTATCGTACGCGAACGACAATTAAAATCTAAGGCACCTTGTCTGTATATTATTTCACTGAGAAAAAGTATTACAGATACAGAGCACATTACAGAATGTCTCAAGCTACCTGAATTAAATCCGACGTACACAACGGGTATCCGAGAAAATTCCATAATTCCCAATATAACCTTACAAAATTACGGGGTATCACATCTCCTCCCCCTTATAAGAAGTTTTGACCCCGAAACTTAGGTCGAGAATAACTCGGGAAAATGCCTGAGCATATCTGACTTGGTTTCCCACGTCTCCCAAGTAACTTCTTCGGTCCCTGACTTGGACCACAGCACTCGTACCAATGGTACGATCTTGTTGCACAAATGCTTCTCCCGACGCTTCAAAATGCGCACGGGCAACTCTTCATAAGTACCATTAGCTTGGATCTCGATGTCCTCGTAACTAAGTACATGAGACTCATCTGGTACATACTTTCTGAGTAAAGACACGTGGAACACGTTATGCACCGGGTGAGCCGATGGTGGCAACGCCAAACGGTACGCTAGAGATCCCACTCTATCTAGAATTTCGAATGGTCCCACGTAGCGAGGGTTAAGCTTCCCACGCTTACCAAATCTGAAAACTCCTTTGGATGGCGATACCTTGACAAAAACCTTGTCACCGACCTCGAACTCGACAGTCCTGCGCTTCCGATCTGCGTAGGACTTCTGTCGACTCTGAGCGGTCAACATTCTTTGTCTGATCAAAGCAATGTCTGAAGCCGTCCTTTCGACCAACTCTGGTCCAAGCAGAATTTTATCGGCATTATCATCCCAACAAATCGGAGATCTGCATCTGCGACCATACAAAGCTTCAAACGGAGCCATCTTGATTGTAGCATGCCAGCTATTATTGTATGTGAACTCAATCAGACTCAAGCTGTCCTCCCAGCTAGTCGGACGATCGAGCACACAAGCTCTAAGCATATCCTCCAGAGTCTGGATGGTCCTTTCAGACCGACCATCTGTCTGAGGATGAAAAGCTATACTGAACCTCAACTCGGTTCCCATAGCCTTATGAAGTTCCTTCCAGAATCTTGACATGAAACAGCCATCTCGGTCCGATACAATGGTCTTAGGAATGCCATGTAAGCGGACAATCTCCTTCTGGTAAACTTCTGCTAACTTCTGGGTTTCCCATGTGGTCTTGATGGCTATGAAATGAGCACTCTTCGTAAGCCTATCCACAATTACCCAGATAGTATCTCTCTGGAAATGTCCTCCCATTTCCATTCTGGTACGGGGAGAGGTAGCATCTCACCACCTGGCTTGCGGTGTTCGATCTTGACTTTTTGGCAAGTTAAGCACTTTGCCACAAAGTCTGCTACGTCCCACTTCATGTTTGGCCACCAAAACTTCTTCCTGAGATCCTTGTACATCTTGCTAGAGCCAGGATGCACAGAATAAGCAGATGAATGAGCTTCTCTCATCACCAACTGACGAAGACCCTCTGTGTCAGGCACACAGATCCGATCCTGAAACCAAAGTGATCCATCATCCTGAACCACAAAGCTGGGAGCCTTCCCATCCATCACTTCACTGCTTAACTTCACCAAGATGATGTCATCGACTTGCTTTTCTTTGATCTAATCCAGCAGTGTAGCCTGAATTTCCATCATACTCAGGTACCCTCTACGCTGGTCATATAAGACTTCAATGTCGCATGACTCTTGGTTTAGCTTGGTTTGAGCAGTAAGTAGAGCAACCACAGTCTCGTGCGTTGTCTTCCGGCTTAGTGCATCAGCTACTACATTAGCCTTGCCCGGATGATACAACAACTCCATGTCGTAGTCCTTGAGCAACTCTATCCAGCGGCGTTGTCTCATATTTAACTCCTTCTGAGTAAATATATACTTGAGACTTTTGTGGTCGGTGAAGACTTGGCATCTTATACCATAGAGGTAATGCCTCCAAATCTTCAGCGCAAAGACAACCGCTGCTAACTCAAGATCATGGGTCGGATAGTTTTCTTCGTAAGTCTTGAGTTGTCTAGATGCATAAGCAATGACCCTGCCCCTTTGCATCAAAACACAACCAAGACCACACTTGGAAGCATCACTATAGACCACATAATCGTCATTCCCCTCTGCGAGTGCTAACACGGGTGCCGAGGTCAACCGTCGCTTCAACTCCTGGAAACTGACCTCGCACTTGTCATTCCAGACAAACTTCTTGTGGACCTTGCGGAGTAGATTGGTCATTGGTAGAGCGATCTTTGAAAATCCTTCTACGAACCTTCTATAATACCCGACAAGTCCAAGAAAGCTGCGCACCTCCTTCACATTCTGGGCTGTGTCCATTTAGCCACCGCTTCAATCTTTTGGGGATCAACCATAACCCCATTTTTATTGATCACGTGGCCTAAGAAAGCCACTTCCTTCATCCAGAATTCACATTTAGACAATTTAGCAAAAAGCTGATGTTGTCTAAGGATCGACAAGGAAATCCGTAGATGTTCCTCGTGGACTTCTTCATTCGGAGAATAGATCAAGATGTCGTCGATGAAAACCACCACGAACTTATCCAAGTACTGGTGAAAACATCGGTTCATCAAATCCATAAAGACAGCTAGAGCATTTGTAAGCCCAAAAGGCATCACTACGAACTCATAATGACCATATCTAGTCCTAAACGCAGTTCTAGGAATATCCTGCTCACGAATCCTGAGTTGATGATATCCAGATCTTAAGTCGATCTTGGAGAAAACCTTTGCTCCTTGTAATTGGTCCAACAAGTCATCAATCCTAGGCAAAGGATACTTGTTCTTTATCGTCACCTTATTCAACTCTCGATAGTCGATACAAAGTCGGAACGATCCGTCCTTCTTTTTGACGAATAATACCGGAGCACCCTACGGCGATGCACTCGGCCTGACATAACCTTTATCAAGAAGATCTTCAAGTTGATTCTTCAATTCTTGCATCTCAGCCGGAGCCATCCGATACGGTGATTTGGAAATCGGCGCCGTACCAGGCTCGAGATCAATTGAAAACTCTACGTCACGGTTCAGGGGTAATCCTGGAATTTCTTCCGGAAAGACATCCGAAAATTCCCTAACTACAGGAATATCAAGAACCTCAGGTCCATCCTTCTCGGGCGAATCCAAGTAGCAAAGGTACCCGACACATCCTTGTCGTAGTAGCTTAAACGCAGCCATCGCATTGATCAGCTTGCCGTTATCAGCGTCATTTCGACCTTTGAACTTGCACACGAATTGGCCCCCAGATGCCACCGTCACCGTTCTTGAACTGAAGTCGATCACCGCCTTGTGACGCGTTAGCCAATCCATACCGAGGATAATGTCGTATGGAGTCATGGCTATACAGATTAAATCTGCCTCAAATTCCTTACCCTGAATGGTAATCGGAAAGTCGGACAAATGCTTGGTTCCCACCAAACGTTCTCCATTAGGAAGATTAACAACGAAAGGGCGGCACGAATCATTGCACACTAAGTCTAACTTGCTAACACAGCTATCCGAAATAAAGGAATGCGTAGCACCAGAATCAAACAGAATACACACTGAAGTAGAGTGAAGGTATAGAGTACCTTGAGCAATCGGAGCGTTGGGTCCATCTGCCTCACGCATCTCGTACAAGCGTTGGCCCTGACTTCCAGAAACAGCTGGGGCCTTTCCCCTGTTCTGAGCAGTCGTCTGCACTGAAGGGCTAGGAGTCTCGGCAGGCTTAAACCTAGGTCGGTTACTCTGATGAACTGACCCTTGATGCGACTCTACTCCCTTCTGCTTCCCCTGCTTGCAGAACTTTTGCAGATGACCATCACGTCCACACCCAAAGCATGGCCTCTTCTCCCTCCGACACTCAGTGCTCTTGTGCCCAACAGTACCGTAATTATAACACTGAACTGTACTCCTGGTCTGCCCTGACTGCTGAGTCGATCCTCCTTGCGTCATCTCCGTCCTAGCTCGGCCGGACTTGGCGAAGTTAGACTGTGGCGCAGGGCGCTTAAAACCACCTCCCTGGTTCTGATTCTGCATTGACTTCTGTCGGTTGCGCCTCTTGGTCGACTCCTCGAGAGTTACCTCCAGCTTATAGGCACAATCCACATACTGCTCCAAGGTAGAGCATGTGTGGTGCACCATTAATGGCTTGATATCTGGGTTCATCCACTCGTGGAAGTACCAGATCTTTTGAGCCTCGCTGGTGATCTTGGCAGTGGCGTATTGTAGAAGATGGTTGAACTTAGATGCCAACTCGGTCACTCTCAGACCATCAGTCTGAGGGTACAAGAACTCTTTATGCTTCTCCTCTCTCATAGCACGAGAGAAAAAGCGATCAACCATCTTGGTCTTGAACATCGACCAAGTCAACACTGGGCTCTCAGCCAAACCAGTGCTCTCCCACCACTCGCTAGCCTCCTCCTTCAGCTAAAGAGATGCGATATGGACCTTCTCGGCCTCCGTACACTCCACGTTCCTGAACAGCCTCTCCGTATGGGAGAACCAATGAGTCACTGCCACTGGCTCCCCTTTCCCGTTATAGCAGTCGGGTCTCATGGAAGTAATGGTCTTAAGGGCGCGACCATAGCTGTCTCTTGCTCTGACGGCAGTCTCCTGTATCACGGGGTTTCTGGGTTCCACAACATCAGGAACCGCTGCGTGAGTAGGCACTTCTTGTGCTTGAGGCGCACTTGGTCTCAAGACATCTGTAATTGCCTGCATCACGATCCCACGGATTGCCTCAACAGCTGCGGCGTCAAACAGCGTCGGCGCCTGGGTCTGATCCTGACCTTCACGCCTCTGCTGGACGCGAGACTCAGACTCGTGTTCATCCTGAACACCTCTTCCTGCTGGTCTGGGGTTTTGGCTAGTCCCAGCACCGGCTCGAGTCGAATTTCTCGTGCTTCTTGGGTTCACCATCTGTTTACCGATCCATTTCCAAGCATTCAGTACATTAATATTATGCAACATACTTATGCAATATATCAATGTAAATAAATCACTCAGAATAGATCAACTTGGCATTTTATAGATGAACCTTCAAATTCTTACACAAGTTACACATAAGTTTATCATTCGAGCGTTTGGACAACATTGCTCGAAGATATAAGTGTTTCTCAGAATACTTGCCGCAATACTGAAATATTACACAAAGTACAACTTGGAATACTAAGAAACGAAACAACTGCGATAGGCAACGCCACTCCTCCTCAAGGCGTTCCAAAATGTCTCCCATACGACTGGCTACTCATGCATGGTCTCTTCGGGCTAGGGTCACCATCGAGCTCTGGCGATGAGTTTCGCACCCTGCTTGACCTTGAAGCACATAGTCCTAGCTCAGTCATGGCAAAGTATGGGTCGTCCATGACTGGTCCTCCTATTCCAGCCCTCCTCTGAGTACTGGCGATCAGCTCATCCCTCTAACGCTGCTATTCTGCGGAGATTACCTCGCTCTGGCGGAGAATCTCATGCAGCTCGGATTCTGACCTCCATCTCCTTGGAGTAGGGATAGGCTGAGATTCCCTGTCACTTCTCCCAATACCGTACTCGGTATACAGTGCCTCCCAACCAGCTTCTGACATGGGTGCGTACTCTGGCACTGGTGACAATTCTGTACCGGGCTCCTGATTCTGCCCTCCAAGGTCCAACTCTGGATCCTCTTCTGGATCATCCTCTATGGGATCCTCATCCTCGGGATCATCCTCGATGGGATCCTCATCCTCGGGATCATCCTCGATGGGATCCTCATCCTCGGAATCATCCTCGATCATATCCTCGTCCTCAACAGGATCTTGCTCAAGCATCTCCTCTTCCTCCTCCTCGTACTCGATCTCCTCGGGAATTGGTCCCAGCAGAAAGTCGTCTTGGTAGACCCCTTGTTCATACCTTGATAACTCATCTTCCTGCTCCCATTCCTGTACTTCCTCCACCCTTGGTGGCGGCACATGTGTAGGTCTAGAGACCATAGCATTCCTGGCTACAAGGACAACTGACTCGGGGAGAACATGCTTGATGTCTTCGGGTGGGCTACTCGGGCCTCCAACCTCGAAACATCGTTGAGGTAACGGAAAATCTAGCCTCGGCTGATCCGACTTGGCGTCTTCCGATCCCCTACCAATAGAAAAGCAGACACCCATCCTATCGAATAATAAGGAAGAAATTAGTCTTTCTAGACATAGAAACAAGCTTACTATATCAGACTGTAAAGAAGACATGACTATGAACGGTGTTTTTAAATTCTTTTCAGAATGAAAATTCAGAGCCCTCTTTAAAGCATTTCAAAAACGGATAAATGGTTTATAAAATTCCAAACCCGTTTTAAAACCTTTTGCTCTGATACCACAACTGTAACACCCCCAAAACTTAACCCTTTTTGGAAAGGTATTACCGCCAGTGACCCCAGTGTTCCTTACCGAGATCACCCAAGGCTTTACCATATAAATACAATTTATGAAATGCGATTGATACACAATGATCAAGCATTAAATTCCAAAACATAACATTGTCAAGGAAACAAGAGTTACGGAATTACAACCCAATCCCGAATAGGTCAAAACATAGTTTAAACCAAACACAGCGGAAGACTAAGAAAATATATTACAAACGGAGTTATTTTCCAAAGGATCATAACCTGATTAAAGAAATAATTAAAACATTCAAAAACCACCGCCGACTCCATAGTCTTTCTAATCTTCTGAGTTACTTCTTAACTGATGTGCCGAATCGAACGGATGACACCAGCCAACCATTCAAGGGAAAATATTGGTTGGTTAGTCTAAATGAATAGAGTAACAAGGGTATAAAGAAGACTAGTTCGAAGCAGTCATATTAGGTTAGACTCATCGCTTCACGGATAATAACCGATAACGGTAGTCAACCATCATATTCCTACTGGAATAAACAAGAGGTATGCACAAGAGAAGATTCTGGAAGACTGAATCTTCACAGAAATCAACTCGAAAAGAGACTCCAAGAGATTGAGTCATTAAGGAAGTATGACAAATCTGGAGAGTTACAGAATCATACAACAATGATTTAAAACTGACTGAGATGCTTCGGTTCACGACCAACCTCATCGCCTACAGCGAATCCAGATTGGAAAGAGAACGTACTACATTCAAGTCAAGACGAGTTTTCCTAGCTGCACTATAACTTAGCTGCACTACTCGCCCAAGGTGTATTAATTATGTGCGTCAAGGTAGCACTTATCTGATTTATATTTCAAAACACACATCACATTATAGACTTTTACATGTGTATCCCACCAGTGGGACGACACATCTTAGTATACGTTTCATCGAGAGTGACGTATACCGAAAGATTTGTGACACTAGCTAAGTGTCCTGTCTCTACACACATGTGTAAGAGACCGATCATGATCTTAGAATAGTACCAGATAGGGACGAGCCATCCCGATACCAGATTATAAAGAAACGACTGGACAGAGTCCGAGTAACGTTCCTATCTAACAGTGCTAACTAAACAGTTACAGCACCACAACATTTACAGGATAAATCCACATAAAGGCCCGAAAGGCGATCATAGATAATAGCGTTGTTCTAACAGATATACAACCTATTATATGATTTTCAAAACAGTTTATCAAAACCGTTTCCAGACAAACAGAATATTCATTCCAAATTAATTACTCAGATAAACTACTGATAATTAATATAAATATGGAACGAAAGAGCAAGAGCGAACCGCCACTTGCCTTACTCCGCAGAATAGTCTAAAGACGTCACTGGATTCCGGGCTCGACACGGTATAGTTCCGACAGCACAGCAACCTTCGAGTCGACCCATAAAAGGAACCCTAAGTTAGATCCAACATAAACAGTACAAATCTAAACACGGCGAAAGAATACGAAAGGAAAGACGCCACGACGACAACCGACCAAGCCAAAGCCACGAAGGCGTTCTGGGCACTGGCGGCGGTCGCCGTTCTTGGCGGCGGTCGCCGTCTTCATCACGGCGGTCGACGCGAAGAACACGGCGGTCGCCGTGACGAACTCAGACGACACAGAATGAGAGAAATCTCACCCCAAAACACGAGCGGTTCGGCCTCCCTCGACTTGCTTTGGCTTCTAACCTCCAAGGCTAACCAAAACCTTCACAAAGGCACTCAGGAACCACACCAAAGCAACACCGGCGAGACCTTCAAACTCCGGCGAAAACACAACTCCGGCGAGAGGCGAATTTGGCAGAGGTTTGGTGCTGGGATGGCTCAAAACCTCACCCCCAACACCTCCTTTTATAGCCAAAGTGTCTGAAGCGTTCAACCAAACCCTGAGACACGGCCGAAAGCAAGATCAACGCCCTCGATTACCGCCGGCGACCAACGGGAAATGCCCACTGGACAATCACGGCGGTCGCCGTGATTTTGCCTACGGCGGGCACGCGGCGATCGCCGTCGCCAGGTCTGTCGCGGCCAGCTAGAAGCTGACACGCTGACTCCTCGGGCCCAACCACGGCGGTCGCCGTTTCTGAACGGCGGTCGCTGTTTCTCCCTTTTCCCGCCCGTTCAGCTTTGAACGAACCAGACGTTAAACTGGGATAAAAATTATCGTACGCGAACGACAATTAAAATCTAAGGCACCTTGTCTGTATATTATTTCACTGAGAAAAAATATTACAGATACAGAGCACATTACAGAATGTCTCAAGCTACCTGAATTAAATCCGACGTACACAACGGGTACCCGGGAAAATTCCATAATTCCCAATATAACCTTACAAAATTACGGGGTATCACAGATACATGGATTTTGTTGTGGATTTATATGTGAACTTACATGCTTAGTTAGCACGAGTATTCTTAGGAACGCTATGTACCTTGCGAGGTCTAGTCGTTTCTTTATAACAAGTATTAGGAGGTTTTTGCCCTAGTACTCTTGGTCATGACTGTACCCTTATTCGGATATAAGTGGTAGGTGCACTTAGCTAGTGCCAATATTCGGGATTCATCCCAAAGATATCTCTCGTATCGAGATGATGTGAATTAAAAGTCTTAACGTGAATGTATGTTTTGAAAGTAAATAAGATAAGTGCTTTTACACACATAATTAATATACCCTCGGGCGAGAAGTACAACGTGGAACCTGCCCGGACTCTTGTTAGAGTAAGTCCTCTTTCCAATCTGGATTCGCATTGCGCGGTGAGGTTGGTCGTGGGCCCAAATAATCAAAGTCGTTTTTATAAACTTGTGTGAAAACTTAATGTTCCCAAACAATTCTTCATACTTTCCCTAAAGGCTCAATTCCGTTGGAGTCTTCTTTTGGATGCATATCTCCTTCTATCATTTCGTGAAAGTTCCGGGCTATGTATCATTCCTTCGGTTATTATTCGAGGGACAATGATAGTAAACAGTTACGATCACTTGAACCATTCTACTTGTACCCTTGCATAGTCTTTCATTAGATTAACCAACCGTTATTTTTCCTTTGCATGGTTGGCTGGTGTCATCCGTCCTATACGGCACATCAGAGGTTGGTCCCCGACGATTGAAGTAACCAATCGAAGAGAATGCTTGCAGTTGAAGTTTGCGTTTTAAGAAGTAATATTTCCAAGGCATGTATGTTTAATTTGAAATAAATGTAATACATAGTCATGTAATTAGGACTACTTTAAAAGAGTCTTCCGCTATAATTTAAAAGTCTTCCACTATCACTATACTTTGTTGTAAAACCATCCTTCTCGTTTTACGAGAGGAATCTTAATAAAAGGTTGAATTTTATTCATTTAAAATGTCTTCCGCTGATTATTCTTTCGTTATTTAATATTTATGTATTTATTTAAGCTTAATTGTTCCGATTAAAGCCTATGGTGACTTTGGACATTAACGTCTGAGGTCACTGGCGTGTGGCACTACCGACATAAGTCGGGGTGTTACAAACCGCACCTTAGGGACCTTGCTTAGGGCCAACCCACGCCGTTGGGAGGACTTACTTTCTTGTGTTGAGTTCTCTTATAACAGGTTTATGCATTCGGCGACGCGCCTCAGTCCCTTTCAGGTTGTATATGGTCGGAACCCCCTCACACCGCTGGATCTCACTCCCCATCCTCTCCGCGACGGCGATAACCTCAAGGCCGCGGATCGGGCTGCGTTTATACAAGAGCTGCACGCTAGGACCAAGTTGCAGCTGGAGCGGCGGACCAGACAGTACGAGCACAAGGCCAACAAGGGCCAGTGCTGCATCACATTCACGCCCGGTGACCTTGTCTGGGTCCATATGTGCAAGGAGCGCTTCCCCGCCAAACGCCGCAACAAGCTGGATCCACGCGACGATGGCCCATTCCGAGTCCTAGAGGCATTTGGCCCGAACTCCTACAAGTTGGAGTTGCCCGACGACTATGGAGTGCACGCCACTTTCAACGTGGCAGACTTGACCCCGTATGTGCCCCCAGACGTTGACATTGACGAATCGGGGATGATTCGAGGCCAAGAAGGGGAGAGTGATACGCCCACGGACGTCACATTGACGGAGGCCCAAGAGGATGACATGCTACGTGTCAAAACCGACGGTCCGATCACCAGATCTAGAGCCAGGGCCATTGCCCAGGACACACAGTCAATCACGACCAACAGCATGGCGCGTGACAGTTGCGCCCTCTTCACCATGCCCCGGGCCGTCCTATGTGTGACGATTGGCCAAGCTACGGCCATCGGCGAGGCCCGTTGACTTTTACGAGGCACTTTCCGAGCCATTTGCGTTCTTTTGGCATTTTGAGGTTTACATGCCAATTTCGAGACATTTTGAGACTGTTGCTATTTTTAATAGTTTCCATTGTTAGTCATTTCTATTTTTAGTAAGTTTCTAACTATGGAAACTTACTAATTTGGGAACTTACTATTTTTAGACTTACTATATTAGGAAAGTTTCTACTTTCGGATTCGGGCCTCTCTTGTGCCTAAGAGAGCCGGCCCAAGTGCTTGTTTTGGCCCATGACCGAAGTTGTAGGCTTCATATGAGCCAAACCCTTGTATTTTTGGATTACGTTGAATTAAAGCCAAGTTTGCAGCCGTTGAGCCTTGCTCCCGCTGCCTTTGCTTCGACTCAACCGAGCCATCTCCCGCCGCCGTGATCGTCGACCGTTTCCCCCCTTGCAAGTGCGCCCGTCGAAGCCCTTCGAGCCTTGCGACGACGCATCACCCACATTAGTCTCGGCCATTGCCGAGACCCCTTCAACAGCCCTCGAAGCCAACTCTTGTGGCTTGGTTCGCATTCGTTTCCGAAGAGATTGCCAAGTCCGATCCGCCTTCTGTAACACCCCCAAAATACCTTTGGAAATATTACCGCCAGTTACCTCGGAATACACACTCGGGGTCACCCAAGGCTTACCGATTTTATAACAAATGATATAATGTTGTAAAACTTCATTAAATAACATGAAAGTTACCAAATAATAATCAAACCAGCGTCGTAAATTACAACTGATGACAAAGCCAAATACAGTAAGAGTTTAGTACAACGGAAGTCTTTGAAATAAATAAATGCCATAAAGGGGTTTTGATCTGAGCGATCTCACGCCAGGATCTTCAACCTTAGGAAAAACACTTAAAACGTCAACTGCCTTCAACGTCGGGATCTGGCCTTCATGGATGAGGAAGTTTACCTGATGTGCCGTATGAGACGGATGACACCAGCCAACCATGCAAGGAATAAAAACCGGTTGGTTAGTCTAATGAAAGACTATGCAAGGGTACAAATAAAAAGGTTCTAAGTAGTCGTATGAAGTTACAACCATCGCTTCTCGAATAATAGTCGATATGCGAGGTGAACTTTGATACTTCTACGAAAACATGAGAAAAGGCATGATCAAGAGAATACTCCAAAGGAAGTGAGTCTTATGGGAAACGTATGAAGAGAAGACTCCAAAGGAATTGAGTCTTATAGGAAACGTATGAGAATTGTTTGGGAACGTTAAGTTTTCACACAAGTTTAAAACACGACCTTGATTATTTGGGTCCACGACCAACCTCACCGCGCAATGCGAATCCAGATTGGAAAGAAGACTTACTCTAATAAGAGTCCCGTCGGTTTCCACGTTATACTCCTCGCCCGAGGGTATATTAATTATGTACATAACAACACTTATCTTTTTTAATTCCAAAACGTACATTCACATTACAACTTTTAATTCACATCATCTCGATACGAGAGACATTTCTGGGAATGAATCCCGATTGTTGGCACCAGCTGAGTGCACCTATCCTGAATAAGGGTACGGTCATGACCAGAAGTACTAGGGCAAAATCTTCCTAATACCAGTTATAAAGAAACGACTAGACCTCGCAAGGTACATAGCGTTCCTATGAATACTCGTTCTAACTACACATGTAAGTTCATACATAAATCCACACCAAAACCATTACGGTAATATCATACATAATAGCGTTTTTTCTAGCAATATATACAACCTATTATAGATTCATATTCTAACACATTGTTTTATTAAATCTGTTCCCAAACTTATAACAACAATTTTATTCCATCTTAATTAACAATCAATTAATTGATAATCAAGGGGAAACATGGGATAATGAGCAAGAGCGAACCGCCACTTGCCTTAGTGATGTGACCCTACCTCCCATGACGGCCCAAGACAAGGAAGAAGCCATGAGCCTACGCTCAGAGGGCCCAGTGACAAGGTCTAGGTCCAAAGCCATCTATGCCGCCGTCGCATCACTTGTCGCACGTGTCGTCACTGGCCAATGAAGCCCAGACGAAAACCCAAGACTCGTCGTCCTCTCCACCATCGGCATTGAAACAACGCGTTCTTCAGAGACAACATCGCGTACACCCACTCGCGAGGACATCGACCCTTAGTCGTTGTTCCTCACGGTGTTTGTACTCATTCAACGCGTCGTTTTCATAGTTTCGAGACATTTTCTATATTTAGTATTTATAGTGTTTTAGATAGTTTCTATTTATAGCGTTTCTCTCTTTTAGGGTTTGTGCCTTTTGCATGCTTGCATGGGCTAGCCCTTAGGCTCGTTTCGGCCCAAGCCCATTAGGTCTTGGCCGAGATACATTGGCTATTTAAAGCCTCTATTGTTATTGTTATTTCTTATGTTCAATTTTAATCAAGGTTTCAAGTAGAGTGTTTATCCTCCTTCCCTTGATCGGACGTCACCCTCTATCTTCGCATCCCCATTCCCTCCGCCGCCGATGCTATGGCAACCTCTTGATTCATCAAGCCAAGTCTTCCTTCGCATCTCCCTTCCTCCGCAGTCGACGCTACGACACCCAAAGACTTGTCTTTTCAAGTCATCTATCCCTCATCACATCGCTTCCGCCACCGCTATCTATTCATCCTATTCATCACTTCCACCGTTTCCATCACAACAACCATCGCGATCTTCCGCTCGCGAACCATCACCAACACCGCGTTCCACGGCAAATTTGTCAGTGCCAAGTGACTTCCCAACCAAGACTAGATCCAAAGGTGTCACCTTGACAATTCGACTTGTCATCGGAGGCAAGAACACATCAACTGGCATCAGAGCCCAGTAGTCTTGTAAGTCACGAACTCAAGTTTGCATTTTGTTCACAATTTTTCTTGACCCCCATCATTTGCTTTCATAAAATATCGCGAGAAAAGAAGAGAAAAACCAAAAAAATTCCATCTTTGCAACACCTTCGGTTTCTACAAGATCCTATCTTGGCCGATTTTTTTTTCTTGTTCCCTACGTTTTGGTGTGTTAGGTAATTTGTTATCTTGCATGCTAGAATATTTTGTTTCCTTATTTCACGCGTGGATAGAGTTTCCTTGTTTGCTAGAGTTTACTTTTTAGTTAAGTTACCGAATTTCCTTATATAAGATATCATCAAATCTTATCTTCTCTCTCTTAACTCTAAGATCACACTTGTGATATTCTTGTTACTTTGACCTTTTTATTTTTGTTTCCTTTTTCAAATCCGAAAAGATCAAAAGATAAGATCTCGGATATTAAAAAAGAAAAAAGATATTCAAAAGATATTCAAAAAAAAAAAAGTTTCCAAAGTTAGGGAAAGCCAAAATAAGGCAACCCTAACCCCCTCTCGGTCTAAGCTCATCTTCTCAACCTCTCCACCGTCTAGGTCAAGCTTCCTAGAAGGTACTTTCTTGCTTATTAGGTTGCTTTGTTTACGTTTGTTTTAGAGTTTCAATTTGTTCTTGTTTGTTTGATTGCAACTTGCTTGATACACCATCTCTTGTCAAGCCTAGCCGCCCTCACGGCAAGCCCAAACTAGCCCTACCTACGTGAACTTTGTGACTTGACTAGTGATTTGCTTGGTTGTTGTTCTTTGTTGTCTTTTGGTTCATTTTTACTCCCATGTCTGGCCTTCTTGTTATAGGTACCATGCCGATTGGACACAGTGAAGACGAACGCGACGTTGACAACACCAACCCCCAACAACCGCCGTTGGTGCAACAAGACCAACCACCTCTCGACCCCCCACAACACGAACCAATCCTTGAGTTATCCGAGGAGAAACAATGGATTCAAGCTCTTCGACAAGAGAATGCAGCCTTAAGAGCACAACAACATGTGCCACCCATCGTGCCAACTCCAACTCCTCTGAGTGCCATGGACGCACCGGCTCAACTTGAACCACCGATGCGGGTCCATCAAAGACAAGAGTCGACAAAGGCAAAAGAATCATTCCTTCGACATCTCATCATCAACCACAACTCAATCGTATGCAGAGTGTCATCGAGAGTCGCCAAGGCTTCGTTTCTCAAGCGGACCGCTACGTGCCCAGAGCCACAACCGTTGGCTTCGATAACGGCTCCGGCTATGACCGCGACGCTGAGGACACTCAAGGTGAGTATTCTGAACCATACAACTTTGATGATCGCTATGCCTCTAGGAGAACCCAGAGACGCGTACCGGATTCAATGCCACGCAAAGGCCGCCCTCGCCGAGCCGAGCAAGACGACGCGATGCCAAGGAGACCTAGTCGCCGACCAAGTAGGCATATGCGACGCGATGAGACCAACTTGAGGACCCCACCTACCTAGCCACAGAGCCATGATGTATGCGATCACCTTCGACACCAAAGTGTTCAGACGCCGCGTTACGGATCTGATGGCTACGCGTCGATCACACCCAATGTCCACGACGACTTCGACGAGTATGACGATAAAGAGATCGAGGACTCAGGTATGGTCAACCCTAATTTTTTTCACCCCATCTTAAAGATCCACTTGAATTGCAGGATCGCTCTTCAGATTGGATACCTCCACCGCGTCTCCAGCCCCAAGGAGAACGCGTTTGTGACATTGGCAATGAGCGCCGCAATGTTATGCACAGAGACATTCGACGCGACAACTACGATATCCAGCCGCGAAGACGTCAACGCGATGACGCCTATGCGCCAAGGGATGAGTTCGTTCGTGACGATCTCCAAGAACGCGATAGACGCCAGGTTGGATGCGATAGACCACATGGAGTGCGCGCCTTTGATAATCCTCTCTACGATGCCGCACCAAACAACATGTTCAACCAAGCACCTGCCTAGCCTCGATTCCAACTCCACCAAGTCAAGGTAAAAATCGAGCATTTTCATGGTGAATACAACCCCTCTGTTTTTCTTGAATGGGTGCAGGCTACGGAGTACACACTTCGATATTGTTGAGTGCCCCCTGAGGAGCATGTCGACGCCGCGACACTTAATTTCCGAGGAGCCGCGAGAGTGTGGTGGCATCGCTTCGAGGATGACTGCGTTCGACGCCATAAAACAAGGGTCACCGAGTGGCATCAATTGGTGTACGTGATGAACAAGAAATATGTGCCTCCAGACTATAGGAATCAAATGCGAATGGAGATAGCCATGGCTCGCCAAGGGTCCATGACTCCACTCGAGTTCTTTTCCAAGCTTGAAGACATGTATTACAAAGCCAACATCTCCGTTGCCCCATCGACTTTGAGGACGAAATTCTTGAGTGGCTTGAACACCAACATTCGTGATCAACTCGAGATTTTGCCAATCAAAGACTTGAACACCCTCACTCACACGGCGATGCAAATTCATGCACAACTCACTCGCCGGAAGTCCTATAATTGGCAAAGTGGCCAAATCAGGTATGCTTCTAACCCTAGTGGTTTATCTTCTACTAACCCTTGCCCTAGTGCATCTACCACAGCCGCGTCTAGCGAATGCTACAAGTGTTGTTCTCCACGGCCGCCGCTGGCTAAGCCTTCGACGCCGAGCACCGCGCCGTGCCAGACCGTGCCCAGACCACCCCCAGTCGGCACAGATCGCACGCACGACCTCGAATGCTACAAGTGTGGTGGACGAGGCCACTCCAAGAAAGATTGCCCCAATGCTCGCAAGGTGTTGTTCTCCATGGCCGCCGCCGGCTACGAGTCTTGTGACGACGAGGAGGCCACACTTGACGTGATCGATGAAGGCATCGAAGAGGAGGAAGACGCTTATGACTGCACACCCGCTTCTCTGCACGCGGGCACACCATTGAGCCTTGTGACGCGTCGTCTCCTCACAGTCAAGGAAGCAAGCCTACACGATCAAAGGGAAAACTTGTTCCACACAAGGGCTCTCGTCCAGACGGCTTCCTTGAGTGTCATTGTTGGTGGAGGATCATGTGCTAATATTGTCAATGAGAAGGTCGTGACACACTGTAAGTTGCCTACGACTCCTCATCCCCAACCTTATGCCCTCCAATGGATTTCTTCAAGTCTAGGTAATACAGTATCTCGCCAATGTTTAATTTCTTTTTCCATAGGGCAATACTGTGATTCTATACTTTGTGATGTGATTGCAATGGACGCCACCCATCTTTTGCTTGGGCGCCCATGGCAATTCGACAGGCGCGTGCTCCATGATGGCTATTTTAACACTTATGTGTTCAATTACCACGGGAAGCGTGTCACTTTGCATCCAATGTCTCCCCATGAGATATATTGCAGGACTAGGTTGAACGCGATCGCCAAAAAGCCATAGAGACCGCGTCTACTAGGTCAAGAGAGTGTCCAGAGGCACTCCAGAAACCAAACTCCTCCAAAGCTGGTGACAAGGCCGGAAACCGGTGTCGTTTTCCTGTCAAAGAAATCCTTTTCACCTACTAAAGAGTAGCAAGCAAGTCAGGGTCGATCCCACAGGGAGTCGGTTATTTGTATGCAATTAACGTGTGACTAACAAGAATATTCGCAGAGTAATAGAGATGTAAGCTTTAAAAGAAGAAGAAATGTTTTTGAAAACAAAACCGTTTTTTTTTTATTATTATTATTCAGAGTTGAGTGAAAATACCCAGGCCTCACCACGGGGCAGTGTAGTATGCCGCGGGGCGGTCGTGGGTTTCCTGGAGAGTTAAACTCGCCTCCATTTAATTTCGTACCTGACACGTTAGTAGCAGGCGGAAGAAACAAAGCAAAAGAACTACGAAAAAGTCTAAGGAAAGAAAATCAAAAGAAGAGAAAAAGAAAAATACCTCGGGTTGCCTCCCGATCAGCGTCTTGGTTAACGTCGTTGGCTCGACGTAGGCTGTGGCCTATCAGTTTTCAGCTTCAGGGACTTCAAAACTCACTTCATCAACTCGGTTCGGGTTGAAGCCTTCATGGTAAGGCTTCAATATTGGCCATTCACTTTGAAAATGTTGTTTGTCGTGGGGTTAATCAATCCAATGGCGCCATGGGGGTGTACTTTAGCAATTTCATAAGGACTCGTCCACTTGGATTTCAGCTTCCCAGCAAAAAGCTTAAGCCGAGATTGAAATAGGAGGACCTTATCCCCTGGCTTGAAATCTCTTCTCAAGATGTGCTTGTCATGCCACTGCTTGGTCTTCGCCTTGTAGCTAACAGAGTTCTCATAAGACTCAAGGCACAATTCCTCTAGTTCTTGCAGCTGTAGCTTCCGGAAATCTCCCACTTCATCCAGTTGCATGTTGCATTTCTTTATTGCCCACCACGCTTTATGTTCGAGCTCTACAGGGAGGTGGCATGCTTTTCCGAATACTAACCAGAAAGGAGACATTCCTATTGGATTTTTGAAAGCTGTGCGGTATCCCCACAGTGCATCATTAAGTTTAGAACTCCAATCCTTTCGATTAGCTGCAACCGTTTTCTCCTGGATAGATTTAATCACTCTATTGGAATTTTCGGCCTGCCCATTAGTTTGAGGATGATAGGCCGTGGAGACTCTTTGGGTGACATGATACTTCTTCAGCAGGGCAGTCACTGTCTTGTTGCAGAAATGGGTTCTCCGATCACTAATTAAAGCTTTGGGTATCCCAAATCTTGAGAAAATGTTCTCCTTAAGAAAACCTGCCACAACTTTAGAATCATCAGTCCTGGTGGCCTTCGCTTCCACCCACTTGGAAACGTAGTCCACCGCAAGCAATATATAGAGATTCCCTTGAGAGCTAGGAAAGGGTCCCATAAAGTCAATGCCCCAAACATCAAAGACCTCGCAAAAGATTAATGATGATTGTGGCATCTCATTCCTCCTGGAGATATTTCCAACCCTTTGGCATCGGTGACATGATTTACAAAAGGCGTAGGCATCCCGAAAGATGTGTGGCCAATAAAATCCTACATCCAATACTTTCCTAGCAGTCCTATTTGCTCCAAAATGACCCCCACATGCTTGAGAATGACAAAAGTTAAGGACAGATTGTACCTCATTGTCCGGAAGACATCGGCGCACTACCTGACCGACACAATGTTTCCATAGGTAAGGATCATCCCAAACATAGTGACGGGCCTCTCTTCGTACCTTTGCCTTTTGAGCTCTAGTGTAATCCGAGGGTAGTTCCTCTCGAACCAAATAGTTCACGATATCTGCGTACCATGGTCTGAAAGAGCGGAGTCCGAAGACGGTCTCGGCTATGTGAGGAGGGGGTTCAGAGGTACTTACAGAGCAAAGTGTGAGTCCGGAGATGTTGCCGCGGGGCGGTGCTGTCGACGCGGGCCGCGGTGAGCTTTCCTGGTTCTCTGTTGAACCTGCCGCCGGGTCGCGGTGGGTGTCGCCGCGGGGCGGTGGAACTTTAAGTTCCACACTGGCTACAGATCGCCGGGTCGCGGTGGTGCAGCCCGCGGGGCGGTGGGCATTACCCGAATTTCCTTTGATCATAAAGAGTGTGTCATCTAGAAAAGTTCCGTGAATGGGGCTCTGTGCTCCGGGCTTATCTTCCTCATGTACGAGCCTACTCAGGTGATCAGCTACTAGGTTCTCTGCTCCCTTTTTATCTCGTATCTCAACATCAAATTCAGTGAGCAGGAGAACCCATCGGATTAATCTTGGCTTTGCTTCCTTCTTCGTCATTAGGTAACGAAGGGCAGCATGATCTGTGTAGATGATCACCTTCACTCCCAAAAGATATTGCCTGAATTTTTCCAGGGCAAAGACAACTGCCAGCATTTCCTTCTCAGTGGTGGAGTAGTTCCTCTGAGCTCCATTCAAAGTCATGTAGGCATAATGAATCACATGGGAGGCACGTCCCACTTTCTGGCCTAGAACCGCTCCAACCGCATAGTCGCTGGCGTCACACATGATCTCAAACGGGCGAGACTAGTCAGGTGCCTGAATGATAGGTGCACTTGTCAGGCGTTCTCTTAAGCAATCAAATGCCTTCTTGCACTCGTCGTTGAACTCATAGGTCACCTCTTTATTCAATAGCTCGCATAGGGGTGAAGAGATCTTAGAAAAGTCCTTGATAAATCTTCGGTAAAAACCTGCATGACCTAAAAAGGAACGCACTTCACACACATTAGTAGGATAAGGAAAAGACTGAACCATATCAATCTTTGCCTTATCGACCTCAATACCCCTAGCAGAGATAATATGACCGAGCACTATACCTTGTTCTACCATAAAATGACACTTTTCAAAATTCAAAACCAAATTGGTTTCAACACATCTTTTAAGTACAAGTGCCAAATGGTTCAAACATGAATCAAAGCTAGTCCTATGCACTGTGAAGTCGTCCATGAATACCTCGATAAATTTCTCAACATATTCAGAGAAGATACTAACCATACATCGTTGAAATGTACTGGGTGCGTTACACAAACCGAATGGCATTCTGCGGTATGCAAAAGTGCCAAAGGGGCATGTAAATGTGGTTTTCTCTTGGTCCTCTGGTGCTATAGCCACCTGAAAGTATCCTGAATACCCATCTATAAAACAGTAATAGGGACGCCCAGCAAGGCGTTCTAGCATTTGATCAATAAAAGGTAAGGGAAAATGGTCTTTCCGAGTTACCACATTCAGCTTACGGTAGTCAATGCATACCCTCCATCCTGTAGTGGTCCTTGTAGGAACCAAATCCCCATGTTGATTCTCCACTATAGTGATGCCTCCTTTCTTAGGGACAACCTGGGTTAGACTTACCCATTGGCTATCGGAAATAGGGAAGATCATATCAGCTTTGAGGAGTTTCAGCACCTCCTTCTTGACCACTTCCATCATTGGAGGATTGAGTCTTCTCTGTGACTGCCTGGATGGCTTGGCTCCATCTTCAAGTAAAATTCTATGCATACAAGTCGAGGGACTTATCCCTTTTATGTCTGCAATGGTCCATCCAATTGCAGTCTTGTACTCCCTGAGCACGCCTAATAGCTTTATTTATTGGTCTTCAGAAAGCTTACTAGACACAATGACTGGCAGAGTATCGTTGGCTCCAAGAAAAGCGTACTTGAGGTGATCTAGAAACGGCTTGAATTCAATCTCGGGGGCCTGTACAACAGAGGGAACAAGCTTCTCGCTTGGATTTAGTAAATTGGGACCAACGCCCAAAGGATCTATAGGAAACTTACCATACGCATCCATCTGAGCTATGATTTCCTTCATGTTAGATGGTAAAGAGTATTCCTCATGGGACAAATCCAAATTATTCTCAACAATGGACATCAACTCATCAGGACCAGATATATCAAATACATCCTATACAATAGAGTCAATCACATCAATGGAGCATAAGGAGTGGTCTTCATTGGGGTGTTTCATAGCTTCATATATGTTATATTCCACCTTCTCTCCATCAAATTCCATAGAAAGTGTCCCACATTGCAAATCAAGTTTAGTCTTAGCAGTTTTCAAAAATGGTCTACCTAACAGAATTGGAGTTGCCTTTGTATCCGTTTCCATATCTAAAACAAAAAAATCTACAGGGAAAATCAATTCATCAACCATAACAAGAACATCCTCTACTACTCCTCTAGGGTAGACACTAGACCTATCAGCTAATTGAATTACAATTGCTGTTTCCTGCAGAGGTCCAAGTCCAAGAGATTCATAGAGGGAATAGGGCAAAACATTAATGGAGGGACCAAGATCAAGCATAGCTCTTTCAAATTTAGTGTCACCAATAATACAAGGAATGCTCCACATACCTGGATCGCCGCATTTCTTTGGTGTACGCCTCTGGAATACAGCGGATACGCGTTCGTTGACCTTAACTTTTTCCTTGCCCTTCAGCTTCTGATTTCTCTTGATGGTGCATAGCTCCTTTAAAAACTTAGCGTACCTAGGTACACTCTTTACAAGCTTGAGGAGGGGGATGTTAACCTCACATTTACTGAAGGTGTCGAAAAGATCCTTGTCGTCGATTACTCTCATTTCCTTTAGTGCCTCCGGAAAGGGGGCAGGGGGCTTTTCAGAACCAAGAGGAGGAAAATTTGGACGAACATAGGAGTCCTCTTCTTCATCATGATCAAGATTTGGGCTCACACCGCGGGGCGGTGGATTCACCGCGGGGCGGTGGATTCACCGCGGGGCGGTGCTCTTGGCCGTGGGGCGGTGGTATTGACTCAGGACAACTGGGAGATGCCGCCGGGTCGCGGTGGGTGTCGCCACGGGGTGGTGGAACTTGCCCATCGTCAATTTCTGCCCTGTCATCCTTTTCAGCAGTAGGAGCGACTTGCAATTCCTTGCCACTTCGGAGGGTCACCGCATTTACCCTTTCTTCTGCGGCCCTTTTGTCCAACCTAATGACCACATCTGATAAATGAACCACTGTCTCCTTCATGCTCTTGATGCTGGCCGCAGTTGTTTGTACATGAGTTGTGAAGTGCATTGTTAAGGCCTTGATCAAATCTTCAGCTGAAGGGGAGCTACTAGCTTGGGGAGCAGCTGGTGGCTCATCAAAGTGAAGTTGTGGTGGTGGTTGTAGCTGATGTTGATCAGGTCAAGGTCTAATAGACACGTAACCTCCAGCAACGTATACTTCAGCAGTAGTGGCATCCTGAAGTTGGGGACAAGCGTTGCTGTTGTGAAATGGGTCAACGTAAATTCCGCAAGCATTTTGCTATTGGGGTGCTTCTTTTGTACTCATCTTCACAATAACCTCTTTCAATGAAGCAATTTCTTGCAGTAGATGTGCATTATTAGAGTTGACGGTATTATTAACTCCTCTGGTCATTGGGGCTTCATCAAAATCTCTTGTGCTCTCAGCCATATCATGGAGTTTAATCATGGCTGCATTAGGGGTCATATTCAAGATACTACCACCACAAGTAGCATCTATGATTCTTCTTTCATCATCCAACAGCCCATTGTAAACATAGAGCACTAGAGCTTTCTTGTCAAAACCATAGAACGGGCAACTAGAGCAAAGTCGTTTGAACCGCTCACAATAGTCATAAAGGGTCTCCTCTTCTCCTTGTTCAATACTGGCAATCGCCCTTTTCAAGGCATTCGCCATCTTGGTTGGGAAATATTGTGCGAGGAAGGCCTTTTGTAGCTTAGCCCATGAATCTATGCTTCCGCCAGACAGATGATAATACCAGTCCTCAGCGTCGTCCTTAAGAGTGAACCTGAAGGCTCTCATTTTAATCTGATCTTCAGTGACGTTGGCTGGTTTAATGCTCATAATGACGTTGTGGAATTTACCCAAGTGAACAATGGGATCCTCTCCACTTCGTCCATGGTATCTCGGGAGCAACCGTATCACTCATGTTCTGAGCTCAAATGTCACACCATCCGCAAGGGGTGGAATGATTACAGCCAATGGCTACTGTATTAGATCTGGCGCAGTCAACTGTCGGAGTGTATGAGCCATTCGTACCTGTCTCTGTATCAACTTTAACAAGTAATGAATCAGTAGCAAAGGTGCATACCGTAAGATAGATCCACACCGCAGTCAATCACAAATAATCACAAACAAGGCCGGAAACCGGTGTCGTTTTCCTGTCAAAGAAATCCTTTTCACCTACTAAAGAGTATAGAAAGCAAGTCAGGGTCGATCCCACAGGGAGTCGGTTATTTGTATGCAATTAACGTGTGACTAACAAGTAGCAAGGGGGGGGGGGGGGTTAGAATATTCGCAGAGTAATAGAGATGCAAGCTTTAAAAGAAGAAGAAATATGATGAGGGGAAGTATTCCACTAGACAAATATCCACACTGCAGATGAAACAGGTTGATCACTGATAACTATTGTTCCAAGTTCTTTTCACAATCTTATAGTTGTTCCCATCATGATCTTAAGTACTACCAATTCTCACAGTTGTTGATAGACTTATCACGATATCAATGGAAGAAAACCTTACCACTAACAAAGCAATAGCGATGCACACAAGGATATAGGATACATACAAATAGAAGAAAACCTTACTACTTAACATGCAAATAATTCTCTCTCACAAGTGCGCACTCGTATTCCACTATATGCAACAATTGTGTTTGCCACTAGGTAAGCACTCGTATTCTACTATATGCAGACCCTAACAATATGATAGATATCGATAAACCTAGTTAGCAACTCTAGATAAATCAATACAAACCAATAGACACTATGCTCAAGAGAATTAAACCAACTTTATAAGATATAGAACAAGGAATAGAAATCTCACAACCAATTCATTGCAATGCTTCAATTGTCTAGCGAAACAAAGGTGTTTAGTTCTCCATTCGTTCAAACCCTAGACCTGGAATGAATAATGAGAGAGAACGTCCGTTTCTCTAAAACTAGAAAAAACTCTTAAATAGCTTCAGAAAAGATAAGCTAAACCTAGCAAATAAAAATAAGGAAATAAAATAATAGAAAGTAGAATATCCAAAAATGCTAAAATCGGAAACAAATAAATGCTGGCCGTGAGGCGTCGACCTCCACCGCGGGGCGGTGGCTTCGTTGTGTCGCCTTCTCTGAAATCCACCGCCGGGTCGCGGTGGCTTGTGGCGCGGGGCGGCAAAGATCAGCTTCTTCAGTTCTTCATCTTCTGTACTACCAAGTGATGGCACCTTCCTCCATGAATCCTGAGCAGATCTTCTCCTCCATCTTCTCCATCCTTCATTAAGCTGTAAATCCTATGATATCTTCACTTCTTAACTCTTCTTCTGGATTACAGACTTAGCCTAAATCTATACCGAAACTCCATCTAAATCATGTCAATAATCACTAGTTAAGGTGCCTGAAATGGCACCTATCAGCTGGCAACATGTCGTGTCCACTAGGCACTGATAAAAAGACGCACAATGCCATAGCGGGGACACCAAGTGCCCCACAGAATTCGAGAAGTGCCTAGCCATCGACACAGTTTGTCGTGCCGTTGCCGAAGACGACTCCTTTGCAAGGAAAGTGTGAGCAACGAGTGCTTTTAGCCAGGCCCAGTGAACTCACTAAGTGTTTGACTGGCAAAGCTCCATGTTTTCTCCTTGTGCCAACTCCATGCATCCCTGAGTCGTCAAACACCGCGTCCGTGCCGCCAGTCATCGCGACCTTGCTCGCCGCGTTCAATGATGTCTTTCCTGATGAGTTGCCACAAGGTTTACCTCCACTGAGAGGCATTGAGCACCAAATTGACCTTGTACCAGGTACTTCCTTGCCCAATCGCGTTGCATATAGAGCTGGCCCAGAAGAGACCAAAGAGCTACAACGCCAAGTGCAAGAGTTGTTGGATCGCGGCTACGTAAGGGAATCTCTCTCCCCTTGTGCTGTGCCTGTGATCCTTGTGCCCAAGAAAGATGGCACATGGAGAATGTGTGTTGATTGTCGCGCGATAAACCAGATCACCGTCAAGTATAGGCATCCTATTCCACGCCTCGATGATATGCTTGATGAACTTCATGGCGCCACACTTTTCTCCAAGATAGATTTGAAGAGTGGTTATCACCAGATCAGGATGAAAGAAGGTGATGAGTGGAAGACCGCGTTCAAGACAAAGTACGGGCTCTACGAGTGGCTTGTCATGCCATTTGGGCTCACGAACGCGCCCAGCACCTTCATGCGCGTGATGAACCACATCTTGAGAACATTCCTTGGCAAGTTTGTCGTCGTTTATTTCGATGACATCCTTGTGTATTCACGGAGTCTGGAAGAGTATGTCGATTACCTTTGACTTGTGCTCGAATGCCTTCGACGCGAGAGCCTGTTTGCCAATCTGGCCAAGTGCAGTTTTTGCTCCGTGTCCACAAATTTTCTGGGCTACGTCATGAGTAGTGATGGTCTACGCGTCGATGAGGCAAAGATCGCGACCATCAAAGAGTGGCCAACTCCGACGACGCCGACACAGGTGCGAAGCTTTCTCGGCCTTGCTGGATTTTATAGGCGCTTTGTTAGAGATTTCTCCTCCATTGCCGCGCCATTACATGAGTTGACGAAGAAGGGAAGCACAATTGTCTGGCTGGAGTCCCACGAAGAGGCCTTCTCGGCCTTGAAGCGGGCCTTGTGCAACGCGCCATTACTCCAGCTCCCCGACATCGCGAAGACATTCGAGGTGGAGTGCGATGCCTCAGACATAGGCATTGGTGGTGTGCTACACCAAGAGAAGAGGCCCATTGCATAATTCAGTGAGAAGCTCACTGGGGCCACACTCAATTACCTCACCTACGACAAAGAGTTATATGCCTTAGTACGCATGCTGAAGACATGGCAACATTACCTTTGGCCGCGTGAATTTGTCATCCACAACGACCATGCAGCCTTGAGCTATTTGAAGAGCCAAGCCCACCTCAATCGACGCCATGCTCGTTGGGTGGAATTTCTGGAGACATTTCCTTATGTCGTGGTCCACAAGAAAGGGAAGGAGAATATTGTCGCAAACGCGTTGTCTAGAAGGTATGTTCTCTTGACTCATGTGCAAACTAAAGTTTTGGGTTTTGCTTTGATTAAGGAATTGTATGCTAGTGATCCTTTCTTTGCACCTATTTTAGAGCATTGCCTGAGATCGCGTGAGTTTGAGTCCTATTTCCTTTCTGAGGGATATTTATACAAGGCTAGTCGCCTTTGCATCCCTAGGTCTTCCATTAGGATCCTTTTCATTAAGGAAGCACACGAAAGTCGCAGACATTTTGGGATTAGTAAGACATTGGCCGCGCTTAGAGAACACTTCTTTTGGCCTAAGATGACCCACCAAGTGAATAGGTTTTGTAGAAGTTGTGTGACTTGCCAGAGAGCCAAAGCTAGGTCTAGTCCTCACGGCCTCTACGCTCTTTTGCCCATACCAAGTGCCCCCTGGAAAGATTTGTCTATGGATTTCATCACGGGTTTGCCCCTCTCTAGACGAGGTAAAGACTCTATTTTTGTGGTCGTGGATAGGTTTTCTAAGATGGCACATTTTATTGCTTGTAAGACAACCCATAGTGCTAGTGAGATTGCCGATCTATTCTTTGAGCATGTGGTGCGTATGCATGGAATCCCGCATACTATAGTGAGTGATAGGAATTCTAAGTTCGTTGGTCATTTTTGGAGAACTCTTTGGGGTAAGCTAGGCACCAAACTCTTATTCTCTAATAGCTACCACCCCCAGACCGATGGCCAAACGGAGGTCACAAATAGAACCCTAGGAGCCCTCCTTCGCGCGATGCTTAAAGCCAACCCTAGGCGTTGGGAGGACTTACTATCACTTGTCGAGTTTTTTTACAATAGATGCAGGCACACGGCGACCAAGTTGACACCGTTCAAAGTGGTGTATGGCATGAACCCCTTCACACCACTAGATCTGTCGCCGCGACCACTACGTGACCCAGTGCATGTGTCCGCCGCCAACCGCACCGAGCAAGTGCAGGAGCTTCATCGACGCACCAAGGAGCAGCTGGAGAGGAGGGCCGCGCAGTATGCCTCGCAGAAGAATTCTGGCCGCTGCCGCGTCGTCTTTGCCCCCGGAGACCTTGTCTGGGTGCATATGCGAAAGGAGAGATTCCCCGTACGGCGCAAGCACAAATTGGCACCACGTGGAGATGGAACCTTCCGCGTGATCAAGGCCTTAGGGGAAAATGCCTATCAACTCGAGCTCTCACCAGATTTTGGAGTCCATGCGTCCTTCAATGTCGCGGACTTGACACCATATGTTGAGCCTGAGTTTGATGATGGTGAAGCGGGGACGCTTCACATCCAAGTGGGGGAGGGTGATATGACCCTGCCTCCCATGACGGCCCAAGATGAGGAAGAAGCCATGAGCCTACGCTCAGAGGGTCCAGTAACAAGGTCTAGGTCCAAAGCCATCTATGCCGCCGTCGCGTCACTTGTCGCACGCGTCGTCACTGGCCAAGGAAGCCCAGACGAAAACCCAAGACTCGTCGTCCTCTCCACCATCGGCATTGAAACAATGCGTTCTTCAGAGACAACAGTCGATGTTCCTCGTGGTGTTTATACTCATTCAACGCGTCGTTTTCATAGTTTCGATACATTTTCTATATTTAGTATTTATAGCGTTTTAGATAGTTTCTATTTATAGCGTTTCTATCTTTTAGGGTTTGTGCCTTTTGCATGCTTGCAGGGGATAGTCCTTAGGCTCGTTTCGGCCCAAGCCCATTAGGTCTTGGCCGAGATACATTGGCTATTTAAAGCCTCTCTTGTTATTGTTATTTCTTACGTTCAATTTTAATCAAGGTTTCAAGTAGAGTGTTTATCCTCCTTCCCTTGATTGGACGTCACCCTCTATCTTCGCATCCCCATTCCCTCCGCCGCCGACGCTACGGCAACCACTTGATTCTTCAAGCCAAGTCTTCCTTTGCATCTCCATTCCTCCACAGTCGACGCTACGACACCCAAAGACTTGTCTTTTCAAGTCATCTATCCCTCATCACATCGCTTCCGCCACCGCTATCTATTCATCCCATTCATCACTTCCACCGTTTCCATCACAACAACCATCAAGATCTTCCGCTCGCGAACCATCACCAACACCGCGTTCCATGGCAGATTTGTTAGTGCCGAGTACTAGATCCAAAGGTGTCACCTTGACAATTCGACTTGTCATCGGTGGCAAGAACACATCACTTAGTTCCGACGAACGAAGAGATCAAGTTCGAGATCTGGGACTTGAATCTGAGTACGGATTCCTACGACGACGAGTCATAAAGCGGAACCCTAAGTTAGATATGATACGAAGATATGAAATGAAACGAAGATACGGAACGAAACGAAGGGAAAAAGGCCTGAGCCGCGGCCGTGGTTACCATGACCGCGATCGCGCTTGCTGGGAAGGCCACGGTCGCGATTGGCATAACCGCAGTCGCGGTTTTCTTGGCCAAGCCCGCGGTCGCGGTGGATGGGGCGGCGGTCGTAGATGCCCATCCATGCAACAACTTGGAGACAAACTCGGGCTTACCGATGAAAAGGGCTCGGCTTCTTCACTCCTTGGATGAATGCACACTACCACCACACTGCCAACGACTTCCTCCGGCGACCACTGAAACTCTGGCAACAATGAATTAAATGAGAGAGAGATGGCTGTAGATGGATGATGAAGAATGGCTACCACAACTCCCTTTTATAGCCATGGAGGAGCAGGAGTTCACCCCACACCAAGCAAGCCAACCGGTTCCCCTCCCCGGCGTTAGGAGCACGTGGAGAAAGCCAGACGTCGGCTTTCTGGAAGCTCGAGGAAGGCGACGATCCGAGAATCCCGCGATCGCGGTTTCAGAACCGCGATCTCGGTTTGCCCAGAGGCAAAACCGCGGTCGCGGCACTATCGCGCTCGCGCTTCTGGGTCCTTGGTCGCGGTTCTTGCTCGAGGTCATGCTTAACTTATTATTTTTAGTACTCCCAAAATACTTCAAGAGCCAAAATCTTATTAAACATATATTATTACGTTCAAATGATTTTTACAGAGGTTACAGAAATTGCCCAACACGTCTTGCTTACAAAACGACAATTGAGACTTTAGGGGTTATTACAATACCTCCCCCTTAAAAAATTAGTTTCGACCCCGAAACTAGGCCAAAAACAGCTCGGGAAAACGACTAAGCATATCCGACTCAGTCTCCCAAGTTTCCCAAGTCACCTCCTCAGATCCTGACTTGGACCAGAGGATTCGCACTAATGGTACCACCTTGTTCCTCAAGTGCTTCTCGCGGTGTTCGAGAATACGCACAGGTCTCTCCTCGTATGTACCATTTTCCTGAATCTCGATGTCCCATGAGACACATCTGGCACATACTTCCTTAGCAGAGATACGTGGAACACGTTCTGCACCGGATGCGTCGACGGCGGCAATGCCAAATGGTATTCTAGAGATCCGACCTTGTCAAGGATCTCAAACGGTCCCACGTAGCAAGGGTTGAGCTTCCCACGCTTGCTGAACTTGAACACACCCTTGGATGGCGACACCCTGACAAACACCTTGTCATCAACCTCAAATTCGACATTCATGCGCTTCAGATCAGCATAAGACTTCTGTCCTCTCTGAGCTATAAGCATCCTCTGCCTGATCAAGGCAATATCCGAGGCAGTCCTTTCGACTAACTCCGGTTCGAGCAGAATCTTGTCGGCATTCTCATCCCAATAAATCGGAGATCTTCACTTTCGGCCGTACAAAGCCTCGAATGGAGCCATCTTGATGGTAGAATACTAGCTATTATTGTACGTGAATTCAATCAGACTTAAGTTGTTCTCCCAGCTGGTCGGATGATCTAGTACACAAGCTCTCAGCATATCCTCCAGTGTCTGGATGGTCCTCTCAGATTGTCCATCCGTCTGAGGACGAAACGCAGTACTGAACCTCAACTCAGTTCCCATGGCCTTGTGGAGTTCCTTCCAGAATCTCGACATGAATCGGCCATCACGATCTGATACAATGGTTTTTGGCGTACCATGCAATCGGACAATCTCGTGTAGGAAAACCTCTGATAGCCTCTGGGTTCCCCAAGTTGACTTGATGGCCACAAAATGAGCACTCTTCGTGAGCCGGTCAATGATCACCCATATGACATCCTTCTGACTCTGAGTCTTTTGCAACCCCGTGACGAAGTCCATCGCAATATCCTCCCACTTCCATTCTGGCACTAGGAGCGGTTGCAATTTACCACTTGGTCTGCGGTGTTCAATCTTGACCTTCTGACAAGTCAAGCATCTCACCACAAATTCTACTACGTCCCACTTCATGTTGGGCCACCATAATTTCTTTCTGAGGTCTTTGTACATCTTGTTGGACCCTGGATGTACAGAATAAGCTGACGAATGAGCCTCCTTCATTACCAATTGACGAAGGTCATCTATGTCAGGCACACAGATTCGGTCCTGAAACCAGAGTGATCCATCATCTTGAATCATGAATCCCAGAGCTTTCTCATCCATCACTTCACTGCTTAACTTCACTAAGATCAGATCATCAACCTGCTTCTCCTTGATCTGATTGAGTAGCGTAGCCTGAATCTCTAACATACTCGGGTATCTTCGACGCTGATCATACAAGACATCAATCTCGTACAATCCTTGATGCAGTTCGGTTTGGGCAGTGAGCAGAGCTACCACGGTCTCGTGCGGTGTCTTCCGGCTCAAAGCATCGGCTACTACGTTAGCCTTGCCCGGATGATACAGCAACTCGATGTCGCAATCCTTGAGTAGCTCTAATCAGCGACGTTGCCTCATATTCAACTCCTTCTGAGTGAACACATACTTGAGACTCTTATGGTTGGTAAAGAGCTGGCACCTAACGCCATAGAGATAGTGCCTTCAAATCTTTAGCGCGAAAACCACAATCGCTAACTCCAGATCATGCGTTGGATAGTTCGCTTCATAGGTCTTTAATTGTCGAGATACGTATGCAATAACCTTCCCCTTTTGCATTAACACACATCCTAACCCCTTGTTCTGAGAAGTTGTCTGCATCGAGGTACTAGGAGCTCCCATAGGCTTGAATCGGGGTCGGTTGTTATGGCTAACTGACCCTTGCTGCGACTCAACCTCCTTCTGCCTCCTCTGAGGACAAAAAGTCTGCAAATGCCCCTCCTTTCCGCATGCAAAACACGTTCTCTTGCCCTTCGGACACTCATTGCTCTTGTGCCCCGGCGTTCCGCAGTTATAGCATTGAATCGGGTTCTTGCCCTGGCCCGAGCATTGAGTAGGACCTGACTGCGTCACCTTAGTTCTTGCCCGACCAGACTTGGCAAAGTGTGACGGCGGTGCGGGTCGTTTAAACCCACTAGCCTGAGGCTGGCTCTGCGCCGGTCTCTGGCGATTTCCCTTCTTTGCCGACTCATCTAGGGTCACTTCAAGCTTATAGGCGGCGTCCACATACTACTCCAGAGTAGAGCAGCCGTGGCGCACCATCAATGGCTTAATGTCTGGGTTTATCCACTCATGGAAATGCCAGATCTTCTGCTCCTCGCTCGACACTTCCGGTCTAACATACTGCAACAGGTGATTGAACTTTGCAGCTAGCTCAGTCACCTTCAGCCCATCCATCTTGGGATAAAGGAACTCCTTATGTTTCTCCTCCCTCATAGCACGGGAAAAAAAACGGTAGGTCATCTTTGTCTTGAACATACCCTAGTTCAACGCGGGATGATCAGCTAAACCAGTGCTCTCCCACCATTCGCTAGCCACATCCTTGAGTTGAAGGGAGGCAATGTGCACTTTCTCAGCCTCAGTGCAATCAACGTTCCTGAACAACCGCTCCATATGCGAGAACCAATATGCTACCCTGACAGGTTCACCGATACCGTCATAACTGTCCGGCCTCATCGAGCTAATGGCCTTCAAGGCCCGACCGTAGTTTCCTCTATTTCTGACGGTATCGACCTGAGGTACATGATCCACTGGCTCCTCAAATTCAGGAATCACCTGAGGAACTGGAACACCTTGCGCTTGCGGTACAACTGGCCGAATTATCTCGGTGACCGCCTGCATAACAATCCCACGAATGGCCTCTATGGCCGCAGAAGCAAAGACAACCTGAGGGTTAGCCTGAACATGGCTATTTCCTATGGGGTTATTGTGAGAGACAGACTCGCTCTCATCCCCCTGATTAGCGGCACTTCTCAGGTTCAATCTAGGGTTGTTACTTGGCCTAGCACCAGCACGGGTTGTGTTCCTTGTGTTCACCATCTATTTGCCGATCAATTATTCAAGTACTTCACAACATTAATATCACACTTAAAGACGCACAATATATGCAATTGATTCAGAGTAGATCAAACTGGCAAACTTTATTGATAGGAGAACTGAAACCACGCTTTATAAGTTTTACAATAACTTCCTAACGACAAGACAAAACTATTAGGAGGCTAATGTCCTAAAACAACAAAAACAAAACAACAAGAAAATGGGCACTAAGACATGCTACTATCCCCCTCGAGGTGCCTTGAAGAGATTTATGTACTCATCAGACCTTCGACATCTCTTCGGAGGTGATCTGTCCTCGGGTTCCGGAGCTGGCCTCCTCGAGCTACTAGGGCCCGGAACACTTGGCTCCTCCATGGGCACGCTTGGCCCTTCTCTAGGCACAGGTGGGTAACAAAACCGATCCAGGAACCCTGGGCGAAAATCCACCACATTCAGCACATAGTGCGGGTTGATCAGTTGCCTTGCTTGCCTAAGGTCATCCTGAAGCTCGCGAACGTCATCCAGCATGAGAGAGAGACTGGACTCAGCATCATAAGCCTGCTCCTCTATAGCGTACAACGATTCCGTCCATTCCTCCATGTGCTCAACTAGCACTCGAGGTCTGACCTTTGCCTGTTGGGCAGGAACATCCACAGAAGCCACAAACGATTCCCACGGTCTCGCTTGTCTACGGGCTTGCTCAGTCATCTCCTCCACTTGGCGACGAGCCTCGGAGGAAGCCAACTCACTCTGATTGTGCACATGATGAGATGCAGGGCTGATCACCGGCTCTCCGGGTGTGTGAGTAGGATACGGACCCACTGGCGTATCCAACGGCTCGTACTCCACCATGTCGGCACCAGACACCCCAAGTGCCTCCCAAGTAGCAGGAGACAAGGGCGTGTACTCTGGAAACGGAGGCATCTCCGGGCTAGGGAAGATGAACTGCATCCCCGGATCTTCTCCGTCCACAAGCAGGTGCTCCAGACCCAGATCATCCTCATACTCCTCGAGGTACTCCTCAGGGTCCTCTTCAGGATCCTCCTCGGGGTCCTCTTCTGGGTCTTCCTCAGGATCCTCCTCGGGATCTTCCTCGGGGTCTTCATAGGGATCCTCCATCTTGTCAGATATGAGAACCACCGATTCCTCGAGCACGGTCTTCTCCTCCTCTTGAGGACTGACAATCTCCCCGACTAGAGAACACTCTGGAAGAATAGGGGACTCCAGCTCGGCCTTAGGTGGCAGAGCTACCTCATCGTCCCTCCTTCCCATCAGTTGCGAAACAACATCACCCATTGCCTGCGAGGTGACGGAAGAGAATTAGAACTTTCTAAATATAGAAGCTAACTTTCTATATTAGACAAAAGAAGAAGGCACGACTAGAATGACAGAGATTTCAAAATGAAACATTTACTCAAAAGTATTATGTTGTTTAAAACTTTGACTTGACTTTTTGAAATACCCAATAAATTTCTTTACCACGAACGAAGAACGGTTTACTAAGTTTTGTTTTAAGTAAAACGATTTGAAAACTTAAATCATTTTAAAAACTTTTGGCTCTGATACCAAATCTATAACACCCCCAAAATACCTTTGGAAATATTATCGCCAATGATCTCGGAATACACACCCGGGGTCACCCAAGGCTTACCAATTTTATAGAAAAATGATATAATGTTGTAAAACTTCATTAAATAACATGAAAGTTACCAAATAATAATCAAACCAGCGTCATAAATTACAACTGATGACAAAGCCAAATACAGTAAGAGTTTAGTACAACAGAAGTCTTTGAAATAAATAAACGCCATAAAGGGGTTTTGATCTGAGTGATCTCACGCCAGGATCTTCAACCTTAGGAAAAAACACTTAAAACATCAACTGCCTTCAACATCGGGATCTGGCCTTCACGGATGAGGAAGTTTACCTGATGTGCCGTATGAGACGGATGACACCAGCCAACCATGCAAGGAATAAAAATCGGTTGATTAGTCTAATGAAAGACTATGCAAGGGTACAAATAAAAAGGTTCTAAGTAGTCGTATCAAGTTACAACCATCGCTTCTCGAATAATAGCCAATATGCGAGGTGAACTTTGATACTTCTACGGAAACATGAGAAAATGCATGATCAAGAGAAGACTCCAAAGGAAGTGAGTCTTATGGAAACCTATGAAGAGAAGACTCCAAAGGAATTGAGTCTTATAGGAAACGTATGACAATTGTTTGGGAACGTTAAGTTTTCACACAAGTTTAAAACACGACCTTGATTATTTGGGTCCATGACCAACCTCACCGCGCAATGCGAATCCAGATTGGAAAGAAGACTTACTCTAACAAGAGTCCGGGCGGTTTCCACGTTGTGCTCCTCGCCCGAGGGTATATTAATTATGTGCATAACAACACTTATTTTTATTAATTCCAAAACGTACATTCACGTTACAGCTTTTAATTCACATCATCTCGATACGAGAGACATTTTTGGGAATGAACCCCGATTGTTGGCACCAGCTGAGTGCACCTACCCTGAATAAGGGTACGGTCATGACCAGAAGTACTAGGGCAAAATCCTCATAATACCAGTTATAAAGAAACGATTAGACCTCACAAGGTACATAGCGTTCCTACGAATACTCGTTCTAACTACACATGTAAGTTCATACATAAATCCACACCAAAACCATTATGATAATATCATACATAATAGCGTTGTTTCTAGCAATATATACAACCTATTATAGATTCATATTCTAACACATTGTTTTATTAAATTTGTTCCCAAACTTAAAACAACAATTTTATTCCATCTTAATTAACAATCAATTAATTGATAATCAAGGGGAAACATGGAATAATGAGTAAGAGCGAACCGCTACTTGCCTTAGTTTCGACGAACGAAGAGATCGGGTTCGAGATCTGGGACTTGAACCCTAAGTTAGATATGATACAAAGATACGAAAGAAGATATGGAACGAAACGAAGGGAAAAAGCCCTGAGCCGCGGCCGTGGTTACCATGGCCGCGATCGCGCTTGCTGGGCAAGGCCGCAGTCGCGGTTTTCTTGGCCAAGTCCGCGGTCGCGGTGGATGGGGCTGCGGTCGCGGATGCCCATCCAGGCGACAACTTGGAGACGAACTCGGGCTTACCGACGACAAGGGCTCGACTTCTTCACTCCTTGGATGAATGCGCACTACCACCACGCTGCCAACGACTTCCTCCGGCAACCACTAAAACTCCGGCGACCACTGAAACTCCGGCGACAACGAATTAAATGAGAGAGAGAGAGAGAGATGGCTGCAGATGGATGATGAAGAATGGCTGCCACAACTCCCTTTTATATCCATGGAGGAGCAGGAGTTCACCCCACACCAAGCAAGCCAATCGGTTCCCCTCCCCGGCATTAGGAGCACGTGGAGAAAGCCAGGCGTCGGCTCTGGAAGCTCGAAGAAGGCAACGATCCGAGATGCCCGCGATCGCGGTTTCAGAACCGCGATCGCGGTTTGTCCATAGGCAAAACCGCACCCGCGGTTTCGAAACCGTGGTCGTGGCACTGCCGCGCTCGCGCTTCTGGGTCTTTTAGGGGTTATTACACCGCTCTCGAGGTCATGCTTAACTTATTATTTTTAGTATTCCCAAATACTTCAAGACCCAAAATCTTATTAAACGTATATTATTACGTTCAAATGATTTTTACAGAGGTTACAGAAATTGCCTAACATGTCTTGCTTACAAAACGACAGTTATGACTTTTAGGGGTTATTACACCTTCTACCTAGATCCACCCCCGACGACGCGTTTAGGAGACGAAAATGTATCACATTGGCCATCCCTTATGCCTCACAATAACCGGCTCTTGCAGACTAGTCCCCTCGGGGTGAGCTATGTCGTAAAGTCGCAAGACACTTTTTACTTGATCATCTGCTGACATATTGGGGATTTGATCCGTATAAAATTGATCCATCAAAGATCTCGTGACTCTGTGCTTCACCTCAGCCTCACCTTCGTCTTGCACTTCTAACAAACTCAATCGTCTCCAAAACGGATGCAACGCTGAAGGCTTAATAGGGATTGAACTCATCACATTTCTAGCGATGTCATGCAAACACAACAATCCATCTCTCACCCTCATCTGGCATCTGCAGATCTTGTCACAAAATGGATTTCCTCCCTTTTCGTATTCCTCCGTCAAGCGGTCAAGTGCAGCCTTAGATACTTTGTACTTCAATTGGTTGAAAACATCAGCTCCTGTCACAAGAGTCATCATGTTTTGTACACTCTCGTTGAAGGTCCCCTTGATGTCCTTTACTTGGTTACCCATCTTTGAAAGATATTGACCGAATATCGTGTCTAGACTACCATGTGGAGTAGTCAATAAGTCTTTCAAACTAGAGTGTGCTCCTTCAACCCTATAGTTAGTACATAAGAGTTTACAGTTTGATCATATGCAAGCATTCTATTTTCTGCATAAACTGTCCGTCACGTATGGATGGAATTCATACGTGATGAACGAAACACTGTCGTTTGTCACGTGTGGATTCCATCCATACATGACGGACAATTTATGCAGAGAACATAATGCAGTGAAAATTTAGCAAATACAGTGAATACAAAATGCAGTACAGATTGGACAATGCACTAACCTGTTTGTCGTGGAAGTTCCAAGCGTGAAAACAGTATATGTCTAAGCTGACACGAGTCTTTCCCTATACGGGATCAACCAGTTGTTTCTTACATATTGAGTCAGAAGTGGCCAAGCCCTCCATTCTGACTCAATTTTGCGCAACTCCCTCTGGTACTCGGGTACAGTTCTTTCCTTGAATAAATTATAGTATGTATTTGCAAACCTTGTACCCAAGCTTTTATCCTTCATCACCTTCTTAGCAATATGTCCTTCTTCACATGGCGCCCACAGAGGATAGACTTTGCACTTGGAAATAGTCTATCTACCGCATTCATCAAGGCTTTTTCATGATCTGTCACTAGGCATGTAGGTGTTACTTGACAGTTTTTACACATTTCAAAAAGTTGGTGTGCGGCCCACACGTAGTTGTCTTCTTGCTCACGCTGTAGAAACGCCTCCGCCACATTGTAGTTCTTCCATGTAGACGTGACTCCTATGATTTCGAGAAAATGCAAGTCATACCTGCACAAGTAGATGTGTCATTGCATAATGAATAAACATATCAACAAGTTGATATAGCATATAGACGTGTTATACTAACCTGTTTGTGCTGTATGTGGAGTCTAACAAAAGGACGTACGGAAATGCCTTTAGGAGTTTCATGGAGTCTGGACTGGCAAAGAAAATGTCGGCGATCTTATTGGTCGTTGGATCCGACCTATACTCCATAAAGTAGTTGTTCTCCTTACACTTATGGAAGAACTCTTGGACCACGGTTCTTCCTTCCATCCCACTATGTCGGACTTTGTACACTTCATTGTACACTTGCTTCATTTTAGTGCAGTTTTTTGGGTCCTGGTTATGTGTTGTTGCAATCTTGGATGGTTTATTATGATTTTCTGTCATGGACTTACACAACTTCTTCTACTCAGGTGTCATCCTGCCAGCGAATGCATGCTCGTACAAGTCATCACCAATGACATGGTTGTGGGTTCCAACAACTACCTTGATCTTCCATGAGTCTCTCGGTTGTTCTTGACACAACAATCTGAATGGGCACCCATATTTTTTACTTCTTGTTCTTTCCCTTACTCTATTTTCATCTTGAGGAATGTAAGTTCCCGCTTTTTCACACTTCACCTGTGTCTTCCAAAGGCTTCTTCCACCAAGTTTTCTATCCCGACCAATCGTGATGCATAAGTGATTATCAAACCCAATTTGTGTAGCCCATTTAATTGCATCTTCTCTGGAGCCGAATACTTCACCCGTGGTAAACTTATCTGAATAATCTTGAAGTAAAAAAATAAGTTAGCATGCAGTTTCTGTAAAACAAATCCATCCATGACGGATGGGTGCATTCCATCTGTGACGTATGGATGCATTCCGTTCGTCACGGACGAAGCACATCCATTCGTCACGGACGACTTTCTGTCCCAAAAACAGTTTACGAATGAAGTTTTTACACTTGTAAAGATCTAGTAAAAATTCAGTATAACAACGCCAAACACTGAAACATGATACTGAAAATTTTTACACTTACGAACGAAGTCAATCTTCATCATCGTTGTAAAATTGATTGCTGAAAATGGAGGGAAAAAAGAGTCTGATGTTGTGGACAATCCTTTTGAAGAAGACTTACATAGAGATCAGTCCAATTTGTTTTTTGGCGAGAGGAGATCATTCTAATTCTGATTTGATTAATGTTGTGAAAGTTTTGGATTTGTAATTTTTGTGATTGATTTGTAGTTAAATTAGGAAAAAATTAGTGCTAAGTTTAGGATAAAAATCTTTAATATATAATTAAATTCATTTAGAAAAGTGAAAAATGAGAAAATGATATGTGACAGTTCTAATGAGGATGTGCCATGTGGCATAGTCAGGTTCTAGTTTAGTATATATAGTAGATTTATGTCATTCTATTTATTTTTTCTCTAATTTTTTACATTTAACAAATAAACTATGCATTTACATAGTAATTTTAGATTGGGGATCACGTGCAAATAGAACTTACTGTGGGAAATGTGAAGTGTTGGATCAAACTCATCCAACATACATGATATAACCAATTTTAATTAAAGTGGGGTGTTTTGGTAATTTATCGCGTATGAAGCCTTCGTCAATATGTCTCTCTGTTCATCATCCTTCTCTCTCGAAGCTTCGTCTCCAATGGCCGCTTCGCTCCCAATTCGAGCTCTTCGCGAGTGTCTTTTCTCGTCGATGCTTTGTAGAGGACCAATCCGCCCTCCACAAGTGTACTAACCTCAGCTATTCCCTTCAAATGCACGCCCCGAGTCTTCAAATTCGATCTCGATGACGACTCATTCCTATTTGGTCTTCAGTTTGGGCTTAGGTTTTCTACTTGGGCTTAGACTTATGGACCAAGTCAGTTTAGGATTGATTTAGGGTGATGTATTTACTCTCTTTCTCCCAGTCTCTTCATGTAATCTGAAATGTGAATTGTCTGCCTCCTAATAAAATCGGTTCTCCTTCTGCCTGTGGACGTAGCCAACACAACATTGGTAAACCACGTAAATCCGTGTTTTGTTCTTCTCGTTATTGTTTGTTTTCCCGCATCCGTAATAACACTGTCTAGAATGACTTTAGTTGCTAGGATTTTCAGACATGAGGACCAATTTGTTGGTATAGATGGTTAATTTCTAGATTGAGAAGCTTGATTTTGGTTATGGGGGATTAGTTGAGACATGCTCGCAAATTGTTCGATAAAATGTCTTAGAGGGAAATCGTGAGCTGAACATGGATAAAACACCCTCAAGGATAGATAACTCACTTTGTTTTACAATTCTATAGAAATGAGAAAGTCATCATAGAGGCAACAAAATAAAATGAATCACAGTAGGCTTTGTATGAATCTTGACGTTCTAATATATGAACCTTATATGACTATATATGAACCTTGAAACATAACATATGAACGTTAGATTACTATATATGAACATTGACATGTTATGTATATAGGAACAACGTATGCTGAATAAGGAAATATTGTATGTTGATGCGATTGTTCCCTGCAAGTCTTGATCTTCTCTTGATGTAGACTTCAACTTCAATAGGGCACGATCAATGAATATTGTAACTTGGATAAGATTTGAATAGTGAGAACACTTTCCGAAATCAGAATTTTGCTCCTTACTAAAGCCTTAGGGAATCCGCAAAATCTAAAGTGAGATAAGACAAACCCTCTAGTTCTCTTCAAGGCTTCTGATGGGAACTAAACTATGTTCATGTATTAGTGGAGTATGACTTTAACTCAGATATAGAACTCGTGTGTTCAATCTTGTATATCAACACTATCACCGAAATGCCTTTATATAGGCTTTCAGGCGGTTATAAGGAACGGTTAAGGCAGTTATAAGCAGTTACTAGGGGTTACCAACCGTTCCAACTGCCACCAACCGTTTCCAAGGATATCCAACAACTTCTATCAGCTATCAACTAATTTAAGGTAGTTAAGAGGTGGTTATTCTGGCGGTTACCAAATCGGTTACAACACATTAACCACGTGCTGAAACTTCAACCATGCCTCAAAGAACTTGATGTTCCCACCTAGGGAACGGCTGATCCCTCTAGGGAACGACCACTCGTTCAACCTTAAGTAACACCGATCTGTTTTAATGACACAAATAACCTCTCTGATGCACTATTCCCTTATGGCTAACGTCACATATCCTTAATGTTTCTCTCTAAATCTCAAGTATGCTTACACGAGTGTGTACTCCACACCTCCAAACCCGTGCTGTAGCTAAGTGAGATCTTATAGTGTCATATGAATTCCGATCACACTAAATGGCACCGTTCTCTAATATGGGAACAATCTCTTGATGACACTAAAATCACCAACAATTTATGAACTCATAAGTTTCTATTATTCCTAGAGTATGGAAAACAAGATCAAATATTGAAAATAATAAATATGAACCTGAAATGATTATTTATGAACATTGACATGTAACATATGAACATCAAGGGTTGTGGGAATTGGATATGATGAATTGATAAGATTAAGTATGGACATTAGATGGTTATATATGAACATTGACTTGTATCATATGAACCTAGTGTTTCTATGAACCAAGGAAAATATATCTCAAACATGAACGTGCTCATAGTAATATATATGAACATTAACACGCAAAGGATGAACCTACGCTACACTGAGAATGAAAACGCGTACGAATGTTTTCGGGAAAGAAAATATGAACTTTAACTGAATATATATGAACTGGACCAAGATACACAAACTCAACTAAAATTGAGAGTTTTCACAAGCACATTATATAGCCTATGTGGGATTCGAACCCACATCATGTGTACCAACACATTGCTCTACCATTTTAAGCTAATAGGCTGTCAAAATCAATAGTTTGTACATTTAACACATGAACTCTAGCATTTTTCTGGTCTTAAAGGCATTTTTACAAACAAGTGGTATGCACTCTAACCCCCCTCATCCCCCCCCTCTCTTGAATGTCTGGTTCCAAAGCCTTATATCAAAACGAGCTTCAGATTTAACATAGAGACAATAGCCATAATCAATTTTTTCATCCCTAGCATCACCATTCATTTGAAATTCAATGGTGCTTCTTCTCCAAGTTATTCTTGAGAATGATTGATTTTACTTGGTTATGGAGATTGGGGGATTTGATTCTCGAGAAACAAGAGTGATTTGCTATCAAGAGATGATGGAGATTAATGGAGTTAGAAGTATTCAATCCCACTCGAGCGAAGGATTTCACTTTGTCTTCAATGGTGATTTGCAAATCTAGGCGTGTTTTTGGGAGGAAGGACTTTAGGAGGATGGGATGCAGGGGTATTTCTGAAAAAAAAATGAGCATTTTTATATTATTTATGAAAATGCCATTATTAATGAACATAAGAACACACACCCTTTTTTAAACTTTTTCTCCCCATTTTAATCTTGCCCGTCCGTAGGCAACTTTTTATCTTTTTTACTTCTATGGGTAACTTTGTAAGAAAGTCCTCCATTTTAAATGTATTTCTTGTCTTTTGCTAACCAAGAAAACATTTTGATATTATAAAACCCCTATAAATATATTGGTATTTTTTACTCCAAAAACGTTAAGATTTTTTAAAAGATTCCAACATATAACTAACCATTTTCTTATAAAAAAATCGTGTCTAAGAGTCCATTCACTCCATTTATCAACCCAACTATATCGGTCCTAATATTTTATTATTGATCAGGTTCACTTACAATAAATAAGCAAAAAATCATTTCCCGTCCCGTTCTCCATTTCTTCCCCATTTCATTCACCGTGTTTAAGAGCTTTGTGCCAAATTAATTGGAGTTAAGAGAAATTAGCAATTTTTACCCCAAAACAAATACTATATTGCAAGGTTATGTGAAAGAATTGTTCAAAATGATGGAGATGATGAAAAAGGAAATGCTTAGAGGATGCAAAGGCTGGAAAAGAGGATTGAATTCCAAGAGGTGTCTAGGAGGAAGTCTTATGAAAAAGCCAAGTATTTTGAGGATGAGGAGGATTTCGCATCATTTGATGATGACTCTTATGAGGATGAGGAAGTTGAGGAGTAGGATGAAAGTGAAGATGATGAGGAAGATGAGGATGGGGAACTTGAGCATGAAGAGGAAGTTGAAGATGATGAGGGGACAAAGGATGATGAGGAAGTTGAGAATGATGATGATGATGGTTACTTGGGTGAAGAGAATGAAATACTTCATAAGGGTATTGATGAGAAATTGGTGGAAACAAAAGATGATACTTCTGAGAGTCTTACTAACAATGATGATGAAAGTGGTGAGGAGGAGGCTAAAGTTAGCCAAAAAGAGGTATGACATATGTTAGCCCCAAAATGAATTCACAATTTCTATAAGACAGTTTTAGTACACGATGACAAGATGTTTTATTGTTCCTGTCAGGATTGGTTAGTACGATTGTGAAAACCACTTGAATAATGAGGCACATTGGAAAAAGTTGAGAAAATTTCAGGAGAGGTTGGTGAATCCCATCAACATTCACCAGAGAACCAATTAATCGTGTTTGGGCAGAATGCGGAAGAGGAAATGGAAGAAAAAACTGAAAATCTTAGAGGATGTTAGTCAAAAGGAAAATATTGCTGAGTGTGCAGATGTGGTGGATGCAGGAAATATGATCATGGTGGTTGTTGAATACATAAATGCAAAGTGTGGATAAAAAGACCATGATTTAGAAGTCAAGGGTGATGAACAAAGACAAGGTGATAGTGAGAGAAATATTACTAATAATATTTTAGGAGCCCCATGCGAGGAGATAACCCAACAAGCATAAGAACTTCAAATGTTAACCACAAAAGCCATAGAACCGGAAAGTGAAGTAGATAAAGATGTTACATTGGCAACTCATGTAGCAAATGATGTTAAGGGGAAAAAGACATATACTAGAAAGGGTAAGAAGAAACTTCATACTCCCACCCAAGAGGGTCCTAGTCGTAACATAAAGCCATCATTGCTAAAAAAACCTTATACAGATGAGAAAGATGGATTTTTTTGAAGAAGATTACAAAGAATTCACAAGTTAAGGTAATGACTACTTTGCTGAAATGGCTAGATGATGACATGTTAGTAACTTATTTTTTCTTCCGCTTTAAGTAAAGAATTGTTTTATGAAATTTATTGTGTATTACTAAGAATGCTTCATGCCTTTACAGTGACAAACCTCGAACAAGAAAAGTTGGTGCATCGATGGACAAGTAGTTCTTTCACAAAATTCTGGAGCCAAAGGCATGGTTAGATGATCTGGTAATTAACAGGATGTTGTGTCTATATGTTGTATGAATCGTTAAGTGCGAAGATTTGGTACAATGCTAGACAAGATGAATTCACTGTTTTGTAGCAAATCGACGAGCTTTGTTGCTTCCTCTGTAAGAAGTTGCTGGAGCACCCTTCACATGCACATAAGGCCATAGTTCTAGACGTATTTTGGTGTGTTGATTACCAATTAACAATGAGGGACCACTTGACTAGTCATGAAACACATGTTGCAAGTCCTCGTGTAATTCAATATTTTCCGGGGGAATTGCCTAGAGTTCATGAGATGAGTTGAGCTGATGCAAATTTCATTTATGCCACGTACAACATATGTAATAAGCATTGGGTTGCGTTACAAATTGACCTAAAGGGATGGTGTGTCAATGTCTAAAATTGTGCGGTCGATCTGTATAGCAACATAGAAACAGAGTGTCAGGTTTTCCCAGTTGCCAAGTGCCTTCCTATATGTTCATTAGCCAATATGAGCCACTTGCCTAGAAATATGCACATCAAGGTGTTGAGGAGCTTACGTTTATCCAAATTCAAGGATACAATATGTCAAGGGTGATGATCCAAAATACACGCAACTTGTTACACATGACATGGTATAAGTAAGAGTATGATGGGAAAAATAAACAATGAACGATTAATTGACAATTAGGTACTCAATAGTTTAGGATGTTAGTTGAATACGATTATTTTACAATTACATATATATTGGAAATGACGGTTTACACTAAATGGACCAACAATAACAAGTACTCGTATTTACCAAATTCGTTTGACATGGTATCACAATATCATTACCATGGAGCTTGTCACTACAATAACAATAAGGATACAGGTAATGTTCCTTCTTTCTTGACAATTAGATATAGATCATTCATATATAACAATATAACAAACAAACACTTGGTTGTGTCAACCATTTGTCGTATTATTAACCCAATAGTATTTGTCAAATAATATTGAAATCAATATCTGGTGGCTAAATCGAGTATTTAATGGAAAATCTTTTGTTGTAGTTGACATGATCTTCATCCAATAACAATATGGAAGTAGTTAATGCTTCCCCTTTCCTATTTTATTGCTAACCCTATTTCATGCATCACAATACTGACGAGATGAAACTTAAATAATAAAATAGAGACTTGGTAAATGTCGGTTAATTATAAATGTACCTAACATGATGAAAAAATAAATGCTTGATATGAAAAGAGAAAGGGTAAAACATCGCCATAAATTACCCCTAAACTACCAACCAACTTCACCTAAATCCTCTTGAGGAGGCTTTTTTTACAATAAATACAAGGTTGAGGACTTCCTATTTTCTTATTTACTTCTCAACAATGTCCCAAAAAACTCTAATAGGGTCTACACATCTTCCTCTTCGACAACCACTTTCCTATTTTACGATGGCTTTCTAGGGCGGTCACAAGGTGTACCCACTGATCACAAATGGGACAAGATCGTTCCAATGAGGGGACGAATGACCTGCATCACCATCTATGTCTACAACGGTGGAATCACAGAAAACTAGTGCCCAAAAAATACATGGTAACCGATATCTTGTGGTTGCATGGCCAACTATTCAACTTCAACAACTGCAAATGTGACACAGATTACTTTTTTGAAGTCAGATTCCCGAATGGCAGACTCCGTACCTTGAGGCTAATACAGAACAACGATGACACCTCTGTCCTTATCGATATTGGTAGGACAGGCCTTCATCAAGATATACGTCGTGATCGGAGAGGTCGTGGACATGCTTGAACCATAATTTCTTCCACCCCTTTGCCGCTTCGTAGGAGAAGACCACCTCATATACTTTTGTCTCAACAATGTAATCTCACTCATATTTAATATTTTGTGTACTTCCATTGCGGGGTTGCATGCATGTAGCCCCATCATAAATCATGTATATAAATCTCCCTTTAATATTAATCTAGTTATAATATGTTTTAGTACCCCAACAGGATATACATTGAATTGTGACATGATTTAACACCAAACCGAGATGTTACAACAACTTAGAATAACGTATATATTAAAATTGGTTATATAACCAAAATTGAGATGTAAAACAATATGAAAATAGGATTTGATCGACAAGTTTTTAATTTGTGCTTTCAGTGGCATAAAGTTGAGAAACTTCCATAAAGTAAGTAGTACCTGACAAGATATACATAATAATAATATATCGGAAAACTGTTTCTGTTCAGGGTGACTAAGTCCACATATAAGTTGAAAGAAACTAAAATACATATGAAAACATTAACTAGGTTCAAACCACAAACTTGAGATGATTAAAAAAAAAGGTCAAAATGAAATATGAGTAGGTAATAGATGTATACAGAGCATGGATATCTAACTACGCATATCAAGGGGATGTGTCTGACATATGCATGTAGTGACCACATATTAAGCACAAAAGTAAACTATACTACTAGTTCGATGATGTGGTGTTAATGGGATGAGTTCGACATACACATGTAGCATGCTCTCTGGGTATGTCCTCTCAACCCACACCTTGAACACCGCTTGATTGTTCCATAATTCCTCTTCCACTAAGCCTTAAACCTATTAACCCTCGGCCTTCCAAATTGCCTTGTCACTTGTGGTGGAAGGCAAGGCTTAGCAGCCACAATTGGAAGAACATCCCAATGATTGGATGGGGGCACAAGGTGCAAGGTTTCCTTATAAACTTCCTTGATTGTATCACTCTTGTAAAAGAAGCTCACAAGTTATGAAACATTAATGCTATTATCCTTCATTACATCAATGACATGTGTGAAGCGAATTCTATCATTCTAGAATACCTTGTATTCGCATGTCCCAGCTTGAAGATTCACTTTGAACCTATTATTACCATCACTTACCTCCGCTTCAAACTGACTGAGCCTGCGTACCTTCATTGGCAAAGACCTCGGGTTCTTGTAGTCTAAAACCTTTGTGATTTCCTTCATAACAACATCAACTCATCTGCCCACATGTTCCATCCGTTCATGGCACCACCTTGCAAAAGTTTGTAATATCGCATCAAACAATGTAACAATAGGACAAGCACGCTCCTCCTTAAACAACGGATTCATATGTTCGACATTGTTCGTTGTCATTACGTTGCACCTATTTGTCGGGAAGTGTGCTCTTGACCATGTGGATAATCCTGCAACTATGATATATTTTGCCACCTGGAGTGAGTCATTTTCAAGTTTTCAAAATTTCTCCCTATACTCTTTAATGGTGTACGCCTTTGTAACCTAATTCCACAATGACAACAGGTCTCCCCTACGATATTATGAGTTGAACTTTTGGTATATATGATAGATGCAAAATCCATGACAAGCAAGATTGTATTTTATTCGCTGCCCTTACAAATGCTTGTGTGACGATCAAAGACGAACACTACTTCTTGGTTGTTGGGTCATCTGCCTGAAGAAAAATGACCAAGACGCATCGTACTTGCTGTCAACCACTGTGAAAGCTAGAGGGTAAATGCCTATGTTGCCATCAGCCATCTTAGGCAGTAGCTGAAAGGAGGTAGCCACAATATTTTAAACTCAAATGCTCTCTATCCACTGATATAACATGCAAACATGATTGCGGAAACAACCCTTAAAGATATATCTTGTCACGTGAACTATGTCTCATATCTTGTCACCCATTCATGCATATCCTTTCATGTAAAATATTTTTCATATCATGTCATTTATGCATATATATATATCCTACTAGGACAACTATACTATGTAGGTTTAATATAAGAATCATACCTTCCACAATTAGGGAAGTTCCCTTATCCTTGCACCTAATGACTAGAAGCAGTACTTGAAATGGTTGTTGGAGTATGTGGTAATAGTTGCGAGCAAGGGTTAACTTTTCCAGCATGGATACCCACGAGGATAGTTGACTGTAACTTTCCTTAGTAATACCTTGTATTATGTCTTCTGTTATCAAGCGTGCTCGATTCTCCCTTTGATAACTGGCATCAATTCCCATATCCTTCATGACAATTTGCATTTCTCTAACCCTTGGGGCTTCCTTGCGACCTCCAAACCCGTGACACGATCAAACAAAGTCATCATATACCATAGTTACATTACAATAATACATTACACCTACCTTTCCTAGATAATTGTTTTTACCTTGGAAATATTTTTTGGCAATTATGGATGCAATGTCATGTTTGTTGTGGTCATGCCTATATCGCAATCTACACCTATGGGTTCCAAAAAAATTCTGGACCATAAACATATCATTTTGCCGATATATTGAACCACGACAGCCGAATGTGCATACCTTGTCGACACACCCTACTACGTATGTCTTTTTATCAGAGTTTTTCACATCCAATTGGAAACAACCTTGTAAAGCTATTACGGTTAACGCATTCTTCAACTACTTCTTGGTATAAAAAAACAAGCTCCAACCCATATTTCTCTAACCCTTTAAGCCTCATGATCGATATCTACATCCTGAAAATTAGCCCATTCACCTTCCTCATCCACTGATCGGTAATATATGTCTTCTGCCTTATCTACAATATTTGGAAATTGGGAATCCATACCCTCCTTGACAAGGGCATTGCCTTTAAATCCCTCATCCATGTGTGACCATCTCCAAGGTTTACGTCTTCACCACCTACATTTTGAATTGCTTCATCATCGTTAGTGAGTACACTAGGTCACACTCCCTATGCTTTTTTGAGGATACAACAACTTCTTCATTGTCACTACTTAGTGACACGACGGCTGATGGGGTTGATTATATGAAGTCCATTTTTTGATAGAATCTCTTTTCCTTTTCCGGTCAGCCTCGTTAAATAGCTTGTTACCCGTGCAAGGTGTTGTCTTTTCATCCTGTAGAATATTATCCTGCATTATATCATCCAGTGTCTTGTCACCATTTGTTTCATTACCTTCTATATTGGAATTCTAGCAAAAGGTTGACTTTGTGTAACCTCTAGAGAACTTAACAATACTTCCATTTCATGCCCCTCATTCAAATATACATTATCCACAAAAAGATTCTTGTCAAAAAAATACTCCGCAGCAAAGTTCTTGTCCCCCTTCACTGTCAAGCTTGCATACAGTTCTATTGTCCATACCCATACTCCATAGCGAAGTTCTTACCCCCCTTCACTGTCAAGCTTGCATACAGTTCTATTGTCCATACCCATACTCCATAGTGAAGTTCTTAGCCCCCCTTCACTATTAAGCTTGCATACACTTCTATATTCCATACCCCATGTTTAGCAGATTTTAGGTTAAGAAACTTGTATGCGTCAAGGTCATCATTGTCGGTAAGATCAAAAGTAGATAAGCTGATACAATATGGTGAAGTGTACTTCTCTTCTCTCAGTTGGACAACAAATCTCTGATGATGAATTTGTGGTCTATCTACTAGCTGGTCTTGGATCATATTTTGAATCCACTCGTACCTCTTTTTCAACTCAACCTCGCCTCCCCACGCCTCATCGTGTCCTTGCCCATATGCTAAACCATGAGTCTCAGCTCTCTCTACAATCATAGAACTAACTCCAACACCCCACCTTGACTGCAAACAACACCCATTCCTCACAAACTTCTACACAAACGCAATCTCTAGTATATGCCAACTATACCAATACTAGAGGTACCAACCCACACATAACAACAAAGGAAGAGGAACAAATGATATTAGTTAAATCGAAGGGAACATATCTATGACAAACTATAGAGACAATTATCTTAAAATATGGTTCTTGTGATTGTGATAAACAACTATATTCAGTGTTTGGTTCAACTTTTTTCTCATCAATAATTGATGAAACAAAATGTTAAAAAATTAGACCTTAAAAAAAATAAAAATCAAAGCAATCCTAATTTTAATAATGTTTTTTACAAATTATATTTTTCAAAATTAATTTTATACTTTCATTATTGTGATATAAATAAACTGAACTAATAGATTTGACTAAATCAAATTGATTTTTAAACGTTAAGGAGTTTACGATCTAATATAATATATCGACCTAAGTACTTGACAATGATTATTATTCTCAAGGATTGGATTCTTGAGAATGATCTCTCTAGTGCGAAAAGTGAATGATTTACACTATATAAATTTTTTATATAAATAATTTTAGACAAAAAAATTATGCATTTCAGAAATTTAATGTGCATAAATTTCTTGTCTAATATGCATATATATTACATTGTATGTACATGACTTATGAATTACATAATTTTTTACCTAAAAATATATATGATTTTTTTATGCTTGCCTATATGTGCATATAGTTTAGAGTATATGTAAGTTATTTATATTTTTTAGCATGAGAGCAACACTTTTCATATAATCCTTTCCTTTTTTTATAATTGTAAATAGATTGAAAAGATTTTAAAAATCAACAATAACTAAAACTGGTTGTTATTTTTTTAATCCTACCTAAATAATAGATGTATTCTTCATATACGAGATCAAAGTTAGAATACTTTTAGGACTAAAAAGCCTCATGTCTCATAATTTGGTTCAAGGGCTCACTTTCCGACAAACAGGTTCAATAGACGTAAATGGCCACTTAGACAGCTAAAAGCAAAAAATTGTTGTACACACCAGAGTACTGGCTGAAATGCGTACTATAACTATCGTTAGAAGTATAAAGGTTAGCGATCATATCACATATGAAAAGTGGAGCTAACATGACTTCTCCATTGTAGCAACACATCGTAGGATGTTCAAATGCTAGAATTTTCGCACCACAGTGAGAGAAAAGTTTAAATGGCGGCAACTTGAAAGAAGAAGTCCCCGAATAACGAAGACCAATCACATTCGTTATCTTTTTTTTTTGTGCACCATGATGCGATCGTTTTTTAGATGACGAATTTGAAACAACTCCCGTGGCGTTCGAAATATTCTGATTACAAGAACGAGGTACACACTGTGTAGATGAAGACTCTGCCACATCACCTTGACTTGTAGAAGTGTTTTCTTCAGAGCACCTTGACGCGGGCACTTTGTAGATGGAGATTCAGCCACATCACTCGAGGTGTTCGGAATATTCTTCTTTGCAAGAGCACCTTGGCGTGCACACTTCCTAGATGAGGATAACCTTAATTAGGCTGGACGACGGAATCCCTGCACACTTTTTAATCATGGGCAGTTGTAATTGCGTTTAAGAGTAATTAAATATAATAGATATATTATATAAATAGTGTAAAAGTGTTAAAGCATATGTGTGAATTTTATTTTATTTTTGCAAAATTGCGTAAAAAACACTACACGGTGGCGTATCTTGGTTTTTAACCAATTTTAGGCATACAATTTTCTTGCTTTTCTTTTTGCTATTTCTTTTTTATATATCATATTCTATTATTTGTTTAGTATTCATGAACAAAAGGAATTCGTGGACAAGCCAGAGAAATACAATATGAATTTGGGCTGAAATGATTGGTAATGGGCCGTTACTATTATGGCCCATTGTGCACGGTATCAAAATGACTAGGGTTTGAAGCTTTCAAATACCATGCGATTAAAAGAGGCAACATAATTGTCATGTCACTACAGAAAGCTAGAGACAACGCCTTTCATATAATAATTCAAATTCTTGGAGGAATCGGCAAGCCAACAATGCTTCCTTGGCCTGCTCGAAACGCTTCAGCGCTACAGATATACTGTAGTTCATAAATTTTACATTGAAATTCGGTTAAGTTTATTTTTCTCTCCCCATCTATTAGTTGTAGATGGTGATTACTGATAAGTGATTAAATAGATAAAATATTTGAATTTTCAAAGCACATTTTATATTTTTTTATTATGTGTAAACAATTCTAAAAGGACAAGTAAAAGTGAACAGACAGAGTATTATTCCACAAATGACTCCAACCTTCAAATTCAAAAATACAACAAAGGATTCAAGTTATATTTGGAATATTGTTTTCACGGGAATGAAGTGAAAAATATCATATTTAGTTTTTATAAACGAAGCAAACGTAAATACCATGCTTTGCAATTAATATTGTTTACCCTTTACATGAGAATAGTGGTTGAATCCATCATGTGAAAACATATATGTTCCAAAGATGACCCGATCCTTCAAATTCAGAAACGAAATGAAAAATTCAAGTCATATTTAGAACGTATATTTTACACAAGAAATACATGCAGACTACTATTCGTTGAAGCATAACAGTGTAGGGGAAAAGGACGGAGAACAAATTGTAATGTAACTGACAATGTAACCCATAAAGTATCATATATGAAGTACTGAATTTTGTCAAGCACGAAAATCTATAGAATAAAAAAAATTGGTCAATGATACAACGACATTTTATTTACAACCTATAAATTTGAAAACCTTTTTTTCTACTATGAGGTTGGTGTGTGTAACACCCCGGGTCAGAGGTGCTACAGTGCCATAGTCCCGAAGGACTATAAGGCGGGTGAAATAAAAATTTGCGAAACATAACCCATATATATCAAAAGCAGCACAGCGGAAAACCTATACAACCTGTAAAACCTGCCAGAGTTTGAAACCACAATCAAACTTAACCTACAGAAAATACAACACTTTACAAACCAAAAACCAATACAACAAGTTCGACCCATACAAGGTCCAAAACCAAAACGACACGCACAACCAAGTCAAAGTCCAAACCAAAAGAGTAAAGCCTTTGACTCCAAACCGACGGTGATCAGGATCCTCCTTGCTGGCACTAAATCTGCAAAGCCTGATTGACTGGGGGACCCGATACCCTAGCCAACCACGGCACGTAGACCGCAGTTGGTCAGTCTCGTGAAAGACTATGGCAAGACTAGCCAAGCCAAAACAGTTGAAATCCAAAGATTTATCACAACAATCAGATAATACCAACAATATGCCAATCAATATATATATAATATATACAATATCATACTGACCAATCAATATAAATCACGCGTCAAAACACAAGCACACCTTATCACATAAATCAACCATTACACATCCTTATACAACTCTACCCTATACTAACCTCTTCAATCCAACCTCAATCTCATCTCAAGCATAAACGAATAGAACGATCCAATCCAGCTTCCTCTCCATTAGTAATACCTCAATCAACAACTCTAAGCACATATACATATCTTACTACTAATACGTATAACCACGACTAACCACTTACAAAACTCACAATTGCACCGACACAACAAATTAACCTTCACAAACACATAAGCATCAACGAGATAATCATCACATATAAACATAACAAAATAACGATCCAGGCCAGCCACCCTTCTGGTGCCGCCTGTTCGTTAACATAGATTGTAACTCATACATCCAACTCAACTCGTATTGGCCCACACCCTCAAGATGGAAACCAATCTATACACTCAAACAACACAACCAACATTCATAATCCACCAACTACCAACAATAACCATACCAACAGAAATTCACAACCTTGACTAGTTACAATCAATAACTATAACACACGAAACTCACAATCACAACCACTATTCAACACACAACCAATATACACACACTCACACACACTCAATCCAACACCCACACACGATCCAACACACACACATACACATTCAAGCCAACACACACACATACACATTCAAGCCAACACACACACATGATCCAACACACACACACGATCCAATACACACACACGTGTCAACATACACTAATCACCTTTAGTCATATTTGACTACCACGTCAACATTTAATCAGATACGCTTCAAGACAATTCATATCACACGCACATACCCATTTCATCATCATAACATTCAATCAATACAACAATAATCAATATATATTAGTCATCACCATATCCAACCAAGCAACCAAGAAAGATAACTCAACTCATATTCAACCAATCACAACAATTAAAATATACATATATATCACTTCAAACAACCACTTAATCAGGTACGCAAGCAACCCTTTCACACAATTACCACTTCACAACATCTCCGTCTCCACCCCCACATCACCAAGGTGAGACAATTCACAACATCCCCGTCTCCACCCCCACATCACCAAGGTGAGACAATTCACAACATCCCCGTCTCCACCCCCACATCACCAAGGTGAGACAATTCACAACATCCCCGTCTCCACCCCCACATCACCAAGGTGAGATAATTCACAACATCCCCGTCTCCACCCCCACATCACCAAGGTGAGACAATTCACAACATCCCCGTCTCCACCCCCACATCACCAAGGTGAGACAATTCACAACATCCCCGTCTCCACCCCCACATCACCAAGGTGAGACAATCAACACACACTTTCCGGATGTGACTTTCACCATCCAACAACATTCCACCACTACCCGACACCAATTCAAACACTTCATACGACAACCAATCAAATATCACATACACGCACACAATCCAACACACACACACATTCAATCCAACACACACACACACACACACATTCAATCCAACACACGCACACACACGATCCAACACACACACACACATTCAATCCAACACACACACACGATCTAACACACACACGCACACATTCAATCCAACACACACACACGATCTAACACACACACGCACACATTCAATCCAACACACACACACCCGATCTAACACACACACACACATTCAACACACGCACCCATTCAATCCAACATACACACACACATTCAACACACACACACATTTAATCCAACAATACTATTTACAACAATCAATCATATTTAGTCTTAATTGACTACCGCATCCACATTTAATCAATCACGATACCAGACAATTACTATCATGCACACTTACCCATTTTCAACCAAGCAACGATAAACTTAATTATGAAATAAATTAAGCATAAATCAATTTATAAAAAATATATAAGTTAGCAAGGATCCTCTTGCCTCAAGTCGAACCGCAACGACCCCAGAGGTCTCCAAACCACTCGAACGAACCTGCGAAATCAATCCGAGCAAAACCCTGGCGTTAATTAACTCATACCAATCCACAACCAATAAAACCCCCAAATTCAACCCTAAATCAATACCTTCCAAAAATTCAGCACTACACACACCAAAATCAACCCAAACTTAAGCAATCTCACACGAAATTCTGCACAGCTCCACCACAATTTCTGCACAGATCACGCATCTCCTCACAACAATATCAATTCGAACATGAAAAATTCAGCAAGCTAGTCCGAAAATACACAAACCATACACTCGAGCCTACCTCGTTGGTGGCTTGAATTTGCTGCCGAGAAGAGGAGGAACCGGACAGCAGCCAGCTCGAACCAGCACGGACCAACACTAACCATGAAATGCAGCAACGAGCAGCTCGAACCAGCACCACACCAGCGGCACGAACAGCAGCTCGCAACGCGGCACGACAGCGGCTCGACCCAGCAGAGCACGCGGAGGAGGAGAGGAGCGGCGGTGTGGTCCGGGTCGGCTCGTCGGAGGGAGAAGCTGGCTCGGTGGGCTTGGAGAGAGACCGGATTCGGGAAGGGCGAGCTGAACCCACGAGAGAGACAACCGAGAGAGAGAGAGACCCAAACGTGTTTTAGGGATTTTTATCCCCAAAATTCCATTTTTCCCTTTTTAACAAATCCCTTTAATTAATTTACCAAAATGCCATTACTCACTTATTTGGGGTATTTCATTCTCCCCTCCTTATAAGAGTTTCATCCTCGAAACTAAGATCAAACATGTTCGGATAACTGCCTCGCATAACTGACTCTAGAATATTCCGGACTCGCCGAAGAATGACTTTCCCTGAGAATCAACTCTCAAATCTCTTTATCAGTTAACACACATAATCGATCTGAAATCACAATACTCCATCTTCCTGAACAAGAATTCCTACACTCTTTCCTGAGCAATCTCATTGCATCTCGTACTCAACATTCCATTACATTCAGCTGTATCTGTTCCTTCTCAAACCAAATTTCACTTCACCCTTCACCATTCCTGTTGTAATCCTGGCTGAACCATTAGACCAGCAACCACATGCTCGAGAGTCAACTTCCAATTCAAAGCACCATCTATCACAATACCCTTCTTCTGATTGATAAACAATATCTTCTCATAATCCTTAATCAATTCTAGCAATCATCTTTGTCTCATGATCAATTCTCTCTCATACGATTTGAGCTGACGAAAAGACATGTAATAACCTTCCCATTCTGCATTAGAATGCAACCCAGATCATGCTTAGACACATTACGGTAAATGACAAACCTTTCTGTTCCCTGCGGAATAACCAACACTGACACACTAGCTGCGACCTGCACATTCTACTTCTCAGCTCAGCCGAACCCATAGTTGCGAAATTCTACTGTTTCAGATGTAACTGAGTTCTCTGTTCCTTACTACTTCCAACATCAATAGCCTGATCAAAATCAACTGTAGTAGTCTCCTTGATCAGCACACATCAGTATACTCAAGGATTTACAGCTATAACAATAGCATACCACAACTTCATACCTAATCATCAGTTACCAGACTCAACCTCTTGACGATAAGCTCAACGGCCTCATCCTCTACCATACTCATACTCTTTAAACCTCTAGCACGTCCCACTTACCAGGGAACGCACCATAAAATATAATTTAACAACTCAAAATATCACATATAAATATATCAAACATTAGCACAAACATCACAAACAACCAATACTTACCAACGCAACTCACTACGGTTGACAGCAAGGATTCCTGATCACCCGATCGTCCACAACCACAACGTATAAAAATTCTCAAGTTTAAAACTCGGAAAGAACACATTTTTGAAAATAAAGCTCTAATACCAACTTCTGTAATACCCCGGGCCAGAGGTGCTACAGTGCCATAGTCCCGAAGGACTATAAGGCGGGTGAAATAAAAATTTGCGAAACATAACCCATATATATCAAAAGCAGCACAGCGGAAAACCTGTACAACCTGTAAAACCTGCCAGAGTTTGAAACCACAATCAAACTTAACCTACAGAAAATACAACACTTTACAAACCAAAAACCAATACAACAAGTTCGACCCATACAAGGTCCAAAACCAAAACGACACGCACAACCAAGTCAAAGTCCAAACCAAAAGAGTAAAGCCTTCAACTCCAAACCGACGGTGATCAGGATCCTCCTTGCTGGCACAAAATCTGCAAAGCCTGATTGACTGGGGGACCCGATATCCCAGCCAACCACGGCACGTAGACCGCAGTTGGTCAGTCTCGTGAAAGACTATAGCAAGACTAGCCAAGCCAAAACAGTTGAAATTCAAAGATTTATCACAACAATCAGATAATACCAACAATATGCCAATCAATATATATATATATAATATATACAATATCATACTGACCAATGAATATAAATCACGCGTCAAAACACAAGCACACCTTATCACATAAATCAACCATTACACATCCTTATACAACTCTACCCTATACTAACCTCTTCAATCCAACCTCAATCTCATCTCAAGCATAAACGAATAGAACGATCCAATCTACCTTCCTCTCCATTAGTAATACCTCAATCAACAACTCTAATCACATATACATATCTTACTACTAATACGCATAACCACGACTAACCACTTACAAAACTCACAATTGCACCGACACAACAAATTAACCTTCACAAACACATAAGCATCAACGAGATAATCATCACATATAAACATAACAAAATAACGATCCAGGCCAGCCACCCTTCTGGTGCCGCCTGTTCGTTAACATAGATTGTAACTCATACATCCAACTCAACTCGTATTGGCCCACACCCTCAAGATGGAAACCAATCTATACACTCAAACAACACAACCAACATTCATAATCCACCAACTACCAACAATAACCATACCAACAGAAATTCACAACCTTGACCAGTTACAATCAATAACTATAACACACGAAACTCACAATCACAACCACTATTCAACACACAACCAATATACACACACTCACACACACTCAATCCAACACCCACACACGATCCAACACACACACATACACATTCAAGACAACACACACACATACACATTCAAGCCAACACACACACATGATCCAACACACACACACGTGTCAACATACACTAATCACGTTTAGTCATATTTGACTACCACGTCAACATTTAATCAGATACGCTACAAGACAATTCATATCACACGCACATACCCATTTCATCATCATAACATTCAATCAATACAACAATAATCAATATATATTAGTCATCACCATATCCAACCAAGCAACCAAGAAAGATAACTCAACTCATATTCAACCAATCACAACAATTAAAATATACATATATATCACTTCAAACAACCACTTAATCAGGTACGCAAGCAACCCTTTCACACAATTACCACTTCACAACATCTCCGTCTCCACCCCCACATCACCAAGGTGAGACAATTCACAACATCCCCGTCTCCACCCCCACATCACCAAGGTGATACAATTCACAACATCCCCGTCTCCACCCCCACATCACCAAGGTGAGACAATTCACAACATCCCCGTCTCCACCCCCACATCACCAAGGTGAGATAATTCACAACATCCCCGTCTCCACCCCCACATCACCAAGGTGAGACAATTCACAACATCCCCGTCTCCACCCCCACATCACCAAGGTGAGACAATTCACAACATCCCCGTCTCCACCCCCACATCACCAAGGTGAGACAATCAACACACACTTTCCGGATGTGACTTTCACCATCCAACAACATTCCACCACTACCCGACACCAATTCAAACACTTCATACGACAACCAATCAAATATCACATACACGCACACAATCCAACACACACACACATTCAATCCAACACACACACACACACATTCAATCCAACACACGCACACACACGATCCAACACACACACACACACATTCAATCCAACACACACACACGATCTAACACACACACGCACACATTCAATCCAACACACACACACACGATCTAACACACACACGCACACATTCAACACACACACCCATTCAATCCAACATACACACGCACACACATTCAATCCAACACACGCACACACACACACACATTCAATCCAACACACACACACGATCTAACACACACACGCACACATTCAATCCAACACACACACACCCGATCTAACACACACACACATTCAACACACACACCCATTCAATCCAACATACACACACACATTCAACACACACACACATTTAATCCAACAATACTATTTACAACAATCAATCATATTTAGTCTTAATTGACTACCGCATCCACATTTAATCAATCACGATACCAGACAATTACTATCATGCACACTTACCCATTTTCAACCAAGCAACGGTAAACTTAATTATGAAATAAATTAAGCATAAATCAATTTATAAAAAATATATAAGTTAGCAAGGATCCTCTTGCCTCAAGTCGAACCGCAATGACCCCAGAGGTCTCCAAACCACTCGAACGAACCTGCGAAATCAATCCGAGCAAAACCCTGGCGTTAATTAACTCATACCAATCCACAACCAATAAAACCCCCAAATTCAACCCTAAATCAATACCTTCCAAAAATTCAGCACTACACACACCAAAATCAACCCAAACTTAAGCAATCTCACACGAAATTCTGCACAGCTCCACCACAATTTCTGCACAGATCACGCATCTCCTCACAACAATATCAATTCGAACATGAAAAATTCAGCAAGCTAGTCCGAAAATACACAAACCATACACTCGAGCCTACCTCGTTGGTGGCTTGAATTTGCTGCCGAGAAGAGGAGGAACCGGACAGCAGCCAGCTCGAACCAGCATGGACCAACACTAACCATGAAATGCAGCAACGAGCAGCTCGAACCAGCACCACACCAGCGGCACGAACAGCAGCTCGCAACGCGGCACGACAGCGGCTCGACCCAGCAGAGCACGCGGAGGAGGAGAGGAGCGGCGGTGTGGTCCGGGTCGGCTCGTCGGAGGGAGAAGCTGGCTCGGTGGGCTTGGAGAGAGACCGGATTCGGGAAGGGTGAGCTGAACCCATGAGAGAGACAACCGAGAGAGAGAGAGACCCAAACGTGTTTTAGGGATTTTTATCCCCAAAATTCCATTTTTCCCTTTTTAACAAATCCCTTTAATTAATTTACCAAAATGCCATTACTCACTTATTTGGGGTATTTCAGTGTGGTCCCCAAAAGCATTTTTAAAAGTGATCTTAGATATTTAATTACGGAAAAGCTAAATGCACGCGAATATATGTCTAAATGGACGTTATTTTACACGCTTAAGGTAAGCGGCCATATTTACACGCTTAAGCTACGCGTGCAGGGGTATTGTGGCCATTTTGAAAATACATGAATGAATTACACGCTTAACTTAAGCGTGTAACTACACGCTTAACTTAAGCGTGTAACTACACGCTTAACTTAAGCGTGTAACTACACGCTTACGTTAAGCGCGTAGTACATGGGCTAGTTATTTGGGTCGGCCCAAATAACTAGCCCATGCTGAAATACCCCAAATAAGATAAGGTAATGGCATTTTGGTAAGTTAATTACGGGTTTTGTTAAAAGGGGGAAAAATGGAAAATTTGGGGATTAAATCCCTAACTCCCTCATTCTCAGTTGTCTCTCTCGATTTTCCTGTGCTCAGCAGCCCTCTTCCCCGACGAGTTCGACCTTCTCCCGTGCCAGCCGAGTTGCTTCTCCTTCGGCGAGCCCGAGCCCAAGCCGTGTTCGCTGCTGCTAGTTCGTGCTGTTCGTGGCTACTGATGTGGAGCCGTGGTGGTGCTGCTGTCCTCATAGCTGCTGTTGTTGAGCCGAGTTGTGCTGCTGCTTCCCGGTGGCGATGGGTGGTGTTTCCGGGGCTGAGTTGTGGCCACCAACGAGCTGTTGTCCGAGGTGCTGCTGCCGTCGTTGTTCGTTCTGCTGCTCGTGTCCCGCTGTGGTTCCGACGACGAGGAGCCCTTTCCGGTGGCGACTGTGTGTTCAACGTAGAGGTAAAGGTTGGTTTGTGTTATTGATTTAATTTGTGGCTGGTTGTTGTTGTTGTCCTGTGGAGACTGAATTTCTTTGCTGAATTTTGGGGCCGTTTTGGCTGATGTGCGTGGTTGAATATTGGACTGAAATTGGGTTGATTTGTTTGCTGAATTTTAGACTGAATTGGGTGGATTTTGGGGTGTGATTTGCCTAATTAATTCAGGGTTATTGATAAGGAAATTGGGGGTTTGTTAGTATTGAATTGGATGAGTAATTAATGTCAAGTATTGCTCGAATTGATTTCGCAGGTTCGTTCAAGTGGTTTGGAGACCTCTGGGGTCGTTGCGGTTTGACTTGAGGCAAGAGGATTCTTGCTAACTTTATATAATTTTTATAAATTGATTTATGCCTAGTGTTTCATAATTAATTTTATCATTGCTTGAGCGATTTAAATTGGACTAATTGACTATATAGATACTTGGTTGAAAATGGGTGTGTGTGCGTGTGTTAGTATTTTGTCTCGTATCGTGTTGAATAAATGTTGACGTGGTAGTCAATTGTGACTAAATGTGATTGATTGTTGTTGATAGTGTTGTTGACACTTGTGTGTGTGTGTTGGGTTGTGTATGTCGACACTTGTGTGTTAAATTGTGTGCGTGCTGGCAGTTGTATGCTGGGATTGTGCATTTGTGTGTGAATGTTTGTGTGTGAATGTGTGTATGCTGGGATTGACTGATGTGGATTGATTGTTGTTGTTTGATTGTGGCGGATTGATTGTTATGGATTGATTGTTGTGGATTGATTGTCGTGGATTGATTGGATTATTGATTTTAAAGTTTCTTGGTTGAATATATATACATATATATATATATGTGTGAAAATGTGTTAATAGAGGTCGTGTGTAATAATTGATTGGTTGTCGGTGTGGTGGTTGGATTGTTGTTGATTGTCTCACCCGGTGATGTGGTGGTGGAGACGGAGGTTGGATGGTGAAAGTCCCATCCGGAAAGTGTGTGTTGATTGTCTCACCCGGTGATGTGGTGGTGGAGACGGAGGTTGGATGGTAAAGGTCCCATCCGGAAAGTGTGTGTTGATTGTCTCACCCGGTGATGTGGTGGTGGAGACGGAGGTTGGATGGTGAAAGTCACATCCGGAAAGTGTGTGTTGATTGTCTCACCCGGTGATGTGGTGGTGGAGACGGAGGTTGGATTGGAGGTGTTGGTGGTTGTGTGTGTTGGTTATGTGAGAATGTTGGTTGTGTACTTGATTAAGTGGTTTTGTTAATGATATTGGTTTTGTATCTGATTTAAGTGGTTTTGTGGTGATGTTGGTTGTGCACTTGATTAAGTGATTGTGTTGGTGAATTTTGACTGTGTGTTTGGTTATTGGTTTTATGTTGGATATTGATTATTGGCTAGTTTGACTTGTTAAATATTATCTATTTTAGCTAAGGGTGTTGTGAATCTCTGTTGATGTGGATGCTGGTAGTAGCTAGTTTCAGATAGAGGGGTACTTTGAGTTTATGGAATGGTTAAGTGGATCTTGTGGAGGTTGGTTTCCCATCTTGAGGGTGTGGGCCAACATAGGTTTGGGTTGCGGTTTATGGTAGAACAAGTGGCACTAGGAGGGTGGCTGACCTGGATCGTTATTTTGTTATGTTTATATGTGATGATTATCTCGTTGATGCTTATGTGTTTGTTGATGTAAAGGTTAATTGATTTTGTTGTATTAGTACAGTAGTGAGTTCAGTATAATTGGTTAGCTTTGGTTGTAAGTCAGTAGTAAGAGATGTGTATGTACATAGAGTTGTTGATTGAGGTATTAGTAATAGAGAGAAGGATGGATTGGACGTGTCAGTGAAGTTGGATTGGATCGTTTTATTCGTTTATGCTTGTGATGAGTTTGAGGATGGATTGATTGAGGTTAGTATAGTGAAGAGTTGGATAAGGATGAGTAATGAATGGTATGTGATAGTGTGTGTATATGTTTTGACGTGTGGTTGGCATTGGTTGGTTGATATGATTAAGTATAGTTATGATATTATATATTGTGTGGCGTGTTGTCGTTGTTGTGAGTTGATTGGTGATATATGTATGTGTTTTGAACTGTTTTGGCTTGAGGAATCTTGCCATAGTCTTTCAAAAGACTGACCAACCTCGGTTTACATGCCGTGGTTGGCTAGGGTATCGGGTCCCCCAGTCAATCAGGCTTTGCAGATTTAGCGCCAGCAAGGAGGATCCTGATCACCGTCGGTTTGGAGTCGAAGGCTTTACTCTTTTGGTTTGGACTTTGTCTTGGTTGTGCGTGTCGTTTTGGTTTTGGACCTTGTATGGGTCGAACTTGTTGTATTGGTTTTGGTTTGTAAAGTGTTGTATTTTCTGTAGGTTAAGTTTGATTGTGGTTTCAAACTCTGGACAAGTTTTACAGGTTTTCCGTTGTGCTGCTTTTGATATATATGGGTTATGTTTTGCAAATTTTTTTTTCACCCGCCTTATAGTCCTTCGGGACTATGGCACTGTAGCACCACTGGCCTGGGGGTGTTACACATGCCCCAGCCAAGCCAGACACATGTCTTAGGCGTGTATTTACATGCTTAACTTAAGCGTATAACTACACGCTTAACTTAGGCGCACCATACTAATTTTTTTTCCTTTCAAACACAAAAAAATCTTACTCGGATGCTCTCTGCACCAAGACACCACCCTTTACTTCCATCCCTGAGAAGAAATCAACCCAATCCTCATCTTCTCTGAAGACTCTAACTCCTGGTGTCCAGATCTTGGATACCACCACCCACTCTACCAACAAAAACAAGGGGGCTGGGGTCTCATAGACCACTACCAACCCTCCTTCAATCAAAACTATGCCTTTGTCTGGGGCTTCACAAGCCACTTATAGCAAAGGGTCAAAACAAAAGAAGAAACAACCATTGGCTGCATCTCCACCCACTGAGGCTCCAACCAACAACCAAAACCAACCAAAGAAACAAAACAAAGGGAAAGGTAAACTCAACATTGATACATCCTCTTATCTGTTGAAAAACCAACTTTATAACTTAAAAGAATCCCTCATTTCAAACTCTATTTACTACCATTGTAAATTATCAAAGCATGTCTATTGGGCACAAATGCACAATCCCAGCCTCGGCCCTGCTTTAACAGGTTTTACGGGGAGGAGTAACAATAAAATAAATAAAGTTAAACACTTCCTCACCATTAGTGCAACAAAAATTACCTCCCCCTCACTAAATTTGCTATTAAAAAACTTCCACCAAACTGCAAGACCAAAATTACTTGCAACAAATCACCATCTAAATTTATGAAGATATGCCTTTGGAATTGCAGAGGCATTGGTCGCAAAAACCTTTGGACTGATGTCGAATCTTTCTGTAAAATTGAAAAAATCCAAATTTTGTCTTTAGTCGAAACCAGAACCGACAAAGAACCCAATCAAAAAGTATGGAGAAAGGCCGGTTTCGATAACTTGTACTATTCGTCGTCAACCGACTTTTCCGGTGGAATCACCATTATGTGGAAATCTTACCAATTACAGAATGAAATCTGTGAACTAGCTCACATTGATCAACGATTTATAGCAATTAAATACAAAATCCTTGACAAGAACATCTGTCTTATGATTATCTTTGCTTACGCCCCCCCAAAAGAAAACGAGAAAGATCTCTTCTGGACAAAAATCACTACATTTATTATACAAACAACCATACCATGCCTCGTTATAGGTGATTTAAATGAAATCCAAAATAACTCTGAAAGATTAGGAGGTTGTCACCCCCAGCATACAAATTGTTAAGACTAACACAATTTAAGAATAACTGTGACCTTTTTGATATCCCAACTCAAGGAGGTGACTTCACCTGGAACCCTGATTCAGGATCTTATCCTGCAATGATTCCTTGGTATTTTTACCAGGAATCATGCCTTCACATCATCAGACCACTGTCCAATCTCTGTGAATCTAGAAAATCAAGCTCATATTAAAGCCCAACCTTTCAAATTTGAGAAAATGTGGACACAAAGAAAAGACTTTGAAAACCTAGTTAAACAAACATGGTGCGTTAATCCTCTGGGATCTAACATGTATAAACTCATAAAAAAAACTCAAACCCTCAAAACAAACGCAAAACACTGGAATAAGGTCACTTTTGGCAATATATTCAAACAACTGAAAGAGGTTGAAGATTCACTAATCTTTATGCAAAAAGAAATCATCTCTAACCCAGACAACAATTTAATGCTCAAACAGAATAGATTACTAACAAAAAAAGAGAACCTACTCTCCTTCCATAAAAAATATTGGAACCAGCGCGCCAAAATCAAACACATAAAGTCCATTGACACCAACTTAAACTATTTTCACCGGATAGCTACAGGCAGGCGTAGCAGAAAAATCATCAACGAAATCCGCACAATCAATGGTACTATTATTATTAGACATGAAAATATCCGTAATGAAATTAGAACGGACTTCGAAAGAAGATTCAAAAAAAGCAACATTAACAACAACATTCTCACAAAATATCTCACCAACATTAATAATGAAATATCAACCCATGAAAACGAAGAACTAACAAAATTGGTCACAAACGAAGAAATTAAAAGAGCAGTGTTTGGCATAGGTAGCAACAAATCCCCTGGTCCAGATGGCATATCCACTTTATTTTACCAAAAATATTGGCACATTGTGGGCCCCACAGTCATAAAAGTTGTCAAAAGCTTTTTCCACTCTGGGAGATTACTCAAACAAATTAATCACACATTTATTACTCTTATACCTAAATGTGATAACCCAAACTCTACAAACCACTATAGACCAATCAGCCTCTGCTCGACTATCTATAAAGTCATATAAAAAATCATGACTGACAGGATGAAACCTATTCTAAATAAACTAATCCATCCTTTACAAGGTGCATTTGTAGCCGATAGATCCATTCACGATAACATTTTAATAGCTCATGAAATCTTCCATTCCTTCCGATCCAAGAAAGGAAAGGAAGGATGGGTAGCAATACAACTTGATATGGAAAAAGCCTATGATAAAATTGAATGGGACTTTATCCTAAAAGTCCTTGAAAATTTTGGATTTGCACCTCATTTTGTCGGGTGGATCAAAGAATGCATTGAAACTGTCTCCTTCTCGATCTTAGTTAACAATGGACCAACTGACATCTTTTACCCTACAAGGGGGTTGCGTCAAGGTGACCTCTTATCTCCTTTCCTCTTCATTTTGGGAGCCGAGATCCTAGCAGAAAGCTCCACAATGAGAGCGCCAACAGTAACAACCAATTAGGTTTCAAAATCACCAGAAGGGGAACCAACGTTCCCTTTCTAGCCTTTGCTGATGACATTCTTATCTTCGCAAAGGCCAACCAATCCGCCTGTTCTAAAATCAAAACTATCATTGAAGAATATTGTTCTATTTCTAGACAATGTGTTAACTTCCAAAAATCTAACTTTCAAACTACAAATAACGTACCAAACCAGACAAAACAATTAATTCACTCTGTGCTTAGTATCCCGAGCACAACTTCCTTAGAAAAGTATCTTAGATGCCCTATCATCAATGGGAAGGTCAATCGTGATACCTTCAAAGACACGGTATTATCAACAACAAACCAACTTGCAAAATGGAAGGCTAACTCCCTGTCTCAAGAAGGGAGAGCTACCTTAATAAAATCCAATCTCGCTGCCAAACCAAACTTCTTAATGCAAAGCTTCATGCTTCCTTCTTATGTGCATAAGGAGCTTGATACAATCAATAGAACATTCTTTTAGAACAAAGATTCGTTACATAAACCATTGATAGGCTGGGATAAAATATGCAAAAACAAATATAATGGTGGAATTGGTATTACAAAAACACAAGATATGAATAAAGCACTCCAAATGAAACTTATATGGAAAATTCTTGCTGAACCAAACAATATCTGGGTGAAAATCATCACTGAAAAATATCTAAAAGAGGTTAACATGCTTAATTACTGCACAAAAGGCAACCACTCTTGGCAATGGGCTCAACTACTCAAACTTAGAAAATAATTTCAAACGGGTCTTCAATGGCTAGTGGGTGATGGTGAATCTATCCGTTTTTGGACAGATAATTGGCTGTTAGATAATTGGCTGTCTGGTTTAAACCTTAAAAACAATACACAACCAAATATTATTACTAATCCATCAATAAAAGTATGTGACTTTATTGACAACAATAGAAACTGGAACAAAACTAAACTAGACGAACTTCTAAACCAACATGCTGTTAAACACATCTTGGATATACCCATCCCCCAAAACCTAATTCCCGATAGGCTATATTGGGCCCCTAATAAAAATGGATGGTTCTCTACCAAATCTGCCTTCGAATTAATCACAAAGCAACAAATGCCCACATCAAATAACCTGGCATGGATATGGAAATTAGATACATACCCCAAAGTCAAAAACTTCCTTTGGAAAATATGTCATAACGGCATGCCAACTAAACAGAGACTTGTGCAAAAACATGTCCCAATTCCGCAGGCATGTGATTCTTGCAACAACCCCCTAGAAAATCTTACTCACTTCTTGCTACGATGCCCGTTCACCTTTAAACAAATCAAACAATAAAATGCGAAAATTGAAAGTACTATTCGAAATTTCGATTACAATAACAAAAGATCAAGCGAGATTCTCTCTGAGCTACAATCTCTCCTAACCAAAAAAGAGTTTATTTGTCTCACTACTACCTGGTGGGGCATTTGGATTAACAGAAACCAAATCATCTTTAACTATGATATGAACGACAAAATTAAAGACCTCCTGCAATATATCACCTTACTCATAAAAAACTGGGATAAAACAAAAAGTGAAAATATCGATGAATTCAGACAACCAAAAAGTAAACCACCCCAAACTAGGAGAACCAAATTTGTAAGATGGGAAAAACCAAACCAAAACTCTCACAAAATCAATTTTGATGGATCAAAACAAACAAATGGTGAAGCTGGTTATGACTTCATTATTAGAAATGATAGAGCAGAGGTTACTCATATTAGCAGTAACCGCTGCGGTTTTAACAACATTCTCATGACAGAAGCCATAGCTTTGAAACAAAGCATCTCCTACGCTAAAACACTAAATATTACCAAACTACAAATTGAAGGTGACAATCTTTGCCTTATAAATGTTATCAAAGGCATTTGGGATTGTCCCTGGGAAATTGAAATGGTTGTAGCCGACATTTTGGTTGACATCCATTCTTTCCAGGAAGTCCACCTTAGACACATTTTCAGGGAGGTGAACTATACTGCTGATCGCATTGTCAAACTCAGTTTTTCACCATTTGTGTCTAACCCAAGTCTTGATTCAGAACTTCGTGTTCTGATCCGCAAGGATGCTCTAGACTGGTCTTCGCATAGAATCTAAGACCAGTCTAATTCTTTCCTTATCAAAAAATAAAAAATAACATTTTAAATTTGTGTCAGTTTTTTTCAGAGTTGGGTTTCTTTATTTAGAGTATGGAGTCTATTTTTCTTCATATCACCTCCTTCAAGAATTAAACCCAAGAACCAAGGTAATTATGTTCTCATTTTTATGACACATCCCCACCAAATAAATGTTTATTTGTTTTAGATTATAAAAGGAAGAAACCCACAATCTATGCTCTAATTATGATGAATGTACTTAGCCGTGCATTAATTGTTATCAAATATTTCGAATTTTTTGCTTCTAATATATTATACTTCTATTTATGTTAAAAGTAAATTGTAGATCAGTTATTTAATTTAAAATCTCCAACACTTATTCAATTGACACAAAATCTATAACAAAAAGTTTTGACAGTTTCTTCTCTAAAAAGAAATAAAATAAAAATCCATGCACCTAAAATATCTTGAAGAGACCCACACAAGAATCAATGCAACTTTTTCTCTGAATTTTCTAACATTCTATTAAGTTTAATAATTTTACAATTTATTTAAGATGAAGAAATTTTAGATTTCTCCATTATATTTGAGTTGATGTCCACAAAAAAGGGCCTTTTATTTTATTATATTGTACAAGTAGGAATCTGATATTTCCTGCGGATTCAAATTGGAACGACTCTATCCGATGATCTCCGCACTTCAGATGAAGTAACTAACCTTTTAGATGAACCTAAACCACAAAACGAGTCAATGGGGGGCTGAATCTCCCCTAAAGCCCCTCTGACGCTTAAGTCAGACAAAAAGCTCTCTTTCAACAATGGTGGCAACCAAAAGGAAGAAAAAGAACGTAGTAGAGAATGAGAAAGAAAGCTAGGTTTAGGTTATTTGTACTTGGGCTTGAATAAGCTAGCTTCGTTATGGGCTTATTAATTGATAGGCCGTTAAGCATTTTAATGAATAAAAGACTACTATTGAATATGCTTTTTATCCACAATTGATTATCCTTTTTAGGGGAAAATAGTTAATTAAAGATAAATAGAAAAAGGTGAAATTTCCCTCATCATTTTGCCCCTCAGATCTTCGGAGGCTCCGGGTCCAGAGAACCGACAAAGTGAATCGTTCAGGCCCAAATCATAAATTACAAGTCGAGAGCACCGCACGGCCTGTGCGGAAAAACGCACGGCCGTGCGGGCAGTGATCCGATTCTTCGAAAAAGTTCGAGGGGACTACACGGCCTGTGCGAAAAAACGCACGGCCGTGCGGTCGGCGATTTAATTTCTTTGGTTGAAAAGCCGAGAGCACCGCACGGCCTTTTCCGCACAGGTCGTGCGGTCGGCACTTTATTTTCTGGCTGAAAAGCCGAGAGCACCGCACGGCCTGTGCGGAAAAATGCACGGCCGTGCAGGCGGTGATCTGATTTCTCAGAAAAAATCGAGGAGACCGCACGGCCTGTGCGGTAAAACGCACGGTCGCGCGTTCTGCATTTTCTTTCTGACTGACAAGTCGAAGGCACCGTACAACCTGTGCGGTTGCTATTTTTCTTTATTCGGGCCGTTTGCTCGTCCCCCGTTTGAACGTTGAGTTGAAATCCGGAGTGGTCATGGGGATGCGGCACTTACCGACCTGCCATGGCTCACGTCGTGGCCTATTTGAGCGGCTCTCGCCGACTCGGGCTTGGTTGTAATCCGGAGTTGTCATGGGGATGCGGTACTTACCGACCCGCCATGGCCCATGTCGCGGCCTATTTGAGCGGCACTTGCCAGCTCGGGCTTGGTTGTAATCCGAGACGGTTACAGGAGAGCATCAACTTACTGACTCATTGTAGCCCGTGACTCGCCGAGGTGAGTTGCAACTTGCGAACTCGGTTACGCTCTTTAGCGGCCCTTGGCGTGCCAAGGGGCTTGGTTGTAATCCGAGACGGTTATAGGAGAGCAACAACTTACTGACTCGCTATAGCCTGTGACTCGACCTAGGTGAGTTGCAACTTGCGAACTCGGTTACGCTTTTTAGCGGCCCTCGGCGTCCCCAAGGGCTTGGTTGTTGGGCAATTGGTTGACCTTTTGCCCTATGCATTTGCCATGCCTTGCTTCATGTGCTGAGGAGTTTCAACTGTATGTGCTACCAAAGACATAATGTATTGCAATAGGGTAATTTTAAAATGTCATAACATAAACATCTCTAAACGTGAAGAAAAGAATGTATTAGGGGAACAACCCCGGGGGCCTCGTTAAAACCTCTTTGTAGGAAAACCTCATTGGAAAAAACCGTACAGAGAGGAAAAAGAGTACCCCCCTACCTAGAATGTGCTCATTTGTAGAATCTCCTCAGGTTCAAGGCGTTCCAGGTGCGTGGCACCGCCTTGCCATCCATGTCCTCGAACTTGTAGGAGTCGTTCCCGGGGCTGGCTATCATGCGATATGGTCCCTCCCAGTTCGGTCCTAGCTTGCCCTCTGTGGAGTCCCGAGTGTTGGTGAGAACTTTGCGTAGGACAAAATCCCCAACTTCAAAGCCACGTGGCTTGACATGCTTGCCATAGGACCTCACGATCTCGCGCTGGTAGGCGACAGTCCTTATGGCCTCCGCTTCACGCCGCTCATGGAGGAAGTCAAGGTTGGCTTCTAAAGCTTGCTCGTTCCCTCATTGCTCGAACACTTCCGTACGTACGGTGGGGAGCCCCATCTCTAAGGGAATGACCGCATTCGTTCCATAAGCTAGAGCAAAAGGTGACTCTCCTGTGGACCTTCTAGGCGTGGTTCGATGTGCCTAGAGCACTGCTGGAAGCTCCTCCACCCACTGCCCCTTAGCCTGGTCCAGTCTCTTCTTGATCCCGTCAAGAATTGCCTTGTTCGTGGCCTCAGCTTGCCCATTTTCCTGCGGGTAAGCTACAGATGAGTAGAAGTTCTTTATGTCGTATCCTGCACAAAAATCTTTAAACGCAACACTACAGAATTGAGTTCCATTGTCAGATATTAATGAATATGGAAGGCCAAAACGGGTAATTATGCTCTCCCAGATGAACTTCTTGATATCAGTATCTCTTATGCTTGACAGCGGCTTTGCCTCCACCCACTTGGTGAAGTAATCTGTGGTTGTGACTAGGAAATGCTTATTGCATGGGGCCCTTGGGAAGGGCCCAACTAAATCAAGTCCCCACTGCGAGAATGGCCAAGGGCTCGTGAGTGGATGTAAATCTACCGCTGGCTAGTGGGTGATTTTGGCGAATCTCTGGCACTTCTCACACTTTCGAACATAGCACTTTGCATCCTTCTGCATGTATGGCCACCAGTACCCTTGGGACCTGGCTTTGAAAGCTAAACTCTTTCATGTAGCATGGATTCTACATACGCCCTCATGAATCTCATAGAGGAAATTCTCCACCTTTTAAGGCGGAATACACTTCAGATATGGGCCTGAAAAAGACCTCCTATGCAAAAACCCTTGGCGCGAGATCCAGAAACGGGCTGCTCTAAGGCGTACAAGTCGCGCCTCACGTTTATCTGCCGGGAGGATATCATGCTTCAAATAATAAAAAATTGGATCCATCCAGCTAGGTTCAGAGTCAACCTGACATACCTCTTCGGCCTCAATACTTGGAGATTCCAACAAGTCAATGTGTACCCACGTCCCCGTTTCTCCAGAGCTGGTTGAGGCCAAGGTGGCTAGTGCATCTGCCACTGCGTTCTGCTCACGAGGGATTTGGAGGACTTTGAACTCTTGAAATCCTGACAGAAGGCTCTGAGCCTTCTCCAAATAAGCTAACATTCGGGAAGACTTCGCTCCACACTCGCCTGAAACCTGATTCACGACCAATTGGGAGTCAGAGTAGACTACCACTTCCCTGCCCCCATAGTTCCGGACTGCGATCAAGCCTAAAATTAGGGCCTCGTACTCAGCTTCATTGTTAGTAGCCTCAAACCCCAGCTTTACCGAAGTTCTTATTATTTCCCCGGTTGGAGAAGTCAACACCAAACCTGCGCCGGCTCCCTTTCTATTGCTAGATCTATCAATCTGTAGCTCCCAAGGAGCCTGTCGGTCAACACGTAACGACCATACCTGCGTCTCTAGCCCCGGGATGTGCCCCACAAACTCAGCTACGAAATCTGTGAGGATTTGGCCCTTGATTGCAGTTCTACTAACAAATCGAATTTAGTATTGCCCCAGTTCAACCGCCCAACGTTCCACTCTGCCAGACAAATCCGAACTAGAAAGCAAAGCCTTGAGCGGAAACGCAGTAATAACTGCAATCGGGTGAGCCTGGAAGTAGTGATTCAACTTCCTTGCTGCGGTCATCAATGCTAAGAGTAAATTTTCCATAAGAGTATACCGCGTCTCTGCATCTAAAAGCGTTTTGCTGATATAATAAATCGGGTGTTGAACTATGTCCATTTCCTTGATAAGAACAGCGTTGATTGCCTTCTCTGAAACTGCTAAATAGAGAAACAACTCCTCCCCTTCTTCAGGAACCATGAGAATAGGAGGCCTCTGCAAATAAGCTTTGAGTTCTGACAGTGAACGCTCGCACTCATCATCCCACTGGAATATACGATCCCCCTTTAGCAGTTTGAAGAACGCACTACACCTGTCAGAAGATGTACTAATGAAACGGTTCAGTGCTGTAACCATTCATGTGAGCTTATGCACGTCTTTTACATTACTCGGACTCTTGATGGCCTGAATTGCTGAAATTTGATCTGGGCTGGCTTCAATGCCTCTCCTCGTCACTAGATGCCATAGAAACTTCCCTGAACTCACTCCAAAAGCACACTTGGAATCATTGAGTCGCAAATTATATTTCTTGATGACATCAAATACTTGTTGGAGGTCTCTCAAATGGTCAACCTCATGCCTGTTCTTTACTACCATGTCATCAATATACACCTCCACTGTATCACCGAGCAAATATGAGAATAGATTGATGACAGACCTCTGAAAAGTGGCCCCGACATTCTTTAGACCAAAGGGCATTACCTTGTAGCAAAATATTCCTCTTGGAGTCAAAAACACAGTTTTCTCTTGATCATCCTCAAATAGGGGGATTTGATGGTATCCCCTATAAGCATCCAGGAAGCTCGTCCTTGCATGACCTACTGTAGCATATACCAATTGATCGATCTTGGGGAGAGGGAACATGTCTTTAGGACACGCCTTGTTCAAGTCAGTGAAATCAACACATACTTTCTAATCCCCGCTCTTCTTCTTGACCACCACAGTATTAGCTACCCAAGTTGGATACTGCACTTCCCTGATTGCCTCGGCCACTAACAATTTCTCTACCTCAGCCACGATTGCATCAGAATTCTCCACTGAGGAGCGCCTAGACCTTTGCACCACGGGCTTAGCATTTGGTCAAACGCTCAATCTGTGGCAAGCAGTATCTAGTGCTAGACCCGACATTTCATACGGGCTCCATGCAAAAACTACCCGATTTCTCCTTAGAAGCCCAAACAGGGACTCCAGCTCATCACCTGAAATGTTAGCTCCAACTAAAAAATATTTATCCGACTCAAAAGGACTTACCAGGACTTTTTGCAGGGACTCCACCGACTTGTCTGCTGGAGGTGTGCCCACCTCGTCCATCACCTGGGGCGCGGCATGCACCATATGGACATCTGCATGAGCTGCCCTGACTCCCATGCACTGGCGTGCTGCGCTCTGGTCTCCTCGTATCTTGACAACTCTTCCAGAATGAGAGAAGACGATTAGTTGATGCAGAGTTGAATGCATAGCTCCCATGAGATGTATCCACGGGCGACCCAAAATAGCATTGTATGAAGACGGCGCATTAACAACCAGGAACTCAGCTGTCACTGCTTTCTCCCCCAATGTCACTATCTCACGCAGCATTCCCAATGGCCACACTGGAAGGGACCCGAGACCAAATAACTGAGTTGAAACAGGAATCAGGTCTTCCTGCTTCTTTCCGAGGTTCTTGAACGTATCAAAAAACATGAGGTCCCCTTGACGTGCTGGGGGAGATGAAGATCTCCTGTCACGTGAAGGCTTTGCGTCATCCTCCAACTTCATATACTGCCTGACCCGCTCTTGCAACTCAGAAACTCCTGCTGGCATTCTCAACGTCAGGCTCTCTCGTAACTTATTGTCACGCGGGAGGGCAAGTCTGAAAGCTATCACTACAACCGACTCCTGGCACCCCTCCATATCAGCATAGCACTCCATGAACCTGGGAGCGAATTGCCGAAGAGTTTCCCCCCTGCGCATTTTCAAATCAAATAATGCATCCATAGAAGTAGGCTCCTTACTATTCGCAATAAAGTGGGACACAAATTTCCTTGCTAATTGATCCCGAGCATGGATAGAATTAGGCTCTAATGAATGAAACCATTTAGCAGTTGTCTTGCCTAAACTCGCATAGAACATTTTACACATCAAAGCATCATTGGACACCCACAAAGCCATCTTATGAGTAAAGGAAGCTATATGCATAACAAATTGGTTTTTCTATCATAAAGCTCAAAAGATGGAGAAGAAAACTTAGCCGGGGGCTGCTGTTCATGAATTAATCTGGAAAATGGTGTAGATGTCATACGCGTAAGCCTGATTTTAGCCTACTCTTGCACGTTAATCAAAGATTCACCCTCGTTGTCAAGCAGACGCCGCTATGCCTCTTCCAAACGTCCTGGACGACGCGGGGATCTATGGCTTGACTCAGCAGATACGGACCTCTCTCTGCGCACGGACGAACGGGACCAGGTTCGACGACCCTCTAAGCATTGGCCTCTTCACCCCTCCCGTCTCCTCGAGCGTGAACGATGGCGTGCCCCGGCTCGCGACTGCGATGGGCGTGACTCTGAACGGACACGACTCGGCCTAGACGCCGACGACGAGGACCAAAAACCTCCCCAATGCCTTCCAACTCCTTTACGTGGTTGACTGCGTGAATTGTCCTTGCGACTGGGTTCCCTGCCTCTCTTGGGAACCCTACTAGCATGATCCCGACGATCATCCTCGTCTCGAACCACACGTCCTTCTGGGACCTCCAGGACGCTAGAAAGTATGCGCCCATCCCTGGCAGCGTGCGAATCATCAATCGGGCGCTTCCATGCAGAGCGCTCTGCTCTCCTGTGCGCTACGCTAAATTCTTCCCAGACCAATTGCATCTCGCGGTCACGGCTTGCTAAAGCTTCAGCGAGCTCCGCCATCTGGCGGTCCTTCTCGGTAACCGCGGCCTCCAACTCTGCCTGTCGGCGCACGACTTCGGCATATACGGCCCCATCAGTAGGCGGGTTTGTCGATCCAGACATGTTGGTGTTTCTCCTAGCAGCAACCATCGTCGTCATTCCCACAGATGGTGCCAAATGTAGAAGCATGAATTTGATCTTCCCTGCGGATTCGAACTAGAACGACTCTATCCGATGATCTCCACACTCCAGATGAAGTAACTAACCTTTCATATGAACCTGAAACCACAAAATGAGTCAACGGGAGGGCTGGATCTCCCCTAAAGCCCCTCCGACGCTCAAGTCAGGCAAAAAGCTCTCTTTCAACAATGGTGGCAGCCAAAAGGAAGAAGAAGAACGTAGTAGAGAATGAAAAAGAAAGCTAGGTTTAAGGTATTTGTACCTGAGCTTGAATAAGCTAGCTTTGTTATGGGCTTATTAATTGATAGGCCCGTTAAGCCTTTTAATGAATAAAAGACTGCTATTGAATATGCTTTTTATCCACAATTGATTATCCATTTTAGGAGAAAATAGTTAATTAAAGATAAATAGGAAAATGTGATATTTCGTCATCATATATATATACTTAACCATTTCATCTATACTACTACTTGCATAAAGTGGAAGTTATTTAATTTTTATTGTATAAACTATCCAAACACATGAATTATATAAGCCACTTAATTGTACAGAGTACTTGTTAAATATCATGTATGTGTGAGGCAAATGAATTGATAGAGGATTTTAGTATTAAATCGGTAATTAACGATATAATTAATGGTGATTTAGGTCTAACCTAATTGATAAGGGCAGAAGGGTAATTACCTGTTGAGATATATATTGTATCTTCTTTTCTAGCCCTACGGATGCCTGTTAACACAACTTTAGCCTCCACAAGTTTGAGGGAGAATAACATACATCGTTCTTCGGATTATCGATTCGTCTTCCATTCAATCAAATTTAATCTCGTTCAGTTTACGACAACGACATTTGGCGCCGTCTATGGGAACGAAGTCAAGGATCATCCAAAGGAGCTCGTTCGAGGGTGTGAGGTGGTTCGAGCCCTAGTCTCCATCACCGGTCTGGGTGGTCGGAGTTCGGGAGTGGCTCGTTATGCACCGGAGCGGTCTACGGTAGGGCTGTTGTGTGGAGTACAAGCTCGGGTTCGTGATGTGCTATCCAGTTTTGGATCAAGGTTTCCAGTGAGAATTAATTTCTCTAGGGTTCGTCTGTTCGAAGGTTAGGGTTTGAGCAGGTTCATTTGGTGTTGAAGATCGACGATCTCATGGGAGAGCATATCTCATCGGGATCGGCGGCTAGAGAAGCGGAGTGGGCGTCGGCGTTGGAAGAGCGAGACCGCCGGCTCATAGCCATGGAGGCCGTGCTGGAGGTGAGCCGACGAGAGGCTAAGGATGCACGCGATGCCCTGGAGTCTGAAAGGAGGCGCAGCTAGATCGCCTCCGGGAAGCGAGTCGCGGCGGCCGGCGAGTCGAACGGCGTCACCGGTGGACGACGAAGGCTCTGGAGCGTGGTAGAACTCCCGCGTTGCAGTCCACGATGCTCGGGGATTGCGCGCAGCCATCGGTCGAACCGTTCGCCCCCTAGCGATCAGCGGGCGGCGGGGGTGACTCGGGCTGGGGGCTCGGCGCGTGGCGGTGTCACAGACCATGATCCGGCTCTGGGGCATCAAGTCGATCCCGGGGTTTCGCAGTGGACGGGAGGTCGCGCAAGGTCTTCGGCGACGCCACGTCGGGAGAAGGCTCGGTACTCGGATTCTCCCTCGGACTCGGGGTCCGATCGGCGCCATCCTAGGGCGCAACGAAGGTCCCGGTCGCGATCAAGAGCGAGGCGCACAACGGTCCTGGCTCGTTCGGGGCGGCCGAAATTGTCTCCGTCAGGTTGGCGTCGCCGGCGCAGTGCATCCCCTGTGGAAGGGTCGGCAGGGGCTGATCGTCGGAGAGGGCGTTCGCCCACGCGATCAGCCAGGGTGCATCACCGGCTTAAGGCGTCGGTGAACTCGACCCTGCAGGATGAGCATATAGCCCGTCCAGGAGGAGGAGCCTTGAGGGGAGCCATGGAGCAGGCTGAGCACCGCCTATCCAGAATGACGTCTACCCCGTTTGTCCGACGGATTCGCGAATCTAACCCGCCAGCTAAGTTTTCCTCCCCCTCTTTTGAATTGTATGACGGAAAGTCGGATCCGGTATTGCATGTGGCTTCGTTTACTCATAAAATGGCTTTGTGGACTGAGCATGATGCATTGCTTTGCAAATTATTCCCTGCTAGTCTAGGAACTACTGCGTTTAATTGGTTTCACTCGTTAAGACCCGATTCGATTAGCACCTGGGATCAGCTTGCTAGGAAGTTTGTGAACCATTTTGTTGCTAATAGTAGAGAGCCTATGTCTATGGGTGTGTTGTTCAAAATGAAAATGCGCAGGGATGAGACGCTTCACCAGTTTGGACCCAGGTTCATGGAGAAGTACGCTGATATGGACAGTGTCGATAAGCATACCGCTATTGAGGCCTTTCAGCAGGCTTTGTCGGCAGATAGTAGATTGAGGGAAAGCATCACTCTTCAGGTTCCTCACAGCATGGCCAAGCTGCAGGAAAGGGTTTGACAGTATATCAAGCTTGAGGATGACCGGAAGACAGCTAGAGACAGGCGCTCTTCTGTGTCACCCGTTGGGCGCAACAGATCAAACGTTCCGGCCAAGAGGAATGATAGCGGGACGGCGGGTAAAGCAGGAGGGCTATTGCCGGCTAACCCCGCCAGGAAGTCTGTTAATTTTAGCTTCAAGCTCCCGATTCAGCGCATCTTGCCATTGATCCGGGACAGGCCGTTCTTCTATTGGCCTAAGGAGCAGGAAAATGCTCCTAAGGCAAGAGATCAGACCAAGGAGTGCGATTTTCACCGCGCCAAGGGGCACCTGACCGGCGATTGCTTCGCCTACAAGAGAGCACTGGCCAAATGGGCAAAGGAGGGGCACCTGAACGAGTTTCTTGGCGATAGGCGGCCCCACGTTGACGACGAGAGACAGGTGGAGCCGGCGGGCGATGCTCCCAGGAGGGTCATTCATGTGATCGATGCAACGGTCAAGCAGTCAGGGGAGCGCAGGAATGACTACAGGAAGCATTGCCATGAGCTAGAGGTCCTGCTGGCTGACGGGGGTTCTCACAAAAGACCCAACAGCTCGGTGTCTCAAATCTTAGGCTTTTCGAGTTCCGACTTGGTGGGCCTGTAGCGGCCGCACAATGACCCCCTCGTTTTGTCTGTCTGTATTGGTGAGTTCGACGTTAAGCGAATTCTGGTCGATTCAGGCAGCTCAGTTGAGATCATGTTCTACGACGCGTTCAAGAAGTTGGGCAAGAAGCAGGAGGATTTGATCCAGGTGTCGATGCAGCTAACAGGATTGGGAGCTCACTCGGTATGGCCTTTGGGGATGTTGCGTGAGACGGTTACCCTAGGCGGTAAGTCTGTAGAAACTGAGTTCCTAGTGGTCAATGCTCCATCGTCCTATAACGCTATTTTGGGGCGTCCGTGGCTGCATTCGATGGAAGCTGTCCATTCTACTCTGCACCAGATGATCGTTTTTCCCCTCGGCGGGAAGGTGATGCGTATTTGGGGTGACCAGCGGGCCGCCCGGCATTGCCTTGGGATTGAGAGCAGTACATCGACGGTACTGACCGTGGAGGCAGACCCGCAGGTTCTTGACGAGGTGGGGATGGCGCCGGCAGAGAGGTCACTTGAAGCTCTCCAAAGGATCCAAGTTAGTATTCTAAACCCGAAAAATATTTTTTAGTTGGTGCCAATGTTGCAGATGATGAGCTCGCCTCTCTAGTGGGGTTGTTGAAAAGAAACAAGCGGGTATTTGCTTGGTCACCCTATGAGATGCCCGGGTTAGATCCTTCTGTTGCTTGTCACCATCTGAATGTGCGGAAAGAGGCGAAGCCGGTGGCTCAAAGAGCCAGGCGGTCATCCGTTCAGCATACCGAAGCAGTTCTGAAGGAGCTGAGAAAGCTACAGGAAGCTGGGGCAGTTGAGGAGGTCAAGTTTCCTGAGTGGTTAGCCAATCCGGTTGTAGTCAAAAAGAAGAATGGGGAATGGAGGGTCTATATGGATTTTACAGACCTGAATAAGGCCTGCCCGAAGGACCTGTTTCCTTTGCCGAAGATCGATCAGTTAGTAGATGCAACGGCGGGGCACGAGAGAATGAGCTTCTTGGATGCTTACAGGGGTTATCACCAGATCCCCCTAGCGAAGGAGGATCGAGAAAAGACAGCTTTTTTGACTCCCAGAGGTGTGTTTTGCTATCGGGTGATGCCTTTCGGTTTGAAGAATACGGGTGCAACCTTTCAGCGAATGGTTGTAAGCATTTTCTCAGACCTGATTGGCACCAAGGTAGAGGTCTACATTGATGACATGGTGGTAAAGAGCAAGCTACAGGGTTCCCACTTGGAGGATTTGCAGCTGGTGTTCGATATCCTGCACAAGACCGGCCTTAAGTTAAACGCTTCTAAATGTGCCTTTGGAGTCGGCTCTGGCAAATTTCTGGGGCACTTGGTTACCAGGCGGGGCATTGAGGCTAGCCCGGATCAGATTCAAGCCATTTGGTCCATTCAAAGTCCGAAGAACATCAAGGAACTACAGAGACTTACGGGAATAGCCGCTGCTCTGAACAGGTTTATTAGTAGATCCTCCGACAAGTGTAGCGCATTCTTCAAGTTGCTTAAGGGGGATCGCATCTTCCAGTGGGATGATGAGTGTGAGTCGGCCCTGGCTGATCTGAAGAGATATTTGCAAGAGCCGCCTATCCTGACGGTTCCTAGCGCAGGAGAGGCATTGGTGTTGTATCTCGCCGTTTCAGTGCACTCGGTTAGTGCGGTATTGGTAAAAGATGAGAAGAAGAAGCAGAGCCCGGTCTATTACATGAGCAAAACACTCCTAGATGTAGAGTCTCGGTATCCCCATCTCAAAAAGCTGCTGCTAGCGTTGATGGTGGCGGCGAGGAAGTTGAACCATTATTTCCACGCACACCCCATCAAGGTGATGACGTCCTTCCCCTAAAGTCGTTGTTGGCTAGCTCCGACTTAGCAGGGCGGGTCGCTAAGTGGGCGGTGGAATTGGGGCAGTATGAGGTCGAGTTCGTCCCTAGGACGGCTATCAAGGGGCAGGTCCTTGCGGATTTCATTGTTGAATTCGTTCAGGAAGCCCCGTTGATGACTATGGAGGTCTGGCAAGTGAAGATCGGTCAGCAAGATTCTTAGGAGCTGCAAGTAGATGGCGCCAAGAACCGCAGGGGTGCCGGGGCAGGTTTGGTCTTGACGTCTCCAACCGGTGAGGTCATCCGGACCGCTGTCAGGTTGGAGTTTGAGGCCACAAACAACGAAGCCGAATATGAAGCTCTGATCTTAGGGTTGATGGCAGCCAGAGGTCAGGGCGCCAGGTCGGTCGTCGTATATTCGGATTCCCACCTAGTCGTTAACCAGGTCACCGGGGAGTACGGCGCCAAATCGGCTAGGATGCTTGCTTATCTGGAGAAGGCTCGCAACATCTTAGCCGGCTTCGTCGAGTTCAAAATAGAGCAGATTCCCCGCGATCAGAATGAGGTAGCTGATGCCCTCGCCACTTTGGGATCGAGTTCCTCTGGGTTTGATTCGTCAATTCAGATTGGCTGCCTGAGTGTTCCAAGCATAGAATCGGAGGAGATCTTTCCCGTCGACACGAATCCTAGCTGGATGGATCCCATTGTCGACTGGCTGGCCCAGGGAGTACTTCCGGATGACAAGAAAGAAGCTAGGCTAGTTAGGCTTAGGGCGGCGAGGTTCTGGATGTCGCCCGATGGAATCCTACATCGGAAATCTTTTTCGGGCGCCTATCTTAGATGTGTTCCTGCGTCTAAGGTAGAGGATACTTTGTTTGAGATCCACGAGGGAATATGTGGCGTGCACGCAGCCAGCCGCACTATGGCCAGTATCGCAAGGACCCAAGGTTTTTGGTGGCCTTACATGCAGAAGGATGCGGAGTGCTATGTCAGGAAGTGCGAAAAAATGCCAGAGGTTCGCCAAACAGATACATCTACCGGCAGGAGACCTGCACCTGTTGACGAGCCCGTGGCCTTTTGCTCAGTGGGGGCTGGATATTGTAGGTCCTTTCCCTAAAGCAACGGGGAATAGGCGTTTCCTGGTTACAGCTATGGACTATTTCACAAAGTGGGTTGAGGCGAAGGCCTTAGCGAACATTAGAGATACTGACATCATTGGCTTCGTCTGGGAGTTTATTATTACCCGTTTTGGAATTCCACATGCTTTGGTTTCTGACAATGGCACTCAGTTTAGCAGTGCCGCTTTTAAAACTTATTGTGCAGGTTTTGGAATTAAGAACTTTTACTCATCTGTAGCTTATCCGCAGGCTAACGGGCAGGCTGAAGCCACCAACAAGGCGCTCCTGGATGGGATCAAGAAGAGACTGGACCAGGCAAAGGGTAGGTGGGCGGAGGAGCTTCCTGCGGTCCTCTGGGCTCACCAGACTACACCCCGACGCTCTACTAGAGAGTCTCCTTTTGCGCTGACGTACGGCACTGACGCAGTGATTCCCTTGGAGATAGGCCTTCCTGGTGTGCGCACCACCGCCTTCCAGCAAGGCGGGAATGATGAGGCGCTCGGCGCTAACCTCGATCTTCTACAGGAAAAGAGGGAGACATCGGCGGTACGATTGGCGGCTTACCAGCAGGAGCTGATCAAGCTCCATGGGAAGCACGTTAGTCCACGCCCGGTCTCGGTGGGAGACTTCGTCCTTCAGAAGGTCTTGGGAAATACAAAGGACCCGATGGAAGGGAAGCTCGGTCCCAACTGGGAGGGTCCTTACAGAGTCGTGGCAGATCTAGGCAACGGGTCATTCAAGCTGGAAGATATGGACGGGAGGGAGATCCCTCAGACCTGGAACATCTTTAGCTTAAAGAAGTTCTACGTATGAGACGCTACAGGGGTACTCTTTTCCCTCTTCGCATGGTTTTTCCCATGAGGTTTTCCTGTGAAGAGGTTTTGATGAGGCCCCGGGGGGTTCGCCCTTGAACACTTTCATCTTTACTTTTGTTTATGACGGTTTTTTCTTTCATGAGTTTTGCATTGTGTGCGTTGATGGTTGCAGCGCTTTTTATTAGATCGCTCTGCGCATTTGAATGCTTGTCTGTACAGGTTTTGTATTAGGAACAGGTTGGGAGGGCAAATAACCCCTCCTAGCTTTCCATACGCTCAGAGGGTGGGCTCTAGGGGCAGGTAATCCCTATCGGTGTCTCGAGTGCCCGGGGGAGGTATATCCCAAGAGCTCACTCACCGTTAATAAGTCGGTAGGTGCATGATGGGACCGGGGCATGGGAGCCTCACGTTGGTGTCCTTGACATCCGACGGAGGCATCGGCCGGGGAATCTCGTATCATGTTTCCGGCAGGTATTAACGGGGAACAAAAACAACGCCGCGTATCTGCAGGGTATGGAGCGGCGTACGCATTAATTCATTTAATCGTGCAGGATAATGACTGAGCTATGCAGGAATTCTAGACAGCAGCAGTAAGCGTTAGGCCCGGTAATGGCGGTCGTCCTTTAGGGATCGAATCCCCGGATTCGGGATGATTCCGGAAATTCGAGGGGCAAATTGATAGAGGATTTTAGTATTAAATCGGTAATTAATGATATAATTAATGGTGATTTAGGTCTAACCTAATTGATAAGGGAAGAAGGGTAATTACGTGTTGAGATATATATTGTATCTTCTTTTCTAGCCCTAGGGATGCCTGTTAACACAACTTTGGCCTCCACAAGTTTGAGGGAGAATAACATACATCGTTCTTCGGATTATCGATTCGTCTTCCATTCAATCAAATTTAATCTCGTTCAGTTTACGACAACGACATGAATAATGCGTTATACCATGAATTAATATAAATGGACCACGGACAAAAATGCACTACCACATAAACACACCTACACCCAAATACTGTGTTATCATGAAATATCTCAGTGAATGGGTTACAACTTTTGTACCAAAATATTGGTCCATTGTTGTTCATGATCAACAAATATTTTCTACCTTAGTTTGTTTAACAAGCCTATATATTTTTGCTATGAAAGAAGAAAATGACATACCTTATTTACTGAATTGAAAGAAGTATTTTGTTTATTCAAGTGAGTGCATTCCACTTTTTCTTTCCTAATGCACTATATATGTATTGATGTATACATGTAATAATTACATCAATATTATACATTCACTTAAGAAATTTGTTTTTCTCATAACAACTTACAACAATATTCTTAAAAATTGATTTCATTTGCATTTTTAAATACTCCAATATTTCTTTCTAAAATAAACATTTCACTCATATACATTGTCACCCACCTTAGGTCTACATGAAGTTTACCTTTCGTATTCAATATAATCATTACTAATATCTAAATAATCTAAATTTTAAGTCTTAAGCGTCTTCGAAATTTAATACTTTTAAATATAATATAATACAAATTGTATATCTATAAAATTGATGTAAGATATATCCTTGTCAGCAGTTATGTTAGGGCTTATTTTTTGTATATTACCTTAATAAATAACTAAATTATTGCTCTTCAATGTCATTTTTTTGAAAAAGAAAACATACTAATGTGGGAATACAAAATTAAAAAATTAATGCAATGACAAGTTGAGGGATACACAATGATATTGACAAAAACATCCAAAATCAAATTGCTCACTAGACCATTAGAGAATAAGGTATTTGAAATACTAAACTTGGTGTTTATTTCATCGTTTTAAACTATAACTACAAACATACCTCTTATTTTAGATGGCCCAACTTTGGTATTTTCATTTCATTCGTTCTATTATATTTCATTATCGGTTTTCATCTTCTTCTTTATTTATTTATGGCTTCATTTGTGTGGCAGATTTATAATGGATATTTTTCCAAATGGAACAACAATTGAGGGTCTTGGCTCATTTCTTTTTTACTTGGATCGTACTAGGCTGGAACAATTGTTGGAGTCGTGTTCACCAACCATTACATCATTGTATATTTCAACATTCTCTATGCCAACGGGTGTACAAGAGTCTGTGAGGTTGTGAAATCCACTCGCATACATTTCCCCTCATGAATCTCATAGAGGAAATTCTCCACCTTTGAAGGCGGAACACACTTCAGATATGGGCCTGAAAAAGACCTCCTATGCAAAAACCCTTGGCGCGAGATCCAGAAACGGGCTGCTCTAAGGCGTACAAGTCGCGCCTCACGTTTATCTGCCGGGAGGATATCATGCTTCAAATAATCAAAAATTGGATCCATCCAGCTAGGTTCAGAGTCAACCTGACATACCTCTTCGGCCTCAATACTTGGAGATTCCAACAAGTCAATGTGTACCCACGTCCCCGTTTCTCCAGAGCTGGTTGAGGCCAAGGTGGCTAGTGCATCTGCCACTGCGTTCTGCTCACGAGGGATTTGGAGGACTTTGAACTCTTGAAATCCTGACAGAAGGCTCGGAGCTTTCTCCAAATAAGCTAACATTCGGGAAGACTTCGCTCCACACTCGCCTGAAACCTGATTCACGACCAATTGGGAGTCAGAGTAGACTACCACTTCCCTGCCCCCATAGTTTCGGACTATGATCAAGCCCAAAATTAAGGCCTCATACTCAGCTTCATTTTTAGTGGCCTCAAACCCCAGCTTTACCGAAGTTCTTATTATTTCCCCGGTTGGAGAAGTCAACACCAAACATGCACCGGCTCCCTTTCTGTTGCTAGATCTCTCAATCTGTATCTCCCAAGGAGCATGTCGGTCAACACGTAACGACCATACCTGCGTCTCTAGCCCCAGGATGTGCCCCACGAACTCAGCTACGAAATCTGCGAGGATTTGGCCCTTGATTGCAGTTCTACTAACAAATCGAATTTAGTATTGCCCCAGTTCAACCGCCCAACGTTCCACTCTGCCAGACAAATCCGAACTAGAAAGCAAAGCCTTGAGCGGAAACGCAGTAATAACTGCAATCGGGTGAGCCTGGAAGTAGTGATTCAACTTCCTTGCTGCGGTCATCAATGCTAAGAGTAACTTTTCCATAAGAGTATACCGCGTCTCTGCATCTAAAAGCGTTTTGCTGATGTAATAAATCGGGTGTTGAACTATGTCCATTTCCTTGATAAGAACAACGTTGATTGCCTTCTCTGAAACTGCTAAATAGAGAACCAACTCCTCCCCTCCTTCAGGAACCATGAGAATAGGAGGCCTCTGCAAATAAGCTTTGAGTTCTGACAGCGAACGCTCGCACTCATCATCCCACTGGAATATACGATCCCCCTTTAGCAGTTTGAAGAACGCGCTACACTTGTCAGAACATCTACTAATGAAACGGTTCAGCGCTGCAGCCATTCCTGTGAGCTTCTGCACGTCTTTCACATTACTCGGACTCTTGATGGCCTGAATTGCTGAAATTTGATCTGGGCTGGCTTCAATGCCTCTCCTCGTCACTAGATGCCCCAGAAACTTCCCTGAACTCACTCCAAAAGCACACTTGGAAGCATTGAGTCGCAGATTATATTTCTTCATGACATCAAATACATGTTGTAGGTCTCTCAAATGGTCAACCTCATGCATGTTCTTTACTACCATGTCATTAATATACACCTCCACTGTATCACCGAGCAAATCTGAGAATAAATTGATGACAAACCTCTGAAAAGTGGCCCCGACATTCTTTAGACCAAAGGGCATTACCTTGTAGCAAAAGATTCCTCTTGGAGTAAAAAACGCAGTTTTCTCTTGATCATCTTCAAATAGGGGGATTTGATGGTATCCCCTATAAGCATCCAGGAAGCTCGTCCTTGCATGACCTACTGTAGCATCTACCAATTGATCGATCTTGGGGAGAGGGAACATGTCTTTAGGACACGCCTTGTTCAAGTCAGTGAAATCAACACATACTCTCCAATCCCCGTTCTTCTTCTTGACCACCACAGTATTAGCTACCCAAGTTGGATACTGCACTTCCCTGATTGCCCCGGCCTCTAACATTTTTTCTACCTCAGCCACGACTGCATCAGAATGCTCCACTCAGGAGCGCCTAGACCTTTGCACCACGGGCTTAGCATTTGGTCGAACGCTCAATCTGTGGCAAGCAGTATCTGGTGCTAGACCCGACGATTCATACGGGCTCCATGAAAAAACTACCCGATTTCTCCTTAGAAGCCCAGACATGGGACTTTAGCTCATCACCTGAAATGTTAGCTCCAACTAAAAAATATTTATCCGACTCAGAAGGACTTACCAGGACTTTTTGCAGGGACTCCACCGACTTGTCTGCTGGAGGTGTGCCCACCTCGTCCATCACCTGGGGCACGGCATGCACCATATGGACATCTGCATGAGCTGCCCTGACTCCCATGCACTGGCGTACTGCGCTCTGGTCTCCTCGTATCTTGACAACTCTTCTAGAATGAGAGAAGATGATTAGTTGATGCAGAGTTGAATGCATAGCTCCCATGAGATGTATCCACGGGCGACCCAAAATAGCATTGTATGAAGACGGCGCATTAATAACCAGGAACTCAGCTGTCACTGCTTTCTCCCCCAATGTCACTATCTCACGCAGCATTCCCAATGGCCACACTGGAAGGGACCCGAGACCAAATAACTGAGTTGAAACAGGAATCAGGTCTTCCTGCTTCTTTCCGAGGTTCTTGAACGTATCAAAAAACATGAGGTCCACCGACCTCCCAGAATCAACCAACACTCTGCGCACGTCAAATGCCCATATCTCCACTGTAAGAATCAATGAATCGTTATGCGGGAGTTGGATCCCGTGTAGGTCCTCGTCTGAGAAAGCTAGCAACATTGTATCTTCCAACTTTTGTCTCTTGACGGGCACTTGATCTGCCTTTATCACCTCTAAAGCATGACACTTCTGGCGATAATCATGCCTGAACGCTCCAGATTGCTTAACTGTCGACTTAATCACATGAATCACTTGTCTCTACACATCTTTCACCTTTTCACCCTGTGCATCTGAGTTATTCTGCTTTGCATGATTCCCTCATGAGTTGGCGCTCGAGTCAACAAACTCATTCAAGAACCCCTGAGAAACCCACTTCTCCAACATAGATTTGAAAGCTTTGCACTCTCCGGTAAGGTGTCCCTTCTCCCTGTGGAAAGAACAATACCTAGACATGTCTCTGTCCTTGGCCTCTGCTTTCTACTTAGCCGGCCAAGAGAAGAACGGCTTCTCCTTAATCTGCGGTAGGATGCGATAGATGGGCATCCTGAAAACTGTGTGCACAGCCTGCTGAACTGAAGCGGGTGGAAGGCCTTTGTCTCTAGAGGACACAGATTTCCTCCTATCACTGCCCCCTTGACGTGCTGGGGGAGATGAAGATCTCCTGTCATGTGAAGGCTTTGCATCATCCTCCAACTTCATATACTGCCTGACCCGCTCTTGCAACTCAGAAACTCCTGCTGGCATTCTCAACATCAGGCTCTCTCGCAACTTACTGTCATGCGGGAGGGCGAGTCTGAAAGTTGTCACTACAACCGACTCCTGGCACCCCTACATATCAGCATAGCACTCCATGAACCTGGGAGCGAATTGCCGAAGAGTTTCCCCCATGCGCATTTTCAAATCAAATAATGCATCCATAGAAGTAGGCTCCTTACTATTCACAATAAAGTAGGACACAAATTTCTTTGCTAATTGATCCCAAGCATGGATAGAATTAGGCTCTAATGAATGAAACCATTTAGCAGTTGTCTTGCCTAAACTCGCAGAGAACATTTTACACATCAAAGCATCATTGGACACCCATAAAGCCATCTTATGAGTAAAAGAAGGTATATGCACAACAAATCGGTTTTTCCATCATAAAGCTCAAAAGATGGAGAAGAAAACTTAGTTGGGGGCTGTTGTTCATGAATGAATCTGGCAAATGGTGTAGATGTCATACGCGCAAGCCTGATTTCAGCCTGCTCTTGTGCGTTAATCAAAGATTCACCCTCGTTGTCAAGCAGATGTCGCTCTGTCTCTTCCAAACGTCCTGGACGACGCGGGGATCTAGGGCCTGACTCAGCAGATACAGACCTCTCTCCGCGCATGGACGAATGGGACCGGGATCGACGACCCTCTAAGCGTTGGCCTCTTCGCCCCTCCTATCGCCTCGAGCGTGAACGCTGGCGTGCCCCGGCTCGCGACTGCGACGTGCGTGACTCTGAACGGACACGACTCGGCCTAAACGCTGACGATGAGGACCGAAAACCTCCCCAACGCCTTCCAACTCCTTCACGTGGCTGACTGTGTGAATTGTCCTCGCGACTGGGTTCCCTGCCTCTCTTGGGAACCCTACTAGCATGATCCCGACGATCATCCTCGTCTCGAACCACACGTCCTTCCGGGACCTCCAGGACGCTAGAAAGTATGCGCCCATCCCTGGCAGCGTGTGAATCATCAATCAGGCGCTTCCCTGCAGAGCGCTCTGCTCTCATGTGCGCTACGCTAAATTCTTCCCGGATCAATTGCATATCGCGGTCACGGCTTGCTAAAGCTTCAGCGAGCTCCGCCATCTGGCGGTCCTTCTCGGTAACCGCAGCCTCCAACTCCGCCTGTCGGCGCGCGACTTCGGCATGTACGGCCCCATCAGTAGGAGGGTTTGTCGATCCAGACATGTTGGTGTTTCTCCTAGCGGCAATCATCGTCGTCGTTCCCACAGATGGCGCCAAATGTAGAAGCAGGAATCTGATCTTCCCTGCGGATTCGAACTAGAACGACTCTATCCGATGATCTCCGCACTCCAGATGAAGTAACTAACCTTTCAGATGAACCTGAAACCACAAAACGAGTCAACGGGAGGGCTGGATCTCCCCTAAAGTCCCTCCGGCGCTCAAGTCAGGCAAAAAGCTCTCTTTCAACAATGGTGGCAACCAAAAGAAAGAAGAAGAACGTAGTAGAGAATGAAAAAGAAAGTTAGGTTTAAGGTATTTGTACCTGAGCTTGAATAAGCTAGCTTCGTTATGGGCTTATTAACTGATAGGCCCGATAAGCCTTTTAATGAATAAAAGACTGCTATTGAATATGTTTTTTATCCACAATTGATTATCCTTTTTAGGAGAAAATAATTAATTAAAGATAAATAGGAAAATGTGAAATTTCCTCATATATATACTTAACAATTTCATCTATACTACTACTTGCATAAAGTGGAAGTTATTTAATTTTTATTGTATAAACTATCCAAACACATGAATTATATAAGCCACTTAATTGTACAGAGTACTTGTTAAATATCATGTATGTGTGAGGCAAATGAATAATGCGTTATACCATGAATTAATATAAATGGACCACGGACAAAAATGCACTACCACATAAACGCACCTACACCTAAATACTGCGTTATCATGAAATATCTCAGTGAATGGGTTACAAATTTTGTACCAAAATATTGGTCCATTGTTGTTCATGATCAACAAATATTTTCTACTCTAGTTTGTTTAACAAGCCTATATATTTTTGACAGGGTCGGGCATGAGCCCGTTACAAATGGTTGACTGAACAGGACCCCCAAAATTTTGGGGCCCCATATTTTTATATTTAAGCCCAGCCCATTTAGATATATTTTCTTTATCAGTCAAACCCTAGAAACAACAGCCTCCAAGAATTGATTTCAACAGCCTCCAACACCGAATTTCTCTTTCTTTTCCCAACACGTTCATTACTCCATTCCTTTTTCTTTTCCCACTTCATCTCTTTGTCTCTTCAATTCTCACTCTTCCAGTCTTCCATTTTGTCCCAACTTCCCAAATTACTAAATTAGACTTCAATTTCGCCGAATTCCTCTTAATTAATCGTCTATTCCCGATTCAAACCTAGACATTTGATCTCTCCAAAGCACAATTACAATGAAAATTCATGTATCTTGGTCGATTTTTGGTGTTTATAAATTAGGGTTTTCTCTCTTGCTCGTTCATCAACAATTCGATCAAATCAATTTCAATCATACCTACCTTGGTCGAAGACTCGAATCTGGATTTTCTGGGTTCATTGGCGGTCTGCACAATCTGGATTTTGGTTGAAGACTCGCATCTGGATTTTGGTCGATTTGGGTTCAGGTCGTCGCCGAACTCAACATTGGCGCAGCTGGTGGCCAACTTCGAGCATTGACGAAGCCAACAGTCAGGTTGAGGCACATTCAGGTATCGTTTCATTCGTTTGGTTTGATTGTCGTTCGACTTCCCTCTGGATTTTGTTTGAACTTTGAACCGCGATTTAGATGGTAAATTGGTAATTAGTTGATAGCTTCAATTGTTCGACTTCGTTCGACTGCCTCTCAGCCCTCTTCACTTTGATTTTTCGTTCCAAACTTGAATAGTTGAATTCATTGTCGTTCGACTTCGTTCGACTTCCCCTCTTTATTTGTTAAAATGTGCCTGACTGTCTGTTGGATGTCGATTTAGAATTTTATATGGTAATTAGTTTGATAGTTTCATTGTTTCAATTGTTGCCTTGTAGTTGTTGGATGTGATTTGAGGAGGTTCTGACTTCTGAGTAATTTTATTTTTGTTTCAATTACAGTGTAATTAAAAAGCTTCAGGAGAATTGGAGAAAGAAGAATCATGGCTAGTGTGCAGTAAACAACATTACAACAGTAATGCCATCGCTCAAAGGCCATGTTATTTTGTTCCTAATTATATGTTGATATTTTGTTTTTGAGATAATATTCAATTTTTTATCATGTCTTCTAGGATAAGAAAATATGAACCTGGATGACAAAAACGTAAAAAGAAAAGGATAAGTGATGCGATAATTCAATCTCAAAAAGGAGCTCTTGATAAGTTTTTCATAAGAGAATCACAAGCTTCCCTTGATAATCATGTTGATGTTGGTGTTAATTCGGATGATATTCATGTTGATGTTGATACTTCTAATGAAAATCCTGATTTGGTGAATTTAGTTGACCCTCAAAATGAATTGAATGAGGATAATGATGTTGTTGATGTCGATGCTAATATTAGTTTGGATGACATTCATGTTAATGTTAATGCTTCCGGAGGGAATCCTAATTCAGCTAGTTCTTTTGATACTCAAAATGTTATTGATGTTGATGACACTACTGATATTGATCATGAAACTAATGATGATGATTTATATAGTGTTGATATATTTGATCCAAGAAATTGGGATGCTTTGGATTCTAAAATGATTGATGTTCTTGCTGTAAAAGGTCCTAAAAGAGATTTGTCCATTGAAAAAGGTCCCAAAGATAGGTTTTCTAAACGATTTTCTGCCACATCGTATACTAGAATTTTATCAAATGGAGAGAAATATGATAGAGATTGGCTTGTGTATTCAAAAGAGCTTGATAAGGTATTCTGTTTTTGTTGTAAATTCTTTTAAAAAAGGCATGTAAAAGGTGGATTAACAACAAATGAGTTTGGGGACTGGTCACACCTTAGCACTAGACTTAAGGAGCATGAAACAAGTGCAGACCATGTTACAAATATGAAAACTTGGTATGATTTGCGTCTTAGACTTCAAAAGAATCAAACTATTGATAAAGTGGCTCAGGAGCAAATAGAGAAAGAAAAAAGTCATTGGAAAAAAGTATTGGTAAGAATTATATCTATTGTGAAGTTTCTTGCAAAACATAATCTTGCATTTCGTGGGACTGACGAAAAACTGTATGAAAAGAGTAATGGAAACTTTTTAGGCTTGGTTGAAATGTTGGCTGAATTTGATCCATGTATTCAAGAGCATGTGAAACGGATTACAGATGATGATCTTACTGGTCATTATCTTGGTAATAAAATCCAAAATGAGTTAATTGCTTTGCTTGCTAAGAAAATCAAATCTGAAATTATTAACAAAGTAAAAGAGGCTAAGTATTTTTCTGTTATTCTTGATTGTACTCCTGATATTAGCCATCAAGAACAAATGACCTTAATATTAAGATATGTAGATGTCTCTTCTAAAAATGCGATTATTGAGGAATCTTTTCTAGGATTTTTAGAGGTAAATGAGACCACTGGACAAGCTTTGTTTGATGTTTTAAAATCTGAATTAGAGTGTCTTGGTCTTGATATAGATAATGTGCGAGGACAAGGTTATGATAATGGTTCTAATATGAAGGGTAAACATCAAGGAGTGCAGAAAAGACTTTTAGATATTAATCCTAGAGCCTTTTATTCTTCTTGTGCTGCTCATAGTCTTAATTTGACTTTATGTGACATAGCCAACACTTGTGGTAAAGCTAGAGATTTTTTTGGAATAATTCAGCGTATTTATACAATATTTTCTAATTCTACTAAGAGATGGCAAGTGCTTAAAGATAATTTAAAAGGCTGGACACTCAAATCATTGTCAGCGACTCGTTGGGAGAGTCGTATTGAAAGTGTTAAATCAGTAAGATTTCAAGTCTCAGATATAAGAGAAGCTTTACTTCAAGTAGCTGAAATTGATAATGATTCAAAAATCAGAAGTGAAGCAAAGTCTTTAGCACATAATGAGCTTGGTGATTTTGAGTTTCTACTGTCAATGGTTATTTGGTATGGAATTTTAAGTGCTGTTAATGAGGTTAGTAAACATTTACAATCAGAAAGTATGCTAATTGATGTAGCTATTGAACAAGTTGAAGGGTTGATTTCTTTTTTTAGGGGATATAGAGAATCAGGATTATCAAAGGCCTTAGAATCAGCAAAGATAATTTGTACTGAACTAGATATTGAACCATTGTTTCCTCAAAGACGTCAAATTCGAAGGAAAAGACATTTTGATGAAAATCCAATTGATAAATCTGAAGTTACTTCACAATCTGCTAAAGAATCATTTAGACAAAATTATTTCTTGTGTGTTGTTGATCATGCAATTGTTTCTCTAGAAACCAGATTTGAACAATACCAAGAATATGAAAGAGTTTTTGGATTTTTATTTACTGCTGACAAGTTATGTTCTCTAGATGATGCATGTTTACAATCTGCTTGTACTAATTTTGAAATTGCACTTCAAAACCAAGACCAATCTGATGTTGATGGTAATGATTTATATGTGGAATTGAAGTTACTTCAAGGTTTTTTACCAAAAAATGAGAAAGGAATGGGACCTCTTGAAGTTTTTAGGTATTTAAAACGTGTAGATTGCTTTCCTAATGCGATTATTGCTTATAGAATTTTGTTGACTATTCCTGTAACTGTTGCTTCTGCAGAAAGAAGTTTCTCAAAGTTAAAGCTATTGAAGACCTACTTGCGCTCCACAATGACACAGGATAGACTCAACAACCTTGCTTTGATAGCAATTGAGAATGATTTTTTGAAGAAAGTTGATCATGAAGAACTAATTGAAGATTTTGTTTCAAAGAACGTTAGAAGGATTGTTCGTTTTAAGTGAATTACTGAATTTCATATGTTATTTTGCCCTGTAAGACAATTTGCTATCTTATTTGTAAAACTTTTATTATAATATATTATGGTTTTTGAGATTTGCATTTTATTTCAGTTATAAATATTATATGTTAGAAATGTAAAAGGGGCCTCTAAAATATATTGTAACAGGGTCTCCAAATAGTCAGGAACGGCCCTGATTTTTGCTATGAAAGAAGTATTTTGTTTATTCAAGTGAGTGCATTCCACTTTTTCTTTCCTAATGCACTATATATGTATTGATGTATCCATGTAATAATTACATCAATATTATACATTCACTTAAGAAATTTGTTTTTCTCATAACAACTTACAACAATATTCTTAAAAATTGATTTCATTTGCATTTTTAAATACTCCAATATTTCTTTCTAAAATAAAACATTTCACTCATATACATTGTCACCCACCTTAGGTCTACATGATGTTTAGCTTTCGTATTCAATATAATCATTACTAATATCTAAATAATCTAAATTTTAAGTCTTAAGCGTCTTCGAAATTTAATACTTTTAAATATAATATAATACAAATTGTATATCTATAAAATTGATGTAAGATATATCCTTGTCAGCAGTTATGTTAGGGATTATTTTTTGTATATTACCTTAATAAATAACTAAATTATTGCTCTTCAATGTCATTTTTTTGAAAAAGAAAACATATTAATGTGGGAATACAAAATTAAAAAATTAATGCAATGACAAGTTGAGGGATACACAATGATATTGACAAAAACATCCAAAATCAAATTGCTCACTAGACCATTAGAGAAGGCTTCCAAGTTGCTCTTTCAAGATTGAGCTTCGATTGCCCTTTTTAATGACATTAATTTATCTTATTTTATAATCTACAAACCTTTTTCAAATGTTAAATATTTAGTCGATAATAATATTGGAATGCTACCACAATCCTACATGACGCATACAATATATAATTATATTCCATGTAATTATTACTCAAATCTTAAGATCTGAAAATGATGTTTATTTAGGTTTTGCATGTACACTCCAATTGACACGTGCGGGCTCTCTTCTTTTTAATAATATTGTCATATTAAAAAAAAATATTTCCCTCTTCAACTAATGGAGTTCATTGACACTTTCACTCTTGGGCTATATATGTGTTAAACTTCTCGTTTTCCTTGTGCAACTTAGATAAAAAAAAAAGTAAGAACTTCTTTAGTTTTATAAGCTTCCAACAAGGTGAATAAGGTATTTGAAATACTAAACTTGGTGTTTATTTCATCGTTTTAAACTATAACTACGAACATACCTCTTATTTTAGATGGCCGAACTTCGGTATTTTCATTTCATTCGTTCTATTATATTTCATTATCGGTTTTCATCTTCTTCTTTATTTATTTATGGCTTCATTTGTGTGGCAGATTTATAATGGATATTTTTCCAATTGGAACAACAATTGAGGGTCTTGGCTCATTTCTTTTTTACTTGGATCGTACTAGACTGTAACAATTGTTGGAGTCGTGTTCACCAACCATTACATCATTGTATATTTCAACATTCTCTATGCCAACGGGTGTACAAGAGTCCGCGAGGTTGTGAAATCCACTCGCATACATTTCCCTCAACAACTCACATACACTCTACCTTACAATTTTGGGATGGAGGTGGAGACATGAAGAAACGGAGGTTGGTGGAAAGGGATCATAATAAATAGGTGGATAAACCAAGTTGCCTATAGGATTTACTTCCCAGCTATGGACCAGTCCATCAAAATCGCGAATGATAAACTTAGGCCGAGTATAATGTAAACAAAGTGTATTAAGTCGACTAATATGGCTAGACCTTTACCTAATTATTTTGGATGCAACAATTATGATGGATAATGTACTCCAATGTTTATCTCTTTTATTTTTGTGCCAATGTTTATTATGAACTCAACTTGCATGTAGGCATAATTCTGCTCACTGTTAAAAATGTAAGTTATTATTGGCTGGATCACTTCTATCATGTGCTTCCGCTTGCATGTATGAAATAATGCATGTCCATCTCCTTTTGACATAGCTTACTCAACGTTTTATTTTTTCCTATCTAAACAAACATTTTGATGTGAATACGCCCCATCAAAGCACCCTTGATAACCTAGCTGTGCAGGCCATGCCCTCTTGCCAAGACACTTCTCCGCCAACGGCTGCCGCGACGCCGAATCTTCCAATTCCAAGTTCATCGAGCCCCGTTCTAGTTGGCCTGCACACCAATGAGTCCCTAGGCTCCACTACACCCAAGAAGGCTATACAACCCATGATGGCCGAGGGAATTGATAAAACTCCCGTGCAACGTTGCTCTTCACGTCCAGGCCCAGCGCGCACGTCCGATAGGGTTTCATCCAAGGACTCCGATGCTTGCCTGCCCCTCGGAGCAATCACCCGCACAAGAACTCGCGAACTTCAATCCCAGCTCAATCAAGGACTTTTGGCTTAGGGAGTGCCGAATGAAGTGCCACTTGGCTCGATCATCCTCACCAAGGTTCAACCGTCGGCGGGAAGGTCGTGCATGTTCTTGCTTTGATTGTGCCTTAGTTTTCCCAAGTTTTCCAAACTTCATGATATGACATTATGCATATTAATATGTAATATTGGTTGGGTTAGCTTTAAATTTTATATTGCATTTAAGTTTAGAGTGTAACACTCGGACTTGGTTTAAAAGGATTAAAAGTGATACCTATGTCAACAAGAGCTCTTCCTTTTTAGGTTTCAAGTGAGGACAAAGAAATCTGAAGTTAAGCGTGCTAGGGCGGGAGTAGTACCAGGATGGTTGACCTCCTGTAAAGTCCCCGGGTTGGCATGGGACGGCGCTTCTAAGGCCTCGGGTCTTACATAGAGTTTGTAAAGCTCTTTACTTGGCCGAGCCACTTGAAGAGTCACCTAGGGTCTGTTTTGAGGGGCTATATAATTCTGCCTCCTTCCTCATTGTTAATCAACTTCAAATCATAATCAAAACCTCAAGAAAAGCTTTGTTTTCAGCATCAAAAACTCTTTGAATTTGAGAGCTTGTTCGTGAGTAACATCGAGCAAAATCCGAGCTTTAATCTAGGGTGTGTCACATCCCTTGATCGTTGTTCAAACCTTGTTCTTCTCGTGTGGTGAGTTACATCCACTCAAGAGGATCACTTATCTCTTTAACTCCATTCCAAAATCATCATCATCACCATTGCCTCATCTCCCTTCAACACAACATCTCCAATCTTCCACAATTTCATCTTCTTGACTGGATCTTGATCTTTCCGAGCTTAGGACACTTCCTAGACGAGCTACCTTGCACCGAGGCTAAGAGATGCGTGATCCTATCACATTTCATAAAAAAATGGTCGCTTTCTATTTTTGCGTCTCAATATGTACGATACATCCTAAATACACATTACTATAAAATATGGCACGAATATTTTTACAATTCCACAAAATCACTAATATCGCAAAACCCTAACATACATTACATTCCCTTTCTTGTATGATATCACCGACGATAATACCAAAAACACATGACATCATGTTGCAGTCATTGCATCATTTGTATTTGTTGCACGGGGATATAAGCTTCATACTTTCTCTAGTATATTTTCAATAAATCTACATAAATTAGCTCGGGTTTCATTCTCCATATTTTTTCCCTCTGTCTATTATTCTCCAACATACTCTTGTTTTTCTATAACTCGTGTATAAAAGAGTAGAATTTATGTTGCCTTCATGTTAATTTTTTTTTATATTATCAATTTCTTTTTGTATAAAATAAGGCATCATTTTGTGTAAAATCAAATTTTATTTTATTTTAGAAATCAGGCCCTATATCTACAGACTACATGGGAATCTTTTTTATCGCATTGCTATTTGTTTTCTAGCAAAACAAAAATAAAGAAAATTTTGTTCATAACCCCGTTACCTTTATATTCTAAAAACATATTATAGTTCATGTTGCAACACTAATTGTATTTACGTGTGGGACATTCTTCCAAACTCTAACTTATACACTTCACTCAGTCGAGAACTCGATCACACTCCCTTATATTTGTGAACGATCCACTTAGATGATGCTCTTTTTTGGAAAGCAACTTAATTGATGCTTAAATACAAGCTGGTGGTTTGTTTGGGAGGAGGCATTATCAATACATTATTGAGCATAATGATTTATTTGCCTATGGCACATACAATCTTTTTTACATATAAATAGACATTTTTATAAGACATATAATAGACATTTATCAAAGAAAAAAATGGAATGTTCAAGAACGTAAATAATTATTTGGGTACAAATTACAATATTCAATAAATATTCTTTCAAAACAAGAGCATTATCAATAATAAACCCTTTATAAAAGTGTATATTTTTTCTATCGATATACTACAAAAGTACATATTTTTGCTAGATGACTCAATATTGATACGATAGTGCACTTTTAGTGTCTTCAAGAATTTGCTTTCACTTTCCATAGTTTTTTATTAGCTTTGCGTTGAATTTCATTATAAGCTTATATGCTCCTCATAATTGAGCTAAACAATAGTTCTTGTCAGCCCATTACTACATTTCCAAATACGGGAGGGGAACCCACCATGATAGTCAAACGATAGTAGTCACTATTGGTGTTACAATATACTATTTTTAAGAAAGTAACATTACTTCTAATGAGAACCAAGTCTCTAAGTGAAGGCTTTTCTTCCCAATGAGCTAGATTGTGGCCAAGCAAGGGTTTCTCCTTCACTCTTGGGGTTAGACGGCCTCCTAAGGCTCTTGGGGGAGACTCAAGACCGTGGGGAGATGGAAGTGATGAGGGAGTGCCGAGGGGGACATAGGATGGCCGTGGGGAGGCGCAGTTGGCGGCGAAAGAAGCGTAACGGCTGGCCCTCTCTAGGGCTGGCTGGCGGCGCGCATCTAAGTGGCCAAGGTAACCTCTCTTGGAGGTTCCTTGGCTGGTGGAAGCTTGGATCTACGAATTTGATGAGTTTGCTTGAGAGAAAACGAGATTAAGAGGGAGAGAAGAATAGATTTGAGAGCTTGAATTGAAAGAAACAAGTGGAGGCCTTAGGGGAGGTATTCCTCTAACCCAAGGCAATGGCCACTTCTCTATTCTTCAACTAATGAGCAAGGAAGCCACAAATGGCTTAAGTAGTCTAGGGTTTTTGGGTGGACTAGGAGCTCATTTGCAAATGGGTCCACACGTCCCAAAATAGAAAGACAAATACATGATTAATTAACTAAAGGGGAAAAGGGATAAAAGCCATAAAGGCTTGGATATAGACGTGCGCATAAATGCCTTGGAATCGAAGCATGGTCGATGCTTGAGTGTCGTTGCATTGATGCGTCGGCGTCTTGGTGGTCAAGGCCTTGCCTCCTTGTTGATGGGTGATTGGCACTCATCAACTTCATCCTAATGTGTGCACTCATTTCTCAAGTGTGTAGATAAGAAAGTATAGTATATACAGGATATAAACTCCACATCAAATTTTATGCTAGGATTAATTCATTCTTAAACTAAATCTTAGTGTTTCTATTCTGATCGTCAAATCTCTAACAGTTTCAACATTCAAAATCCGATAGTACTGAAGAAACACTACCACTTATGAACATTCAACTCATATTTTGAACATATATTATACACAACAAAGATTTCAAGCAGTCCGCCATACTCTTCTTCCACATACAACGCTATACAAAATCAGAACAATATATAATAAACGATTTTCACAATGACATTTGATCCAAAAAAACACTTTTCACAATCAAAAAGTTTCATACAAGAGCAAAGTTTCACACAAATTTACCATGTCACAAGTAATATGGCAAATGTAGTAATCTATAAAAATTATTTTTAACTACAATAATAAATACGAGTAATATAGACTCACTCCATAAAAAAAATCGTCATGTTCTCTAACAAGTGCACATTTATCTCTAATTAAAACTATTATATAGAAAAATTTTATCTATATTACCACCATTTATTATACAACATCGATATTTTGCATAAAATAACCAACCTTATGTAGATAAAATGCTTCACCCATGCACCATTTATTTTTTATCTATTTTATGCACATGCTTTTAATTTTTTTTATTTACTGTCCCTATTTTCAAAAGTCACTTAAATAAAATTAATTAATCCAAATCAATTTCCCAACAAACAAGATGTATCGATGCATGAATCACACCAACTTTCACGCCAGTCAAAACAAGTAGTTTCATGCATGAAAGACACATGTCTATCACGCACTGCAATTTTCTTTTCACCCATAACCATCTGCAATGGTGGTTTTTTAGAAATTTTTATCTTTTACCTTTTTTCATATCTATGGTTTTCAATCCGGGTTTTTTAATCTATATGTTTTCTGAAAAACATATAAAAAATGAGTATCTATGGATACATAAAAATCACTTATGAAAATTGAATATATTTTTCCAAAACAAAGAAAACTAAATTCAGGCTGCAATGGACTAAAGTAGTTGAAAAATCCAAATTTTCAACATGAGGAGAGTTTTTTACAATTTTTTCTGGAAACAACTAATGACACTTTCTTATGTAATTTTTGTTGTAGTTAAAAAACTTAATGATGTTACAATCTTAACAACAACCACTATGGAAGCTCATTTATGGTTTTTTACCAAGAAGCTACTACAATTACTTTTGTTGAAATTTTGGTTTTTTTTGCTATTTTAGCCATTTTCAACAATTTATTTTACAACATTGTTTTTGTATTTTAGCCAATTTTCAGCCCAAAATTACTTTTGTTATTTAAAAAAAACATATTCAACATTCATAATTGATTTTTATCTACCCATACACACCCATTGTGCATACCAATTTCAGAATTAGATTCAATTTAATGCATGCCACCACGCTCAGTCAATCATCAAAACCAATGCAATTTAGAGCGTTTTCAGCATTCGAGACAAAAGCCATTAAAAATAGTTATGTCCCTCTATATAAAGGAACTCATACTCATATAATCTACTCCACCGTAATTTGTTTCTCAATAAAACTCCATACTTGTTTTGTACAAGACTTAGATGAATTATTGTTCTCTCAAGTAAGTTTTCATGTTATTTGTTGTAGAAGTTACAATTTTTACTTCCACCCTCAATAAATGTATACACTTCAACAATTAGGGGTGAAAATGTGTCGGATGATGGATGGGTGGAGCCATTTTATCACCCGACCTATGAAATTAAATACTCTACCTGACCCACCCGTTACCCGCGAAACTTTTCACCCTCATACATCCATCCATCTCCCACGAGTAATTCGGGTGGGTCGGGTCATCCGCATAACTTCTTTATTAATATTTTAAATTTGTTTAAATGTAATAAAATACATGATTAAGTGCAAAACATAATTAATTTTCTTCAATATATGAAAATTGTTGTTCTAATTATAGGATTTGATGGATGTTAATAGAAAATATTCTTACAATATTCAACTTTTAAATATAAAAAATAATAATTAAAGTCATACATTTTAATAAAATAGAATTAGAACTACACTTGTCGACGGGTGAGCGGATGGGTGGGTAAAGTGCGGGTGATGGGTGAGATTTACATCACCCATCAATCGTCACCCGATTTACTTTGGATGATCATCCATATATTCGGTTCGGGTTTTTCGGGTGGGTCGGTCATCCACATGTGATTCCAGCCCTATCAAGTATCAACAACCCCATTTATTTCACAGCATGTGTAAAACATTAGCATCAATCTATATTAATACAGTTATGTCCAATAATACAGGGAAATAAAGATATGTTTACATCTACAAACATTTTTATCTAAAAAAATTATACTACTTAACGTACGTACATACCTTACGCTATGCAAAACCTACATTACATGTATAGCTCACCCCTTATTTTAAATTCATTTTCCTGATTTTGCTTTATACATATGCAGACTCATGGAAGGACATTACCCTATCAAAATGCCATCGAACACCTTACCAACTTCTCCTATTTCTTTAAGGATTCAAGTCATATTTGGAATTATAACTTGTCTTCATTTGTTCATATCCCACTTGAATTTATAACTTGTCTTCATTTGTTCATATCCCACTTGAATGCACACATGTCTCCTTACAAACCGTGGTCACAATATGCAAAGCATTTAGTAACTTCAGGCCTCACGTGTATATTAATGAGCTGCCACAAGTGTCCCCTTCTTATCATTTGTTTGATTTTTAGAAGAAGCAAATGGTTGCTCAAGTTTCAAAGCTACAAAAGGTGAGAAGACAACATTTGAGGAGAAGATTTAGCAGCTGTATAATAGGATTGAGGTCCTTTGCATTCTAACTTTTTCATATAATCTGTAATATGCATTGCCTTTTTTTGTCCATGTAAACAAAGCTTGTTGTTGTGCATCCGATTGCATTGGTGAAATATCGTAGCTCAATTAATTTTGTATGAATGTAAAAAAAAACACTCTAGGTATGCATCTATTTCGTATGATGTACGCACAAAATACAATCACTGTTTTATTTCTTTTAAGGAAAAACTATCAAAAATAATCCTAACTTTTACTAATAGACCCAAAATATTCCCAACTTTCAAGTCAACCAAAAATAATCTCAACTTTCAATCCATGAACCAAAAATAACACAAATGATTTTGGTTAAAATTCCGATTAATCCGACAACGTGTACTCGAGGTCTCTTATTAGGTGTAATGTTGTCATCGAATTAGCCGGAATTTGAACCGAATATTTAATTTCTATTACTTTTGGTTCATGGGTTGAAAATTGGGATTGTTTTTGGTCTATTAGTGAAAGTTGAGATTATTTTTGGTAGTTTTTCCTTCTTTTAATCCGGCCTTCTCTACGAAACCCATTACAATTTTCATGTTGTATTTAATGTACAGTTATAAATATATAGTCCATCCAATTAAGTATATATGACATCATTAGAGTTTTTGCCCAAATTCAAAAACTTGTATACACTAATTAATTCATTGGTTAAATTATAAAATATTAATTTAAAATGGAATTTTTTCACTTAAATGCATTTACCATCAATTCATGTCTTGATAAGATTGGAGTCATCCATTGTGATCCTATAAAGTTTTTTCTTTTGTTTTTCTATGTTCTCGTCCTTCCACATTAGATTAATTAGAAACTTTTCTCTATTCTTTTACACAACCTACAAGCTCATTTAATTATTTTTACATACTCATATGAAGCCTATAGTACAAAAAATACAATTGTATGATATTTAAAAATTGCATACTAAATATTTATCTTTTTCGTATGATGTGTGCATCTATTTCCTAATTTATGTATATTCATTTTGCACAATGTGTACATCATCTTATTGAAGGTTTGTTATAGTGTCTTTTTCATGTTTAGCAATAATCTTTTTTAGCCACTAATTTAACTTTCTTTAAAAAGGGTTTATCATTTCTACTTTAGGGAATAATTTTGAAACTTAACTTCTTAACATGTGTCAATGGACACACACTAGAAAAAATGCTTATTGAATATGTCATTTATAAAATTGCCATAGAAAAGTTGTAATTTCAAATAATACATACTTCTTCGGGTTTAATATGCTCAGCCTCTTCTCCTTGTATCGAATCTCCATCATTATTTGACAGTTTTTCGTCCAAAAAGTTTTTTGAGATGATTTCGATGAGAGTGAGAGGATTTTAGATGAAGAAAATATGAGAGTAATGTGTGTATTTTATAGCCAAAATTTTTTCTTCCACATTACCAATCCAATGGCCGAAAAATTGATCGTTGGATTGGAAAAAAAGTCACGCTAGGTCCATTTTTCGGATACCCTAAACTTGTTTCAGGTAGTCATGCCTACGTGTTGCGTATTCATGACTTTGTGTCTCGCCCACGCATTTCGTATGCGTTTCATTATGAGTTTGTTTTGTAAAAAAAATGAGCGTGGTGGCATCACCCTTAATTTAGTACTTATTTGATTGTCACTTTATTTGATAAGGGTGTTCATCTGGTCCGGACCAGATCAGATTTTTTCAAAAGTTCGGATTGGAGATCGGACCGGACCGGACCTATTCGGTCCGGTCCAGTTTCGGTCCGGTCTAAGGACCGGTTTAGACTGGATTTTATTTTATTTTTAAAAAATCTTATTTAAAATCTATAAAAAAATATCTAAAAAACATATATACTCCTAACTTATTAAATTAAGAAAAATATCTATAAAAAAATACATATAAATCTCAAAAAAACATATAAATTAAAAAAAAAAAAAAACCGGTCCACCGGTCCGAACCAGTTTTTTTCCGAATTTGGACCGAAACCGGATTAAGGAAATTATATGGACCGGAGACCGGACCACATTTTCACCGGTCCGGTCCGGTTTTCGGGTCCGGTCGAGATTTGAAGACCCCTACTATTTGATATGGTTGGAGGTGCGCTTAGAAGCTGGCATAATGCAGGTCCGGATTTCTTGCTTTTATTAGACATCCATTTACAAAGAGAATATGAGACGATGACAAACTGGACATTCATATATGATTAGTAGAGTAGAAAATAACACTTGCTGAAGAAAGCACACGGCTGAAACCTGTAAAGTGTTTCTCCTAAACAAATTTTAAGGTGAAGAGAGTCTTCCCTCCTAAGAGCTTGGCTGTTCCACGATTTCCAGATCCAAACATGCAGCATCCCATCGCATTTGAATCGTCAAATTCCTGTTGAGTTACACAAAATCAACATTCGTTTTTCAAGTAGTCATCATATTCATGACTCATGAATTAAGGATTATTACCTTTGAGACGCTGGTCTTCCTCATTCCCGCGGCATTGTGCAGGTAACTGCGTCTTCGGCTCAGCATGATCAGGTCTCCGAGGGTGTGTGGCCTTCTGAAGACGACGCTGCGCTCGCCTGCGCACGCTAAGCCCTTAATCTGCGGCTCAGCTGCAGTTTTCACAGGGGGCTTGGGAGTGTAGAGTGGGAAAAGCTGTTCCAAGAAGGAGTTTCCAGCAGGGCTTGTGGTGCTGCTGCTGCCGGGGGAAGAAGGGGCTTCAAATGGAAATGGAATGGCGGAGAGCGAAGGAGCAGAGCTGGAAGCATCTTGATCGAGCTCGGTCAACCAATCGGGATCGTCCAGATCATCATCACTGTCGTCTTCGAAAGAGCTTTCCTGTTCGCTGTCGAAGCACTCAAAGAACTGAGAGTAGTAGGCAGGAGGCAGGGGCAGACTCTTGTTTCTGGGTGCTAAGGTCGACGGGTCTCGCGCCAAGGATCGAATTGGCGTCCCTGGCTTCTCCTCCCATTTGAACGGGATCGACACAACAAACTTTGCAGGTGGCGGCGGTGGTGCATCCACGACCATCAGGGGCCACTCTTTCTTGGGCATTCCGGGTTTTTCCTCCCAAAGGAAGGGAACCGAAATCTGCTGCAAGATTCGTCGCTTGCTAACGGTGCCTTGTGTTTGTTGCTCTTCCATGCTTTCTTATTGCACAACTCAGCTACCTTGTTCTAAGGATAGATCCAGGCAGTGCTGTTTGTGCGTGTATATATGCAAGAAGTTGCAAGGGGGGAGACTTAGTGGGTTAGAGGATGCTGCAACATAAGCCTGTGGCAGAATCCCTTTTGGTCAATCAACTAAACCATTGTGTGGAATGGCTTTTGAAAGGGATTAGGCTTACCTAATCTCTTACTTTTTGGGGTCAGCCCACAATGTTGGATTGCAAAATGGGTATCCCACCACTTTGATCTCATTATTGCTGCAACCCACAAGCAATATGCCACATAAGGTAGAAAAATACCATGTAGAAAGTAGGTGGATTCCCAATTACCACTCCATGATGCTGAGCTGGTGAGCTGGGACATCTACTTTTAAATTTAAAATACATTTGTGGGAGATTCAAATGCCAAATGGATCCTTCTTTCTATACTGACTTTTGATTGCTTTGAGTTGCATTCCATTGACATATGATGTTTACTAAGTCAACTCCTTACGAAAATTGGACTCTTACTTGTTTGATTTGCTGGACTAGATCGAGCAGATTATTCTATAATTTTCAAGTATAACTTTTTTTTATTATTTTTATACGTTTTGAGTAAGATTTGTCTTTACTTCCACTATATCTTGTTTAGAGGACTGTGTGTAAACAAGATCTGTTTTAATGAGTGTTTGTTTAGCGGTGATAAGTTTTTTAGTTAGGAACTTGTAAGAATAATCTTATAATACTATGTGGTAGAAAAAATCCACACTAATTTTGTTGAGTATAGGCCTCCTTCGATCTCTTTTTGAGGTAATGCGAATAAAAAAAAGGCCAACGACTAAGTTTTGTTATCCGTTTTCCGACACTGTATTCAGACTTGGGATTATATTTTGTGAACGGGGCTGGAATTTTTACTAGAGATATTATTGGATTTCTGTGTAGGGTTAACTTTTCCTCAAGTAATATCTTTTTTCTTCGTAAATATAAACATAATAATGATCCCCTTAATTAGGAATATGAACATATATTTCCTTTCAAGTATGTATTTCTAAAACTGACTTTTTTACCTCCATAAATGCATCTCATGTTCCTTAAGTATCAATCGTGGTTGAAGAAGCCACTAGTACAAAACATAGGGCCGGACCGCGGATTTTTAAGTCATGGGACCGCGGTTTACCTTCCGTGGTTGTTCTCGGCGCGGTCCGACTCTCAGACCACGTTTTCGGGAACCGTGGTAAGTCAGACCGCGGTTATTTAAGCCGTGGTAAAAAATCCCGGACCGCGGTTCTGTTAAAACCGCGGTGCAACATCTAACCGCGGTTGTTAAAAACCGCGGTCTATATATGTTTTTTTTATAAAAAAAATTAATCCTACACCACGGTTTTTATTAGAACCACGCTAAATATTCAATTGTTTTAAAAAAAATAAATTTGCTTTTCACAATTAACCCCTGTTTATAATTAAATAATTCTACTATAATAATAGACAAATTTATACTAATATAACTAATATGGCCACAATAAATTAACTCAAACCAATTTTCTACAACACAAACTCATACTAGAATGGCTTTATATGCCCACAGTGACATAGCCTAGTTGGAGCTTTATACTGTTTATAGCAGTCTCCAACTGGGATATGCCGTTTTCATGTTTTACTTCTCACACATAACTGACGCCCAGTGCATTATACACCTGTTTATGTAGACAAGTATTAGCACATCTAATCATAATTGATTCACCAAATCTCATCAGGAAATGCTTGTTCAGGCAGCAAAACAATCAACTTGATCATGATGTTACACATTACGTGTTAAGATTTATATGAAAGAATTCATGGAAAGAGCATAATGTAGTTACATAAAATAGCTTCTTTTCAAAATAAGGCGCTTTCTAGTGTTTCTTGCTTACATAGTAGGGAATCAGGATAAGAGGTGCTTGAGTGTATAAAGAAGATATGAAGGTGTAATACCTGCAACTCTTTAGTAAAAAGGTTAAGTTCTCGTCGAATAAGTACTTGACGAATCACAAAGAAGCTTCCAGCTCCAAGAAGAGCCAATAGAAGAGGCAGATATGATAACTGAATTCCTAGTTCAAACAACTCTCCTACTTCATAAACTGCATTCACCTTCAAATCAGTGCTGCAAGTAGCATACTGATTAGTGCAATAACATTTCCTGTAGGCAAAAAGTGCAGTGTAGGATGAAGTGGAATTTACAAATTAAAAGTTCAGTGAAGATAGAGTCATATTATAAGTGAACATGAAGTACATGAAGCAATCACATCCATATGAGTTATAACACTAGAAAATGTTTCATGACATGTATTGACATGTCAAAATATAGACTATATCTATATAATGCATACATGTTACATAGATGAAGAGTATTGAAAATGTTTACCTGATGAGAGAAAGAATAAGCCAATGCTCTTTCTCTCCTCATAGTAGCTTCTTGCTTGTGCTGGAGGTTTGCCTCAATCTGCTCTAGAGCAGATTGAGGCAAACCTCAACACTGACCTATTCGAATTAACCAAGTGGTTTCTCTGCTTGTGGTTCACCACTGACCTTAGCATAAATCTACAGAATGCTAGACTTAGACCTCAACAGTAACAACATTACCAATATCAAGTTATCAATAAGATGACATATTTTTAATTCACCTGGATCATCATCTCAGCAAGTTGTCGAACAGTAACTTCATTGTTAGGGTTACCAACATTGAACAGTAACTTCATTGTTAGGGTTACCAACATTGAAGATATGGCCGTTTGCTCTGGCTGGGTTTTCCTGGGAAGAAGAAATATTGTGTAAGTTCATTTCTACACCAAAAAAACATACACAAGCTCCACCTCGGCACCCCCTCTACCAAGTGAAGGGAAATATGCATCATAAGTCGGAGATTTAACTTACAATCATTAGTAGGACAACCTCAATGGCGTCCTTAATGTAAATAAAGGTTCTCTGGGAATCACCACCATCTACTAGCTTTAGTGGCTCCCGCTGCAGAAGATTCTGATAGACAAGCAAGCAGAAGACAGTGAGGAAAATGAAAAAAAAATGAAAGAAAATTTACACAAAGTGAAAAATAAACAATACTCACGTTGCTGAAACACACCCTTACTAGGACCATCAATCCCTGGAATGAAATCCATCCTAGGACCAATCCAATTGAAAGGTCTCACAATAGTGAATTCAAGCCCATTTTCTGCTCCTTCAGCTGTGAAAACAAGATGAAGATTTTACACAAGTCAAAAGGAATGCAGAGCTTTCAATTATGATGAAAGAAGTTAATAACAAACGGTTAATTTTACCATATATGAGTCTCTCATTCAGCTGTTTTGCACATGCATAAGACCACCTTTGCTTCTTAATGGGACCAAAAATGCAGGGGGCTGTATCTTCTGAGAGCATAAAGTATGCAGGATCCTATAGTATACCAAGTGCAAAAATGCAGGGGGATGTGTTGGGCCCAAACTTACTCCAAGGGATCGGATCAAACGAATTGGGCCAAAGTCCAAACGAAGCCGAAGGACAGAAGGAGTTAGAGGCGACGGATGCCCTTCAGACGTTGAGGATCCGACCGAATCCCGAAAGTTTTGCCCTGGACATTAATTGCTTGATCGGTGACAACGGTAACAACATTAAACACAGAGATTATGATGGCAATCAAGAGCAAATCCCAAAGATCTCGCACGAAATTAATAGAGGATAAATACGAAGACGAATAAACGGACACAAGGAGAAAACTACCATAAATAGACCACGAAGAAGCAAACGACATGACACACATCTATACACAGCATCCACTGACTTACCCTTCGAGAGGCCTACTTGCATATTCACTCTCACTCAAACCCCCCAAAAATTCTACCCGATCGCTGCCGGTCGAAATACCAAAACGCCTGTCGAACAGGGCTCGATCCTTTATTCTCTAAGGATAAGTTGTATTTCGATCTGATTCAGTCATCATTTGATATATAAATTACATTGCCATTTCGCGTCTATTCTTTTCTTGGTTGATTGTCTATTTGGTTTGGATTGATTTTTTATTATCCGATTGACTCGTTACCCCGTCTAAGGCGATTTAGGTCGACCGATCTTTTCGTCCCAAAACAATTTGGCGCCCACCGTGGGACAACTTGCCGATCACCATCACGAAAATCCTCCAACCATGACTATCAACCCACCTACCGGTACCGAGGAGCCATGCCTCGAAGACGACACCCAAGCTCAAGGAAACACAACCAAAAATCCTACTCCAAACCAACTCCAAGAGCTTGCCCAAAAAATGACTGCCCTATAAGAGGAACTTGCCCAGCAACGCCAAAAGACTGAAGCATTGGCTACCTTATCCACCCAATCTGAGGCCGAGATTGCACAACTAACCCATGAAAATGAGTCTCTTAAGTCGCAGGTACAATCAGTGGCTTCTGGATCCAGGCGGATGCCCATCCATAGCAACGTCCGAACGCGTCTCGACATGGATGGCGTCGAACTGACCCCCCGAGCATACGACGCCCCGGGAATACTGAGGGTACATCTCGAACTCCTCTGGTCAATCCGTTTTCAACTAACAACGTTACTTTCTCCACACCGATCGGGTCAGTAGGAACCCGAATTGACAAACCACAGGTTACCAATCCTCCCGACATACTGGCTCTCGTCCAGCAGATACTCAGTCAGCACATGAAGACACTTGACGATCGCATTGCTAGAATTCCCGGAGTTCCACAGCCGATCGAGAAGGAAGCGTCGGGTGGATACGCGGAATCTCCATTCATCGGAGAGATCGCCATAGTCGAAATCCCAAAGAAGTTCCACCTTTCTAGCATGGCGACATTCGACGGCACCAACGACCCAGATGATCACATTTCTCTCTATAAACAAAAACTAATGACTGCATCTATTCCAAGGGAGAGTCGTGAGGCTGTCATGTGCAAAAGCTTTGGCACGACTCTCGCGGGTCCCGCCCTGACCTGGTTTATGCATTTGCCTCAGGGAATAATCGCCTCATTTGCGGATCTGGTCAACTCCTTCAAAATCCAATTCGCCAGCAGTCGGAGGCTAGAAAGGCAGTCAAGTAATCTCTATTGAATCACCCAAAGGTATAACGAACCTCTCTGGAGCTATCTTAACAGGTACAATAAGGAAAAAGTCGCGATCCCCCATTGCGACGTCACCACCTCCATCGAAGCTTTCCGACAAGGTCTGATCAAGGACAACAACCTCTACAACGAGATCACCAAGTACCTGTGCAGAAGTTTCGAAGATGTCCAAGCCAAAACCATGGCCGAGGTACGTCTGGAAGAAGATCGTGAATCGCGAAAAGCGACCCATGGACCCGATCAATCCGATCGCAAATCCTCTTCCGACAACCGTCGAGACAGACGACATCACCCCTACCCTCGCAACCGAAATGAGCAGAATCAGGTAAACTCCTTCCAGGACAGGTCCCAAGACTGGAGAGATGGTCCAACATTGCCTCCTAGGGTTCAGTCTTACAATTTCAATATCTCCGTATCGGAGCTCGTCAAGAGTTTCGACAAGTATGGGAAAGAGGTAAGATGGCCCCAAAAGAACGACCGACCGGACGTCAAAAAGGACATGAACAGGTGGTGTGAATTCCACGGTGACCACGGTCACTCAACAGACGAATGCATCGCCTTACGCAAAGAGGTTGCCAGGTTACTCGCGCAAGGACTCTTGCGCGACGTAATCTCGGAATGGGCCAAAGCCACCATGGAACGACGAGATCAGGTAAAACAAGATAAACCCCCATGTCCTGTCCATACAAAAGTTATCAATACCATTTCAGGGGGCTCGGACGTATGTGGGAACACGTACTCCGCGGCCAAAAGACATGCAAAAGAAAGCAAAGGCAGTAAACCCGAGACGCCGGAAAAACTAGGGTCTCCGACCTCCCGACGGTCACGTTCGACGAATCCGATGCCGACGGGTCGGAAAACCATCACGATGGTCTGGTAATCTCCTTGTTTATTGGGAACTGTTTGATACGTAGAGTACTAATCGATACAGGAAGTTCAACCAATCTCTTGACCTTCGACGCCCTCAAAGGGATGGGTCTGGGCAAAGATGACCTTATCAAGAAATCGACTCCATTAGTCGGATTCAGCGGCGAAGTCAAACATACTATCGGCGAAATCATTCTTACGACATACGCCGGAGGGGTAAACCAACAGGTGAAATTTCTAGTCCTAGACTGCCCATCTCCCTATAATTGCATTCTTGGCAGGCCATGGATACATGCTATAAAGGCGGTACCCTCGACGTACCATCAAATCATCAAGTTCCCTACCAAGTGAGGAGTCCAAGAAATCAAGGGAGATCAGAGGATGGCCAAGGAGTGCTATGTCGCCTCCATGAAGAGCGCGGTCGAGCCCAAAACCGCATAGCAATCACAGCTCGGCGAAGGATCTAGTCGATACGTCGAACCAGAAATGGAAAAGCTTGACGAGATCACACTAGATCCTTCAAAGCCAAACCAAACGGTAAGGGTCGGGTCGGACCTGGACGACTCGACCAGACAACAAATTCTGAATTTCCTTAGATCTAATGCTGATTGTTTTGCATGGTCACATGAAGATATGGTCGGTATATCTCCAAACATTATTACTCATAAATTGAACGTAGATCCATCTCACCCCCCTGTGAAGCAAAAGCGCAGGAAATTCGCCCCAGAGCGAAACAAGATTGTCGACGAGGAGGTCATGAGCCTGCTGGAAACAGGAAAGATAAGGGAAGTCAACTACCCCGAGTGGCTGGCCAATGTGGTTGTAGTCCAAAAGAAAAACGGCAAATGGAGAGTCTGCATCGACTTCACTGACCTTAACAAGGCTTGTCCCAAAGACTCTTTTCCGCTCCCTCATATTGACGCGATGGTCGATGCAACAGTGGGGCACGGAATGTTATCCTTCATGGACGCGTTCAGTGGCTACAATCAGATTCTCATGGAACCAGAAGACCAAGAGAAAACGGCGTTCGTCACAAGCCAAGGTATCTATTGTTACAAAGTAATGCCCTTCAGACTAAAAAATGTAGGGGCCACTTATCAACGACTGGTCAACAAGATGTTCAGAGATCAGATTGGGGACACAATGGAAGTCTACATAGACGACATGCTGGTCAAGTCAAAAAAGAAAGAAGACCACATCGACCACCTCCGCGATAGCTTTGAGGTACTAAAAAGATATAACATGAAATTGAATCCTATGAAATGCTCTTTCGGAGTATCGTCAGGAAAGTTCCTAGGGTACATGGTAACACAAAGAGGAATAGAAGCCATCCCATAACAAGTCAAGGCCATCATCGGCCTCTGATCCCCCGATGCGTCAAAGACGTGCAAAAACTGACAGGTCAGATAGCAGCCCTGGACAGATTCATCTCAAAGTCATCCGACAAGTGCAAGTCCTTTCACGACGCTCTCAAGAAGAACAAATCCTTTCAATGGACGGAAGAACATGAAGTCGCGTTTTAGGACTTGAAGAAATACCTGGCCGGTCCCCTGTTATTAACCAAACCCAAGGACGACGATACATTACTACTGTACCTGGCAGTATCAGAGTCGGTCGTAAGCGCAGTTCTGGTCAGAGAAGTAGACGGCAAGCAGTCGCCGATATACTACGTTAGTCGGACATTACTTCCAGCGGAGACAAGGTACTCATCGTTAGAAAAACTTGTACTATCACTGGTAATGGCATCAAATAAACTCAAACCATATTTCGAATCCCATACTATAATTGTCCGCACTAACCATCCCATGAGAGCAATCATGAGGAAGCCCGAGTTCACAGGACGAATGGCCAAGTGGGCCATACACCTCAGCGGCTACGATATTGAATATAAGCCCAGAACAGCGATCAAGTCACAGGCCCTGGCTGACTTTGTGGCAGACTTCAGCCCGACCCTAGAGCAAGAAGCCGCCAAAGAGGCAACACAGTTATTTGCGACAGATGAGACAGGAAAATGGGAGCTCCACACTGATGGCGCGTCGAATGCTAGAGGTTCAGGACTAGGGGTCGTGATGAAGTCACCACAAGGGGACAAGATAGCCCAGGCCGTAAGGTGCGAATGGGACGCAACCAACAACGAAACTGAATACGAAGCACTTATATTTGGGCTCATCCTGGCACGTGACCTAGGAGTCCGAGAGATCGAAGTCATTTGTGACTCCCTCTTAGTCGTAAATCAAATACAAGGGTCGTACAGCGCCAAAGACAACAGGATGATAGCTTATCTGGACGTGGCCAAGAAGCTAATCGACCAATTCCAAATATTCAACATCAGGCAGGTGCCCAGAGATCTCAACTCTCAGGCTGACGCACTAGACAATTTAGGGTCCGTCTTGGATCCAAAGGAATTCCCAAATATCCCACTGGCATACATCACAACACCAGCTGTTCCAAAAACATCCAAGGGATCGATCACACCTTTGGAAGAACTTGTCACGATGGAGATAGGCGACCGACCAGAGGAAGACATCGTCAATAATCAGAACGACTGGACGTTACCTTACGTCAAATGGTTAAAAGACGGCATCCTACCCAGCGACAAAACAGAAGCAAAAAGGCTAAATGTACAAGCTCTTTCCTTCGATATTATAAGTGACGTCTTGTTCAAAAGATCTGTCACAGGGATACTCCTACGATGCCTCAAGATTCCAGAAGTCGGACGCGTCTTACAATCATTACATGAAGGAGAATGTGGAAACCACACCGGTGGGCGAAGCCTCTCAGGGAAAGCTTTGTGAACCGGATACTACTGGCCCACAATGAATAGAGATGAAATGGAATACACCAAGAAGTGCGATGCCTGCCAACGACACGCACCCGTAACTCATCAACCCTCGGAACTCCTCCATCCGACTCTAGCACCATGGCCCTTCATGAGATGGGGAATGGACATCGTCGGAAAACTCCCACCTGCGTCGGGTCAACGAGTCTTATTCCTTGCCATGACAGACTATTTTTCCAAATGGATCGAAGCTGAAGCCTACTGAGAGGTAAAAGATCAACACGTCATTTCGTTTATAAAACGCAATATCTTGTGCAGATTTGGCATCCCATTAGAAATCGTGTGCGACAATGGCTCCCAGTTCATCAGTCATAAGACTCGAGCCTCTTGCGACCAATGGAACATCAAACTGGTCACATCCACTCCTCGATATCCGCAATCTAACGGACAAGCCGAGTCTAGCAACAAAATCATCATCAACAACCTCAAGAAACGCCTCACAGGGGCTAAAGGAAAATGGGCAGACGAGCTCTTGTTCATCCTCTAGTCCGACAGGACCACTCCAAAGAATGCGACCGGACAGTCAACATTCTCACTCATCTACGGAAGTGAAGCGGTCATTCCCGCCGAGCTATTGGTTTCGACGGCTAGTTACAGTCTTCAGACAAATGAACAAAACGATATCGAGCTAGCACACAACTTGGACACAACGGATGAGACTAGAGAAAAAGCCAGAATTAGAATGGTCAGGTTCCAGCAACAGGTCGCAAGAAGTTACAACAAAAATGTTCGAGCCAAAGTCTTCAAAGTTGGCGATTGGGTCTTTAGAAAGACATTCCAGAACACCAAGAATCCGACCGACGGAAAGCTCGCACCTCAGTGGGAAGGACCCTACCTAATCAAAGAAGTAGTCAGACAAGGAGCATACCAATTGGAAGACAAAGACGGACGACCAATCTCGAGAAGTTGGAACGCAACACACCTAAAGTTATACCACTTCTAGACCAGCAAGGTAAGGCACCAACGTTCTTTCACTTACCATATACTATTCGTTGTTACAAACACAATTCTATTCCTTGAAACTGAGCATTCACATCTAGTAAGGACATTTTTCCTTGCAAACCTAAGTACAGGACAACATCGACATACACACTGGACCCAGTCACAAATAAAAGCGCTTACACTACATTTACACAATCGATCGGAACACGGGGAGATGAACACCACAGGCACGTCGGCACACCGCCTGCCTTACACAATACATAAGGTTAAGACACCTTATTACATTTACGCAATAGAGACATATTGCTTTCCTCCTCGGCATAACACTAAGTCATGACTAAACATAAACACATACATTTGCAGGCCTCCTTCTTTACATACATACGGCAAGCCCTACTCGACGGAGCACACGGGCGAACCCGACATATAAATCAAAGGCGTCAACGACAAACTTCTCTAGAAGAGTCCGACGAAACATACGAACACATAAAAAAGTTCGATCCTTTGTAAAACGGATTACGTCAATAAAAGTCTAAGCATTTTTTACATACATGCGACCCGCGATGATGGACGGGTCGCCAAAACATATTGTCTGCCTACACACACATAGGACTTCAAATCATCCACATACACATTATACGACCCGCGATGGTAGACGGGTCGCCAAAACAGAAAATATCCTACCCACACACAGGTGGGGTCACAAGTCAATTAAGAAAAATAGTCAAAGGTCGGGATTCGTGGCATTACCTTCAGCAGGGGCTGGATCGGTGGAAGGCTGGGGCTCGAGTGGCACGGTATCGCCAGAATGGACCTTGTCTTCACCGGCACTTTCGTCTAGAGATTCCTTTCCGACGCCGGCCAACTGGAAAAGCTCTGAACCAGGATTCCCCTTCGGAAACAAGGTTTCCATGGTCTCTTTCTCCACCTTCAAATCCCAGGTCTCCTGCTTGCCCTCTTCAAACTCCTCGATCATCTCGACACGCGACTTCAACGCATAGAAAGCGCCTACGTCGCCTGCGACCCGACCAGCCTCAATCCTAGCCTGCTTCACCTTCTCTTCAACACTTGACTGGCTCTCACTAAGCTCCCTCCGACAAGCATCCAAGTCATCTTGGCAATTCTTCAGCTCCCTAACAAAGCGGCGCTCGGCGTCCCTAAAACGGCACTCAGCTCCTTCCACCTTGGTCTTCAAAGACGCCAGATCGGACTCTGACCTAGAAGACCTGTCCTCGGCCTTAGCGACCATCTCTTTGACACCAGAATACGCCCCTAAGAGAAACTGGAAAGTCTGAAAAAAGGACAAGATCGAAACAATCAAGGTTCCACCCGACTATGAGAAAGAAAACGAACAAACTTGAGATCCGCCAAGACGACTTACCTTCCTCGCAGAGCACCCCACTTCGCCAATACAGTCCAAGGGAGAGACGCCATCAACTTTAGACTTCAGAGTCGGGTCCTAAGCATGAAAGAGATCGGCAATCGATCGACCGACCGCGTCGATCTTCTCGACTCCATGAGCAGTCGTCACCTTTTTCTTTTGAGTGTCCACCACCTTCACATCGCCAGAAGAAGCACCTGCCTTCCTTTTCGAGCCAACTTTGGCTGGGAGCAACGACTCCACCAGCGTCGATTTACTCGACGAGGCCCTGGCCGCCGCCAACCTTTGCTCTATCAGACTTTTCCCAGACACTCCCTTCAAACGGGCACTCGACCGACCAGCCGGAGACGCTGACACGACACACAAAACATAAATCACAAGCAAACGATTAAAAATACATGAGTCAAACAAAAACTCACACTTGACCCGAGACGATGAAACAGTCGACATAACGTCCTGAGTAGTGGGGGAGACCGACAACAGGTTGACGTTTATGAACTTCCGCTCCGACGCGGGGATACTAAGAATAATCTTTGTCAGACCTTCTGATTGAGCGTTCGCTTCCAACTCTTCAGCCTCAGGGACTACAAAAAAGAAGAGTTAAGCAAAGGGTTAAAAACACATAAAACGGGCAAAGAGAAGTCGAATACGTACTCTCAACTCGCCACTCCGACAGCAGAAATGAATAGTCGCCCCCCTTCTCTAGAGACGAACGCTCGACGAAGAAAAACTTCAACCCCCATCCGCGGTCGTTTACATCTAAGTTGAACACCAAGGGCTTTCGACCCGGACGAATACGCAACTGGACACGAGAAGAACTCTTTGACCCCAGAGAATAGTTGTACCACAGGGCGTCAAATTTAAAACCAGCCCCAGACTGAACATTCAACAAATCTAAAACCCTAAGGATCCGCCACGCTTGTGGCATGACCTGACACGGCGCAAGCACCAGGGTCGCTAAAAATCCCTAACAAGAGGGGAGAATGGAAACGTATGGCCAATCCTAAGCGGGTAAGCATAGAAACAAACCCATCCATCGTAGCGAGCGTCGGCTCTCTCGTCTACGGCAACCTTGCGACCGTCTCCAGAGGAAAGCCTCCGACTTGAAGGATCTGCTCCAACTCCGCCTCCGACAGAGTCCCCGTCAGAGCGTCTGCCTCCTTCAGAAGGAAAAGGGGCGGACCTCATTCTTGCTCGAGTTCGAGCAAGTAGCAGTCGACTCGGAAGATTCACTGGAAACCATCTCCAGAACAGAGAGAGAAGGGAATCGAAGAGCAATTTTTTTTGAAAAAACTTAGCAAAACCTACCAGATGAGGAAATAAAGGAAGAAGATGAAGCCAAACCGTTAGAAACTTGATTCGGATTTATGGAGGGAATCGACAGTCGCAGAGACGTCCCATCATGCAGCGGGATTATCTCCACGTAGCCCTCACCTGTCGCGCCTAGATCGGAGGGTAGAGATCGTGTGGGATGAAAGTTGCTTGGACTCCATCTCACAGCTGTCATGGAGCCCAAAACAACTTGGGGCTATTGTTGGGCCCAAACTTACTCCAAGGGATCGGATCAAATGAATTGGGTCAAAGTCCAGACGAAGCCGAAGGCCAGAAGGAGTTAGAGGCGACGGATGCCCTTCAGACGCTGAGGATCCGACCGAATCCCGGAAGTTTCGCCCTGGACATTAATTGCTTGATCGGTGACAACGGTAACAACATTAAACACAGAGATTATGATGGCAATCAAGAGCAAATCCCAAAGATCTCGCACGGAATTAATAGAGGATAAATACGAAGACGAATAAACGGACACAAGGAGAAAACTACCATCAATAGACCACGAAGAAGCAAATGACAGGACACACGTCTATACACAGCATCCACTGACTTACCCTTCGAGAGGCCTACTTGCATATTCACTCTCACTCAAACCCCCCGGAAATTATACCCGGTCGCTGCCGGTCGAAACACCAAAACGCCTGTCGAACAGGGCTCGATCCTTTATTCTCTAAGGATAAGTTGTATTTCGATCTGATTCAGTCATCATTTGATATATAAATTACATTGCCATTTCGCATCTATTCTTTGCTTGGTTGATTGTCTATTTGGTTTGGATTGATTTTTATTATCCGATTGACTCGTTACCCCGTCTAAGGCGATTTAGGTCGACCGATCTTTTCGTCCCAAAACATGATGTATCTTCTAAGACCACCTTTACTGATGCGTTCCGGGCTCGACTCAAGTCGGGCAACGACGAGCCCAAGACGACCAAGACCGTGGCGTCCTCATTGGTTCAAGACTTAGTCTAGTTTAGCCTATTTTATGTTATTTCCCGTTTTAGCATGTTTCCCTTTTTAGCCTTTCCATTTCCGTACTTTCTATTTCGGGCGTGTGTCTTTCTCTTGCTAGAGAAGGCTAGCCCATTAGTATGTTTTCGGCCCAAGTCCATTAGGGTTCTTGGCTGAGCCATATGGCTTTAAATAGCCTTCGCCGTATTCATTATTCCTTACGTTGAAATTAAAGCTTAAGCCTTGCAGTTGAGATCATCTCATCCCTTAAGCCTCGGCGTCACAAAACTGGTTAGACCCGATTGAACCATGCCACGTCACCATTCACAAACACAACCTATCCCTCCATCGCTAGCTTCCCCCTGCGAGATCCTCTTGCCCCAACTCGGTCCCGCCGAGAGCAAGAGAGCCGGTAACCGAGCCCACGCTTGGTTGCTACCAATCCCGGTTACTAAGGAGAAGGATCGAGGCCGTTTCCTGCCTAGATCTGGCGTCAAACGTGGTCCGAACCCATCGGATCACATCAATTGGTATTAGAGCAGCCAGGGGCATGCAACGCGCCTTCTTCTCCGACGACGCCACCACCACCACAAAAGCAAAGAAAACCACGTCGACTCTGCCCAGAATTCGTCGAACAAAAAAATCGTCATTTCTGCAATTTTCTTCCATATTCCTGTAGAGAATCTTGATATGAGTCCGTGCATATAAAATTCGCCCAAAACGGACATCGTTTGACCCCTCAAAAGGCCAAAATATGAACCGTCTCCTGCCCAAACCCTAGACGCCGCGACCGCGGGCCACAAAACCGCAACCGCGGTTTCTACACCGCCATTGCCGAAACCCTTCCCTTTTCCTTATCCAAAACCCTAGCCTCCGCCACCCCTCACAACCCTAGTTCGGCCTTTCCTTAACCAACCCGTCCTTAGCCACACCCACTCCATGGCCCGCTGGTATCCATACTTCGAGCCCGACGAGTGGGACCCCGACCCTTGGTTCGGTAGCGTGAGCCCATACGAGGCAAACCCGGATTGGATCCCGCCAAGGATTCTGACGCCGCCTGGCATCTATGGACCACCTCCGACACGCCGCACCCACGACCGGTACCACAAAAGCGCACACTATCGGGACACGCGACCCAGCCCGCGTCATGTGAACCTCGATTGCGGTCCCCACCGCGACCGCAGCCTTCCTCGCGACATGTCCCACGATCGCGGCCCCCGCCGCGAGTCCCTCGTCCATTCCACGATCGCGGCCATTCCTGGTGTTGAGTCTCTCATTCCTTCCACAGCTTCATCGACCCGCCATGCCGTAGAAGAGGCTCGTGCCAAGGCAATGGAGAAAATACAATCGACGATCGGCGAATTACGGAGTGAAGTTGCCTCCTACAGAGCCTCCATTGTTGTCGCAACCGCGACCGCGGCCCCTCCACCCGCGACCGCGGCCAGAGAAACCGCGCCCGCGAAACCACGCCCGCGGCCAGCGAAACCGCGCCCACGGCACACACCGTCGTCGTTGAGGCCGCAACCACCGATCCCCTTCTGCCGCCCACAGCCGTGCCCAGTGCTCCCATGCCCGCGTGCAAGCCCGACGTATCCATTACACCTACTCCAGACTCGGGCTTCCGCGCGATACTCTCCAAGGCACCCGACGTTATGACCGCTCCTGGACCCGAGCCATACCTTCTCATCTTTGAGGTTCCAAGAGTCGGTCCCGAGCCCGACGCCGCTTTACCACTGACCGTTGAACGTCTACTCTCCCTGGACCCACCCAGTTCGAAGCGAGGACGCTTCGATTCTAAGGGAGGGAGAATGATGCATTCCGGGTTCAACTCAAGTTGGGCAACGACGAGCCCAAGACGACCAAGACTGTGGCGTCCTCCTTGGTTCAAGACTTAGTCTAGTTTAGCCTATTTTATGTTATTTCTTGTTTTAGCATGTTTCCCTTTTTAGCATTTCCATTTCTGTACTTTCTATTTCGGGCGTGTGTCTTTCTCTTGCTAGAGAAGGCTAGCCCATTAGTGTTTTTTCGGCCCAAGCCCATTAGGGTTCTTGGCCGAGCCTTATGGCTTTAAATAGTCTTCGTTGTATTCATTATTCCTTACGTTGAAATTAAAGCTTAAGCCTTGCAGTTGAGATCATTTCATCCCTTAATCCTCGGCGTCACAAAACTAGTTAGACCCGATTGAACCACGTCACGGTTCACAAACACAACCTATCCCTCCATCTCTAGCTTCCGCCTGCGAGATCCTCTCGCCCCAACTCGGTCCCACCGAGAGCAAGAGAGCCGGTAACCGAGCCCACGCTTGGTTGCTACCTATCTCGGTTACTAAGGAGAAGGATCGAGGCCGCTTCCTACCTAGATCCGGCGTCAAACGTGGTCCGAACCCGTCGGATCACATCATTTACCATATATGAATCTTCCTTACTTCATGTTGTATGGTGTCTCAATCTATGTGAAAAGATACTAACACCTGAGTGACACCAAGTGCAAACAGAGGCATCTCTAATCCAGCGAATAGCCCACATATAGTGCCACAGACACCGTAAACCCAATCTAGCCCCACCATCGAATTGTTCTCTTAGTAGACGCCTTTAACTTTGTAGCCTCTGATGCAGCATATGTTGTAATTGACTCCGAACGATAAATGGCTCCCAAACTCGTGTTTCATGACAGCTCTCTTGAGTAGCCCAAGCTTGTGTTCCTTGACAATTCTCTTGAATATTTGACATTAATGAATCATCAATAAGATGTTGTGTTATGTCTAAGGACATTAACTGTTTTAGGGTTTGGTGCTCAGGGACGAAGATGCCCAAATAGTCGAACTTCAATTTTCCCTACATACGAAATCCACCTTCAATTGTTCTTTGCAATTCCACCTTCATTTTTTTCATACACAAACAGATTAAATCAAAAAGGAGAAAGAAAAACCTAAAGGACGAAGTATACATACGAAATCCATTCAAGAGCCCAATTTAAAGCTCGACACCAAAGGAAATCAATATGATTTCTCGGTAATGAAGTTACCTCGAGCCATTGGAGAATGCTTGGAATAGTTTCACGGGAGTTGTCGACGCTTCAGTGCTGGAAGAATTGGCGGAGGATTGGGGTGTTAAGGGGACACGCCGACAGCGACGAAGGAGGAGGGGGAGTGGCGACGACGAAAGAGGGGGAGTGGCGAGGGGTTTCGCCGATATGGTGAATGGCCTGAAAGAAGGAGGCAGATAGCGGCGAATGGAGTCGTGGAGAGGGGTTTCAGCGCGAGCAGGTTTACGAAGAAGGCCGAAAGCGGCACAAAACCCTTAAAAAAACAAAACTATACCTCGGTTATATTAAAACCGTGGTCCGTATATATTTTTAACCACGGTTAAAATTACAAACCGTGGTTCGAGTTTAATTAAATTTTGAAAAAAAACTTTACACCGCGTGTAAGATATAACTGTGGTCCGTATATCTTCTTTACCACGGTTGTATAAATCCACTCCAATATTAGTGCGGTTAATCCCCTTTTTTGTACTAGTGAGCTGATCCTTCCAAAGTTTCCGCCGAATTGGGATTAGATGTCGCCTTAGATTACTTTATCATCTAGTTCGCATGCGTAGGCACATGGTCTCTTTATGTTTATCAAGTGCTGCAATAAGTGTCTATAGTGGGATTTTTGAATAATGTTGGTGAGAGCAAACAATCCTACACGCATTTGTAGACATGATTAAAGGAAAACATGCACAACACATGTACAAAATAGTATATAGTGTCACTATATCAGGTTTAGTGCTCTTGGTGTCATTTAAGACAAAAATTATGTGGCCCTTAGGATAGTTGATGACTCTTAATTTTTTGATCCGGGTTTTGCTCTCGCGACTTGTCATTGTATGCCTTCCTCGACTTTTGAATGGGAGATTGGCCCACAAGGATAGCTTGTGATTCATCGTTCGTTGGCTATAAAGGCTATTGGCCATAAGGCTAGTTCACGTTTCGTTGTCGTTGGCCATAAAGGCTATTGGCCATTTGGCTAGTTTGCGTTCGTCGCTTGTTGTCCATAAAAGCTATTGACCATTCAACTAGTTTTTGTATCGTCGCTCACTGGCCATAAAGGTTATTGGTCATTCGGCTAGTTTGCGTTTCATCGCTTGCTAGTCATTAATGCTAGTGGCCATTCGACTAGTTTGAGTTTCGTTGCTCGTTGGCCATAAAGGCTATTGCCCAATCGACTAGTTTGCATTTCGTCTTTCATTGGCTATAAAGGTTATTGGCGATGGCTAATTTGCGTTTGATCGCTCGTTAGCCCGAACAATAGTTATTGTCCATGGTTAGTTTGTGTTTTGTCGCTCGTTGGCCATAAATGCTAGTGGCCATTTTGCTGGTTTGCATTTTGTTGCTTGTTGGACATAAAGGCTATTGGCCATTTGGCTAGTTTCTTCAAAAATTCTTTGAACTACAAGATGAACATCAATTGCAATCTAGAGTGGCCATGCGACTATTTTCTTCAAACAATCACTAAATTGCAAGATGAACATCTATCTAGCTTATGAATCCTGGCCTCAAGAGTAATTAAGTTGTTGTCGCATAAATAACACTCGGGTTCAGTTCCTAGGATTCCAATAGAAGTTATTACCTCTTGGTCTCAAACCCTATCTGACTACCTATTAACATTATCACCTTTCAGTCTCAAACCCTAATAAGATCCATTTCGCATAGGCTAATATGGGCATAAAACATCTAGGAATGAATCAAATATTATTTTAATTCAGGCAAAGAAATAATTTTAATTACATATAAACCGTTGGGATTACCCCAACATTAGAACTATGAATTTAGACAAGCATAATTGAAGACATATTCAATGGATTTAAACTAGCCAACAACATATATGAATTATTCGATAAATACGAAAGTTAAGAAAACTTAGTCACAATATCAAAAATAATTCAAGTTGAGAAAGGCTAAAATAATAATGACCAAGTCTTTAAAGTGCTAAAGCATAAAAAATCCTCTTGAATAGCTCCATGTACGTACAGCAGTAGCTAATAAAAATTCCCTCAAGACAAAACCTAAACAAACCTATCACAAAACTTAAGTAAAAGCTACGTAAAAAAAGTCAAAAACTAATCTAACTAGTCCATAACCCGTGCCATGCACGGAATATTTTTATTAAAGTGTTGTTTTAGTATAGCTTTAATGTCATTTTTATGTATATATCTAATAAAATTATAATATAAACCATACAAAATTTGTATATATTTTATTAAAAAATATTAATCATATACTCATAATATTAGTTAAAATGAAGAAAATTTGAACAATATTGTTCACCTGTATCATAATAAATTTGTAGAAACTAAAAGAGAAATGATATGCTGAAGTGATATATTATCACACCAGCATATAATATTAGAAGATATATAATTGAACATACAAAAAAAATTAAAATATTTAGTGAAAAATATGGGTAAGCTTATTTTGGTAAGAATGATATTTTTGATTAAAAATCGTGTTTTATCAATTCAATATAAACAATTATAAAATTTTATATAACAATTAATAATTAAGCTTTTAATAAATGTAAATAATTTTAAAAATTATCAAATTCATCAATTTATTTCAATGTACATTTATATTAGCTTTGAGTGATATTTGTTGAGCAATGAGCTTCTGAATGTTAATGTTGGTTAAATTTGCTCAATGCTTAAAAAAAATTATTGTTCAGGGAAATGTAATCAACTTAAGAACACGAACAAAACAATTGATATCATGAACAATAAACACATTTCTCACATCAAGTAAATAATATTAAATTTTAAAACTTTTGTTTGATGTCTATAATAAAAATAATATCTGAAACACTATAAAAATCTTATTAAGATTAGTCTGTTGAAAATTTGCTAAAAGAAGTGACTAACGTATAAAGAATGAAGAAAAACCTACAATTTTACATGTCAAAAAATCTTATTATGATTAAGATGAATTGAGAAATGAATAATTTGATTGTGTTATGAAAATGAAGTACAATATTAATCATAAGTTGTATATAGCTAAATTTGTGAGTGTATTTACATATACGGGATTTTGGATGCATGGTTTTCGACCCAACTCATTTGATCATTTTCTATTTCATCGTATGGAATTGATGAGATCGTGAAAACAAAAATACATAATCAATTAAAAATAGAAAAAAAGGTATTTGATGTGTTACATTATCAGTATAAGTTATTTTATAGTTAGCTTGGTTTAAATTTACTTGAACGTACAAAATTTAATTTCCATAACGTTAGTTGAAGCTCGACATATGACTTGATAAAGATCGTGAAATTGTAGTCGTATAAAAAAAAGCTAATTAAATATTAATAATGAGATCTCAACTAATCAAATCAAATCAAAACATTTTGCTTAATTAAATAAATAATATTAGAATGTAAGTAAAAAGTCAATTTGTTATGATTTGTTGGCACATATTTTGTTAAGATTTATTTATTAAAATTTTCTATGTAATTTGATATAATAACAAATTAAAAAACAAAAAAACCATACTCTTGCACATAAATAAAGTGGTCTCAAAAGCGTTATGGTGACTCGAAAGAGGATGAATTTAATATGTATATAGATTATATTGATTTTGATGGGCCTCCTGATAGATTTCAAAGTATACTAATATCCTTTTAGGGATTTTTTTCTTAGTTCTTTAGTATTTACTTGAGTTTTTTACCCTCTTTTTGAAATTTTAAAAAAAAAATCACAACTTTTTAAATTTAAATTAACATAGTTTTTTATCAACAATATGAAATTGAGAGATGTGATACGGTTCTAAATTATACTACAAATATTAAGATCTTATAAACAAATTTATGCAATTTCTAAATTTGATTCCAAATATCTCCATCAATTATTGCTAATTAAGATCTTTGCTAACAAATATTGATATATTAAATATATGTAAAATGATTGCCTCAATATATACCTGTTTTTATTTGCTTAAAAAATATGAAATATAAGAAATATATGATAGCTTACGATGTTGTAAAAGATTAAGGTGATATCTATTGCTTTATTTTATAAAGGTTGGATGATGTGGCAATTTTAGAGTCCGACGTGTAGACTAATTTAATGTGAGACCAAAAGGTCAGCGAGAGGCCTCTCCTTTAGGAGCTCTATAATGAGTAATAATAAAAGTTCAAAAATAGATACAAAAGAAAAAAATAATAGATCGTAAATTTCGAATTGAAAGTGCATAAAAAAAAATTTAGAGAAATTTTTGAATTACAAAATTTTAGTATTTTTATTTCTAAATGCTAGTATCATAAAATTTGAAAGGAGATATGAAGTAATATATAAGAGTATAAGTTATATATTATATTCAAAATAACTTTTAAAATACATTGATGAAGTACATTGTAAGTAAATACAAAATAAATTTGATATGATTTTACTGTATAATTCTTTTCTTAACTACCTCAATTTATATTCTATTTTATGACTAAAAATATAGATTGTTATTATAAATATGTTTTTAACTTTGCATTAAAAAACTTAATGAATTTATTAATCTGTTTATATTATTCCATAAATTGGGCTCAGTTTCAAAATAATATTAAAGTTGTTTCACTTCCTTATCTTAGATCTTTAAAATTGACTTATTGGTGTATTACGTTTGCTTCAAAATAAATTAATTATGTTTTTTTTATGTTTTTGAATAGTATTTTACTTCATGTCTATTATAGCTCATATTTTCTTATTTAAAAATATATATTTATGATTATACATATCAGTTAATTCAGTCCACGAAATAATATTGTTTATTTTCAATTTTTAAGTTGAGTTGAACTTTTGAAGATATTAAATTAATTTCAAAATTTTAATAGATAAGTTAACAATTAAAAATTAATTGAGATATCTTAAATTTAAGGGTCAATTACCGGAAATCATCCGTCCAATAGGGCACATTGCCTGAAACCACCCGGATAATCACTATTTATCGGAAACCACCCATTAAACCATGTCCGTTACACTATTACCACCCAACTCGTCATTCTGTTTAAAATTCCGTTAAGTAATTACATATTTAAGCCGAACTTTTTATTTTCATTCAATTTCTCCACAACTTCAAAACTTGGGTAAAAATTGTAATTAAGCTAAAAATTAGGGTAACCCCATCATCTTCTTCAACCTTTAACCCCCTCCGACTTCTCCAGCGACGTCGTATGTGGGAACAACGTTGACGGCGACATCGGAACGGAAAAGTGGTCGAATTCTCGAATTGGGGGTTCGGATTTCCGAAGTTAGGGTTTAGGCCGCCGGTTTGGGGGTCGAAATCCGTGAACTAGGAGTCGAATCCCCGGAATTAATGTTTTGTTTCTTGAAATTGGAGTTCGGATCTTGTGATTGGTGGTTTCAATTGCGCGATTTGAGAAGGATTTGGCCAATTCGAATCGAATCTGTAAAGTTAGGCCCGAATTCGTCGAATTAGGGTTTGCGCCATCGGATTTGGGGGAAAATTCTCAGAATAGGGGTTCGAATCGCAACAATTAGGGTTCGGATTCAGGCGATCTAGTCTTTGATTGCTCGAATTGGAGTTGAATCGGAGGAATTGGGTCCGAATTGGTGAGATCGAGTGAGATCGACGGAATTAGGGTTCAGAAAATATGACTACCGAGTCTGCAATTGAGTCCGCCGCCAAGGAAGCTGAGTTAACGGCGGCGTTGGAGGAGCGCGATCGAAGAACCGCATCCGTGGAGGCCTCGCTCGAGGCGAGTCTGCGCGAAGCAGCAGAAGCGCGAGAAGCGCTCGAATCCGAGCATCGAAGGCTCGAGGTCGCTGCCGGAAAGCGCACCGGAGAGTACGGCGTCGCCGGAGAAGTCGGAGGGGGTTAAAGGCTAAAGAAGATGATGGGTTTACCCTAATTTTTAGCTTAATTACAATTTTTACCCAAGTTTTGAAGTTGTGGAGAAATTGAATGAAAATAAAAAGTTCGGCTTAAATCTGTAATTACTTAACGGAATTTTAAACAGAATGACGAGTTGGGTGGTAACAGTGTAACGGACATGGTTTAACGGATGGTTTCCGATAAATAGTGGTTATCCGGATGGTTTCGGGCAATATGCCCTATTGGACGGGTGGTTTCCGGTAATTGACCCTAAATTTAATTGTGTATGATAACAACTCCAAAGATTTGTTAGCACATGAATTCTAAAGAAGTAAAATTATAAGATTATGGCTCTGTTCGATAACTGATGTTGGTACTTATGATTATGCTCATGTTGATGCTGATACTTATGCTGGTGCTGATGCTTATACTTAAATTTGATGCTGAAATTATGTACTTATTTTCTTATGTAGGTTTGGTAAATAGTACTTATTAAATACTTATTTAAAAAAATCTTTATACCAAATTACTAAAATGTCCTTCAATTTTGTTAAGTTTCAGCTGCACGTGATGGTCACGTGATTTCATTTTCTTTTGGTCTACGGCTTGCACGTGAGCTGCACGTGATGAAAATCAAAGCTCCGTCTTCAACTAGAAACCCGATACACATCGTCCTTTGTTAGTAGCACAGTAGAGGCAACCCTATCCCCTTCGTTCGCGGCGACTGAAGCATCCCCAGTGGGCTTGCGCTAGGTAGGAGACTTGTCGTTTTCATCGCCGGAGTCATTCATGGTCGCATCGCTGTTGGAAGGCTGGCTATCGTGACATCAGTTACCGAACAAGGAAAATGTAATTTCTTCTTCCACAAATTTCTTCAAGTGTTAACCTTCATGTAGTAATTAGGCTTGTTGTACTCAGTCTCTCCATAGTGTCCACTAGTTAATTTAGGGTTTGTTGTTCAAATGGCTATTAGTTCCTGATCCATGAATCAGTTTGTTCGGATTGGAGCCAAGTTTCAAAAACAAGAACTGAGTTTGTTGTTTAGGGTATCAGTTAAAAATCAAGAACTGGATTTATTACCTAAATCTTCTCTCTCTCTCTGCCTTGCATATCAGTTATTGATTGTTTCGGTGTTTCTAAGCTGGTGTTTCTAAGCTGATTGTTTGGGTGCTTCTAAGTTTGAGGTATGGTCCTGGTGTTTCTAAGCTGTATTTTTTGTGGGTTTTGTTCAGTTTATTGAGTGTTTGGGTGGGTTTTCTGGGTATTCCTTATTGGTTGTTGGAGAGTGAAATCTTGATGCCTGAAATTGCATGTTTAAGGAACTATGCCATGGAAGTATGAATTTAATTAGGTATTATGATGAGTTGATTAGACATTGAGCTATTTAATATCCCATCAATTTGTGGTTGTGTGGTTTTAACAATTCTATTTTACTGGCAGCTTGTTAAAACAAATGTTTTTACTATGGAATTTCAGTTTGGCCTCCACAATTTCATTCTACAACACAAGCATCACGATTCACTATTTGAAGACGACGAGGAATTGGAAAAAGTTTTTCAAGGACGAGAAGATGAAGGTGTTGGCGAACTTCCTGGAGGCATGGGAAAATTAAGAGCTGAAATTACACATGAAATTTGGAACAACAAAGCAAGGTTTCTTTGATGATTAGTGGTATGAAAAAACTATGAGAAATCATTTTGGAGCATCTAGTGTTGTTGTAAACCCGTACAAATCCCTCGAGAATTTCAAGGTTGATGTTTATTTAGGATAAACCATTAGAAAACACTCTCTCATGGTTTTCTAGGGTAATTTTGTCTTTCCCATTCATCTTTTTGACATCATTGCAATGATACATTTGAACCTAATCATCTAGAGAACAGTTGAACATATAAGTTCTGATGGATCTTACTTCACTGAATAGGGATTTGCTGCAATGTTATCAGCTACTTTGTCACGTATCCATGTCCTGTCACCATTGCTGGTTCTCAACAAAAACCCACTTCCTCCAACTGTCCAAGCTTCTTCTTGAATAATAATATTTGAAATCATCTGAGGTTTTTTGAACTTTCTATAAAAACAACTAATAGATACTAAAACTGAGTTGTAATTCATAACTGTAAGATTTATTATAACCAACCAAAAGGACGGAGCAAGTTGTCAATTAATTAACCTATCACTTGAAAAATAAAACAGGAGCATTGTCACTCTCTCTCATGAAAAATAATTATGTATGATTTATTCAGGGACAGTATTTGCGTATCTCAACCCAATCCAAATGAAGAACATTTAAGTATCTTTCCTTTTATAGACTGCAGAGTTGGCCAACTGATTATAGTAGATCACTTCATATATAATTTTTGCTTACTCCTAGTGCCTGGCATTCTTTCGCAGTCGATGTCTTAATAGCCGATCTTAACTTCCATATTAGTTACGCTTGGTATTCTTTCGCAGTGTAGAAGAAGAAACATCTATATAGATGGTAATCCATTATATAATTGCTTAAAATTGAGTGTTAACTCAAACCAAAGAATATTTATGTAATACCTGTGAGCGATACCCGACATCGAGAAGGCCAAAACCCCGACTCTGAACTGAGACTTCTTCAAAATCCTCTATTATCTGCAAGAGAAAATAAACCTTCAGTAGTTAATAAAAAAAATCTCAGTATGGTAGCAGCACAAAAAAGTGAAGTATTCATAACTAGACACCCAATTCTACTAGATGTTCCATATGTTGTTTATACAATGTAATCGAAAGAAACACATTTAAAAATTTCTCAGTAGTTAATATAATCGAAGGAAACACATTTAAAACCTACAAGAGCGCAGATTTCTCACTCAAGCATAAAGCATGACACTGATTGTGCCGATATTTAAAATGTGTCATATAATGTCTAAATAACTAACAGTTGAACCTAACAAATGTAATAAGAGTGAAACTAACATATAAATCCCTAGAAAATATATAATTTGTAAAGCTATCAACAACTTTAGGTTCAAATGTATCATTGCAATTAGGTTCAAATGTTACTGCTAATGTTATTAGGATATAATCTTGTTATAGGAAGTTCAAAATCCACCTAACTTGACCCTAAACATGAGGTTAAAATTTGACAAAGGAATTTTAAATATGTGACATAGTTAAATTAAGAAGTTGACCAAGGCTTATGCAGGAAGGCTAGATGAGATGTCTAGTGATTACTCGGAATCTCCAACGTCAAGTAGCTTCAAAATTTAGCAAGCCGGACAATTCAGGGATCGGTAAGTGGTTATGCTTCTTATTTTTGTGAGGACATTGCCTAAAAGTAAAAGTATAAAAACTAATACAAATACTCATGTTAGGTAAATGTAATGAAGCCCCTGAATTTTTGCAGAACTCTCAGACGGTCATTCTTGCTGCTGACGCGTCACCTATTGAGAAAATAAACAAATAGGAACTTGCCTTTTCTGTGTTGGATTCAGGATCTAATAATGCTGAGAAGCTGGCCATATGAGCTGGCAATACTTGACAGATGAAGAGATACGGATACTTCAGTGAAGTAAATACATGACAAGAAGGACAACAGTACACAGCTTAAATCATGATTAGATAACTAATAGGTTAGCACCTTATAATTACAAAATGGCATCCACTGAAAGTATTATCCTACAATACTAAGTGTTTATGCCAAGTAGCAGATAAAGTTCCAAAATGGAGTACAACAGCATGACTCCTAATACCATCACATTTTGCAGTATGCACCCTACGGATGTAGAATGCGCCAAACATAAACTAGAAAACCAAGAAATATCACCATCGCAAGGACAACGATGACGTATATTGCAGTCATCCTGAACCTTCTTAAACCGTCTCGTTCCAAGCAAACAAAGACATGTACAGTGGTTATACCGGCTAGTCTGTCCGCCAAAGCGCTGTTAGTATTCTCCGCAATTGTCTGATGTTGACTATATGCTGCAATGTCTAGCTCGACTTCTTCGATACAGTCTTGTTGTTTATTAGCAATGGCATGCAGCCGCGCAGCCCGCGCGCTTCCTAGGGATTCATTCAGCAATGCAAGTTCCTCCTTAAATTTGTCCTCATATGCCTGTATTTAAGTATACATTAGTGCTTTGGGCAATACAACTTATACCATATTCCAGTAAACAAAGAGTAAAGAAAAAAAAGAATGACTTCGAGTGCGAACTACCACAAACAATCCAGAATTTGGAAGGCGGAAGTGTAGAAAATATAAAGAACAATTGGATAACTAGAAAGGGTATTGTTACCCGGAGGTCGTCCGAAAGCATCCCTGGGAGGATACACTATAATCAAACATCTTTTTCAAGATAAAACTAGGCAGTCCTTGGTATGATTATTTCTAGCTGTTTAACTAGAGAGTTCACACCAAATATTTGAAGGACCCTGGAGCCTGGAGGAGTTATTGATATGATTTCTTTTCATAGTTTGGTTAAATTGGAAGATATAGCATTTTATATATATTTACGTTCCTAATTCATATCTTGAAAATCGTGAAGAATAATTTTGTGGATTTGTCTTCTATTTTGTTTGGTTCAGCTGGTTAGTTTGTTTATTTTTAGAAGACCTTATGAGGGTAGTAGATAAGAGATTTACAGTTTCAGGCCTACAAATACCCAAGTGATATGATGTAGAGCATAAAATGGTTAGACTCAAGTTAGAGGATGATCTTCTTCTTCTTCTTTAAGAGTGGGGAGTAATCTGCAAGCTTGCTTTCATTGTTTTGTGGTACAATTTTACACAATATTATTAACTCAGGCACAAGAGGTTACACTCTATTCACTTCCTTGATCTTTTCATCTCAAATTTTAAACTGCCTTTTGGTAGCCTTACATATGCAAAAGAAAGCTTGCTTTCACTATAGGTATGTATCTAATAATCTCCCAACTACGTTCAATAAGTTATACAAGTACATTTACATGGCAAGAAACATGTGTTATATCATAAATTAGCAGGCATGATACTACTGGAAAAACTAGATGATGTCCTTTCTTATGACAGCCTTCTCTTCGTTTGAAACAAAGATAGAACTGGATCCTCAATATTGGTTTTGGATATCACGATGCATAGAAACTAGAAAGGCTTTGGTAGACTTACTATCAAAATCAAAATACACTAAAAAATAATTCAATTCAAATCAGTGCACCAAGAACATAATATAATGAATCATAAGAGAAACACTAGCCAAACATGACCTCCTGAATCAGACAAGTTTCGAAACCCTAAAAGCCCTACAATGTAAACCATAAAAGCCCTAAAATCGCAACATTAAGAGCCCTAAATAACTGTCAAAAGCCCTACTTCATAGCAACCAAAAACCAATAGCCCTAAAACTAAAATCGAAATTAATCAAAACAAAACCCTAAAATGAAAAGCCCTAACCAAAATCATACCCCTGAAATTAGAAACCCTAAAAATCAAATCGAAATCCCTAAAATCGTCATCAATTGAACCCAAAATGGATTCAATCCAATCGAAATTTGGGACTCACGAAACCCTAAATCAAAGGAGAGGGAGGAAGTTGAAAGCGAGATGGGGAGGAGAAGAAGGTGAAGAGCGAGGGGAGAGAAGAGAAAGCTCGTGAACATCATACCTGCAGCGAGCAAGCTTCGAGCAAGAACAATTGCGAGGAGTCGTCAAGCTTGGGAAATGTCGGGGGCAACAAGGGAAGTACCAGTAGAGAAATCCTCCATAAGTACAAGAGAAGTACCAAAAGTAGGGGGATCCAACTCTTTTTTTTGGCCATTTTTAAGTAGATGGAAGCAATCTGAAGTATTTTGATGCTTCCATAAGTATGCTCACCGAACAGACCAAAGGATACTTATTTTTGCAGAAAAAGCATAAGGAAGGAGATGAAGTAGAATTAAGTATATTACCGAATGGAGCCTATGTTAGGAAGATCTCGTAGGATTTGATGAGATCAGATTATTAAGATTTTGAAACTTATTAGTTTAAACTAACATATCGACATTTATGAAGGATTTTGCATGGCACCCGTGCATTGACTATGAATACTATGTATGACCATGATATCAAGTTAAAATAATTATATATTATTATCTTCATGGTAGAAAATGATTGTGAAATTTAATATACAAACAAATATAAGGTTTAGATTAGTTTATACGTGTTTTTAAAAGAAATAAGCTAATTTATTTAAAAGAATAAAGTCAATTTGATGAGATTTGGTTAAGATTTTATAGAATTTTAGAGTTTAAACTTGATTAATTGAAAAAACAAAATAAAATTAATAAAGAGGATAATAATAAATGGAAAAATAAAAAAAATCAAACTTCAACAACCTAAGCCTAAAAACGCTCTAATAACTCAAAAAGAGTAAGGTTTAATATATAGTAAGTTGCAACATATTATTGAAAGAATTTTACATGCATTCTTTCACTAAACACAAAAGGTATTATTGATTAATCAAAAACAAAACTAATAAATAAAATTAAATATAAAAAAAGAGACAAAATTAGATAACTAATCTTGTATATTTTCAATTTTGACTTTTTTACCAATTTCATGTAACCCATAAAACCTTTCTAGATAATTATCATATGCTCATACTTGAAACTATATTAATTATCATATGATCATGAACAATCATTGAATGATGAAATTATAATTTAAAAATCTATGATTTTGGCTCAATGTTAATATTAGAGATTTGTTACAAATATTATTGATCAGTTTTACAAAAATAGTATATGATTATTTGGTTCGATTTGTTAGCGTTTTTAATATATATTCGAGTGTGATTTTAAAACATGATCAAAGTTAATATTTTGTTACTATCATAACTAAAAGTTAATCTTTTTTAAAAAATAAATCAAATCAAATATTAAAGAACTAAAATTTTAATTAATTTCTTTTTATAAAGAACATAATAATTTATATTAAAAGAGTGGTGTTTTAACTGATTTGTAGCAATAATAATGTTTTAAAAAATTAGATATTTAAAATATGAAATATGTTTACATGATTATAATAAATATAGGCCATTGCTAATTCACGCACGTGTAAAATTTTTATTTCACGCACTGGTTGATACGTGACGCCCCAAAGCATCCCACCCGTGACGAGCCAGATTCTCCCACCCGTGACGAGCCAGATGCTCCCATCTGTGACGAGCCAAAGCATCCCACCCGTGACGACCAAACCGGGACCACCCGTCACGGACGAAGTCGCTGCTATAAAGCAGCGGCTTCGTCTCCCCCGACTATCATTCTCTCATTTGCTATCGTTCCCAAGTTTGCTCCCAAGGACGATCCGTCACGTTTCGACTGGAGTGGCTCGTCATGATCAAGGTTAGTTAAATTTCAACTTAATCTTACCTTAATTCAATTATGTTAAAATTATTGAAGTTGTTAGATGAATTTAGAAAAAATTTCAATTTGTAATTACTTGTATAGGGTTAGATTTGGACATTTAGATTTGCACAAACCGATCTATAAAATTGCTATGGACATTTAGATCTGGACATTTCGACATGTATATTTACGAATTCTGGCCACAGATCTGGATCTGTGAGGGTTGTTACCTAGATCTGGGTTGTGACGCCTGGCTTGAGCTCATCCGTGATGCCTGGCCAGAGCTCATCCGTCACGCTCGGGTTGATGTCGTCTGTCACGGGCCAAGTGACCCTATGCGTGACGGACGACTTGCCAGAGTTGTTGTTTTTGTTGTCTTGTTTGTTGTTGTTGTATTAGTTGATGTTGTTGTTATTGATATTGTTGTTGTTTTGGTTTAGGGTGTTGTTATTGTTGTTGTTTTGGTTGTTGTTATTGTTGTTGATCTCCTTAAATTTTTGTTTTTTTCTATTTCAGATGGACAACCAAACGAGATCTGCACGTCACAGACGGTGGACCGCTCTACGTGAGGAGCAAGATCAGGAACAAGTAAACGTATATCGAAGGAGGAGGCCGATGGCCAAGAAATCAAAAAACAATGACGAAGCAGGACCGAGTACGAGCCGTGACCCTCCTGCATCATCTGTGCATGAAGACCCGGCACTGGACAACACGCACATGGATGATCCACCTTTATACCAAAATACCTCGAATGTGGTAAGTAACTATACAGATTCTTAAACTGTCGGTTATTTTAATACTTTGTACTAATAATTTGTTTTATAGGATCCGACATGGTCTGTATTTCCTGCAGCTCAGCAGGAGAGTGCTTGGTACATACCTTCTGCAGCTGAGCAGACTAGTGATTGGCCCATGTGGTCAGGAGGTATGGGTGGGCAAGCATATTGGCATGGTCAACAGCCTCATGTCGAGGAACCAGCGCAGGAACAGGCGCATGATCAGGCTGAACCTACACAAATTAGAAGGCCTAGGGTTAGAGGTCGGAATGCTATCGAACCGAAGTTGGTAGGACCTGTACCGGGAGGTCCGGTGATCCCAGATTTGCTGTTTAGTTTCACGGCCCACACTGCATATTTCATTTATCAGGGCATTGTAAGTTATCAAAACTTGAGTCTGTTATTAAACTATTGTTTTTTTATGTATCTAACATATTCTTTTTATAGGAGCGACCAACTCTCACGTTTCAGCTCAGACAAGAGCAGCTACGAAAATGGAAGCTTGACGATGAGTATGCATGGTGCGATCATGCCAGAAGCAGCGGCTTAACTCATTTGCAGGACCTGTTGTACAGTTATGTAGATCAGTCGTTGATTTCAGCATTTCTGGAGCGATGGCAGCCAGAAACAAATTCATTTCATATGCCATTTGGAGAGATGACAATCACTCTCCTGGATGTGTATATGATTCTGGGCCTCCATATTGAAGGACAAGGAATGGGACTTCCTCTCGAGGATCGCTTCAAGGCAAAAAATGAGTTGTATAATCAACAAGCGCTGAAGGCAATACAATTCTTTTCCTTGACTCCAGAAATGGCTAGAAGTGGTGTCAGTACAGACGCTCTGAAAAACCCACTGCTTGACCCATGATCTAGAAGATGAGGAGATCGCGTCTGGTTATTTGTGGTACTTGATGGCACTATCAGTACTTTCCTAGCTTTCGCCCACAAGCGAATCCCTCCTTCGACGACGATGTGCCATATGCGAGCCGATGGCACCCTGTGCAAACTCCTAGTAGGCATAGAAGAAACTATAGGGAAGAGTTGGATTTAATTCAAGCTAGGCATGTAAGTATCATCCGTCACGTAGTTTATTTCTCATATTTATGTATTATAATTGTGTAATTGCACCAATTTTTGTGTAGGTTGACTGGCAGCCCTATGGCTATGTGAATTACGACCAGCCGAATTTGGCTCCTGCCTTTTTTTATGGGGTCATCTCTTTTCTCAAAATTACCGAGCCTTATATGCCGGATCGGGTATCCAGGCAATTTGGAGTGGTACAGGGGATTCCCCGGCCAGTTATAGAGCCCATCAAAGCGCACAGAGCTACGACACTTAGGAGTTATGTAGTGCAGTATGACCCCTCGTCAAACTGGAGTTGGGATGCAAGAAGTCAACACTCCATCTGGGTCCGACAGATGGGCCCTCCAGCTTTACAAGGATACGAGTGTAGTGCCGACTACATGGAGTGGTACATACCTCGTACACACCCATGTGTGAGGCCTGAGGATGCTGGCATCAGAGATCAAGTGCAGGTAAAAAATGTGTTGGATATTTGTTTACACAGTAATTATATCAATGTCACTCTTAATTTATACGTATTTCTGTAGGTTATTGGACAAGCATTGCATCGTCTAAATCCTTTCTATAACGCGGAAGAAGAACAATTTTACAACATGCGCACAGCTGTGCGAGAATGCATCCAGGATTTCAGACCCTACGAGCATGGCAATGTTGAGGAGGTGGAAGACGAAGATTAAGTTCATTCGAGTTTGCTATATTGCTACTTTGGTTGAGTTTTAGGGAGTGTTGCACTCTTTATGGAATTGTAGTTTCTTGAGTATTTGCCATAACTATCAAATTCGGGATTAAGTAAAAACTCTCACGTTTAACTTCTAAAAACATACACAGTTGTCCTAACAATGTCATTACAATGTGCGATTCAGAAATATTTAAGTCGGCTTGCGGCCTCGTCTCTGTCTTCTGGAAGGTCCATACGCCATCAGCTGAGTAGTGAATGGATCATACAGATAAGCAGCAGACGCATCCTTTGCATGCTCCCACATGGAAAATACTGGAGGCAACGGTGACATCTCTGATAAGGCCACCTACAAAAGAATGGAGAACGTATTCAATTGCCTAGTTAACGAGTTTAGATAATGAATAAAAATTTATTAAGTTATTAGTAACATACCGAAATGAAATGACTCTCCTTCTCAACATAACAGATACATATCGTCTTCAACTTAGCACCCCATGGATGATGTGGAACCGCTTGCAAAGGCAAGAAAGTAGCATTTAGACCACCCACTACGACAACTGCACAATTGAATGCAGAAGCAACCAGACAACCCATATCCGGAATCACCATCCAAGTTTTTCCTGGGGCTATCCCATCGTCAAACCATGTAAGTTGTTCCAGTACTCCATCCAGCGTATTTTCTGGGGTAATCGGAAAGAGGCAAGTCTCTTTATACAATGGAAAGATTTCTTTCACCTTATCAATCATGGATTGTCGGACGCTCCTCCATTGTTCCTGCCCAATACCTATTTGATTTGCAACGGCTCTGTATCCACAGTTTCCATCACCCACAATATCAAAGTAACCGTTTATGTGTTCACGCATACACGACGGAACTATATCCATATACGGTTCAAATTCTTTAATGAGGGACTGTGGAGCATGAAACGGTGGTGGAAACATTTGACCCACGGGATTCTTGGGAGCTCTAACCTGAGATGGCCTCAAAGGAGTGATAGGAGCTGTAGGGCTAGTGGGAGTTGGTGGCCTACCTCGTTGCTTCTTGGGAGGTGTCCCTTCCATCTCTTTGTCTGTGTATTCCCATGAAGAAGGATGTATTTTAGTGTTATATTTGTTTGGAGCTCCCATTGGTCGTCCCTTATGCCTCAAAATAGCCGGCTCTTGCAGACTGGTCCTCTCAGGGCGAGCAATGTCGTAAAGTCGCGAGACACATTTTTCTTGATCATCAGCTGACAGATTGGGGAACTCATCCGTATAAAATTGATCCATCAAAGATCTTGCAACTTTGCGCTTAACCTCAGCCTCACCTTCGTCTTGCACTTCTGAGAAACTCAATTGCCTCCAAAAAGGATGCAACTTTGTCGGCTTAATAGGGATTGAACTCGTCACATGTCTAGCGATATCATGCACACATGGCAATCCATCCCTCACCCTCATCTGGCATGTGCAGGTACTGTCACAAAATGGATTTTCCCCTTTTATGTATTCCTCAGTCAAGCGGTCAAGTGCAACCTTAGATAATTTGTACTTCAACAGCTTGAAAACATCAGCCCCTGTCACAAGTGTCATCATGTTCTGTGCACTCTCATTAAAGGTTCCCTTGATTTCTTTCACTTGGTTAACCATCTTTGAATGATATTGACAGAATATCGTGTCTAGACTGCCATGTGGAGTAGTCAAAAAGTCTTTCAAACTAGAGTGTGCTCCTTCAACCCTATATTTAGTACAAAAGAGTTTAAAGTTTCATCAAAACATGAAGAAGGATATCTATTGAGAATGCAATACAGATTCAGACGTAGCCACTAACCTGTTTGTCGTTGACGTTCCAAGCGTGAAAACAGTATCTGTCCAAGCTGACACAAGTCTTTCCCTGTACGGGATGAGCCAGTTGTTTCTTACATACTGAAGTAGATGTGGCCAAACTCTACATTCCGACTGAATTCTACGCAACTCCCTCTCGTACTCGGATACAGTTGTTTGCTTGAATAAATTATAGTATGCATTTGCAAACCTTACACCCAAGTCTTTCCCTGGTGCTTGATCCATCCGTCACGCATCCGCCCAAACCGTCCGTCACGGACCAACATCACCCGGCCGTCACGCATCCTCCCAAACCGTCCGTCACGGACCAACATCACCCGGGCGTCACGCACCAACAACACCCACACGTCACGGACCAACTTCTCCCAGGCGTCACGTGCCATATCACACCAGGCGTCACGTATCAACCAGTGCGTGAAATAAAAATTTTGCCGGTGCGTGAAATAGAAATCGTGTAAATATATATATATCTGTTATAATATATTTTTTTAATAAAAATTATAAATTTATAAGTTCGAACTATAAAGTTAAATAAGTCTTAACAATAATTTTGAAAACAAAAAATTGGGAAAGTGTTAACAATAATTTTGAAGACAAAATTTGGGGAAAAAAACGTACATATATATGTAGTATGCAACATTTGCATCCAAATCAAAATATTTTTATATGCTAATTAATAATTACGTTAAATTGAAAATTTTGTTTTGTTGAGATTTGTTTTTGTTAAGATTTGATATGGTTGTTTTAATATTAATATAAATAAATTGAAATATATTGTTAATAAAAAAAGTGAATTAACCACAAATTGACACCTAGGATTTGTGGGGCCGGAATCAATATGATGGCTCTAAATTCCTTTGCTTTAAAAATAGTATATGATTATTTGGTTTGATTTGTTAGCGTTTTTAATATATATTAGAGTGTGATTTTAAAACATGATCAAAGTTATAATTTTGTTACTCTCATAACTAAAAGTTAATCTTTTTTAAAAAATAAATCAAATCAAATATTAAAGAACTAAAATTTTAATTAATTTCATTTTATAAAGAACATAATAATTTATATTAAAAGAGTGGTGTTTTAACTGATTTGTAGCAATATTAATGTTTTAAAAAATTAGATATTTAAAATATGAAATATGTTTACATGATTATAATAAATATATATATCTGTTATAATATATATTTTTAATAAAAATGATAAGTTTATAAGTTCGAACTATAAAGTTAAATAAGTCTTAACAATAATTTTGAAAACAAAATTTGGGAAAGTGTTAACAATAATTTTGACGACAAAATTTGGGGAAAAAAAGTACATATATATGTAGTATGCAACATTTGCATCAAAATCAAAATGTTTTTATATGCTATTTAATAATTACGTTAAATTAACAAATTTGTTTTATTGAGATTTATTTTTGTTAAGATTTGATATGATTGTTTTAATATTAATACAAATAAATTAAAATATATTTTTAATAAAAAAGTAGATTAACCACAAATTGATACCTAGAATTTGTGGGGCCGGAATCAATATGATAACTCTAAATTCTTTTTCTTTAATATATATATTGATATAGATACTCCCCCACTCCTACAAAGTTGCTGCCTTTCCAAATTGTTGCACATCAGCCTCCAACAAAACCACCTAGAAACAAAACTCTCCTAAAAGAATAATATTTCCCCCTTTGCCATCGTTCGTTAATTCTCCTCCAAGAATCATGTCCCCGTTCGAGTCGGCCGCCCCAGGCCATGAATTGGCCCATTAAACTTCATAATTAATGGACTGCATATTTTATTTGGGCAAACTATGGATCCAACAAGCCACCAAATTATTATCGACAAAACTTGACCCAGACGATATTATTTAACTCTTGTTTGGCGTCCTCAAATATGATCTCGCATCTCCTTTAAATTGGACCGAAAATACATGAAACAATAAAAATACGAGTGTAAATTCCAAATGTAAAATTAATTATAAAAATATAAAATTATGCATGAAAATGATCTAATCTAATATACAATTAGACTCCTAAAATATGTATAAAATAGGTGTTATCAAATTCCTCCAAGCATAAACCTTACTTGTCTTCAAGCAAGAACATAGTTCAAAATTCTACAAGAAATACAAAGGTTGTCTCTATCCAATCAATACTCAAACAAGTCCATGAAAACTTTAATATTTAACAATGTAATCATCAAAGCATGTAAATAATTATCAAAGAGACTAAGTATAACATCCATCCTAGACCTTACTTAGGAAAAAGAAATAGAATCACTCTCGCTCATGTGTTTAGAGTAAAGTGTTACGTTCAAATCTCTACATTGAAAACTCATCTACCATAAGCTTGCATCAACATCATAAATCTCCACCACTAGAGACCTTGTACATGACATAAATCAAGAGGACTTTTATTGAGTGCTAATGGGGTCAGGTAAAAAGAAAGGTATGGAATACAATTTGGTCATGTAGTGCTAAATCCGGAAAAGATGAACTAACCAAGATAACACCAAACTTAGAGGACTTCTCGTACCATTCTTTTCAACTAAACAACCTTTTATTCTCTTTTTTTTCATTCTCTTTTCTTTTTACAAAAGCCAAAACACTTCCAACAATAACACACTATACATGTACACTCCTCGAAGTTGGGTTTGCAACCATAAAAACAATCAAACAAATCATCCTAATTCCCGAATGGATAAAAGGTTAATCATTAGGCTCATGATGTTTTTGTGGAGCTTCCAGAGAAAATAGGCTAATTAGGCTCAACAGGCTTCAAGCAGAGGAATAACATATAAGGGTGGTAAATGAAAATATAGGCTAATAAAAATAATGTCTCAATCATTTTTATATCATGCACAAGAGTCATAAATGTGGCCTCAAAATAAGTTCTAAACGCAAGTTCTAGAGATAAAGAAATCAAAGCAAGAATCACACACATGAAAAGAAATAAGAGGACTTAATTATGTGCAATCCAAAGGCTCAAAAGCGCACAGATAATATGTCTAGAATTTCAGTCCTAACTAGTCTCAATAAATGACTATATACATACTTCAACTCAAACATTGGAAAATATAAAAATTCTCATCAATATGCTTGAAATTAATTAAAATTTCAACAACCAAAGTATGTCAAGATGAATATCGCAGGACATATAAGAAAAGTAAATAATGAGAATCATATCAAACACCTAAATTGTAATGCATGATGCATGAAATGTTATGAAAGAAACACATAAAAACAAAAGAAAAAAAACACAAAAAATAGCTAACATGCAAACGGAGCTACACATGGAGTTATCCCTCCCCCAAGCTTAAATCCTACATTGTCCCAATGTAGAGAAAAAAGAAAGAGGAAAGGAAACTCACCGGACAAATAGGTATTCATGCATCTATACATTATGCACCGAAGTAGATTACACATAAGTAGCGACAAGAGCAGTCGAAGGCGGTGGGTAGCAGTGGCAGATGACATCAGAAGGGGGTGGTTGATTTTATTTTTTCTTTTCTTTTACCTGAAATAAGAAGAAAAAAATCAAAGCAAAAATAATAACCTAGACTTACCAATAGAGATGACAACTAATATTAACAAATTGGTCTCCGACAACGGCGCCAAAAACTTGATGTGGTTAAAACTTACCTGCAAGTGTACGGGGTCAGTTGTAGTAGTCAAGTGTCGATCCCACAGAGACCAAAGTAATATTATTTGAAACACTATCAGTGAACTAGGCCGAGAAAATAATGAATTCATGAAATCAATAACTATAACTAAGTTAGCTAATAAAAACAATAAAATCAATAGGATCAATGTGTCTAAGGTTAAGGATATCACAACGATGCAATAGTAAATAAAATCACACTTCACCTGAATCTAGTCCAAATTATTTGAAGGTAAGCTATCTAAGGTAATCTACTAACTCCTTTCAGACAATAGTAAATGTGTCTGGACTAAACTAATAATCGTTGTCGTGCAGAGCTAATCTCATCCAAACCCTTTAACGCACTTAGAGTCTAGGGATAAACTGAAATAACATTCGCTGTCACGCTCCGCTAATCCAACTCAAACCTATAACATCTATGATAACTTATTAATTCCTAAGAGTAATTAAGTATTTGTCGCACAAATAACACTCCAGTTCAATTTCTCGGATTCCAATAGAAGTTATTACCTCTCGGTATCAAACTCTATCTGACTACCTATTAACGTTATCACCTTTCAGTCTCAAACCCTAATAGGATCCATTTCGCATAGGCTAATATGGGCATAAAGCATCTAGAAATGAATCAATTATTATTTCAATTCAAGCAAAGAAATAATTCTAATTACATATATACATAGATCACCCCAACCTTAGAACTAAGAATTTAGCCAAGCATAATTGAAGACATATTCAATGGATTTAAACTATCCAACAACATATATGAATTATTCGATAAATACGAGAGATAAGAAAACTTAGTCTCAATGTCGAAAATAATTCAAGTTGACAAAGGCTAAAACAATAATAACCAAGTCTTCAAAGTGCTAAAGCATAAATTTTTTTCTTGAATAGCTCCCTGTACGTACGGCAGTAGCTAATTAAAATTCCCTCAAGACAAAACCTAAACAAACCTATCACAAAACTCAAGTAAAAAACTAATCTAATATTCCCCCACTCCTACAAAGTTGCTGCCTTTCCAGATTGTAGTGGGCCGGCCCACCAAATTGCTGCACATTAGCCTCCAACAAAACCACCTAGAAACAAAACTCTCCTAAAAGAATAATATTTCCTCCCTTTGCCATCCTTCGTTAATTCTCCTCCAAGAATCATGTCCCCGTTCGAGTGAGCCGCCCCAGACCATGAATTGGCCCATTAAACTTCATAATTAATGGATTGCATATTTTATTTGGGCAAACTATGGATCCAACAAGCCACCAAATTATTATCCACAAAACTTTACCCAGACGATATTATTTAACATCTTGTTTGACGTCCTCAAATATGATCTCACATCTCCTTTAAATTGGATCGAAAATAATTAAAACAATAAAAATACGAGTATAGACTCCGAATGTAAAATTAATTATAAAAATATAAAATATGCATGAAAATGATCTAATCTAATATACAATTAGACTCCTAAAATATGTATAAAATAGGTGTTATCACTTGCGACTTGACTTTACATTTATTGTGTCTAATGAGACTCCATTCCATAAGCATTGAGACTCAAATGGTAGTAGCTATAGGAAATCCACATTTAAAACCCAATAGGGAAGCGAACAAGCAAGATAATAGTTTTCAATGTCCACTAGATTGACAAGTTGCCCCTGCACTTGATATTTCCAAATCTTATGCGCCTGCAAATGGTATGTCATTCCAAATCCTACCAGACAGCGCAATATAATCTCCAAGAAAGGATTTTGTCCTTGATGAGGCATGAAATCTGGTGAATGTCCACTAGATTGACAAGTTGTCCATGTTCATGCACTTTTGTTACGCTTAATAGGGGTGTTCATAATTATCCGATCTGGCCGATCCAATCCATCGATCCGATCCCAAAACATCTAAATCCGATGGAATATTGTTCGAATCAGATCCGATCTGATAAAATTTTTTGGATCACTGGATCGGGGTTAGATGTCCTGCGGATATCCGACGGTATGCCACTATTATTAATATTATATATTATAAATTATATAATACATATAAAATTTTATATATATGCTGATTTTTAATGGGCTAAATCTGATACATATACAAAATCACTACTTAGCAAGGATCAGGTAGTGGACCACGATTTTGGTAGTGGACTGGTCCAACTTGACTACTAAATACAATCACTCATTTGCTGCACCGCTTCTCTTTTGTTCAAAACTCCATTCCAGAATCTTGGCTTATCCAGTTTTCCATCGTTGAGTTGCTCAGTGTTCATGTGCTCCATTTTTGGCTTCTTCGTTTGTCCTTATGTATGCTTCTCTCAACCAACTCTATTGTTATTGTACTTGCTTGTCACATAAGCTTCTGCGTCTCCGCGAGAGGTGAGAAAACTCTACGATTTTATAATTTCAATTTTAGGGTCTTATGCGAACCTTGCTTTCAGATTTCGTTGCTTTTAGAGTTATATGTTGAATTTGATTTGAGATTTTGATTTTTAATTGTAGGTTGCTTTAAATATGAGTGAAAATGAATATACAACATTTGGGGACAATGTTTCAATTGATGTTGAAGAAATTTCAATGGAAGAATCTCAGGTTAACAACAAGAGGAACAAAACTCCTACAAGTGTAAAACCACCAAGGCATCCTCATTCTAATACTTCTAAAAAAGCTTCTTCTGGATCTGACTGCAGTACTGGTAAGAGAAAAAAGAGTTCTACTTGGTGGTCTCATTATGATGAAGTTCCTAACATAAATTATGCAAGATGTAAGTATTGTTCTGCATTGATTGGTTGCAAACCTTCAAATGGAACTACACCTTTGACATATCATGTTCAGAGATGCAAAATGCTTCCTGCAAATATGGATAAAAACAGAAAATGATAGAACTTGATGCAAAAAGTTGTTGTTGGTGATGATGGTGTGCTAGAAAGAATTTTAGTTCCTTGTTTGTGGAAATTTAATCAAGAAACATGTAGAGAAGCTATTGCTAGGATGATTATTGTGGATGAGTTGCCTTTTGCTTTTGTGGAGCATGAAGGATTTCGTTACTTTTGTAGATGTTTGAATCATGCCTTTGTCATTCCTTCAAGGTCTACTATTACTAGAGATGTTTATAGTCTATTTGTTGAGGAAAATAAAAGGCTGAGGGATTGCTTTAAAACTTTGTCATCTCGAATTAGTCTTACCACTGATGCTTGGACTTTTGCTCAAAACTTGAGTTACATGTGCCTCACTACTCATTTTATGATGATAACTGGGTTTTGCATATAAGGATTATCAATTTTTGTCTTCTTGCTGGCCATTCAGGGCAATTAATTGGTAGGTTGAAAAATGTTTAGTTGATTGGGGAATCAAAAACATTATGACAATTACAGTAGATAATGCTAGTTCCAATGATTTAGCGGTTGATTATTTGAGAAGGAAAATTAATCATTGGGAATCTGGTATTTTGGATGGAAAATATATGCATATGAGATGTGTTGCTCACATACTGAATCTGGTTGTAAAAGATGGTTTGAAGGATATGGATAAGTCAATTCTAAAAGGGTCAAACATTTTAAGCATGTGTAGAAGAGGATAAATTAGATAGTAAAAGTCTTGTTTCTTTGGATGTTGAAACAAGATGGAATTCAACATATGTGATGCTTGAATCTTTTGTGAAGTTTAAGAAATCATTTGATAACTTATTGATGAGGGATGTTGCTTGTCAGAAAGAGATGTTGAAACTTTGTGATATCAAAGATGAGGATTGGAAAAGGTTGAACTATTTCTTTCCCATTTTGAAAGTATTTTATGATGCCACTTTGTTGTTATCTGGTTCTCGTTATGTGACTTGCAATACTTGTGTTCATCATGTGCTTGCTATTGGTTTAAGATTTTCTGGTTTTTGTGCAATAATGAGGATGAAGGTGTTAGAAAAATGGCACAACAAATGAAGCTGAAGTATGATAAGTATTAGAGAGATGTCCATAATATGAATTATTTGTTATTTATCTCCATACTTCTTGACCCTAGGCGTAAGATGCAACTAGTTGATTGGCTGATACGTCAATCTTTTGATGCTACAAAGGCTGCAAACTTGAATTTGAGTGTGAAGTTGCTTATTGGTGAATTGTTTGAAAAGTATGCTTCTTTTGTGCCTCAAGCAAGCAAGAAAACAAGCTCATCTTCTTCTAGCATGAACTTGACTGAGAATTGTCCAGGAAAAGTTATGGATTTTACCAAGTTGATGATTTCAGGGTTTCAAATGGATGTGGGTTCTAATGATAATAATGAAAACAAAAGTGAGCTGGACATATACTTAGAGGAGACACGAGAAAGTGATCTTGAGGATTTTAATGTCTTGACTTGGTGGAAGGACAATCATAAAAGGTATTCTATTCTTTCAAAGATGGCTCCTGATGTGCTGGCTATTCCGGGTACTAGTGTTGCTTCTGAATATGCTTTTAGTATCGGTGGACGTGTACTTGATTCTTTCAGTACCTCCTTAACTCCAAGAATGGTAGAAGCTCGTATTTGCACACAAGATTGGCAACACACAACAAATGTTCCAATGATGATCGAGGAGAGCCTAATAGGCTTGGAGCAAATGGAAGAAGGTTTTGATTTCTATCTAATCTTTCATTTGAATTTCACTTTTCCAAATTCATTATGAATATTTATTTTGTACTTTTTGTTAAATTTGTAGGTATGAAGGAGTTAGCTCTTGTGCAACCAAGCTTCATTGTCGATGAGACCTTCATTATGGATGAATATTTTAATATGTAGACATTCGATATTATGTTGGAAATTCATTTTGTAAACTTTGGAAATATTTTGGTGGTTGTTTGAAACTTTAGGTTGAAATACTTTGATATTATGTTGGAAATGTTAGTTTCAGTTGAAACTTTAGGTTGATAATGTTGATAAAACTAATAAGCCAAGTTTGTTGTTGGCTGCAATATTTTGATAAATGAAATTATTATGGTACTATATTCTAGTAAAAGATGTCTTTTTTTGATATATTATATGTATAAACAAGTTGGATATTTAGGATATCCGAGATGGATATCCAATCCGATCCTAGGTTTTCGGATCGGATATTCGGGAACTTTTGAATCAGATACGAATCAGGATTTCACGATTTTTCATTTGAGGATATCCGATCCGATAAGCCGGATCGGATCGGATATTCAATAATGAACAACCCTAACGCTTAATAGTGACAATGATGACCGAAGTTTATTCAATTGAATTTTTTTTGAAGGGGATGAAATCTGGTGAAAAGCTGTATCAAGGCCGATACCAAACTGGCAACGTTTTTAGCTCATGATTTAACTCATAAATTTATAAGCTATAAGAAAAGCAAGATTGTTAACTTGAATATAACATTCCATGTTATTTTCAGTTGTGTGTATATTTCATTGATTCAAATAACCAATGACAGTCTATCATGAATGCACTTAACTAATGATGTCAACATGTCATAAAGGGAGAACTCTCATTTCCCCAATTGCAAATTAACACTTCAAAACAATTAATATATATAATCTATCTTTCAATCATGTTTGTTCTTGGATTGAGATCGTCAATTTGCCTAAGTATGCAAGCTTCCTGCACAACCTCCATAAGGCTTGTTGCATGCCCCTTTGCAATTTATTGTTCCACTTCCAAGAAATTGATAATCATCCAGGTTGAATATGTGGCTATTTAGACTTGGGCTCTTCGATACAAATTAATGAACCCCAAATAATATTCAGCCCAATTGAAATACATGCATGTCCATCTTCATTTTCTATTAATGCACATTTGGCCATGTCTCCCCATATTTTGATTCACATGTAAGAAGAACCCTGCATCTGTAGTTCAAGCGGTCAAGACATGGAAAAAGGGAAACAACTCAAACTTCGACGTCCCTGTTGACGGTCAACCCTGACAGAGCAATGAGCATGGAAAACAACACAGCTCTACAATGGCTCGTATGACAATAGAAGGCGGCGGAGCAACATTGGCATCAACGACAAACGTAGCAGCAACCCATCCCCTCTTTCTTCAAAAAATAGAATGAGTGACTATGCACTAATTTGACTTTGGATTACTTGGTAGATTCAAGTCAGCAAGTTGATTAATTATTTTATGAGAGAAAAATTATGGATTCTGAGGTTTTAGAAACCATTGATTCTGGTGTTTCTAAGGGTTTGTTTGGTGAGTGTATTTATAAAGACTTTTTTGATTAAAAAGTACTTTTTGGGAAAAGTAGTTTTTGAAATTTAAAATTTAGGTGGTATGGAAAAGTGTATAAGGAGGGAGAAAAGTATTTTTTTGTAAATAAAGACTATATAAGTAGATGGCCAAACAAGACCTAAGTTGAGTGATACTAAACTAGAAGATTCTTTGAATGATCCTTTAAGGAAATCTACAATGCTTGGGAAGACAAGTACTATTGTGAGTTATCCTTACACTGCTGGTAAGAAGAAACTTCACTTGCCACTGTGACCACCATACTCTTTTTACGATACCAGCACTAGTAGAGAATTCTACAATTGGTATTTGGGCGAGTATATTTTATATTCCTTTTATTAAACTGATTAGAGATTTCTAATGACATAAATAAAATGTGATGTCAGTTTGTGACAACTTCTTTTGTATACTTCAATTCATGACAATTTGTCTATTTTGATGACAATTTTCTCATGATTATGACAATTAGTGTCAATGACAAAATTTGTTATGTCGATGACACTTTGCTTGTTTTATGACAATATTTATGCCTTATGACAGTTTATGCGTTTTGTGACCACTTGTTTTGTATGGTTCAATTAATTTTTTAATTAGATGGTTGTGACAGTTGTATTTGATGTTTGTGACATGTTGTTCAATGATTTTATGACAGATTGTGATAGGTTAAACCTCTTAAACTATTTATGACAGTTTGCTAAATTAGTTTACGACAGTTTGTACCAATCTATTTTAATTGTAAAACAATTTGTGACAGTTTAAGCTTGTACAAAAAGTCTATTATTGGTTGTTGTTTGAGTTTGTGACAGCTTGTGAAAGTGTTGGTGAGTCTTTGAATGTTTTCAATTTTGTGACAATTATGCATTTAATGACAATGTTTACTTTTTGTTGATTATTGTCACATTTTCTATATGTTATTTGTTGATGGTATATTTGTTTGGTGTTTATGACAATTCTATTTCTTTGTTTTTGTAGTGCTAAGAATGCTACTATTCTCGGCTTTGATGTTCAGCTCAACAAGGAATTCTTCAGAATTCTTTTGAACAAGGGTGGCTGGTTTGAGGATTCTGTAAGTGATAATTCATTTTTGTTCTTCATTTTCTTAATCTCTGTATTTTTGTTTGTGACAATTTCTTTTTTTTTAGCAAGTGGAAGAAACCTTGAATTACTTGAGGAAGCGTTTATTTGAACTAGGTGATCATTCAAGGATGCCTTAAATGTGGATTGGGTGTGGCATGGTCACTTTTCCCCATGAGGAAGACTGGACAATTCCCTACATTAAGTGGCTTAAAGATGGCATCCTTCCATACGGCAAAGCATATGCCAGATGACTCAAGGTACAAGCCCTTTGCTTTAATAGACGGAAAACTATTTAAGATATATGTAACATGCCTCTTTCTGAGGTGCCTAAAGGAAAGTAAAGTCCAACTCATCCTACAATCTCTACACGACGGTGAATGTGGTAATCACATTGGTGGCCGAAGTCTGCCCGACAAAGCACTAAGAACATAATATTATTGGCCGACAATGAATCGAGATGCAATGGAATATGTCAAAAAGTGTGATGCTTTCCAACGACATGCTCCAGTCTCCCATCAACCATGAGAACTACTACACCCAACACTAGCACCTTGGCCATTCATAAGATGGGGCATGGACATCATCGGCAAACTACCTCCCGCTTCTGGGTAACGAGTCTTCTTCCTAGCCATGACATATTATTTTTCAATCTCAAAATAAAAACAACTCGTATAAGAATAGCAACAATAAATTAAAGGTCATGTAAAGGGCCTAAAGGCTTCACATGGCAGAACATAAACCATACAATACACTAACGCAATATGCAGTGTTATATGAGTTGTATATAGGCTGCAACACATAACTGTAAGAACATGCATACACATGGCCACACTTGATATTCAATATATATTGATAAGTTAGGCAGGATGGCCATACTTGAAACAATGCATGATTTCTTATAAATTTATTTGCATTTATGCAATAGAGTGATACCTTTGGAGAAGAGAAAATAATGAGAAATGTATGGTGGTTCAAGAAGTGACACCTTTGGAGAAATGTCACAACTTTCCAATGGCAAACACTGATTGGTTTCTAGTTCCCTTTTGCAACCTCAATTCCACTTTTCCTCTCCTCTGTATCTACCTTTCCTTGTTCAGAGAAGGGTATCTCACAACTTTCCAATCAGTCTGACCAACAAAATCAAGTTGAAGGATGTGCGGTTAAGTAATCAAAATATTAAAAAAAATGTACAGCAAGAGTCATACAATGTCAAATGGTTTTAACCATACAGAACAAACAAATAAATAATTAATAGCACCACAACCAAATGACACAAAAACATACCAGAATACCTAAGAAGAAAATCAGATTTTTAATCTTCAACATCAGATTATAAAAACACAATGATCAAATTATGCTTATGAGTGACTGACTATATAACTTAAAGTAACATATAGGAAAAAGGGGTAAGCTACCCTAGTCAATGATAACAAGTAAACCACTCAATTCCAGACAGGTTCTTTTGAATACTGGGATCAAACCATCCTCCCTAGTGATTATTTGACCATTAGTACACTGTAAGAGAACTTTTATTTGTTACCCTAAGTTGGGAAATACCTAGATTTTTATATACATTTTACATGCCAAATGATCAAGCAGTACTCACGACATTTCACCAAATTTAAACATCAATCAGTTACACCATAAATACTACAGCCACCGTTGTTAAAAAAAATCCAGAATCAACTTTGCACTTGAATTGGTCCATGGCACACCTATATTAGACCCCACATGTATAATACATTACATAACTACGCCGCAAAAGTAACAGATAATAAGCCAATTTACAACAGGAAATTGACAAAATTACCAGTAAGATGCAGCCAGTCTGTAATGTCTTTTTTTTATAGCAGTAAACCAGTTTGACGACTGAAGGCAGTAGAAATTCTAGCCATATGGTTGGATTAGTATGAGAAGCGTGTAGTAATAGTATTAGACTAATTACATATACCCAAAGAACTAAAGAATATTTCACGACATTTTAAGTCTATTGTTTTGGTAGTAATAGTAATAGTATTGGACTCAAATCCACAAATCTGTATCAACCAAAAACCTAATTTCAACTAGAGAAGGTAAATTTCATAAAATTGTCATGGTAAGGTTTAGTAGCATAATCAAGATACAAGTTAAGGTTAGAAGAAAGTAAAGGCATCCATTAGGAGAGTTTTACATACCGATTGGTAGAAGTTTTCAATACTTAGATTGAGCAAGACCCAAAACATTTTTAACCCTTTTCCAGATCCATTTGAAAGACACGAGCACAAATAGTGTGTTGTAGTCTTATAACAACAAATTGATTGAATCTGACACCAATTGCAGCAGCCAAGGTTTCGTGAATTGTAATTGAGCTGTAGATTAGTGATCGACTGATGTCGATCAGATCTCATAATAGCATATTTAATATATCCAAGTAATATTCAAACCTAATTTATCATAACTAGAAACTATGTGATAATCGAAAAAGAAGAAGAAGTGAAACCCTAAATTAGAGATTTGTTGACCTAGTTGGGGCTCTAGAGGCGCTCCGGCGAGAGCAATGTCGAATAAGGGGAGAAGACATCGGTACAACTTCCGACGATAAAGCCAACCATTGTAGACCAAGGTCGGGGAACCGCCATGGCCGTCGGGAAGCAAAGGCTGGAGGAGCACTTTGGAAGAGTGTCGAACGACTCTGACAGACGAGGTAGCTTACAGGGCGTGAAGATTCTGCTGCGCGGGGAATGAGAGGAATGGTGAGGAAGATGCCGATTGGATCTCTGGGAGGAAGCCAATGATCAAGGGGCAGGGAACTCATCTAAGAGGAAGACTAGGGCAGTTCATGGAAAGAGAATTCTAATAGGAAAATAATAGGCTTCTTTGATAAGAAGAGGTAAAAAATCCAGGTACAATTTATCTGGGATATTAAAGTCTATCAAGTAGTAAATCGTCCGGGGATGTTTAGACTGGACACACCCGGGCTATTCTATTTTATGGTATTTTTTCTATATAAGTATATAACTCGGGCGTGTCATAAATGTCCGGGCTATTTTCTTATTTTATAAGTTTAAACGCTCAAAGAAATGTGGTTTTTGTTATTTAATTCTATATTATCACGAATATAAGTGAACCAGACTATTATATCACGTGATAAAAAGTGATTTTTGTACTAGTGAAAATTGATCGAAGTCGATGCGTATCGAGATGTAAAAGATAAAAACGTCGTTTAATTCATTAAATGAAATATCTTGTGCAAATTCGACGTTCCATCAGAAATCGTATGCGACAATGGCTCCCACAACGTAAGTAAGTGCACAAGATCCTTTTGCAAACAATGGAACATCAATTTGTTCACTTCAACTCCTTATTACCCATAATCCAATGGCCAAGCCGAGTCGAGCAACAAAAATATCATCAACAAACTCAAGAAGCAACTCAAAGGTACCAAACGAAAATGGTTGACGAGCTACCTCTAATACTCTAGAATGACAAGACCACCCCCAAGACCACCACAAGACAAACACCTTTATCCTTGGTATACGGATGTGAAGTTGTGGTCCCAGCTGAAATCCTAGAACCAACCGCTAGGTATGGCCTACGAATTGAAGACCAAAATAAGGCCGAGTTGTCACACAACCTTGACACGATCAATGAAATCGGGGAAAAAGCAAGAGTAAAATTGGTATGATACCAACAATTCGCAAGGAGCTACAACAAAAACATAACGGCTAAGGTTTTTAAAGTAGGCTATTGGGTACTATAGAAAGTTTTTCCTAACACCAAAGATCCCACCGACGGAAAACTAGCCCCAAATGGGAAGGACCATATCTAATTAAGGAGATAGTCAGTCAAGGAGCATACCGACTCGAGACGTCCTACCCATGCCAAGAAGTTGTAACACAACCGACTTAAAGTTGTATCATTTCTAAACCTTTGTCATTTTTTTACATTTTCATTCCTCGCATTGTCTTCAATTTATGATTTCATTCGAATAAACGTACACTAACTTGTTGTTGAGGAAGTTGATGATCAATCCCTTAGGATTCCTTGAATTCTAATAAAGCATGTTGCAAACAAAAAACGCTCAAGCCATCAAGTTGATCAACACAATACACGTTACAAAAACAAACAAGCGCTTACATTACATTACACGATCGATCGATACATGGAGAGTCAAGATAGAACCGCTACACAAATACAAAGAGTTGACTTAACACCACTATATACAACTCCTCTCTATTAGACAACAAGTTGTACAACTGACTATACAAACAAATTTACAGGTGAATTCAACCGAAACAGTTACACAACCTCGCTACTGATTATGCTTTGCCTTTTGTGACCTCTACTCTTGCCACCTTATAGTGCAGAATCCTTGAAAAATAATGATTTATCACAACTACTGTTGTGTTTCTTGCTAGATAAACACATCGGTGGATATAAAATATTGCTTACTCCAGGTGTTGCATTTCATTGTAAAAAGTTATCTTCAAACTCCATAAACAGGTATATTGCAATGAAAGTTTAGGTGTATCATACGTAAACATACTGAAGTTTCAAGCCATTGGGTTGGTTACTTCAACTTAATGAAAAAAACCTAATCCAACATTTGTCCGTCTACCATTGTCCTTCTATAACCACTACAACATATACTGACTACATCAATTAATCACTACTAACATTTACATCGTGCATGGTTAAAGACCAACTACTAACCTCTTGTTCTTCAAAAAGGCTTGTAGTTCTTTATTCCATTCACAATAGGATCAGTGACTGTGTTCTCAACCTTCGGTCTCTTGTTGAAGATATTTTTACCAAGGCTAGTTGACTTTATCTTCATTTTGTTGGTTTGAAGTTTTAGCACCATATTAGGCTTGCTTTCAACAATAGTTTGGTTATAATGGACACCAGTCTCCTCAGCCTCAACACGACCCTGGCGTAGACGAAGTTCAAACTCAATTTATATACATATTGCTAATTCAGAAAATACTGACATGATTTAAAGGGGCACTTTGATTCTTACCAATGTGGCCTCTTCTCCTCCCATCACTCCCTCATGTACATCTTCATTCTTCGGTTCTCTACAATGAATTTCCACTGGTCTCATAAGTTCATTTTCAAACTTCAAATTTACAACAAAACTCATACCTAAACAATGTCAATTACCTTTCCATCTTCGCCGCCAACTTGCATGACAAACGTTAATGATCTTTCTCACAATCATCTTGCTCGCTTCCCTGATTCATCTTCACATGTGATCCCACTTCATAAGTAACCGCACAAGATCCTTTTGCAAACAATGGAACATCAATTTGTTCACTTCAACTCCTTGTTACCCATAATCCAATGGCCAAGCCGAGTCTAGCAACAAAATTATCATCAACAAACTCATAAAGCCACTCAAAGACGCTAAAGGAAAATGGTTGACGAGCTACCTCTAATACCCTGGAATGACAAACCACCCCCAAGACCTCCATAAGACAGACACCTTTTTCCTTGGTATACGGATGTGAAGATGTGGTCCCAGCTGAAATCCTAGAACCAATCGCTAGGTATGGCCTACAAATTGAAGACCAAAATAAGGCCGAGTTGTCACACAACCTTGACACGATAAATGAAATCGGGGAAAAAGCAAGAGTAAAAATGGTACGATACCAACAACAAGTCGCAAGGAGCTACAACAAAAACATAAGGGCTAAGGTTTTTAAAGTAGGCTATTGGATACTACATAAAGTTTTTCCCAACACCAAAGATCCCACCGACGGAAAACTAGCCCCACAATGGGAAGGACCATATCTAATCAAGGAGATAGTCGGTCAAGGAGCATACCGACTCAAGACGTCCTACCCATACCAAGAAGCTGTAACACAACCCACTTAAAGTTGTATCATTTTTAAACCATTGTCATTTTTTACATTTTCATTCCTCGCATTGTCTTCAATTTACGATTTCATCCGAATAAACGTACACTAACTTGTTGTTGCGAAAGCTGATGACCAATCCCGTATGATTCCTTGAATTCTAATAAAGCTAGTTGCAAACAAAAAACGCTCAAGCCATCAAGTTGATCAACACAACACATATTACAAAAACAAACAAGCGCTTACATTACATTACACGATCGATCGATACAGGGAGAGTCGAGATAGAACCGCTACACAAATACAAGGAGTTGACTTAACAACTCCTCTTTACTACACAACAAGTTGTACAACTGACTATACAAACAAATTTACAGGTGAATTCAATTGAAACAGTTACACAACCTCGCTACTGATTATGCTTCGCCTTTTGTGACCTCTACTCTTGCCACCTTATAGTGCAGAATCCTTGAAAAATAAGGATTTATCACAACTACTGTTGTGTTTCCTGCTAGATAAACGTATCGGCGGATATAAAATATTGCTTACTCTAGGTGTTGCATTTCATTGTAAAAAGTTATCTTCAAACTCCATAAACAGGTATATTGCAATGAAAGTGTAGGTGTATCATACGCAAACATACCGGAGTTTCAAGCCATTGGGTTGGTTTCTTCAACTAAATGAAAAAAAACTTATCCAACATTTGTCTGTCTACCGTTGTCCTTCTATAACCACTGCAACATATACTGACTACATCAATTAATCCCTACTAACATTTACATCGTGCATGGTTAAAGACCAATTACTAACCTCTTGTTCTTCAAAAAGGCTTGTAGTTCTTTATTCCATTCACAACAGGATCAATGACTGTGTTCTCAACCTTCGGTCTCTTGTTGAAGATATTTTCACCAAGGCTAGTTGATTTTATCTTCATTTTGTTGGTTTGAAGTTTTAGCACCGTATTAGGCTTGCTTTCAACAATAGTTTGGTTATAATGGACACCAGTCTCCTCAGCCTCAACACAACCCTGGCGTAGACGAAGTTCAAACTCAATTTATATACATATTGCTAATTCAGAAAATATTGACATGATTTAAAGGGGCATTTTGATTCTTACCAATGTGGCCTCTTCTCCTCCCATCACTCCCTCATATACATCTTCATTCTTCAGTTCTCTACAATGAATTTCCACTGGTCTCATAAGTTCATTTTTCAAACTTCAAATTTACAACAAATCTCATAACTAAACAATGTCAATTACCTTTCCATCTTCGCCGCCAACTTGCATGACAAACGTTAATGATCTTTCTCACAATCATCTTGCTCGCTTCTCTGTTTCATCTTCACATGTGATCCCACTTCATAAGTAACCGCACAAGATCCTTTTGCAAACAATGGAACATCAATTTGTTCACTTCAACTCCTTGTTACCCATAATCCAATGGCCAAGCCGAGTCGAGCAACAAAATTATCATCAAAAAACTCAAGAAGCAACTCAAAGGCGCTAAAGGAAAATGGTTGACGAGCTACCTCTAATACTCTGGAATGACAAGACCACCCCCAAGACCTCCACAAGACATACACCTTTTTCCTTGGTATACGGATGTGAAGTTGTGGTCCCAGCTGCAATCCTAGAACCAACCGCTAGGTATGGCCTACAAATTGAAGACCAAAATAAGGTCGAGTTGTCACCAAACCTTGACACGATAAATGAAATCGGGGAAAATGCAAGAGTAAAAATGGTACGATACCAACAACAAGTCGCAAGGAGCTACTACAAAAACATAAGGGCTAAGGTTTTTAAAGTAGACTATTGGGTACTATAGAAAGGTTTTCCTAACACCAAAGATCCCACCGACGGAAAACTAGCCCTACAATGGGAATGACCATAACTAATCAAGGAGATAGTCGGTCAAGGAGCATACCGACTCGAGACGTCCTACCCATACCAAGAAGCTGTAACACAACCCACTTAAAGTTGTATCATTTCTAAACCTTTGTCATTTTTTACATTTTCATTCCTCGCATTGTCTTCAATTTACGATTTCATCCGAATAAACGTACACTAACTTGTTGTTGTGGAAGCTGATGACCAATCCCTTATGATTCCTTGAATTCTAATAAAGCATGTTGTAAACAAAAAACGTTCAAGCCATCAAGTTGATCAACACAATACACATTACAAAAACAAACAAGCGCTTACATTACATTACACGATCGATCGATACAGGGAGAGTCGAGATAGAACCGCTACACAAATATAAAGAGTTGACTTAACACCACTATATACAACTCCTTTCTACTACACAACAAGTTGTACAACTGACTATACAAACAAATTTATAGGTGAATTCAACCGAAACCGTTACACAACCTCACTACTGATTATGCTTCGCCTTTTATGACCTCTACTCTTGCCACCTTATAGTGCAGAATCCTTGAAAAATAAGGATATATCACAACTACTGTTGTGTTTCCTGCTAGATAAACGCATCGGCGGATATAAAATATTGCTTACTCTAGGTGTTGCATTTCATTGTAAAAAGTTATCTTCAAACTCCATAAACAGGTATATTGCAATGAAAGTGTAGGTGTATCATACGCAAACATACCGGAGTTTCAAGCCATTGGGTTGGTTTCTTCAACTTAATGAAAAAAACCTTATCCAACATTTGTATGTCTACCGTTGTCCTTCTATAACCACTGCAACATATACTGACTACGTCAATTAATCCCTACTAAAATTTACATCGTGCATGGTTAAAGACCAATTACTAACCTCTTGTTCTTCAAAAAGGCTTGTAGTTCTTTATTCCATTCACAACAGGATCAGTGACTGTGTTCTCAACCTTCGTTCTCTTGTTGAAGATATTTTCACCAAGGCTAGTTGATTTTATCTTCATTTTGTTGGTTTGAAGTTTTAGCACCGTATTAGGCTTGCTTTCAACAATAGTTTGGTTATAATGGACACCAGTCTCCTCAGCCTCAACACGACCCTGGCATAGACGATGTTCAAACTCAATTTATATACATATTGCTAATTCAGAAAATATTGACATGATTTAAAGGGGCACTTTGATTCTTACCAATGTGGCCTCTTCTCCTCCCATCACTCCCTCATGTACATCTTCATTCTTCGGTTCTCTACAATGAATTTCCACTGGTCTCATAAGTTCATTTTTCAAGCTTCAAATTTACAACAAACCTCATACCTAAACAATGTCAATTAGCTTTCCATATTCGCCGCCAACTTGCATCACAAACGTTAATGATCTTTCTCACAATCATCTTGCTCGCTTCCCTGTTTCATCTTCACATATGATCCCACTTCATAAGTAACCGCACAAGATTCTTTTGCAAAGAATGGAACATCAATTTGTTCACTTCAACTCTTTGTTACCCATAATCCAATGGCCAAGCCGAGTCGAGCAACAAAATTATCATCAAAAAACTCAAGAAGCAACTCAAAGGCGCCAAAGGAAAATGGTTGACGAATGACGAGCTACCTCTAATACTCTGGAATGACAAGACCACCCCCAAGACCTCCACAAGACATACACCTTTCTCCTTGGTATACGGATGTGAAGTTGTGGTCCCAGCTGCAATCCTAGAACCAACTGCTAGGTATGGCCTACAAATTGAAGACCAAAATAAGGCCGAGTTGTCACACAACCGTGACATGATAAATGAAATCGGGGAAAAAGCAAGAGTAAAAATGGTACGATACCAACAACAAGTCGCAAGGAGCTACAACAAAAACATAAGGGCTAAGGTTTTTAAAGTAGGCTATTGGGTACTATAGAAAGTTTTTCCTAACACCAAAGATCCACCGACGGAAAACTAGCCCTACAATAGGAATGACCATATCTAATCAAGGAGATAGTCGGTCAAGGAGCATACCGACTCGAGACGTCCTACCCATACCAAGAAGATGTAAGACAACCCACTTAAAGTTGTATCATTTCTAAACCTTTGTCATTTTTTACATTTTCATTCCTCGCATTGTCTTCAATTTACGATTTCATCCGAATAAACGTACACTAACTTGTTGTTGCGGAAGCTGACGACCAATCCCTTATGATTCCTTGAATTCTAATAAAGCATGTTGCAAACAAAAAAAGCTCAAGCCATCAAGTTGATCAACACAATACACATTACAAAAACAAACAAGCGCTTACATTACATTACACGATCGATCGATACAGGGAGAGTCGAGATATAACCGCTACACAAATACAAAGAGTTGACTTAACACCACTATATACAACTCCTTTCTACTACACAACAAGTTGTACAACTGACTATACAAACAAATTTACAGGTGAATTCAACCGAAACAGTTACACAACCTCGCTACTGATTATGCTTCGCCTTTTGTGACCTCTACTCTTGCCACCTTATAGTGCAGAATCCTTGAAAAATAAGGATTTATCACAACTACTGTTGTGTTTCCTGCTAGATAAACACATCGGCGGATATAAAATATTGCTTACTCCAGGTGTTGCATTTCATTGTAAAAAGTTATCTTCAAACTCCATAAACAAGTATATTGCAATGAAAGTGTAGGTGTATCATACGCAAACATACCGGAGTTTCAAGCCATTCGGTTGGTTTCTTCAACTTAATGAAAAAAACCTTATCCAACATTTGTCTGTCTATCGTTGTCCTTCTATAACCACTGCAACATATACTGACTACGTCAATTAATCCCTACTAACATTTACATCGTGCATGGTTAAAGACCAATTACTAATCTCTTGTTCTTCAAAAAGGCTTGTAGTTCTTTATTCCATTCACAACAGGATCAGTGACTGTGTTTTCAACCTTCGGTCTCTTGTTGAAGATATTTTCACCAAGGCTAGTTGATTTTATCTTCATTTTGTTGGTTTGAAGTTTTAGCACCGTATTAGGCTTGCTTTCAACAATAGTTTGGTTATAACGGACACCAGTCTCCTCAGCCTCAACACGACCCTGGCGTAGATGAAGTTCAAACTCAATTTATATACATATTGCTAATTCAGAAAATATTGACATGATTTAAAGGGGCACTTTGATTCTTACCAATGTGGCATCTTCTCCTCCCATCACTCCCTCGTGTACATCTTCATTTTCCACGTCTTATAAGTTTACAATGATGGTGTTCATTCCATATATTCTTGCCACACACCATTCCTCGATTATTAAATCGCAAATAAATAACTTACTTCTGAATCTTTTATTGGGGAGAGTGTAATGGTTTCCTTGCCAAGACATGTTACATCACCATATGATCCATTGTCTTGTTTGTAGCTTCCCGTAAAGTTGCGCTTTATTCAACCTCCACTTGTTAATACAACATTAAACATATAAGTATTTACATACCATATTATGATAATTTAAGTTACGAGTGTTACCTTAATGACTCCCACATCTATACACGCCGCCAAGCTAGATGGTGTGTCATTATTAACCATTCCCTCTTCCTCTCTCCTTTGTACGGTCTCACCGTTCTGCAAATACATATATGCTTATTAATGTCAATAACAATAATTATTCAGTGTTGCATATATTAAATAATTACTTACCTATCATGTTTCGCCCGACTGCTTATCTTCATCCAATAACTGACTGGATTTGCCTTCAACCGGTACTCCATTCTTCAGCACAAACACGTCCCTCATTTCCACTCCCTCCTCTTCGGTTCTCTATAATGAATTTCCACTGGTCTCATAAGTTCATTTTTCAAACTTCAAATTTACAACAAACTTCATACCTAAACAATGTCATTTACCTTTCCATCTTCGCCGCCAACTTGTATGACAAACGTTAATGATGTTTCTCACAATCATCTTGCTCGCTTCCCTGTTTCATCTTCACATGTGATCCCCACCCACCCCCACCCCCCACACGGCTTTTCTCCCTCTCCTTCCATTGCCAAACACATCGATTCTTTAGCTCCCTACCATAATTCACATTTTCTTTGTATTCACATGATATATCCCTATACATGGATGCATGACACTAACACTAAAACATTTTCTCCTTTACCTCTACATGTTCTACTGCCTCAACTTCTTCAGCGGTGCGATCAACATCATGAATGTCCTCCACAATTGCAGTAGTGTCATCACCAACTTTTTCCATTTCTTGCACACATGGATCTTTACTACCTGGGATTTCCATTCTGCTAGGCCGGTCTACCGGATATTCCCCACCATCTGAAAAAGCCTTTGAATGTACACTCCCCGGTTGTAAACTGTTTGCAGTGACATCAGTGTCTAGCTGCCATTTAAGTATACACCATGTACTACATCCCCGATTCTTCTTGAGGAGATGCAAAAAAAAAATCATCCCCGTCGTTTGGGCTCATATTGTCTTCCTCATCGTCCTCGGCAACGCCTTCATCATCTTCATCCTTCTCATATTTAGAATCTCCTTCCTCGTCAACCTTAACATCCTTTTTACCATCTTTTCTTGACTCCCAAGAGACGTGGCACCTCCTAAACATATCCTCACATATAACTCATATATTTCCTGACTCTTTGGTATGTTAACAATGGATTCAACACTTCACGCACTTTTTCAAAATCCAATTTCTTCATTTCCCGCATTCCATCATTTGCCATTTCCTTCCCCCATTGTGCACTTACTTTCCTCTTTCTTCCAACCTCTGATTTTGGGCCCCTTTTCTCATCCATAATTTCACCAACCAACTTATCAAACTTATCATCACTCTCTTCATCACTATAATCACATTCCTCTACCAAATGTGCCTCATCTTCCTCTTCAATCAAAATTGTTCTCGGCACCAACTTTAAAGCTTCGTGCCCCTTCCCTAGGGCAATATATAACCTTGTGTGATCGGGTAGTGCTTTCGCAGTCCACCATAACCACCTCATGATTTTCAATTTGCCGACCTTCCTCGCATACCGCTCCCCAATCTCGAGCACAACCTCATATAGCCATATATGCACATTTTACAAATATTCATCTCGTAAAGAAAGGATAAACAATACATACACATTTACATGAATGTAGATTTCTTAATACCTGAAACAACAATGGAAACCCGTACACATTATATCTGAATATCTCATACTCTTTAGCATTTTCCTTGGTCGTCCATTTTTGCATACATTGTACCTTACCACCACATTCAATAAACTGTCCAATCTTGTTTTAATTGATTCTTGCATGGAAGACAAAATCTCCTTTTAAATCACCCTTCCCCATAGAAATACCTTGAAACGCTCCTCATTTGAAACCAGCTTCGCTACCCATGATCATACACGGCACTTCGGATCACTCCCAAGAAGAATTGCTTCCACTACCAAAAAATTAGCAAGCATCAACTTGTTTGGAGATGTTTGTGGGCATGCTAAGAATTTGCATTCAACCTCCCTTATTGGACATTTTGGCTTTCCCAGTAGCTCAGTAACTGCTCTTTTATCCGTTTTTGCATACGTTGTACACAAGTTCATATGAAAATTCTACTCAACTATCAAGGTTCAGGACAAGACCTAATGGACCATCCAACATTTTCTCCCAATCACTACTCAACATGTTAATCTGAATAGACCTAATAATTGACATCTTTGAAAATTGATTCACCCTCCCATGGAATAAGTTTTCCTTCCCAAAACTATATTCATACTGCAAAATGAGTTCACAAATTGATATCATATTTTCCCTTCTTTACTTGTTCATTTTCTCTTCAATCTTGAATATATAAACATCATTTTCTTACTATTCCGCATGTCAGAGCCTCACTTTGCCTTCCTCAGTACCATCTTTGAGTAATTTCTTCACTCATCTGTTCATCATTGAAATTTACAATCAACAACTTTCTACTATTCATCTTCTAAACAAATCATTAAATAGAATTTTAGATATGATACTCTTACCTCTAATATCCTATTCTGGGTTTGCTTCGACAAATACGAAAAGCCCTAGCTTCATACGTTTCTTCTTATTTACAATACTCCATATTAGAAATGGTATATTTTCCAGCACATTCCACGCAACGTTCATCTTCTACTTCTCCTCCTCAACTCTAGAAATCGATGTTCGCCTCTTTCTCCTCCTATTAACACGATTCTAATATCGCTTCTCAAATAAATCCTTAATTTTTTTCCACCATCGAGCTCACACTGATCATGTAGAACATAGCAAAAAACCTTGCTCAACAAACTAAAAAATGGGGTTGAATTCTAAGGTTTGTACTTTTACATTTACTTATATTTCTTTTTCCTTTTTTTTGTTTTGTTATATTACATTTACTTCATTTATGCATTTGCACATTTTCCATATTTACATTTCCAAATATAAATTCCTATTTTAATTATTTTCTGAAATTTGAAAATTAATTAATTTCATGATTTGACCATTTACCATTATCCTTTTCATGAAAAAAAAACATCTTTTTTATTACATTGTCTTTTGATATTTGTGCAAATAAATTGGATCATTTGACTAAAAATTACTGTTTTTGCAAATTTGGAAAAAGTTGGCATTTTTATATTTAGCACCTCTAATATTCACATTTTTTATAATCGTTCTGAATTTAATTGAAATTTTCATCAACTGTAAAAATGAATTCATCAAGAAAAGAAATTAGACCAAAATAAAAATAAAAATAATAATATTGTCTGTCATTTTGAGTCTTTGACTGTTGATCAGACTACACTCCATCTCAATGATTAATGTTTCACACTCCTTATTTACACCAATAAAACCCATATCACCAATTATCCCATAAATTAATGATACTACTTGCATGTGTGCTCCTGCTAAGCACGAATTTGTGGCATGTTTAATTTAATATATTTTTTACAATTAGATTAGTTGATATTTTAATAAATTAGTATACTTTACAAAATTTACACAATTAAATTTATCGAAATTTACGATCTGTTCTAAATAGGAAAATGATATATCTCAGTATTCCTTTCTCAACTTTATAATAATAATTATATAATTCAATGTCATATCAAATTATTATACAGAAGTAGCTTAAACATTCACTATAAGGTGTTATTTTAAGTGGTATTTACAAAGTTGCTTTCATTTAAATAGTGGACTTTTATCATGCTTTTAATATGTTTAAATCAAATTTTAGATTCTATTTTTTATGATTATATTGGTTGATCATTTTGATATATTAGTGTAATTTTATAAAATTATGTATAATCAATATATTATCACATAAAAAAAAAATATTTCATCTCAAATTCAATTACATACTACTTATAAAATTATATATTTTGTTTAATTTCAAGTATTATTTAAGATTTATTTTAAAAAATCAACATATGTACATTTATTATATTGTTAGGAGTTATTTATATATATTCTCAATTAACATGTATGTAATATATATTCAAAATTATGTGAAACAATTTTCAAAATCTGTGAAATAGTTGATTATGAAGGAGTTTTAACATTTTTTAAAATATTCTCAAAAAATAACAAATATGTGTGTATTATGATATCTGACATGTCAGAAAAAAGATTAATGTATATATACAATAAAATTAGAAAATTATAGCACCATAGGTTACATTTGATTTTTAATTTATGTTTATTCTTATTCATGAATTCTAATTTTTATTTTGAACACTTTTAAAAAAAAAAAACTAACTTTACATTAGCAAACAAAATCCTAAAAATTAAAATACTGAACAAAATCGTAAAAACTAAAATTTTAAATTCTAGAATTTAAATTATTTTTACTTTTTCCATTTATTTATCTTTAAATATCTTATAAAAGATATTATATTTAATTTAAAATTTTACAATTTATTGAACTTATAGTCTCATCATCTTTAATTTATAGGATTTTAAAATTGGCTTTATATTAAATATATTTATTGTTAATAAATGGCTTGTTATTGAAAAAATGCTTGATAGAATAACAACGTTTTTTGCACAAAATGCTAACTTTTTATATATTAGGATTTGTTTGGTGAAGTCATTTAAATATATATTTTTGTAAGTAGATACTTTTCTAATATAATGGTGTTGCTAATGAATAATTATAGATATCATTTATGATAAATTGTGAAAAAATAATTACGCAATTTCCATAACTCTAAAAATATTTATTTTAAATAAATATGTTTATAAATGCCACAACAAACAAACCCTTATAACCAAACTTCACCCCCTTTCCCAAACCCTAAAGATCGCCGCCACCAGCCCTCAATCCCCAACTCCGATCAATCTCGGCCTAAGAGAAACAATCCAGATCTGGGGTTACCATCTCTAGCGGCCACTTCTCTTCCCAATCTCCTCTAAAGCCTCTTGGTTTGTCATTGGTTCCAGTCATAGTTCTCTTCACTGTTGTCTGGTCTTATGGGAACAACTGATGAGTGCCGACCACCCATCAACAAGGAGTCAAGGCCTTGACCACCAAGACGCCGACGCAATAATGCCACAACACTCAAGCATCAACCAAGCTTCGATTCCAAGGCATTTATGTGCGCGTCTATATCCAAGCCTCTAAAGCTTTATCCCTTTTCCCCTTTTGTCAATTAAATCATGTAATTTCATTTCTATTTTGGGACGTGTGGACCCATTTGCAAATGGGCTCCTAGTCCCCCTAAAAACCCTAGACTATTTAAAGCCATCTTTGGCTTCCTTGTTCACTAGTTGAAGAATATAGAAGTGGAACATTGCCTTGGGTTAGAGGAATCCTCCCCTAAGGTCTCCACTTATTTCTATCAACTCAAGCATTCAAATCCTTTTCCTTCCTTCAATCCTTCACGTTTGAATCAAATAACTCGACAATCTAGATCCAAGTTCTCATCAACCAAGGAACCTCTTATGGAGGCTCCCTTGGCCCCCTTTGTCGACGCCGCTAGCAAACCCTAGCTTCGGCCGGCCTCGCGTCCAGCCGCGGCCACTCTCGGCCAGCCTTCACCCCTTTGCGGCACTTCACCGGCGTTTCCCCTCCTTTGTTGTCGCCTTGAGTCTCTCAAGGGCCTTAGGAGTCCAATCAACCCCAAGGGAGAAGAGGAATCTCTTGGCTTAGTCACGATCGAGCTTCTTGGGAAGAAAAGCCTCACCTTGGAGGTTTGATTCTCATCAATTGGTATCAAGAGCCAAAGACCAAGCTAAGCCCTCTTTCTCCTCTTTCAAATTCAGTTTTTATGCTTATTTTCTTAGCTTGCATGGGTTCTCTTCTTGCTTCCATGTTGACCATGTGTTTATGCTCATTTCCTCTCTTGCTTGCTTGAAAATTTTCTTGTTCCTTCATGTTTTTGTGTTCAGTTTTCATGCTCGATTTTCCTTGTTTCCATTACTTTTTTCTTGTTTCCATGCTAGCTTGGTGTTTATTTTAGTTGCTTTGCCTCCCCCTCCCAAAAACGCCCCCAAAAACCACAAAAAAAGCTCTCGCCGCCACCCACCGGCCGCCGCCCCTGCCACCGTGTCACCACCCACCACCACCCCTACTGCCGCCCAGTCCTTACCCCAGTCGGCCATGTGTATGCTTGCTCCAATTTGAATCTCCCACCACTTGCATGTGCCTTGATCTTTTGGGAGGGACCACACCCACCTTTCCCCTTGTCCTTTTTGGCTCCTTTAGCCTATTTTGGGTAAAGGACAAATTGTACCTTTAGCTGATTTGTTAGTGGGAGGAAAGCAAGGAAGCTTCCTTAGCGAGCCTTCCAAAAAGAGGTGGAATAATTTGTGGAAAAAGGACACCTTCCTTTTCTTCTTTTCTCAAGCCTTGTCTCACCCCAAAAAGGGAACTTGGCAAGTCAAAACAAAACACCACCCCTTGTTGCCACTCTTTCCAAAAGCAAACAAAAATGGTTGTGGCTCCACTCCCCCTCTTACACACAAGCCTTGTAGTGTCAGCCTTGCTCCTCCAAGTTAGAAAAAGTCTATAGTAAGTCAAGAGGCCAAGAAAAAGGCAAGGCCCGAATAAAAAAAAACATAAACAACAAACAAAAAACAAAAGAGAGGACAAGGTCGACCTTTCCCTTTTCGGTTGGGCCACAATCTCTTGGTGGGTTCTCCCACCCTCACTTGGCAACTTGGGCCACTAAGCCTTTCCCCCCATGTTCCTCTAGTCCTTTGCCATGACTATTTCTCTCTTCTATGGCCCATAGGGTGGCCGAATTGCTACTATCACTAGGCTTGTCATCCTAAGTTTCAAGTTGGACTTTACTACTTAGCCTAAAGGATACAATTTGGCATTGGTTGAAAGTGCCTCAGTTCCACTCCAATTCTTAAGACGCGCGCAATTCTCCACCTTGCCACCTCTTGTTTGAGCCTTTGCCCTTTGCGTGTGGTTGTTGTCTTAGGCCTAATTTCGTTTTCTTCCTTCCTTAAGTGTGATTACTTGTTGCCTTTGAATTTGTTACTTGGTTGGCTTTGTGGCCTCTTGTAGGTGAGTCCACAAATGGAGGATCCCATGGATGCCGGCAATAGGAGCCCTCAGAGCTCCATGCCCACACTCTCCCCCAAGTCATTCGCGGCTAGGCTTGCCGAGGAAAGTCAGGCCAAAGAGGCTGTCGTCGAGGCCTTGTGTGCGGCCCACTCTGAATTGGCTGCGCTCCGCCACGAGAAGGAGGCTGCCGACATGCGCATGGCCGCCCCCGAGCTTAGCTTGGCCACCATTTCAGCCAGCCCTCAACCCGTCGCGCCGATCGCGGCGCCGCTCCGCCCCACGCCCATCTACATCGGCGCCTCCTCCCACGGCCCGGCTGAGCCCCCACATGATCACATGGCACAAGATTGGGGCAAGGGGCCTATGCACCCATCCCCACCTTCCGATGCTCGGGCCTTTGCCGAGAGATTACCACCGCCCCGGGAGCCGAGCTACTACGACCACCAAACAGCGTGCGCTGAGTCACGCGATCATCACGATGCTCGGCTACTATCGGTTCGGCATCTCTACCACGCCGCAGCCCCCTTTGATGGTGAGCCCTATCCACGCGCCGCCCGGGCCTCCATCGCCGATGACATACCTAATCCCCGGTATGGCTACGGTCGCTTCGAGGGCTTTGATGAAGAAGATGAGGCATTTGGGACCCATGAGGAAGATGATGTGTTTGATGAAGTTTTACAAGAGCCCTATGAGGATGACCCCTTGGCGGACTTCCACCCCCGGGATCATGGCAGAGACTGGGGCCCCCGCCAGCGTAGATTGGATCGTCGCGACCTACATTGGTTGTCGCCGCCGCCCGCCGATTTCCGAGGCCGTGGCCTTGCGCCCCACCCCCCACATGAGCGGCGTGACCTCGTTGGCCCTCCATAACACGTTGGCCAACGCCGGGAGATCAAGGTCCGCATTGAGCCATTTGAGGGAGAGTACGATGCGGCCAAATTCCTTGATTGGAAGCAAGCCACGGAATACGCCCTTAATCATTGTCAATATGAAGCTCATGAGCGGGTTGAGGTCGCTACCCTCCATTTCACCGGCAATGCTCGTGCATGGTGGTTCCGCTTCACCACCGAGAGGGAGAGGCGCCACTTGCCCCCGGTCATGGCTTGGAACCAACTTATCCATGTCATGACCAAGCGGTATGTGCTGGAGGACTACCTTGAACACATGCGCCTCCAAATTGCACTAGCCCGCCAAGGAACCCACACACCGCTTGAGTTCTTTGCCGAGCTCGAGGAGCTCATCCATAAGGCCGGCGTGTCCATCGCCCCCGCCTCTCTCCGCACCATGTTCCTCCGCGGTCTCGACGTGGAGATTCGAGATCCCTGATCCTACTCCCCATCTGGGACATCAATGCCCTCACCCATACGGCCATAGAGATCTACAATCAACTCCAACGGAAGAAGAAGACCGCATGGGCCCATTCGCAGCCGCCTCGGTTCTCCACCGCCCCTAGCTCCTCCTTTGCTTCTCCTTCAGCCGCCATTGTTGCCCCGCAGCTGTGCACTGGGCCCGCTTCAGCCCCGGCCATATCAACTGGCGCCGCTCGGCTGTGTGAACCGCCCCATGGCCCGACTCCCGGCACGCGTGCCCCGGCCCCCACGTCCGAGCGGTCTAGCGACCGTGTTTGCTTCAAGTGTGGCGGTCGTGGCCACCTCTAACGGGATTGCCACAACGCCAAGCGGGTCTTGTTCACCGCCACAAGTGGGTATGAATCCTTTGATGATGAAGAGGAGGCCTCGGAGGATGAGCATGCAGCCTCCGCGGAGGCCATTTATGAGGACTATGATTGCGCCCCTCTTGCGCATGGAGTCGCTGCCCCTTTGAGCTTGGTAACTCGCAGTGTGCTCTCGGTCCAAGAGGGTGACACAAAGGACCAACGTGAGAGTCTCTTTCACACTCGATGCCTCATGGGTACCACCTCCCTTAATGTGATCATCGATGGCGGGTCATGTTCCAACTTTGTCAATGAGCGCGTGGTTAAGCATCTCCATCTTCCCACCACGGCTCATCCTCATTCTTATAGCCCCCATGGACTTGCCGACGGTAAAAGTGATGTGGTAGCTAGGCAATGCCACATTGCATTTTCTATTGGTTACTATTTTGATCAAATTTTGTGTGATGTTATTTTTATGGATGTCACTCACATTTTGCTAGGAAGGCCTTGGCAATTTGATAGGCGAGTGATCTATGATGGCTTCCTCAATACCTTTGTGTTTGTCCATGATGGGAAGCGGATCACTCTCTTGCCTATGTCTCCAAGAGAGGTTCTTGAAGATCAAATCGAAATAAATTGGCTCAAGGCCCTCGAATCTCCCAAGCCCTTGGCGCCCCACACCCAAGTCAAGGCCCCCTCCGTCGGCCCCGATCCGGCAGCCGCCTCTACTGGCGCGGTTCCCGTGCCAACTACCTCCAGCCCGCCGGCGGCACGCGCTCCATCGGCCGCTCTCCAAGGGTGTTGCGAGCAACGCCTCCTTTTGGCTTGCCGCCGCCACCTCCCGCCAGCACCTCATGACGGACGCCTTTGTTCCACCTTGGAGCCTCCCTTTGGCTGCGCCATCATGGGAGGTGTGGCCTTAGTTCTAACTTGGCCGAAGCCTTCATTACCGCTTGGATCCTCGTCATTGCCAAGCTACCAAGGAGGCCGGCGCTTCCTCAAGGAGCTCTCACCCCACGGCCATTTTGAGGCTCTTGTCCTCTTGAAGATACATGCACCCCTTGGCTGGCGCCATTCACGTGGGATGGCCCTTGTGGAACCTTCTCCCTTTGATGACCGGTACATGAAGGACCGAGACAAGATTGCCAATATCTTGTCTCCGAGGTATGTGCTTCCCTCTCCTTGTCATGCTCACACTTTCATGATTTCCATTTCTTTGTCTTTGCATGCACCCGAGACCCTCCTTAGTCCTCTCTTCCCGGCATGTGCCACTTTGGGTGACCTTGCGAGACATTCTTGGGATGACGTTTTCCTTGTTCGAGAGGGTGATCTTTGTATCCTTAGGGCCCCATTTAGGAAATTGTTGCTTAAGGATGCCATCGAGTGCCGTATAGAGTTTGGGAACACAACACCCATGGCCACTTTTGAGGATTATGCCTTTGGACCTACACTTGCCCCCTTTTTGCCTAGGTTCCACCACGCCGGCCATTACATACCCATATTCCTCCTATCAACCCCTTGGGAAGACCTAGCTATGGTTTTTCTAACCGGATTGCACATGCTTAAGAAGGGGTCCATTTATGTGTTGGGAAAGATACCCCTAGGAGAGATCATGGCATTGCTTGTCTCCTTCCGGACCCTACCACCGAGCTAGCTCCCCTAACATTCGACATCGAGGCACTCTTCCATGGAATCCCTCGTACTATTATCTTGGCTTGGGCTCCTACCTTAGTGAGTCATTTTTGGAGAATTTGGTGGATGAAATTTGGAACGAGCTCTATCTTTGACACTAGTTGCCCTCCCCACCCCGATGCCTTGCTTAGAGCCATCCTTAGGGCCCCCCCCCCCCCCCGCACCGTTGGCTGACTTTTCCATTACTTGTTGAGTTTGCTTGTTTCAGGACTTTTGCGAACTTGCCTCTACCGTTTGCACGGATTCCAGCCCGATGCCTCTCCAAGCCTTGCCCATATGGCCATGACGCCTACAAAGTGATCAAGTGGCGCATAGATGCCGCTTATTTGGCAAAGCTTCCCGAGGCCTTTTCCCACCTTCCTATTGGCGGCCCGCTTCCTACTTGTGCCCCCGGTTTGTGCGAACGAATTGAGGACAATTCTCCTTCAAGAAGGGGAGAGTGATGAGTGCCGACCACCCATCAACAAGGAGTCAAGGCCTTGACCACCAAGACGCCGACGCAATAATGCCACAACACTCAAGCATCAACCAAGCTTCGATTCCAAGGCATTTATGCGCGCATCTATATCCAAGCCTCTAAAGCTTTTATCCCTTTTCCCCTTTTGTCAATTAAATCGTGTAATTTCATTTCTATTTTGGGGTGTGTGGACCCATTTGCAAATGGGCTCCTAGTCCCCCTAAAACCCTAGACTATTTAAAGCCATCTTTGGCTTCCTTGCTCACTAGTTGAAGAATATAGAAGTGGAACATTGCCTTGGGTTAGAGGAATCCTCCCCTAAGGTCTCCACTTATTTCTATCAACTCAAGCATTCAAATCCCTTTCCTTCCTTCAATCCCTCGCGTTTTCTTAATCAAATAACTCGACAATCTAGATCCAAGTTCTCATCAACCAAGGAACCTCATAGGGAGGCTCCCTTGGCCCCTTTGTCGGCGACGCCAGCAAACCCTAGCTTCGGCCGGCCTCGCATCCAGCCACGGCCACGCCCGGCCAGCCTTCACCCCTCCGCGGCACTTCACCGGCGTTTCCCCTCCTTTGCTGTCGCCTTGAGTCTCTCAAGGGCCTTAGGAGGCCAACCAACCCCAAGGGAGAAGAGGAACCGAGTCACGATCGAGTTTCTTGGGAAGAAAAGCCTCACCTTGGAGGTTCGATTCTCATCAACTAGTGTCGCTCTCATCCAACCCATTCGGTTCACCTCGTCTCTGAAGCTCCACGGCGTTGCTCGGTGGTTTTTCCCATTGTTGGGATCAGATACATCCCCCACCTTCATGAATCAATCCAATCATCAATGCCATGTGTTTTCTAGTAACTTTTCTGGTTCACCATTACTCTTTTTATCTTCTTCAAGTTCTACCATTATATCTACTGCCTAATACATGTGCTTTACCGCACCTTCAATTTTTCACTCATAACCTACTACTTTGATCTTAAGCTTGATTTGTTGAGTTCTCTACTTGGGGTCATTTGGGTGGCCTTTTTGTGGTCTGTCATTATTAATCTCTATGTGCATTATCCTACGTAATTTTATCTGTTATGGATAAGGGTTCTAAATCACCCTAACGCCTTCTGTTTCAAAACTGTACGGATGACTGTTTCACAAGCAAATACATTAAATACCCCTATTGTTGTTATCAACAAAATCAAGAATACATCATCTCTGAATGATGAAGATTCAAACAAAGAATCCAAGGGATTTAACCCCACAAATGATGAGTCTGAATCCATGCTTGATAAGGGAAAGGGAAAAACTAAAATTACCAAATCTTGTCAAAAAATAGAGGTTTCTGTTGTTTACAAAGTCCTACTGTTAAGCACCAAACAAGATCTTTCTGTCAGTATTTCTATACAATAATATCTTTAGGCTTCAACACTAAAGCCCTTATACTAGACATACCCTTACAAAGGAGTTTCATCAATTTTTATGGTCAATTGGTGGGTGTTGCAAGCTCCTAAACCATTTTCATTACAAAACCTTACCAAAATAATATCCTTAGGCTTCAACGCTAAATTTTGGCCTCCTAGTCTGTTTGTTATAACATATATGCAATTTGGCTTACTCGCAATGTATCAAAATATACCTTTGTAAGAACCATATCTTCCTTGTAAGTTCTTATTATCAGAATGTGTTGTTATCAATGGAAATTATGTTACTGCACTACATCTTATGGTGTGCCTTAATCTATTACACATTATCTGTTACATTTAGTTTGATTGCTAAATGTTCTGATAATATGAGAAGTAATCTCCCCCATCCTATTTTGTATAGTATGTTCTTACTGAATTCCACCTTCTTTGCTGGTTTTATTTTGAAAAGAATGCATATTTAACCATTTACATGATCATATTTTTCCTATTCTATGAAACCCTGATCTAGTTACTTCTTTTGGCCTTCCTGTTACTTATCTAAAAGTACCAACCCATAATTTTCCATTAACTTGATTATGCCAAAGATACACCTGAATTATCATCATTCTTACTCAATTTACCATTGACGCTATATCTACTTGGAATAATACTCTAGTAGTTTGGCTTGTCTCTTCTTACAGGTTGCATATCCAAACAAATGAGGACAATCATCCGAACAACATGTCTTGCGTACACTGGACTCAATACTGCTCCATTTGAACGATAACTGCCGTACACGGCTACTTTTGAGTAATTACTACCTACAAGTTCTCCTATATAGGTTATATGGCTTGCATGAGTTTCTCCATTCTGAATGGAAAATTCATGGCTACGATTTTATACATAACCATTTTTTTTAAATTCATTCATCTTTGGTGAAAAGTGCGGATTATCCACCCCACTAAAAACAGAAGTCATTGCGTTCAGGAATGCATTGTTTAAAGCGTATGAATTAGGCTTTAACAATATCCAAATTGAATGCGATAACCTTACAATTGTTAACGTTCTGAACAAAATCTGGCACTGTCCTTGGGATATTGAAATCTTAATTTTTGATATCCTTTGTGTATTACAACGGTTTTCTTCAGTGCAGATTTGTCACGTCTTCCAAGAAACTAACGTTGTTGCGGACTACATTGCGAAGCTGGCGCAGCGAAGTCCCTTGGAAGATTTTAGAGATGACTTAGAACTTGTAGTTCTCATCCGAAAGGATGCTATAGACTGAGAAACCGGTTCTTATGTGGTTTCCTGTCTAATTTTTACCTTATCAAAAAAAAAACATCCATCTTTTCTACCTAATAGTATGTTATGTTCGTGTCAATATGGATGGCTTGCCATGTGTTACAACCACAATGTATTAATTTACCCCACATTATTGAATGCTTACAAGCTCATTTGTTTAATCACTAATCCTTGTTGGAGGTTGAATACTATGTTTTGGCCCCTCGGATCAAGCCTCCATACAAGACTTATTTAAAGAAGGATAAATTAGTAACTCCCGATGGCCTCTGGAGAATTCCAATTCCGCACCAAGCAAAACAACAACAAACCAAACCAACTTTCTATAATAGCAGTTCTAACAAGAATATATCTTATAATCTACGAATAAGTTTGTATCTATGTCCTTAACGACATGTGCACCTTTTTAAGAAATTCTGCTTGAATGGACTGTACTTATATATGATCCTACTCATCCCCAAAAAGTGTAACAAGGTTTGGCTTGCTAAACTTCCTAACTTAGTGTGCTTTGCCAAGAGGTGCTTCCCTCTTTACACTTATCTAATCCAAGAACAACAACTACCATACTATCATCAATATTGCCCTGCATGATATTTTATTTATATCATTTATCACACATTTACCCACAACTCTTGTGCTTCAGGACATCATACTTGGTACATGTTACGTATAAACAAGTCAATATACTTTTTTTTTGATTAGGTAAAAATTAGACTGGAAATCACAGAAGAGCCGGTTTCTCAGTCTATAGCATCCTTACGGATGAGAATTACAAATTCTAGATTAGCTCGAATATCTTTCAAGGAACTCTGTTGGACCTTCTTTGCGATGAAGTCGGCCACCACGTTTGTTTCTCGGAAGACATGAAAAATCTGCACTGAAGAGAAAAGTTGTAAAACACACAGGATATCAGAAATTAATATTTCAATATCCCATGGACAGTGCCAGATTTGATTCAGAACATTCACAATGGTAAGGTTATCGCATTCAAGTTGAATGTCGGTAATGCCTAATTCATAGGCCTTTACCAAGGCATTTCTTATTGCAAGTGTTTCTGTTTTAAAGGGGTTGAGATACCACATTTATCCACAAAGAGGAAGATTGGTTTACCCGTATTGTTCCTGAAAATGTAGCCAAAGCTAGATTCACCATTAGTTTTGGTGGATCCATCTGTATTGATTTTAATAATACTATCAGGTGGTTTCTTCCATTTCTTTATTGGTCGTCTAACAATGTTTGTTCTATGATTTTTTTGTTTGTCTTCTGCTAAACAGTCAGGGTTCCAGTTCTTCGTCTTATTCCAGTTCTCAATTTGTTTCTTAATGAAGTTTGGTACATCCTTTATGGAGTCAGCATCATCGTTTGTTCTTCCAAAGCTTTGTTGGTTTCTATAAAACCAAATACCCCACCAAGAGACCATTAATTCTATGAATTGTGATCTATCAGTTTTTTGTCGAATTTCTTCAATGATTTCATTGATTTTTTTGTTTCCTATGTTTAGGGATCTGATGATGCCATAGGTATCATAATTCATTTTTTCGATTGTTTTTATGGTATGGTTACATTGGAATAGGAGATTATTCAAATCCTCCAAATGAGCATTGCATCGTATACAACCCGGGGGGGTTGCTACACATTTTTCTGCTAATCTAGCTTTTATTGGGAGTCTGTTTTTCATTATTTTCTAGACAAAGTTTTTAACTTTGGGATATGTGTCCATTTTCCAGATCCATGAAGAATCATAGGCAGTATAACTCTTATTTTTGTTAATTAGTTCCATAGCAAAATTAGTAGAAAACCAACCATTTTGCTAGTTTTCCAGTACATTCTATCATGGATCTCATTTAAGGGTATTGGGATCGAGGTTATTTTTCTGGCAATTTCATATGGTAAACATTGTTCTATTAAATCCTTATTCCAGGTTTTATTTGGCAACATAAATTCAGCTACCAGGGCATCCTTATTCAGGATTGATTGTGTGTTTATGGTATCACATAAAGGGGTGTTCAAAACTCAGTTATCCGTCCAGAACTTGTTTGTTTTGCCAAATTAGTCCAGATTTGAACTCAGCCATGAGTTCAATCATTTTGGACCATTGCCAAGAGCAATTTCCTTTTTTCTCGTAATGAAATATATGGTTTGTTTTCAAGTATTTTTCAGTAACAACTCGAACCCAATAGTTATTCGATTCTACTAGGATTTTCCAAAGTAATTTGAATTGTAGGGCTTTATTCATGTCTTGAGCTTTTCTCAGTCCAAGGCCTCCTTGATGAGTTGGTTTACATATTTTTTTCCCAGCCTATAAGAGGTTTATAGGAGCTGTCTTTGTTTCAAAAGAAAGATCTATTTAGTTTGTCAAGTTCATTGTGTGTGTGTATAGGTAACATAAAACTTTGCATAAGATAGTTTAGTCTTGATGCCAGATTAGTTTTTATTAGTGTTGTTCTTCCTGCTTGGGAAAGAGAGTTTGTTTTCCATTTAGATAATTGATGTTGGGTGCTAACTAAAAGGTCAGCAAAGGTATTCGAGTTAACTCTACCATTAATGATAGGGCAACCAAGATATTTTTCAAGAGATATCATGTTTGTGATTGTGAGAATACCTTGTATTGCTAATTTCTTTTGGTTGGTAACCTTTTTTGTGACTTGAAAAGCCGATTTATGAAAATTTACTTTTTGTCTTGAGATTTTGCAATATTCATCAATAATATCCTTGATTTCCTTGCAGTTTTCCTGCTTAGCTTTTGAGAAGATCACAATGTCATCCGCAAACGCCAGAAACGGAATTCGTGATCCTTGTTGAGTGATTTGAAATCCAAGAGGATTACAAGGTCTTTCTGAAGCTTTTTTTAGTTTTCTAGCAAGGATTTCAGATCCTAAAATAAACAAGAAAGAGGAAAGGGGGTCACCCTGTTGAAGTCCTCTTGATGGTTTAAATATTTCTTGTAACACCCCCAAAACTTAACCCTTTTGGAAAGGTATTACCGCCAGTGACCCCAGTGTTCCTTACCGAGATCACCCAAGGCTTTACCAAATAAATACAATTTATGAAATGCAATTGATACACCAAGATCAAGCAATAAATTCCAAAACATAACATTGTTGAGGAAACAAGAGTTACGGGATTACAACCCAATCCCGAATAGGCCAAACACAGAGTTCAAACAAAGTACAGCGGAAGACAAATAAAAGATTTTACAAACGGGGTTGTGATCGTGATGATCACTTGCCCAAGGATCTCAACCTGATTAAAAGCAATTATTAAAACATCCAAAAACAACCGTCGTCTTCATAGTCAATCTAGTCTCCTCAAATCTTCACTCTATCTGATGTGCCGAATCGAACGGATGACACCAGCCCACATGCGGAGAACAAAGTTCGTGGGTTAGTCTACTTGAATAGACTAGCAAGGGTAAAAAGCAGAATGGTTCGAGTGATCGTAACCGTTTACTATCATTGTCCCTCGAATAATAACCGAAGGGACGATACATAACCCGACACTTTCACGGAATAACAACAATAGGTATGCATGAGAGAAGATTCTGGAAGACTTCATCTTCACAGAAATCGACTCGAAAAGAGACTCCAAGAGATTGAGTCTTTAAGGAAAAATGACAAATCTGGAATGATTACAGGATCATACAACAATGATTTAAAACTGACTGAGATGCTTCGGTTCACGACCAACCTCATCGCCTACAGCGAATCCAGATTGGAAAGAGAACGTACTACATTCAAGTCAAGACAAGTTTTCCTAGCTGCACTGAACTTAGCTGCACTACTCGCCCAAGGTATATTAATCATGTGCACTCGGGCACTTATCTTATTTAATTCCAAAACGAGAATTACGTTATAAGCTTTTACATCTCCACACAAGAGATATCGGATCTCCTCACAAGAGATATCGGATCTCCTCACAAGAGATATCAGATCTCCTCACACGAGATATCGAAGGGATGAACCCTGGAAGATTTGGCACTAGTGAAGTGCGCCTACCCTGTGAAAGGGTATGGTCATGACCAAAGAGAAAGTACTGGGGATGAACCACCAAGTACCAGTTATAAAGAAACAGCTAAACCCCCTCAAGGTATATAGCGTTCCTAGCCACTAGTGCTAACTAAACAGTATAGCACAACAACAGTTACTGGATAAATCCACATAAAGGCCCGAAAGGCGATCACAGATAATAGCGTTGTTCTAACAGATATACAACCTATTATATGATTTTCAAAACAGTTTAACAAAACCGTTTCCAGACAAATAGAATATTCATTCCAAATTAATTACTCAGATAAACTACTGATAATTAATGTAAATATGGAACGAATGAGCAAGAGCGAACCGCCACTTGCCTTAATCCGCAGAGTTTGAACGAAGTCTAACGACGGGATTCTGGGCTCGACACAGAGACGAATCTGCCAACTCCGGTACCTTCGGATCGACCCATACAGAAACCCTAAGTTAGATTCAACAAACAACAATACCGATCTACGAAAGAACGAAAGGAATCGAAGGAAACAAAACCCGAACGAAGGCTACGGAAGCCAACACCAACAACCCGGCCAACAACAACTCGCCGGCGGGCGCCACAACAATCACGGCGGGCGCCGCCCAATTCACGGCGGGCGCCGTCTCAACCACGGCGGGCGCCGCTCAACCACGACGGCTGGCCTCCTTCATCACGGCGGTCGCCGTTCACCACGGCGGTCATCGTGTTCCTCACGGCGGGTGACGTCTCATGCCGGCGGTCGCCGCCTTCGAGCCGGCGGTCGCCGTGATCCTCGCGGCGGTCGCCGTCGCGAACGAAAACAGAAATACGAGAGGAGAAAACTCACCCTCGACGATCGATTTGGCTCGTCTTTCGCCTTGCTTGGTTTCTAGGCTTCTAAGGGCCTCCCAAGCTTCCCCTTGGCCACCGAGAACGACACTAAACGAGCTCCGATGATCCACTTAGAGCCTTCTCGAGAGAGAGCATTTTCTTTGAGAGCGTTTTTGAGAGTCGAGAATCTGAGAGCGCTTCCGCGTCTTTCGCACCCTCTTCCACCCTCACCCAACACCTCTATTTATAGAAGAAACTAGGGTCCTTGCCTCTTGGACAATATCCAAACCCTTTTGCCCCTTGGACAATGGCTCTTGGACAAAAACCTTTGGATAAAGAATCTTGTACTATTGCCCATTAGATAACAACTCTTGGGCAATAAACTTGTACCAATCTTAATCCGTGTTAACGAAAGTCGTACACGAACGAGTATAAACTCCCAACACACCTCGACTGTATAATTCTTCACTGAGAAAAATATTACAAATACAGAGCACATTACAAAATGTCTTAAGCTCCAGAATTAAATCTGACGTACCAAACGGACGTTCGGGAAAAATCCATAATTCCCAAAATAGCCTTACAAAATTATGGGGTATCACATCACCTCCCCCTTAAAAGAAGTTTCGACCCCGAAACTTGGCCGAAAAACAACTCGGGAAAGTGTCTGAGCATCTCTGCCTCGGTTTCCCAAGTAACTTCCTCAGTCCCAGACCTGGACCACATAACTCGTACCAACAGTACGATCTCGTTGCACAATCGCTTCACACGGCGTTCGAGAATGCACAATGACATCTCCTCTCAAGTATCATTTGCCTGAATCTCGACGTCCTTATAGCTCAGCCTACGAGACTCATCTTGGCACGAATATCCTTAGCAATGATACGTGGAACACATTATACACTGGGTATGCCGATGGCGACAATGCCAAATGGTACGTTAGAGATCTTACTCTATCCAGAATTTTGAATGGTCCCATGTAGCGAGGGTTAAGCTTCCCACGCTTACCAAACCTGAAAACATCCTTGGGTGGCGATACTGTGACAAGTACCTTGACACCAACCTTGAACTCAACACTTTAACACTTCTGATCTGCGTAAAACTTTTGTCGACTCTGAGCGGTCAACAACCTCTGTCTACTCAGAGCAATGCTCGAAGTTGTCCTTTCGACCAACTCTGGTCCAAGTAGAATCTTGTCGGCGTACTCAACCCAACAAATCTGAGATCTACATCTGTGACCATATAAAGCTTCAAACGGAGCCATCTTGATTGTAGCATGCCAACTATTATCGTACGTGAGCTCAATCAGACTTAGGCTGTCTTCCCAGCTAGTCGGATGATCGAGTATGTATACTTCTTAGCATATCCTCCAGGGTCTAGATGGTCTTTCAGACTGACCATCTGTCTGAGGATGAAACGCTGCTGAATCTCAATTCAATTCCCATGGCCTTGTGAAGTTCTTGCTATAAACTTGACATAAATCGGCCATCTCGATCCGATACAATGGTCTTAGGAACGCCATGTAACGGACAATCTCCTGGTGGAAACTTCTGCTGACCTCTGAGTTACCCAAGTAACCTCAGTTTCCAATGCAAACACTATTGCTGCTAGTTCTAGGTCATGTGTTGGTTAGTTTGCTTCATATGTTTTCAATTGTCTAGATGCGTATGCAATATCCTTGCCTTTCTGCATCAAAGACACATCCCAACCCATTTCTCGAAGCATTAACTATAGACCATATAGCCATCATTCTTTCTGACAATGCCAAAACTGGTGCATAAGTCAGACACTGTTTCAACTTCTTGAAAACTGGTCTTGCACTTGTCATCCCAGACAACTTCTTGTTGACCTTGTGGAACAGACTGGTCATAGGTGGAGTGATCTTAGAAAAATCCTTCCATGAACCGTCTATACTGCTCAGCAAGCTCTGGGAAACTGCGCACCTCGCTCACACCCTGAGGCCGCTTCCAAACAACTACTGATTCACTCTTCTGGGGAATAACCATAACCTCATTCTTATTGATCACATGGCCTAAGAAAGCCACTTCTAGATCCAACAATCACACTTAGCCCACTTTGCGTACAACCGACTTGGTCTAAGGACCGATAAAGCAATCCGCAGACGTTCCCTGTGAACTTCCTTGCTTGGGAAAAATCAAAATGCCATTGATGAAGACCACTATGAACTTATTCAAGTACTGGTCTAAAACATCGATGCACTAGGTTCATGAAAACTCCTAGAGCATTCGTAAGCTCAGATGGCATGACTACAAACTCGTAGTAACCATCTCTTGTCTGAAACGCAATCCTCGGAATATCATCCTTATGAATCCTGAGGTGATGATACCCAGATCTCATGTCGATCTTGGAGAAAACGTTTGCTCCATGTAGTTGATCCAACAGATCATCACTCCTTGGCAACAGATACTTGCTCTTGATCGTGACTTTATTCAACTCTCGAAAGTCAAAACAAAGTCGAAACGGCCCATCTTTTATTTTGACAAATAAACTAGGGCACTCCTACTTAAGGTGATGCACTCAGCTTTATATAACTTTTGTCAAGAAGATCCTTGAGTTGCTTTTTCAATTCTTGTGTCTCAATAGGAGCCATCCGGTACGGTGCCTCAGAGATCGGCGTGGTACTCGGCTCGAGATCAATTGCAAACTCCACAACACGATTCGGGGTATCCAAGAATATCTTCTGGAAAGACACCCGTAAATCCTCTAACCACAGAAATATCAAAAACTGAAGTCGATCACTGCCTTGTGACGCTTCCGTCAATCCATACCGAGAATAATTATCATATGGACCATGGTTATTTAGGTCAAATCGCTTTGAATTTCTTACCCTTGATGGAAATTGACAATTCGACAGACGATTGGTTCCCACTAAATGGTCACCATCTTGGACCAGCCCACTACATTGTTCACAGACGACTCACTAGTGGCTCCGAGTCCAGGCCCAACCATTACCAGCGTCCTCTGTTGCCATGAGCCGATGTCCATACATCTCAACTCATCCTTGGTAGCTCCACCTAATTAATAGGCAGCCATCTCCTCAGAGGTTGTTGGTGAGTCTCGAACACGAGACCTTACCCCATCAACAAGCAACGAAACATAACTTGGTATAAACCAAAGGTTCGTATATAAGAAGAGTTACAACAAAAGGTTCACAACCTCGTTGCATACGCAACTTAACTACAACCATCCAAAATGAAAGTCTGGGTAGCACCCACATCAATAACACATTAACAAAAGTGTAATGCAGATACAAAGTACTCTAAGCATTAGGAGCATAGGGTCCATCCACCTCACGTATCACGTACAGGCGTTGACCTTGGCTTCCTGAAGCCATCGGGGCTTTCCCTTTGTTCTGCGCAGTCGTCTACATTGAAGGACTATGAGCTTCCACCGGACTGAACTTGGGTCGGTTGTTCTGATTAACAGACCCTTGCCGTGACTCAGCTCCTTTCACATTCCTCCGCTGACAGAACGCCTGCATATGACCCTCCTTTCCGCAGTCAAAGCATGTCTTTTTGTCCTTCAGACATTCATTGCTCTTGTGCCCGTGCATACTGCAGTTGTAGCACTGAATCGGATTATTGCCTTGGCCAGAACGTTGTGTAGACTCATCATGAGTCTTATTCGTTCTTGCTCGGCCAGATCTGGCAAAATCAGATGGTGGCGCGGGGCGTTTGAACCCACTTGCCTGAGGCTGGTACTGCACTTGCCTCTGGCTGTTACGCTTCTTGGTCGACTCCTCCAGAGTCACCTCGAGCTTGTAGGCTGTATCCACATACTGCTCCAGAGTAGAGCATGTGTGGTGTACCATCATCGACTTGATGTCTGGACTCATCCATTCGTGGAAATACCAGATCTTATGTGCCTCACTGGATATCTCAGGTCCAGCGTACTGCATTAGATGATTGAATTTGGTTGCAAGCTCGGTCACCTTCAATCCATCCGTTTGCGGATACAGAAACTCCTTGTGTTTCTCCTCCCTCATAGCACGAGAGAAGAAACGATCAGTCATCTTGGTCTTAAACATAGACCAGGTCAATACCGGGCTATCAGCTAAGTCGGTACTCTCCCACCATTCACTGGCTTCTTCCTTTAACTGAAGAGAGGCTATATGCACTCTCTCCGCTTCAGTACACTCAACATTACGGAAAAGCCGCTCCATGTGGGAAAACCAATGAGCCACCTTGACTGGCTCTCCTTTCCCATCGAAGCTGTCAGGCCTCATGGAGTTAACAGCCTTCAGGGCTCGGCCATACTCCCCTCTATTCCTGATCACCCCTCCCTGCAGCACATGGTTCTCTTGTTCCTCAAACCTCGAAACTTCTCGAGATACTGGCACTCCTTGTGCCTGATGCACATTCGGGCGTAACGCGTCGGCAATCGCTTGCATGACGATTCCCCGAATTTCTGCAACAGCTGCTTTATCAAATATCCTTGGAGCGTTGTCCCTAGCTGGGTCGTTGCCTCCAGGATTATTATGGAAGACAGACTCACGCTCTTTTGATGGGTCTGCAACATTCCTCGGATTTAGTCTGGGGTCATTGCTTGGCCCAGCACCAGTACGGATAGTGTTCCTCGTGTTCACCATCTGTTTACTGATCAAATTCCAAGGATTTTATCACTTTAGTATCATTTTGATATAATTATTGTAATAAAATCAACTTAGAATAGATCAACTTGGTAATTTCTATTGATGGAATCGAACCGAGTTACTAGGTTCTACAACCTCAACTCACAACGAGCGAACTGGGAATCAAGCCTAGCTAGAGATGGTGAAACCACCTCGGCTTCTCCCGGGTTCCTCTGAAGAGAACAGAATGCACCCATATCAAACGGGGCAACGGGAAAGGAATTAGTCTTTCTAGACATAGAAGCAAGCTTACTATATCAGACTGTACAGAAGACATGACTATGAACGGTGTTTTGAAATTATTTTCACTTTGAAAATTCAGATCCCTTTTGAAGCATTTTCAAAAAATGGATAAATGATTTATAAAATCCCAAACCCGTTTTAAAACCTTTGGCTCTGATACCACAACTGTAACACCCCTAAAACTTAACCCTTTTGGAAAGGTATTACCGCCAGTGACCCCAGTGTTCCTTACCGAGATCACCCTAGGCTTTACCAAATAAATACAATTTATGAAATGCAATTGATACACAAAGATCAAGCATTAAATTCCAAAACATAACATTGTTGAGGAAACAAGAGTTACGGGATTACAACCCAATCCCGAATAGGCCAAATACAGAGTTCAAACAAAGTACATCGGAAGACAAATAAAAGATTTTACAAACGGGGTTGTGATCGTGATGATCACTTGCCCAAGGATCTCAACCTGATTAAAAGCAATTATTAAAACATCCAAAAACAACCGTCGTCTTCATAGTCAATCTAGTCTCCTCAAATCTTCACTCTATTTGATGTGCCGAATCGAACGGATGACACCAGCCCACATGCGGAGAACAAAGTTCGTGGGTTAGTCTACTTGAATAGACTAGCAAGGGTAAAAAGCAGAATGGTTCGAGTGATCGTAACCGTTTACTATCATTGTCCCTCGAATAATAACCGAAGGGACGATACATAACCCGACACTTTCACGGAATAACAACAAGAGGTATGCATGAGAGAAGATTCTGGAAGACTTCATCTTCACAGAAATCGACTCAAAAAGAGACTCCAAGAGATTGAGTCTTTAAGGAAAAATGACAAATCTGGAATGATTACAGGATCATACAACAATGATTTAAAACTGACTGAGATGCTTCGGTTCACGACCAACCTCATCGCCTACAGCGAATCCAGATTGGAAAGAGAACGTACTACATTCAAGTCAAGACGAGTTTTCCTAGCTGTACTGAACTTAGCTGCACTACTCGCCCAAGGTATATTAATCATGTATACTCGGGCACTTATCTTATTTAATTCCAAAACGAGCATTACGTTATAAGATTTTACATCTCCACACAAGAGATATCGGATCTCCTCACAAGAGATATCGGATCTCCTCACAAGAGATATCAGATCTCCTCACAAGAGATATCGAAGGGATGAACCCTGGAAGATTTGGCACTAGCGAAGTGCGCCTACCCTGTGAAAGGGTATGGTCATGACCAAAGAGAAAGTACTGGGGATGAACCACCAAGTACCAGTTATAAAGAAATAGCTAAACCCCCTCAAGGTACATAGCGTTCCTAGCCACTAGTGCTAACTAAACAGTATAGCACAACAACAGTTACTGGATAAATCCACATAAAGGCCCGAAAGGCGATCACAGATAATAGCGTTGTTCTAACAGATATACAACCTATTATATGATTTTCAAAACAGTTTAACAAAACCGTTTCCAGACAAACAGAATATTCATTCCAAATTAATTACGCAGATAAACTACTGATAATTAATGTAAATATGGAATGAATGAGCAAGAGCGAACCGCCACTTGCCTTAATCCGCAGAGTTTGAACGAAGTCTAACGACGGGATTCCGGGCTCGACACAGAGACGAATCTGCCAACTCCGGTACCTTCGGATCGACCCATACAGAAACCCTAAGTTAGATTCGACAAACAACAATACCGATCTACGAAAGAACGAAAGGAATCGAAGGAAACGAAACCCGAACGAAGGCTACGGAAGCCAACACCAACAACCCGGCCAACAACAACTCGCCGGCGGGCGCCACAACAGTCACGGCGGGCGCCGCCCAATTCACGGCGGGCGCCGTCTCAACCACGGCGGGTGCCGCTCAACCACGGCGGCTGGCCTCCTTCATCACGACGGTCGCCGTTCACCACGACGGGCGCCGTCTCATGCCGGCGGTCGCCGTGTTCCTCACGGCGGGTGACGTCTCATGCCGGCGGTCGCCGCCTTCGAGCCGGCGGTCGCCGTGATCCTCGCGGCGGTCGCCGTCGCGAACGAAAACAGAAATACGAGAGGAGAAAACTCACCCTCGACGATCGATTTGGCTCGTCTTTCGCCTTGCTTGGTTTCTAGGCTTCTAAGGGCCTCTCAAGCTTCCCCTTGGCCACCGAGAACGACACTAAACGAGCTCCGACGATCCACTTAGAGCCTTCTCGAGAGAGAGCGTTTTCTTTGAGAGCGTTTTTGAGAGTCGAGAATCTGAGAGTGCTTCCGCGTCTTTCGCACCCTCTTCCACCCTCACCCAACACCTCTATTTATAGAAGAAACTAGGGTCCTTGCCTCTTGGACAATATCCAAACCCTTTTGCCCCTTGGACAATGGCTCTTGGACAAAAACCTTTGGATAAAGAATCTTATACTATTGCCCATTAGATAACAACTCTTGGGCAATAAACTTGTACCAATCTTAATCCGTGTTAACGAAAGTCGTACACGAACGAGTATAAACTCCCAACACACCTCGACTGTATAATTCTTCACTGAGAAAAATATTACAAATACAGAGCACATTACAGAATGTCTTAAGCTCTCAGAATTAAATCCGACGTACCAAACGGACGTTCGGGAAAAATCCATAATTCCCAAAATAGCCTTACAAAATTACGGGGTATCACATTTCTGTGGGTCCGTTGTTTACAAGCACCGAGAATGATACCGTTGTAATGCATTCTTTTATCCAATTGATAAATTTTTCATGGAATCCAAACGTTTCCATGGTTTTAATGATAAAGTCTCATTCGATTCTATCATAAGCTTTTTCCATGTCTAGTTTTAAGGCAATAAAGCCTTCGGTTCTTTTTTTTTATTTAAAAGAGTGAAAGATTTCACGGGCAATCAAGATATTATCTTCAATGACTCTGTTAGTAACAAAGGCACCCTGAAGGGGGTGTATTAATTTTTCCATGGTTCTTTTAAGTCTAGTTGTTATGATCTTCGAGATAATCTTATAAATTGTAGAGCATAGACTTATGGGTCTATAGTGATTAGTAGAGTTCGGATTATCACATTTTGGGATCAAGGAGATGAATGTGTGGTTTATTTGTTTAAGCAGTTTCCCAGAAAGAAAAAAGCTTTTAACTGCTTGGATAACAGAAGGACCTACAATGTCCCAATATTTTTGGTAAAATTCTGCTATCATGCCATCCGGCCCTGGTGATTTATCTGAGCCAATGTTAAAGACAGCCTTCTTAATTTCTTCATTGGATACGTTTCTTATTAATTCAAGATTGTCTTGTGTAGAGATTACAGGTTGGATTAGTTTGAGATTTTCCTGGAATAGTCTCTGGTTCATATTCTCACTTCTGAATCTTTTAATGAAATCATTTCTGATTTCATTTCTAATGTTTTCTTCTCCAGTGATGATTGTTCCTTTCCGTGTTTTGATTTCTTTTATAATTTTTCTATTTGTTCTTCCACTTGCTATTTTGTGAAAATAGCTAGCATTCGTGTCATTATATTTGATGTGTTTTACTTTAGCTCTTTGGTTTCAGTAAATTTTCTGAAAACACAGAAGTTTTTCTTTTTTTCTATGATTCTAGTTTGTTTTTTGATAAGATCATTTGTTGGGTGAGTACAGATCTCAGTTTGGATTTCAAAAAGTTGTTTTTCTATAGTTTGTAATTGTGTGAAAACATTTCTAAATGTACTTTTATTCCAGATCTTAGCATGTTTCTTGAGTAATTTTGTTTTGGATACAAGATTATACAATCTAGATCCATGATAGTTTGTTCTCCAAGCTTGTTTAACAACGTTTCTAAAATCCTTCCTGGTCATCCAATTTTTTTCAAATTTAAACGACTGATTTTTGAAAGGTACTGCTGATTCCAACTCGATAGAGATGGGACAATGGTCTGAACTGGAAAAAGCAAAATGCTTAGTACAGATATCAGGATACCATTGAAGAATCTGGTGATGAATAAGTACCCTATCCAGTTTTTCATATATGTTATCTATTTCTGTGATGTTCTTTCGCCAGGTATAGGTGTTTCCCTGAATAGGGGTATCCAACAATTCACATTCATTCTTAAAATAACGTAATCTTGCAAATTTTGTAAATGGTGGTAATATCCCGCCTAATTTTTCAGAAGAGTCTTGCATTTCGTTCAGATCTCCCATAATAATGCACGGAAAAGAGCAATTTTTAATATAGGAGATAAATTCATTCCAGAACTCATTCTTTGCAGAATCATTTGGAGGGGCATAAGTTAGGATTAGCATAAGTTTTTTGTTCGTGAGCAGGTTTGTATACTTAATACTAATGAATCTTGTTTCAATTTGTTCAATTTCAAGGATTTCATTTGTCAGTTGGTAGGTCTTCCACATTACGCAAATACCACCCGGAAAACCCGTTGCCGAAACACAATCAAATTGATCAAATCCTGCATTTTTCCAAACTTTTTCACTTGGTTCTTTGTTTGTTATTGTTTCAAAGAGTGCAATTAATTGAATTCGTTCAATTTTGCAAAAGGATTCAATATCCATCCAAAAGGTTTTCTTTCCTATTCCACAGCAATTCCATGTTGTAATCTTCATAAACAACCAATTGAGTGATTGCCCCATATCCAATGACAGTTAGGGGTCTTGTTTCGGAGTTCATAGTAATGACAGTTATGACGAGTGCAAACCGTCAAAGAATCGTGATGATCATCCCAGTTTGTGTATATCACATTTCTTATAATAAATTGTTCATAATTTCCCATCCAAATTTCAATGTTAGTGTTGTTCACATAATATCTGAAACTGAGAAGAAGAAACAACCCAATCTCACATACCAAATAAAACAACAGTTTATAGTTGTTCGCTGATACATAGCTCAAATTTGAGTGTGTCATGGAGCTGAAGTTCCACATATAGTTATTCATGGAATCATAGTATGTTCTGTTATTTGCTTTTCTCAAGCGGGGTTGTTCTGTGGATTTGTGGGGGTTACCCATTCCAGCTATCTTGTTATGTGTTCTGGCACACACACATTTTTTCTGAAAGAAACAAAGTTCCCAATTGTAGGGATTGCAAAAGCTCCTCGCATATTGTTGAGACAAGGAATTATGCAACAAGTACATATTACGATAGAAATTGTGCAGGGAGTTGAAACTCCAAAAAGATTTGTTCAAGGTATGAGTTTTCAGACAGTAGTTTCTCTGGTGATGCCATAAACCGGCAAAAGCCTTGAGGCAGAATTTGCTATCTTCAGATTTGGAGATGTTGGTCCATTTAGGATTCACCTATAAGTACAACCAGAAGGCAGTAGTTCTATTACATTTTGTAAAGATAGTGCATTGTTGGCAAAGAAGATAATTCATCAAAATGTAAAAGTTGTTCAGGAATTTAGAGGTCTTCTCTCTATACTGATAATCAAGCCACCACAATCTGGAGAATAAAGCCAACCAGCAACTCCATTTCCAGAAAGTGATCACATTCATACTGTCGCAGCATAAGAAAAGATCCCAGAAGATTAACAAGGGGGTTACCCTTTGCACAAATATATCAAAACCAACAAAGTAGTTGTACACATTAAAAATCACATAGCCAGGGATGGCAACAGAGGAGGATTTGGTCTGATCAAGAGGGTTCACCTCAATTGTTCTCAAGATAAAGGGTTCAGGGGACAGGGTTTTCACAACCTTAGGGGAATAAGGAGCCCCAGGTGAGTCATAAGGCATCTCTTTCGAAGTGTCCTTACCGTCAGGACAGTCAAGGTACCTAAAAGAGAGAGCAAAGAGATGGTTAACAGATTGGAATATGCAAAACCTTCTAAACTAATAACTCTAGCAAGAGTAATAACACAAAGTCTAATCTTATTATTATCTATACCCTTGGCCACCTTGGTTCTCTAATTTCCTAGGTTCCAGTTACACCTTTAGTATTCAAGGAAAAAACAAAATATCAATACTTCAAAAGTTTAAGAAACCATTACCCCATTATAACAAGACCAAAATTACACATTCTCAAGAATTTGGGTCCATTCTTTTGTATAGTTGATTTTTGTTCTAATAATAAAAACTTTATAAAAATGGACCCAAATCAATCACCAACTACTCATACCAAATATAAACATATATTAGACCTCTCTACCAAAACAGTACTATCACTATTATCAAATAGCAAGACTAATTGATGTTCCATTTTCACATTAATTTTCACTCTTGTTTATCGATTGTGGATCCGTTTGTTTCGAGTTTGGGTGTCAAATTCTTCGCTACATTTGTGGAGCTGAACTAGGGTGATGCATGAGTGTTCGGTCGTGGTCGTGGTCGTGGTCGTGGTCGTGTATGTGGCTAAATGAAGATCCCTCTTGTACGGGGGCAACGACATGGTTGAGGCTCCTGAAGATCTCTCCTAGAAGAGATGGCAACTTCATAGTAGTCCGTTTAGCACTTTCGCAGGATTTCTCATGTCTGACTCGTCTTCCGATGACGCTTTCTTCTGATCGTGTTTTGCTCACCACTCGCTCTAGGTCATTAAGCTCTATGTTTGCTTTGTTGTAATTTTCATGCTTGATTTATTATTCTTATTGTCCGATTTTGACCGACACCGATTTATCGACCTCTCAATTTACCCGATGTTATTATGTCGGATAATTAGAATTCTTTAGTCATTATAGAAAAAAAAAAAAAAACTTATAGATTGCATGGCAACCGCGTGCCACAGTAGAGACAGTGATACTTGATAAAGAAGGGCCCACTTCAACTTGACAAATTCACGTCCAACCAAATCACTGCAATTCCCTTGCAAAATGAAGCCGTCAGGCGTAAGCACGCGTGTTTGTCTGCTACTACTCATCTCACTCGTCCTCCCACTCGGCCTGTTCGAGTCAACTCAGCCGCTCTTCGGATGCGACCCGCCGGCAAACTCGCTCCCCTTCTGCAAGCCAAACCTGCCGATCCCGGAGCGCGCGCAGGACCTGGTCTCCCGCCTTTCTACGGAAGAGAAGATCGCCCAGCTCTCCGACTCCGCGCCGCCGATTCCGCGGCTCGGCGTGCCGGCTTACGAGTGGTGGTCCGAGTCGCTCCACGGCGTCTCCCGCCACGGCAGAGGCTTCCGCTTCAATGCTACCTTCGACTTCAACGGCTCCCTCCACTACGGCTCCGAAACGATTCGCTTCGCTACCATGTTCCCTCAGGTCATCCTCTCTGCAGCGTCGTTTGATTCCCACCTTTGGTTCCGCATTGCGCAGGTGAGTGTATTGTACCCACCGCTGATGCTCCCTTATTAGAATTACCTAAAAATATTGTATTTCTTTTTTGTTGAATTACTATGCACTCAAATCTTATTGGTGGTTACTTGTAATCGTGCTACAAACATTATCGGTACTATTTTTTTTTTTCCTTTATTAGAATTACCTATGAATTTTGTTTTTGAACATTACATGATTATGCACTCAAATCTTAGTGTTTGTACCAACATTATTTGAGTTTGTCAAGTGTGTCAATTTAGAAGTACAGACTTGGATGTAGGTAAAATCGAGGCATTGCGCCTAAGTTTAGCACGCCAAATTGGCCACTTCACAGGTTTGAGCTAGGGATTACATAATTTCTAAATTTGTATTGGTTTTAGAGTATAGATTTGCACGATGTTATGACTATCTATGTGTGCTATGATGAAGGCCATTGCCACAGAAGCGAGGGCGATGTTCAACGCAGCGCAGGGCAAAGGTATGACATTATGGGCCCCCAACATAAACATATTTCGAGACCCGAGGTGGGGAAGAGGGCAGGAGACCCCAGGGGAGGATCCCCTGGTGGCGTCCACATACGCCGTCTCCTACGTCAGAGGCCTCCAGGGCTACGCCTACGATGGCGCCATGAACCGCCCTTACCTCCAAGCATCTGCCTGCTGCAAGCATTACACTGCTCATGACCTTGACAACTGGCATGGCGTCACCCGCTACTTGTTCGACGCTAAAGTAAGCCTGCACCTTGCCTTTCGCTGTGAAGCAGATTGACAGTATGCGCCCTTTGGTTGTCAGGTATCGAAGCAGGATTTGGCTGATACGTTTCAGCCCCCGTTTCAGAGTTGCGTGCAAGATGGGCAAGCGAGTTCGATAATGTGTGCTTATAATCGAGTCAATGGAGTTCCTAGCTGTGCAAGCCGAGATCTCCTGACCAATGTCGCCAGGGACCAATGGGGTTTTCACGGGTACGAGATGCTTCCATCCAACACCACATGGATGGAACCTTTCAAAGACTTGATCTTATGTTTTGTTTTCAGGTACATCACGTCAGATTGTAATGCCGTTTCGATAATCCATGAATCTCAAGGGTATGCTGATACACCAGAAGATGCAGTTGCTGATGTCCTCAATGCAGGTAGCTGACCCAGCACAATCTCATCTTGCTAGTTGAATAAAGGAAATTAAATATGGCCATATTATTATAAGTAGACATGCGGCACACTCAGAATTAGAAACTGTACTTATTTGCTGAACTACAGGCATGGACGTGGAGTGCGGTACCTACACACAGAAACATGCCAAAGCCGCCATTGAACAGAAGAAAGTAACAGAGAAGCAAATAGACCAAGCCCTTGAAAACCTTTTCTCAGTCAGAATGAGACTTGGCCTATTTGACCGCAGAACAAGCAACAAGCTATTCGGCCTCATGGGGCCGAAACAAGTCTGCTCTAAAGAACACCAAGACCTGGCTCTTGAAGCGGCAAGAAGTGGGATTGTGCTTTTGAAGAACTCTCGTACTCTCCTGCCACTCTCAAGCTCGGCCCTTAATTCACTCGGTGTCATAGGCCCTAATGCCGACTCTGTGGATGTGCTTCTCGGGAACTACCAAGGCTTCCCCTGCAAGACTGTAACACCACTCGAGGGGCTGCGTAGCTACGTGAGGAACATTAGCTACCAGGCGGGCTGCAACACAGTCAATTGCTCCTTCGCTTCTATTGAGGATGCACTAAAGGTGGCTAAGGAGGTGGATTATGTGGTTCTGGTCATGGGGTTGGATCAAACACAGGAGAAGGAGAAGCTGGATCGAGAAGATCTGGTCTTGCCAGGAAAGCAACAGACTCTTATAACCAGCATTGCTGATGTGGCAAGTAACCCGGTTGTACTAGTCCTCCTATGTGGTGGTCCTGTCGACGTATCCTTTGCAAAGGACAATGACAAGATTGGAAGCATCTTATGGACTGGTTATCCTGGTCAGGCTGGCGGAACTGCCATAGCAGAGGTTATTTTCGGAGATCACAATCCCGGTAAGTTTTAGTAAGAATAGAAATTGTGCTGCCTGATATTCTTGGGGTCTTATAATCATCTGATGGGGCTTAGGTGGAAGGTTGCCGATGACGTGGTATCCTCAGGAGTTCGTCCAGATAGCCATGACGGACATGAGGATGAGGCCCGATAAAGCCTCGGGTTATCCTGGTCGCACCTACCGATTCTACCAAGGCAAGACGGTTTTCGAATTCGGTTATGGTCTCAGCTACTCGAATTATTCATACATGTTTTCTTCAGTCAGTCGAGACGAGATCCAATTGATTGGCCAGGCGAGTGCGCTAGCGAACGCTAATGGCTATGTGATGGTTTCTGCGTTGGGATCCCATTTCTGCGAGGAAATGAAGATGGTTGTTGTAATAGAAGCTCGCAACGAGGGCGAGATGGTTGGTGAGCATCCTGTGCTGCTCTTCTTGAGGCCATCCAAGCAAACAAAAGGTAGTCCTTTGAAGCAGTTGCTAGGGTTTCGGAGAGTCAAACTGGAAGGAGGAGCCGAGGCCACAACTGAGTTCGTACTGAACCCGTGTGATCATTTTAGCAGGGCGAATGAAGATGGGCTGATGGTGATCGAACAAGGCATGTACTACTTGGTTATAGGAGACGCAGAATACCCTATTACAATTTACAATTAGGGTTTGCACCACCATACTGGGGATTTCCTGCCACATTATTGCAATTTCCAGTTGTAAAACATCTTTTAACTATACGCAAACGGACAATGTGCATCTGAATGAGGGGATCGCCATTATGTAGAAGAGAAAGGATATTATAATGTTTCTGGGGAACATGCAACAATCACAAAGGCATGGATAATGAACCATTCAAATGCTAACTATTGGTATGGAAGCTCAAAATTATATAGATATGCAAATCCTTGCAGAACAAGACGATGAGATTCCTCTTTCAGACACCGGAATATCTTGATAGTGATCCAATAAATATCTTGAATCATCCTACCTAAACTTCAAGGTAACATCTTTGTCCATCTGTAAGCGAAACAGAGGAAATTGGTAAAATGCAATATGAACCTTTTAGCCATACAGCACTAACTATGAAACTCTTTCACTTACAGATTTAGCAATTTCCTTTGCTTTTTCGTCGTTAAAGCCAAGAGTTTTTAATATCATGTGGCCGGCGGAATCTTCTTGTGCCCAGACACCAAGGAGCAAATGGGTGGTTGTCATTTCCCCATCTTCACCTGTGTAAACATACAGTTTCAAAGAACAAAGCAGAAATTACTAATCAACCCTGACGACTGACGAGCTATGAGGCAAGAAGCAATTACAGAAATATTAAAAAGTAAGTACGCAAAAGTGACGCATCGAGCATCTGAATTGCATAAATCAAGTGAAGCAATCACCTGACTTCAATTTCTCTTGAATAGCCCAATCAAGGGCTCTCTTAGCTTGTTCTGTTAGTGGAGGATGCTCGGGGCTGAAGAAGTAAATGTCAGACTTCCCAAGCAACTCAACAGTTTCATCTCGCACTTTAAAAAGTGTTATCCCATTCTCACGCAAACATTTTGCAGCTAGACTAGTTCCTGAAAAACAAAGAACGAAACTGGTTCAGGTTTGAACACTAATCTTCAATCTATAGTTGAGTACCCCATAAAGATCAAGTAGTAACACGCACTTCTTTTAGGGAGCAATGCAATATATCATATAAAATAGGTAAGGGATTTCGACAGCAAACCGATATGGTTCCACATTAGAAACTGATAAAAAAAATAAAAAAAATTCAGACTGAAACAGTGTAAACCGCATTAAACAATCAGCAAGAAATATGCAATATAAAGCTGAAGAATGCTTAATTTTGCCACTCCAAGTCAAATTTTCTATGATTCACTTTTCTGATGTTCCATCCTATTGCTCATTTTCATTCGTCATGGTGCTACTTATATTAAGAGACACACGGTCTCTAAATAAGCATCCTTTCATTCCTTGCCAATAAATTTTGTTGAATATTAGCATTCTTTTACATGCTGTGCTCGTTTCTCTCTGTACACCTGCTATTTCTTTTCTAAGCTTATAGCTCTATCATGAACATGTGTTTTCCAATAACAACGGTCATGCTTTCTCTGTATTCATTATTGCATGATAATGTAAAATACTCTCTCTTCTTTGCTTTCCTTAGCTTCAAATTTAGATGGGAAATAGTTGAAAAACATGGAGTAATGAAATGAAGGCTAATAAGTGAAAGGAGAGGTTCAGATAGAAGAAAAAAGTAATTGCCATTGTGCAAGACATCTCTCTGGTCATGATTCTTGTAGCTGTTACGTAAATAGCAGCTGATGTCCAAAGCATATCCCAGAACTTCATTTCATGGTTCCATTACTTGTCTATACATTTCCTCAGTTGCCAATGATAGAAATGGAGAATGGATGGCGAAGTATATGAGATTCTGCTAACAAACCTCACCAGAAAGCATAAAGGAATCCATTCCAAAACTATGAAGCTCAAGAGCTCAACGGGAAACTAGAGAGACAGCAGGGTATACAAACAACCTCAAGTAAGTAAAACTTATAAGGCAAGGTACTAAGCTAGGCACCTAGAACAGAAATGCCTGAAAATAACTTATTCTTCTAATACTATGCATCAATTGAATAATACGCTCAACGATGCCAGAACAAACCCTATACTCTACTATAAAGTCATTTCTGATATTAAAAGGAGATTGATTATCCTAGAACAAAAGGCCTGGCTGTTTCCTGACAGTTGACAGATATTTTCTAGAATAGGTCAAGAATGGAGTTCTTTGAAAGGAACAAAAGCTCTATCACTAAGCTGGGGATAGAGAGATAATTGCTCCAAAGTCCTGTTTTCTTTTGCCGCTTACTGTCAAATCAAAATTTATTTTTCACGCTTAAAGAATTTCAATCTTTATACGAAAGGGATATTATCCCAGTAAATCAATCGCTTGGCTCACAATATGTAAATTAACGAAAATCACTTGCAGTTGGGTTCAGTGCCAGAGCATCTGTTTCAGTTCCAAGATAAATATTCGTATATTTGAATTGGATATGGAAGAAGGTAAGTTTATCTTATAATAATAAGTAAATATATATAAACAGACAATTACATGAATATGGTATAATGTAGATATAGTTATTATTTTTATCACAAGCACCGGTAGCAAACAAATAAATCAAACATATTTAAACATCAAAATTCACAAAAGGTAAAGTGACAAACCCTCAACTAAGATCCCCATTAGGATACTCTCTGTTCCAGTATTTAGGTGCTTGAGCTTTCTGGCCTCCAGCTCACCCATAGCAAATGCCCTTATTGCCCTAGAAGACCATCTGTAGAAAAGTCCAGCAATATATATGGAGTTCGCAAATAATCAGTGAGAAATTGAAAACAACCATTCAAGACCATAAGAACACTTGCTGAAACATAATATGTCAGGATAAATATTAGGGTTTGTTTGGTAAGTCCTATTATAATGCCTTTATCATTTATAAAGGAGTTTTTTCAAAATAAATATTTATAAAGCTTTGGATAACAAACAAACCCTTAGAATCAAATGTATTTATAACTCTCTTTTACAAACACCATTATATCAAAAAAATCTTTATCTACAAAAAAGCCATTATAAATTTGCATAACAAACAGACCCTTAGAATCAAATGCATGTTGTGAGAAATAGGCATAGAGCAACACCACAGCATGCTCAATCCCAAATATATAGTCAAACATTACTATGATTGGCAGAAGTCCAGGTTCTTACAGTCACAAGACCAATCCCAAATACCAAGTAAATAGAAATGATTAATATATTGGAATTAGAAGAGATATTCATTCTCATTATTAAGTAACTGGAAAATTAAGCAATAATAATACTTATGAATTTAAACCAATAGTCTTTACCTCAAAAATGGCACACACAAGCAACAATCTCCAAATGCCATGTACCACCCCACCCAATTCCTCCACATTCAATTAGAACAGTTCTAAAGGGATAACTTTCCAGCCAAAGACCTTGAGTATCAATGATGAGCTTCTTATTCTTTGGTTTCTCCCTTTTCTCAAACTAACAAGCATGTAGAGATCATTCCCTTGTTTTAAACAATTTTGCATGCTCTTCCTTAGACCTCATTAAGACATTGTGGACTATAAAACACTTAATTTACAAGCTTGTCTTATTAGCTTCGTAGAAGCATATGCCATTATGCCTACTTGTTGATTGTTTCCATGACACAATCATTCTTTTTTGAGTACTTTTGTCGATGTCTGCTCATACCATAACACCCTTTAGCACAGAACTTACATCTTTTTCCAAATCAGTTTGTACATTAAATTGCAAAATCTTTTAACCCTAATCCACATTCTACAACCCCAATTGCAGATGTATTCCCCCTTTACCAAGAAATTCTTACCTTTCAACGGTGACAAAGAAACCAAAACTTTAGTATATGTAGCTTCTATAATCAATATGATGTGTTATATGCAACTCAAGTATCTAAACAATGCTTTATTATATTTTCTTCACAATATTGAATATTGTAGCCACATCACATACATCCTCCTTCTGAGTAATGAACATGATGGGTATACTCAATTTTATTACCACAACAGAATCATGCTCTTAAATAAAAACATAAAACTGTTTAGGGGGAGAACAGCGAACGTACATTGATTGGGACAGGCAATCCTAGAAAAACAAAGGAAAAATTACAAAGCCTCCCAATTCAATTGCAACTGAGAAAAACTATGACTGCTTAAATCAACAATCTAATCAAACCCAAAAGGAGGCAAGATAAACAGTATGATGCAACAATGAATCAACCTGCAACAACTGTCAGAAGAAGTCTTCTCCTTTAGCTTCAACCAAATACTCCAAAATGACAAGGTAAACAACAATGAACAAAGCATCTGATCTTTAGGGTGTCCACCCCCCCCCCCCCCCCCCCCCCAAAAAAAAAAAAAAAACTCACACAAATGAGCCTCTTTAGCAATGCAAAATAATCTCACCAGCCAAACCAGCACATGTCACTAGAATCTCCAACTATTCGGTGCTAAAATATTGACTTTCGGTAATTTACCAATTAAAACTTCTATAGTGGTAATTGAGAGTTTGGATCATATGCGGAACACTCTTCCCGTACGGACGTGCGGAGCATGCACTTTTGGGTCTTATTTGTGCACTTTAACGTCTTATTTGTGCACTTTTTCAAAAAAAAAATTAAAAAAAAAATTCTTTTTCAAATTTTTTTCCAAGCATTTTTCAATTTTTTTTATAAAAGTGCACAAATAAGGCCCAAAAGTGCACAAATAAGACCCTATAGTGTATGTCCGCACGTCCGCACAGGAAGAGTGCTCCGCACCGGAACCGCACTCTGGTAATTGAATTACTCTAATTCATACTTTTCTTAGCAATTAAACATCTACTCCCTCTGTCCCAAAATATAAGCCTCATTTGATCCGGACACATCCGCCGAGGCGGATTTTGTATCGTTAATATCTCTAATTACATAACCCTAAAAATTATAATTTTTTGATATTATTAAAGTACTCGTTGAGACGAATCAAATAAGACCCCACATGACTATGTTTTTTCTTATATATTGGAAGAAATCTTAAACCGAAGCTTCAACAGTGAAAAATGGCGCGTTCCCAAATGAGGCTTATATTATGGGACGGAGGGAGTCCGAATGCTAGGGAAATACAAACTCACTTGGGCAATTTCTCCTCCGACCCTTCCGCAGGTTTACTGTCAAATCAAGCATACAAAGCAGTAATAAGAAGAAGAAGAAACACAGAGGATAGTCACAATTTGGACCAAAAAAGAAACAGAAGTATTGAAAAATCTAATATTGCCTGTTTGGTAAGCTTAGCAAAACCGTCATGATAGGCGAACGTCGAGGGGGGGAAACGACGCGTTCCAGCGACCGCCATGGTTTAACAGAGAGCTGAGCACCAGCGAAGGAGCTGACCAACGGTCCACAATCTTGTTTTTGGGTAGATGGGACGGCGAAACTGAAGCTATTGATTCTTCCGACCTCGGAGGGGTAAGCGACGGCGGAGATTGATGGTAGGTTGATAATGTGAGCAGCCATTTTTGTGGATGGAAGAAAGGGAAAACCCTAATTTGGAAGAAGGAATTAGGGAATTTAAGAATCAAGGTCGGTTTGTCAACAGTCAGTGGCCGAATTGATTGATTACAACGGCGAGATTAGATTTGAGGGCTGGGGTTATCTGCATTCCCTTTCTTCTTCTTCTCTCTTACCTTCTTCCCCCACCTTGTCTCTCTTTCGGATAGAACGAGGACTAGTTTCTGGCTTACAGGTTACAAACTCGTTGACACGGAGGTTCTATTTTCAAATATATCCACGAAGAAATAATATGTTCAATCTATCTTTTTTTTTCACGATTACTATTCGACCCATAGATAAAATTGTCTTTCAGCGTATAGGGTCGTCACGTTACGTGTGGAGTGTCTCCACACGTAACATGGGGTAAATTTTTTTTTTATTTTTTTTTAATCCACACGTTACGTGTGGAGTGGCTCCACACATAACGTGTGATATTTTTTGTATATAAAAAAAAAATTAAACATTACTTTAAAAAATGTCTAAAACTTATATTTTTTTATCAATGTTAAAATATTAGAAAATTAGTCCTAACTGGATGGAGGATGTTGGTTTGAGAACGTGAGTTGATTTTTTTTGTCTCCATGAAGGTTCAAGCTAGCATACTTTTTTATCTGATATTTGATTATTTCAAGGCTTAATACATCATTACTTATACGCCCTGCTTATTGCTGTGCATATCTTAAGCATTCATTTTTTGTTCATGTATATAGTATTGGGTAAGTCTGACACTGGTCAAGTTTGGAGTATTAAAAATTTGAGGTTATAGAAAGAAAACTTCTTAGTAAAATATATATATTTTTGTTTAGAATTGACTCTTAATTTTCCAGCTAAGATACTTCATATTACAATCATTGTTCATACCACATTTTGTCTTTTTTGGGGTCCTGTGACACCCTAAATCCCATGCCCTAGAAAACCCTAGGGTAAGTAGGGTTTCAGATTTAGGGTTTTCAAAACCATATTATTTTCATACCCTATCATGTTTATAGCACATAGGGAGTTCATACCACTTTTTGTCTTTTTTGGGGTCCTGTGACACCCTAAATCCCATGTCCTAGAAAACCCTAGGGTAAGTAGGGTTTCAGATTTAAGGTTTTTAAAACCATATTATTTTCATACCCTATCATGCTTGTAGCACATAGGGAGTTCATACCACATTTTGTCTTTTTTGGGGTCCTGTGACACCCTAAATCCCATGCCCTAGAAAACCCTAGGATAAATAGGGTTTCAGATTTAGGGTTTTCAAAACCATATTATTTTCATACCCTATCACGCTTGTAGCAAATATGGAGCTCATACCACTTTTTGTCTTGTTTTGCGGTCTTGTGACACCCTAAATCCGAAACCCTACTTACCCTAGGGTTTTCTAGGGCATGGGATTTAGGGTGTCACAGGACCCCAAAAAAGACAAAAAGTGGTATGAACTCCCTATGTGCTACAAACATGATAGGGTATGAAAATAATATGGTTTTAAAAACCCTAAATCCGAAACCCTACTTACCCTAGGGTTTTCTAGGGCATGGGATTTAGGGTGTCACAGGACCCCAAAAAAGACAAAAAGTGGTATGAACTCCCTATGTGCTACAAGCATGATAGGGTATGAAAATAATATGGTTTTAAAAACCCTAAATCTGAAACCCTACTTATCCTAGGGTTTTCTAGGGCATGGAATTTAGGGTGTCACAAGACCCCAAAAAAGACAAAATGTGGTATGAACTCCCTATGTGCTACAAGCATGATAGGGTATGAAAATAATATGGTTTTGAAAACCCTAAATCTGAAACCCTACTTACCCTAGGGTTTTCTAGGGCATGGGATTTAGGGTGTCACAGGACCCCAAAAAAGACAAAAAGTGGTATGAGCAATGATTGTAATATGAAGTATCTTAGCTAAAAAATTGAGAGTCAATTCTAAACAAAAATATATATATTTTACTAAGAAGTTTTCTTTCTATAACCTCAAATTTTTAATACTCCAAGCTTGACCAGTGTCAGACTTACCCAATACTACATACATGAACAAAAAATGAATGCTTAAGATGTTCACAGCAATAAGCAGGGCGTATAAGCAATGATGTATTAAGCCTTGAAATGATCAAATGTCAAATAAAAAAGTACGCTAGTTTGAACCTTCATGGAGACAAAAAAATTCAGTTCACGTTCTCAAACCAGCATCCTCCATCCAGTTAGGACTAATTTCCTAACATTTTAACATTGATAAAAAAATATAAGTTTTAGATTTTTTTTTACGTGATGTTTAAAAAAAATAATTAATTAATTAATTATTTTTTTAATAAAAAAAATACCACACGTAACGTGTGGATTAAAAAAAAAAAAATTTACCCCACATTACGTGTGGAGCCACTCCACACGTAACGTGGCGACCCTATGCGTTGAAAGGCAATTTTGCCTATGCGCCGAATAGTAAGGCCATTTTTTTATTATTAGAAAAGAATTAGACTGGTGTTTATGCGACTAGCCTAGAGTATCATTGTGAATGAGAACACTAAGTAATCAATCATTACTCATAGTAGACACATTTGGTGAAAATCACTTTAGTAATTCTATCACCAGCGCAATTCAGCTCACGAAAGATATACTTAATCTAAACATCTTGAAAACGATGGAGGTCGATTTTAATGTCGGCAACAACCATGTTCTATCTATCTATTATCTTTATCTATTATATATATATTAAAGTTCTTTCTTTTTAAGTCATTATAGTGTTTTTAAGCCTAGTTGTTGAGGTTTAATTTTTTATTGAAAAATTATCACCAAATATACCACTTTGGTGGCAAAAATTGCAAAGTTGTACTTCTTTTATAGGTTATGACAAGAATACCCACATTTGTACCCAAATAAGGGTAAATTTGGCAAAACACATAATTTGGTGATAATTTTGAAAAGATAAAATCGGTATTACATTTACCTTTTCTTGTCCAATTGTAATGTTTATTATAATATATTTTGAAATAGAAGAAAAAAAAGAAAATTTCAATTGATTTGCCATGATGTGACTTACCATTGGAAATGTAAACTTGAAAATTTAAGTAAAGAAAAATGAGAACATCAGAATAATTATTCTAACAGATAATTGCCAAATCTGAACCAAATTAATTTGCCTATTTAGTGCTAAGCTAAACGAATTAATTTGCCAAATTTAAACCCATTTTCAACCCATTAATTTGCCTCATTAATTTGAACCCATTTAACCCATTTTAACATCATAACATCAACCCATTTTCAACCCCCCAAAATTACTCTTCTTCACCGGACACCGAAATTGAATTCCGGCGACCTCTGTAACCGCCCTCAACCTCTGCTAACCTTCTTGAACCGTTCCGAACTTATCCTCCTCTGCTTTCGCTGGAACCATTGAAGCCCAAACAAAGAAAGAAACAGAGAAAACAGAGAATGGTTGTTACCAGAGCTTCCAATGATGCGACACCGCAGAAGAAAAGAAAAAGAGGGGTGGATGAAGAAGAACAAGGTGCTAAGAGGAAGGCAAAATTTGCTGCGAAGAAAACCCCTCCATCTGCAAAACCCAAAGCTACAAAATCTGCTGCGAAGAAGCCTAAATCAGAGAGCGGTTATTCTGTGAAGAAAAACGAAGTTGTCGCTCTTCTGAAAAGGTGGAAAAGCATGAAGCCTTTAACTTTCAAGGAAGATGTAAGTAAAAAAAAAACTAATGAGGCAAATGTTTTAACTTTTCAATTTGTGCATCTAGGGTTTATTGATTTCCCGACACCGTTGTGTATGTAACTTATGAAAGTTCTGTTATTCAATTGTAGATTAAGTACGCATTCTACAAAGGAGACCCTTTATATGGAAGAATCAATATCAACTGTAGGATTTCATACGTGCGTGATATTGAAAACAAATTGACTGGTGCAGATTGGAGAAGGATAATTGCAAGCCCTTTTGGAAATGTAATGAAAATGCTGCGTCAGGTTACATTTTCTTCCCAAACTGTACATACTGTTCTTTTTAAGCAACTAAAATCAAAAAAGAAGTGGGAGACCTGGTACGAGATAGGTGGTAAAGTGTTAAGGTTTTCAATGAAGGAGTTTGCATTGATAACTGGTTTAAATTGTGGCCAAATGCCACCAGAATCAGTTGGGAAGAAGAAAAAGAAAGATGTACAAGTGATGGAGAAGTTCTTTGGTGGTCCTGCTGGTCCTAAAACCTCAGTGCAAGACTTGTATGAGAGGTTCAGGGATTATAGACTGCTAGATAATTACAAGTTGAAGATGGCATTGCTTTTGATAGTTGAAGGTATTTTTCTTGGAGGAGATAAGAAGAGACTAGTTAAAGCTGAACATGTGAAGCTTCTGGATAACATGGACAAGTTTTGGGATTATCCTTGGGGAAGAGTTGCGTATAAAGAGTTTCACAGGTCTTTGACAAAATCTCTGGCCAGAAGAATGCTTACTGTTGAAAAAGCTTTGCTACTCTCTGAAGATGCAAGGATTCCCTATACCATTCAAGGAATACCAGTTGTATTTCAGGTATATTAAATTAGTAATTGCATTTGCCTATATATCCCTGACAAGTTTGATAGTGTTGGGTGGTGGGATTTAAGTGTTTAAACTTGAAGTGATACCTATAAAGTAAATATTTGAAGTTTGAGAAACTGTTGGATCACTTTTAAATCAAAGAATTGAATTGTTATATGGAATTTGTCCCGAAATCATGCAAACATTTGTTTGAATTGTTAAAGTTCATACAAGTTTTAATATGCTTGACTAGTTACCTAGTGAAGGGTGTCTGGATTTGAAATGTTAAAGTTCATACAAGTTTGAATAATGAAAAAGTTGTGTCTATATAGGTTTGGATATGGGAATGTGTCCAAAGCTTTGGAGTCCAGTATGCTTCCAAGATAAATGAGACATCTATACCCCGAGGTCTTCGTTGGTACTCAGAGCAATGTCCTGAACATGGACTGCTTCAGTTGTGTTTTGCTGATCCAAAGCTGAAGGTCCTGCCTATTCTCATACCTGATGAATCTGAGAAGAGTTTGTTAAGTGCCTGCAGATTCCATGATGAAGTCAAGGACCCTTTCTTTGACAAAATAGTATCTGAGGCTATGGCTATGGGAAAGGCAAATGCCAAACTGAAAGAACATAACAAGGGGAAAGAGGCTTTCAAAGGAGAAGTTAGTGGTGATGCAAATGCAAGGCAGATGATGGATATCATTAATCAGTTGTGTAACAAGATTGCTAAGATGGAACACGGTCTATGTGAGAGGATTGACAGGTTGGAGAGGAACAATGTCCAAGTTTTTGAAAAGGTTCCTAAGAGGAAGAAAAGAATGGTTAAGAAGTCTGAGGCTCAAGCAAGTGATAGTGATAGTGAAGAGTTTGATGGAGTTGATGATTATATAGATGATTCAGAAGGTTCTGAGACTGAAGCAAGTGATAGTGAAGGTAGTGACAATGAAAAAAGTGAGGATGATGAAAAGGCTGTTAGTGAGGATGAAAAGGCTGGTAGTGAAAAGGCTGTTAGTGAGGATGAGAATGATGAAAAGGCTGTTAGTGAGGATGAAAAGACTGGTAGTGATAAGGCTGTTAGTGTGGATGAGGATGATGAAAAGGCTGATAGTGACAAGGCTGTTAGTGAGGATGAGAATGATGAAAAGGCTGTTAGTGAGGATGAAAAGGCTGGTAGTGACAAGGCTGTTAGTGTGGATGAGGATGATGAAAAGGCTGGTAGTGACAAGGCTGTTAGTGGAGATCATAATTTGATGGATGTTGATACTAAGGTATGACATTCCAATTATTTTAAGATTTCTACTTTCATGGATATTTTAAACAAGTATGGCAGGATATGGAGTTGAAGAAACTTAAATTAGATAGATAACACTAAAAATTATCTATCATTGCAGGGAAATGAAACAGAAGAAGGAAGCAGTGAGCCCATTATTGAGAATAATCAAGAATTTGTTAGTGAGGCATTTGAACAAAATTCAAAGGATAATGATGTGAACCTAGATGACAACCCTAGAGACAGTGATGAAAATGTGGCCATACAAGACAATTCTGGTTTGGCCATACAAGTATATAAGGTATGCCATAAGTACATGTCGAGTGTATTAATGAAGCATGACAGGTTATAAATTTTGAGAAATGTGTTGTAGGTTTTAAAAATTGGAATATGCACATTATTTTGAAGTAATATATATTTTTGTGGTAAATGTAACTTCAGGAATTGGAGGAAAATTATGTATTAGTTGGTGTTGGTAGAAGAACTGGAGATATAGTAATGGATGTTGTAGCTGACATTAGTGAGAAGCTAACTGATAAGGATGGAATGCCTGATGATGATGTTGATGCCCCTAGGGAGCAAGATGAGTTGATACCGAATGTTGATAGTACTATCACAGATGATGTAGAAGATGCCCCAAGGGAAGAGCAGGAAAGCCAGGAAGCAGAAGTCCAGGTTTCTAGGGCAGTAGCCGTTCATTTATTGAGAAGGAAGTTAGAGAGAAGGAGGTCGGGAAAGAAGGAAGAGGTTGGGAAAGAAGAGGTTGGGAAGGAAGGAGATGAGAAGGAAGAGGTTGGTAAGGTTGACATTGACAAGGATGAGAAGGAAGAGGCTGGTAAGGAAGAGGTTGAGAAGGAGGGTATTGAGGAGGTTGTGAATGTGAAACAAGAGTTTGCCAAAGGCCAAGTTGTTTTCGGCATTAGGAAGAAGGCTGTGGGTCTATCTCCAAATAAGTCCCCAAAGAAGTCAAGGTACCTCCCCAAGCGTAGTGTGAAGCCATCTGCTTCAGTCCTCTCCCCTTATAGATCTAAGAAACAAAACAACCAAAAGGCCAAGGACAATGAGAAGGACAAGGACAAGAAGAAGAAAGTGAGGGGTAAGAGTTTTTGGAAAAAGGATCACAAAAAATCCAGCTGTGAAGGAAATGACTCCTGTAATAGAGTGGTACAAGGATGAAAGGTATGTATATCCAACTTATATCTCTCTCATCCAATGAAGTTTATGTACTTATATTGTCCTTTATGTTGCAGACCTATAGAATTCCGTGGAGTTAGCAAAATATACATTGACAATGATTTCATGGAGAGCTTAATTGAACCAACTAAGTGGTGGGGTAATTTGGTAAGGGTGACCGGTTTTTAAAAAAATTGTAAATTTTGTCCACATACTCTATCAATATATTGATTTTGTAAATTTTTGTTACCAGCACTTAGATGAGGTCCTAATTTTACTTCGCGATGCGCTCCTGAAGAACCCAAGTGAGAATCATAAGGCGGCTATTATGGACACTACATGGTGTGAAGACTACAAAGACCAACACAAGTGTGAAATGGGTGGTGTTGTAGTACCAGAATTTCCAGATCACGTCGCTCGATACTTTAGAGGTGAACTTCCAATTTTTCATGGGAAGAATTGGGAAGAGGTGGACTTCATCTATGCACCGATTTTTGTGGGCACAAACCACTGGGTTGCCATTCAAATTGACCTGGTTAATTGGAGCTTAAGTGTGTTTGATTGCAATGCGAATCTGAAGCGTGATCATGTCATAGAAGAAGCAGTCGCCCCTATTATCAAGTATCTTCCTAAGTTTGTGAGCAAGCACGAACCTTTGTCCAAGAAATATGCACACCGGGGTGTCTCAGTTCTTACTTACAATGGAAGAGTTGGCAATCTGGAACAGAACATAAGAGCGTAAGATATCTTGCTTCCAGTTTGTTTTTTTACCCGCCACCTAAAATATTAACATAGAATTGACCTTTCTTATTTTTGGTTGCAGTGGTGACTGTGGAGTATACACCTTGAAGTACATTGAGTGGTTGAGTTTTGGAAGTGATGATCTCTCTCTCATTTCAGATGATACGATCGACTATCACAGATTCGACATTGCTAATACTGTGTTCGACAAGCAGTGGAAGACAATGTTGAACTATGGACAATAGTGTGTCATCATAACACTAGATTGTGTGAACAATGTTTTGTTTGGATTGCAACTTTGATGCATGAAAAATGTTTTGTTTGCGTTGTGTTTTTGGGGCAAATTTGATGTACGAACAATGTATTGTGTTTCAACTCTTATGATTCTGTTGTTGTATAAGTCATCTCTCTCATCCAATGTGTTGTGTTTCAACTTTGATGCATGAACAATGTGTTGTGTTTCGACAAGCAGTGGAAAACAATATAAGTGAAAGTTTAAACTCACCCAAAACAATTTCCAAAAACCCGGTTTAGATGGAGAGCAATATTTGTGGGCACAAACCACTGTGTTTCGACAAGCAGTGGAAAACAATATGGTGGAGAGCAATATTTCCAAAACCCGGTTTTGATTAAAATTAACCGATTAGTCAAAACAATTTCCAAAACCCGGTTTAGATGAATTTTAAACTCACCCAAATTCTTACCCTCATCCTACAGCTACCGTATTTTCTTCATCCTTCTCCCATGGCTCATTGAGGCATTTCAAAAACTCTATACAACTCCGAGAATCGATTGAAGGGTGTATTTCGCAGGGAGTGGAGATTGAGAGAGCTCGAGGGCGTAACCCATGGCATACTCGGAAGGATCCAGCAGTGGTGGGAATGTAAAGGTAAGTTTGGTATGATTTAGGGTTTCAATTTGGGGAAGTATTTGCTACTGTTTTGTTTCAATGTATGTTCTAAAATACGAATTGAATTGTGGATTTGCTACAGAATTCCGTATTTGCTACTGTTTTGTTTCTACTTGAAATTTTGTGAACTCTAATATGTGGTTTGGCAAAGTAGCTTGAAACTCTTCTGACAAAGATGTTTTGATTACTACTGATGAAGACAAGACATAGCCTAAACTCATGTTTATTCATGAGGAGATGGAATACAGCAGCAATGGAGTCCAAATTGATAAGATGTGCATGTGGTGTTGCCTGCCGATATTTCACTTCTATGACAAACGAGAATCCGGGAAGGAGATTTATAAGATGTGTAAACCGGGTGCGTATCTAGCTTGTTTGCTAATATTCATAATATTTTGTTTTAAAAGTGTTTTGAATACTTTATGATATGAATCCAGTTTTCATGTATTTTGGATTGAATGCAGGTTGGAGGTTGTGGATTTTGGGAATGGTATGACCCTCCACTTTGTCCTATTGCAACAGAATTTATTCCTATGCTAAGAGATGAGATAATTCAGGTGAAAGATGCATTGGATGTGAAAGAGAGTATAATTTCAGCATATGAGGCAGAGCTTGGAATGCTACAGCAGGAAGTGATAAGGCTTAAAGGTGGTGCAAAGAGTGTTATCGGTCATGAAGAAGAGTGTCGAGTTAAGGCGTCAAACTATGTTGAACGTGTGCTGAAGGTTACTTGTTTTTTTGTGGTAATGGCTTGTGTAATTAAAGTCTATTTCACTTAGCCTGTTGTAAGCTCTCGGTTGTTAAGAGTCTTGTAAGCTATCTATGTCTACAACTATTTAAGCTGTAGGATTTTATGGGAAAGTGTAAGCTTACCAAAACCGGGTTTTGGAAATTGTGGCGATTTTATGGGAAAGGTAGATAAGTGACAGGTTTTACATTCAAAGGTGGCGAGATAGTATTACATTAACTAAGAAGCATAAAGCATCCCATGGTTCATCACTGGAATAAGTAACAGACACAAAAGTAAAGTAATATGACTTATAAGAGATCATTTAAGAGTTTGAGATCTCTTATTGGTCATATTAAGCTTACCAAAACCATACCAAAAAAAATAGCATTGTTCATAACTGGAATATAAAAGATAGCACACTATGAAAGATAGCACACTATGGTCTTACCCTTGATCCTCCTCTTGCAGCCCGATAGCACCTCTGGTAAGTATGACCAGTCAGCCCACATCTTGCACATCTATTGGACACACGTTTGTAGGGTCTCTCCCACCTAGCCTTATATTTATTCTGCCTTGGTCTACCAGCGCCCCTTTTCCATGGTGGTGGCAAACATGCGATTTGCGATACGGACAATGGAACATCCCATTGCTTGCGTGGGGGGACCAAATGGATGGTTTCCTTGTAAATTTCTTTCAAACTGTTGTTGCTATAGAAGTGAGTAACCAGAGTAGTAACATCAACACCCCTATCCTTTGCTACTGCCATAGCATGTGTGCATGGAATTCGATCTTTCTGAAAGACATTGCATTGGCAAGTTAGTCGGCGAATATTCACTTCGTACTTATTCCTTCCATCTGTCACCTCTGCTTCAATATCACTTAGCCTATGGACACTCATTGTCACAGAAGTCGTATACCTTTGATCCATGGTTTTGGTCACAGACCTGGTACTTACCTCAGCCCACGTAACAGCCGACTCCCTCCTTTCACAGAACCAGGTGGCAAAGGTATGCAAGATAACATCAAACAATGGTACAATAGGCCACATACGCTCCTCTTTAAACACATTGTTCAGACATTCTGCATTGTTTGTAGTCATGATGTTGAACCTGTCAGTTGAGAAATATGCCCTTGACCACTGATTAAGGGGCACTTTCAGAGCATCTTTTACCACAGCCGGAGCCCTGTTTCTTAGAATCTCAAGCTCGGTCCTATATTCTTCTACCGTGTACGCCTTTGCAACCTTGAACCACTGGTCTTGCAAGCCTCCCCAACGACACTTCAGCTTGAAGTTTTGTAGCATATGATAAATGCAATATCCATTGCTAGCAAGAGTGTATTGTGTTTTCAGAGCAGCTTTTATACTCAAATGACGATCAGAGACAAAAACCACATCCACGCTATCGGGTACAACAACTTTCTTCAACTCCTTAAAGAAGAAGGACCAAGAATCCTTATTCTCACTGTCTACTACAGCAAAGGCCAGGGGGTAGATTTGTCTGTTTCCATCTTGGGCAGTAGCTAGAAGAAGTTGTCCGTTGAATCTCCCTCCTAAGTGTGATCCATCAACACAAATCACCTGATTTTCATATAAAACCGGTCACCCAATTGCAGTTTACCCTCCAGGTAATATTATATAATCAAGACAAACAATAAAGTTGGAGAAACATAAAGTTATCTTTCTCAAACGGGGAACAGCCCTGATGGAAGCACCCAAGGCCCAGAAGCAGTACTTAAAACGGTTTTCAGAATATGTTATTATAGCTGTATGCGTGCCAGGATTGACCTCTTTCAACATATGTAGCCATGAGTGAAGTTGACTGTAACCTTCCTCGGCAGTCCCTCGAATAATGTCCTCTGCTAGCACTCTTGCTCTATTGGCTTTGTGATAACTGGCATCGACTCCCAGGCCTTTCATGACAGCTTGTATCTCTCTTGCCCTTGGTGCATCCTTGCGACCTCTAAACCTGTTACACCAACACTAATAGATAGTCTTTAGACATTTTGCATAAAACTGTCTGAATTGAAATTAAAATCTGTGAAATTACGGAGGCAGTGGCATGCCTGTCAAGAATACTCTGTGAAATTACGGAGGCAGTGGCATGCCTGTTGTGATCGTGCCTGAACAGCATCCCACATGTATGGTTTGTAGCAAACCTCCGGACAATAAACGCACTAGTACCTATCTTCACTGAAGCACGAAAACCAAATGAACATCCTCTGTTTTTGCACTCCACCACATAACAAGTCTTATCAGACCTCTTCACAAGCATTTCTACACAATTGTCCATAGCATATGCGGCTAACGAATGCTGAAGCTCCTTCTTGGTTTGAAACATATCTCCACACTTGATTGTCTTGGACTTCGACTTGTCCTCCACTTCTTCTACATCCACCAAATTTTGAAAGTCAGTAGGGACTTCAGAACGGTAATATCTCTCTTCGGCTTCATCAATAGCATCCAGATATTCAGGCTTCCCAATATCAACCTCCTCAACGTTGTCAACATTTTCAATGTATTCCTCTTCTTCCTCGGAAAGGTTGACAAGGTCACAACCTTTATGCTTGGTTGCAGAAATAACAACATCCTCCTCTTCATCGTCACTGCTTAGTGACACAACCTCAACTGTCTTGGCTTTCTTACAAAACCACTTTGTAACAGTGTCAACATTCTGTTTCTCTCCACCCTTCACAGACATCCGGACATGCATCCCCTCCACTCCTATTTCATCTTCTAAAAGATCAGCATCTAATATGTCGCTCAACATCTGGTCCGACTTTCTTTTTTGGCTTAGTATAGGAGTAAAAGATGCACCATCATTTCCAGGCTGGGATACAGGTTGAGGTGCACTTAATGGAACATCGATCATCTCTTCTTCTTCTTTTGGAACTAATTTAGGTTTTTCTTTTGAAACTCCAGATTTTGGTTGCACAATGGAATGCAAAGCAATTGGCCAAACTCTGTCTTTACAATTTGTCATGTTCAAAAAGATGTATGCTTCTACATCATCCTTATCGCAAATATCAAAGGGAGGAAAGTGCGGATTTTGTAAAGACATGTAACTCATCTTCAAGTCGAACCTGGTAAGATTAATTTCCAGTTTTTCTGCAATCTTGATCTTCAGTGATTCATAATCGATTTTCTCACTAACCATCATCCCCTTCGCCTTTTTTGTTCCTTCATAAATTCAAATCTCATTCTCGCACCTCCACTTTCCTCCACTGATTAGAGAAACCATATACGTTGGAGTTGATCTTCCTGAAGAAGCAAAAAATAAGAAAAGTTAATTAAAGAAACAAACAAAAATAAACACAAATAAAACAGAGCACGTGTGAATCTAATATGAAAACTTACCCATAGAAAATGAGAATATTAACAGTGGCAATAAAGGAAGCTTGGTTTAACAGTGGCAATAACCTGGTAAGATGAAGAAGCCTAACGTAATTTTTGGTGGGAAAGAGACGATTAACTAAGCTAGCTTAGTTTTGGCGGGAAATATGCAGTGATTTGACAGCTACACATCAGCGTTTTTTGTGGCTGAAATTCACTTGGTTTAACATTAAGCTTAAGCTTAATCTCCATCCGGCTTAATCACAGCTTCTCTCCATATATAATTTTAAATTCTGACACACAGTACAATCAAGCCAGCCTGTTGCCATCTTTTCAACTTTTCAACTTCTTTTCTTTTCCTTTTAAATTTCCATTTACAAATTCTGATAATGCATTTTCTACCCAAAATATAAAAGCAAAATAAAATCAAATAAAGTCACTTTATGTTATTACAGTTATATCCAAAAATATAAGTACAACTTTGCAAATTTCATTCACAATGTGGTATACCCTTGCAAAATAGCCTTTTTTATTTATTATTATTATATTAAATAATCAACAAAATATAAATTAACAAAAAAAACTTAACAAGATTTGCACCAACAAATACAAATTTTTACAATTGTTACTTTTATATATGAATACAAATTATTTTTTCAAAAATATTTTCTTCACATAAAATTGAAAACTCACAAGGTTATCAAACGAACTTATATTTTTTCACTCAACATATGCAATATTAATTTATGAAGATTAATTTACTTAACTCAAAAGTCTACTTTAATTTTTTGGACATCTTGGTTGTCGATTTACTAAAATTTTATTACTTGAATATATTTATAACAATGTAACTGAGTCACTTTAAAACTACTTTTTGGTATAATAACAGATGAAATATATACAAAGTAAGTTAAATTTGTTAATCAGTTAATATATGTTATATGTAACTTTATATTATATGGATATTGATTTTTACGTATCCATAACACTTTGTCTTTTTGGGGTATATTGTCAGACAATATCTTACAAAATTGCTAACAAGTAATAAGTTATACGTAATAATTGTTCTTCTTATTTTCTTTTTGTCAAAAATAAAATTTGGGTTATTTTAATTTGTTGCATTTTATAATTATTCCAAATAGTACAACATAGATTTGGAGAAATAATGATTTTATAAATATTTTAAATTTACAAATAATAATGAGAACATATTATATCATTTCTTTTTTAAAAATTGTATGTATTAAGTATATAATTTATTAAAATCTATCTATTTATTACAAATATTAAACTTATCACTTTTTAAGCTATCATAGAGTTTTTAGGTTCATGTTGTTAATGTTTTAATTTTTAAATTTGTTATGTTATTATATTAAATAATCAACAAAATATAAATTAACAAAAAAGACTTTAACAAGATTTGCACCAACAAATACAATTTTTTACAATTTACTTTTATATATGAATACAAATTATTTTTGTCAAAAATATTTTCTTTACATAAAACTGAAAAATCACAAGGTTATCAAACGAACCCATAACTTTTTACTCAACATATCCAATATTAATTTATGAAGATTAATTTACTTAATTCAAAAGTCTACTTTAATATTATGGGCATCTTGGTTGTCAATTTACTAAAATTTATTACTTTAATATATTTATAACAATGTAAATGAGTCACTTTAAAACTACTTTTTGGTATAATAAAAGATGAAATCAATATACAAAGTAATTTAATTGTGTTAATATACGTTATATGTACCTTTATATATTATATGGATTGATTTGTACATATCCATAACACTTTGCCTTTTTGGGTATATTGCCAGACAATATCTTACAAAATTGCTAACAAGTAATAAGTTATAAGTAATAATTGTTCTTCTTATTTTCTTTTTTGCCAAAAACAAAATTTGGGTTATTTTAATTTGTTACATTTTATAATATTCCAAATAGTGCAGTATAAATTTGGAGAAACAATGATTTTATAAATATTTAAAATAAAAATAATAATGAGAACATATTATATTGTTTATTTTATTTAAATTGTATGTATTAAGTATATAATTCAATAAAATCTATCTATTAATCTATAATATAGATTCAAGCTCACTCATTTTGAATCATGAGAGTGATTTTAGGTCTAAGTTGTTGAGGTATTATTGTTTATTTTTTATAATATTAAATAATTAGTAAAATATTAATTGACAAAGAAACATTTTCAAGACTCCTATATAGCTTAAGTTATTCTATTGATGAGTAAGAGGAACATAAATTTAACTTTTCATAGAATTGTTCCCTTCGAATTATTTAGATTCTTAACAACCTAGAATAAATATTATTAGAATAATAAATATCAATTGATTTTTCTTAAATTCTATCAACCTATTTGTTTTACACCACCGATTAAGATCAACTTCTTCTTTTTTCATTTAGTATATATTTTAGTTAAATATTTGTACTCTATTTTTGAGCTTATTTCCAACTTATTTAAAGTAGTTATTAATAAAATCTTTCAACTGAATTTCCTAACTTTGATTGGCTATTAATTACTATTGTTATTTCATCAATCCATTCACGCATTGATACATTCTACTCAACTTATATACGGATTATATAATACATGTTTTAATTATGTGGTTTTTAAATATTAATTTCATCAAGCTTTGCGGAAAGAATGGTTAGTTGTTTTTTCAATTTTCACGATTTTCTCTCTTGTATTTTTATTTTTAGTTTTTTCCTCCTTTATATTTATTTAAAAACTTTGATACACTAATATATATCTAACTAATTTTACGTAAACTAATCTGAAACCAGAATATAGATTCTATTTACGTAATATTTTTTTATCAAATGATTTAATATGAAAAATGTAATAGTTTTTATATGTTCACTATATATAACCTCCATTTGTTAATATATAAACAGATTTGATTCTTTCATTGTACCCATCATTTTCTTCTTTCTAGCTTTGAGGTCCATTCAAACTTAATATATTCAACCAAGTTATGAGATGCAAAGCTTTTTAATCGTAAAAGTATTCTAATTTTGATCTCGTATATGAAGAAATGAAGAATACATCTATTATTTAGGTAGGTTTAAAAAAACTAACAACCAGTTTTAGTTATTGTTGATTTTTAAAATCTTTTCAATCTATTTACAATTATAAAAAAGGATAGGATTATATCAAAAGTATTAGGCAAACATTTAAAAAATCATTTATATTATTTGGGTAAAAAGTTGTGCAATTCATAAGTCATGTACATATATATAATGTAATATATATGCATATTTAGACAATAAATTTATGCACTTAAAATTTATGAAATGCATAGTTTTTAGTCTAAAATTATTTATATATAAATTTTATATAGTGTATATCATTCACTTTTTCCACCAGAGAGATCATTCTCAAGAATCCAATCCTTGAGAATAACAATCATTGTCAAGTACTTAGGTTGATATATATTATATTAGAGTGTAATCTCCTTACTGTTTAAAAATCAATTTGATTTAGTCAAATGTATTAGTTCAATTTATTTATATCATAATAAGGAAAGTATAAAATTATTTTGAAAAATATAATTTGTAAAAAAAGTATTAAAATTAGGCTAACTTTGAAACTTTTATTTTTATGGTCTAAATTTTCAGCATTTTCTTTCATCAATTATTGAGTAGTTTATTCCATTCCCTCCCCGTGTAAACTAATTTGATTATATTAGTATCATAAATTAACATAGTTGCTATTTAACGCCCACCCTATATTTCTTTACAGCGCCCACCCTACACCTGTGACTCATTAATGGAGGAAACCATTCCATCCGTGACTCATTCACGGAGGAAACCATTCCATCTGTGACTCATTCACGGAGGAAACCATTCCGTCCGTGACTCATTCACGGATAAAACACAAAACCCAATTGTCGTAACAAATGTTACTTCCCCACCTAACAGAATTAAATTACCCCTTCATAAATTACGACAATCACTCTTCCACCTTACAAAAAATTATTCCACCCTCAAACAAAAAATCTTATATTATGGAACATCATGATCATTTCTATGGCACCATGAGTGAAGGAAATGATTCATTCATGTTCAATCACAACGAGGTTAGTTCCTTTTGTTTTTACTTCAAACTAGTTTTTTGATGTGGTTGTAGTCATATTTTTTTTTACTTCAAAGCATGAAAGTTTTGATTTTTACTTGTTAAAAGTCCAAACTTTAACTAGGTTAAAGATAGTTGTTGCAAATAGATTGTTTTTTTGATGTTGTTCTAGTCATTAATGTGTGTTTTAGGGTAGTTATAGTCAAATTTGTAGTGTTTCTAAGTTGCAAGAAAAAAAAAACAGTGGGGCGGTAGAAAAAACCAGTCAAAGGAATCTGGTGCCATTTTTACCTTGAGGAAAAACCAGTCAAAGGAATCTCTCGTGACGGACTAGTCGAGATAGAAAATCAGATGATCGTCATCTCGGGAAGACTATGTTGTTGTGTGAAAGAGAGGAATATACACCCCATCTAAAGGAGGAGAAAACAGAGTCCGGAAAAACACACATACAAAGAAATGTGGGTGTCCCTTCAAATTGATGTATCGTGAACATCCTAGAGGCTCATGGAAGATCGATGTTGTACATGGAACTCACAACCATGAGATTGGGTCTAGTTTATATGGGCATGCATTAGCTGGCAGGCTCGCAAATGAGCAGAAGAGATTGGTGCAGTCAATGACAAAGACACATTGTACTCCAACACAGATTGCAACTGCACTGAACGAGTTCCCAGGAAACTGCACTAGAAAGAAGCAAGTGTACAATGAGCGGTACAACGTACGAAGGGCTGGGATGGAAGGAAGAACAGTTGTCCAATAATTCTTCCTCAAATGTAATGATTACAACTGCTTTATGAAGCATAGGACGTCTCGTAAAACCAATAAGATTACAGACATTTTTTGCCAGCCCGGATTCCATATCACTCCTCAAGGCATTTCCATATGTATTATTGTTAGACTCCACCTACAGTACAAACATGTAACCATCGCGCACATCTCTTTATTATCTAGTTATTAATATGTTATTTTATTATACAATAACATGTTAATTTGTGTGCAGATATGAGATGTCTTTCTTGGAAATTGTAAGATTCACTTCTACATGGAAGAATTACAACGTAGCGGGGGCATTTCTAGAACATGAGAGGGAAGAAAATTACTTGTGGGCTATAAAGAAGCTTGCCAAACTTTGTGGGCGTGTGCAGAAGCAACCTACATGCATAGTGACAGATCAAGAGCTTGCCTTGATGAATGCGGTGGATGAAATCTTCCCAAAGGCAAAGTATATTCTATGTAGGCGTCATGTATACGAGAACATCGAGGCCAAAGCTAAGAAAATCATAAAGCATGTTGACACTGCAACAAGGTTTGCAAATGCTTACATGGAGTTGTTTAAGGAAAAAACTATAGAGGAGTATGAGCGAAGTTTGCGCAAGATTGAGGTTGAATGGAGCACCAGGAAAAGCCTGCTTTAGTATGTTCGAACCCAGTGGCTTGAACCGTATAGGGAAAATTTTGTCGGCTTGGACGGATACGGTTTGGACATTGGGAACTACCACGACAAACAGGTTTGTGCAATAAAATATATTGAATGCATTATTATCAACCCTATACACGGACAAAATATGATTATATGTTATTTCTGTTATTTCAATTGTAGGGTTGAAGGAGAACACTCGTGTTTGAAAAACTTCTTGACTACTCCACATGGTAGGTTAGACACGATATTAGGTCAGTATGATTCCTTGATGCGCATCCAAGTAAATGAGATCAAGGCAACCTTGAACATCAGTCGCCAGAAGACGATGTGTATGGTGACAATAGCAGATGTTTTCAAGCAATTGAAGTACAAGGTCTCTGATGAAGCCATGAAGCGTTTGATAAATGAATACAAACGTGGGAAATATCCATTTTTTTAACCCACTTGCAAATGTCGTATGTCTGTGAGAGATGAGTTGCCGTGTGTCTATAAGATTGCACGATGGGTGGAGCTTCAAATAGCTTTTGGAGACAGTTGGACTTGGAAGTCATGCAAAATGAAGAAGATGAAGGGTGGAAGCGTGAAGTTGCCAGATCGCTGATGAATGATTTCTATAGTAATGACTTCCTCACTTTGTCAGTTGATCAACAAATTAGATGTGCCAATGCAGTTTTAGAGTTAGCTCATCCAGAGAGGACTAGTCTGTAAGAACCGACAATTGTGAAGACTAAGGGGCGACCAAAGGGAGCTCTAAACAAAAGACTTCCTTCTTCGTGGGAGATCACTGAGCAAGAGTTGAACCAAACACCTCCAAAGAAACAACGAGGTAGGCCCCCAATGCACCTAGATTTCCCGAGCACACCATCTCAGATTAGACCTCCTACGCCTCCAGTGTCTCAGGTTAGAGCTCCCCCGATACAAGTGTCTCCTATTAGAGCTCCCACACCTCGGGTGAAATCGAAGGAACCTATTTTCGGGTTCCCATGGTTTGATATGGTTCCGATGTGTATGCACACACACTTGACCGCTTACAGTGGGATTCTACCGGATGGAAATTGTGGATACAGAGCAATTGCAGAATCTCTAGGGCTTGGGCAAGACAAATGGGCATACGTCAGACAGAGCATGTCTTCTACTGCTCCTCTACCATGTCTCCGCGGTGCCTGTCTTCGAGTTCGACGTGCAGCTAGGGCCCGAGGATCATTGTGTGCAGCTGAAGCTGGGGGATCATTGTGTGCTGCTGAAGCTGGGGGAACATCGTGTGCAGAAGCAGCCGATTCCTCTCTGTCTATGTCATCCCCTCTCTCTGTCACATGAAACTCATCCGTCAATGACGGCTCGTAAGTAAGTGATGGCTCGTATGCAGCAGGCATCTGATATGCAACGGGCATCTGATATGCAACGGGCATCTGATATGCATGCATATCTTCTAGCCCTCTTGACGGCCTACGACATGTTCGGACATACTGACGATCTATTTGGCGATTTGCGTCTCTTCTACGAGCACACCCCGATCTAGTCTCATCCATCTGCAAAATCATACATAAGTTCATTTCGTCCGTAGATTGACCACGGAAGGTAGAAGCGACGAATATAAAAAAACACCATCCGTGAAGGATGGAATGGAAGTGTTCCACCGTCACGGATGGACGCGTATCGTCCATCACGGACGAATGCAGCTCGTCTGTCACTAACGAAAGCATCTTGTCCATCACGGACGAGCTGCATTCGTCCGTGACGGGCGGAACTCGTCCGTGACGGGCGGAACTCGTCTTCTTCTTCAAAAGAAGACGAGTTCTGCAGTTCGTGAGCTCCAATTTCTCCCATGGCTTAACTCAAAACGAACACAACAATTTCAACCCAAAATCTATCTACATCATATCTATTATACATTTTATTCATCTATAAACCTAAAACTTCAAATCTATAAGGCAAATAGGTAAAAAATATCCAAAATTTCAATTTGAGATTTTACTTAAACCTAAGTACGAATTTACCCAAAAAAACTTGATAAACTTACATTTTCTTGTAGAATCTTCAAGTATGGCACCTCCTTGATCCAAATTGATGCCAATTTAGTGGCTAAGTGAGGAAGAAAGTGTTGATTTTTTGTGGTTTGTGAGATTGAAAATGGAAGAGAGAATGAGAGGTGGGAGAGGAAATGAAAGTGAGGAGTGAAATGAAGGTGGTAGGATTGTAATTTTAGAATAATTTCTTATATATGGGTAGGGTGGGCTCCAAATAGAAAAATAGAGGGGGCTCCAATTAGAAATGGCCTAAATTAATTTATGTAAATTGTCACATGTTGTCGTGATTAGAAAAAAGTTGAACCAAACACTGAATATAGTTGTTTATCACAATCACAAGAACCACAATTCAAGATAATCTTCTCTATAGTTTGTTATAGAATTGTTCCCTTTGATTTAACATAAACATAAAACTACTTTTTGCCATATAATTTAGGACTAACAAAATATTATATAATCCATGAATGTCCAATCTTTTATATGAGTTAATCAAAATGTCATTCTCTTAATAATTTTATGTATATATAATTGCTTAATCAATATAAAATGTCTAAAAAACTTCATATAATGTTTTAATGAAAAGCAAGTCAAGGGAATCATACTAAGAATTTAGTTAATATCCTCGATCATGTATATACATATATGTTTAGGCATTATGATGTTTGTATTACAAGCACATTATATGAAAGTTATTCTTTATAATATTTTATAATTAAATTTTATTTAATTGATAATGTATATTAATCGTTTTATTGACATACAATTATGTTAGACATTATATTATAACAGTAACATGATATAAAAGTACAACATATACATTTAAAATACACTTAAATATTTCAAAGTTTATGGTAAAAAAATATTAAATATGATTCTGCACTTGACACATGTACTCAGTTTGTTTTCAGATCTGAAGTTGTATTACCAATAGAGACTAATTGACGATTTTGATTTATGATAAAAACAATTTTAAATCAAATGCCATAACAAGTGTCGTATATAAAGAGGTTTCCCATAATATGTTGTATAAATAGTCTTCAATAAATTTAGTATTCATTAAGTTTATTTATTATCAGTATTTATATTTTTCTTATTTAATTGTCAACAAGTTAAATGTTTTTTAATAACTTGTATTTATTATATATTGTTTGTTTTAAACACTCGTGCATAGCTGGTTGTTACACTAGTTACATAAATTAAACCTATAAAATTTTAAGCTATGTGAGCGTTTTTAGGCCCATGTTGTTAATGTGTTATTTATTTTTTTCCTTTTATTTATTTATTTAATATTATATTAAATAAACAACAAAATTTAAATTAACAAAGAGATCTTAACAAGATTTTCACCAAACAAAATACAAATTTGAACAATTGTAAATTCTTCATGACATGAATAGAAATTATTTTTTTCAGTTTGAGCAAAAGATATAATACGATTTATTTTTATTCTCTTTCATTATTAACTATTTAACACCTTAATGTTTTTAGGCACTAAATATCATATGTATAAGAAGATTACTTTTTAAAAATGAGTTTGTAAAATTCATATAACTTAAAAATAAATAATTCAATAAATTGTAAAAGTTATTCAATTTGATAATTTTTTTTTAAAAGGACCATGTATCGATGAAATAATTTTCACCATGTTTAGTGTCGAGTACTTGGCAACTCAATATCTTGAAATGGTAATTTTTTCTTCATCACGCATAAATCGTCTTTTATTCATATTTCTCACTTTGTGAATTTCTTATTATATCATCAATTATTCTTCTCCAACATGCTAGGACGCAATCAGAGCTTAATACTCATATACGAAAAGGATGTCGAAAGCAAGGAAGAGGAAATCGCGGTGCTCAAGAGCGAGTTGGAGGTCCAAAAAGCCATAGTATCAGAGAACGAGAAGAGTTTAAAGACTACTCGTAAAGAAAAAGAAAAAGCGAAGTCTGCTTGGTTTGCATTAGAGGCAAGATTAGAGCGGTTGCTCAAGGAAAAAGATGACTTGATCAAGGAAAAAGAATACTTTTTCAAGGAAAGGGAAAATTTGCTCAAAGAATGAGGGAATTTGTTTAAGGAATGGAGTAATTTTCTTAAAGAACGGGAGAATTTTCTTAACCAAATGAACAATATTCTGAAAGAGAAAGATGATGCGTTGAATTCTTCCCGCGTTGCTCAGGAATAAGTTGAGCGAATCAAATTTGAACTAACCAAGCAACAATCTTCCCTCCAAAAGATTCGTGAAGAAGCTATAAAGGCTTACAATAGCGATCCTCATAGGGAAGAAGAAAGGGAAAAGTTTCTCCTCCTTAAAGGCAAATTGACATTTATTTTGGTTGCACGTGGTGGTGCTATTTTCGAACATGACTCATCATTGTTTGAGGCTTCTCGACTTTCCACCTCATTATCACCTTCATCAAAGCTAGTTCTGCACCTCGCAACGCGGTCTTCGCCCATGTACCTAGAGTCATTTCCCGAATCTCTTTCACTTATTTCCTTTGAAGGAAAATCCCTAAAAAAGTATCAGGTCAATTGACTTAAGGAAAAGAAACTGGGACAAGCCAAAAAATGATTATGGCGGTAAAAAAGATGCAGGCAGGAAAATGAAAATCAAAAAGAAAGGGAAGAAACTCAAGGATCAAAGATTTAAAAAGGGGTGAGAAGAGAAAGAAAATGGAAAACAAAGGCCAATCGTTCGGTTTCCAATAGAGTTTTATTTACTTTTTGTCGGCTATGACTATTTGATCAACAAGATCCAAATTATGGAAAATATAATCTCTAACTCTCGACGATTTTCTCTTTCTTTTACTTACTTTTCTTTCAAATAAAGTTCTTGAAAGGAATCGAAAAACAAAGAAATAGTGAAATTTGTAGGAACAAAATAAAGATAAAGGAGACTTACTAGATTAACGAATAGTCTCGATGGAGAAGAAACACCGAAAAGCGCAAAAATCAATAGTAAGAGCCCACTAGAAATCGGAGCGAAACTGAGGAAGAAGAGAGATTGATGAGAAAAAGCAAGGGTGCTTGTGACACTTCAGTTTTTTCTATCTCCCCTCTTTTATAGGCCACTTATTAGTATTATGGGCCAAGCCCATTTAACACCAAAATGCCCAATAGTCTGGTATATGACTTGGCTCTTAAGACCCAACATTAAAACCCTTAAGGATGCTCCTTAAAGCATTTTCGTAATAAAAATCTATCAATAAATTTTAAGGAAAAATACTGATAAGCCCTTCGTAATTGATTCAGAATCTCGTCATTTAAATTGACAATTTTCTAAATCAAGGGGTTGTGACGAGTCTAAGGTATTGTAAAATTATTATAAAGTTAAGAGTGCTAGCGAAGATCAATATACTTTTAAGTTAGTAAAACACTATATTTTGATCCATAACGCGCTCCTTACGTTGAAATAGCCTTTTAAAGATATTAGCGCGTTATTGTATCATATTTCTACAGCTCATCCGATAAAACGATAAAATCCCAATTGCTGGAAAGCTTAAAGTTACATACGCGTTTTATTGGAATGAATATAACGCGTTGATTATGATTGAAAAGATAGTGCAAGACAAACACGTCACTTGTATTCTTCCCTCGCACCACGTGTTAAACATGCACATACATGTATATAAGGAATGAAAACAAGTGGGAGATGAGAGCTGACAGGTGCCAACGGAGAGAGAAACATAACTCACAAAGCCATAAATAACAGGAAAGTGAGGGAAAGAAGTATCTTTTCTTCATCGGAGAAGAGAGTGAAACACGATCTCTTTGAATTCCAAAAGACGTTAGAGTTTTCCGATTAGACATTGTCAGCGGTTAGGTGGTAAAAATCAATCATAATACATGTTGTCTTCTTGAAAATACCTTTTTTTTTTATCAACGATCGATTGTACTTCCTTTAGAAGCCGAATGGAATAATTTAAGTTGGGAGCCAAGACATTGCCTAACGCAATATAAATTGCCAAGTTGCTTTATGAGTTATCGATTGCTTGCAAATTGTAGATTGAACAAGTTAACCAGAGCGGCGAAGGTGGAAATACTTATGTTTGGTTGATGAATGAACCACATCAAAGCTTATCCTTTCTGTCATACGATGGCATATCAGGAACCGCACTGGTCATCACCGCCTCTTTGAGATGTTCCGGAAACGCACTGGTCATGATCTTCTGTTTGTATAACAAAACGCGTTCGGCGGGGTCAATCTTTTTGTCATACTATGGCATATCATGAACAATGTAGCGCTTCAAGATCTTGGTAAGTGAGACAACGTCGATAAAGTGAATCCCCGTAGCAATCACCGACTTCCTTTTCTATTGTCCTAGGTACTCTTGGAATTTGAGCGAACCTCTCGTCTAAAGTTCTCAACTTTTCATGCCAATTTCTTTCTATTACGTCGTCAACCGAATCCATAGGTTGCACATCTTGTGAGTTCAATTCTTCCTGGTCTGCAAAGATCAGAAACAATAGGTTACGAGACCCGCCAATCCCTACGGATGGCATCACGTACGGTGTCGTAAAAGAAGGATTAGTGATGCAGACTCAAGATCCATGTAATAACCCACCTAAAATTAAAATGGTATTATTGTAATTTTACTTTTGATAATAATAAAAGTTATGAATTTTATTTTATTTCTTTTATAGAAGAGTAATTTAAACTTTCATTAACTTATGTCGAAAATTTTTAGTTTAGAATGATTTTTGTACAAATTATCAAATGAGTTACAATAATATAGTGTAGAAATTAATAAATAAGTGGAGTAATGGATATAAAATAAACTTTCGGAAACTTTATAACATTTTTATAATTAAATTAGGACAATTTTTCCTCGATTTAAGAAAGTTTGGGCCAAAAGTGCAATTAACCCAAACCGGGGGGGGGGGGGGGGGTCATGTAGAAATAGATCCAAAAATGGAGGTCATGTTCTGCCCCACTCGGCCAAGCTCCATCGATGGCATTTCTTGCCAAAATTGAGCAAAATGAGTCACGATTCTTCATAATTTTAATTGTTTATTGAAGATAAATCAAGTGACAATAAAAAACCCATAAAAGAAGGCTTGATTGAGCCCAAAAATTGTCGTAAATCATCCAGATTTGGTGATGACTGAGTCGTAATGCGTTTTACGATTTTTGCCAAAATCCGAGCAAATTAGTATTAATTTGTGGGAGTAAATCACATGATTAGAATTCTTGTATAATGGTAAACATTAACCATATAAACACATGGGAATTCCACTCGGTATTGGCACTCAAATCTATCCACAAAACCAAGCTCAATACGTTCGAACCTTTCACGAACACGCCTTTGAGATTTGGATTTTCTAGCGCCAACGAAGAAGATCAGCCTTCACCACCCATATCCGAAGCTAGCTTGCAATTCCACGAGTCCATAGACACCGGATTTGCACCATTTCGACTATGTTCGAGCCACTAAAGAACCGTCTAAAGTAGGCTTGTCGAAGGGTGCAATCTAGAATTTTTTTTAGGCTACGCATGCTCTGTCGGCACCACTCTAGCTGCTTGTTCCTCCATCGTAGTGTTGTCTCTGTAGTGTGGGCCCATTTCCATGTCGTCTCCAGTCCAATGCCACCGCCGCTCCTCCACCCGGAGCTCCGCCGCTGGTGAGTGTCGCTAGTTGTTGTGATGTTTGTTGTTGTACTATTGTGAAGCATTCCTGCAACCATGGTTTAATTGGTTAAGTTGGGTTTAACTTGATTATTTTGGACTAAACCCAAATTATACGTGATAAATGTTATAATACAATGTTATGATAATCGATTAAGGATACATATAATAACGTTAACGAAATTAAATTCATCATAACCCGATTGATGTATTTTTGTATGCATTAATGAGGAATTAATTAATCTTGATGATACAAGTTCAATTTGATATTCGTCTTAAAATTAATTATTATTTATTTTGTGTAAATTGGGTACACCTCATAATCTCTCTTGGATCGGGATTAAGGAGTCAATTTCTCGGAAGCAAGTCAACGTCAATCTTCGCGTCATCGTTTGCTTAAAACAAATTTTAAGGCAAGTGGTGGTTCGCTCTTGTCATTTTAATTCATTTTTTTTTGTCGATTAATATTAAAATTAATTATGTCTGTAAATGAATTTCGTATCTAGGTTTATAGTTATTATAGATATATATAGTTATATATGATTAATGTTATTGTCGTTGTAATGACAATATTGGTTGTGGACTTTGTATATATTTTTTTTTTGATAAGGTAAGAATTCAAGAATTCAGAACAACCAAACCTGGATTCTTGAGAGGCCGAAAAGACGGCCGAGACAAACGACAAGGGAAAAACACAGCAACAACAAACAACGACAAGAAAAACAGCAAAGAAAAAAACAAAATACAATAAGTCTCAAGGAAACAAACACAACCGATGAGGAGTAGTGAGAAGACAGAATAAGTGAGAGAGGCTCAAACATGGGATGGTAGACACCAATACGACGTTAACACAGCCGAGAAGCAGAAACAAGACACCGTCTGGAGGCACTTCGTCATAAGAAGCCACCAGAGATCACACGATCACTATATTGATCTCTAGCCCGAAACAACAGTCTCAAATCAAACCTAAACTCAACTCCACGTCAGAAATGATTGAATCAAAAGAGGCAAAAGTGAGCCTTCTCGGCAAAAAGCGAGCCTTTTGAAAAGTGAAGAATCAAAAGTGCCCCACGGATTTCGGATTTCAGATTTCAGAATCAAAACCTGCTCGGAGGCCGGAAGCCATGGCCTGGGAGAGGTATGAGCAGGTCGCCTTTCATGCCACCAAACCTGCTCAGATTGTTCGGATTTTGCAAGGATTGGGGGTACTCTGGTTTGCACCAAACAGAGGAAAAACATGGGTGCACAACCGTGGTGGTGAGAGAGGAGTACCGTCGGTGGGTGATGTAGGTCGCAGGGGGCACGGCTTGGGTGGTTTTGATGTAGGTCGCCGGCGGGTACGGCTGTGTGTTCGTCGATGGTTAGTGGTCGCCGGATCTGATGTAGTGGTGTGGAGGGGAGTACCAGGGGAAAGCGGTTGGGTAATGGATCGCCATTGTAGTGGCGGGGAGTACCGGAGGGGTTGGTGGTTGCCATAGGAGCGGCGGCGGGGGGTTGGTGGTTGCCATAGTAGCGGCGGCTCCAGAAGGAGTGTTTCTTTTTTTAGGGCCGACGAGAGCCGAGGTTTCTGATTCTCATGATTTTGGACTTTGTATTCTTTATATGCCGGACTTTATAACCGTGTATGTCAGGGATATTATGATCTTGCGAGGCGTAATGATCTCCTTTATAACTTGGTATTATGAAGATTAATGCCCTAATACTTGTTCGGTCATGACCATGCTTTTTATTCATCATAGAATAAGAAATGTGTGAGACACCTAGCTAGTGCAATGTGTAGGTTGACAATGAGTCACTCGTTCTGATCTCGATTTTCGAGAATGTATTATCATATTTAATATAAGGTGTGGTGTTTTGGAATTAAATAAAATAAATGATTAGATCACATAATTAATAAACCAGAGCAAGAAATACAACTTGAAAACCGCCCTTGTTCAAGTCTAAACAAGATGTCTTTCCAATCTAAATTCGCACATCACATATGCGGTGAGGTTGGCCAAAACCAATTATTCAATGTAGTTTTTATATATTTGTGTGTTGATTTTTTTTATCAAACATAATCATATCTTTTTCCCATAATACCCACATTTATTTCGGATATTCTCTTAATACATATCTCTTTATCCATCCTTCACATTAGTGGAAGTATTGTGGTTACATATCGTCTATCGGATATTATTCGAGAAACAATGGTAGTAACTAGATATGATCACACATAAGCTCACATAAAATATCATTGCTTAGTCTTTTAGTCGAGCAACCAACCTTTTTTTCCTTCCATGGTTGGATGGTGTCATCCGTCCCATACGAAACATTTGTCGAATTGTCTTAAACTATCTAGAAGTAACGAACGGAGAAGAATAGCAACACTTAAAGTTTTGTTTTAAAGTATATTTAGAAGTGTTTTGAATAAAGATTTTAATTTTCCTACTTAATATGATAGGTGCAAGTATTAGATAACCTAGACATGTAATTACGGTTTATATAAAGTCTTCTACTGTAATTTTGATATCGTCTTGTAAAACTAATCTCCTCAACTTACAAGGGAAATTTTAATAAAGTTTGAGTATTTGTATAAAAAGTCTTCTGCTATTGTTTCTTTTTATTATGAATGTAATTATATTTAAGCATAAATTGTTCGAATAGCCTAGGGTGGCTTTGGACATTAAAGTCTGAGATAACTGGCATTTGACATTTCCAACATATGTTAGGGGTGTTGTTGGGTCCATAAATTGTGCTAGGTCCAACTCGGGTTAAGTTAAGAAAAAGAGCTTAAAGACCAGCATTCGGCCCAATCAAAGTCGATTCGACCGATTCACAAAACTTAATCGACACGACCTGGACGAAGAAGCCAAGAAAATCCTCAGTCAACACATGCCAACGTTATAATCGGTTGCAGAATTCAAAGAGGTTGTTACACCCAAAGATATTCCCACAACGTCTCCAATATCCAGGAAATCATGGAATTAAATGCTAAGGATTAATGTAATATATAGGAGTATATAAGGAAATAATAGATATTCATAAAAGACATGCTCCATTTGGCAATTTTCACCGACTAGCTATCGATTTTGGCTCTCAAGATCATTAATCTCAAGCATCCTAGCACTTGCAATTGTAAACTTCATCTGGAAAAGTGGAGATAAGGTTACGTTTTTGTCCTATTCTTGTTACTTAATCTTGTCATTTTCTATTTGTTATTCGCCTTGAATTGGATCGTGATACTTTGACTAGATTATCCCGTATTCTAGGAAATTTAGATCGAAAGACCTTTTTTGTCCAAAACAATTTGGCGCCCACCGTGGGACATCTAGCCTATTAGTAAGCCGATCCCTTCCAAAATCATCCTCTCCACTATCATGGCCGATGCCATAAACCCACATCTTGTGATTTTGAGATCAAGGCTGAAAACCAAACCCAAGCCAATCTTGGGGCCCAAACTGATGGGCAGACACTAACCAACACCATTACGACTGACCTAACTCCCCCTACTAGCCAGGTCCAAGAACTAATGGGTAAGATGAAGACCCTTAGGGATGAGATTGACCAGCAACACACCTGAACTGAAGCCCTTAACAACCAAAGGACCCAATCCGACGCGGAAATCACGCGACTAACCCGTGAAAATGAGATCTTGAAATCACATGTACAATTAGTTGCTTCGGTTCTTAGGAACGGTTGATGATCTTTCAACACGAAAGGCCTCCAACTGCGCCTCAACCTATATGGCGATGTAATGTCGCCACCGATCTTGCCAGCACAAGTTGGTGGCGTTATCTCTAATGAGGCTACGTTTCAAACACCATAAGTCAATTCGTTTTTAACTAACTCTATCACCTCATTGCAAGGGCCAACAACCGAGCCAACAACGGCTCGAGTAGCACCAATGCATGTCTATATGATCCTGTCGAGTGCTACAAACATGGACGCTCTTATAGAGCGCAAACTCCAAGAACAACTAGGGCGCTAGATGAAAGGATCGCCAGATTCCTTGGTGTCCCTCAACCAATCAAGAATGAAGTTATCAATGGATACGAAGACTCGCCTTTCGTAGAGATGACTGCACAAATCGAAATCCCCAAAAAGTATTACGTCCCCAACATGCCCAACTATGATGGGCTTGTGATACCCCGTATTTTTATAAGCTATTTCTGGAGTTCCGGGATTTTTCCCGAGTATCCGTTATGTACGTCGGATTTAATTCAGAAAGTTGGAGACATTCTATAATGTGCTCTGTATCTGTAATATTTTTCTTAGTGAAATAATATACAGACGACGTGCTTTGGATTTTAATACTCGTTCGCGTACGATAATTTTATCCCGGGTTTAAGTTGTTGTCGTTCAAAACCAGAATGGGCGCGAAGCCACAGGGGCGGCGACCGCCGCATTTATGGCGTTGCCCGCCGTCGCCAGGCTCGAGGACTGGCGTGGTCGTCTTCCTAGCTGGGCGCCAGGCCTAGTGGCAGCGACCGCCGTGCAGTACGGCGCCCGCCGTAATTCGCCCGCCGCAGGCAATTTGTGAGGCGGCGACCCTTGCTCTCCGCGACGCCCACCGTCGTTGTCCGGAGGTCCTTGCTCGAAGGTCGCCGGCGTGGCTCTGACAGCGCCGGAGTAGCTCTTCGTAGGGCCATCATTGTGTTTCCTGGCATTTGGCTATAAAAGGAGGTGTTTGGGAGGGGTTTTTGAGCTCAATCCACAGCCCAAGCTCTCCCAAATTCTTGCCTCATCGGAGTTGTGCCTCGCCGGATTTCTGAAGCTTTCGCCGGAGGTCGTTTGGTGGTGTTTCCAGAGTGCCTTTGTGAAGCTTTTGGTAGCCTTGGAGGTTAGAAACCAAAGCAAGTCGAAGGAGGCCGAGTCGCTCGTGTTTTGGATGAGTTTTCTCGCCGCTTCTGTCGTCTGAGTTCTTCACGGCGACCGCCGCGTTCTTCATGGCGCCCACCGTGATGAACTGCGGCGACCGCCGCCAAGAACGGCGACCGCCGCCAGTGTCCAGAATGCCTTTTTGGGCTTTTGGCTTTGATGGTCGTCGTTGTGGCGTCGTTCCTTTCGTTTTCTTTCGTCGTTTTAGATTCGTACTGTGGTTATGTCGGATCTAACTTAGGGTTCTTTTTATGGGTCGACTCGAAGGTCGTTGTGCTGTCGGATCTATACCCGTGTCGAGCCCGGAATCCCGTCGTTGTCGTTAGGCTTGTTCTATTCTGCGGATTAAGGCAAGTGGCGGTTCGCTCTTGCTCATCGTTTCCATATTTACATTGATTATCAGTTATTTCAATTGATTAATTAATTTGGAACGATTATTACTGTGTTCTTCTGGAAGTGATTTATAAACTGTTTTGAAAATCATATAATAGGTTGTATATCTATTAGAACAACGCTATTATCTGTGATCGCCTTTCGGGCCTTTATATGGATTTATTCTGTAACTGTTATTGTGCTGTATCTGTGTGGTTAGCACTGTTAGTTAGGAATGTACTCGGACTTTGTCCGGTCGTTTCTTTATAATCTGGTATCGGGGTGACTCATCTCCATCTGGTACTATTCTAAGATCATGATCGGTCTCTTTCACAAGTGTGTAGAGGCAGGACACTTAGCTGGTGTCACAAACCTTTCGGTGTGCGTCACTCTCGACGAAACGTATACTAAGATGTGTCGTCCCAATGGTGGGATACACATGTAAAAGTCTAATAATGTGATGTGTGGTTTGTAATATAAATCAGATAAGTGCTACTCGACGCACATAATTAATAAACCTTCGGCGAGTAGTGCAACTAAGTTATAGTGCAGCTAGGAAAACTCGTCTCGACTTTGATCATAGTACGTTCTCTTTCCGATCTGGATTCGCTGTATGCGGTGAGGTTGGTCGTGAACCGAAGCATCTCAGTCAGCTTTTAAATCATTGTTGTATGATTCTTTAAACTTTCCAGATTTGTCATATTTCCCTAAGACTCATTTCCGTTGGAGTCTTCTTTCGAGTCGATCTCTGTGAAGATTCAGTCTTCCAGAGTCTTCTCTTGTGCATATCTCTTGTTATTATTCTGTAGAAGTATTAAGGTTGATTATCGTTATCGGTTATCATTCGAGAACGATAAGTCTAACCTAATACAACTACATCGAACCTTCTTCTTTGTACCCTTGCTAGTCTATTCAAGTAGACTAACCTACGAACTTTGTTCTCCGCATGTGGGCTGGTGTCATCCGTTCGATTCGGCACATCAAATAGAAAGTAGCTCAGAAGAATAGAAGGACTATGGAGTCGACGGTGGTTTTCGAATGTTTGAGTTATTTCGTTAATCAGGTTGAGATCTTTTGGGCAATGACTTTGGTTGTAATGTGTTTTATAAGACTTTCGCTGTACCCTACTTTATAAGACTTCCACTGTATTTGGTTTAAACTCTGTGTTAGCCTATTCGGGATTGGGTTGTAATCCCGTAACTCTTGTTTCTTTGACAATGTTATGTCTTGGAATTGAATGCTTTGATCATTATGTATCATTTGTATTTCATAAATTGTATTTAAATGATAAATCCTTGGGTGATCTCGGTAAGGAACACTGGGGTCACTGGCGGTAATACCTTTCCAAAAGGGTTAAGTTTTGGGGGTGTTATAGTTGTGGTATCAGAGCGAAAGGTTTTAAAACGGGTTTGGGATTTTATATCATTTATCCATTTTTGAAAATACGTTAAAAGGGCTCGAAATTTTCAAAGTAAAAAGAGTTTCAAAACACCGTTCATAGTCGTGTCTTCTATATAGTCTGATGTAGTAAGCTTGCTTCTATGTCTAGAAAGACTAACTCCTTCCTCGTTATCCTGTAGAATGGGTGCGTGCTTTTCTCTTGATAGGGGGTCGGAGGACGCCAAGACGGACCCGCCGTCTCCAAGCAGGCTAGATTTTCCGATCCCTCATCGATGTTTCGAGGTTGGAGGCCCGAGTAGCCCACCCGAAGACATCAAGTATGTGATTCCCGAGTCTGTTGTCCTTACACCTAGGGATGCAGTGGTCACTATAGCTGTACCTGTAGAGCCACTCAGGGAGGAAGCAGTGCAGGAAGTGGGTGAGTCATCTAGATACGCCTTAGGGCATTACGATGACGATTACCAGATCGAGATTGATCCCGAGGATGAGGATCCCATCGAAGATGATCCTGAGGAGGACCCCGAGATGGACCTGGAAGAGCAGAGCCAGGAGCCAGACAACTTGAGGCACTTGCTAGTGGACAGTCAGGAGCCGGGGGTACAGTTTATCCCCCCCAGTCCAGAACTATCACCAGTGTCGGCTTATGCACTCATGACTGATGCTGATTGGGAGGCACTGTACACTGAGCACGGTATTAGGAGGAGATCAGATGCTGAGTGGAGAGAGATCCTTTGCCAGAACGAAATGAGCTCTCATATGGAGCAGCAACAGATGGATGAGGCAATCGCTAGAGCTCAGAGGAGGGCTGGGATAGGAGGACCTCTTATGGACGATCCTTTCTTTTCCACGACTGAGGTTGGGTCTGAGTCACCAGAACCATGTGACCCAGGACTGAGCAGGGTGCGAAACCCATCGCCGGAGCTCGATGGTGAGCCTAGTCCGAAGAGACCTTGCATGAGTAGCTAGTCTTATAGGAGACGTTTTGGAATGCCTTGATGAGGATTGGCGTTGCCTATCGTAGTAGTTTCCTTTCTTAGTATTTCAGTATGTACTTTGTGTAATATTTCAGTATTACGACAAGTACTCTGTGAAACACTTTTATCTTCGAGCAATTTTTTTCCTAACGCTCGGATAATAGACTTATGTGTAGCTTGTGTAACAGTTCCAGTTCATCTATAAAATACCTAGTTGATCTATTCTGAGTAATTTTACTACATTAAGCATGTTTAAATGATATTAATGTATAAATAACTTGGAATTTGATCGGTAAACAGATGGTGAACACAAGGAACACGGTTCGAGCTGGTGTTGGGACTAGTCAGGGTCCCAGACCAATCATAAGAGATGTTGGCCAAGGTGAGCATGTATCTGAATCCCATAATCAATCCAGGGGCAATGATCAGGATCAGAGTAATGCACCAGTGGTGTTTGATGCTGTAGCAGTGGAGACAATTCAAGGAATTGTCATGCAAGCTATCGCTGATGCTATGCGACCAAATGTGCCACAGGCACAAGGCGCGCCGATTCCCCCACCGGTTCCTAGATTTGAGGAGCCAAGAAACCATGATGTCCAGGAGAATGCAGTCAGGACTAGGGACAACTATGGTCGTGCTCTGAAGACCATCAGTTCTATGAGGCCTGACAGCTTCAACGGAAAAGGGGAGCCAGTTAAGGTGACCCATTGGTTCTCTCACATGGAACGGTTGTTTCGTAATGTGGACTGTATTGAGGCTGAAAAGGTCCACATAGCTTCTCTGCAGCTGAAGGAGGATGCTAGTGAATGGTGGGAGAGTACATGCTTAGTTGATAGCCCTGTATTGACCTGGTCGATGTTTAAGACCAAAATGATTGACCGTTTCTTCTCTCGTGCTATGAGAGAGGAGAAACATAAGGAGTTTCTGTACCCCAAGACCGATGGATTAAAGGTAGCTGAGCTGGCAACCAAGTTCAATCATCTTCTGCAGTACGCCCCAGCTGAGATAACCAACGAGACACAAAAGATCTAGTACTTCCACGAGTGGATGAGTCTAGATATCAAGCCGTTAATGGTGCACCACACATGCTCTACTCTGGAGCAGTATGTGGATGTTGCCTACAAGCTGGAAGCGACTCTAGAGGAGTCAACAAAGAGACGCATCCGACAGAGGTCGATGCAGAATCAGAATCAGGGTGGTAGATTCAAGCGACTTGCGCCACCGTCTAGCTTTGCCAAGTCTGGCCGAGCAAAGACGGACATGACTCATGAAGGGTCAATGCAGCAGTCCAGTCAGAGCAGAAGTTCAGTTCAGTGTTATAACTGTGGTATTGCAGGGCACAAGAGCAATGAGTGTCAGAAGGAGAAGAGATCGTGCTTTGGGTGTGGACGTGATGGTCATCTGCAGAAGTTCTGCAAGCAGGAGGGAGTAGAGTCGCAGCAAGGGTCAGTTCATCAGAGCAACCGACCTAGGTTCAAGCCTGCCGAGACTCCTAGCCCGTCAGTTCAGACGACTGCTCAGAACAGGGGAAATGCCCCAGCTGTTTCTGAAAGTCAGGGTCAACGCTTGTACGAGATGTGTGAAGCAGATGGACCCAACGCTCCGACTGCTCAAGGTACTTTATACCTTCACTCTACTTCCGTATGCATTCTGTTTGATTCTGGTGCTACGCATTCCTTTATTTCGGATAGCTGTGTTAGCAAGTTAGACTTAGTGTGCAACGATTCGTGCGACCCTTTCGTCGTTAGTCTTTCTAATGGAGAACGTTTGGTGGGAACCAAGCATCTGTCCGACTTTCCAATTACCATTCAGGGTAAGGAGTTTGAGGCAGATCTGATCTGTATAGCCATGGCTCCATACGACATCATTCTTGGTATGGATTGGCTGACGCATCACAAGGCGGTAATCGACTTCAGTTCAAGAACAGTGACGGTGACGTCTAAGGGCCAGTTCGTGTGCAAGTTCAAGGGCCGGAATGACGCAAGCTGATCAATGCGATGACTGCATTTAAGCTACTACGACAAGGTTGTGTCGGGTACCTCTGCTACTTGGATTCGCCCGCGAAAGATGGACCTGCGATTCTTGATATTCCAGTGGTCAGAGAGTTCTCAGATGTCTTTCCAGAGGAGGTTCCTGGATTACCTCTGAACCGTGATGTGGAGTTTTCCATTGATCTTGAGCCTGGTACGGCGCCAATTTCCAAATCACCGTATCGGATGGCTCCAGTTGAGATGCAAGAATTGAAGAGTCAACTTGAAGATCTTCTCGACAATGGTTATATCAGGCCGAGTGCATCGCCGTGGGGTGCTCTAGTTTTGTTTGTCAAAAAGAAGGATGAATCGTTTCGACTTTGCATCGACTATCGAGAGTTGAACAAAGTGGCGATCAAGAACAAATACCCATTGCCGAGGATTGATGACCTATTGGACCAGTTGCAGGGAGCAAAGGTTTTCTCCAAGATCGACCTGAGATCTGGATATCATCAACTCAGAATTCGTGAGCAGGACATTCCTAGAACTGCGTTTAGGACCAAATATGGTCATTACGAGTTCGTAGTGATGCCTTTTGGGCTTACAAATGCTCCAGCTGTCTTTATGGATCTAATGAATCGATGTTTTCACCAGTACTTGGACAAGTTCGTAGTGGTCTTCATAGACGACATTCTGATCTACTCTCCGAGTGAAGAAGTCCACGAGGAACATCTGCGGATTGCTTTATCAGTCCTTAGACAACAACAGTTTTATGCTAAACTGTCCAAGTGTGAATTCTGGTTGAAGGAGGTGGCTTTCTTAGGCCACGTGATCAATGAGAATGGGGTTATGGTTGATCCCCAGAAGATCGAAGTTGTGGCAAATTGGACACAGCCCCAGAACGTGAAGGAGGTGCGCAACTTTCTTGGGCTTGCCGGGTATTACAGACGGTTCGTGGAGGGGGTTTCGAAGACCGCTCTACCTATGACCAATCTACTCCGCAAGGTTCACAAGAAGTTTGTCTGGAATGACAAGTGCGAGGCCAGTTTCCAGGAGTTGAAGCGACGGCTGACCTCGGCACCTGTGTTAGCACTTCCAGAAGGGAACGGCAATTATGTGGTCTATAGTGATGCTTCAAAGTGTGGTCTTGGTTGTGTTTTGATGTAGAGGGGCAGAGTCATTGCTTATGCATCCAGGCAACTCAAGACGTACGAAGAAAACTATCCGACACATGATCTTGAGCTAGCAGCAGTTGTCTTTGCGCTGAAGATGTGGAGGCATTACCTCTACGGTATAAGATGCCAAGTCTTCACTGACCACAAAAGTCTCAAGTATATATTTACTCAAAAGGAGCTGAATATGAGACAACGCCGCTGGCTAGAGTTGTTCAAGGACTACGACATCGAGTTGTTGTACCATCCGGGCAAAGCTAATGTGATAGCTGATGCATTGAGCCGGAAAACAACGCAAGAGAGGGTAGTTGCTTTACTTACTGTTCAGACCAATGGTCGTCGTTGTGGCGTCGTTCCTTTCATTTTCTTTCTTCGTTTTAGATTCGTACTGTGGTTATGTCGGATCTAACTTAGGGTTCCTTTTATGGGTCGACTCGAAGGTCGTTGTGCTGTCGGAGCTATACCCGTGTCGATCCCGGAATCCCGTCGTTGTCGTTAGGCTTGTTCTATTCTGCGGATTAAGGCAAGTGGCGGTTCGCTCTTGCTCATCGTTTCCATATTTACATTGATTATCAGTTATTTCAATTGATTAATTAATTTGGAACGATTATTACTGTGTTCTTCTGGAAGTGATTTATAAACTGTTTTGAAAATCATATAATAGGTTGTATATCTGTTAGAACAACGCTATTATCTGTGATCGCCTTTCGGGCCTTTATGTGGATTTATTCTGTAACTGTTATTGTGCTGTATCTGTGTGGTTAGCACTGTTAGTTAGGAATGTACTCGGACTTTGTCCGGTCATTTCTTTATAATCTGGTATCGGGGTGGCTCGTCTCCATCTGGTACTATTCTAAGATCATGATCGGTCTCTTTCACAAGTGTGTAGAGGCAGGACACTTAGCTGGTGTCATAAACCTTCCGGTGTGTGTCACTCTCGATGAAACGTATACTAAGATGTGTCGTCCCAATGGTGGGGTACACATGTAAAAGTCTAATAATGTGATGTGTGGTTTGTAATATAAATCAGATAAGTGCTACTCGACGCACATAATTAATAAACCTTCGGCGAGTAGTGCAGCTTAGTTATAGTGTAGCTAGGAAAACTCGTCTCGACTTTGATCATAGTACGTTCTCTTTCCGATCTGGATTTGCTGTATGCGGTGAGGTTGGTCGTGAACCGAAGCATCTTAGTCAGCTTTTAAATCATTGTTGTATGATTCTTTAAACTTTCCAGATTTGTCATATTTCCCTAAGACTCATTTCCGTTGGAGTCTTCTTTCGAGTCGATCTCTGTGAAGATTCAGTCTTCCAGAGTCTTCTCTTGTGCATACCTCTTGTTATTATTCTGTAGAAGTATGAAGGTTGATTATCTTTATCGGTTATCATTCGAGAACGATAAGTCTAACCTAATACAACTACATCGAACCTTCTGCTTTGTACCCATGATAGTCTATTCAAGTAGACTAACCCACGAACTTTGTTCTCCGCATGTGGGCTGGTATCATCCGTTCGATTCAGCACATCAGATAGAAAGTAGCTCAGAAGAATAGAAGGACTATGGAGTCGACGGTGGTTTTCGAATGTTTGAGTTATTTCGTTAATCAGGTTGAGATCTTTTGGGCAATGACTTTGGTTGTAATGTGTTTTATAAGACTTCCACTGTACCCTACTTTATAAGACCTCCGCTGTATTTGGTTTAAACTCTGTGTTAGCCTATTCGGGATTGGGTTGTAATCCCGTAACTCTTGTTTCTTTGACAATGTTATGTCTTGGAATTGAATGCTTTGATCATTATGTATCATTTGTATTTCATAAATTGTATTTAAATGGTAAAGCCTTGGGTGATCTCGGTAAGGAACACTAGGGTCACTGGCGGTAATACCTTTCCAAAAGGGTTAAGTTTTGGGGGTGTTACAGGGCTGGGGACCCCCATGAACATATTTCTATTTATAAGCAAAAACGTAAGACTCGTTTGATCCCAAGAGGGAACCGCGAAGCTCTAATGTGCAAAAGTTTTGGCACGACACTCACAAGATCTACATTAACCTGGTTTATGCATTTGTTGCAGGGCTCGATCGCTTCATTCGCAGATCTGGTCAACTCTTGTAAAGACCAGTTCACTAGTAGCAAACAACTCAAAAAGCAGTCGAGTGATATCTACAGGATCGTACAAAGGTATGGTGAACCTCTACTTGATTATCTTAATAGGTACAATAGAGAAAAAAACGTGATTCCAAATAGCTACGTTCCGACGTCGATTGAAGCATTTCGGCGAGGACTCCTTCGAGGAAGCCCCCTGTAGACACTTCGAGGACATCCAAGAAAAAATGATAGCTTTAGTCCGTCTCAAAGAAGATGAAGAACTAGGAAAGGTTGAACAAAATCCCGATTGGGTCGAGCGAAAGCCGACTTATGACCATTGTCGGGACCGAAGGCACCAACCATATCAAAAAGGTCGCAACGACCACCCCCAAGTAAACACTACCAATGACAAGTACCAAAACTGGAAGGACAATCCATCGTTGCCTTCAAAGGTCCAATCTTACAACTTTAACGTATCCATATCCAAGCTCGTTGTTTTGGAGCGAAAAGATCAGACAACCTAAATCGCCTTAGACGGGGTAACTAGTCAATCGGGTGATAGAAATCAATCCAAACCAAGTAGATAATCAACGAGTAAAAAGAAAATATGAAATAGCGAGATGATTTTATTAGATATAGTATTGATCGAATCGAATGGAGGTACAACTTATCGTAGTAAGACAAGGGATTTTATTGAACTCGACCGGTGACTTCTAGGTTTCGACCGGCGAAAAACAAGCGTGATTGACTCCTGGTGAGCTAGGCTAGAGCAAGTGTGTCTCCGTTTTCTTTCAGAGCAAGTTTGAGTGAGTGTGTCTCCATTTTCTTTCAGAGCAAGTTCGAGTGAGTGTGTCTCCGTTTTCTTTCAGAGCAAGTTCGAGTGAGTGTGTCTCCGTTTTCTTTCAGAGCAAGTTCGAGTGAGTGTGTAACGTAATCATATGAGTGTCCCTTCTTTATCTTCTCCTCCCCCATATATGGTAAGTCCTTCTCCTTTTTACCGTTTATGATTTAATCCTATCGTATCTTCAACGTCGGGAGTGATTGCAGGGATTCTGCCATTAATTGCTGCTATTACGGTGGTGTTTGAATGCTGTGGCCATTGCTCAATCTAAGCATTTAATGCTCTGCGGGATCTTCGCGACCTGTCGGATAGTGTTCGACTAGAGAAGCTTCGACGCCTCCTCTGGACTCTCCCCTGTTCCTCCGATCTGTCTTGGGCCTGGGCCCGTTTTGCTCGATCCATCTTCCAAGGGGGATGCTAGGCCCAACAATAGCCCCAAGTTGCTTTGGGCTTTCGGCTAGGCGAGCAGGTGAAATCCGAGGCAACTTCTTTAGCCAAGATCTCCACCATCCTTTTTTGGCGCGGTTGTCCAGGGCTACGTGGCGGGAGATTGGAGCACGATGCGACATCTCTGCAGATCATCATCTCCCTCCATAAATTCGGAGCGGACGCTTGGCGATTTGACTTCACTTCTTCTTCTCTTGCAAGCTTCTCTGGTAGGTTTCTCAACCCTTTTCGCCATAGATCTTCGATTTCCTTCTCTTTCTGTTCTTGAGATGGTTTCTAGTGAAGCCTCTGAGTCGTCGAAGACTCTCTCTGACTCGCGCAAGGGCGAAGCTCCTCCCCTCTTCATTCTGAAGAAGTCTGATGCTTTGACAAGTACTTTGTCCCAGGCGGAGCTCGAGCAAATACTTCAAGTTGGAGGCTTTCCCCCGGAAATGGTCGCCAGATTGCCTCACCCGGATGAGAGGGCTGATCCCCCATATGAGGGTTGGGTTTGTTTTTACACGTATCCATTTTGGATTGGTCACAGGTTCCCCTTTTCTCCCCTTGTTAGGGATTTTTTGGCCACTTTAGTGCTGGCGCCATGTCAGGTGATGCCACAGGCATGGAGGGTTCTCAGGGTCTTGGACCTTGTGAACGTCCGATCTGAGGCTGGTTTTGATTTTGATGCCTTATGGTACAATTTTTTCCTTGGGTCGAAGAGTTCTTCCCGTGTCCAGTTACGCATTCGACAGGGTCGGAAGCCTTTGGTGCAGAATCTTGATGTCAAGGACCGCGGATGGGGGTCGAAGTTCTTTTTTGTCGAGCGTTCGTCTCTGGAGAAGGAGGGAGAGTGTTCGTTCTTGTTGACGGAGTGGCGAATAGAGAGTATGTGTTTGTTCTCTCCTTTGCTTGTTTATGCGTCTTAACTCTTTGCTTTAACTTTTCTTTTTTGTAGTTCCTGAGGCAGAAGATTTAGAGGTGAGCGCTCGGTCGGAGGGTTTGTCCAGAATTGTTCTTGCTGTTCCGGCGTCGGAGAGGAGTTTTGTCAACGTCAACCTATTGTCGACATCCCTTGCCGCTCAAGACGACATGTCGACTATTTTGTCATCTCGCGTCAAGGGTAAGCTTTCGACCTTGGGAGTTTTCTCTGTACTTTTTCACTTTGTCGCATGCTTTATGATCTTTTTATGTCTGTCGTGTTAGCTTCCCTTGGTGGTCGAGCAAGTGCTCATTTGAAGGGAGTGTCTGGGGAGGGCCTGATCGAGCAGAGGAAGGCGGCAACCAAAATCGCATCGAGTAAGTCGGTTCCGACGGATCCGGTGCCTCAAGTCAAAGGTGGCTTAAAGAGGAAAGCGGGCATTTCCCCTAGTGATGTCAAAGCAGAAGAGCCTCCTAGGAAGAAAGAGGCGATCGCTGAAGGGATCGACAAAATCGGCGCGGTCGGTCAATCGATTGCCGACCTCTTTCACGCCCAGGATCCGTCTTTGAAATCGGAGGTCGACGACATCTCTCCCCTGGACTGCATTGATGAAGCGGGGTGTTCCGCGTGGAGGGTGAGTTGTCTCCGTTCGTGTTTCTCTTTCTCTTTCGTCGACTGTGTTTTCTTATCGTGTTATATTTTCTTGCTTTAGACTTTTCAGTACCTCTTGGGAGCATACTCCGGTGTCAAGACGATGGTCGTCAAGGCCGAGGAAAGGGCTGCCAGGTCGGAGTCCGCCCTTGCGTCCTTGAGGACCAAGCTAGAGGGAGCAGAGAGTCATTGTCGAGAGACTGAGCGCCGCCTTACCAGGGAGCTGAAGAGTTGTCAAGAGGAGTTGGTCGCAAGCCGGAAAGAGTTTGAAGAGAGCCGATCAGGCGTCGAGGAAGAGGTGAAGCAGGCTCAAATCGCAGCTGGCCAGATCGCAGGCGACGTCGGTGCTTTTTATGCATTGAAGTCGCGTGTCGAAATGATAGAAGAGTTTGACGATGGCAAGCATGAGCTCTGGGATCTGAAGGCAGAGAAGGAGACTTTGGACTCCATGTTCCCAAAGGGAAATCCTGGTCAGGAGCTCTTCCGCTTGGCTGGCGTCGGAGAGGAAGCTGCGGATGGGGGCGTTGGCGAGGACGAGGCCCATTCCGGCGATGTCGAGCCGGTTGATGGCATAACTTCTCTGGAGCCCCTGTTGAAGGTAGTGTCGTCATCCCTGATGCCTGACTTATTTTTCTTGCGTAGTTTGACTTGTTGTCCCACTTGTGTGTGGGTTTGGATATTTGGTGTTTTTGGCGACCCGTCCACCATCGTGGGTCGTAGAATATTTTTAAGTGAATGTTGATGAAGTCATACAGGTATGTAGGCAGACAATATGTTTTGGCGACTCGTCTACCATCGCGGGTCGCGCATTTGTATAAAAATGTTCGTGCTTTTATTTGATGCGATCTCCTTTTACATATAGAATTGTATGTCCGTTTGTTTCGTTTATGTTGTCAGACTTTCATGGAGATCGTTGATGACGTTGCATATTTTGTATGTCGGTTTCACCCGTGTGCTCCGTCGAGTGGGGCTCGCCGTATGTATGTGTGTAGAGAAGGCCTGTAAATGTTGGTGTATGTGTTAGTCATGACTTTATGTCGGGGAGGTAAGGAATATGTTTCTATTGCGTAAATGTAATAAGGTGTCATACCTTATGTTTTGTATAAGGCAGGCGGTGTGCCGACGTGCCTGTGTTGTTCATCTCCCCGTGTTCCGATCGATCGTGTAGATGTAATGTAAGCGCTTTTTGCGGATGACTGGATCCAATGTATACGTCAATGATGTTCTGCATTCGTGTTTTTGTAAGGAGGAAGTCCTCACTTAGTGTCACATGCTAGTTGTTTAAAGAATAGAGATGCATATGCGATAATGAGCGATGTGTGAAGTTATGTAATGTTTTACCTTGTTGGCTCAGAAATGGTATAGCTTTAGGTGTGCCGCGTTCCAACTTCTCGGGATTGGTTGTCCGTCTTTATCTTCCAACTGTTATGCTCCCTGTTCGACCACTTCGGTGATTAGGTAGGGTCCTTCCCATTGTGGTGCGAGCTTTCTGTCGGATGGATTCTTGGTATTCTGGAAAGTTTTCATGAGGACCCAATCTCCGACTTTGAATGCCTTGATCCGGACGTTCTTGTTGTAACTCCTTGCGACCTGTTGTTGGGACTTGACCATCCTGATTCAGGCTCTTTCTCTGATCTCGTCCACTGTGTCCAGGTTGTGTGCCAGTTTGATGTCATTTTGCTCGTTTGTCTGAAGGTTGCAACGGGCGGTCGGGACCAGTAACTCGGCCGGAATGACTGCCTCACTCCCGTAGATGAGAGAGAAAGGTGATTGTCCGGTCGCATTTTTAGGAGTAGTCCTGTCGGACCAGAGAATAAATGGGAGTTCGTCTGCCCATTTGCCCTTAGCCCCAGTGAGGCGTTTCTTGAGGTTGTTGATGATGATTTTGTTGCTGGATTCGGCTTGTCCATTGGATTGCGGATACCGAGGTATGGACGTGACCAACTTGATGTTTCATCGATCGCAGAAGGCTCGAGTCTTATGACTGATGAATTGGGAGCCATTATCGCACACGATTTCTGATGGGATGCCAAATCTGCACAGGATATTGCGTTTTATGAATGAAATGACGTGTTGATCTTTTACCTCTCTGTAGGCTTCGGCTTCGATCCACTTGGAAAAGTAATCCGTCATGGCCAAGAAGAAGACTCTTTGACCCGACGCGGGCGGGAGCTTCCCGACGATGTCCATTCCCCACCTCATAAAGGGCCATGGAGCCAGAGTCGGGTGGAGGAGCTCTGAAGGTTGATGATGGACGGGTGCATGCCGCTGACAGGCGTCGCACTTCTTGGTGTATTCCATAGCGTCTTTGTTCATCGTGGGCCAGTAGTATCCGTTTCATAGGGCTTTCCCTGAGAGGCTTCGTCCACCGGTATGGTTTCCACATTCTCCTTCGTATAGCGATTGCAAGATGCGTCCGACTTCTGGAGTCTTAAGGCATTGTAGGAGTATCCCTGTGACAGACCTTTTGTACAAGATGTTATCTATGATATCGAAAGAGAGTGCTTGTACCTTGAGCCTTTTTGCTTCCGTTTTGTCGTCAGGCAGGTTGCTGTCCTTTAACCACCTGATGTAGGGTAGCATCCAGTCGTCGTCGGTGTTGATGATGTCTTCTTCTGGTCGATCGCCTATCTCCATGGCGACGAGCTCTTCTAGTGGTGTGGTAGATTCGACGGGTGTTCTTGGGATGGCTGGCGTCATGATGTGTGTTAATGGTATGTATGGAAATTCTTTCGGGTCCAAGACGGATCCTAGGTTGGCAAGTGCGTCAGCTTGGGAGTTAAGATCCCTGGGTACCTGTCTGATGTCGAATGTTTGGAATTGTCCGATCAGCTTCTTGGCTACCTCCAAGTAGGCTATCATTCTGACGTCCTTAGCGTTATACGACCCTTGTATCTGGTTCACGACCAGCAGGGAGTCGCAAACGACTTCGATCTCTCGGACCCCTAGGTCGCGAGCCAGGATGAGTCTGAATATGAGCGCTTCATACTCAGCTTCGTTGTTAGTAGCGTCCCACTCACATCTTACGGCCTGAGCTATCTTGTCCCCTTATGGCGATTTCAGCACGACCCCTAGCCCTGATCCTCTGGCGTTTGACGCACCATCTGTGTGGAGTTCCCATGTGCCTGTTTCTTCTATCGCGAGCAGTTGTGTCGCCTCTCTTGTGGCTTCTTGCTCTAGGGTCGGACTGAAATCGGCCACAAAGTCGGCTAAGGCTTGCGACTTGATCGCTGTCCTGGGCTCATGCTCGATGTCGTAACCGCTGAGGTGTATAGCCCATTTGGTCATTCGTCCTGTGAACTCAGGTTTCCTCATGATGGCTCTCATGGGATGATTAGTGCGAACAGTAATAGTATAGAATTCGAAATAAGGTTTGAGTTTGTTCGAGGCCATCACCAATGATAGTACGAGCTTTTCAAGTGACGAATACCTCGTTTCTGCTGGTAACAGTGTCCGACTAACGTAGTATATCGGTGACTGCTTGCCATCTTCTTCTCTGACTAGTACTGCGCTTACGGCTGATTCTGACACTGCTAGATATAGAAATAAGGGCTCATCGCCTTTAGGTTTGGTTAGTAGCATGGGACTGGCCAGGTATTCCTTCAAGTTCTGAAATGCTGCCTCGTGTTCTTCCGTCCACTGAAAGGACTTGTTCTTCTTGAGAGCGTCGTGGAAGGGTTTGCACTTGTCGGACGACTTTGAAATGAATCTATTCAGGGCTGCTATCCAACCTATAAGTTTCTGTACGTCCTTGATGCATCGGGGGGATCGAAGGTTGATGAGAGCCTTGATCTGTTCTGGGCTGGCTTCAATTCCTCTTTGTGTCACCATGTACCCCAAGAACTTTCCTGACGACACTCCGAAGGAACACTTAGTGGGGTTTAGTTTCATGTTGTATCTTTTTAGCACCTCGAAGTTGTCGCGAAGATGGTCTATATGATCTTCTTTCTTTTTTGACTTGACCAACATGTCGTCTATGTAGACTTTCATCGTGTCCCCAATATGGTCTTTGAACATCTTGTTGACTAGTCGTTGATAGGTAGCCCCTGCATTTTTTAGACCAAAAGACATTACTTTGTAACAATAGATACCTTGACTAGTGACGGATGCCGTTTTTTCTTGATCTTCGGGTTCCATGAGGATTTGGTTGTATCCATTGAAAGTGTCCATGAAGGTAAGCATTTCATGTCCTGCCGTAGCGTCGACCATGGCATCAATGTGGGGAAGTGGGAACGAGTCTTTAGGGCAAGCTTTGTTGAGATCTGTGAAGTCGATGCAAACTCTCCCCTTGCCATTCTTCTTCTGGACTACGACTATGTTGGCCAACCACTCGGGGTAGTGGACCTCCCTTATCTTCCCTGTTTCTAATAAGCTTTTGACTTCGTCGTCGACTATCTTGTTCCGCTCGGGGGCGAACTTCCTGCATTTCTGCTTGACAGGGGGATGAGATGGATCTACATTTAACTTATGAGTAATAATATTTGGAGATATTCCGACCATGTCCTCATGCGACCATGCAAAACAGTCGGCATTGGTCTTGAGAAAATCGAGGAGTTGTTGTCTGGTCGAGTCGTCCAGGTCCGACCCGACCCTTACCGTTTGGTTTGGCTTTAGAGGATCTAGTACGATCTCGTCGAGCTTTTCCATTTCTGGTTCGACGTACCGACTAGGTCCTTCGCCGCTCTGTGGTTGCTATGCGGTCTTGTGTTCGACTGCGCTCTTCATAGAAGCGACGTAGCACTCCTTAGCGGTCCTTTGATCTCCTTTGATTTCTTGGACTCCCCATTCAGTGGGGAACTTGATGACTTGATGATACGTCGAGGTTACCGCCTTCATAGCGTGTATCCATGGCCTGCCAAGAATACAATTATAGGGAGATGAATAATCCAGGACTAAGAATTTCACCTGTTGGTTGACTCCTCCAGCGTAGGTGGTTAGAATGATTTTGCCGGTCGTATGCTTAACCTCACCGCTAAACCCGACCAGTGGGGTCGACTTTTTGATTAAGTCGTTCTTAGTCAGACCCATTTCTTTAAGGGAGTCGAGGGTTAAAAGATTGGTTGAACTCCCTGTATCGATTAGTACTCTTCGTATTAAGCAATTACCAATGGACAAAGAGATTACCAGACCATCGTGATGGCTATCCGACCCGTCGGAGTCGGACTCGTCGAACGTGACCGTCAGAAGGTCGGAGTTCTTTCTTAGCTTGAATCCTGACGCCTCGGGTTTATCACCCTTGCTTTCCTTTGCATGTCGTTTAGCCGCGGAGTATGGGTTTCCACATATGTCCGAACCACCTGAAATAGTATTTACAACTTTTGTATGGATGGGAGATGGGGGTTTGTTTTGTTTTACCTGATCTCGTCGTTCCATGGTGGCTTTTGCCCGCTCTGAGATTACGTCGCATAGGAGCCCCTGTGCGAGCAGCCTAGCGACTTCCTTTCGTAGGGCGATGCACTCGTCGATCGAATGACCGTGGTCGCCATGGAACTCGCACCATCGACTCATGTCCTTCTTGACGTCCGGTCGATCGCTCTTTCGGGGCCATCTTACCTCTTTTCCATACTTGTCGAAACTCTTGACGAGCTCCGACACGGAAGCGTTGAAGTTATAAGATTGGACCCTAGGAGGCAACGCCGGACCGTCTCTCCAATCCTGTGACCTGTCTTGGAAAAATTTTACCTGGTTCGGCTCGTTTCGATTACGAGATTAGGGGTGAGGACGTCTGTCTCGACGGTTGTCGGAGGGATTTTTATGATCAGATGGATCGGGTCCGTGTGAGGCTTTACGTGACTCACGGTCCTCTTCCAATCTTACCTCGGCCATGGTCTTGGCCTGGACATTTTCGAAACTTCTACACGGGTACTTGGTGATCTCATTGTAGAGATTGCTGTCTTTGACCAGACCTTGTCGGAAGGCTTCAATGGAGGTGGTGACGTCGCAATGGGGGATCGCCACTTTCTCTTTATTGTATCTGTTGAGGTAATTTCAGAGAGGTTCGTTATACCTTTGTGTGACTCGGTAGAGGTCACTCGATTGTCTCTCAAGCCTCCGACTGCTGGCGAACTGACTCTTGAAAGAGTTGACCAGATCCGCAAATGATGCAATCATTCCCTGAGTCAAACGCATAAACCAAGTTAGTGTGGGACCCGCGAGGGTCGTGCCAAAGCTTTTGCACATAACGGCCTTGTTTTGGGGCAAAAAGATCGGACGACCTAAATCGCCTTAGACGGGGTAACTAGTCGATCGGGTGATAGAAATCAATCCAAACCAAATAGATAATAGACAAGCAAAGAGCAAATGCAGAATAGCGAAATGACTTTATTAGATAATATATTGATCGGATTGAATCGAGATACAACTTATCGTAATAAGGCAGAGTGATCTTATTGGATTCGACCGGTAATTCTTAGGTTGCGACCGGTGATGAATAAGCGGGGGTGATTGCTGGAAAGCTAGACGGGCAGTGAAAGTGTTGTTCTGTTTTGTTTCTGAACGAGAATGCTTGAGTGTGTAACGTGCTTGTATCCGTCCCCCTCTTATCTTCCTCTTCGTCCATATATGGTAAGTTATTCGTGCCTCTGACCGTTATATTTCGATCCCATCCTTATCTTCAACGCCGGGATTTAATTACGGAGATTCTGTCACTAATTGCTGCTATTATGGTGTTGTGTAAATGCTGTGGCCGTTGATCAATCCTGGCATTTAATGCTTGGCGGGATCTTTGCGATCTTGTCGGAGGACGTTCGATTGGAGAAGCCTCGTTGCCTTCTCTGGGTTTCTCTTCTGTTCTTCCGATCCGTCGTGGGCCTGTGCTTGTCTTGCTCGATCCACCTTCCCAAGGGACGTCAGGCCCAACAATAGCCCCAAGTTGCCTTGGGCTTGCGGTTTAGGCAAGTAAGCGGAATCCGAGGCAACTTCTCCATACACGATCTTCACCATCCTTTTTTGACGCAGTTGCCCAGGGCTACGTGGTGTAAGATCAGAGCACGATGCGACTCCTCTGCAGACCATCATTTCCCTCCATAAATTCGGAGCAGAGGGGAGCGATTAGACTTCACTTCATCTTCTCTCGCAAGCTTCTTTGGTAAGTCTTCCAGCCTCTTTAGCCATAGCTTTTCGATTTCCTTGTTTTTCCGTTCTTGAAATGGTTTCTAGCGAAGCTTTCGAGTCATCGAAGACTCTCTTTGATTCGCGCGAGGGCGAAGCTCCTCCCCTCTTCATTCTGAAAGAGTCGGACGCTCTGACAAGCACCATGTCCCAGGCGGAGTTGGAGCAAATTTTTCAAGTTGGAGGCTTTCCGCCGGAGGCGGTCGCCAGGCTGCCTCACCCGGACGAGAGGGCCGATGCTCGATATGAAGGATGGGTTTGTTTCTATGCATATCCATTTCGGATAGGACATAAGTTTCCTTTCTCTCCCCTCGTTAGGGATTTCTTGGCTGCTCTGGCGTTGGCGCCGTGTCAGGTGATGCCACAAGCGTGGAGGGTTCTCAGGGTCTTGGACCTTGTGAACATCCGATCTGGGGCTGGTTTTGATTTTGATGTTTTGTGGTACAAGTATTTCTTAGGGTCGAAGAGTTCCTCTCGTGTTCAGTTACGTATCCGACATGGTCGGAAGCCTTTGGTGCAGAATCTTGATGTCAACGACCGCGGATGGGGGTCGAAGTTCTTCTTTGTCGAACGTTCTTCTCTGGAGAAGGGGGGAGAATGTTCGTTCCTGTTGACGGAGTGGCGAGTTGAGAGTACATATTTGTCTTCTTTTTTGTTTGTTTATGTGTCTTAACTCTTTGCTTTAACTTTTCTTTTTCGTAGATCCTGAGCCAGAAGATTTGGAGGTGAGCGCTCAGTCGGAAGGTCTGTCCAAGATTGTCTTGGGTGTTCCAGCGTCGGAGAGGAGTTTTACCAACGTCAACCTGTTGTCAACACTACCTTCTGGTCAAGAAGTCATGTCGATTGTCTCATCATCTCGTGCCAAGGGTGAGCTCTCGACCCTGAGAATTCTTTCTGTTCTTTTTCACTTTGTCGTGTGTTTTAAGATTTTTGCTTCGTCTTGTCGTGCCAGCTTCCCCTGGTGGTCGAGCGAGTGCTCGTTTAAAGGGAGCGTCTGGGAAAGGTTTGATTGAGCAAAGGAAGGCGGCGGCCAAAGCCGCGTCGAGTAAGTCTGTTCCGGCGGACTCGGTGCTTCCAGCCAAAGTTGGTTCTAAGAGGAAGGCGGATGTTCAGTCTGATGATGTCAAAGTGGAGGAGATCCCTAGGAAGAAGGAGGCGACTGTCGAGGGGATCGGCAAGATTGGCGCAGTCGGTCAATCGATTGCCGATCTCTTCCGCGCTCAGGATCCGACTTTGAAATCGGAAGTCGATGATGTTTCCCCTTTGGACTGCATTGGTGAAGCGGGATGCTCCGCGTGGAGGGTGAGTTGCCCTCTGTTTGTGCTTTTTCTCTTTTTCTTTCGTTTGGCCATGTCTTTTGACTATGTGTTGCATTGTCGTGTGAGATTTCAGACTTTCCAGTATCTCTTAGGGGCCTATTCTGGTGTCAAGACAATGGTCGCCAAGGCTGAGGAAAGGGCTGCTAGGACAGAGTCCGACCTTGCATCCTTGAGGACCAAACTAGAGGGAGCGGAGAGCCGTTGTCGTGAGACTGAGCGTTGCCTTATAAGGGAGTTAAAGAGTTGCCAAGAGGAGCTAGTTGCGAGTCGGAAAGAGTTTGAGGAGAGCCGATCAGGCATTGAGGAAGAGGTGAAGCAGGCTCGGATTTCTGCTGGTCAGATCGCAAGCGATGTCGGTGATTTTTATGCACTAAAGTCGCGTGTCGAGATGATCGAAGAGTTCCATGAAGGCAAGCATGAGCTCTGGGACTTGAAGGCAGAAAAGGAGACTCTGGACTTCATGTTTCCGAAGGGAAATCCTGGTCAGGAGCTATTTCGCTTGGTTGGCGTCGGAGAGGAGGCCATGGATGAGGACGCTGGCGAGGACGAGGCCCATTCTGGCGACGTCGAGCCGACTGATGGTGTAGCCTCTCTGGAGCCAGCCCCTGTCGAAGGTAAGGCCGTTGTCCCCGATGCCTGATTTGTTTTTCTTGCGTAGTTTGACTCGTTGTCCCACTTGTGCGTGGGTTTAGACATTTGGTATTTTTGGCGACCCGTCCACCATCGCAGGTCGCAGAATGTTTTTAAGTGAATGCTTGATGAAGTCCTACAGATGTGTAGGCGGACAATATGTTTTGGCGACCCGTCCACCATCGCGGGTCGCGTATTTTGTATAAAAATGCTCGTGTTTTTATTCAATGCAATTTGTCTTTACATATAAGATCGTACGTTTGCTTGTTTCATACATGTCGTCAGACATCCAAGGGGATTGTCGATAACGTTTTGTGTTTGGTGTGTCGGTTTCGCCCGTGTGCTCCGTCGAGTGGGGCTCCCCGTATGTATGTGTGTAAAACAGGCCTGTAAATGTTTATGTATGTGTTAGTCATGACTTTATGCCGGGGAGGTAAGCAATATGTTTCTATTGCGTGAATGTAATAAGGTGTCGTACCTTATGTTTTGTATAAGGCAGGCGGTGTGCCGACGTGCCTGTGTTGTTCATCTCCTCGTGTTCCGATCGATCGTGTAATGTAAGCGCTTTTTGCGGATGACTGGATCCAATGTATGTGTCAATGCAGTTCTGTATTCGTGTTTTTGTAAGGATGAGGTCCTCACTTAGTGTCAAATGATAGTTTGTAAAGGAAGATAGAGATGTGCATGCAATAATAAGCGATGTGCGAGTTTTTGTAGTGTCTTACCATGTCAGTTCAGAAATGGTATAGCTTTAGATGTGCCGCATTCCAACTTCTTGGAATTGGTTGTCCGTCTTTGTCTTCTAATTGATACGCTCCCTGTCCGACCACTTTAGTGATCAAGTAGGGTCCTTCCCATTGTGGTGCGAGTTTTCCGTCAGATGGATTCTTGGTGTTCTGGAAGGTTTTCCTAAGGACCCAATCTCCGACTGTGAATGCCTTGATCCTGACGTTCTTGTTGTAGCTCCTTGCGACCTGTTGTTGAAATCTGACCATCCTGATTCGAGCTTTTTCTCTGATCTCGTCCACTGTGTCTAGGTTATGAGCCAATTCAATATCATTTTGCTTGCTCGTTTGGAGGTTGCAACGGGCGGTCGGAACCAGTAACTCGGCCGGAATGACTGCCTCACTCCCGTAGACGAGGGAAAAAGGCGATTGTCCGGTCGCATTTTTTGGAGTAGTTCTGTCGGACCAGAGAATGTATGGGAGTTCGTCGGCCCATTTGCCCTTAGCCCCAGTGAGGCGTTTCTTGAGATTGCTGATAATGATTTTGTTGCTAGACTCGGCCTGTCCGTTGGATTGCGGATACCGAGGTGTGGATGTGACCAACTTGATGTTCCATTGGTCGCAGAAGGCTCGAGTCTTATGATTGATGAATTGGGAACCGTTGTCGCACACGATTTCTGATGGGATGCCAAATCTTGAGCCGCTTTGCTTCTGTTTTGTCGTCGGGCAGAATGCCATCTTTCAACCATCTGATGTAAGGTAACATCCAATCGTCATTGTTGTCGATGAAGTCTTCTTCTGGTCGGCCGCCGACTTCCATGGCGACGAGTTCTTCAAGCGGTGTCGTTGACTCGACGGACGTCCTGGGGACGGCTGGCGTCATGATGTGGGCCAATGGTATGTGCGGAAATTCCTTCGGGTCTAGGACGGATCCTAGATTGGCAAGTGTGTCAGCTTGGGAGTTAAAATCTCTGGGTACCTGTCTGATGTTGAATGCTTAGAATTGTCCGATCAACTTCTTGGCTACCTCCAGGTAGGCTATCATCCTGACGTCTTTAGCACTGTACGATCCTTGTATTTGGTTTACGACTAGGAGTCGCAAACGACTTCGATCTGTCGGACCCCTAGGTCGCGAGCCAAGATGAGTCCGAATATAAGTGCTTCGTATTCAGCTTCGTTGTTAGTCGCATCCCACTCGCATCTGACGGCCTGAGCTATCTTGTCCCCTTGTGGCGATTTCAGCACGACCCCTAGCCCCGATCCTCTAGAGTTCGACGCTCTATCTGTGTGGAGCTCCCATGTACATGTTTCTTCCGTCGCGAGCAGTTGTGTTGCTTCTCTTGTGGCTTCTTGCTCTAGGGTTGGACTGAAATTGGCCACAAAGTCGGCTAAGGCTTGCGACTTGATCGCTGTCCTGGGCTCGTACTCGATGTCGTAACCACTGAGGTGTATAGCCCATTTGGTCATTCGTCCTGTAAACTCGGGTTTCCTCATGATTGCTCTCATGGGATGATTAGTGCGGACAATAATAGTATGTGATTCAAAATAGGGTTTGAGTTTGTTCGAGGCCATTACCAACGATAGTACGAGCTTCTCGAGTGACGAATACCTTGTTTCTGCTGGCAACAACGTCCGACTGACGTAGTATATCGGTGAATGCTTGGCATCCTCTTCCCTGATCAGTACTGCGCTTACGGCTGATTCTGACACTGCAATATATAGAAATAAGGGCTCGTCGCCTTTAGGTTTGGTCAGTAACATGGGACTGGCCAGGTACTCTTTCATGTTCTGGAACGCTGCTTCGTGTTCTTCCATCCATTGAAAGGACTTGTTTTTCCTGAGAGCCTCGTGGAAGGGTTTGCACTTGTCGGATGATTTGGAGATGAATCTATTCAGAGCTGCTATCCGACCCGTGAGCTTTTGTACGTCTTTGATGCATCGGGGGGATCGAAGATTGACGAGAGCCTTGATCTGTTCTGGGCTGGCTTCTATTCCTCTTTGTGTCACCATGTACCCCAAGAACTTCCCTGATGACACTCCGAAGGAACATTTAGTAGGGTTTAGTTTCATATTGTACCTTTTGAGCACCTCGAAGTTGTCGCGTAGGTGGTCTATGTGATCTTCTTTCTTTTTGGACTTGACCAACATGTCGTCTATGTAGACTTCCATCGTGTCTCCGATCTGATCTTTGAACATCTTGTTGACTAGTCGCTGATAGGTAGCCCTTACATTTTTAGGCCAAAGGGCATTACTTTGTAACAGTAGATACCTTGGCTAGTGATGAATGCTGTTTTTTCCTGATCGTCGGGTTCCATGAGGATTTGATTGTAGTCGCTGAAAGCGTCCATGAAGGTAAGCATTTTGTGCCCTGCTGTGGCGTCGATGTGGGGTAGTGGGAACGAGTCTTTGGGACAAGCCTTGTTGAGATCTGTGAAGTCGATGCAAACTCTCCACTTGCCGTTCTTTTTCTGGACTACGACCATATTGGCTAGCCACTCAGGATAATGGACTTCTCTTATTTTCCCTGTTTCCAATAAGCTCTTGACTTCGTCGTCAATTATCTTTTTCCGCTCAGGGGCAAACTTCCTGTGTTTTTGCTTAACAGGGGGATGAGATGGATCTATATTCAATTTATGCGTAATAATATTTGGAGATATTCCGACCATATCCTCATGCGACCATGCGAAGTAATCGGCATTGATCCTAAGAAAATCAAGAAGTTGTTGTCTAGTCGAGTCGTCCAAGTCCGACCCGACCCTTACCGTTTGGTTTGGCTTTGAAGGGTCCAATACGATCTCGTCGAGTTTTTCCATTTCTGGTTCGATGTACCGACTGGATCCTTCGCCGCTCTATGATTGCTATGCGGTCTGATGTTCGACTGCGTTCTTTATGGAAGCGACGTAGCACTCTTTAGCGGTCCTTTGGTCTCCTCAGATTTCTTGTACTCCCCATTCAGTGGGAAACTTGATGACTTGATGATACGTTGAGGGTACCGCTCTCATAGCGTGTATCCATGGCCTGCCAAGAATACAATTGTAGGGAGATGGACAATCTAGGATCAAGAATTTCACCTGTTGGTTGATTCCTCCAGCGTATGTGGTTAGAATGATTTCACCAGTCGTATGTTTAACCTCACCGCTGAACCCGACCAGTGGGATCGACTTTTTGATTAGGTCGTTTTCAGCTAGACCCATTTCTTTAAGAGCGTCGAGGGTCAAAAGATTGGTTGAACTCCCTATATCGATTAGTACCCTTCGTATTAAGCAATTGCCAATAGACAAAGAGATTACCAGACCATCGTGGTGACCGTCCGATCTGTCGGAATCGAACTCGTCGAACGTGACTGTCGGAAGGTTGGAGATCATCCTTGGCCTTAATTCTGACGCCTCGGGCTTGTTGCCCTTGCTTTCCTTTGCGTGTCGCTTAGCCGCGGAGTATGTGTTCCCACATACGTCCGATCCACCTGAAATAGTATTGACAACTTTTGTATGGACGGGGGATGGAGGTTTGTTTTGTTTTACCTGGTCTCGTCGTTCCATGGTGGTTTTTGCCCGCTCCGAGATTACGTCGTGCAGGAGCCCCTATGCGAGCAGTCTTGCGACTTCCTTTCGCAGGGCGATGCATTCGTCGGTCGAATGACCCTGATCGCCATGGAATTCGCACCATCGGCTCATGTCTTTCTTGACGTCCGGTCGGTCGCTCTTTCGGGGCCATCTTACTTCCTTTCCATCTTTGTCGAAACTCTTGACGAGATCCGACACGGAAACGATGAAGTTGTAAGATTGGATCCTGGGAGGCAATGCCGGAACGTCTCTCCAGTCCTGGGACCTGTCTTGGAAAGAGTTTACCTGACTCAACTCGTTTCGATTACGAGAGTAGGGATGTGGACGTCTGTCTCTACGATTGTCGGAGAGATTTTTACGATCAGACGGATCGGGCCCGTGTGAGACTTTTCGCGACTCACGGTCCTCTTCCAATCTTACCTCGGCCATGGTCTTGGCCTGGACGTCTTCGAAGCTTTTGCATGGGTACTTGGTAATCTCGTCGTAAAGGTTGTTGTCTTTGATCAGACCTTGTCTGAAGGCTTCGATGGAGGTTGTGACGTCGCAGTGGGGGATCGCCACTTTCTCCTTATTGTACCTGTTGAGATAATTCCTGAGAGGTTCGTTATACCTTTGTGTGACTCGGTAGAGGTCACTCGACTGCTTTTCGAGCCTCCGAGAAAGTACTAGTTGAGCTAGCCTATGGTATGGGAGATAAAGAAGATTTTTTTACCAGTCACCCGAGGGCGAGGGAGGAAGCTTACCAGGTGGGATTCGACCCTAGATCCGAGATACTGGCAAATTGACTTTTGAAGGAGTTGACCAGATCCGCAAACGATGCAATCGTTCCCTGAGGCAAACGCATAAACCAAGTTAGTGCGGAACCTGCGAGGGTCGTGCCAAAGCTTTTGCACATGACGGCCTCGCGGTTCTCCCTTGAAACAGATGCAGCCATTAACTTTTGTTTATATATAGAAATATGGTCATCTGGGTCGCTGGTGCCGTCGAATGTCGCCATGCTGGGAAGATGAAACTTCTTGGGGATCTCGACCCTGGCGATTTCTTCAATGAACGGGGATTCTTCGAATCCGCCGGTCGCTTCCCTCTCGATTGGCTGCGGGACTCCTGGAAGCCTGTTGAAGCGATCGTCGACCGTCTTCATGTGTTGGTCGAGCGTCTGTTGGAAGAGAGCCAGGACGTCTGGTGGATTGGTAACCTGTGGTTCGTCGATTCGGGCCCCTGCCGACCCGATCGGTGTGGAAAAAGTGACATGGTTACTCGAAAACGGATTGGTAATAGGAGTTCGAGATGTACCCTCTGCGTATTCGGATCGTCGCACGCTCGGGGGCGTTGGCTCGACGTTGTCCATGTCGAGGCGTGTTCGGACGTTGCTATGGATAGGCATACTTCTAGATCCCGAAGCCATTGATTGTACCCGCGACTTAAGAGACTCATTTTCACGGGTTAGTTGTGCGATCTCGGCTTCGGATTGGGTTGACAAGGTGGAGAGAGATTCGGTTTTTTGGCGCTGCTGGGCTAGTTCCTCTTGGAGGGCGGCCATTTTTTGAGAAAGTTCTTGGAACTGGGTTGGAGTAGGGTTTTCGGTTGGGTCCCCTGGAGTTTGGGTTCCGTCTTCGAGACGTGGTTCTTCGGTGTTGGTAGATGGGTCGATAGTCATGGTTGGAAAGTTTCGGAAGGATGATCGGCAAGTTGCCCCACGGTGGGCACCAAATTGTTTTGGGGCGAAAAGATCGGACGACCTAAATCGCCTTAGACGGGGTAACTAGTCGATCGGGTGATAGAAAACAATCCAAACCAAATAGATAATAGACAAGCAAAGAGCAAATGCAGAATAGCGAAATGACTTTATTAGATAATATATTGGTCGGATTGAATCGAGATACAACTTATCGTAATAAGGCAGAGTGATCTTATTGGATTCGACCGGTAATTCTTAGGTTGCGACCGGTGGCGAATAAGAGGGGGTGATTGCTGGAAAGCTAGACGGGCAGTGAAAGTGTTGTTCTGTTTTGTTTCTGAACGAGAATGCTTGAGTGTGTAACGTGCTTGTATCTGCTCCCCTCTTATCTTCCTCTTCGTCCATATATGGTAAGTTATTCGTGCCTCTGACCGTTATATTTCGATCCCATCCTTATCTTCAACGCCGAGATTTAATTACGGACATTCTGTCACTAATTGCTGCTATTATGGTGTTGTGTAAATGTTGTGGCCGTTGATCAATCCTGGCATTTAATGCTTGGTGGGATCTTTGCGATCTTGTCGGAGGACGTTCGATTGGAGAAGCCTCGTCGCCTTCTCTGGGTTTCTCTTCTGTTCTTCTCATCCGTCGTGGGCCTGTGCTTGTCTTGCTCGATCCACCTTCCCAGGGGACGTCAGGCCCAACAGGCCTCGCGGCTCTCCCTTGAAACAGATGCAGCCATTAGTTTTTGTTTATAGAGAGAGATATGGTCATCTGAGTCGCTGGTGCCGTCGAATGTCTCCATGTTGGGAAGATGAAACTTCTTGGGGATCTCGACTCTAGCGATTTCTTCGACGAACGGGGATTCTTCGAATCCGCCGGACGCTTCTCTCTCGATTGGTTGTGGGACTCCTGGAAGTCTGTTGAAGCGATCGTCGATCGTCTTCATGTGTCGGTTGAGCGTCTGCTGGAAAAGAGCTAGGACATCTGGCGGATTGGTAACTTGCGGTTCGTCAATTCGGGCCCCTGCCGACCCGATTGGTGTGGAAAAGGTGACATTGTTAGTCGAAAACAGATTAGCAAAAGGAATTCGAGATGTACCCTCTGTGTGTCCGGGCCGTCGTATGCTCGCAGGTGTCGGCTCGATGCTATCCATTTCGAGGCGCGTTTGGACGCTGCTATGGATGGGCATGTTCCTAGACCCTGAGGCCATTGATTGTACTTGCGACTTAAGAGACTCATTTTCACGAGTTAGCTGTGCGATTTCGGCCTCGGATTGGGTCGATAGGGCGGCTAGGGTTTCGGTCTTTTGGCGTTGCTGGGCTAGTTCCTCTTGGAGGGCGGTCATTTTCTGGGAAAGCTCTTGGAATTGGGTTGGAGTAGGATTTTCGGTCGTGTTTCCTGGAGCTTTGGTTTCGTCTTCGAGATGCGGTTCTTCAGTGTTGGTAGGTGGGTCGATAGTCATGGTTGGAAAGTTTCGAAAGGGTGATCGGCAAGTTGCCCCACGGTGGGCGCCAAATTGTTTTGGGGCGAAAAGATCAGACGACCTAAATCGCCTTAGACGGGGTAACTAGTCGATCGGGTGATAGAAATCAATCCAAACCAAGTAGATAATCAACGAGTAAAAAGAAAATATGAAATAGCGAGATGATTTTATTAGATATAGTATTGATCGAATCGAATGGAGGTACAACTTATCATAGTAAGACAAGGGATTTTATTGAACTCGACCGGTGACTTCTAGGTTTCGACCGGCGGAAAACAAGCGTGATTGACTCCTGGTGAGCTAGGCTAGAGCAAGTGTGTCTCCGTTTTCTTTCAGAGCAAGTTCGAGTGAGTGTGTCTCCGTTTTCTTTCAGAGCAAGTTCGAGTGAGTGTGTCTCCGTTTTCTTTCAGAGCAAGTTCGAGTGAGTGTGTCTCCGTTTTCTTTCAGAGCAAGTTCGAGTGAGTGTGTAACGTAATCGTATGAGTGTCCCTTCTTTATCTTCTCCTCCCCCATATATGGTAAGTCCTTCTCCTTTTTACCGTTTATGATTTAATCCTATCGTATCTTCAACGCCGGGAGTGATTGCAGGGATTCTGCCATTAATTGTTGCTATTACGGTGGTGTTTGAATGCTGTGGCCGTTGCTCAATCTAAGCATTTAATGCTCTGCGGGATCTTCGCGACCTGTCGGATAGTGTTCGACCAGAGAAGCTTCGACGCCTCCTCTGGACTCTCCCCTGTTCCTCCGATCTGTCTTGGGCCTGGGCCCGTTTTGCTCGATCCATCTTCCAAGGGGGATGCTAGGCCCAACACTCGTCAAGAGTTTCGACAAATACGGGAAGGAAGTAAGGTGGCCTCGAAAGAGCGACAAACTGGATTCCAAGAAGGACATGTCAAAGTGGTGCGATTTCCACAGAGACCTCGTTTATAGAACGGATGAGTGCATAGCCCTACGCAAGGAAGTTGCACGATTGCTAACACTAGTACTCCTATATGATGTGATCTACGACAAGGATAAAGCAATGCTCGAGCAACGGGATCACCATCTCATGTCCATTCAAAGATTATTAAAATTATTGCAAGAGGGTCGGACATATGTGGAAACACATATTCCACGGCTAGACAAAACGTTAAGGAAAGCAAATGAGATCGTCCCGTGGCAACAACTGAGCAAAAACCCATCACCGGGGACATGCCCACTATCACCTTCAATGACTCGGAAGCCGTCGAGCTCAGCCCACATCATGACGGTTTGGTTCTCTCTCTATTGGTAATTGCTTGATCCAACGAGTACTGATTGACACATGTAGCTCCATGAACTTGTTGACACTAGAGGACCTGGAAAGTAAAGCGAGGACGAACTCATTAAGGAATCGACTCCTCTAGTCAGATTCAGTGGGGAAGTCAAACATATTTTGGTATAGTGTTGACAACGTATGCTGGAGGTGTCAATAAACAAGTAAAATTCCTTGTACTTGATTGCCCTTATCCATACAATGTAATCCTTGGCAGACCTTGGATCCATACGATGTAAGTTGTACCCTTGGCTTATCACCAATCCATAAAATTTCCGACAAGTGGAAGGTACAAGAAATAAAAGGTGACCAATGATCTTGATAAGGATCGCGCCTCTGTTGCCATAGTTCAAGGTAAGATCGCTTGAGTTGTTGTGTCTCCAAAAGCTCGGAAAGTTCCTTGGAAGTTTGGAGAAATGCTGAGGTAGTTTGGAGGCAGAGATGATGAAGTATATTTGTGGTTTTTGGTGGATGGGTAGCCTGGGGAAGTGAAGGGATAAGTGACCTTCTCCAAGGTGGATATGACACACCATAATGGATTAGGACAAGGCTCAAGTGGTTTGGGATATTATGCACCCAAAGGCACAAGAATAAGGCTCGATATGACTCACGAGCTGAAGAAAATTCTTGGAGAGAAATTTCCCAAAGGAGAATTGATTGTTTCTTGAGTTTTGATTGAATTTTGAGGTGCTTTACAATGAGGGAGGAGGCAGCTATATATAGCCCTCCAAAACTGTCCCAAACCCAACCCTTCAAGTGCCTTGGCACATGAAGAGTTTTACAATAACTCAAGCTTTAAAAACTTAGCTGGAAAAACCTATCACATCCCTCTGTTATGACATAATATCCTATATAAAATAATATTAAAGCTGCTAATAATTATTGGAGGAAAACACACAAGAAATGCCATGGTGCATGCGGTCCTTATGCCAATGGCTGAGCCATGATCAAGTTGATCGAGCCCACTTGAGATTCGCTCGGCACTCCTTGAGCCAATAGACCTTGATTGAGTTGCATTTGAAGTTCCTTGGCTCGTGCTCGGGTGATTGTGTCTGGATGTGGCTCATGGTCGTGAATAGGGCGAGCTAGACGCTTTTTTTGTCGTGGCTCGGGCATTTGCACAATTTCCTTGACGTCTAAGGTCTGGAGGGGTGGCATGGGTCCAGTGGATGCCAAGGGAGCCGGCTTGCTCGAGCCAAGTGGAGTTGGGCTCGAAGAAGTAGGGGAGGGTGCCCTAGGCGCGGGCGCAAGTGGCGCGAGGGCGGCGGCATCAACTTGCTCTTGCTCTTCTTGATGGACCATAGTCGCATCATATATGCCAAGGAATGCTATGTCACGTTAATGAAAGCGGCGATTGGAACATGTCAAGCATAGCAATTACAGAATATCGAGCTAGAAATGGAACAACTCAATGATATCGAGATTGATCCTTTGAAACCAAAACAAACAATAAGGGTCAGGTCAGATATAACCAATGAGATCCGACAACGACTAGTCGAATTCCTACGACTCAATGTCGACTGCTTCACATGGTCACATGAGGACATGGTAGGGATTAGACCAGACGTAATTACTCATAAGCTAAATTTTGACTGACCTACCCGTCTATGAAACAAAAGCGCCAGAAATTCATGCTAGAGCGAAACAAAGTCGTCGATGACATAGTGAAAACCCTACTAGAGCATGTAAAACAAAAGAGGTAAAATACCATGAATGGTTAGCTAATGTCGTTGTAGTATAGAAAAAAATGGCAAATGGAGGGTTTGCATCAACTTTACCGACCTCAACAAGGCATGTCTAATAGATTCCTTTCCGTTGCCACACATCGACGCAATGGTCGACGCAACAACCGGACACAAGATGCTTACATTCATGGACACATCTAACCAAATCCTCATGGATCCTAACGACCAAGAAAAAATGACTTTCATCACGAGCCAAGGTACGTATTGTTACAAAGTTATGCCATTTATACTAAAAAATGCAGGGTCAACGTACCAGAGGCTCATGAACATAATGTTCAAAGACCAAATTAGATAACACGGAAAATCATTTCGTCTTGAAAAAATATTTGGCCAACCCATTACTACTGTCTAAACCAAAAGACGATGAACCTCTTCCTTTGTACCTAGCGGTATCTAAGGAGACGATGAGCGCAATCTTAATTAGGGAAGAAGATGGAAAGCAACTACCAGTCTTTTGATTGAGTAAGTCACTATTAGTTGCAAAAACACGATATTCATCACTTGAGAAACTAGTATTAGCACTAGTCATGGCATCAAACAAGTTGCGACCTTATGCAAACTAACCATCCCATGAAGACAGTCGTGAGAAAACCAAAATTTACAGTTCGAATGGCAAAATTGGCAATACATCTGAGCGAATTTGACATCCAGTATGAGCCAATGACAACTATAAAATCTCAAGCTTTGGCCGATTTTGTGGTCGACATTAGTCTAAACCTAGAACAAGAAGCCGCAAAAGAAATAATAGAATTATCCAATGTGCATGACGACGACACTTGAGAACTCCATATCCACGGGGTGTTGAACGCACGATGGGTAAGGCTCGGGGTCGTACTAAAGTCACCAATGGGGGACAAGATAGTTCAAGTTCTTCGATGCGAATGGGAAGCGGCCAATTACGAGGCAGATTACGAAGCTCTAATCTTTGGATCGGACTAACACTGATTCGGGACCTGTCGATACACAACATCGAAGTAATTTGTGACTCACTCTTGATCTTTAACCAAATACAAGGGCAATACGCTGCCAAAGACGACATGATGATAGCTTACCTCCAGATCATGAAGGACTTAGCCGAGAAATTTGAAAATTTCAACATCAAGCAAGTCCCTCACAACTCTAATGATCAAGCTGACGCTTGGGTCAGCTATCAGTCCATATGACTTCTCTACAATCCCATTGGCTTATATAACAAAACCAGCAGTCAACAAAACAATGAAGTCACCACCTAATCCCAACATGACCTTAAGTTTTAAAGACTTACCATGTAAGAATTCATGTCGGCAGTGGTGGCATACAGTCCAGAGGAAGACTCATACCCCACGAGGACGACGCCCTATATTAAGTGGCTCAAAGAAGGCATCCTGCCTGACGACAAAGTAGAGGACAAATGACTCAAGGTACAAGTTGTATACTTTGCTTTAATAGAAGGAGAAATATTTAAGGTATCTGTCACAAGCCTCCTTCTGAGATGCCTAAGGGAAAGTAAATCCCAACTCATCCTACAATCTTTACATGACGGCAGATGTGGTAATCAGACCGGTGGTTGAAGTCTATCCGACAAAGCACTAAGAACTGGATATTTGTAACACCCCCAACTTACGTCGATAGTGCCACACGCCACTGACCTCAGACTATAAAGTCCAAAGTCACCAAGGCTTTAATCAGAACAATTATGCTTAAATAAATAAATAAACATTAAATAATAAAAGAGTAAATAACGAAAGACTTTTGAAACAAATACTTATCCTTTATTAAATCTTTCCTCGTAAATTGAGGAAATAAGTTTTACAACTCGAAATTTCATTAGAGCGGAAGACTTGTTAAATAAACCCTAATTACATGACTAACTTATCTAAGTATTACATTTATTTAAGAAGATTAAATCAACACTAGACAACTTTTAAAAATAATATTACTTTAAATCGCAATCTTCAACTGCAAGCCTTCGTCTTCGATTTGTTACTTCAAGGTTGTCTGAGACCAACCACTGATGTGCCGTATAGGACGGATGACACCAACAACCATGCAAGGAAAGAGAAAGGTTGGTCAGTCTAATGAAAGACTACGCAAGGGTATAAGCAGAATGGTTCTTGTAGTCGTATGTAGTCACTACCCTTGTTTCTCGAATAAAACTCAGTAAACGGTATATGACTACTATAAAGAAGAGAAATGCACCAAGAGAAGATTAGGTCTTATAGAAATTAAATGAATTTGTTTGGGAACATTATATTCATCACACAAAGTTTGAAAACTGACTACTTGAATATTTGGGTCCTTGACCAACCTCACTGCGTAATGCGAATCCATATTGAAAAGGGGACTTACTTTAAACAAGAGTCCGGGCGGGTTCCACGTTGTACTTCTCGCACCAGGGTATATTAATTATGTGCAAAACGGCACTTATCTTATTTAATTCCAAAATGTACATTTACGATAAAGCTTTTAATCCACACCAATCTCGCAGTGAGATATATATCATGTGATGAATCCCAAATTTCGGCACTAGCTAAGTGAACCACCACTTATATTCGAATAAGGGTAGGTCATGACCAAAAGTATTAGGGCAATAATCCTCCTAATACCAAGTTATAAAGAAACAGCTAAACCTCGCAAGGTAAATATTGTTCCTACAAATACTCTAACTAGCATATAAGTCCACACCAAATGCACAACAAATCCACACCAAAGTTCATCTAGCACCCTACAATAATAAAAATATATATATGAGGGTCGTTGCTAGCAAATATACAACCTAATAAATAGGGTTCATTTACACACTAATTTAACACACAAGTTCCCAAACACAAAAATTAAGAAAATTTATCCCAACATAATTAAGACAATAGATTAATTGTTAACTAAGAAAAATATGGAATAAATTACAAGAGCGAACCGCCACTTGCCTTAAATCACGGAGAACTCGAACGACGTAACGGAGATGGTTGCTTTCGAAAAGCAAATTGGCTCTTTGCTTTATTTTCGATAACGACATAAATAAATTACCATTATATAATTTATTCAATAATGACATTTGAAGGATACAAGTCTTGATTTTTAATTGAATTTATTTAACTCTAAATAAATTAATTTTAAGGCTTTTCGATAAAACGATTATTTATACGATATTATAAATCAATTAGTCGTATATTCTAAATAATCATATCAAAAATAAATAAAATACTCAATTTATTTATCATCTCAAATAACCCAACACATCACTGAATTGTAGTGTTATTCCTTAACAACTTACAATTTAAGATAATATCATAACATATAATTAATATAATTTTAATACTTATAAAAATTAAATTAATCCAGTAGTATCTAATTAACCCCAATTAACATGCATAATCATGATTAATTGGATAAAAAACCAAATAGAGGTACGAATTAGCCATTACCGAATTTGTTCGGTTCGTTCTTGTCGACACCCTCTCGTTGTTTGCTTCGTATCGCCCTCATCCGAACTCCAAATGATGCTTGGTTTGCAGCTCTGGAAACAAGACTTCAATACGAAGATTTTGATACCTAACCCGTAACAAGAGGTGCCGAGTTGAGAGAGAAAACGCTTCTTCAAGTGCACGGACATTTTGGGAACTGCTGAAAACTTATGGCTTGAAATTGGATAAATCTACTCAATGGGTGAAGGGGTATTTATAGGGGTTGGATAGGTCTCTCAAAATCCTACAAATTAATATAAAATTTGGCCCAAATCAAGCCCAAATCGGATCTCAATTTCTGAATATACTAAAACACGTTTTTGGTGCCGTAGTAGCCTTACTAGGTAAACTTCGAATATTCTAGGGAATGAATCCACCCCATCCTTGAGTCTAGATGCAAGATATTGGTTTTCTAATAATTCCCAATGGTTTACTGTACCCAATTTCGAATTTTGGTAACCAAAATCCTCCATGGAAATGGAGTTTCCATGTATAGAGGTGGGAGGTTGAAGACAACCCCCATTTTATGGTAATTACGGTCGGCCCCCCATGTTTTTGCTTAATTGGGCATTTTTACCCAACTTTATAAAGTTGTGGAAAAAGTGCCCTTATTCCACTTTTCAAAAATTACAAAATTTACCCAAACACTAGTACCTTGGCCATCCATGAGATAGGGCATGGACATCGTCAGCAAACTGCTACCCGCTTCTAGGCAACGAGTCTTTTTTCTATCTATGACATGTTTTTTTCCAAAATTGATCGAAGCCGAAGCATATTGAGAAGTAAAAGATAAACACGCCGTTTCATTACAATACATCTTGTGCATATTCAATGTTTCATAAGAAATCTTATGCAACAATGGCTCCCAATTCATAAGTAACCTCACAAGATCTTTTTACAAACAGTGGAACATCAATATAGTCACTTCAACTCCTCGCTACCCACAATCCAACGACCAAACCAAGTCGAGCAACAAAATTATCATCGACAACATCAAGAAGCGACTCAAAGGCGCCAAAGGAAAATGGGCCGACGAGCTACCTCTAATACTCTGGTCTGACAGGACCACCCCCAAAACCACTACATTACAATCACCTTTTTACTTGGTATATGGGTGTGAAGCTGTCACCCCAGCCGAATTCCTAGAACCGACCACCAGGTACGACTTACAAACTAAAGAAAAAAATAAGGTCGAGTTGTCACGCAACCTCGACACGATCACTGAACTCAGGGAAAAAGCGAGAGTATGAATGGTAAGATACCAACAACAGGTCGCAAGAAGCTACAACAAAAACGTAAGGGCCAAGGTTTTCAAGGTAGGCGACTGGGTGTTACGGAAAGTCTTTCCTAACACCAAAAACCCACCAACGGAAAACTAGCCCCACAATGGGAAATACCTTATCTAATCAAGGTGATAGTCGGTCAAGGAGCATACTGACTCGAGAAGGCCTACCCATACAAGCAAAAGCAAGGTATACACATACGATCGCATACGCAATCCTAATACATAATTGAATACGACCCGCGATGGTGGACATGTCGCCAAAACCATTATCTTCCACGTCATCTCGACGGGACACAAATATCCAACATGTTGCATAAGTAGGATACAAACATAAAAAAGTCTAAACCTTCATCATGACGGAACAAAGAAAAACAAAAAAAAAAACTTAAAATATCCCAACTGAAACTGACATGTTATGACTCTCCTGACTTTTCATATGCCTCAAGAGAAGCTGATGCTAAATGAGTAGCAAAACTAGGAACATCATCCAACACTGTCTCCCCATTGCCAACCTCTTGGGGGGAATCCTTGATCACACCCGCCAGTCGAAGCAGCTCCTCCCCAAGGATCCCACCGTCAGAAGGATAAAGCAACTCCAACTTCTCTTTTTCCTTCTCTGTATCCCAGGAACTATGCTCACCTCGGTCAAACTCCTCCACTGCCTCGATCCAAGCGAAGAGGGAAAAATAAGCACCTATACTATCGGCACTCTGAGCATAACGACCTTGAGCAACTTGCAACGATTGAATCTCCTCATCCTTCTTAGCAATTTGGTCTTCCAATTTGATCAACTTCTCCTCCAGGATCTTTAGGGTTAGCCACATTGACAATTTGCCCTAACAAATAATGTTTCTCCTTGTCCTGATAAGCCAACAGTCGGTCCAGAGCATAACGACCCGATGCGGAATATTGAGTTGACAAAAAAGAAAAAGATAACAAGATAAAAAAAACGACTAAAAAAGAAAGATATAGTGACATCGAACGACAAAATATCTTCCAAGCCAAATGACTCCCCTCAGAGATTAGATCGGAAATATGAGTCTTTTCCAGCGACTTCCTCAGTGATGCTTCTCCGGCAGAGTTAAACTCGAGAGGTATCTTTTGAAAGGAGGCGTCGATGTAGGTTGCCTTGCGCTTCAGTCCCGACATTTAAGAAGTGGGAGAGTCATGAATCAAGATCTTAATAGGAGTCGAAGACTTCGACCCAACAACCATAACCATCTGATCGATCAAATACTTGGTCGAGATGCGGGCGCTAGACCTCCCAGATATAGTAGCTGCCAAATGGGTATTTGTAGAAATAGATCCGGATGGTAGGGAGCCGGATGAAAAGAAACAAGAAGACTCTGAGTGAGAAGAGAGAAATGGAAAGTATGCCATATAAAAAAAAGGGTATTCGTAGAAACAAATCCATCATTCTTTTCATCCAGTTAGCACGCTCGTGGGGAAGGGGAAGTCGCGCTATTGTACCCACCGGGAATTTCCCGATCGCCAATATTTAATTCAATTCAGCTTGGGTCAAGGTACCTGGCATCGACTCTTCGGAACCAAGAACATCTAGAGAAACAAAATTGTCTTCCATCCTCCCAGAGCAGCTAGCGTCGACATCGACTCTCTTCGTCCTCGACATGCTTGCAAGATAAAAGCAACCAAAGGAGCAAGCTTGAATTTTTTTGGGAAGTTGCAGAGTTTCACCACAAAAGATTATGGGCAGTAAAAGATGAAGAGTAAAAACAAAAAATAACTCCATATTTAAGAAGAACGATTGCTCAAAGATTAGACAAGGGACGATTGATGAGATCTCTTATCCTCCGTCCTATTGCCTCCACGTAAGGGAACCGCTTGCAAAGATCAAGGGGCCACAACTCAAGAAAAGAGGAGAAGAAGTTTCGGCCCTTTTGCCCAAATCTACCCCTTCTCTTTTGGGGATTGTTGGGCCCATAAATTATGACAGGCCCAACTCGGGTTCAGTTGAGAAAAAGAGGTTAAAGACCAGAATTCGGCCCAATCAGAGGCGAGCCGACTAACTCACAAAACGTAGATGACACGACCTGGACGGAGAAGCCAAGAAAATCGTCAATCGACATAGGACAACATTCGAATCACTAGCGGAAATCAAGGAGGCAGTTACGCCCAAAGATATTCCCACAACGTATCCAAAATTGAGGAAATCAGAGAATTAAATGCTAAGGATTAATGTAAAATATAGGAGTATATAAGGAAATAAGAGAAATCTCTAAAGGACACGCTCCATTTGGCAATTTTCACCCGACTAGCTATCGATTTTGACTCTCAAGATCATTCTCAAGCATCCTAATACTTTCAATTGTAATCTTTATCTCAAAAAGTAGACATAAGCTTACGTTTTCGTCCTATTCCTGTTACTTAACCTTGTCATTTTCTATTTTGTTATTCGTCTTGAATTGGATCGTGATACTTTGACTAGATTATCCCGCATTCTAGCAAATTTAGATCGAAAGACCTTTTTTGACCAAAATAGGCGTGACAATCCAGATGCCTAGCATCGTTCCCATCACGAACATACTACATCATGGACCATGGTGTTGTTGACTATGTTGAAGGGCTTTGGGAACGGAGCATCTCGTTCTCCTACAGTACTTCTTGTAACTTTGTCTCTGATTGGGCCTTCTAGATCGCAAGGACTCCTACATGCTTCGCATCTTCTCCCTTAGTTCTGCCATGTTAGCTAATATGGGGCCTCCTATGCCATTGTGGTTAGTTGGAGTGTCCTAGACTTTGCCCTAAGTTCGCATGACGTTGTCTCCCAAGTTAGTGTTTCCTGGTAGTGTGACGTCAACATTGACTCCCTCTGTCATCATTGAGAGAAGTTGGTTGTCATAGCCTTGTGCTTTAAAGAAAAAAGAAGTAGTAGCCTTCTTCTTGAAAGAAAAAAGGTGTACTTTTTTGCTCTCAGTCCCACAATGGGCACCAATTGTTTTGGGCAACTAAAGTACTAGAACTTGATTTGCTTTTTTTGTGGAGTATAGAAGCTAACTTAACACGTTAATGAATTTGACACACTATGTTTCAAGGAAATTGGAAAAGAGATTCTTTGAGAACTCAATATTGTATTGATTAGGTGTGTATATGTATACTCTTACAAGAGGGGATACCCTTCTTATAGGCACATAGGAGGTTTCCTAGAAAATATTGACTTCCATGTTTACAAGATAGGATTTTTCATAGAACAAGGTATACTTATTTTTTGGTAACAAGGTAATATAAGGTCACTTTTCTAAATACTGACAGTGTTATCTTATAGACGCATTCTTCCTTACATGATCCATGTGCACCTCCGCTAGTATACTGAGTAATGCCACGTGTCTTTGCTTTTTGCCATTGGAAATCTAGTGACACCATTTATGGTAACAACATAACTCTTCCATGATCACGTTCTGGTATGAGATATCTAGCATTCTAACGCATTATCTGAGGAGCGATATGCTTAATCTCGTCTCGATACCTCCTATGATGCCACACCATGTAAGACATGAAGCCTTAGAAATGCCATCTCATGCCAACCTGGGGACTTCTCAGGAGGTCACCCATCCTGGTACTACTCCCGTCCTAGCACGCTTAACTTCAGAGTTTTTTGTCCTCACTTAAACCCTGAAAAGGAAGAGCTCTTGTTGACATGGATAACACTCTAATCTTTATAAAGAATTACAAATTTGGGGTGTTACAATCACCTCCACTTAAACACTTGACGACCTCGTCAAGCCCCAAAGACCGCCCTATGGGTCGAGTGACCACCCTCAAGGCCAAGTCCACTCGTAACCCAGAGTCGGCTCTGATACCATTTGTAAGGCATGAGCCTTAGAAGTTCCATACCATGCCAACCCAAGGACTTCCCAAGAGGTCATCCATCCTGATACTACTCCCGCCCTAGCACGGTTAACTTTAGATTTCTTTGGATAATACTCTAATCCTGATAAAGGACTACAAATCTGGGGGGTTACACACCACATGTCCCACATTCATCCCTAATAGTTATTACTTAGAATTACTTTCAAATTTGCTATATTTATGCATGAAGCTTGAAAACCCGAATCTCATCAATCCGTCAATCATATAACACTAACTAAAGATAGTGAGATCTAATATTATTGACTCGACAATCATGATCAGAAGAAAACAAATAATACAAAAAGATCACCATACAACTAGAAATACTTTATCCACTTTAAATTGAAACTCAATTGGAAATTGCAAGAAGATGTTGATACCACAATCCATCACTCATTAACCTAAGCCTAATCAATCATTTCTCGCGTTAACCTAATAGAATAGTAACAAAAACAAACCTAACCTTTGTCAACCGAAACTTGCACAAATCGAAACCAAAAAACAACCAGATCCACATTAATTAACCAAAACTCAGAAACAACCCATCCCTTGCTAACCACATCACGAAAGTTGCCCGACCCGCACTATCAGAAACCAATATGCAATATGAAACCAAACCAGCGCAAACTGGCCAAAATCTGAACATAACCCGACTCACACTAACTAAAACCGAACATAATACGGCCCGCGCTAACCCAAACCGAACACAACCCGACCCGCACTAACCCAAACCGAACATGATTCGGTCTGTGCTAACCCAAACCGAACACAAGCTGACCCGCACTAACCTAAATCACGGTAACCCAAGCCAAAACAAACCCTAAATAGGCACAAACCAAATTCGATCCGAACCAAACCGACCGATCATGAATTTGAACCAAAAGTAACCGACCTGGAATGAACCGAAACCGACCCAAACAAATCGAATTCCACCTTTATTCAAATGTTTCATTTTTAGCAAAGTATAGGTTATTTCAAGCCCTCCAAATTAATCTTTGAGTCTTTGTCGTCAAAACCCATAAATATCGAAGTTCAAGGTCCCAAAATGAAAATTTCTGAAGTTAGATTGTAGAATAGATTAATTACATCAAATATCCTAATTAACCGCTGGGATATTTGGACACTCTATCCTAAAGTATTCGAATATGACCAAATATTTTCAAATTTTTTGATATGTTGCGGACATTGTTCTAAATACCTCAATGATAAATAAATTTAACAATTGAATATGATGTATATCTTACAAAATGTTGTACCAATTTCATAAAAACAAAATAGCATGTTTAATTATTTAAAGTAGTTCTAAAAATATCAATATAATATAATTTAGAAAGCTCATTTAACATAGCTTCATGATATCATTCACAACATATCCAAAATATTTAAATATTTATGAAAGATAAAGTGTCAGGTGCAAAAATATATTGACGTGAGAAATACAAATATAATACGACACGACCGTTTATTTGGGAAAAATGCGTATCTTTAGAACCAAGAACTCTAAAAGACATGTGCGCGCACATGACATGACATGTGCACATGTTTTGACTTGTGTGTGCATAAATCTTGACATGTATGTGCATCTAAATTGTACTTGTGTGCATCGTTTTTTTAGGAAAAATGTGCATGAGTTTTGAACTGTATGTGCACAACTTTGAAGTGCATATCTTTTTACATGTATGTGCATGTAAATTATAATGGGTGCGCATGAGTTTCTTCTTACACGTTTTCTGGAAATGAAAATGTGCACGACTATGTGTAAGTGGAAACTTATGCACATAGAGGAAAAAACTTATGCACTTTTTAGAATGTGCACAAGTGTGTGCCTGTATGTGCATAGGTTTTCATCTGCGTGACTTTTTGTAAGTGGAAACTCATGCACATATAGGAAAAAACATATGCACTTTTATGATGTGCACAAATTTGTGCATGTATGTGCATGAATATTTTCTTATATGTTCTCATTTGCACGTTCACACCTAAGCGTTCATTTGCCTTTATGTGGATGAGTTTTAAAATGCACAAATTTTTGCTTTTATGTGCATGGAAATGAGTCTATATGTGCTTAACCTTTGTGTTGTTTGTGCAAGCGAATTCAATAAAACTCATGCATACACGCCCTCCCTGTATTTCCCCCCAAAAATATGCGTTTTTTCAGTTAGAATTCGGCGGTGCAAAATTATTCTGTTTATTTGGCCTTTTCAATTTGAGCCTTTAGTTTCTTAGATCAAATGGCCCATATCCATTCTCACTTCTCATCCAAAATTCCATTCGTACCCGATCAGTTCTCTTTATGAAATTTGCATATTTTATGGTAGCGTCTTCAACTAGTCTATAGGTTGGGATATATAATGTTTTCGGAAATTTCACGTAGTACCCTCAAGGTTAAGAAATTTAGCGAGATATCCAACCGTCAAGCCCCGTTAATGAATTGTTAAGCCTTAATAAATTTCATAAAGTTCAACAACATTGAAACTTTTTCAACGATGTGTAGAGATGAGGGCAGAGAGAGTGCATAGAAGGAAAGAGAGAGTGCATAAGAGGGCGAAAGAAAGGATTATGCCTTAACTTTGAGCAGTCCAATGATACAGCTTCACTGCTTCTAGCTAGTGAGATGAGGCAAAGGCCGAGCTTCATGCGAGAGAGAGCAGAGGTTTATGGCTTCATTAAGCGAAAGGAGGCCGAACTTGAAGCGAGAGGATAGAATATGCCGTGGTCTAGCGACCAACATCTAGTGGTCAGGTGGTTCGACAATGATTCTACAATTGGAGGTAAATTTTAGGGATTTGGATTTGAATGTAGGGTTTCAAAATTTTAAGGCTTTTCTTAGGGAATAGGAATCTCTACTGAATTTTTATATTGATGGTCCAAATTGCTACTGGAATCTTATAGTGAATGTTAAATATTTTCTTGGAATGACTTTCAGTGATTATTACGTTCAAATTTAAGATTTTAAATTACAGACTGAACTCGAATCATATAGTGAATATTGCCTACTGAATATTAAGAAATCAAATTACATAATGGAATTCAAAATAATACATACTGCCTTATTGTCTCATTGTTTATGTTGAAACAAAAGGAGGTTGTTGTGCTATATATTTTCAGGTTTCATGGAGCATTAAAAGAGATGTCAATATTGTAGATTGAGCCTTAATAGATGTAAATATTACAAATGAGGGTTTTTCGAATATGGCTTTACATGTTGATAAAGTGCTTCGAGTTTGGTTATTTTGAGGAAGATGTCAGTATGTGGATTTTAATTGAAACTGAAATTCCATTAAGAACTTGAATTTGAATTGAATTAGGGTTATTTTGAGGATTTTGACCAATCTTTGAATTAAGGAGAAAGTGCTTGGATCTGAATATAGAGTTATAGACTAATGTTCGTCAGTTCTGTACATGAACTAGTAAACAAATTTTGATAGAATGAAATGTAGACTAATGCTCCTTACTTAATTGGTAATAATATCCATTAGTGTTCATAGTACCTTCAATTATTTGAGGTCTGCATTTGTGCCATTAGTGTTTACATTTTAAAATGAGATCACTCCTAAGAATGGAATTTTAATATATGACCTTGCAACACCTTTGGACCACATGAAATTACATGCATTCAAGATCAAATATGAAAGTTTCAATCGCAAACTAATGAAGTTTTTGATGTGCTTATGGCTTTGTGCAATGAGGATGATATTTCATATGTGTAATGCGTCCTTCAAGCTTTAGAGACCTTGAAAGATACTGCTTGAAAGATATTTCAGCTATGCTTTTGGATGCAAGCTTGTTTTATGTGCTTATGCATAAGATGTGGGTTTGAATCCCGTGTCGGCTATTACAAAAATTTGCATAAGGTGATTCATTTATATGTTCCCTAACCTTTTAAACAAGTTCATTCTCCATATACATAAATATATAACCCTACTTTTCATCCTATATAGAAAAGAAGGAAGAGTAATAAGTATGCTATGTCATGGTTTGGACTTGCTCAAGAAAGAGATTAGACTATGTCTAACCCACATCACATGCTTAAGCATGTCACTCTACTATTTGAGCTAGTAGGCTTAAGATGTACATGATAAATCAACTTCAACAAAATAAAAATAAAAACAACCTTATTTCAATAAGCGCATGCTCTCAACCTACCACCCACACTTAAGATACAATCTACGGAAAGAAGTATTATAGACATGCCACATGAATGATTTTTTTTACTCTGGTTGGGACATTCCTTGCATCATTTTTCTTAAACGCTTAACATGCAAAGCCAATCGTGCAATATGTCAATCAAGTCATAGATCTCAATAAATAAAGGCATCAGAATGAAGTCCATGACAAAGCAAACAACACATGATATAGAAAAGGTGGGTGAAGGGACTTACAAGTTGAGGTGTTTGCTCAATCATGACAAAGCAAACATGAAAGCACATATCCGACCAAGAACAACACATGAAAATATGTTAATGTTGACAAGAAACTTGTTAACATTATTTACCTTCGGTGAGCTGCTATTTATTCCTGTCAAAGTTGATAACCAAGCAACAATATTTAATCTCATTCCAGGATGTTAGAATTCATTCACTTCCTAAATAAAGTTCAAGTTTCACTAATCAACACCCACAAATCCCAAAATTCAATAATCAACATCCACATCGCAACATCGACATGTATGCATGAGTTGCGACTTATATGGATAAATTTTCATGGTCATAGCAAATTAATGCCAATTACATCGTATAGAACAATATGCCTTTTTTTTTCTTACAACTTTCAGCATAAAGAGTTCTTGTTCATTTTATTTTCTCATGTATAACTCTATAATTGCAAGAGTGTGATCACTGCATGAGACTGTTATTTTCTTTCTTGGAGTTTTGAATAATACCACGAAATTAGAAATTAAAGAAAAATTAAGAGTGGTGAGCAGTAATCACTTCAATTAGGAAATTCACCCTAAAATTCATTTTTAATTCAAGTTATAACTCTAATCTATTTTGATTTTGTTCACAATTATAACCCTAAATCAGTTTGTTTTTTCATCACCAAAATTCAATTTCATTTCAAACCCTAAAATTGAAAACACAATTTCGGATTGAAACCCAAAATCTGTAAATCGCACCTCAAGGGAGCAGCACCAGCCACCAATACCCTTGTCGTCGTCCTTAGAACCAACCTCCAACACCATTGTTGTCTGGTCTTGCATCTCCTTCGTCCAGCATCTCCTTCGTCCGATGTCTCCTTGGTCCAACGTTGCTTTCTCCACATAGCCACCACCCAACCTCTGTCCGATCTTGGCCGGGTCGCTTCGTCTAGAGAGTAACCGCCCAACCACCGTCTAGTGAGGTCTCCACCGTGAGACTATCAAGGTCTCCACTCTCCTCTCCAATGCGTTCCAAGCTTCTTCTTCTTTTTCTGATTTTGTTTTTTTTATCTTAAGAAGGCTTGACGATTCACTAACGAGACTTGAATGTTGGACATTTGACAAAGAAAGTTGAAAATTAAAGGGTGCCGCATGAATTTTACTATACATTTGGGTATTTCGCGGAATTTGCTTAACTTTGTGGATATTATGCAAAATTTTCGTAATTTTTTTTAACCCTTCAAGAGCTAAGCATGAGTAAGAGTGTCCATAATGATTCGATCCGATCGATCCACTGATGGAATCCTAAAATATCTGAGTTCGAGCGAATATTTATCCGAATCTGATTCGACTCGGGAAATTTTTTTGTATCACTGGATCGGGCTTAGATATCATGCGGATATACGGGGGTATGCCACTATTATATATTATATATAAACTTTCATGGGGCTTGATCACATGAGAATGGTCACTCATGTGTAAAATGAGAATAAACCTTCACTCTTGGATGAGTTCTCATCCAAGGATGGAGATTAGACTTTCATTTACACTTAAATGGATCAACGCCGACGTTGACGAATCAAATTTTTTTCGGGCCAAATTTTTTTTTTCACGCACCAACCTTAATATTGAATGTGCAGATGTTTTGCCATGTATGTGCACAGATATTTACTTGAATGTGCATATATTTTGACATATCTAATTTTTTCCCCGAGCCAATTTTTTTCCCGAGGCCGATTTTTTTCTTGGGCGAAATTTTTTCTTTCTAGACCAAGGTTTTTATGCACATTCACGCAAGATTTCATGCACATCAAACCAGCCAAATTTTTTTCACTCCATAAAATGTTTCTTTTCGGGGCCAGATTTTTTTCTACACATACAGTGTATACATTATACACACTCACGCCAATTCGCATGCACATTCAGTGCATTACGTGTGAATTGTATACATTTACTAGGTCTTTAAGCCCGTGCTTCGCACGGGTCATGATGGATGCGTTAGGGTAAGTTTTTTAGCTATGTTTTATAATACATGTTTTTTGTTATTATTAATTTATACAAATTTCGAAGGTGATTGACTCTTTTTTTGCAAATAGTAAATAAATCGTATAATTCATTTTATTATGTAGGCAATACTCAATATAGAGTAAGTACCATAATTTTTATCATAATATATTAATATTGAGTTTATATGATTGCGTAGAATTCAGGTTTTGTCGATCCATAATGTATTTTATTTATTATGGAAATATCGGTGTATTTATAACCATTTTTCGTTGTAAAATATTGTAGTTTAATTCATATGAAAGCTATATAATTCTACATGTGATTCGAACGTGCTGAAAATGTTATTAGTTTGTGTTTATATAATACGTAATATTTCATTAGTTGTGTTAGAATCTTATAACAAACAGTAAATCACAATTTTTTTAAAAGAAGACAGATCATGCGCTTTGCATGGGTCGGTACAAATGTTATCATGGATTGCTTGATATGTAAATGAATATAATATGTTAGTGTTTTAGCTATGTTAAGGTATGATTATACGTATGAAGCGGTAACACATTTAAGTTTTTTATATTAAGGTCGCACATTTTTTTTGTTTGGAATTGTTTGATTTGAATAAAATCCTCCCACAATAAAAACATAAATAGATTCAACAGGTTTAAAGAAACTTTTATAATTTTATATACGACAATAAAAACATATACACAATATGCATGTGCAATATATTATTCTTTTACAAAATAGGATTTTTTATATAATTAAATGAACCATATCTCCAATATGAAATAAGAAACTCATGAAATTCATCATGTATAGCTACAAAATGGTTGAAAACATATCTCTAGCATGTTTGTAAACATATTTGTAAAAATATTGGCCCATCCATTGGCCCATTTAAGCATACTATAGAAGGCCTTTGGACCCATTTAAGCATAAAGTTGGTTTTGTCTTTAAAAGTTAGCATTCAATGACCTTGAATGCTAATTTTTAAAATATTGGCCCAACCATTGGCCCATTTAAGTATATTATAGAAGGCCTTTGAGCCCATTTAAGCATAAAGTTGGTTTTATAAAGTTGGTTTTGTCTTTAAAAGTTAGCATTCAATAACCTAGAATGTTAACTTTTAAATATACATGGATAATGACTTGTATGTGCACATAATGTGTACTAGGTGTGCACATACAATGCAATCATTATGCATATTCATGCCAATTTGCATGCACATTCAATGTATTACGTGTGAAGTGCATACATGTATGCGTGTATGTGCATGGATACTGGCTTGTATGTGCACCTAAAAGTCAATATGCATGCACATTTAGTGCATTACGTGTGAAGTGCATACGTCTATGTGTGTGCACATAATGTGTACTAGGTGTGCACATACAATGCAAACATTATGCATATTCATGCCAATTTGCATGCACATTCAATGTATTACGTGTGAAGTGCATACATGTATGCGTGTATGTGCATGGATAATGGCTTGTATGTGCACCTAAAAGTCAATATGCATGCACATTTAGTGCATTACGTGTGAAGTGCATACGTCTATGTGTATGTGCATGGATAATGACTTGTATGTGCACCTAATTTGTACTAGGTGCACATATTTCGGGTTTGTATACAAATGTGCATGAGTTTTAGACCGTGCGTGAATGAATGTTAAAGTGCATACGTTTTTGCATGTATGTGCACATAAATTAGTCTACATGTGTATGTATTTTTGTACTAGATATGCAATTCATTTAGTTTTTTAGCTTACATTGGATTTTTTTTTAAAGTGCATGACCTTTTGCTTGAATGTGCATAACTTTTGCACTGAATGTGCATATAAAATTTTGGCTCGGAAAGAAAAAAATTCGTCCGAAAATAAAATAAAATTTGGCCTAAAATAAATTGGTCAGTCAACGCTGACGTTGACCGCTGGAGACCGGCATTGATTGGCAAGGAAGTTTGACCAAGGGGTCATGTGCATGACACATGCTTCTTTTAATGAAAGTCTAATCACAACCCTTGGATTTGACTTCATACAAGAGCTATGAATAGGGATAGCAACGGGGCGGGGATTCCCCATTCCCCGTGGGGAATCCCCGCTACGGGGACGAAGACGGGGAATTTAAACGAGGATGGGGGAAAATCTAAATCCCAAGCGGGGACGAGGAGCGGGGCGGGGATAGAGGTCTCCACCCCGTTCCCCGCCCCGTCCCCGACGGGGAAACCTGCGGGGATCCCCGCCGTATACAATATTTTTGTGATTTTCTTTAACTTAAATCCTAAATTTTATATTGTTTAGTTCCTAAACCTTGTACCCTTTAGACGTTAAACCATAAATCTCAAATCATTTTAACCCTAAATCGTAATAATATATAAATTTAGACAAAATTTAAAAAAATTATGTGTAGTGAAACGGGGACGGGGATCCCCGACGGGAAGCGGGGCCCCGACGGGGACGGGGGAAGATTTTGATCCCCGTTAGGGGACGTGGGCGGGGACTGGGGCAAAAAACGGGGACGGGAAGAGTACTCCCCGCCCTATTGCCATCCCTAGCTATGAAGCATACCTATTTTACATGAGAATATTCATTCTCACTTGATTCATTCCCAACTTATATATATAGGAGGGTTCCCATACATTTGTCTCTTAAAGTAAGAAGTAAGAAACATTGTGATCCCTTGGATCAAGGGGAAGGAAGGGGTGAAAGTGGCACGGTGTCATTTTCGTAAATATCGTGATTTTTTTTTCGGTCCACAATTTTATTTTCATTTTTTTTGCTCGATCGTTCTAAACTGTTATTTTACGTTCACATATAAACACTAGATGTTTATTTATTTGTACTATAAGGTTCATATATTACTAAATGTTCATATAGTTTGTACTAAAAGTTTATAAACTAAAGTGAACTAGAGATGTACAAACACACTTTATACTAGAGATTTATTGAGTATATCAATTGTGGATTTCTATTGTGGTAAATGTGAACCTTTAGCATAATGTATTGGTATTACCCCATCACCCTTTACGTATATTTCTGTTTACTAGGTCTTTGAAGTTCATATGTAACATGCTGCATGCATATGTTCTTATTAGTTTTGTAAAGTTCATATGTAGCATGTACATGTTTATGTTTGAAATTCTTTTTACTTGGTCTTTGAGGTTCATATGTAACATGCACACATTCATATATTAGTTCTGTAAGGTTCATATGTAACACGCACATGTTCATATTCTTTTTACTTGGTCTTTGTGTGTTGATGTTCATATATGATTACGTCAAAGTTCATATGTAAAATGAACATGTTCATATATTAATTTTTTGAGGTTAAAAAACTAGAGGGTCGGTGCATATGTTGTATGTTCATATATGATAACGTCTCCTATCTCCGAGATTTAATTTAAACCAATTTAAAAATATTTATGGTGCACGAGATTAAGAAAAAAATGAAAAATATAAATTACAAAAGGAGTGTTGTTGGAAGGAGTTGAACACAAAACCTCATGATACTCCTCCTACTCCACTACCAGTTGGACCATTAGGCTTTTGCATTTTTTTAAGGTGAATAAAAAAACAACACGTTGATCAAGGAGAGGGGCACGCCAAATCAACGGCTTGGATGCTTGCGTACTTCACATGGGAGAGGGGTTTCGCACTTGATCCTGAATATATATACTTAAGAAAAATAGAAAACGTAGTGATTTACTAATTTTGATAAAACTTCAAAGTTATTTTCATCACTCACCGGTTACGAGCTTATATAAAGATATCACTTTAGACATTTCGATATTATGTTGGAGTTTCATATTTGTAAACTTTCGTGGTTTGTTTGAAATTCTAGGTTGATTAAATATTGAATATTTTGTTTGAATTTTTATGTTAAACATGTGAGTTAAATATTTGATGAATTATTAAATTATCATGGTATTTTATTGTAATGAAAAATGTATTTTTTTATATTATATAGGATGAAAATTTAGGATATTTAAGATAGATATCTTATCGGATGAAAAATTCTGAATCGGATATGAATATCGCTTTTATGATTTTTTTTTGAAGATAACCGTAAGTCGGATTGGATTAGATATCCGGGAATGAACATCCCCCGCATGAGGACACTATAGTCATTCCGCTCAAAACCCGAAAAATCATCGCTGTCCTCTTTTCCATTCCCAATTTTCCCATTTCCGTTTCATTTCAATTGCAATTTTCCGGTCAATTCGAATTTGAAACCACACAAAACAGAGAGAGAGAGAGAGAGGTGCCCTCGAACCACCGCCGGACACCACCTCTAACAACTTCGGCAGAGAAAATGGCGAAAAAATTGACGGATGACCAGGTTAGCTCAATGAAAGAGGCATTCACGCTCTTCGACACCGACAAGGATGGCAAGATCGCGCCATCGGAGCTTGGGATCCTCATGCGATCCCTAGGCGGCAACCCTACCGAGAAGCAGCTGAAGGAGATCGTCGCGAAGGAGTTTCTGACTTCTCCATTCGACTTTCAGAGATTCCTCGACCTCATGGCCAAGCACCTCAAAGTGGAGCCTTTTGATCGCCAGCTTCGAGAGGCGTTTAAGGTTATTGACAAGGAAGGTACGGGATTCGTCGTCGTTTCGGATCTGAAGCACATCCTGACCAGTATCGGCGAGAAGCTCGAGCCTGCCGAGTTTGATGAGTGGATCCGGGAGGTCGAGGTCGGATCCGATGGCAAGATCCGCTATGAGGATTTCATCGCCCGCATGGTCGCCAAGTGATATCAGGTGAGATTATCTCACATGAAATCGTAGCCCATTTCTTTTGTTTAATTTTGAAATTACTGGTTGGCGATTCATTTGAATTTTCAATTTTCTTCTTGTGCTAGGGTTAAGATGCATGACATTTGATTCTCTGTCATCTCTAAGTGATCCACGAGAGAATGGTGTAATTTATACTTATCTTTTTTAATGTACAGTAGAAAGGTTGAATTTCGGTCTTCTTAGGAAACAATCAGTATAACTGTGGATGTTTCTGGGATGATTAGGCTGTTGGAGGTCGTTTTGAAATACTTTATGTTCAATTAACAATATTCTATATTCTAGGTGTTTTAATATCATTTTCTTAGGTTTCAATTGCAATTTATGCAAGTACTGGTCATTATTATCTGACAAAATTGGAAGGTGGTTTCAGTTGCTCTACGATGAGAAAACTTCAATTCAGACGTATCCTTGTCATTGCATAAATATGTTCAAGAAATGACCAAATGTGAGCTGATGTTATTTATCTCTGCATCTGAGGGGTGTTTTTGTTAAGTCTTTTGCCAAGTAGTGAAAGACCAGGACTAGCGACATACTAGTAGATGTAGTTCTAATTGTGCTTTTATGGATACCTGTGGTCAATGTGAGCCGATATTTATAGGGAAACATGTTGCATTTTTTGGGAAGTGTGTATTCTTTGATAAGATCTTGTTAAGTTTTGACACTTAAAATGCCGTTTTATTGGTAGTCTGTTCACAGAGGTAATTTCTTGATCTTCTTTCTTGTTGAAGTTCCCGGAATGCTGATTCAGATTCTAGGTTCAATAGGAAGTTTTGGCACCTCTTCAATCTTGTTCAGGAATAATATGAAGGGGTTAATGAAGAGAAACTAAGGTTTTATTGGTGCTTAGCTTGTACCCTTATGCATAGTACTGCATATTTTGCAGAGAATATGATTTTCAGTTTTTTGTGTCCTTTTGGTATTATTTGAAATGTTCAACATCCTGCTTGTGATTCTATATTGATTTATACGAGCCTTGAGCTAGAAAAGTGAAACGTGTTGATGCTTTTGACATCATAATAAAAAAAAAAACTAGAGTCCAGAAGTAAGAATGATGGGATAGGCATAGTAGATGGTGAAGAAAAACTTCAGTAACTAATTTGTACTTGTTAGAAGGAAGATTGAGCTCTTGTTATTTCTGGTGTATGGTATTTTGGATAGGACTAGTTGTTTTGGTAGACCTGCAGTATTCCTGCATTGATAATTGATAAAAGACTATCATTACTTCTTAGAGTTGCCATTTCATATGGCTGGTTCATGCACCGGAATGCCTTAAATAGTGATTGGAAAGGAGGTCTGGAGTCTGGAAATTTCACTATTCCTTTATGTGTTTTTAGATTCGACGGTGCCATATTTGTCCTCTTTGGATTTTGTTTTTCTTTCATGATATCTCATTATCTTATGCTAAGCTATGTTTTCTGATGATTACCTTTGTATGGTTTGAGACTTTGGGTTTGACCTGGGTTTCTTAAGTAGATAAATCAAACCAATGGAAGTCTGTAAGTGTAAAATATTCTTCAAGTCCATGAAACCTATTGGCTATGGGTTTCTTTTAATTTTGTCTAAGCTTCTTTTTCTGGAAAATTCTTAGTTCTAGTATATTAAAGGTTAGACGTATACCTGACACCAGAAATATAACAGAGATTTGCACCAGAAGGAATAGATTGTAGATTGCTTTTTATATGTCAATATTTCTCTTTTGGTCATGTGTATCCCATCGTCACATATGCGTACCAACTTTCCCAGATAGAAAAATGGAAGAAACATCATAAGAAATGAGTATTCTAAGAAATATCCAACCCCTCACTCCTCTGTATATGCTTGCTCCCTCCCTCTACTTTCCTTTGGGCTGCATGCCTGGCCTGCATGTGAATATGTGATCCTTTTCGACATAAATAATTAATTATAGCTGTCAAGTTGAGAAAGAAAAACACCCGAGTGGAAGTGGAGTTGAATAAAGGACCTTTACAGATGATGCTTTCAAACCTAGAAGAAGTTGAAATGTGTAATAAATAGGAATAAAAACAGGATTAGTAAGGTTGTTTTTTATTTGGGAAAGGATCTTAATTTCCTGAATGTAATCCTTTATCAATCCGCATGATCTAGGGCACTGTGGGTATGCTTTTCACCTCACCTTCCAATGAGTTACTAGTAGTGCTGGACCCATGCTCTGTGTTGACTGGATATTGTAAGATTAACATGCTTCTTTGACCAAGCCACATGCATACTTTTTTACAGTTCTCTTCAGTTTTGCCATGTATGTCTTTCTGCCTTATTTTTTGGGTTGATTGTTTCATTTGAGAATCGGAACATATAGATCACTGTACCGAAGTTGCAATACCTTGTTGACTGTTGAAGCACCTCCCCCGAGTCACGTTACCGTTTCATAGCCAGTCATAGAACAGTTTCCTTCATACCTTCAAAAACTCCATTTGAGTATATCAGACTAACAGTTGACTTTTCTTGCAGGAAAACTGAACCTGATGGGGCTTTGTTTATCGTATGTGCTTGGACGTAGCCCATGAATCTACCATTCTTGCTTTTTGTGGCAGATGTGGTTATGCAATCTTGTTTTTTTTTTTTCTTTCTTTCTGTTTTTATGTTTTAAAACATTTATGATTTATCCAGTCTAAGTTCTACCAAAAGTTATATTTCCCCGGAAGCTGTTGTAATCCCTAATGGTTATTGTTTGTCTTAGAATTTTGAGGGTTCGAATCTAGTAAACAAGCCATATGTTTTGGAAACTTGTAATAATCTTATAAACTATTTTGACATGTTCTGGTATGTGCTTGCTTCACAAATTGGATTTATATATATATGTTGAGATTCCAGTTTTTTTTTGGGTCAGGAAATGGGGCTGGAGTTTTATTAAATCAAGCTAAAGGAGAAGCAGCCCCAGAAGAGGCTACAGCATCAGCAAAAGAGTGCAGCATGAATACAGTGCGAGGTTCAGCAAAGACAGAAAAAGATGGAAGTACCAAGCACAGCTTAGTTAGCAAGTGCATTAGCAGGTAAATTTGCAGTACCTGCAGATTCGTTGACGAGATTGCCGAGCAAGCTTGAGCCGAATCCGTATGAAGAATCAGCCGCAAGACACCCAAACGAGTAGCAAGAGACACCCAAACGAGTAGCAAGACGATGACCGTGCAGGATTGCCCAAAGCTCCGCGGTCAAGGATCCACAATCGTAATGAAGGAGTTGGAGCAGTCACGGAAGAGGCCGCCCCACCCGCAGGTCACGGGTTTCCCTTGGCGGCATCAGTATTTAAATTAATCCATTCCTGAGGCGGCCGAGCCCAAACGACTTTCGACAAGTCGAGCCAAGAAGCAAGCGGAGCGGCACCTGAAGGCAGGGGCGCAGGGTAGAAGCACCAGCAAGAGCCAAAAAAGTCGCCCAATAAGTAGCACCAAGGGACGAGACAGTCCCCGAAATCCTCGTACTGTAATGAATTCCGGAAAAAACCAAAACATTCCTACTTTTCCAAGAGTATCGAGCATATAGCCAAAGGTGGTGTTCTAAAAATCTCCATTCTGCAACCATAGCCCCCACTAAGTCCTGAGGGATTGGCGACACCGCTAGACCGATTAAAGCCCAGGTAACATCGAGGACATGTTGGGGACTGAGTGATGGGACAAAAACTTACCACAAGCGTATGAGATTAGTTGTAACTTTTCAAGTGTCGTTTCCACGAGGATTATGTAATATCGATTGTAACTTTGACTGATAAGCTAAGGCATAAGTATGAAAATTTGTTGAACTAGTAACTAAAATTAAGAAATAAATACAAGTGATGATTATAATCAATGGAGGGAAGGTTCATAAGGCAAGGGATTTGTCTAAGGAAGGTTTAATGCAAATGAATCTTTTCTATGGCATGCAAGATTAAGTCATGTGCATTATAAGGGAATGACTGATATGTCTAAGGAAGGTTTAATTCCTGCATTTGACATGAATTTAGAGAAGTGTAAAACTTGCATGTTGACAAAAATAATTAGACAACCCTTTAAATGCATTGAAAGAAATTCCGTGGTGCTTGAACTTGTACATAGTGATTTATGTGATTTGCATGCTACTCCGTCTTTAGAAAACAAGAAATATTTCATCACTTTCATTGATGATTATCCTCGTTATTGTTATATGTATTTATTACATGCTAAAGACGAGACCCTAGATAAATTTAAGGTTGATAAAACCGAGGTTGAATTGCAATAAAATAACTTGATTAAGAAACTACGCACCGATAGAGGTGGAGAATATTATGATCCTATGTATTTCCAGTCCGTAGGCATTATACATGAGACTACGACTCCCTATACACCACAACAAAATGGTGTGTCGGAGAGGAAGAATCGAGTCTTAAAAGAGATGGTTAATTCCATGTTATCCTACTATGGATTGAGTGACGGATTTTGGGGTGAAGCCATGTTAACGACTTGCTATTTACTAAATCGGGTTCCTAACAAAAGGAACAAGGTCACCCCTTATGAAATTCGGTACAAAAAGAAACCGAGCTTGAGTTACCTTCGAGTTTGGGGATGTAGGGCGGTCGTTAGACTGCCCCAGCCCAAGATAAAAACCTTGGGAGAAAGAGGTATTGATTGCATCTTTATTGGATATGCTGAGCATTCCAAGGCTTATAGGTTCTATGTAATAGAGCCTAATGATTCTATCTCGGTTCATTCCGTGATTGAGTCAAGAGATGCGATATTTGATGAGAATCGGTTGTCGTCCATACCTAGACCAAAGGATTTTGTTCCTAGCACAAGTGGAACTAAAGAAGGAGACGACATAGCCGTGTCTCCTAATGAGTCACCTATGCTCCATAGGAGCAAGCGAGGGAGGATTGAAAACTCTTTCGGTCCAGATTTTCAAATTTATTTGGTTGAGGGATCTAGAGATGAAGTTGGGTTCCAATATTCATACTGTTATTATATGGGTCAATTATCGAAAACCACCCGTCCAATAGGCCATATTGCCCAAAACCACCCCTATAAATCGATATTACCGGAAACCACCCGAATAACGTACGCCGTTACAAAATCACTACCCATCCCCTGACTCCGTCTAAAATCCATTAATCCCGAACCCATGTGTGTTTTTCTGATTTTTTAAGTCATTTTTATACCCAAAATGACAAAAATACCCTTCTTTGCCACTTAAATTTCCAAAATTTTCCATTGAAACATCCAAAATGCCATGGATTTCTGGTTTCTTCTTCTTCTCTCTTTCTTCTCACCTCTCCTCTTCTTCCTCTTCACTCTCTGGCAAGTTCGAAACCGCAACCTCCGACCGTCGCCATCCTTCTCTCTCCCGGTGCTCAACAACCTCCACCTCCTCTCCCACCCCATCCGTTACTCCCTCCACCGCCTCTCCCTGTAACACCCCCAAATTTAACCTTGAAAGTATTACTGCCAATGACCTCGGATATAACATCCCGAAGTCATCCCAGGCTTTTCCAGTTGATATAAACCATCAAACCACAGTTATAATACACAAATATCATAACTCTTATTAAAACCAACGTCTCGGAAATACAACAAAATACAAAATCAGAATTATTACAGCGGAAGTCTTTAAATAATCAACAAAAGGGTCTTGATCGCAATGATCACCCGCCAAGGATCTTAACCTGAATAAACATGTCAAAAACACCGTTTGCCTTCATAGTCGTTCTAACCTTCATAGGACGACAACTTATCTGATGTGCTGAATCGAACGGATGACACCAGCCAACCATGCAGAGAACAATTACGGTTGGTTAGTCTAATGAAAGACTAAGTAAGGGTACAAAGCAGAGTGGTTCGAAGTAGTTGTATTAGGTTAGACTCATCGCTCCTCGAATCACAACCGATAACGATAGTCAACCAACATACTTCTACTGAATACATGAAAAGACATGATTAAGAGAAGATTCTGGAGACCGAGTCTCACAGCAATCAATCCCAAAAGAAGACTCCAACGAGTTGAGTCTTATAGGAAGCATGACAAATGTTGGGAAACTTAATAATAATATTCATACAAGCGTTCAAAAACGACTTGATGTTTCGGCTCACGACCAACCTCACCGCCCCTGGGCGAATCCAGATTGAAAAGAGAACTTTACTATGATCACAGTTAAGATGAGATTTCCTAGCTGCATTATTACCTAGCTGCACTACTCGCCTGAGGTATATTAATTATGTGCGACAAAGGCACTTATCTGATTTAATTCCAAAACCAAACCACATCACGTTATAAACTTTTATCATGATCAGCTCGTCCCGAGACGAGATATCTCTTGGGAGCAACTCCCGAGATTTGCTCTCGAGATATGTGTGATACTAGCTAAGTGCACCACCTCTATACCCGAGTATAGAGGCTAGTCATGACTCACCAATGGTATTAGGGTCTCAATGCCCTTTTCTCCATTTAATTATCAAGAAACGACTGGACCTCCTGGGCCTCAGTAAACGTTCTTACGAATACTCGTGCTAACTAAACAGTTCAACACAGTCAACAATCATATCAAATCAAAGCTATCAAGGCCAACATCATAGATCTATCAATCTATATATATATATATATATATATATCAAAATAGCGTTGCTACTAACAGTATATGCAACCTATTATAATCTTTCATATGAAATTCACATTTAAAATCCTCAACAAAACCATTATGAACATAATAGCGCTGTATCTAGCAATATACAACCTATTATAACAACACTTCTTTTCATCAAATTATTTATCAAAACTATTCCCAACATAAACAGTAAACAAAACAGTAATCATTCCAAATTAATTAACAACTAAGCAATTGATAATTAATGGGAAATATGGAATGATGAGCAAGAGCGAACCGCCACTTGCCTTAGATCCGACGAAAGCTTGAACAAAGCTTAGAGACAACGGGTTCCTGGGTCCGAAACTGGGGCAGATCTTGGATAATAAATCCCTAAGAAACGACCCATAACGAGACCCTAAGTTAGATTCAATATTCTCATAATTGAATCTAAAAGAATAGAAAAAGAATCAAAGGAATCGAGCCTCGCCCAAAGCCAAGCACCCACGAACACACACTCGGACAAGGCTCGCCGCGGGGTGCGGTGGGAGCTTGCCGCGGGGTGCGGTGGACTGACAGTGGCGAGCTCGACAACGTTTCAATGGAACTCACCCAAACCGATTCGATCGACTTCGATTCGTCTATGGTTTGATCTCCCAATTCCTTAAACCTTAGCACAACACTTAGGAGCACCTTCTCCAACACTCAAAGGCTTCAAGTTCTTCTGAAACGAAGCTCACAAACTCGGTTTTAATGGAGGAAAAAATAGAGGAGAACAGAGGAGGAAGATGGAGCGATCTCCCTTATGATCTCGCCTCCCTTTTATAGCCCAACAAGAGCCACCTATAAGGGGACAAGCCAGGGAACAAGGGAACAAAGGCTGGAGCCACTTGGGCTGCCAAGGACTGACAACGCCGGGAGTCAGCCAAGCTTATCGCGAAGAAGAGGAAGCCGACTCTGTTTTGGCCTTTGCCGCGGGGTGCGGTGGCGCCTTATCGCGGGGTGCGGTCAAACCCAATTTTTACCCTCCTTAACCGATTAGCTTATGGTTAAATAACTTAACCCCGGGTTAAATATATTTGTACACGATCGACAAATTAACCCCGAAAACATGCCAACTGTATTTTATATTACTCAGAAAAATTTACAGAGTTCAAACCAATTACAGAATGTCCGAAACTCTCTAAAATTAATCCGACTAGTAATACGGGAGTTGGAAAAATTCCAAAATATCCTTATAAAATGAGGGATATTACATTACCTCTCCCTTAAAAGAAGTTTCGACCCCGAAACTTGATTATTCTAGGCCGAAAACAATTCGGGAAAGCGTCTAAGCATATCCTCTTCAGTCTCCCAAGTAATCTCGGTCAGACATTGGTAGGGCGATCTTCGAAAATCCCTTTACGAACTGTCTGTAACATCCAGCAAGTCCTAGAAAACTGCGCACCTCATTCACATCCTGAGGCCGCTTCCAAACAGCTACCACTCCAATCTTTTGGGGATCACCATAACCCCATCCTTATTGATCACATGGCCTAAGAAAGCCATTTCCTGATCCAAAAGTCACACTTGTATATAGCTGATCTGTCTAAGGACTGACCCTCATGAGCCTCCTTGCTCATGGAATAGATTGAAATACCACCGATGAAGACCACCACGAACTTATCCAAGTACTGGCGAAAACATCGATTCATCAGGTCCATGAAACTACTGGAGCATTGGTGACTACTAACTCGTAGTGACCATATCTCGTCCGTAAAGCAATCCTCGGAATATCTTCCTCACGAGTCCTGAGTTAGTGGTAACCAAACCTCAGATCGATTTTGGAAAAGACTTTTGCTTCTTGCAATTGATCCAACAGATCATCAATCCTTAACAACGAATATTTATTCTTGATCGTGACTTTATTCAACTCTCGCCAGTTGATACACAGTCGAAACGACCCATCTTTCTTCTTGACAAACAAAACCAGGGCACCCCAAGGCGACGCGCTCGGCCTTAAGTAACCATTGTCAAGAAGATCCTCGAGTTGCTTCTTCAACTCTTGTATCTCAATCAGGAGCCATCCGATATGGTGCCTCGGAAATCAGCGCGGTACCAGGCTCAAAATCAATTATAAACTCCACGTCACGCTACGGGTTAACCGAGAATATCTTCTGAAAAGACATCCGAAAATTCACTAATCACAGGAATATCAAGAATTGATGGTTCATCTTTCATGGGCGGATCCAGGTGGCAAAGGTACCCGACACAACCTTATCGAAGTAGCTTAAACGCAGCCATCACATTGATGAGCCTGCCATTATCAGCGTCATTCCGACCCTTAAATTGCACACACTGGCCCCCAGATGACACCGTCACAGTCCTTGAATTAAATCGATGACCGCCCCATGACGCGTCAACTAATCCATACCGAGAAATTATCGTATGGAACCATGGCTAATCAAATTAAATCCGCCTCCAACTCCTTACCCTAAATGGTAATCGGAATTTCCAAAAGGCGCTTGGTTCCAACTAAATGGTCACCATCTTGGACCAGCCCACTACATGGTTCACAGACGGCCCACTAGTGGCTCCGAGCCCAGGCCCAGCCATTACCAGCGTCCACTGTTGCCATGAGTCGCTGTCCATACATCTCAACCCATCCTTGGTAGCTCCACCTAATTAATAGGCAGCCATCTCCAAGAGGTTGTTGGTGAGCCTTGAACACGAGACCTCACCCCATACCAAGCAACGAAACACTAACTTGGTATCAACCAAATGTTCATATATAAGAAGAGTTACAACAAAAGGTTCACAACCTCGTTGCACACACAACTTAACTTACTACACAACTATCCAAAACGAAAGACTGGGTAACACCCAAATCAACAACATACCAATAGAAGGTAATAAGCACTTTTAAGCATAAGGAGCATCGGGTCCATCCGCCTCACGTATCTCGTAAATGTGTTGACCTTGACTTCCAGAAGCAACTGGGGCTTTCCCCTTGTTATGTGCAGTTGTTTGTATCGAAGGACTAGGAGCTTCCACTAGTTGGAACCTGGGTCTATTGTTCGGATTAACAGACCCTTATTGGAACTCCGTTCCTCTCTGCCTTTCCTGCCAACAGAACTTCTGCATGTGTCCATCCTTTCCACAGCCAAAACATGTTCTTCTTTCCTTCAGACACGTCTTGTTCTTGTGTCCGGTTTCACCATAATTATAGCATTGGATCGGACTCTTGCCCTGATCCGACTGTTGCGTTGACCCTCCTTGAGTCATATTCATCTTTGCCTTACTAGACTTGGCAAAGTTAGACGGTGGCGCATGACGTTTAAATCCACTAGCCTGAGATTGATTTTGCATCGACCTCTGGCAATTCCGTCTCTCAGTCGACTCCTCCAGAGTCACCTCCAGCTTATAGGCTGCATCCACGTACTGCTCCATAGTAGAGCATCCGTGACGCACCATCATTGGCTTTATATCTGGACTCATCCACTCATGGAAGTACCAGATCTTTTGTTCTTCACTGGATATCTCTGATCCCATATACTGCAACAGGCGATTGAACTTGGTTGCCAGCTCGGCGACCTTCAATCCACCAGTCTTTGGATATAGAAATTCCTTGCGCTTTTCTTCCCTCATAGCCCGAGAGAAGAATCGATCAGTCATCTTGGTTTTGAACATTGCCCAATTCAAATCAGGGCTATCAGCAAGACCGGTGTTCTCCCACCAATCACTAGTATCTTCCTTTAATTGAAGGGAAGCTATATGCACTTTCTCCGCTTCTGTGCACTTCACATTGCGGAACAATCGCTCCATGTGGGAAAACCAATGAGCCACTTTGACTGGCTCTCCTTTTCCATCGTAGCTATCAGGCCTCATAGAGTTAACGGCCTTCAGCGCCCGGCCATAGTCACCTCTATTCCTGACGGCATCCTCCTGAGGTATATGGACAGCTGGCTCCTCAAATCTAGGAACCACTGGGGGAACTGGCACAGCTTGTGCCTGAGGCGCGTTTGGTTGCATAACATCGGCGAATGCTTGCATAACAATTCCCTGAATTGTCTCTATCGCTGCAGCATTGAAAACTATTGGAGCGTTGACCGGAACTTGGTCATTGCCCACAAGATTGTTATGAGAAACAGACTCGTGTTCTTCCACAGGGTTCGCAACATCCCTCACGTTTGGTCTAGGGTCATTGCTTGGCCCCGCACCAGCACAAATAGTGTTCCTTGTGTTCATCATCTATTTACCGATCAAATTCCAAGAATTTCATACATTAATATCTTCCAATATACTTAACGTAATGAAATCAACTTAGAAGAGATCAAACTAGGTAAATTTCATTAGATGAATTTCAAACCGAGTTACTAGGTTCTACAACCTCAAATCACAACGAGAAAACTGGGAATTCAAGCCTTACTGGAGATGGTGAAACCACCTCGGCTTCTTCTGAGTCCCTCTGAAAGAACAGAATGCACCCATATTCTACGGGTGACGAGAAGAGAGTTAGTATTTCTAAATATGGAAGTCCGTTTCCATATCAGACTAAAGAGAAGGCACGACTATAAATGGTTAAAAATTTTCATTTGAAAATTCAGAGCCTTCGAAAACATTTCCCAATTTAAAACGAGTAAATGGTTTATGAAATCCCAAACCCGTTTTAAAAACTTTCGGCTCTGATACCAAATCTGTAACACCCCCAAATCTCACCTTGAAAGTATTACTGCCAATGACCTCAGATATAACATCCCGAAGTCATCCCAAGCTTTTCCAGTTGATATAAACCATCAAACCACAGTTATAATACACAAATATCATAACTCTTATTAAAACAAACGTCTCGGAAATACAACAATTTCCAAATACAACAAAATACAAAATCAGAATTATTACAGCGGAAGTCTGTAAATAATCAACAAAAGGGTCTTGATCGCAATGATCACCCGCCAAAGATCTTAACCTGAATAAACATGTCAAAAACACCGTTTGCCTTCATAGTCGTTCTAACCTTCACAGGACGGCAACTTATCTGATGTGTCGAATCGAACGGATGACACCAGCCAACCATACAGAGAACAATTACGGTTGGTTAGTCTAATGAAAGACTAAGCAAGGGTACAAAGCAGAGTGGTTCGAAGTAGTTGTATTAGGTTAGACTCATCGCTCCTCGAATCACAACCGATAACGATAGTCAACCAACATACTTCTACTGAATACATGAAAAGACATGATTAAGAGAAGATTCTGGAGACCGAGTCTCACAGTAATCAATCCCAAAAGAAGACTCCAACGAGTTGAGTCTTATAGGAAGCATGACAAATGTTGGGAAACTTAATAATAATATTCATACAAGCGTTCAAAAACGACTTGATGTTCCGGCTCACGACCAACCTCACCGCCCCAGGGCGAATCCAGATTGGAAAGAGAACTTTACTATGATCACAGTCAAGACGAGATTTCCTAGCTGCACTATTACCTAGCTGCACTACTCGCCTGAGGTATATTAATTATGTGCGACAAAGGCACTTATCTGATTTAATTCCAAAACCAAACCACATCACATTATAAACTTTTATCATGATCAGCTCGTCCCGAGACGAGAGATCTCTTGGGAGCAACTCCCGAGATTTGCTCCCGAGATATGTGTGACACTAGCTAAGTGCACCACCTCTATACCCGAGTATAGAGGCTAGTCATGACTCACCAATGGTATTAGGGTCTCAATGCCCTTTTCTCCATTTAATTATCAAGAAACTACTGGACCTCCTGGGCCTCAGTAAACGTTCTTACGAATACTCGTGCTAACTAAATAGTTCAACACAGTCAACAATCATATCAAATCAAAGCCATCAAGGCCAACATCATAGATCTATCAATCTATATATATATATATATATCAAAATAGCGTTGCTACTAACAGTATATGTAACCTATTATAATCTTTCATATGAAATTCACATTTAAAATCCTCAATAAAACCATTATGAACATAATAGCGTTGTATCTAGCAATATACAACCTATTATAACAACACTTCTTTTCATCAAATTATTTATCAAAACTGATCCCAACATAAACAGTAAACAAAACAGTAATCATTCCAAATTAATTAACAACTAAGCAATTGATAATTAATGGAAAATATGAAATGATGAGCAAGAGCGAACCGCCACTTGCCTTAGATCCGACGAAAGCTTGATCAAAGCTTAGAGACAACGGGTTCCTGGGTCCGAAACTGGGGCAGATCTTGGATAATAAATCCCTAAGAAACGACCCATAACGAGACCCTAAGTTAGATTCAATATTCTCATAATTGAATCTAAAAGAATAGAAAAAGAATCAAAGGAATCGAGCCTCGCCCAAAGCCAAGCACCCACGAACACACACTCGGACAAGGCTCGCCGCGGGGTGCGGTGGGAGCTTGCCGCGGGGTGCGGTGGACTGACAGTGGCGAGCTCGACAGTGTTTCAATGGAACTCACCCAAACCGATTCGATCGACTTCGATTCGTCTATGGTTTGATCTCCCAATTCCTTAAACCTTAGCACAACACTTAGGAGCACCTTCTCCAACACTCAAAGGCTTCAAGCTCTTCTGAAACGAAGCTCACAAACTCGGTTTTAATGGAGGAAAAAATAGAGGAGAACAGAGGAGGAAGATGGAGCGATCTCCCTTATGATCTCGCCTCCCTTTTATAGCCCAACAAGAGCCACCTATAAGGGGACAAGCCAGGGAACAAGGGAACAAAGGCTGGAGCCACTTGGGCTGCCAAGGACTGACAACGCCGGGAGTCAGCCAAGCTTATCGCGAAGAAGAGGAAGCCGACTCTGTTTTGGCCTTTGCCGCGGGGTGCGGTGGCGCCTTATCGCGGGGTGCGGTCAAACCCAATTTTTACCCTCCTTAACCGATTAGCTTATGGTTAAATAACTTAACCCCGGGTTAAATATATTTGTACACGATCGACAAATTAACCCCGAAAACATGCCAACTGTATTTTATATTACTCAGAAAAATTTACAGAGTTCAAACCAATTACAGAATGTCCGAAACTCTCTAAAATTAATCCGACTAGTAATACGGGAGTTGGAAAAATTCCAAAATATCCTTATAAAATGAGGGATATTACACTCTCTTTCCCTCGGTCCAATCTTATCCTGATTCGGCTCCCGCCTTGTCTTCGTCGTCATCTCCTTCGCTTCTCTCGCCGAATACTACTTCTCTAAGAACGACGACGCTCTCGCGAATTGGCTCGCCTCCTCTCTGGCGTCATCGTCGCCTACAATTTCTCCGGATCCCGGTGGCGATCTCTCCGGAAGACTGCACGACTCAGATCTTCTCCCCCACTCCGAAGATTTTGGATTGATTTGATTATAATTGATTTTGGTTGCTCCCAGAAAAAAATAATTTGGGGAAGAAGTGAATTTAGGTTTTTTAATTTAACTTTTTTTAATTACTTTATTTTTATTTCAAATAAAATATTCAAAAAAGGACGTGTGAGACCAGGTTTAACGGATTTTAGACGGAGTCAGGGGATGGGTGGTGATTTTGTAACGGCGTACGTTATTCGGGTGGTTTTCGGTAATATCGATTTATAGGGGTGGTTTTGAGCAATATGGTCTATTGGACGGGTGGTTTTCGGTAATTAACCCTTATTATATTGATGCGGATTCTAGGACTTTTGATGAGGCAATGAAGTCTCAAAATGTTGCATTCTGGAAAGAAGCAATAAATGATGAGATGGACTCCATCATGGGAAATAATATGTGGGTCTTATCGAATCTCCCACCGGGTTGCAAGCCTTTGGGCTGCAAGTGGATCTTCAAGAAAAAGATGAAGGCCGATGGTATTATCGATAAGTTTAAGGCTCGATTGGTCATCCAAGGCTTTAGACAAAGGAAAGGTATTGATTATTTCGATACCTATGCTCCGGTTGCTCGGATCTCCACCATTAGGTTGTTTATTGCCTTTGCGGCTATTAACAATCTTGTGATTCACCAAATGAATGTCAAAACGGCATGCTTGAATGGTGATTTGGAGGAGGAGGTGTACATGAAGCAACCTGAAGGGTTCGTTATGCCCGGTAATGAGCATAAGGTGTGTAAGTTGGTAAAGTCATTCTATGGGCTGAAGCAAGCACCTAAGCAGTGGCATCAAAAGTTTGATGAGGTTGTCTTGTCAAGCGGATTCGAGTTAACTCAGTCGGACAAGTGTGTATACAACAAATTTGATAAGTCCGGTAATGGAGTAATCATTTGTTTGTATGTTGATGACATGTTGATCTTTGGTACGGACCAAAGACAAGTAGACCTTGCGAAGGCATTTCTGTCATCGAGTTCTTGTCATATAAATTAGTACTAGCTTATATAATATATCTAGGTGATATCATTGTAGATGAATAAGGAAAACTATATTATATCTATATACTATATTACACTTATTATTATATATTTGATAATTGATTCATATTATTAATTACCAAATATGTAATTAGCACATGAAATTTAGGTAGCTTTTTGGTGACTAAATAAATATAAATTTGATATTTTATTCAACTGGTAGGCTTTTAACTAATTTAGGCAAAAATATATAAGGATGATATTGTGTTCAATCGATATACTTTTATAAGTTACATTATCTTTTACTACCCAATATACATAAACTATGATACTAAAATATACATACTTTTATTTACAGTACTAAGAAAAAATTAAGATACAAATAAAATTTAACATCTTTACAAATAATAGTTATTATTACAACAAAAAATAATTATAATGTGTCTTTACTTTTAATATAGTTATAAGATCTTATCAAATATCTTTCATTATCTATCTTAATCTATTATGATTGATTTAGATATTTCCACAATCTATATAACCAAGATAATTGAATACTTTTAATATATATAGATTATGGGTGATATTTTTTTCAACTGGTAGCCTTTTATACAAATTAGACAAAATATATATAAGGATGATATTGTGTTCAACTAGTAGACTTTTATAATTTACATTATCTATAATTACCCAAAATACATAAACTACAATACTAAATATACATACTTTTATTTACACTACTAAGAAAAAATTAAGATATAAAAATTATTTTTGAAATGCTTTTACCTCTTTAAAAATGATAATAAGTTTTGCAACAAAAATAATAATACTAATAACTATATGATTTAAATTGCAAACAAATAATACTTATTTTATTCATAACAATCGTAAAGATAGGTATTGATTATAAATCTCGAATTATAATTTCTTATAAAGCCTTACAAATTAATATCATACTTTATTTATTTTAATTTTAATATAGTTATAAAATCGTATAAGATATCTTTTTTTATATATCTTAATCTATTATGGTTGATTTAGATATTCCTACATTTTATATAACTTGATACTTAAATACTTTTAATAAAATCTACCATATAAACACCACATTTTTAAATACACATATTTATGATAAGATTGTCATTATAATAATCAAATAATATAAAAATAATATTATAATGGTCTTGACGTTTTTCTTGATTGAAATATCAAGCCGATTAATTTTCAATCTGATATAATTATAATTCAATATTATTTACTTGATTTGAATAGTGGTTTGGCCTGGATTGATTGAAAATGAGAAATATTAATCCAAATTTGGTAATATATTACATAAGATTTTCAATATTTAACTATAAAAATTAGGCAAAAATTTATACCATTAGTTACCAATAAAATATCATTCATTGTCTATCCTACGAGAATTTATATATTTGTTAATTAATCCATATCATTAATTACAAAATATATAATTAGCATATGAAATTTACGTAGCTTTTTGGTGACTAAAAATATGTAGATTATGGATGATATTTTTTTCAACTGATAGACGTTTATACAAATTAGGAAAAAATAGATAATGATGATATTGTGTTCAACTAGTATACTTTTATAGTTTACATTATCTTTAATTACCCAAAATACATAAACTATGATACTAAATATACATACATTATGGATGATATTAGGATTATAATGTGTATGACAATTTATTAATATATATCCGCTGTCTAAGTTAACATAGGATTGTAATGTGAATGATATTTGCATTACAAATATCTACTAGTAGACTTCTATATAAATTACGCAAAACTATAAGGATGATATTTTGTTCTACTAGATATATAAATTATGAATGGTATTCAGATCACTAATGCAACAAACATTGCTTTTGGATTAAAATAAAAACTATACACTAATTAGGCAAACGTAGCTTTTGGCTCATAGAATATGTGTTCTATTTAGACCTGTCAATTGGGTCGGACGGGTCGGGTTCGGGTCGGGTCAAGTCGGGTTCGGGTCGATCGGGTCCGTTAAAATTTTTCGGGTCGAGTGAGTCGGGTTCGGGTTGACCTGGTGGGTCGAAGGTGCCCATTTTTTTATGATTAATATTATGATTTTTAATTTTAATAAAATAATTATATTAAAAAAAAAATTATATGATTATTTAATAAAGTATGTTAAAATATTTAATATAAATGATATAAAATACATGAAATAACAGGGTCCCTCGAGCTATGATTCACTATTTGGGTCGAGTCCTTCGGGTTTGGGTTCGGGTCCATCTTGACCCAGTGACTTTCGGGTCGGGTCTCAACTCAAAAAAGTCGGGTAGGGTAAATTTTGACAGGTCTAGTTCTATTTTTTATGATATATTATCTAAAGTTTAGATTAATTTTTTTACAATTATAATATATGGAATTATTAATGTACATTCTTTATATTACTATAAATTAGATTCTTTTGGAATATATTACCTAAATTTTATAAAATAAAATATAATTACATACATTGTTTAGTCTTATTAACTTTAATCAAATCTAGAAATCAAGGTTCGTAAATCGTTTATTCATATAGCTTCAAGTAATCAATTTTAGAAAACAACATAAAATTCTCCCATGCACTAGATCATATTTTCTTAAAAAAATTACATTGCTAAGAAAAGTATAAGATACGAAAAATATTTTTGAAATGCTTTTACATCTTTAAAAATAATAATTATTATTACAAAAAAAAAAAAAAAATAATACTAATAATTACATTATTAAAATTTCAAATAAATAATACTTGTTTTTTTATAACAATGGTAAAGATAGTTATTGATTATAAACCCCAAGTTTTATTTTATTATAAAATCTTACAAAAATCATTCTTTATCTATTTTAATTTTAATATAGATAAAAAATGTTATTAAATATCTTTCCTTATCTATCTTAATCTATGATGGTTGATTTTTATATTCCTACAGTTTATATAACCTAGATAATTAAATACTTTTAGTATAATCCACCATATATAATTCATAACACCACATTTTTACATAAAAACATCTTTGTGATAAGATTGTCATTATAATAACCAAATCATGTAAAAATAAAATTGTAATGGTTTTGATCTTTTTCTTGATTTTAAATATCAATCCGGACAATTTTCAATCCGGTATAATTATAATGCAATGATCTTTACTTAATTTTAGATAGTGGTTTGTCTTGGTTGATATATTTATCCAAACTTAGTAATTATATTACTTAATATCTTTAAAAATTAAAATAAAAAATGACAACAAAATTGTTTATGGACTTGTTTTCAGTTTTTGAATAAATTTACTCTCAAACTGTAAACAAATTAGTTAAGAAGGAAATAAAAAATAAAAATAAAACAAAATGACTGGGTTGTCAAAAGGAGGTGAAGACATGTAACATATAGTGAATGTGTGTATTTTCGGAGGGACATATAGTCTTAGGAGATTCAAATTAAGTAAGTATTATTCATACTAATAATTACATTATTAAATTGCAAATAATATCTTTGAACTTTATTTAAAAATTGGACATATTTTGTTGTGGCCATTTATTATTTGGTATTTGTGGTTAGTTTATATGACATAATTGATATCAAACTATGTTTATTTTATAGTTATAAAGTGACGATTTTATTGGATTCGGAAAAAAAAAACTCAGAAATTATAAATTGGTAGTCAAACGATTGCGTATATACCTTAAATTAGCGGTGTGTAGATTCGGACCGGATCAAACCGAAAATGCTCGGACCGGACCAGGTGAATTACGGTCCGGTCCCCGGTCCACATATTTCTAAAATTCCGATTTGGTCCAAACTCGGCCGGTTTCCGGTCCGGACTGGATGGACCGTTTTTTTAATTGTTTTTAACTTTATTTTATATACTAATATCTCATAAAACTATAAAAAATTAGTTTCTACTATAAATATAAATTAATAACAAAATATATTGTGATCAGCTCTACTTTGTAGTGCTTATCTAGGAATTGTTACCGGTGTTTAGGGTGCCATTTGTAGGGATTTAGAGCACAACTGTGGAGTATGGAGTTGGAGTGAAGAAGTGTAAATATGGTGGTTTGGAGGAGCTAATTGAAGACATCCAGAAGACGAGGAGTAGACCACCTGAGGATACGAGGAAGAGTAGAGGATGAATCCACACAAAGGAAGGAGAGAAGAGCTACCGCGAGCCACCGCGACCAGGGTGAAGGCCACGAAGCGTCCGCGGCGAGAGGCGAAGCGCGGAGCAACGAATGTCACGGCCGCGACCGCGGAAGTTCCACCGCGCCCGCGGAAAATCCTGTGCTGGCAAAAGTCGAGAGAAAACAATCAATTTCCGCGACCGCGGAATCTGTTCCGCGATCGCGGAAGCACACGGGAAGCGGGCGCTGGAATTTCCGAAGTTTTTATTTCTTTTTCCTTTTCGATTTTCTTTCTTTTATTTTATTCCGAACTTTATATTTTATTTCCTTTTAGACTACTTTCGTTATCTTTTCCCTTTCGTTTTAGGGTTAGGTTATTTAACCTAGTTTCCCATACATTCATCATCGTTAAGTTTTACATTCAGCATTGTTTTTCCTTTAAAGTTATGAAAAACTAAGCACCTTTGCTTAGTCCGACAATTGAAGCCTAAGTTTGTATTTGATTGTGAGGTTATTCATTTACTCTTTCCTTGAATGTTATTAATTCTTTTATGTTTCATCCAATTGAGTTATATTGATTTCTCTAGATTAGCTACCTAGTTTTATCGATATTATTCATACTGCAGGATTAGGATCTTGAATAGTATTGGTTGGATCTAACTCATCAGTTGTTGTGATTATCATTATTAATATTAGTTTCCCTAGCCTGACAACCTAGTTGAGATTAGTATTATCTATAGTGTTAGTTACCTCTTTCTGGTCAACTTGTTGAGATCAATATTATTCATCCCTAATTCAGAAGTAGCAACCACGATTTACTGGAACGAGTTGTGAATGTTTATTGTGAAGAGAATTAATTGCATGTCAAGTACTGACGAGTTGTTAAGTATTGCATGAGTCTATCTATTCCTGAGCTTATTCTGCTGTTAGATTTATCTTGATAGTTTCTTGATTGGTTTAATAGTTAGGGTTACCAAGCCGAGTTGGACTGATAACTATTTCAGAACAGGGATTAGGACATTCATGAGGATTGAGGACTAGGAATAATTAATGATCAATCAACCAAACTGAAGGTGGATATTTGTCTGGCTAAGTGTTTTTCCCTAATTGATTTCATCTTTGCTTTTATTTATTTTACTTTATTTTGTTATTTGCAAACCAACCAACCAAAACCCCTATTGTTACCATTGCATGCAAATCTACATTAAGAAAGATAACTCCTCCCTGTGGGATCGACCCTTGCTTGCCAAAACTACTAGTTTAGGTTTGTTAGGATTTATTTTGACCAGGTTAACACGACTAAAACCTGCCAGTCATATTGTCTAATATTATGCACAATAGTTATAAAAATAGGAAAAATAATTAAAATTTAATTTATATAAAACTAAAAAATAAAAAAATACATTTATCGGTCCATTCTGGTCCAAGACCGGACCGAATCATATCGGTCCAGTCTGGTCTCCGGTCCAAGGATTGTAAAAATTCTGGTCCATCGGACCGGACCGAAAAAAGTGGCCCGGTCCGGTCTGAACCGGATGCACAACGCTACCTTAATTGATCCAATTTTTTGTTACAATTTCTATAAAAGTGCTAAAGTGAACGTTAAAGGTTTGACTAGACCACTACAACAAAATATGGCTTTTAACCCGGGCATTTTTTAAAATATAACCCGGATATATGGTAAAATAGGTTCGGGTATCATCTTGAGGGGATAATAAATCAAATAACCCGGACGTAAAAAGCACGCCCGGGTTATATAGGGGTAACTTTTTAAACCAGACCTTTACACATCCGGGTCATAAAGTGTAGTAGGTTTTTTTAAAATGAGGACTTTTAAACCCGGGCGTTTACATATCCGGGTTATAAAGTGTAGTGGTTTAAAAAAAAAGAGGGGACCTTTTAACCCGGACCTGTAACCTTTACAGGTCCGAGCTAAAAAATCCCATTTTTTATCAGTACTACAAAATCTTCAATTTAACCCGGGCGTTTTTTTTAAAAATTATCATCTCAACAATACACACACATATATATATCTAAGCTATCTAATTGATCGATTTATTTACACATCCTCATAGCTTTTCATTTATACATATTGCACTATAACCACTGACCGACAACACTTACAACACTCTTCAAATAAAATTGATGAAGCTTGAGATGCAAGAATGTATGATAATACTTCATATAGGAGTCGACATGTATGTATAATTGCCGATTAAAAAGAAATACTGATGTTAGAGGCACATAAACTAAACATTTCAATAGAACTATAGAAGAGTGACACCTTAGGCATCATTTCTGAAGAAGCAATTAATTTATCAAAAGCCATGACTCCACCCTTTATTTGCTCTATGAAGTCATCTCCAAAAACCAAATCTAATCCTGCATCTTTTACCTCGTCAATCTTTTCCCTAAAAAAGTAAGTAGGCTTTGAATTAAGAGCACCAAGAGAAAAATACAAGGAATAAAAGCCTATGCGTGAAAGGAATTGTTAGGTTCTTAAGATCCCTATTTCAGGAAATTAGTGAAGGAAGCTCCTCTAGATAGACTTTAAACAACATACAGTGGATCTTTCTTATGTGCAGATTGTTCTAAAGACCCCATACAATACAAGAAACTAAACTACATAGATTGTTGTCAATATGCCTTCAGAGTAGATATAGAATGATGGCTTTCTCTACCCTCAGATGCAAACAAATATGCAAAACATTGGTTAGCATAAACTTCCTCATTGATAGAAAACACTCCCAAAAACCCCAGAAAAGGAACAAAGAGAAAAGGGATGTGTCACTATAAACAATTCACGACAAGAGTACAAGACGATGAAAAAAAAAAAAGACAACCACCAACAAAGAAATTTCAAGAGCTTCATACTGAATAACATGCTTACTTGTCAAGCTTTATCATCTCATAGTAGCATTAACAATGCATTGTGTGCCCACACTTTCTGATAATTCTATCCTTTAATGAGTCAAAGACAAACTGTAAAAGAAACACATGAAAAGAAGTTTAGATAAAGTCATGGTATTTTTCAAAGAATGAATCTCAAGTACAAGGAGTTGGTAACACATTTTTTGCAGTGGAAGAAATTCTCAGAGGCACCAATCCTTGTTGAACATGGCTGATAAATTAATTGAGATTTAAATTATCCTACCAATAGATCAACTTCTGTAGATGTAAATGAAGGAGGGTTCAGACTCAACCAAATTTGTTGACTATGGCTCTTCTTGCTTCTCTTCTGACTCTTTCTCTTTCTCTTCTTCAACTTTTTCGTGCACCTCTTCCTTGAATTCTTCTTTATGAGGTGATTGATCCTCTTCATGATACTCATGTTTTCAATCTATCATTGTTAAAAGGCCTCATATTTACTGTAGCTAGTTATCTGAACCTAAGTATCCTTAGAATTTAAGTACAACAATGATGTAAAATATATATTGTAATATGGATCATCATTAAATTGCTAATTTCTTCACTTAGCACTTGATCACTGGATGCTTGACAGTTGATATGATCTTAAGAAGAGCCTAAATTTTGTTGCTAATCATGTTGAAATACAATATATATTTAGTAAAGAAACAACTTGAGAATTAAGGTCAATTTTACACAACAATAGTAAATGATCTTCCTTACCAATCTTTTTTGTGAAGCTGAACCTAATTGTGGTGCTTCTCTTACATACTCTTCCATCATTCCACGAAATGAAGGGGGCGACTGTCAAAAGAAGAACACCATTGCTTAAAAAGAACAAAAAACTTACCCACAAGTTAGTTCCTTGCAATAGACTAGCTCTCACTCTAAGTGAAAAACCTGTCTCAATATTGAAAACTGGAAATTCCGGCCAAGCTCCAATCGTTTGCAAAAGTCGTAGAAGTCCGAAAGCATATCAGCCTGTATTTAGTATAAGAAGATGTTAAGGAAGCTGGTCTCATATATATATATATATATAACCTTTGGAGATGATGTATCAACAAGGCAGCCAATTTTACATGTTGACCAACTCTTTTATAAATGTGGAGTGCTTTTACTGCATCATATTTAGTTATCTCAAAATACTAGAAGCATATATGTCATGAAAGAAGTGATTAGATAATCTAGTTTCAGAGAGTGTAAAATCAAACAATATGCTTGTGGATGAGATATCATACCCTATCAACAAGATTAATTATCCCATCATTGATTGCACAATAAAGTTTAAAGCTCTATTTCAAAACCTACATAACATTCAAAATCTTAATTGTAACACTTATTCACACATTTATACATTGTAAAGATACTTGGAAGTTACATACATAACATAGATAAAGCATATTGTATCAGATAATTGGTGCAAGTTGCTCCTCCTGGCTGCAATTGCATAGCATTAGAGGCCTTTTAGCCAACTTAATTGACATATAAACATTAAAGATCGTACATACCTGACAACTCATAAGGCAGTACAAAAGATGTTGCAATGCAAGTAGATGTTCTAATAACTCTTCGGATTCTATGAATCTTGTTCGACTATGTACCTGTAATCAACAACAAAGTATTTAGTATTTGATCACTATGCAAAGTTTATATGAAATAAGTTAAAAAAGATTTCAAGAACATATCACAATGAGACCTTTGTTTCATCATGAGAGGCTCTGGTCAAGCGTTATGTCTCAATATCTAACTTCAAGATCCTGAAACACTCTAGTCTTCCTTCAAGGAATAGCGCGTATGCACGAGTCCACGCAGAATAATCCCAAGCGACAAGAAAAACAATCAAATTTGTAAAAAATCAAGAGTTTGAATATCATAAGAAATTAGAGATGGAGATTATAATTACCATGAGGGGTGGAGTCATCCTTGAAGTTGGCTATATTTAAGATCATTTCCTTGTATGAGTAGCTCATGAGCTCCTCTCTAAATGTCGGGTCGCCCTCTCGTAATTGACCCATTTACAAGATTATGATGGAGAACACTGACATTACTGCAAACAATTATTGGAAAAGTTAACATAATTCATTGTGACATAGGCATAAGTCTTAGATGATAAAGCAAATTAAGGTGTACCTTCTCTATAAGCATTGTACTAAAACACAATCTGGGGGCTTGAGAGCTTATCATCCCGAGTTGACGGATCCTTCCAGTCTATGACAAGCATTCAAGCAACACTAAACGATTATTATTTGAAAGGAAAACAACAGTCAAGCTTTGTAACCTTTGTGGAGATTAGAAGAGTCGGATGCGAGAGACTTACAAGATACAACATTGATTTTACCCTAAACATTTCGGCAAGTTTGTAGAAAATGAGATATTCCACCAATTCCTGGTCTAAACAAGTAGTTAAACTGGGCGTTATAGAAAATCCAAAAGAAAACTCAAACATACAATTCGTTGAACATATAACAGGCAACTACAAGAGTCTCGGTAGAGATTAGCCTTGGCGATAGCGAGTGAGACGAAGTGGAGGGATTCAATGTGCGGCGTAAAGAGTCGAAGAGAACGTTAGTGGAGGGTAACTGGTAGCCGTCGTCGTGGGCGGTGGGGACCGACTGTGGTATTAGTGAGCACAAAGGATGATATCAGCTTCAATTACAGGAGGGGCAAATGGCTCAAGTACTTGATAGTGGGCACAAGAGCGCGTATACGAGCATCATCGGTGATGTTCTGGCTCCGGTGAACCCTAGGAGACGCAACGGCGGGAGGAAGGTGGATCCCAATCGGACGACGGAGGGGGAACGAGTGCTAGAGGAAGAGGAAGAGCACCTGTTTTGGAGGAGGGAGAGAGAAGAACTAAGCGTCCTATAATAAGCTAGGGTTTAGAATATCGGGTATAGCTTAGAGGCTTATCCATTGAATTTGTGTTTTATTTAATCAAATAACCCGAATTTCTTTACATTAGATATCTATACACCATTAAATAATCCAGACGTCAGTTACCCGAGTTATAATGTGATCGCAACTTTAAATGATAGAGACTATTTAACCTGGGCTTCTTACAAATATAAATATCCGAGTTATATTATCAAATTCAAGACTTAATAACCCGGATATATCAACCCAAAAAATGCACGGGTTATTCTCATACATAGCTCAAAGAGCTGTTTATTCAAATAACCCGGGCGTGTTGCCTTATATTTGGGTTATTTGATTATTTTATCAAAAAATTTAAAAGAAAATTCATTTTTTTATGTTTTGACCCCCTTTTATACCGGATATTTGACGTCCAGGTTATTATATCATGAGTTAAAAGAGCAATTTTGTTGTAGTGGACTGATGACATGACGAAAGAATATATGTTGTGCTATAAACCTATAGAATCTATTTTTCTTTTACAATATCATAAGTCTGATCAAATTTCTAAAGTTCACGTCATTACTTTCACTGAAATTGTCACTTGAAAAATTGAACTTTTTTATTTTTCAATATATATATATATAGATAGATAGGTGCTTATAATTTGACAACTAATATACAATATATAAAGTTCATACTATTTTTTGTTGATATACAATAGTTTGTATTATTTAAAGATATTTTTTTAATATCAATGAATTGAAATAGATAATTAACTCATACTTAAAAATAAAATAAAAAGGAATCGAAGGTATTCAACTAGTATATTTTCTATTTGGCTGATTCTTTCCCCAAAAAATACAACGCACCCCAAAAACAGGCGGCTTTTGAAAAATGAAAAAAAACGCCAGAACATATAATTAAAATTAATACTGATGGATCCACGAAGACGAATGGCGAATCTAGTTATGGGTTTATTTTTCGTGATAATAGAGGTGAACCTCTCCTTATATTTGGTGAAAAATGTGGAATATCAACCCCTCTAAAAACTGAAACTATAGCGATTAGAAATGCTTTAATCAAAGCAATCGAAATGTGTATTCCTAATATCCAACTGGAATGCGACAACCTTACAATAGTAAACGTCCTGAATAAGATCTGGCACTGTCCATGGGATACTGAAATCTTAATTTTTGATATCCTTTGTTTATTATAACTGTTTTCCTCAGTACAGATCTGTCATGTATTCCGAGAAACAAACGCTGCGGTTGATTGCATCGCGAAGCTGAGTCAACGAAATTCACTGGAAGATATTCGAGCAAGTTTAGAGCTTTTAATTCTTATCCGCAAGGATGCTATAGACTGAGAAACCGTACCTTCTATGATTTCCAGTCTAATTCTTACTGTATAAAAAAAAACTAATATATTTTCTATAACTCAATTATTTTTAATAGTTTTTTCACCTCGTAATCCTGAGATAATGCTTAATTCTAGGGTACACCAAAGTTTGGCATTTTTCAAGGTAATCATGAAGTTTGCTAAATATTAACCGCGTGTCCATTCCGGTCAAATTTAACTGGAACGTTAACTTTGTGTAAAATAAAAAGGAAACTGGAGACAAAATGAAACGCGTGTTTCATTGTTCTGTCAGCGAAGATTTCATCTTGCGCGAGAGGGAGAAGATGAATCGAAGGTGTTCTATGCAAAGACGTGGACGAAGTCCGATGAAAGGGGACGTCGACGTCGCTGGACTCGACTGAAGAATTTGATGCCACTAGAATCTGGTGCGAACGTCCCTGGAGAATTCACGGTTGGAGAAGACGCGTAGAAGTCGACCTCGTTGGACTCAGGCGAATGACAGAGGCGCCAACGATGACGACATTTCGAGGTAATGCTTTGAATTTTTCAATTTTTGTATAAATTTAAATGGTTTATGATTTAAGGATTTTTCGAAATCTAGGGTTTAAGGGTGAATCATTCCAATTTAGGGATTTAGGTATGATTGATAGACTGATTTAAAAAATAATAGTATCCTAAATCTAATTAATTTGTACACATAATAAGTAGTTCACCTTGTTTTAAACTCTCCCAATATTCATCATATGATCTTTCATTGTTTCTGGATGGTAAATAGCTATGAGAAATTAGCTTGAGTGCAGCAAGTAAAGCTCCCTCCCTCCCTCCTTGTGAGGGTTTTCCCTCTTTATGAGAGTTTCGCCTCCGCCCTTGTTCCTCCACCTCCGCTTCCCTTCCCCTGCCTCCTCCGCCTCTCGGCCCTTGGCATAGCTTCTATTTTCTTTGGTTTTTGATTTTGCTTTCTGTACAGTTTTTTCCGGCTCCTCTCTGCCGCCTCCCTCCCTTTGTCTGATGCATGCGCCGGCCGTGGTCTCTGCGTTCCTGGTTCTTGACCAATTTTGTTTCGGTTGCATGTGCATCTTTCTCGCCGCCGTCGACCGCCTCCGCCGCTGCTGTTTCGGCCTTCCTGCTCCACCTGGCGATTGCATCTCCTGGCGACTCTCCTGTCCTCCTCCGGCTTCCACTCTTCTCCACCGGTCGCCTCCTCCTGGTTGTCGGTTCTGTGGTTTGAGGTTTTGGTTTTCCGTCGGATTTTGGGACCGGAATTTGCTTGGGTTGGTGCCTTGTTTGGTGGATCTCTGTTCTGGAAATTTTGAGCATGCGCCGATCTTTGTCAAATCATCTTCTCCATCTGCTGCCGGTGGTATTTTGGGGTCGTCGTTGATCCTGCTCCTGCTCATGTCGCCTCTGTCCGTCGTCTCCGTCAAGGCCGATTTGCAGATCCTTTGCCTTTGTCTTCTACGGTCTCAGATTTGGGGGTTTTTTCAAATCCGATTTGCAGATCTGCCGATCTGCCTCCCTTGGGATCTCAGTTTTGGGGGATTTTTGTTGTTTCAGTGGCTTCTGTGTGCAGCTTTTCCAGGCATGAAGATGGCTTCTGTGTGCAGCTTTGTAGATCCGCCTCCTTTGGGCTTAAAATCGACTCGAAGACTCGATTCGTTGCTTCACCAGCTTCGGTTCGAGGGTTCTTCTGGCTTTGGCTTCGGTTTTGGTTGTTTTTCTCTGGGCGTTTTTTTGGTTTAATTTTGTTATTTTGGTTTCTGTACAGTAGTTTGTTGTTGCTTTTGGTGCTTGTTCTTCCCATGTTCGTAAGGTTGGTTTTAGCCTCTCTTGATTCGTTTAATGGTTCATTGATTGTGGCAGTGAGTAAATCTTTAAAAGCTACCACAATCATTTATCTGTTAATTTCAAGGGTTGTTTATCGAGACCTTCGTCTGTTAGCACCATGCTGTTTTCTTTTTTCTGTTGTCTTGTTTGGTCTTTCCATGCCTGTTTTGGCATTGGTATTCTGCATCTCTCAATCGCCAATTTATTTGGCCTGTAACCGGTTCTCGGTTCTTCTCCTTTAATATATATTATGTCCTTTTCTCAAAAAAAAAAAACTATAAGGGATAGATCAGAAATATGAGCTCAAACGACAAACTCTAGCTTGCAGGGAAGTGAAGTGTTGTTGTGTAAATGATGGATCATGCTATTTTCATAGCTCTCAACGCGTTAGACGTCCACCTTTATTTCCTTCACGGCCTTCCACCAATGAGGAGAATCGCGAATCAACAAGAAAGAACGCGTCCACCTTTAAACAACTTGTCGCGAAGAGTAAGAAGAAGCCACGAAACATCTTCAGCGCGTCAATTCCCTATGACCGCGTGGTAATTGTTAGACGCCACCAAACCGCCTCGAATCCATCGGACCAATCCGGGCATGCCAACCATGCATCTTTCCAGAATCGACAAGCGTCTTCCCGCCTTGCTGGTCCAATCACGGCCTTACACCTACCTGCCGACGTCTGTCACTGGATGAATCACGAGACGACACGTATCCCCGCCTATGGACCGACTTGGAGCAAGACCCTTTGCCTATAAATAGCCCAAGACCCCTCATAAATGAGGGTCGAAAAAAGGAGAGAAACAGTGTCGCAAGCCTGTTTTGGCCTTTTTGAGATCTGTGATGATTTCCAAGTAATTGTAAGAGTGTTCTTGCTTAGTGCTCGCCGTCTATAATATGTCGCGTCCTTTATTCGAATTTGTGTTCTTGCTTAGTGGATTGGGTGGATCTCCCCTTTTGAGATCCCGCGGATGTAGGGTAACCGAACCGCGTTACCAATTCCTTGTGTCCTTGCATCAATCTTGTTTTATCGTGTTCATCAAGGGCCAAGTATTTTGTAGGCTTTACACTTTGTTTACTTAAAAACTTGGGAATCATCATTGGCGCCGACCGTTGGGACTTCTGTAATATCCCTCATTTTGTAAGGAAAATTTTGAATTTTCTTATGCCCATATTACAAGTCAGATTAAATTCAGAGAAGTACGGACATTCTATGAGATGTTTGATCTCTGTAATATTTTTCTGAGTAATATAAAATATAGTTAATGTATTTTTGGGTTAAAAGGTCGTTCGTGTACGAATATATTTAACCCGTGGTTAAAATTATCTAACCACTTGGTAAAAACGACAAAACGGGCAAAAGGGGGCAAAATTGGCCTTGACCGCACCCTGGCCGCACCCTGCCGCACCCGCAGCGAAGGCCAATGCCAGTGACGGTCACGAGTCGGCCACCGCACCCCCACCGCACCCCGCGGTCGTCGTCACCCTTGTCGTCAGCGTCAGAGTTGCAGGTTGTAGCTCGCCTTAGTTGGCTTCCTAGCCTGTTCTTTGGTCGGGCCACCTCCTCCTTGTTGTCATCTGGTGGTCAGCTGCTAGCTTGGCCTATAAATGGAAGGAAAGGCGTGGAGGAGAAGGCACAAAGTCAACTTTATCTTCCTCCTCTCCTCTGAAAATCTCCATTGAAACCAAGCTTTTGAGCTTTGTTTGGGAAGTGATCGGATCTCTTTGAGTGTTTACAAAGGTGATCTTAAGTGGTGTTCAAAGGCCTAAGAAGGTTGGGGATCGAACCACAAACGAATCGAAGGCGAACGAATCAAATTGGGTGAGTTCGCCATCGAAGCTGTCAAAAGCTCGCCACTGGCGCCCGACCGTACCCGCGGCAAGGGCTCCACCGCACCCGCGGTGAGCCTTGTCCGGGGTGTATGTTCTTGGGTGTTTGGCTTTGGGCGAGGCTTGACCCCTTTGATTCCTTCCTTATTCGTTTAGATTCATATATGTAGATATTGAATCTAACTTAGGGTCTCATTATGGGTCGTTCCAGAGGGATTTAATATCCAGGATCTGTCCCAGTTTCATACTCAGGAACCGTTGTCTCTAAGCTTGTTAAAGCTTTCGTCTGATCTAAGGCAAGTGGCGGTTCACTCTTGCTCATCATTCCATATTTCCATTAATTATCAATGGTTTGATTGTTAATTAATTTGGAATGATTTACTGTTTTGTTGGGAACAGTTTTGATAAATGATATGGATTAAAAATGATATTATAATAGGTTGTATATCTGTTAGAACAACGCTATTATAGATATATATTTTATGAGGATTGCCGGGAGGGCAACAATATGAAAATAATATGATATTATAATAGGTTGTATATCTGTTAGAACAACGCTATTATGAATATCTATATTATTATGATGATAGCCTGGAGGGCTTTGATATGATTATTACTGTGTTGAACTGTTTAGTTAGTACGAGTATTCGTAGGAGCGATGGACTATTCAAGGTCCAGTCGTTTCTTAATAATGATTAATGGTGCAAAGGGTGATAAACCCAAAAACCATTTGGTGGGTCATGACCCATCTCTATACTCGGGTATAGAGATGGTGGCACTTAACTGATGCTACAAATCTTGGGATTCGTCCCATTCAGGAGTATGTCCCTCATGGTGAAACATATGTCATATATGTCCCTCATGGCGAAACATATATTCAATATATGTCCCTCATGGCGATACATATATTTAAAAGCCTATAATGTGATGCGCGTTTTGGAATTAAATAAGATAAGTGCCGTCGTAGCACATGATTAATATACCTTGGGCGAGTAGTGCAGCTAAGTGTAGTGCAGCTAGGAAAGCTCGTCTTGACTTTGATCAGAGTAAAGTTATCTTTCCAATCTGGATTCACATTGTGCGATGAGGTTGGTCGTGAATCGAAACATCAAGCCATTATTGAACGCTTGTATGATTAATTAATGTTCCCCAACATTTGTCATACTTCCGATAAGACTCAATTCGTTGGAGTCTTCTTTTGGGTTGATTGCTGTAAGACTCGGTCTTTCAGAATCTTCTCTTGATCATGTTGCTTGATATATTCCAGTAGGAGTATGGTGGTTGACTATCGTCATCGGTTTTAATTCGAGAAACGATGAGTCTAACCTAATACGACTACTTCGAACCACTCTGCTTTGTACCCTTGCGTAGTCTTTCATTAGACTAACCAACCGTAATTGTTCTCTGCATGGTTGGCTGGTGTCATCCGTTCGATTCGGCACATCAGATAAGAATCTAAGAAACAAAGGCTAGAACGACTATAAAAACAAACGGTGTTTTAATGGATTTATCAGGTTACGATCCTTGGCGGGTGATCATTACGATCAAGACCCTTGTATTTATACTTTGCAAAGACTTCCACTGATTACTCTGTTTTGTCCTATGGGGATTGGGATGTAATCCCCAGACATATGTTTTAACCAAAGATTTTGGTGTTTACATCATGATTGTTATTTATGATTTGTATTTAAACCGGTAAAGCATGGGGTGGCTTCGGTGTGGAAACCGAGGTCACTGGCAGTAATACCTTTCCAAATGGGTTACGATTTGGGGGTGTTACAACTTCCTCACACTAGGGCTGCTTGGTCCTCTGTGTACACGATGGAAGAAGATGTGAACCGCGTTCTTCAAAACGGGTGAGATCCCCCAACGAGCTTGGGGCTGCCACCGCGTTCTTCAAAACAGGTGAGATCCCCCAACGAGCTTGGGGCTGCCACCGCGTTCTTCAAAACGGGTGAGATCCCCCAACGAGATTGGGGCTGCCATCGCGTTCTTCAAAACGGGTGAGATCCCCCAACGAGCTTGGGGCTGCCACCGCGTTCTTCAAAACGGGTGAGATCCCCCAACGAGCTTGGGGATGCCACCCCGTTCTTCAAAACGGGTGAGATCCCCCAACGAGGTTGGGGCTGCCACCGCGTTCGTCTAAACGGGAGAATTCACTATGTCACTCAGATTGCCACTACCTAGAAAGATGACGAAGTTCAAAAAGTTGTTTTTTATTCATCTGATATCTTACTAATTGTCTCATGCGATGACATACAAGTAGAAAAGTTGAAGAAAGTTTACAAGTCGCCTAGGGGAAATCAAGGAGCATCGCGATCCTCGAGCAAGGTTGCACTGGTTATCGCGGCATTTACATCCACATCCATGGCTTGGATATCCCCTTCCACGGGATCTTCGATCGAAGGCTCACCAAAAAGATCCGTGTAGTCTGGAGTGAAATAAACAATCTTGGGATCGATCTCGCTGAACCTCGCCACCGCTTGCCTGACTCCAATCCTTATGCCCTGCTCCCAATGGGGTCCCACCTCGTCGGCCAACTTCATCTGGTAGTCTTCCGACTTGAGATAGTCAGAAACAGCTCGTTCTGCTCTGGCACGCCATTTCTCGGCTTCAAGGTTGGAAGCATCGCGCTGCCTTCTAAGCTCTGCCACCTCATCATCTTTCTCGGACAAGATGCGTTGGAGGTTCTCAACATTCTTCTTGATCAACGCGTTCTCCTCCTCAAGCTTTGCCTTCTCACCCTCAAGCTTTGTCGCGTTTGCATTCGCCTTATCAAGTTCCGCAGCAGATTGTTCAACCTGTCTAGTTAACGCGGCCACTTTTGTACGAGCTTCAATTTCTTCACGGATGCCTTTGCATTTGGCATCTAAGATGTTGCAATACGACGTGGCCGCCAGCATGCTGAGACGAGCCTGCAAACTCAAATGTGATGAGATCAGACAAGTAAAATTAATGTGACAAAAAGCAGAAGCAAGCATTGAAACACGTACCATCTCCATGTATTTCATGCCCTCCAACTGAAGGACTTGAGGAGGCAAGGAAGTCAGCCATTCTTTCTCTTTCACACATACACCATTGGGAATGGCCAGCTTACGCATATCGGCCACATAGGGCACTAGCGCGGCAAAGATGGTCCTCCCTGTGACAGCAATCGGAGCAGGGTCAACGTGGCTCTCAGACCTTGATCTCTTTTCACCGCATCCTACTTGAGAAGGAACATTGCGCTGGTCTCCTTGCGCCTCTGCCTCGACTGAACTGCCAGGTGATAGCAACGAGGTTGTCATCTCACACACAACCATCGTGTCAACAGTTGGAGACGGGGTCTGCTCCGACGTGGTCTGATCTTCAGTTGCTCTGGCCGACGACTTTGATCCGCTCGCAATCTTCTTGGCCCGCTTTAGCAAGAAATCAGACTTCATCCCTGAGAATACAGAGGTTAGCTAATACAACGCGTGGAAATAAAGAGCATCAAAAGAACAAAATTATCACTCGACTCATCGCGTCCAACTGGACGCGGCAAACTGAGCCCCACTTTCTCCAAGTCCTCTTGAGTAATCACGCGCTTGTAGTCAGGGGCATTTCCCTCATTACGAAACTAGTTTTTGCACGCGTCAATCTCCTTCTGATCTGGCTTGTCCGGACGCATGAAAGGGCCAGGAGACAGTTGGCAGTTGAAGACCGCGTGAGAAGAGCACCGCTATAGGAACCATCGGTTGGAAGGCTTATTGATCACGTTTAGGGTAGGTAAGCTAAGATTACAAAAACCCTTGTCGTACTTCAGAGTGAAGAGCTTGAGCATGTGTTGTGCATCAAGAGAGAGGCCAAAATGATAACATCGCATCGTATATTCACTGAGATACCTCCACGCGTTAGGATACAGTTGGGCAAGATTGAGATTGATGAGCCTCAAGAAGTCACGGTAAAAGTCAGGTAGAGGAGGACGGAATCCAGCCTCGACGCTAACCACGAAGATAACTAGGCAATTTTTGTATCGCGCCAAGGAAGTCCCCCCTCTCTCAGGAAGACAAAGTTCTACCCCTGCTGGCCATGGGATTGATCGCGCCAAATCCTCTAAAGTGGATAGCGAGATAGTGGTGGCTTCTCCAAAACTGCGCATGTCCTTTCCTGGATGACCCGTTATCATTGGAATCTCGTCTGGGATAACCGCGAGGATCGGAGGAGGATCAACGTTCAACCGATGACTCACGAAGCTCTCCACGCTCCACGCTCTTTCTTCTTGGGGATCGCTTGAAGATTTGTTTGCCACGGAGGGAGAAGAAACCGCACCTTTGCCCCTTATCTACTCAACTCGCAACGCACGTCTCTTTGAAACAACTTTGGCTATGGTTCGACGCGTCGAATCACTAGAAGATGAAGACGCGGCCTCAGACTCTAGACTCGAGGCAGATTCATGCTCTCTGTACGTGTTCCCCACTGCTCTACCATATGCGTCGCCACTCCCTGAATTCGTTTTGCTTGACATGATGAAGAGGCGAGGAAGGATGATTGCGCGCGATAAAACAAGCCCTCTCTGAAAAGAAGAAAAGAGTTTATTCACAAAGAAGGAGAAGCAACGCGCACAACCAAAACAGGACTGGTAATGGTCCTTAGAAGAAGAACGCGATCAACATAATCCGAAGAATCTGGAATCGAAATTCGAAGAGCCAGGTTAAAAAGAAAGTTTAGTGACCTAACAAAGAAGGAGAAGCAACGCGCACAACCAAGGTAAAGCAAAATAAATTACTATTAAGAAAACAACGTGATCAACAAGGAATTGGAACGGATGGGGCTATCGAAAGATCTAGAGGCGGAATTTTAACAGTCAGAAAGAAGGTGAAGCAAAGAAGAGGAAAAGTCACAGTGAGAAGCAGCAGCAAACTCTTGCGCTCCATGACCAAAGGGAACTCGTCGAATCAGGTTATGCAATCCCTCCCCCATATCTCTATTGTCACCTTCTCAGGAGAACACCCATCAGCGCCATCACCACCCCATTATTACACAGAAGAGCGAAAGATAAGGAGATGAAACGGCAAAGGAAAGAGAAAAAAGAGGGGAGTTCAATCATCCACAAAAACACCGAGAAATCGAACGAAAAGCAAACACATTCAAAAATTAGAAAGCAAAGGAGTTGATTTACCTGAGCAATTCCAAGAAAGGCGACAAAGAGGAAGCGCCTATGACCGGAGCAGAAATGGAGGAAACCGGAGCTACTCGGAAGCCTCTGACAGAGAGAAAAAGGAAGTGAAGCAAATAAACGCGGCTATTCAACGCATTTTCCTTGGATTGCCTTGGTGCCTCACGCGTTCACCATCAATGCAAGGGGCTGTGATGGATCGCGTTATTTTCATAGCTCTCAACGCGTTGGACATCTACCTTTATTCCCTTCATGGCCTTCCACCAATGAGGAGAATCGCGAATCAACAAGAAAGAACACGTCCACCTTTAAACAACTTATCGCGAAGAGTAAGAAGAAGCCACAAAACGTGCGTCAATTCCCTATGACCGCGTGGTAATTGTCAGACGCCACCAAACCGCCTCGAATCCATCGGACCAATCCGGGCATGCCAACCATGCATCTTTCCAGAATAGACACGCGTCTTCCCGCCTTGCTGGTCCAATCACGACCCTATACCTACATGCCGACGTCTGTCACTGGATGAATCACGAGACGACACGTATCCCCGCCTCTGGACCGACTTGGAGCAAGACCCCTTGCCTATAAATAGCCCAATACCCCTCATAAATAAGGGTCGAAAAAAGGAGAGAAACAGTGCCGCAAGCCTGTTTTGGCCTTTTTGAGATCTGTGATGATTTCCAAGTAATTGTAAGAGTGTTCTTGCTTAGTGCTCGCCGTCTGTAGTATGTCGCGTCCTTTATTCGAATTTGTGTTCTTGCTTAGTGGATTGGGTGAATCTCTCCTTTTGAGATCCCGCGGATGTAGGGTAACCGAACCGCGTTACCAATTCTTTGTGTCCTTGCATCAATCTTGTTTTATCGCGTTCATCAAGGGCCAAGTATTTTGTAGGCTTTACACTTTGTTTACTTAAAAACTTGGGAACCATCAGTAAGGGCAATTCCTATCCAAACGAATCTACTTATACAGATTTTGATATCTGAGATTTTTATGATTTTTTTTGTGTATCTTTTTGTTGCGTATGTAGTTACAGGTTATGCATCTAAGGAAGGTTCTAATTAGTCGTGCTAAATTTCTTATAGAGTTCCATCAGCTAATGTTTGCCCTGCTATTATGTAGGTTCATTTGTGCATCTCAATAGAAGAAGATTGTCACAAGGTAGTAAGGATACTAATGTTAATATACATGAGGTGAAGTCTGTCAAATGCGGAACTTCTTCCAGCTATAACTCCAATGAGGTATGCCTCAAATAAACATATTATCGTAAGACTAAAATAAATATATTATCATAGGACTAGGAATTGCTAAACCTTCTTTATTGTTTATTCTTTATTAATTTCAATATGGTCCAATATACAACTCACATAAGTTTGGTTTCAAAAGCAAGTGCGGGTTGGTGTAGCAACCTCCCGGATTGTATACGTTGCAATGCTCATTTGGAGGATTTGAATCATCTCCTATTCCAATGTACCCATACCATAAAAATAATCGAAAAAATGAATTATGATACCTATGGCATCATCAGATCCGTAAACATAGGAAACAAAAAAATCAATGAAATCATTGAAGAAATTCGACAAAAAATTGATAGATCACAATTCATAGAATTAATGGTCTCTTGATGGGGCATTTGGTTTTATAGAAACCAACAAAGCTTTGGAAGAACAAACGATGATGCTGATTCCATAAAGGATGTACCGGTTTACATTAAGAAACAAATTGAGAACTGGAATAAGACGAAGAACTGGAACCCTGACTGTTTAGCAGAAGACAAACAAAAAACTCTTAGAACGAATATTGTTAGACGACCAACAAAGAAATGGAAAAAATCACCTGATAATATTATTAAAATCAATACAGATGGATCCATCGAAAACTAATGGTGAATCTAGCTTTGGTTATATTTTCAGAAACAACACGGGTAAACCAATCTTCCTCTTTGGAGATAAATGTGGTATCTCAACCCCGTTAAAAACAGAAACACTTGCAGTAAGAAATGTCTTGGTAAAGGCCTATGAATTAGGCATTACCGACAATCAACTTGAATGCGATAACCTTACCATTGTGAATATTCTGAATTAAATTTGGCAATGTCCATGGGATATTGAAATGTTAATTTTTGATATCTTGTGTGTTTTATAACTTTTCTCTTCAGTGCAGATTTTTCATGTCTTTCGAAAAACAAACGTGGTGGCCGACTTTATCGCAAAGAAGGTTCAGCAGAGTTCCTTGGAAGATATTCGAGCTAATCTAGAATTTGTAATTCTCATCCGTAAGGATATTATAGACTGAGAAACCGACTCTTCTGTGGTTTTCAGTCTAATTTTTACCTAATTAAAAAAAAAACAAAAAAAACAAATGCGGGTTCAAAAGCCAAGTGCAACTTAGTCATCGGGTAATGCCTTTACTTACTTTTTTGGGGTTGGTGTGTTTGATATTATTATGTGGGCAGAAAATGTTAAAAATGGTGTTTTATCTCCACATTGACACCAAATCGGCAAATCATTACACTATTGTGTTATAATTTGCCTTTGAGGGTAGCGAATGCTTCTAATTCTTGTGCTGGAGGTAACTAGGTAATTGATGCCAGTCTGTGCAGCACTTTGTCTTCAATAGTGTGAAGATATGCGCCTGATGTGATTGTGCATAGATAAACTTGTAAGGGATGTTCTTAGTTCCTACTATAATTTTCCTTGATGCAAAAGTTATCAATGTAGGCTTATAATGGTCTTTATAAGATTTTAGCCTATTAGTTCAAATAGAAGAGCATTTAAAGTCATAAATCATTCAAGTAAATTACCGCTATGTCCTAATTGAAATGAGCAAGTTCGATGCATTAGCTTGAACAAATTTAACATGTACAAACCAAAGCAAGATTTAATATATTGCTTAGAAGACTTGTAGCCTATGTGTGATTCGAACTCATACCGATGTATACAACATATTGCTCTACCATTTGAGCTAATAGACTAAAATAAACAATTGATATGGAGCGTATTATGGAGGCATAGATATATTTGTTGAATTCCGATTCAACGATTCGTGAAGGTGCTAAGGGTCAACACACCCTCAGCTCGAATTTGTTGAGGATTTGTTTGTCTTGGGGACGTCCTCAGCAACTTCCTAGTCTATGGCTTCGCGTAGGACGGGGTCTCTGGCTCCACGCTTCAGTTCTGATGTTGATATTAATCCTTCATATTTCTCCAGATTGTATATGGTTGTTCTCGAGCTCCGACAGCTTTCTCATACGCCAGATCCACCTGAAAACGCCCCGAAGATGGCTTCCCCGGGGGCGGGCTCTCCGACGCTCAAGTCAGTTTTCTATATGAAGAGCATGTATATATATATATATGTAGAAAATTTAAGGTTGAGAGGTTTACTAACCCGTCGAATTACCTTGACCGAGTACACTCACCCTTTATTTCATTAGTCGGGCATCGGACTTTTTAGTGGCAATTATTCCACCAAAGGCACATTAATGGGCTAACATATACTTTCTAGCATTCAAACAAGACATCGAGCAAGTATATATGATCCCAAAAGCTATGTAATCACCTCATATATCAAGCAAAGTGCTAAAATCACTAGCCTTCCATGACTTGCCCAAGTGCAGCTATAATCCGATGTATAGCCTATCAAGGTGTATCCTAGATAGCCCCACGATGCCAAGTTTTACCAATATGGTCTAGGCCTAAGACTCTAATTCAACTAGTTTTCAAACACGATTTCATATTAGCATGCTCATTGCATTTTACCAAGCTTTTCTTCATCTCTGGCTAATTAATTAGAGTTCGACACTAGCTTAGTCTCATTCTCTTGTTTCTAGCTAATTAATTCGAGTTTAGTCTTGCCAAGACAGAACACGCACATAAACACATTGCACATCAAGCATTGTGCGCAAAGAAACAATGCTATCAGATCAAGCTATCACTGAACCAATCAGAGCACAAATGGAACAACTAAATGAAGAGCAAAATGGCGGATTCATGGATTCAAGCAGATCGCACAGTCAAAGCACTTAAAGTCGTCAGATCTAGAGATATATTACCTTGTGAACGAGGTCGCCGGTGGCGATATGAGGAACGTCGGGGAGAGATGAAGGTCGGCTAGCATAAGTGCCGTTTCCGACGCCGGGGCAGCCCAGAAACACCCACTGAATGGTCCTCTTGCCCCGATCCGGCAAGGCGGAGGAGACGAAGGCTTTCCAGATCGAAGGTGTGGCGGCGGAAGTGAGCTTTGACTGGTATAAGCGGCTCCTCCATGAGACATCTCCCCGATGCTCCTCCATTAGAGCCACCAAGAGGAGCTCTTGAGAGCTCATCGTGTTCACCCCCTGCCTTGGTTTCCAGATCGATCATGGTCGAGTTTCAGAGAGCACAAATCGCAGTCCTCGAACTGTGGCCTTCTCCCATGGCTGCTCTCCAATTACCGAGGCCGTATTTTCCCCATGGAGTTTTCAGAGAGCTTCGTCTCTCCCCTTTGTCCCAAATTGCGGCCTCCCCCTCCAGAAAGTGAAGTCCTCTTTCTCTCCTTGCAGACTTTATTTTATTTTACCCTTAAAAATGAGTATTAGGCTTTTTTCTTTAGTGGGCCTTAAGCCCAGCTCCCACACAGCCCCTCAAGCCTTTCGCTACGCGTAGCACGACGAAAGCTTGAATATTGGTGGTGTCTGGTTTCTTTGCGAAGAGGCAAAATGATGAGGGTGGAGCCCCAATGTACTTCGTCGTATTAGAGCTTCAGTGTTTTTTACTCTGCTTGTAGCCAAGGCTTTCCTAATGGGGTGGAGCCCCAGTGTTTCGTTGTGAAGGCCGCGAAAGGGTTTCTTAGGGGAAGAGCTCCAATACCATTTTGTAGTCTAGGAGAAGACTCTTTAGAGGCATGGCACTATCATTTTCCCCTTTTACACAACTAATCTACCTTTTAGTTTTGCTTTATCATTTTTTCTCGCTAAGAGTGTAGACATGAGATTTGTATTGAAGGGAAACGCAAGTTTTTCATTGTGGGTATATAGACCTGCGTGTAAGCACATGTATGTACGTCATAGAAAAGAGACTCGTGAAGGGGGTATACGTTTGTGCACAAAGGACCCCCCATGCATCGGAGAGAGTGACCCCATAGAGGGTATAAGGGCGAGAGTGATTTCACTAGTTTGTTCGTGTTGTTCAGCTTGCTTCTTCACTCTATCTTTTTACTTGTTTTATCGTATCATTTTTACTTGGTTTTTCGTGTTGTTTTCGTCACTTGCTTCCTCACATTGTTTATATATTTGCCTTCACGTATTTCCTTTCTACTTGCTTTCTCTGAATCCACAGAGGGCGTACGGTTGGGAAGCCATACGTGAAGGGAGGCCTTTGTGAAAGCCTTGAAGTGAATATCTTCGTGAAGGGAAGCCTTCATGAAGGACGGACCTTTGTGAATGATGGGCCTTCGTGAAGGATTCCTTCGTGTAGGATATACCTTCGTGAAGAATGGCTTACGTGAAGCATTGTCCACGTGAAGAGTACTAGGCGCAAGCCGGAAGGCCACAATAATGGGCCATGAGTACTACGCGAGGGTCGGTAAGGCCTTCGTGAAGGCGACTTCAATGGATTTCTCGCGTTGTTGTTCAACTTGCTTTCAAATGTTTTGCCTTCTCCCTTGCTATTCTACTTGTTTTCTCATACTGTTTTTCTTGTATTACTTTCTTGCATTGCGTTTATACTTGCTCTCTCACCTTTTCGTATTGCTTTTGCGTAATGCTTCTCATACTCGCGCACTTTTTGTATTGCTTTTCAAGAATTGCATTTCACACGTCGCGTTCACTAATCGCTTTGTTTTTGCTCGTTTCATGCATCGTATCGGTTTTAATTTACATCTCGTTCGTTATTTGGCTCTAGAGTTATGAAGGCTTGTTACGACGGGTTGAAACCTCATCGTCTTAATTTTGTAGTTCACGAATGGAACATGAACTACAAGACCGGAGTATCGTCTTCTAGCGAGCACAGTCAACCGCCTTCGCCGGAAACTCGTTTGGGACGAGATCGGTCATCTTCGCTAGAGAGTCGCCCTAGAAAATGTCTCGTTCTTCCAGAGAATCGTTACAAGGCCAGGCACAATCGTGCCCCTCGCTGCAGTGGGGAAAGCCTTTCTGAGGAGCCCTCGCCCCCTTGTATTACTCTTTTCATGCTTTTGTAATGTGGTTGCTTTTGAACAAGGTTCTTTGATGGATAACGACGTTTGGCCTAATGGATTCAGCATTACGTTTTAAGTTTCCTTTATTTGTTTCGTGTGTGTTGCTAGCTTCATTTAGCATATAAATTATGTGTGCATGTAACTTTTCGTGTAGTTCACTTGCGAGGCTGACTATGCCGTGTTCACGGTTTTTTGGACATGACTTAATCAATCTTGGCTTAGTAATCATGACAACTACTCGGGTAGACCGTGCATTTTTTACTTTGTTTGCGTATAACCCCCTTCTCCCCCCCCCCCATCCCTCCTACCAGTTCGCGAACTGGAGGGGGATTGAAGAAGGGGTTGTGAGGGGGGTTGGCTCGCTGTTTTTAGTATCTGCCATGGTGCTTGCCCTTGGGGGCCATCTTGTATGTTTGGGCACGCGTAATGAATGTAAACATGGTAAATGTAACGAAGCTTTGTATTGGGCAAAACTATGTATCTACAACTCTCGTTTTTTGAAGAGCAACAAGTAGAATATATGAACTTTCTACTTCTTTCGCGTGTCTCTTCGTTTCCAACATTTTTGTTTGTAAATTGCTCCTCGTTGTATCCTAGCGAAGGCGTACCACATCGCCACTTAGGTTCTTGCAGGCGATAGTTGCCCTTTTAAGTTGCTGAGTTTTTCTCGTACCAATTATCCTCGCGTGTATCTTGCACTTTTATCGCTCTCTAACACTTTCTCTAAACATGCTTGACACTTGCTCAAAACTTGCTTTATACTTGCTTTCTTTGTTATTACGTATTGCTTTTATCGTATCACATTTGTAATTTGCTTTCTCTAAGCCCGTGGAGGACATGTGGCTGGGAAGCCATACGTGAAGGGAGGCCTTTGTGAAGGCCATGAAGCAAAGGCCTTCGTGGAGGGGAGACCTCCGTGAAGGAGGGACCTTCTTGAGGGGGGTGTTTTAGTGAAGGCAATAGGCTCAAGCCGGGGAGCGACGAGCACATGCCATGAGTTCTTCGCGAAGGCCGGGAAAGGTCAAGCGAAGAACGGGAAAGGCCAAGGGCCAAGGCCGGGGAGGCCAAGGGCAAAGGCCGGAGAGGCCTTCGCGGAGGATGCCTCGCTAGTTTTTCTTACGATGTTGCTATATTCGCTCTAAAGTGCAACGTCTCTTTCTTTTCGGCCTCATATTGCTTTTCTTCTTGAATCCTTGTAAAAGGCATGAGTGGTGGCGAGCGGAGTGATACTATAGATTGCGTCGGCTTGAGGGACGTACGAGCCCAAGCCGTTGTAAGATGTCGTAAAGCCTACGCGAAAACAAAGGTAAAGCAGTGAGAGCTATGCGAAGTATAAGTAGAGAGGATCGAGGGCTAACCAAAGCCGAAGTGGAGTGTAGTGGAGCTTGGTTGTCGGAGGTTCTTCGTTGAGCGGGCATTTCGTCATGACAAGAGCATTCCTAGTGCGTGAGGACATCCCCACGGTCGGCGCCAGTGTTGATTTCTGATTCAACGATTCGTGAAGGTGCTAAGGGTCAACACACCCTCAGCTCGGAATTGTTGAGGATTTGTTTGTTTTAGGGACGTCCTCAGCAACTTTCTAGTCTCTGGCTTCGCGTAGGACGGGGTCTCTGGCTCCACGGTTTAGTTCTGATGTTGATATTATTCCTTCACACTTCTCCAGATTGTATATGGCTGTTCTCGAGCTCCGACAACTTTCTCATATGCCAGATCCATCTGAAAACGCCTCGGAGATGGCTTCCCCTGGGGGCGGGCTCTTCGACGCTCAAGTCAGTTTTCTATACGAAGAGCATGTATATATATATGTAGAAAAGTTAAGATTGAGAGGTTTACTAATCCGTCGAATTACCTTGACCGAGTACACTCACCCTTTATTTCATTAGTCGGGCATCGGGCTTTTTAGTGGAAATTATTCCACCAAAGGCACATTAATGGGCTAACATATACTTTCTAGCATTCAAACAAGACATCGAACAAGTATAGATGATCCCAAAAGCTATGTAATCACCTCATATATCAAGCAAAGTGCTAAAATCACTAGCCTCCCATGACTTGCCCAAGTGCATCTATAATCCGATGTATAGCCTATCAAGGTGTATCCGAGATAGCCCCACGATGCCAAGTTTTACCAATATGGTCCAGGCCTAAGACTCTAATTCCACTAGTTTTCAAACACGATTTCAGATTAGCATGCTCATTGCATTTTACCAAGCTTTTCTTCATCTCTGGCTAATTAATTAGAGTTCGACACTAGCTTAGTCTCATTCTCCTGTTTCTAGCTAATTAATTAGAGTTTAGTCTTGCCAAGATAGAACACGCACATAAACACATTGCACATCAAGCATTGCGCGCAGAGAAACATTGCTATCAGATCAAGCTATCACTGAACCAATCAGAGCACAAATGGCACAACTAAATGAAGAGCAAAATGGCGGATTCATGGATTCAAGCAGATCGCACAGTCAAAGCTCTTAAAGTCGTCAGATCTAGAGAGATATTACCTTGTGAACAAGGTCGCCGGTGGCGATATGAGGAACGCCGGGGACAGATGAAGGTCGGCTAGCATAAGTGCCGTTTCCGACGCCGGGGCAGCCCAGAAACACCCACTGAATGGTCCTCTTGCCCCGATCCGGAAAGGCGGAGGAGACGAAGGCTTTCCAGATCGAAGGTGTGGCGGCGGAAGTGAGCTTTGACTGGTATAAGCGGCTCCTCCATGAGACATCTCCCTGGTGCTCCTCCATTAGAGCCACCAAGAGGAGCTCTCGAGAACTCATCGTGTTTACCCCCTGCCTTGCTTTCCAGATCGATCATGGTCGAGCTTCAGAGAGCACAAATCACAGTCCCCGAACTGTGGCCTTCTCCCATGTCTGCTCTCCAATTGTCGGGGCCGTATTTTCCCCATGGAGTTTTCAAAGAGCTTCGTCTCTCCCCTCTGTCCCAAATTACGGCCTCCCTCTCCAGAAAGTGAAGCCCTCTTTCTCTCCTTGCAGACTTTCTTTTATTTTACCCTTAAAAATGAGTATTGGGCATTTTTCTTTAGTGGGCCTTAAGCCCAGCTCCCACATTATATATTTAGATTAGTGACCTAAAAGAGATGCAAGGATTTCATCTGTTATTGTTAGCAACTAATACAAACTTTCAGCATAATTAAGGTGATTTTGACATACACCATCAAATATAAACAAAATATTATTGTTATTTTTTAGTATCACATATTAAATACAAGGTGTGATTAAATTGTGTCATATAACCTCAAACCGACTGCTCTCTATTCCCTTATATATTACCTACAACTCAACATAAATTATCATCATAAAAACTCAATAGTTCCTTCGTTTCCAAATATCCCATGTAATTATCACAAATATATGAAATTGATGCTTTTATTTCACTAGTTAAAGATAGAGGTGGGCATGAGCAATTAATCGAGATCTCGGTTAATCGGTCTTTGGTTAACCGAGGTTTCGGTTAGTAGTTTTCTAATATCATTAACCATACCGTTAACCTCGGTTAACCGGAATTTCGGTACGGTTAACCATGACTAAAAATAATCGAAAACGACTTTGAAAATACTTTAAGATGTTGTTTTACTAGTAATTTTTCACTTAATTTTCTTGATTAGTGGCGTTATTGCGTTACTAGGTAAGAGCAAATATGAGGACTCTATAAGCGGATGTGTTAGACAATTTAAGATAATTCATGCTAAATTATTCATGACTAAACGGTTACAAATAATCCAAATTGACATCACAAGTAATTCAATAATTATCATACATACAAATTGGATAAGTTGTTTTTTATGACTTCAGTGCGTATTAATTTAATACTTCATTACATTAAACATTCTATTCTAGAGATATTTTTCCACGTGTCGATGTAAGGCTACACTTTTTAGCAACTTTTACAATAGATTAAGACAACTTAGTTTTATACAATTTTATAACACTCAATTTCATAATATGATGTTCAGAAGGATGAAAAAGTCCATATATAACTATGTAATTAAGAGTCATTACAAAGAACAATTGGTTATTCATAGTTTTTATTACACATAAGATATGTAGATGCATGATAGGGAGTTTTGGAATGCCTCCAAGATAATCTTGTAGTAAATATGTTAAAATGGAGTTAATCTCTTGTAAACCAAATCCATGCATGTATAGAGAGTGAGGGAGAATTGAACTAATTAATCATTTGTCACATGCAACATCTAAATGAGTCTCTAATCACTAGACTAGCTTAATAAAGTCTTTCCATTGCTAAAAACATATTATTTATATGTTCGGTTAGTCAGTTAACCAAATGTGAAAATATTACTAACCGTAACCATACCAAAAACCGTAATTTTATTCGATCGTTTAATTGTACCAAACTTTCGATAAATGTTCGGTACGGTTAACTATAAAAAAAGGCCGATTTCTCGGTTTTTTGGGACAGTTTTTCGGTTTCGGTTTTTCATGTCCACCCCTAGTCAAAGAGCATCTACAAATCTACAATGCAAAAAGCTTGGAACACTTTCTTTCACTCATAACCAATCAGAACAACAAATGAGTCTTCGAAAACTGGAGCTAATACAAATAGTTTCCAATCTAACAAAGATTTATTGGCCTAGGCTTGAAGGATTAATGTAGTAAAATGAAGAATCATATCCAAAGAAGGAAATTAACTAAATGCACTATGTATTTGAATTTTAGAAATGTACATTCCCAAATCATTTCATTTTACAATCAACAACTAAGGATACAATAAGACCCTAAATCATTTCAGTTTACAATCAGTCTACGGGATTATAACAAAATTCAAATGCCCTTTTTTATTACTGAAGCAAATGGAAGCCGTCAAAATCATAGAAATATCATATTGAAACTCAGACTTTGATTTGAGTCATTGTACAAAGGAAAATAAATAGGAAATTACACCATTATTTTTTAAATCCCTAAATCAATCATACCTAAATCCCTAAATTGGAATGATTCACCCTTAAACCCTAGATTTCGAAATAGCCTTAAACTAGTGTAGTACCCGTGTCTTGCACGGGATCTGTTTATTATTTCTTACATTTGTCAAAGTAGTATATTTTAATTATTTGTTTCATTGATATATAAATATATAGTTAATGTCTGTTATAGAAATAGATAAATTCTTATATAAAAAATCACTAATCGACTAAGAATATTCAAAATATAAAAATATTACATTATATAAAGAGAGGCGGAACTCTCCATAACTTTATTAATAATAAAAATTGGCTAAGTAGTCTTTGAAACATGGATAGTCACACCCCTAACATCAATACTACTAAAACGATAAAGCATAATAAAAATGTTAATGTAATACATGAAAATGAAACACTAAACATAAAATTTGTCACGATGTTCAAAATTGCTACAAATTATCAAAAACTTCCTTGTATACGACATTGGTTGTTGTATTATATATCTTCTTGTTTTTGTCATAAATTAATATATTCAAACCTTTATTGCTAGTCACCCTTGATGATGCAACATATAACTGACCATGACTAAAAACAGGACGTGGAAGATACAAACTGACATTTACAAGAGATTGGCCCTGGCTCTTGTTTATGGTCATAGCAAAACAGACACTCAAGGAAAATTGTCTTCGTTGAAACTTGAAAGGGAATGAAGTGTCTGACGGTGACATTATCATGCGAGGAATCAAAACCGTATGTCCAATATTGTTGCCTGATATAATTCTCTCTTGTATGACATGACTGCCAAGCTGCGTGATTTTCAATCTCGTCTCGTTGTATAAACCTGAAGTGTGATCAATATTTTGAAGCAGCATAATAGGGACCCCAACCTTAAGTTTCAGTACATGATTCAGCATACCAGAACATCTAATACTGTTCAAGTAGTCAGACGTATAAATACTGGCGGTTTAAGTATGATATCTGTTTTTTGACAAAATGCAAGTTTGATATATAATTTGAAGTGTCTTAAATCAAACTTAGCTCACTTTAATAGATTGAATAATTATATTTAGGGTTTATGTTTGATATAAATTCGAAATGCTATAATCATATATTATAGAAATTATCTAAATAATTTAAACAAAAATATTCAGAACAATAGTAGGTATAAAGGTACCTTTATTGTAGAGCTTAGATTGGTTGGATTACAATTTTCGAGACTAAATTTGCAATTGTTACCAAGACCTAATAAGAACAATGACTACAAATGCTTATTAACTGAAATTTAGATACCTAGAATGTAAAGTTCAACTTCACTCATACTCCATGGTAATTGCTTGTAACATATAAATTTAGCCTATTTTTATGTTTTTACTGGAAGTATGTTTACTGATTTGAAAAAGTTTGCAATTACATTATTCAAGATAAGAAATCCAAGTTACATTTGGTTGAACCCTGAAAGACAAAGAAGTTAAACAAAAAATTAATATTTTTTTTAATATATCAATTGATTCTGCAATCATATATGGACTTTAAATTATACTACATTGGATAATAAAAAAAAATTATATACAACTTGCCATTTCCAGAAAAACCACAATCTAAAAAAAAATTGTAGTGAACTAATAAACTAATCTTTACTAAATGTTATCTGACTTAAATAAACTGTTTTGAAAGTATTTGTATACATCCTATAGGATCTTTAGAAAAAATCTGCAATCACATTAACAACTATTTACATCATATAAATTGCAGTTTTATAAGTTAATTTAATTTTTTTCCCTTTTAGATTTAGTATACAATCATAAATGTTTTATATACAAAAAGGAAATAAACCTATTCACTTTTATTTATTTTATAATTCTGCTATAAGAAATAGACATACTATATAAACAGATTCAATATCCGTATAACATTTTAGAAGATAACTATCCTTATTAAGTTTTATTTATTTAATATTACATTTGTAAATGTGCAACTAAATATACATTTAAAACAGATGTACTTTTTTCCCCTTATATGCTTATTATACAATCTTAAATGTATTATATACACAAAGGAAATAAATATAATATATCCCCACAGGAAATAATCGTGATAATTGATTGAATTGAAATGGCAGAAAAAAATAAGTATTTCATAATAAAATGACAGAATTAAAAATGATTGAATTCTGTACCTAGGGATTGCATAGTTAACCATAGATTCGCATTTTTTGCACCAAAACTTTTCCTCTTGCGGTTGCACCTTACTTTTACAACGTTTGCAAGAATTATAGTACCATCCATAGAAATCTTCAATATGATCAATGGTGGCAAGAGTAATCGCTTGGAGAACCTATAGTTTATATTTATTTTTATTTTTTTGATGAGGAAAGAATTAGACGGGAACTAGCAGCGATGCATAGTCCGGCCTAGAGCATCCTTTCGGATGAGAACGCAGAGTTCTTGGTTGGTATGTAGGTCAATTCCTGAGGGTGAGAAGCTGAGTTTAGCGATGTGATCAGTAGTTCGGTTTACCTCTCGAAAAATATGCCTAAAGAGGACTTCCTGGAAGGAACGGAGATCGAGAATAATATCAGCGATAACCATTTCGATTTCCCAAGGACAAGTCCAAATGCCTAAAATAGAGTTGATCAGGCAAAGATTGTCTCCTTCAATTTCGACTTTGTTGATGTTTAGTGAGATGGCCTTTTGAATGCTATTTTTTAAGGCCATGGTTTCTGTCATGAGGACAAATTGGCACCCATACTTTTTGTTGGACATATGGATAGTATCAGCATTTTCGTTTCTGATAATGTATCCTGTCCTTGTTTGTCCATTTGGTAGTTTTGATCCATCGAAATTTATTTTGCAGAATCCGGTGTACGGTTTCTCCCACTTAAGCCTTTTTGTTTTACGCCTTTTGGGAGGGTTAGTTTCTTGGTGGGTAGAGACGTCAGTTTCTCTTGTTTTTGTTTTATTCCAATTTTTTATGAGGGTTTTTATATATACGGCTAAGTCTTTTATTTTGTCCGAGATGATTGTTTGAAATATAATTTGGTTTCTGTTGATCCAGGTGCCCCACCAAGTAGTAGCAAGACAAACCCATTCTGTTTTGGTTAAAAGATTTTGCAGTTGACAGATAGTCATCCTTGGTTCTTGATTATTAGTGTTTAAACTTGAGATTTGATGTTCAATGTATGGATTTTGGTTTTTGATTTGTGCTAGGGTGTGAGGGCATCTGAATAGGAAGTGATTTAAGTCTTCATTTGTGTTATTGCATGAATCGCATGTCATTGTTATCGCTACCTGTTTTTGTTCTAGTCTAGCTTTAGTAGGCAGCCCGTTATGACATATTTTCCATAGGAAGTTTTTGACTTTTGGGTAAATATCCAGTTTCCATAACCAGGAGAGATCGTTATTACTGGGATTTGTCTGTTTAGAGATGAGTTCGAAAGCGGTTTTAGTTGAGAACCACCCATTTTTGTTGGGCGCCCAATATAGTCGGTCAGGGATATCATTTTGAGGTAGGTGTATGTTTGAGATGGTGGCAACAGCCTCATCACGGAGTACCTTTTTAAGCTCAGTAAGGTTCCATTTTTTGTTGGTTATATGATCTCAAACTTTTAATTCTGGGTCAATGGTGGTATCCGATTGGATGTAATCTTTGATGTTCATATTAGGAATCCAAGAATCCTCCCAAAACTTTACCGAACAACCATCTCCTATGAGCCATTGTAGGCCAGTTTTGAATTCATTGCGGAGTTTGAGAAGGTGTCCCCATTGCCACGAGTGGTTTGTTTTTCTTGTATAATTGAGGATGGTCGTATTCCTTAGGTATTTTTCATTAATGATTTTAACCCATATATTATTTGGTTCAACAAGGAGCTTCCATATGAGTTTCATTTGGAGGGCTTTATTCATATCTTCGGTTTTCCTGATACCAATACCTCCATTGGATTTATTCTTGCATATTTTATCCCATCCGATTAATGGTTTATACGTATGTTCTTTGTTCCATAGGAAGTTTCTATTTGCTTTGTCCAGTGTGTGATGTATAGCTGTTGGTAGCATGAAGCATTGCATTATATGGTTTGGCTTGGCTGCCAGGTTTGCTCTGATGAGAGTTGTTCTTCCTTCAAGGGAGAGAGAATTAGCTTTCCATTTTGATAATTGTGTGGCCTGAATTGGATCTTGGAATGTGTTCTGGTTAACCTTTTGGTTGATAATTGGACATCCTAGGTATTTGTCTAGGGATGCGGAACTCGGGATGTTGAGGATGGATTGGATTGAAGTTTTAATGTTATTTGGTGTATTGGGAGCTGTCTGGAATGCAGATTTATGGTAGTTTACACATTGTCCTGATATGGAGCAATATTCTTCAATAATAGATTTGACCTTTTGGCAGGATGTTTGATTGGCTTTCGCGAAAATGAGGATGTCATCTGCGAAGGCTAAGAAGGGGATGTTTGTTCCCATTCGGTTCATTCTAAAACCTAGTTGTTTGGTATTAATGTTGGCTTCATAATGTAGTTTCCTGGCAAATACCTCAGCCCCTAGGATAAATAGGAAGGGTGATAGGGGATCTCCCTGTCGCAAGCCTCGTTTAGGGTAGAAGACATCAGTTGGCCCATTATTAACTAATACTGAGAATGATACAGTCTCAATACACTCTTTGATCCAGTTAATGAATATTGGGTAGAACCCGAATTTGTTAAGGACTTTTAGGATGAAATCCCATTCTATCTTATCGTATGCTTTTTCCATATCTAGTTTGATCGCAATCCATCCTTCTTTTCCTTTTTTAGAGCGAAAGGTGTGAAAGATTTCATGGGCTATTAGGATGTTATCCTGTATCGCTCGGTCCGCTACGAAGGCACCCTGAAGAGGATGGATGAGTTTGTTTAGGATTGGTTTCAATCTTTCCGTCAAGATTTTAGATATAACCTTATATACTGTTGAGCATAGGCTAATTGGTCGATAATGATTGGTCGAGTTTGGATTATCACATTTTGGTATTAGGGTGATGAAGGTATGATTGATCTGTTTGAGAAGTTTACCAGAGTGGAAGAAGCTCTTTACTGCTTTCGTGACCAGTGGTCCCACAATGTGCCAGTATTTCTTATAAAAGATTGTGGACATACCATCAGGTCCTAGTGAGTTTGGCAAATAATTTTGGGAATTCCATTGGATTGCCAATGACATAACCCATCAGAGTATTTTCCTTTACTTTTTGAGCTTTGGCTCTAATTTGGGCTAGTTTAGAGAAGAGGGAACCAGGCATCACTTTGGCAGTGCCTTGTTCCGCCACAGGGATTTTTGGGGTTCCCTTGTTTAGCAGTGGTATCATCCTTAGAGGATGAAGTACTGATGTTGTGGGTTTCACAGGTATTGATAGGTACTTTAGGTGCTTGTGAAGCACTTGTTGGGCACGTTTCAGTGCATATTACATCAGAGAAAGGTTTCTTACCTTTGTCCATCAGGAAGGAAGGGAAGTGGATTTGAGAAGTAAAGCAGAGAACCCAGTCACCACACCAGAGAGCAAAGAGGCACCAGCTACTAATTTCTACGGCATTCAGTTTTTGATTTTGATGGTAAACTATTTTATGAGTGAATTTTCGATTAGGAGGGTATTGGTATTTATAGATGGATCTAAGTTTGATATTGCAAGAGATAAGATTAGCAGGTAAAGGAACTTCACACCTGGAGAATGAAAGTAGGCAGCCCCATGTCTTCGTACACCTCTGCACCTTCTCGATGTAGACGCCCATTCGAGGTTTCCCAAATCTCCGACCGATGTGGTTCAATCCGAGGAAGAGGGAAGTTGTCCAGCGAGAGGGAAGGCAGGCAGCCCCACGTCTGGTGGTGATTTTGAGCTCTGGCTCCCTTTTTGTCAGCCTTTCAGCATCTGGGGGTATATACGGCCGCCGTCCAAACCAGATTGAGAAGGTGACCTCCGACCATTGCTGCGCAGCGGGTTGAAGCCCCCAGAAGTCAAACGAGGAGGTTCGGCATCGTACCTTCTCTGAGCAAGGGGATTTGCTTCCTTTTGAGATCTTGTTCGGTTTCCTCTGAGTGGAAATGGGGTTTTGGGAAAGGCTCAGAAGAAGCACAGCTGTGAGCCATTGTTGATTTAGCAGGTTTATACAGGTTGTTTTGTCGAGATGAAGGTTGGGGGTGATGTTGAGATTTGATCGGCACAGGTGTGGGTTTTGAGGTGATAGAGAGCGTTTTCTTTTAGAGTTTGCCATTAGGGTTTAAAATTCAATCACTAGAACCTATAGTTTATATTATATACAAATATGTAAGATAGTGTAAATAAATTTCAATACTATTTATTCACACATAAATAGCAATTTGCAATTTCTGCTCAGAGGCCCAAATACATAGTTCATAACTTTGTATAGTACCATCCATAGGAATCTTCAACATGTTTACTATACTAAGATTTATATTTGCATAGAGTTGTGCACGTAGTTGATCTACTTTCATTAGCTTAGAAGTAAACAATAGAAAATAACTTAAAAGTGCATATGATTTACAAGTAATTCATAGAAAAAAAAAACAGAATTTATTTAGTTATAAGTAATTGCTTTAGTTGTAAACTAAATCATACAAGAGAACATAAAATTTATTAGTTGTAGATAAATGTTTTCTTGTGCACATAATTTCTATATCAATAATGTTTTATACTGTGTAATTATTCTAGGAATAGTGCCTTCTCGGGAAAGACATTAAACAGCAAGATATAATTATGCAGGAGACGAACAAAATGTAAGTATGTATAATCAATATCAGTACATGAATTTATGGGTGAATGACAAAAAAAATTGGGTGAAATTGTAATGAAAGACATATATTTCTGCAGATCAATGAAAGACAAACAAAAAGGTTTGCAGAATAAATTACCTCATAAATAGCTCAAAACGATCTGTTGTTTGTACTGGAATGTCTAGTTGATTGTATTGAAATTGAATGAGAGCCTGTAAATATATAGCCGCACAAACCGTGTCATTGATTCTGTCATATTCTGCCATATATTTTCAGTACCAGATCGTTTTTAATTTTTGGAAACATAGATTTTCAGTGCCATATATTTTGCCATATATATTCTGTTATATTTTGCCGTTTATTTTACACATCTTTTTTATTCTGTATTATTTTGCCACGTTTTCATTTGGAAAATATAGATTCTCAGTGTCATATACTGCAATATATTTTATGTGATATCCTTTGATATTATGCCATTTATTGTACAAATATTTTATATTCTAAAATATTATGTCATGTCTGTTTTTGGACAGGTCATATATACTGCAATATATTTTCTGTGATATCCTTTGATATTATGCCATTTATTGTGCACATATTTTATATTCTAAAATATTATGTCATGGCTGTTTTTGGACAGGTTCATACCAGCTTGATTTGCAGAATTTGTGCGTCGAGGCATCAATTGCATAATTTGTGTATTTGTGTATTTTTGTGGCATAATTTGTATTATTGTCAATTTTATGGTGATTTGTTTCTGGTTCGGGTTTAGCCTTTCAGGTTTTAATATTGCACATAGTCTTTGTGCAATGTGTTGTCATATATATGCATGTTTAGAGTTTGTAAGTTTTCTGCGGGTGTATTCTAAGTTTTTGCAGGTGTGTTGCAAGTTTTTGCAAGTGTGGTGTTAGTTTAGGTTGATTTGTTTGTGCCAGTTTTTCTGCATGTTGAGTTATTATCATGTTAATTTTTTACAATATTTTTTGCACGCGATTTTGATTATATTATAGTTTGTATGAAGAATTTTCATGCAATCTTCTATTATTACAGCATGTATAAATCTTCTGAGTATATTAATTGGATAATTTTTAGAAATTAGAAGAGAATATTAATTAGATAATTTTTAGAAAGATTGACAATATACAAAATAGTCTAGTCTACTGGCAAATCGTGCTAAAATAGGTGGAATCTTTATTTTTTATTTTATAATTTTTTTACAAAACAACAAAAAGGCAATAGCTTGACACGTGTCAAAATTAATACCACCGTGACACGTGATATCGAAAATTCTGGGTGCAGTCTCAAGACGCGTGCAGTACAGTTGAGATACTGCTTTAGTTATTATATAGTAGATTTGGAAAAATCCCCAAATCAGAAACCATCTAAATTTATAAAAAAAAAATCCAAAATCAAAAGCATTACCTCGAAATATCGTCATCGTCGTCGCCTCTATCTTTTGCCTGAGTCTAGTGAGGTCGACTTCTACGTGTCTTCTCCAACCGTGACTTCTCCAGGGACATTTACACCAGATTCTAGTGGCATTAAATTCTCTAGTCGAATCCAGCAACGTCGACCTCCCCTTTCGCCGGACTTCGCCGATGTCTTTGCGTAGAAAACCTTCGATTCATCTTCTCCCTCTCGCTCTAGATGGAATCTTTGCTGTTAGAACGATAAAACACAAGTTTCTTTTTTTCCCCAATTTCCTTTTTCTTTTTTCACAAAGTTAACGTTCCCAGTTAAATTTGACGGGACTGGACACGTTTGCAAAGTTCAAGGTTATTATGCAAAATGTATTAAACTTTGGTATACCATGTGAATTAAGTATTATCTCAAGATTATCAAGCGAAAAAACCGTATTTATATTTTAAAGTTTCACATGAAATCTATTGATTGGAGATACTCTTTACACTACTTTGTACATAGTGTGTCATTGTTCTCGGCTACTTCACGATTGAATGGGTTTGTGAATAAATGAGTGAACGTGTTTTCGATGTTTTCTTTATCAGTAAAAATACTCCACATGCTCAACAACCAATCACATGAATTAATTTTTTTTTATGAACCACATGAATTAAACTTATTACAAGAAATTATTTTTACATATATTTTTGGTAGTTAGTAGCTAATTTAAATGATAACAGTTGCGTGAATGCGTGACTAGTTGGGTGATTGTTCAAAGTTACCTTCACCAATATTTATTAATGACAAGGAAGACAACTCGAAAGGCCTCCAAGAAAGATGCTTAAACAAAATAGACGCCATGAAGAATTTTTGAAAGTTTAAGTTCTCGTTAAAGTCTGGACAGTTTTCGGAAAAAAATGACCATAACTTTGGATATAAATTTGATTTTGTGCTCATTCAAATTGTGTTAGAGAGATGAATCAAGTATTTACAACTCTGTAGTTTACATCAAATAAAAAATTCAACTGGAAGATGGTTAAAATCATGTGTTACAGAAGACAGTACAATTGTACATGAATAGTTGACATTTCATAATTAGCTAGATTTAATTTATGTTATAGTTTGCTTTAATATTATTTTTAGCATATAGAAATTAACATAAACATTATCATCTATAATTTGAACAAATCAAATGGATTTGATTAAACCCTAATCCCCAAAACATTATGCACTAATTTGAACGGATTCGATGAAATAAAACGAGAGATTACCTTGAAGTAGTGTAGTATTGAAGAGATTTGGAAGAACTTCAACCCAAATGTATCAATTTGAGCTCCTAGATGGAAAATTGGTTGATTTGGAGTTGGGAAATGAGAAAGAGAGGAAAAGAGGTTGAGAGGTGAATAATGAAAGTGGCATATGATGTAATTAGATAGAAGTGTATATGTGTGTGCTTGTGTGTGTGTAGGGTGAGCTCTATTTAGCAATGTCCTTTCTTATGTGTGTTGTAAATAGGGTATTTTGGTACTCACCTCACTTGAATGAATAAAGAGAATTTACATAGAAAAAATCAATATGTGCAATTTCCAATAAAAATCCTCGTAATTTAGCAAAAAATCATTACCTAAAACTTGAAAATTATAAAATTTATTAACAATAAATTTCATTAGACGATACATAACTTAATAATTAAACACAACACATAATATTAGATGACATGACTACTCTATGCATCATTTAAGAGAATCAATCTAGAATTTATCAAAAAATAGGTGAAATATAAATAAATATTAAAAAACCTAAATAATAACATTTAGATATAAAACTTGGTCAAACTTTGTACCAAAATGAGATGAAATAACTCTTCCATGTCATTTTAATAATATTAGAAATAATCGAAAAATGAAATTATTACAAATTCATATTTTAAACTAGCTTAAAAAGTAATAATATGATATATTTTGGAATTACAAATATACAATATATATTTAAAATTTTAAAATCTATCAAAATACACTCAACATGAGTTTCTATGGGTAGAGAGAAATGAATATAATATTATGATATTTTTTTACATTCAAAACGCACAAAATTAATTTATAAAATTGTTTTTACATAGGGTCTTTTTTTACACAACAAACATTAGGCTCATTACTGACTATAATGTATGCATAAATCATTACAACAGATGATCTTTAGAAATAATCTAAATACATTGGGGTGAGATTTCACTTAATACATCTCTGATCTAGATCTTTTGATGTCTTGAGTTGATCCTCCTCTGATCAAGTCCACTAGTCGTTCAATGTCGAAATCCTTTGTAGCAAAAAAGTCGACAGCTGAATTACATTCCTAATAGCAAAGAAAAACCATGATAAAATCAAAGTAATTCAACGGAGAAATAATATCAATGATAATAGTCTTAATTTCCCATGATACCTTTCACAATTTCTTAATACTGTTAATAACAATGACCTTGTCATCTCAATAACCAGCTTCCTAAGCTATAATTTAATATCATGTCTAACACCCTCTATATATAATTTGACCCAAGATTGATGGGGTTTAAGTGTTTAACCCATGTAGATATTGTACGCTTTTGCTTTTTCGTTTTTTTAATTGTGTTTGAAGAATTTGATTGTCCCATTCATTAAATTGAAGGAAAGCAATGTCAATGGGTGAGTTGGAGTAGTTATTATGTAATGGTAAACAAAGATATTAATTTTATGTTGTCAAATGTTCCACCAGATGAAAAAACAAATATTCAAGTTAGAATTATTGTCAATAAAATATTTTAGGTTAGTCTTGAAATCTCCATCATTATTAAAATTGAATGTAGCATGGGTTTTCTTTTCCAATTTCTGAAATATATTAAGAGTAAAAGGACAATTTTTTTAAAAGTGATTTTAATATTCATCTTGTTCATTACAGACACAACATTGTGACGGAACACGTTTATAAAATCTATTTAGTCTTTTAGTAGTTGGCAAACAATCAGAGCAAGACTTCAAAATAAAATTTGATTTTTCGGTGGAAGTTTTTTCTTCCAAATCCAAGAGAAATTATCAATACTATTGTCTAGATTCAGATCAAAAGTCAAGCAGCAGTTTTCACTAAAAAATTACCATCAGAAGTGGAAGGCAAATAAGTTTGTCCTAGATTATTGAGGGGTAAAATTTCATTAATTTTAAGCACTCATGACTCTGAATTTATCATGGAAAAGTTATGCTTAAAAAAAGCACAATCTTTACATATTAAAAGTCTTGTGTCATACTAGGCCCATATGGTCCTAGTTCATGTGAATGGACTCGTAAAATATGGGCCGGTTCACTTAATTTTAATTAATCCAATTTATCTGTTGTTTAAGATGATAATCTTTGGTATTAATTGGGGTTAACACCCTTGGTCATCACGTCATTATGCCATTAATTTGGCATTGCATTTGGACGGTTTTAAAAAAAATCCTACATGATGTGGAGAACGGTTGTTTTGAAATCCCAAATCAATGGTAATGCATGTTTTATGACCACCATTATAAAACTTTGACCATTTCCTATCTTCTTCAAAAAAAAAAGAATAAAAAATGGAAATTGAAGGGACGTGATTTAAAAAGGAAGATTTTTTCTTTTACCCTCATATATACATACGGCAGAAGGGAAAAAAACAAAAGGTCGGAGGGGGTCTTCAATCCAAAAAGCTCAAGAAAATAACATCAAAGACAAGGGCTTACAAAAAAAGAGCCGAGAGAAAATCAAAAGAGAAGATACAAGGATCTCAACGTAGGGTATAACCCTTTCTCTTGTTAAGTTTTTCTCATATGCTAATTAACTTATATACTTGTCTTAAATCGAGTAAGAAAATGAAGACCCATGGTTGGTTAAGACTATATATTTCTTGTGGAAATTATATGTCTCAAATAACCTAGATTATGTGCCTCAAATCCCTAAATCATCTAGGTAGACTATAAGTTTCTTTGAAACTATATGTCTCAAATCCCTAAACCATTTAAACTATATGTTTCTTATGGAAACTATATGTCTCAAATTACCTAGACTATATGTTTCTATGAAATCATATATCTCCAAAATCACTATATGTTTCTCATGTAGATGCATGATGTTTTGTCAAATCAAAACAGAGTATTTCTCATGTAAAGACATGACGTTTTCTCATACCAAAACGGATTCATTTCTCATATCGAAACGGGTTCATTTCTTGCATCAATATAAACTCTAGCGTGGGGATGGACCCAAATTACATGACCACATATGTTGTTTTTACTTGGCAAACCTTGGAGTCCAGTTTATTGCGTGATCATGCATGATAGACATGCATATTAACACAAAAGACATATATATGAACCATATTGTTTAATTTGGTCACAGAAAGATAAAAAGAAACAAATATTCTTTCCATGACATGTCGACATATATACTGTAGTAAAGGAACCATGAGGACTCATGCTATATTGACAAAATTATATAGTTCCAAAAAATGGAGAAATCAGCCCCGCTATGAACACCAAGTGCTAAAAGGAATTCAATAATTTTTTTTTGATTTCCTAACCCAAATGTTTTGATATAAATTATAGCTAGCAAGGAACCACAAAGGCTTGCTTGTATGTATTAATAGCTAATTTGATGCCATAAAATGCATTTGAACCTTTGGCACATATAAAGCATTAACTATTATATATGTTCGACCAACATGTCTAAATGCCTCCAAATCGTAAAACCAACCCACTAAATTGCATAAATTACGTAGAACACTAAGTGAGAATTATAAATTTGCCTAAAATGCAAACTAAGCTCATAGAAGTTTATTCACTCGTTGTTCTTGGGTCTCTCCAAATTAAAATGGTTCTTTGAAGAACTACGTTCGACTTGATTCCCGTATTAAACGGATACGTAGGAAATTCAATATCAAATTAAATATATATCGGATTCAGTCACACCAAAATTCAAGTTAAATTTCAATAAAACTAAATATTTTTTGATAGAACTACGTAAAGACTTGACGCCTTTAAGGGTTACGTAGGAACTCAGTATCAAAATGTAATATATATCGAGTAGTCGCAAATCTTAAAATTAAATCAAACCAAACTAAAATGTTTTTTTAGAACTACATATGATTTGATCCATTTTTAAAGGATACGTTGAAAACTCGATACAAAGAAAATGCTCATCGAGTTCAATCGCAATCTCAAAACAAAACAAAATAAATACAAAAATATATTACATGTAAATGATAGTCGAAGTGATTTGAGCAACACTTCCTAGAAGGTGGGTTTAAGTTATTTTGGTGATGCATGGAAATCATATAAACACATGCATATGATAGTTGGTTCGGAGTATAGGCAATCCTTCCTAGAAGGTGGGTTTAGACTTCGTCCTCTGATGCATGTAAATCAAACCCAAATTCTCAAAACTAAATCCAAGTTTAAAACTCTGAACTACGTAAGGCTTGATCCTTCCTAAGAAGGTACGTAGGCAACCCACCATAATTTGGGTGCAACCCATATCATAAAACAAACCTAAAATTTCCAATGTATTTATATTATTAAAATTGTAAGGATATACAGATAAGGGTCAAACTTAAAAAAAAACTAAATAAAATGTATTTGTGCATTGTTGTTTTCTTTTAACATTTTTTGTCTAACAGATACCCGTACTTGAAATTCGAATATCCATAACTTTTGAAACTATATTAAGAGGTAAGTCGATGTTAGCTTATGGAAGTCCCAATGTTTACAGGGAGTGATAAATTCAAGAATTTTTGTAATGGCATTGATATTATCAAAATACGGGGTTGAGATCATCAATCTAATTATTAGTTAAGAAAATAATAGTTCTACCATTTCCAACCTGCCAGAAGACACCTTTCATAAATAAATCGATAGGATTTAGGAGTCTACCAAATTGACATGATTGAATAATCGATTTTTTTGTAGTTGAATAGGTTACAAGGACCTAGATACTTTTCATTGATAATACGAACTCAAATATTATCAAGTTCTTTCATAATTTTCCATAGGAGCTTTATTTGTAGTGCTATATTATTATATTCGGCTTTATGGAGGTTTAGTCCACCAAAATTCTTAGGGAGACAGATCTTATCCCGACTAAGGAGATGATGAAAATTAGTTGTATTTTTATTCCAAAAAAAATCTTTGTTACTTTTATTAATATTCTCACAAACACCTTTAGGAAGCAGGAAACTTTAAATAACGTAGTTAAATTTAAAATGTAAATTTGATTAGATAAGAATAGTTTTTCCTGCTTGGGGTAACGAGTCTGCATTCCAACGAGAAAGTTGCTTTTTTTAGAGCGGCAACTGAGTTAACAAAAACATTAATATTAACTTTGCCTCATATAATAAGGATGCCTAAGTATTTTTCCATACTTGGGAGTAACTTGGATGTCAAAAATACTAGCCAAAGAGGAAGCAATGGATCCATTAATATTACATGAAGCATGCAAACTACTCATATGAAAAATTGATGGCCAAACCACTCTTTTCAGTGAAAATTTCAAGGACTGATTTAATATATAACTTATTATCACGTGATGCATTTGCTAAGAATATAGTATCATTTGCAAAATTTATATATGGAATATATAAACCATTTCTAGTCAGATGAATCCCAACTCTTTTATGCGGTTGGTAAGCTTTATTTGGTGAGGGTTCTAGCACAAACTTTCATGGCAGTACCAAAAGGTAAGGGAGAAATATAGTCACCTTGTCGTATTCCACAAGAAGGTTGAAATTGTAACACCCCCAAATTTCCTTTTGAAAGTATTACCGCCATTAATCTCAGATTACACGTCTGTGATCACCCAAGGCTAAATCATTTTTTAACAACTATATAATAACACAAACTTTATTAAATATCATAAAGATTACCAAATACCATTCAAACCAACGTCACGGTTTTACAACTGTCAATAACCAAATACAGAATTGTTTAATACAGCGAAAGTCTTTGAAAATTAATAAACGTCATGAAGGGGTTTCGATCTGAGCGATCTCACGCCTAGGATCTTCAACCTTGGAAAAACACTTAAACCATCATCTGCCCTCATCATCGTATTATGGCCTTCACAGAAAGAGAAGTTTATCTGAAATGCCGTATGAGACAGATGACACCAGCCAACCATGCAAAGGAAAATAACCGGTTGGTTAGTCTAATGAAAGACTATGCAAGGGTACAAATAAAGAGGTTCTAAGTAGTCGTGTTAGGTTACACCCATCGCTTCTCGAATAATAACCGATGACGACAGTGAACCTCAACACTTCAACAGAAACATAAGAAAAAGAATGATCAAGAGAAGACTCCAAAGAAATTGAGTCTTATGGGAAACATATGAAGAGAAGACTCCAAGGAAGTTGAGTCTTATCGAAACGTATGACAAGTGTTTGAGAACGTTTATAGTTTTCACACAAGCGTTTGAAAACAACTTGATCATTTGGGTCCACGACCAATCTCACCGCGCAATGCCAATTCAGATTGGAAAGAAGACTTACTCTAACCGAAGTCCGGGCGGGTTCCAAGTTGTACTTCTCGCCCGAAGGTTCATTAATTATGTGCATAACCGCACTTATCTTATTTAGTTACAAAACATATATTCACGTTAAAGCTTTTAACATATATCATCTCGACACGAGAGATATCTTGAGAATTAATCCCGATTGTTGGCACCAACTGTGTGCACCTACCCTGAATAAGGGTACAGTCATGACCAGATAGTACTAGGGAAAAATCCTCCTAATACCAGTTATAAAGAAACGACTAGACCTCACGAGGTACATAGCGTTCCTACGAATACTCGTTCTAACTACACATGTAAGTTCATACATAAATCCACACCAATACCATCATGGTAATATCATGTATAATAGCGTTGTTTCTAGCAATATATACAACCTATTATAGATTCATATTTTAACACATTATTTATTAAAATCTGTTCCCAAACGAAAACAACACTTCATTCCAATTTAATTAACAATCAAGTAATTGATAACTAAAGAAAATATGGAATGATAAGCAAGAGCGAACCTCCACTTGTCTTAATCTAGACGAACGAAGATGTCGGGTTCCGAGTATCTAGAGACTGGAATCTGAGTACGGATTCCTACGACGACGATGAAACAATGACGAAACCCTAGGTTAGATTTGAAATGAACGGAACAAGAGTATTAAAGGAAAGGAAATAAGCCTAAGTCGTGGCCGTGGTTGCCCAAGCCACGATCGCGCTTGCTAGGGCAAGCCGCAGTCGCGGTTTGCACATCCGTGGTCGCGGAATTCTGGGCAGAGCCGCGATCGCGGAATTCATCCCCGCGGTCGCGGTTCTCCCTTCCGACAACGGCTTTGGAGGCGATCGAGCTTACCAACGACGACGACAATTACTTCACCACCGTGAACACCACCCCTTTGAGGCTTCCCAAGGCACCTCCGGTGACCACCACAACTCCGGCGATGCTCCGACGAACGCAAGAACTCCGGCGAAGACACAAAAATGAGAGAGAGAGAGAGAGAGAGAGAGAGAGAGAGAGAGAGAGAGAGAGAGAGAGAGAGAGAGAGAGACCGCTTATAGAGAGAGAGAGAGAGAGAGAGAGAGAGAGAGAGAGAGAGAGAGAGAGAGAGAGAGAGAGAGAGAGCGCGAGAGAGAGAGCGAGAGAGCGAGAGAGAGAGAGAGAGCGAGAGATTGATGGCTGTGGATGAAGATTTGAGCTGCCCCCGACCTCCTTTTATAGGGGAAGAAGAGCTCAACGCCGGGGCACTCCAACCGATCGGCCTCCCTCCATCGGCGAAACGCCGACAAGCAAAACGTCGTAATGCGGGAAGAATTGAAGACAAAGGCGAACAGTGTTTCCGCAGTCGCGGAAACACAGCCGCGGTCACGATTTGCTTCTGGGCGAATCCGCGCCCGCGGAATCAATCCGCGGTCGCGGAACTGCCGCGATCGCGTCTTCTGGCCTTTTCTCTCGGATCTTGTTCGAGGGCATGCTAACTTCTATTATTTTTAGCACTCCCAAATACTTTATAACCCAAAATCTTTACTAAACGTATAATATTATGTTCAAGAGATTATTATAGAGATTACATAGGTTACAAAAATTGCCCATTATGGCTTTCATACAAAACGACAGTTCGGGACTTTTAGGGGTTATTACAATACATCCCCCTTAAAAAAAGTTTTGACCCCGAAACTAGGCCGAAAACATCTCGGGAAAACGACTAAGCATATCAGCCTCAGTCTCCCAGGTCTCCCAAGTTACCTCCTCAGATCCCGACTTGGACCAGAGATCCGCACTAATGGTACCACCTTGTTCCTCAAGTGCTTCTCGCGGCGTTCGAGAATACGCACTGGTCTCTCCTCGTAGGTACCATTTGCCTGAATCTCGATGTCCTCATAACTCAGCACATGAGACACATCTGGCACGTACTTCCTTAGCAGGGACATGTGGAACACATTATGCACCGGGTGCGCCAATGGCAGCAATGCCAAACGGTATGCTAGAGATCCAACTCTGTCAAGGATCTCAAACGGTCCCACGTAGCGAGGGTTGAGCTTCCCACGCTTGCCGAACCTGAACACACCCTTGGATGGTGACACCCTGACAAACACCTTGTCACCAACCTCAAACTCGACATTTTTGCGCTTCAGATCCGCATAGGACTTCTGTCGACTCTGAGCTGTAAGCTTCCTCTGTCTGATCAAGGCAATGTCCGAGGCAGTCCTTTCGACTAACTCCGGTCCGAGCAGAATCTTGTCGGCATTCTCATCCCAACAAATCGGAGATCTGCACTTCCGACCGTACAAAGCCTTGAATGGAGTCATCTTGATGGTAGAATGCCAGCTATTGTTGTACGTGAATTCAATCAGACTTAAGCTGTTCTCCCAGCTGGTCGGACGATCTAGTACACAAGCTCTCAGCATATCCTCCAGTGTCTGGATGGTCCCCTCAGACTGTCCATCCGTGTGAGGATGAAACGCAATACTAAACCTCAACTCAGTTCCCATGGCCTTGTGGAGTTCCTTCCAGAATCTCGACATGAATCGGCCATCACGATCCGATACAATGGTTTTTGGCGTACCATGCAAACGGACAATCTCGTATAGGAAAACTTCAGATAGCCTCTGGGTTCTCCAAGTTGACTTGATGGCCACGAAATGAGCACTCTTCTTGAGCCTGTCAATGATCACCCATATGGCATCCTTCTGACTCTAAGTCTTCGGCAACCCCATGATGAAGTCCATCGCAATATCCTCCCACTTCCATTCTGGCACTGGGAGAGGTTGCAATTCACCACCTGGTCTACAGTGTTCTATCTTGACCTTTTGGCAAGTCAAGCATTTCGCCACAAATTCTGCTACGTCCCACTTCATGTTGGACCACAATAATTTCTTTCTGAGGTCTTTGTACATCTTACTGGATCCTAGATGTACAGAATAAGCTGACGAATGGGCCTCCTTCATTACCAATTGGCGAAGGCCATCTACGTCAGGTACACAGATCCGGTCCTGAAACCAGAGTGATCCATCATCTTGAACCACGAATCCGGGAGCTTTCCCATCCATCACTTCACTGCTTAACTTCACTAAGATCACATCATCAACCTGCTTCTCCTTGACCTGATCTAGTAGCGTAGCCTGAATCTCCAACATACTCAAGCATCCTCAATGCTGATCATACAAGACATCAATCTCGCACAATCCTTGGTGCAGTTTGGTCTGAGCAGTGAGTAGAGCTACTACGGTCTTGTGCGGCGTCTTTCGACTCAAAGCATCGGCTACTACGTTAGCTTTGCCCGGATGATACAACAACTCGATGTCGTAGTCCTTGAGTAGCTCCAACCAGCGATGTTGTCTCATGTTCAACTCCTTCTGAGTGAACACATACTTGAGACTCTTGTGGTTTGTAAAGATCTGGCACCTCACACCATAGAGATAGTGTCTCCAAATCTTCAGCGCGAAGACCACAACCGCTAACTCCAGATCATGTGTCGGATAGTTTGCTTCATAGGTCTTCAACTGCCGATATGCGTATGCAATAACCTTTCCCTTTTGCATCAATACACATCCTAACCCATGCTTTGAAGCGTCACTATAGACCACATAACCATCAGTTCCCTCCGGTAGCGCTAAAACTGGTGCGGACGTTAGGCAATTTTTCAACTTCTGAAAACTTGCCTCGTACTTGTCGTCCCATATGAACTTCTTATGGACCTTACGGAGCAACCCGGTCATGGGTAGAGCGATCTTTGAAAATCCCTCCATGAACCGTCTGTAATATCCTACAAGTCCCAAGAAACTACGCACCTCCTTCACGTTCTGAGGTCGCCTCCAGTTGGCTACCGCTTTGATCTTCTGAGGGTCGATCATTACCCCATTCTCATTAATCACATGGCCTAAGAAAGCCACTTCCTTGATCCAGAAGTCACATTTAGACAATTTTGCATATATCTAATTTTGTCTAAGGACTGACAAGGTGATTCGAAGATGCTCCTCGTGAGCCTCTTCGCTCGGAGAATAGATCAGAATATCATCGATGAAGACCACCACGAACTTATCCAGGTACTGGTGGAAACATCTATGCATCAAATCCATGAAAATTGTCGGAGCATTAGTAACCCCAAATGGCATGACTACAAACTCGTAGTGCACATACCTCATCCGGCATGCAGTCCTCGGAATATCTTCTTCACAGATCCTGAGCTGATGGTAACCAGATCTCAGATCGATATTGGAAAAGAATTTTGCTCCCTGCAGTTGATTCAACAGATCATCTATCCTAGGCAACGGATACTTATTCTTGATGGTGACCTTGTTCAACTCTCGGTAGTCGATATAAAGTCAGAACGAACCATCCTTCTTCTTGACAAACAACACCGGAGCGCCCCAAGGCGATACACTCGGCCTTATATATCCTTTCTCAAGAAGGTCCTCGAGTTGTTTCTTCAACTCTTGCATCTCCGCTGGAGCCATCCGATATGGTGCTTTAGAAATCGGCGCGGTTGCAGGCTCGAGATCAATAGTGAACTCCACGTCACGATTTGGGGGTAAACCGGGAATCTCATCAGGAAAAACATCCGGATACTCGCATATGACAAGAACATCGTGAACTGAAGTCTCATCCTTCTTGGGCTTATCCAGATAGCACAGGTACCCGACACAACCTTGTCGAAGTAGCTTACACGCAGCCATCGCATTGATGAGCTTTCCGTTATCAGCGTCATTACGACCCTTAAACTTGCACACAAACTGGCCCCCAGATGAAACTGTCATGGTCCTTGAGCTAAAATCGATTATCGCCCCATGACGCGTCAGCCAGTCCATCCCGAGAATAATGTCGTATGGAGCCATGACTATACAGATCAAGTCCGCTTCGAACTTCCGACCTTGAATAGTAATCAAAAATTCCGACAGACGCTTGGTCCCTACTAATTGTTCACCATTTGGAAGGTTGACCACAAATGGCTCGCAAGTCTCATTGCACAATAAGCCTAGCTTACTCACACAGTTCTCCGAAATAAAAGAATGAGTGGCACCCGAATCAAATAATATGCACACAGATGTAGAATGGAGGTATAGAGTACCTTGAGCAATTGGAGCATTTGGTCCGTCAGCCTCACACATCTCATATAGCCGCTGACCTTGACCTACGGAAGTAGCTGGGGCTTTCCCTTTATTCTCAGCAATCGTCTGCTCAGAATACACGTCTGGGGTTCTGATACCAAATCTGTAACATCCCCAAATTCCCTTTTGAAAGTATTACCGCCAGTGACCTCAGATTATACGTCTGGGGTCACCCAAGGCTAAATCATTTTATAACAACTATATAATAACACAAACTTTATTAAATATCATAAAGATTACCAAATACCATTCAAACCAACGTCACGGTTTTACAACTGTCAATAACCAAATACAGAATTGTTTAATACATCGGAAGTCTTTGAAAATTAATAAACGCCATGAAGGGGTTTCGATCTGAGTGATCTCACGCCTAGTGATGAGGTTTGTACCTCAAATGATTGTCCCATCGTCGAAGAAAGTTCCAACTCCGCTTGATCTTGAAGAGCATTCAAGAAACCAGTCTTCTTATTGTATTTCGAGTTTATTTTTGGATTAAAACAAAGAAGAAGATAATAGAAATAAAACAAAGCATAAAATGAATTTGTTATATATAAGGGATAAGCAAACGAAAGACCAAGGATATAACACACCAAGGTAATTCGAAAGAGGGGTTCAATTCTCTTTAGGATATGACGCACCTAAAGAAAACGAAGGTTTCGTTCGGATACAACCCACCGAACATGTTCGGATATGACTCACCGAACAAGTTTGGATATGACGCACCAAACCCGAAACACTCTCAATATGTTCTTCAAATCAAGCCTCCTCAAAACATTAAAAAAGACTAATATTTATAGGAAAATTTAAGCTTAAAGATAGACTCCTCATGTGACCAAGAATAAAGGCAGACGTCTAGCTGAAGACTCTTGAACTTGACTTGATTTAATGTCTTGAATGATGATGACTTGTTATATACTGAAACTGCTGCTTAGAAGATTGGACATTTCAGGTACGTTGCAGGAAAATTTGGTTCCATTCGTTCACATTGAAGTTGTAGCCCTTGAAATAATCTTTCTAATGAGTATTCATGGTATTTTGGCCTTCACGAAAAGAGAAGTTTACCTGATGTGCCGTATGAGACGGATGACACCAGCCAACCATGCAAAGGAAAATAACCGGTTGGTTAGTCTAATGAAAGACTATGCAAGGGTACAAATAAAGAGGTTCTAAGTAGTCGTGTTAGGTTACACCCATCGCTTCTCGAATAATAACCGATGACGACAGTGAACCTCAACACTTCTACAGAAACATAAGAAAAGGAATGATCAAGAGAAGACTCCAAAGAAATTGAGTCTTATGGGAAACGTATGAAGAGAAGACTCCAAGGAAGTTGAGTCTTATCGAAACGTATGAAAAGTGTTTGGGAGCGTTTATAGTTTTCACACAAGCGTTTGGAAACGACTTGATCATTTGGGTCCACGACCAACCTCACCGCGCAATGCGAATTCAGATTGGAAAGAAGACTTACTCTAACCGAAGTTCGGGCGGGTTCCAAGTTGTACTTCTCGCCCGAAGGTTCATTAATTATGTGCATAACCGCACTTATCTTATTTAGTTACAAAACATATATTCACGTTAAAGCTTTTAACATATATCATCTCGACACGAGAGATATCTTGCGAATTAATCCCGATTGTTGGCACCAACTGTGTGCACCTACCCTGAATAAGGGTACAGTCATGACCAGATAGTACTAGGGCAAAATCCTCCTAATATCAGTTATAAAGAAACGACTAGACCTCGCAAGGTACATAACGTTCCTACGAATACTCGTTCTAACTACACATGTAAGTTCATACATAAATCCACACCAATACCATCATGGTAATATCATGTATAATAGCGTTGTTTCTAACAATATATACAACCTATTATAGAATCATATTTTAACACATTATTTATTAAAATCTGTTCCCAAACGAAAACAACACTTCATTCCAATTTAATTAACAACCAAGTAATTGATAACTAAAGAAAATATGGAATGATAAGCAAGAGCGAACCTCCACTTGCCTTAATCTAGATGAACGAAGATGTCGGGTTCCGAGTATCTGGAGACTGGAATCTGAGTACGGATTCCTACGACGACGATGAAACAATGACGAAACCCTAGGTTAGATTTGAAATGAACGGAACAAGAGTATTAAACGAAAGGAAATAAGCTTAAGTCGTGGTCGTGGTTGCCCAAGCCACGATCGCGCTTGCTAGGGCAAGCCGCGGTCGCGGTTTGCACATCCGCGGTTGCGGAATTCTGGGCAGAGCCGCGGTCGCGGAATTCATCCTCGCGGTTGCAGTTCTCCCTTTCCGACGACGGCTTTGGAGGCGATCGAGCTTACCAACGACGACGACGATTACTTCACCACCGCGAACACCACCCCTTCGAGGCTTTCCAAGGCACCTCTGGTGACTACCACAACTCCGGCGATGCTCCGACGAACACAAGAACTCCGGCGAAGACACAAAAACGAGAGAGAGAGAGAGAGAGAGAGAGAGAGAGAGAGAGAGAGAGAGAGAGAGAGAGAGAGAGAGAGAGAGAGAGAGAGAGAGAGAGAGAGAGAGAGAGAGATTGATGATTGTGGATGAAGATTTGAGCTGCCCCCGACCTCCTTTTATAGGGGAAGAAGAGCTCAACACCGGGGCACTCCAACCGATCGGCCTCCCTCCATCGGCGAAACGCCGGCAAGCAAAACGCCGTAACGCGAGAAGAATTGAAGACGAAGGCGAATAGTGTTTCCGCAGTCGCGGAAACACAGCCGCGGTTGCGGTTTGCTTCTGGGCGAATCCGCGCCCGCGGAATTAATCCGCGGTCGCAGAACTGCCGCGATCGCGTCTTCTGGCCCTTTCTCGCGGGTCTCGTTCGAGGACATGCTAACTTCTATTATTTTTAGCACTCCCAAATACTTTATGACCCAAAATCTTTACTAAACGTATAATATTACGTTCAATAGATTATTACAGAGGTTACAGAAATTGCCCATTATGTCTTTCATACAAAACGACAGTTCAAGACTTTTAGGGGTTATTACAGAAATTCCTTCCCATGTTGATTATTAACAAGGATTGGGTATGAGGCTGAAGAGATGCAAGTCATGGTTAGGTGAATTCATTTTTCATGCAAGCCAAACTTCCTAAAGACTAAAGTGAGAAAATTGTAATCTAATTTGTCATAAGCTTTTTCTATGCCAAGTTTAAAGGTCATCCAACCGTGTTTCCCTTTTTTTCTTTTTATGAAAGGAGTGAAAGATTTCTTGGGCAATTAGAATATAATCTTGAATCAACCTTCCTTCTACAAAGCCCCCCTCCACGAAGAGGACTAATTAATTTTGGGAGTAGCGGTTTAATCTATTACCTAAGAATTTAATAGTGATTTTGTAGCTAGTACTACAGAGATTGATATGACGGTTGGTCAATTTTGGGAATTAAGGCAATGAATGAGTAATTAGTAGCTTTAAGAAGTTGTCTAGAGTGAAAGAAAGCTTTGACATCGGAGCAAATAAATGACCCAATGATGTTCCGATATTTTTGATAGAAGTCAACTAGGAAGCCATCAGGTCCAAGAGTACTGTCAAAAGGAATATCAAAAATGACATCTTTATTTCAAGACTGAAGAGATCCTTACAAAGAAGATGGTTATCCTCATCTAAGATAAGGGCCGAAATAACTTCAAGATCATCTAAAGAATTAGAAGTGTTCAAGTTTTTCTTTAACGGAAGTTGAAGTTCATTTGTAATGGCTTCAGATATGGAGTCTTGTTCATAAAGGGTGATAACATCTTTAATTTTTCATATGAATTGAAAGTATATGGTATTTTTTCATAGTTGGAAATGTGGTTAAGTTTTGGTCTTTGTTTCTACTAGTTATATTGGAATTTTTATATAGGGTATTTTTGACCAAGTTATATATGTAAATGTTGTTATTTGGGGGTTTTTAATATATCTTTATATTTCACCTATTTTCTTGATAAATTTTGAATTGATTCTCTTAAATGATGCATAGAGTAGTCATGTTATGTGTTGTTTTTAACTATTCATATTTTTTTTACCGTCTAGTGAGATTTGTTGTTATTTTTGGATATTAGTTATGTATTATGTTATTCTAATGTCATGTATTTTTCTTCAATTTGAAGTAATGCAGTTTGTTGTTTTTATTTGTTCTTCAATATTTTTTTGATTTACAATTAGTAATATTATTAAAGTATATTTAAGAGGGGCATATTGCTAATTTGGTATGGAAGAAAAGTGGTTTTTTTGGAGTCCTTGAGAATTCATTGATAAAATGGTAAAAATTGATATAAGATCATTGGATGTTGTGGACGAGAGAGAAATTGAAAAAGTGGTGTTCTCGGGATCCTTGAGGTCCCTTGATAAACTTGGCCTAGGAGCATAAAAATATACTCCATTTGTTCAAATAAAATTTGTATTTTATGTTCTTATTTTTGTTAATAAATGTTTGTCATTTTGAATTTTACATAATGATTTCTTGATAAGTTACGAGGTTTATTATTATAAATTGCACATATTAACTTCTTCGATATAATTTCTCTTTACTCATTGGCTAAAAATGAGGTACACACATTAAAAAATACCTTATGTACACAAGCATAGAAAATAACAATATGATATATTTGGACTTAATAATAACAACATGATATAACCTAAATAATAACAATATCACCTATTTTTAGACACCTGGTATTTGAACTTAACAATAACAATATTAGGAACGAGAGTCTAGATTGGAATAAGATTGATATATTTACACATCCATATTTTGAACCAGCTATGATACATTTAGACTTAATAATATACAAAATACATACAAAAAATTCAATTCCATCAATATATACTCAACGTGTGTATGTGAATAGAGAAAAATGAATATACAAATATAATTTTAATACTATTTAAACACCCAAAATTATTTTTCTTAAACCATTTTTACGAACCAGGCATGCCATGCATCAAGCTTCTTCTCAAAAGCTTGTTTGGCTTGAGCGCCAAAACGCGGCGTTTTGGCCCATTTTCGTCCAAAGCGCCGCATTTAGTCTACGTTTGGGCAAAATAAACAAACACGAACCAAACACTGCTTTGGAAGGACCAGTTTTTCACCCATGCTTGGCATTTGATTCTCAAGCATCGATAACCATCGATCCTTCAACATATTTGATTCGTTGATTGTATGATTTGCCTAAGGATTGATGGAAACTCACTAATAAACTTGCTCTTAGAACACCTCAAGAATACTAGGCATAAATTATAAAACCTGAAAATTACCACATGAGAAATTTGAAATTTCAAGACTACCTCTACAAATTTACAATAACTAGTGGTTACCATGCACTGATGCACGAATAACTAGCCGGGTCAGAATCGGACCAAGTCAAATCCGGTAGACCCTGAACTGGACTGATGGTTCAAGGTTCCAGAAGGTTCACCTTAAACCACTGAACTGACGGTTCGAAACGGCTTGAACCGCTTTGTTCAACCCTTAAAATAAAAAAAATAGAAAAAAGACATTTAATATCATTAATAACTTGGTTAAAAAATATTATTAAGGTAAAAGTGTAAGGTTGATGTTACATTTTAGGCAAAATTGGTTTAAACCATCCGTTATATACACGAATTTGCATGTAACCACCCATTCTATTTGAAAATATTTTAAATCACCCATAACTCATCTTCCGTTAACAAATCACCACCCAAGGCCTCTTGCCGTCCAAATTGCCGTTAAAATGTGCAAAATGACCATTTTGCTCATTTCCCCCAAAATTACCATATTTTTCCGGATTTGAATACCCGATAATCCGAATACTAAAGAAGAAGAATTTGGGGGAGGTATAAAAGCACAAAACTGACAGGGGTGGAGCCTTCGACGCCGGCGACGAAGTCAACGAGGCGATGGCATCATAACTGGAATCGTGACGACCCTAAACCTGGACTCATCGAGCTCGCAGGAGGTGGACACTTCAACTTCGACAATGATGTTGACGAGGCAGTGGCATCAGATATGAAATTGCAACAACCCTAAACTTTGCACTCGACGAGCTCGCGGATGGTGGAGCCTTTGACATGGGATATGATGTCGAGGAGGCGGTAGCATCAGATCTGGTGGTGGATTCAGATATGGAATCACGACTACCATTTGGGGATTTGAACCATGGGCGGTGGAACCCAAATTTCATAAATCCTATTGAATCTGTGTCCGATCTTAGGAACTGGTTTTTCATGAATTCTTCATCCTTCCGTTCAATTCTTGGTTGATTCTTGTTGGGGTTTGCTAAAATTTCAGCTAGGTAACTGCCAGTTTATTGCGAGGGTTTTGAGATTCATAGGATTTTAGATGAGATGAGCTTGTATGGTAGGAGCATAGTGGGATTCATGTCTCTTTTGGGTTCTAACCCGACCAGATTTCGTGCGAGGCTTAGAGTATTCGTAGTAGACGATGATTCTACTTCCTTAAATATCTAGCAGAAGATGCTTTAAGCTTGTTAATATGAAGGTGGAGATTTCTCAAAAATATTATTACTTTCAATTTGTTTGTTGTGATAGTTTAACTACTGTTTAAACCTGTATTTGTTTTCATTAGCCATTGTTGGGCGTTATTTTGGATTCGGTTTATATGTGATTCTTCTTGAAATGGGATCATTTTCTTTTCTCCATATACAACTTTAATTTCAGTTTGTCCTTTGTTTCCTTAGAAAAGATATCCAGCTGAGGAAAAAGAAAGACCAAGGGTGTTTCGGCCATTATAAACATTATTGAATCGTGATTTTTTAGAAAAAAACAAGGGCATTTTGGTAATTTTGCACATTTTAACGGCAATTTGGACGGCAAGAGGCCTTGGGTGGTGATTTGTTAACGGAAGACGAGTTATGGGTGATTTAAATAATTTCAAATAGAATGGGTGGTTACGCGCAAATTCGCGTATATAACGGGTGGCTTAAACCAATTTTGCCTACATTTTAAGTCTAAATTTGTAAAATGTAAGTTATGTTATAAACTAAGAGAGATGGAGAGATTTGAGAGAAGAGGAGAGAGCAATAAAAGAGTAAACTTGTGTTTATTAGACTTGCAATAAGAGCCTTATATAGGGTTTACAATACTTGGGGAATAAGTCAACTCTAAGGTTTAGAGAAGCTTATCTTATGTACATCCATAAATATAATATTATAACACTCCCCCTTGGATGTACATCACTATCTTCCTCGTTAAAAACTTTGTCTGGAAAAACCCAATGGGATAAAAACTAAGACTAAGGAAAAAAGAGTGCAGTTGTAGTTCTCCCCCTCAATTAAATGTGCTTGACTGAATCTACTGAACTGGTCCTCCTTTCGACTCAAAGCTCATGAGTGCAGATAGATATCGTCAATATGTAAGTGATTTGAGTGTGGAGTGATGCATGACCTTCATATATCTCCATTTGTCTTCGTGCACATAAATCTCGGTTCTTCGGAAACTTGCATGTACATACCTGTATAAAAAAAATAGAAATACAAACTGTTAGGAAACGGAACTCTGGAACTTAGGTTCCCCTGAGAGTTCCGTTCCTCAGTTTCTCTACTTTTGAAGATGACAAATATTATGATACTAATGTTTTATCTCAAAGATGTGTTTTAAGGAACCACAGGAATTTACCAAAGGCAAGAAAGCCAAACGGAACTAGGGAACCAAAGGAACAAGACAGCTGAAGGAATCCAGAGGAACCCAGGTGTGCCCAGAAATGAAGCTTGTGACATTGCGATTCCCGAGAAATCTGGGGACACACAACCTCGGACAAAAGGAGTCGAAAACGACTTGTCCGAAGCTTCCAAAATCCTGCCAAGGTCCAAGAGCTAAAGAACAAGATGCCTAGAGAACCTCTACCTCGGACAGAGACGATGAAAGCGACATGACATGAAGACGTCGCTGTCCAGAAGACGGTTCCCAAACGGCCAGCTTAGTCAACCTCGGACGAAAGCGTTTGGACAATGACATTGCAAGGATCGTCTGAGGTAGTTGACCAACCAAGAGAGATTCAGAGTTGCCTAGGTTGTTTGCACATGCCAAGAACAACGTGAATCAAGGAGAACCACTCAATCTAGGGCAAGCTCAATCTGTGGGAACCCAGAGAGGATCGAGCTGCGAAGAAGCCTCTATAAAAGGAAGACTAACCCAAGGGTTATCTTCGAGCACAAAAACACGACTCACACTCATTAGCAAATATCTAGTGTGAAGCTCCAAACAAGATCATCAAAGCAAACTGAGATCAAGATGAACCAGTCAAGGAAGAAGAGCTGAGTGCTAAGTTCCTGTGACTGTAAGTGATAGTTCCTAGGTGCGAAAGTCTGTTTCTTGGATTGATTATTGAGTGTGTTAAGTTATCTAGGATTGTCTAACTGTGTGTAAGGCAAAGGAACTATGTGTTCGTTCCTAGGATAAGCTGTAACCAAAAGAGATAAGAAATCAAGAAGTAGACTTTGAAATCCTTTCGAAAGAAAGGTAGTGGTTTTTATCCTGGATTGCGAGTTGGCAATCAAATGTTTCCACTATAAGGAACTGGTCATTTGTTTGATTGTTTATTTTCGCTGCGAAAGGAACTGAGAATTGATATTCTGAGTTCCTCAAATTTTTATCTAACAATCACGATCCTACAATTGGTATCAGAGCAGGAAAAGCTCTAGATCTTTGATTAGTTTGCAGATCATGTCTCAACCAAGCAAGTTTGAGCTCAGAATCTCCACCAATAAGCCACACCTTCGCAAGAAAGGAGAAGAAACATGGTGGGAAAAGTGCATGGAAAGCCACATCAAGACCAACGACTACCAATGCTGGAGGATAGTCGAAAATGGAGATGGCCACGTCGATCTTACCATGAAGGAAGAAGACTGGAAACCAGAACACTATGTCATCATGGAAAAGAATGCCAAGGCAAGACAGTTTATCCTCAATGGATTGGACAGAGAGGACATGGAAAAAGTCATAGGCATCAAGACAGCCAAGGAGATGTGGAAAGCTCTCAAGGAGATGCATGAAGGAAGTGAGGAACTAAAGCAAAGCAGAAAGTTTGCTTTGGAAGGAGAATACCACACCTTCAAAATGATGGAAACTGAGACCATCTCAGAGTACTACTCTCGCTTCAACAGATTAATTGAAAAGTTGACGGCGACGGGAGTCGATCTTGATGAAGTTTCCAAGTCCCTAGTGGTCATCAATGGACTCAACTCCAAGTTCACCCTTCCGAAGGGAATCATGAAGAACACTCCAGGCATCCAATCACTTCCCTTGACCTAAGTCATAGGAAAACTGGAGGTTGAAGAAGGAGAGCACATCAAAGCCAATGCCGACAAGAAATTGGAAAAATGAATTGCCCTCAAGATCTCCAAAGCCTTCTATAGGCTCGAGATGGAGGAAGAGAACTCAGACCTTGAAGAAGAGGAGGACGAACTAACAGCCCTCTTCACATAGAACATCAAAAAATTCTTTGTGAAGGGAAGGTTCCAAAAGGGCAGTTCCTCTCACAACGGACCAAGAAGAGATCTCAAGGAAGTCTCATGTTACGAGTGCAAGGAGAAGGGACACTACGCTAAGAACTGTCCCAACAAAGAAGAGTCCAAGGAAGAGGAAAGACCTCAAAGAAAGAAGGCTCTCGTAGCATCATGGGGAGAAGACTCAGATGAGGAACTGGATCTGAGTGGCTTCTCTGGAGGGAGATGTCTCATGGCAAAAGGAGACTCAAGCGAATCAGAAGACCTTGAGGTAACTTCTGACGACCTCTTAAAATCCCTAGTTGATTGTGATAAGAAACAACTTCTTAAGATCATAAAGAAATTAGGAAAGGAAACCAGTTCCCTTCAACAGAAACTAGATGATTGTAAAGATGAAATTGCTTGCTTGACTGTCGAGAATTCTGTTTGGAGTAAGAAACTTGATGAAACTGAGAAAGACCTAGCTGAAACTCACTCCAAACTCATTGATATTAGAAATGTGCATGCTAGTCACCTTAAAATTTGCAAATCTTGTGATGAAACTAGCATAGACTCTGTCAAAGTTCCTTTGCGTGCTAACCCACCTGGAAATGACATGCTTCAATCCATAATTGATAGGTTAGACATTCTCACTGATTCCATTAATGAAAAAATGATAAATCAAACTGTTTTTGTGAGACAACGCCATGGAATAGGATATGTCAACAACAAGGATAACAATGATGCTGAAAATGAAAAGTGTAACACCCCCAAAACTTAACCCTTTTGGAAAGGTATTACCGCCAGTGACCCCAGTGTTCCTTACCGAGATCACCCAAGGCTTTACCAAATAAATACAATTTATGAAATGTAATTGATACACAAAGATCAAGCATTAAATTCCAAAACATAACATTGTTGAGGAAACAAGAGTTACGGGATTACAACCCAATCCCGAATAGTTCAAAACATAGTTTAAACCAAACACAGCGGAAGACTAAGAAAGTAAGTTACAATCGGAGTTATTGTCCAAAGGATCATAACCTGATTAAAGAAATAATTAAAACATTCAAAAACCACCGCCGACTCCATAGTCCTTCTAATCTTCTGAGCTACTTCTTAACTGATGTGCCGAATCGAACGGATGACACCAGCCAACCATGCAAGGGAAAACATTGGTTGGTTAGTCTAACTGAATAGACTAGCAAGGGAACAAAGCAGACTGGTTCGAAGCAGTCATATTAGGTTAGACTCATCGCTTTTCGGATAATAACCGATAACGGTAGTCAACCATCATATTCCTACTGGAATAAACAAGAGGTATGCACAAGAGAAGATTCTGGAAGACTGAATCTTAACAGAAATCGACTCGAAAGAAGACTCCAACGGAAATGAGTCTTTAAGGAAGCAATGACAAATCTGGAAAGTTACAGAATCATTCAACCATGATTTAAAACTGACTGAGATGCTTCGGTTCACGACCAACCTCATCGCCTACAACGAATCCAGATTGGAAAGAGAACGTACTACATTCAAGTCAAGACGAGTTTTCCTAGCTGCACTGAACTTAGCTGCACTACTCGCCCAAGGTGTATTAATTATGTGCGTCAAGGTAGCACTTATCTGATTTATGTTTCAAAAACACACATCACGTTATAGACTTTTACATGTGTACCCCACCAATGGGACGACACATCTTAGTATATGTTTCGTCGAGAGTGACGTATACCGAAAGGTTTGTGACACCAGCTAAGTGTCCTGTCTCTACACACATGTGTAAGAGACCGATCATGATCTTAGAATAGTACCAGATGGGGACGAGCCACCCCGATACCAGATTATAAAGAAACGACTGGACAGAGTCCGAGTAACGTTCCTATTTAACAGTGCTAACTAAATAGTTACAGCACCACAACATTTACAGGATAAATCCAAATAAAGGCCCGAAAGGCGATCACAGATAATAGCGTTGTTCTAACAGATATACAACCTATTATATGATTTTCAAAATAGTTTATCAAAACCGTTTCCAGACAAACAGAATATTCATTTCAAATTAATTACTCAGATAACTACTGATAATTAATGTAAATATGGAACGAAAGAGCAAGAGCGAACCGCCACTTGCCTTATTCCGTAGAATAGTCTAAAGACGTCACTGGATTCCGGGCTCGACACGGTATAGCTCTGACAGCACAACGACCTTCGAGTCGACCCATAAAAGGAACCCTAAGTTAGATCCGACATAAACAGTACGAATCTAAACACGGCGAAAGAACACGAAAGGAAAGACGCCACGACGACAACCGACCAAGCCAAAGCCACGAAGGCGTTCTGGGCACTGGCGGCAGTCGCTGTTCTTTGCGGCGGTCACCGTATTCATCACGGCGGTCGCCGTGAAGAACACGGCCGACTGAAACGAGAGAAAACTCACCCCAAAACACGAGCGGTTTGGCCTCCTTCGACTTGCTTTGGCTTCTAACCTCCAAGGCTAACCAAAAGCTTCACAAAGGCACTCTGGAAACACACCAAGGCAACACCGGCGAGACCTTCGAATTCCGGCGAAAACACAACTCCGGCGAGAGGCGAATTTGGCAGCGATTCGGGGTTGTAGATGACCCAAAACCCATGCCCAAGCTCTGCTATTTATAGGCAAACCCCAAGGAGTGAGCTGCAAACCCTCAGACGCGGCAAACGAAGCAACGTCGCACCTCGAACGACGCCGGCGACCATCGGGCAAAGCCCACTGGACAATCACGGTGGTCGCCGTATTTTTGCCTGCGGCGGGCACGCGGCGGTCGCCGTAAATACGGCGGTCGCCGTCGTTAGGCCTGTCGCGGCCATCTAGAAGCTGACACGCTGACATCTCGGGCCCAACCACGGCGGTCGCCGTTTCCCCTTTTTCCCGCCCATTCGGCTTTGAACGAGCATGACGATAAACCGGGATAAAAATTATCGTACGTGAACGACAATTTAAAATTCAAGGCACCTTGTCTGTATATTATTTCACTGAGAAAAATATTACAGATATAGAGCACATTACAGAATGTCTCAAGCTACCTGAATTAAATCCGACGTACACAACGGGTACTCGGGAAAATTCCATAATTCCCAAAATAACCTTACAAAAATACGGGGTATCACATCTCCTCCCCCTTACAAGAAGTTTCGACCCCGAAACTTAGGTCGAGAATAACTCGAGAAAATGCCTGAGCATATCTGACTCGGTTTCCCATGTCTCCCAAGTAACTTCTTCGGTCCCTGACTTGGACCACAGCACTCGTACCAACAGCACGATCTTGTTGCGCAAATGCTTCTCCCGACGCTCCAAAATGCGCACGGGCAACTCTTCATAAGTACCATTAGCTTGAATCTCGATGTCCTCGTAACTAAGCACATGAGACTCATCTGGCACATACTTTCTGAGTAAAGACACATGGAACACGTTATGCACCGGGTGAGCCGATGGCAGCAACGCCAAACGGTACGCTAGAGATCCCACTCTATCCAAAATCTCGAATGGTCCCACGTAGCGAGGGTTAAGCTTCCCACGCTTACCAAATCTAAAAACTCCTTTGGAAGGCGACACCTTGACAAAAACCTTGTCACCGACCTCGAACTCGACAGTCCTGCGCTTCCGATCTGCATAGGACTTCTATCGACTCTGAGCGGTCAACATTCTTTGTCTGATCAAAGCAATGTCTGAAGCCGTCCTTTCGACCAACTCTAGTCCAAGCAGAATTTTGTCGGCATTATCGTCCCAACAAATCGGAGATCTGCATCTGCGACCATACAAAGCTTCAAACGGAGCCATCTTGATTGTAGCATGCCAGCTATTGTTGTATGTGAACTCAATTAGACTCAAGCTATCCTCCCAGCTAGTCGGACGATCGAGCACACAAGCTCTAAGCATATCCTCCAGAGTCTGGATGGTCCTTTCAGACTGACCATCTGTCTGAGGATGAAACGCTGTACTGAACCTCAACTCGGTTCCCATAGCCTTATGAAGTTCCTTCCAGAATCTTGACATGAAACGTCCATCTCGGTCCGATACAATGGTCTTAGGAATGCCATGTAAGCGGACAATCTCCTTCTAGTAAACTTCGGCTAGCTTCTGGGTTTCCCATGTGGTCTTGATGGCTATGAAATGAGCACTCTTCGTAAGCCTATCCACAATTACCCAGATAGCATCTCTCTGACTTCGAGTCTTGGGTAGCCCAGTGACGAAGTCCATGGAAATGTTCTCCCATTTCCATTCTAGCACGGGGAGAGGTAGCATCTCACCACCTGGTCTGCGATGTTCGATCTTGACTTTTTGGCAAGTTAAGCACTTTGCCACAAAGTCTGCTACGTCCCAATTCATGTTTGGCCACCAAAACTTCTTCCTGAGATCCTTGTACATCTTGCTAGAGCCAGGATGCACAGAATAAGCAGATGAATGAGCTTCTCTCATCACCAACTGACGAAGACCTTCTGTGTCAGGCACACAGATCCGATCCTGAAACCAAAGTGATCCATCATCCTGAACCACAAAACTGGGAGCTTTCCCATCCATCACTTCACTGCTTAACTTTACCAAGATGATGTCATCGACTTGCTTTTCTTTGATTTGATCCAGCAGTGTAGCCTGAATCTCCATCATACTCAGGTACCCTCTACGCTGGTCATACAAGACTTCAATGTCGTATGACTCCTGGTTTAGCTTGGTCTGAGCAGTAAGCAACGCAACCACAGTCTCGTGCATTGTCTTCCGGCTTAGCGCATCAGCTACTACATTAGCCTTGCCCGAATGATACAACAACTCCATGTCGTAGTCCTTGAGCAACTCTAGCCAGCGGCGTTGTCTCATATTTAACTCCTTCTGAGTAAATATATACTTGAGGCTTTTGTGGTCAGTGAAGACTTGACATCTTATACCATAGAGGTAATGCCTCCAAATATTCAGCGCAAAGACAACCGCTGCTAACTCAAGATCATGGGCCGGATAGTTTTCTTCGTAAGTCTTGAGTTGTCTAGATGCGTAAGCAATGACTCTGCCCCTTTGCATCAAAACACAACCAATGCCACACTTGGAAGCATCACTATAGACCACATAATCGTCATTCCCCTCTGGGAGTGCTAACACGGGTGCCGATGTCAACCGTCGCTTCAACTCCTGGAAACTGACCTCGCACTTGTCATTCCAGACAAACTTCTTGTGGACTTTGCGGAGTAGATTGGTCATCGGTAGAGCGATCTTTGAAAATCCTTCTACGAACCTTCTATAATACCCGGCAAGTCCAAGAAAACTGCGCACCTCCTTCACATTCTGGGGCTGTGTCCATTTGGCTACCGCTTCAATCTTTTAGGGATCAACCATAACCCTATTTTTATTGATCACGTGGCCTAAGAAAGCCACTTCCTTCATCCAGAATTCACATTTAGACAATTTAGCATAAAGCTGATGTTGTCTAAGGATCGACAAGGAAATCCGTAGATGTTCCTCGTGGACTTCTTCATTCGGAGAGTAGATCAAAATGTCGTCGATGAAAACCACCACGAACTTATCCAAGTATTGGTGGAAACATCGGTTCATCAAATCCATAAAGACAGCTGGAGCATTTGTAAGCCCAAAAGGCATCACTACGAACTCGTAATGACCATATCTGGTCCTAAACGCAGTTCTAGGAATGTCCTGCTCCCGAATCCTGAGTTGATGATATCCAGATCTTAAGTCGATCTTGGAGAACACCTTTGCTCCCTGCAATTGGTCCAACAAGTCATCAATCCTAGGCAAAGGATACTTGTTCTTGATCGTCACCTTATTCAACTCTCGGTAGTCGATACAAAGTCGGAACGATCCGTCCTTCTTTTTGACGAATAATACCGGAGCACCCCACGACGATACACTCGGCCTGACATAACCTTTGTCAAGAAGATCTTCAAGTTGATTCTTCAACTCTTGCATCTCAGCTGGAGCCATCCGATACGGAGATTTGGAAATCGGCGCCGTACCAGGCTCGAGATTAATAGAAAACTCTACGTCACGATTTGGGGGTAATCCTGGAATTTCTTCCGGAAAGACATCCGAAAATTCCCTAACTACAGGAATATCAAGAACCTCAGGTCCATCCTTCTCAGACGAATCCAAGTAGCAAAGGTACCCGACACATCCTTGTCGTAGTAGCTTAAACGCAGCCATCGCATTGATCAACTTGCCGTTATGCGTCATTTCGACCTTTGAACTTGCACACGAATTGGCCCCCGGATGACACCGTCACCGTTCTTGAACTGAAGTCGATCACCGCCTTGTGACGCGTCAGCCAATCCATACCGAGAATAATGTCGTATGGAGCCATGGCTATGCAGATTAAATCTGCCTCGAATTCCTTACCCTGAATGGTAATCGGAAAGTCGGACAAATGCTTGGTTCCCACCAAACGTTCTCCATTAGGAAGATTAACGACGAAAGGGTCGCACGAATCATTGCACACCAAGTCTAACTTGCTAACACAGCTATCCGAAATAAAGGAATGCGTAGCACCAGAATCAAACAGAATGCACACTGAAGTAGAGTGAAGGTATAGAGTACCTTGAGCAATCGGAGCGTTGGGTCCATCTGCCTCACGCATCTCGTACAAGCGTTGGCCCTGACTTCCAGAAGCAGCTGTGGCCTTTCCCCTGTTCTGAGCAGTCGTCTACACTGAAGGGCTAGGAGTCTCGGCAGGCTTAAACCTAGGTCGGTTGCTCTGATGAACTGACCCTTGCTGCGACTCTACTCCCTCCTGCTTCCCCTGCTTGCAGAACTTTTGCAGATGACCATCACGTCCACACCCAAAGCATGGCCTCCTCTCCTTCCGACACTCAGTGCTCTTGTGTCTAGCAGTACCGCAGTTATAACACTGAACTGAACTCCTGGTATGCCCTGACTGCTGAGTCGATCCCCCTTGCGTCATCTCCGTCTTAGCTCGGCCGGACTTGGCGAAGTTAGACGGTGGCGCGGGGCGCTTAAAACCACCTCCGTGGTTCTGATTCTGCATCGACTTCTGTCGGTTGCGCCTCTTGGTCGACTCTTCGAGAGTTACCTCCAGCTTATAGGCACAATCCACATACTGCTCCAAGGTAGAGCATGTGTGGTGCACCATTAATGGCTTGATATCCGGGTTCATCCACTCGTGGAAGTACCAGATCTTTTGAGCCTCGTTGGTGATCTCGGCAGTGGCGTACTGTAGAAGATGGTTGAACTTAGATGCCAACTCGGTCACTCTCAGACCATCAGTCTGAGGGTACAAGAACTCTTTATGCTTTTCCTCTCTCATAGCACGAGAGAAAAAGCGATCAACCATCTTGGTCTTGAACATCGACCAAGTCAACACTGGGCTCTCAGCCAAACTAGTGCTCTCCCCCCACTCGCTAGCCTCCTCCTTCAGCTGAAGAGAAGCGATATGGACCTTCTCGGCCTCCGTACACTCCACGTTCCTGAACAACCTCTCCATATGGGAGAACCAATGAGTCACTGCCACTGGCTCCCCTTTCCCGTTATAGCAGTCGGGTCTCATGGAAGTAATGGTCTTAAGAGCGCGACCATAGTTGTTCCTCGTCCTAACGGCAGTCTCTTCAATCACAGGGTTTCTGGGTTCCACAACATCAGGAACCGCTGCATGAATAGGCACTTCTTGTGCTTGAGGCACACTTGGTCTCAAGACATCTGTAATAGCCTGCATCACGATCCCACGGATTGCCTCAACAGCTGTAGCGTCAAACAGCGTCGGCGCTTGGGTCTGATCTTGACCTTCACGCCTCTGCTGGACGCGAGACTCAGACTCGTGTTCATCCTGAACACTTCTTCCTGCTGGTCTGGGGTTTTGGCTGGTCCCAGCACCGGCTCGAGTCGAGTTTCTCGTGCTTCTTGGGTTCACCATCTGTTTACCGATCCAATTCCAAGCATTCAATATATTAATATTATGCAACATACTTATGCAATATATCAATGTAAATAAATCACTCAGAATAGATCAACTTGGCATTTTATAGATGAACCTTCGAATTCTTACACAAGTTACACATAAGTTATCATTAGAGCGTTAGGACAACATTGCTCGAAGATATAAGTGTTTCTCAAAGTACTTGCCGCAATACTGAAATATTACACAAAGTACAACTTGGAAAACTAAGAAACGAACTACTACGATAGGCAACACCACTCCTCCTCAAGGCGTTCCAAAATGTCTCCCATACGACTGGCTACTCGTGCATGGTCTCTTCGGGCTAGGCTCACCATCGAGGTCTGGCGATGGGTTTCGCACCCTGCTTGACCCTGAAGCACATAGTCCTAGCTCAGTCATGGTAAAGTATGGGTCGTCCATGATTGGTCCTCCTATTCCAGCCCCCCTCTGAGTACTGGCGATCAGCTCATCCCTCTGACGCTGCTGTTTTGCGGAGATTTCCTCACTCTGGCAGAGAATCTCCTGCAGCTCGGATTCCGACCTCCATCTCCTTGGAGTAGGGATAGCCTGAGATTCCCTGTCACTTCTCCCAATACCGTACTCGGTATACAGTGCCTCCCAATCAGCTTCTGACATGGGTGCGTACTCTGGCACTGGTGACAATCCTGTACCGGGCTCCTGATTCTGCCCTCCAAGGTCCAACTCTGGATCCTCTTCTGGATCATCCTCTATGGGATCCTCATCTTTGGGATCATCCTCGATGGGATCCTCATCCTCGGAATCATCCTCGATGGGATCCTCATCCTCAGAATCATCCTCGATCATCTCCTCATCCTCGAAAGGATCTTGCTCAAGCATCTCCTCTTCCTCCTCCTCGTACTCGATCTCCTTGGGAATTGGTCCCAGCAGAAAGTCGTCTTGGTAAACCCCTTGTTCATACCTTGACAACTCGTCTTCCTGCTCCCATTCCTGTACTCCCTCCACCCTTGGTGGCGGCACAGGTGCAGGTCTAGGGACCATAGCATTCCTGGCTACAAGGACAACCGACTCGGGGAGAACGTGCTTGACGTCTTCGGGTGGGCTACTCGGGCCTCCAACCTTGAAACATCGTTGAGGTAACGGAAAATCTAGCCTCGGCTGATCCGACTTGGCGTCTTCCGACCCCCTACCAATAGAAAAGCAGACACCCATCCTATCGAACAATAAGGAAGGAATTAGTCTTTCTAGACATAGAAGCAAACTTACTATATCAGACTATAAAGAAGACACGACTATGAACGGTGTTTTTAAATTCTTTTCAAAATGAAAATTCAGAGCCCTCTTTAAAACATTTTGAAAATGAATAAATGGTTTATAAAAATTCCAAACCCGTTTTAAAAACTTTGGCTCTGATACCACAACTATAACACCCCCAAAACTTAACCCTTTTGGAAAGGTATTACCGCCAGTGACCCCAGTGTTCCTTACCGAGATCACCCAAGGCTTTACCAAATAAATACAATTTATGAAATGCAATTGATACACAAAGATCAAGCATTAAATTCCAAAACATAACATTGTTGAGGAAACAAGAGTTACGGGATTACAACCCAATCCCGAATAGGTCAAAACATAGTTTAAACCAAACACAGCGGAAGACTAAGAAATTAAGTTACAATCGGAGTTATTGTCCAAAGGATCATAACCTGATTAAAGAAATAATTAAAACATTCAAAAACCACCGCCGACTCCATAGTCCTTCTAATCTTCTGAGCTACTTCTTAACTGATGTGCCGAATCGAACGGATGACATCAGCCAACCATGCAAGGGAAAACATTGGTTGGTTAGTCTAACTGAATAGACTAGCAAGGGAACAAAGCAGACTGGTTCGAAGCAGTCATATTAGGTTAGACTCATCGCTTCTCGGATAATAACCGATAACGGTAGTCAACCATCATATTCCTACTGGAATAAACAAGAGGTATGCACAAGAGAAGATTCTGGAAGACTGAATCTTTACAGAAATCGACTCGAAAGAAGACTCCAACGGAAATGAGTCTTTAAGGAAGCAATGACAAATCTGGAAAGTTACAGAATCATTCAACCATGATTTAAAACTGACTGAGATGCTTCGGTTCACGACCAACCTCATCGCCTACAGCGAATCCAGATTGGAAAGAGAACGTACTACATTCAAGTCAAGACGAGTTTTCCTAGCTGCACTGAACTTAGCTGCACTACTCGCCCAAGGTGTATTAATTATGTGCGTCAAGGTAGCACTTATCTGATTTATGTTTCAAAAACACACATCACGTTATAGACTTTTACATGTGTACCCCACCAATGGGACGACACATCTTAGTATACGTTTCGTCGAGAGTGACGTATACCGAAAGGTTTGTGACACCAGCTAAGTGTCTTATCTCTACACACATGTGTAAGAGACCGATCATGATCTTAGAATAGTACCAGATGGGGACGAGCCACCCCGATACCAGATTATAAAGAAACGACTGGACAGAGTCCGAGTAACGTTCCTATTTAACAGTGCTAACTAAACAGTTACAGCACCACAACATTTACAGGATAAATCCACATAAAGGCCCGAAAGGCGATCACATATAATAGCGTTGTTCTAACAGATATACAACCTATTATATGATTTTCAAAACAGTTTATCAAAACCATTTCCAGACAAACAGAATATTCATTCCAAATTAATTACTCAGATAACTACTGATAATTAATGTAAATATGGAACGAAAGAGCAAGAGCGAACCGCCACTTGCCTTACTCCGCAGAATAGTCTAAAGACGTCACTGGATTCCGGGCTCGACACGGTATAGCTCTGACAACACAACGACCTTCGAGTCGACCCATAAAAGGAACCCTAAGTTAGATCCGACATAAACAGTACGAATCTAAACACGGCGAAAGAACACGAAAGGAAAGACGCCACGACGACAACCGACCAAGCCAAAGCCACGAAGGCGTTCTGGGCACTGGCGGCGGTCGCTGTTCTTTGCGGCGGTCGCCGTATTCATCACGGCGGTCGCTGTGAAGAACACGGCCGACTGAAACGAGAGAAAACTCACCCCAAAACACGAGCGGTTTGGCCTCCTTCGACTTGCTTTGGCTTCTAACCTCCAAGGCTAACCAAAAGCTTCACAAAGGCACTCTGGAAACACACCAAGGCAACACCGGCGAGACCTTCGAATTCCGGCGAAAACACAACTCCGGCGAGAGGCGAATTTGGCAGCGATTCGGGATTGTAGATGACCCAAAACCCATGCCCAAGCTCTACTATTTATAGGCAAACCCCAAGGAGTGAGCTGCAAACCCTCAGACGCGGCAAACGACGCAACGGCGCGCCTCGAACGACGCCGGCGACCATCGGGCAAAGCCCACTGGACAATCATGGCGGTCGCCGTATTTTTGTATGCGGCGGGCACGCGGCGGTCGCCGTAAATACGGCGGTCGCCGTCGTTAGGACTGTCGCGGCCAGCTAGAAGCTGACACGCTGACATCTCGGGCCCAACCACGGCGGTCGCCGTTTCTGAACGGCGGTCGCCATTTCCCCCTTTTCCCGCCCATTCGGCTTTGAACGAGCATGACGATAAACCGGGATAAAAATTATCGTACGCGAACGACAATTTAAAATTCAAGGCACCTTGTCTGTATATTATTTCACTGAGAAAAATATTACAGATATAGAGCACATTACAGAATGTCTCAAGCTACCTGAATTAAATCCGACGTACACAACGGATACTCGGGAAAATTCCATAATTCCCAAAATAACCTTATAAAAATACGGGGTATCACAAAAAGGCCAGACGAGAACTTGTTGAGATGAATGAGAACCTCAGCATTGCTCTTGCCACCTCTCGTGACAGGAATCAGTTCCTATCAGAGAAGATCATGGTGCTTGAGAACAAGGCTGAGGTTGCCAAACGTCTCAATGAAGGTTCTCAAAGCCCTAAGAGGGAACCAAAAGGAAAAGAAAAAATGACTCCTGAAAATCAATGGTTCACCAATTCTTTTGCTCACAAAAATTATGTTGACATGGCCAATAGTAAGGTTAAAAACAATGTTGATTTCAACAAAAAAATTGAAAACCCTTTTAGGCTAGGAAAAGGAAAGTATGGTCATGTTGTCTACAACCGCTTATGTACCTACTGTGGTAAGAATGGCCATTACAACACTGATTATGCTAAGAAAAGGAACTTTGAAAGGGAGAAAAGTGCTTATCACCAGGAAAGGAACCAATTCCCTGATTATTCACAAACTCGAAATGCTAATCCCCCCAGTAAAGCCAAGCTTCGCTGGGTTCAGAAATCTTAGTTCCCTTGTGTGCAGAAAGAAGAGAGGCAACCCCAACTATGTTACATTGACAGTGGTTGCTCATGCCATATGACCGGAAAAAGAAATCAAATGACCTCTCTTCAACCTCTCCAAGGAGGGAACATATCCTTTGGAGACAAAAGCAAAGGGAAAATCTGTGGAATAGGAACTGTGAAACTCAACGATCACATTCAGGTAAACAAAGTTCACCTTGTTGATAGTCTTGGTTTTGATCTAATAAGTGTGTCACAGCTGTGTGATCAAGGAGACAATGAAGTCAGATTTAGATCAAACGAATGCTCAGTTCTTGACTCCTCGGGACAAATCATCCTAAAACTAAAGAGATTCAATAATGTTTACATTGTTGATCCATCCTTCGTCTCCAAGGAGAAACTGTGTCTCTCAACCGTGAATGACCAAGCTGAGTTGTGGCACCAACGCCTCGGTCATGCTAGCACTAAGCTGATTCAAAAGCTACACTCAAAGGAACTAGTCAGAGGATTGCCAAAGCTGAGTGGCACATCTAAGGAACTGTGCTCTGACTGTGTAAAAGGAAAATAGGCTCGTAGTTCCTTCAAATCCAAAAACGTGGTAAGCACCTCAAGGCCTCTTGAACTTATCCACATGGATCTTTGTGGACCCATGAGAGTTCAAAGCCTAGGAGGGAACAGGTATATCTTTGTTATTGTCGATGAATTCTCTCGTTTTACTTGGACCATATTCATTAAATCTAAAAGTGAAGTTATTGACCGCTTTAAAGATCTGGTTCCCTTGTTAGAAAATCTCTTGATTGTTCACTAAATGTTATTCGGTCTGACCATGGTACCGAATTCGAAAATGGAGAATTTCTAACCTTTTGCAGTGAGCATGGCATCGATCACAACTTCTCTGCACCATACACTCCTCAACAGAATGGAGTAGTAGAAAGGAAGAACAGGACCTTGGAGGACATGGCTCGAACTATGCTGATCTCAAGTGGACTCTCCCAATCATTTTAGGCTGAGGCGATCAACACAGCGTGCTACATCATCAATAGAGCCATGCTTCGCCCAATCACAGAGAAGACATCCTATGAACTCCTAAGAGGAAGAGTTCCCAACATTTCACATCTGAGGGTGTTCGGATGCAAATGCTTTATGCACAACAATGGGAAGGACAATCTTGGCAAGTTCGACCCAAGAAGTGATGAAGGAATCCTGATTGGTTATGCCTCAGGCAGTAAGGCATACAAGGTCTTCAACAAAAGGACTAAAAAGGTAGAAGAAAGTATTCATGTTATTTTTAATGAAAAATCACTTGGAAAGATTATGCAGAATACCACCAGTTCCTTTGAAGATCCATTTCCCAAGCTATCTCAAGAAGATCCAGATGAAATTGTCACTCCTCCCAGTTCCTGTCGATCGGAACCCTCCAATGGCTCCCCCACCAGTTCCTATGGATAATGAACAACAATCCATTTCTGGGAACCATGAGCATGACGACAACATCTGTGGAGACCTCAATGATTCATCTTCCCACATGTTCTTCAATGGAGAAGATGACCCCAACCAGGAAGCTGAATGCTCAACTCAGAATGTCTCCACATCAAATACTCTGGCTTCCAACAGAGAAAGAAGAGTCATCAAGCCTCTAGTCAGGTATGAACATCTAACTTTCTTTGCCTTTAATGCCTTTTTGTCTATTGTGGAACCAAAGAACATATGTGAGGCACTGAAGGATGCGGACTGGATCCAAGCCATGCAAGAAGAGCTTCATCAATTTGAAAGGAACAAAGTCTGGCATCTGGTTCCTCGCCCCAAGGATAAGCACATCATAGGAACCAGATGGGTTTTCAGAAACAAGCTAGATGATACAGGAGTTGTGATAAGGAACACAGCAAGACTTGTGGCTCAAGGATACAATCAACAAGAAGGAATTGACTATGATGAAACCTATGCTCCAGTGGCAAGGATCGAAGCAATAAGGTTGTTAATTGCCTTCGCATCTCACAAAGGGTTCAAGTTGTTCCAAATGGATGTGAAGACAGCCTTCCTCAATGGAATTCTTCAAGAAGAAGTCTATGTCAAGCAACCTCCTGGTTTCGAAGACGACGATCATCCAGATCATGTCTACTTTCTAGACAAGGCACTCTATGGCCTCAAGCAAGCTCCCAGAGCATGGTATGATCGTCTTGCCCAGTTCATACTCTCAAATGGCTACAGGCGTGGAGTCATTGATAAAACTCTCTTCATCCTAGAAGAAGAAGGTAACATATTAGTGGTTCAAATCTATGTTGATGATATTATTTTTGGTTCCACTAACCTGTCCCTTGTAGACAAGTTCAAAGACTTGATGAGCAGTGAATTTGAAATGAGTTTAATTGGGGAACTCACATTCTTCCTCGGATTACAAATCAGTCAAAAGGAAGATGGCATTCAAATCCATCAACAGAAGTATGTCAGGGAACTACTGAAGAAGTTTAAATTGGATTCATGCAAGCCTCTCTCTACTCCTATATCCACCATTGCCCATCTGGATAAGGACCATTCGAGTCCTCTAGTGGAGGAGAAGCTCTATAGAGGTATGATAGGCTCACTCATGTACCTAACCGCTAGTCGACCAGACATCGTCTTTGCTGTTGGCTTGTGTGCTAGGTTCCAATCTTGTCCAAGAGAAACCCACTTGGCTGCTGTGAAGAGAATACTTCGATATCTCAAGGGAACTGATGATCTCTGCATTTGGTACCCCAAAGAATGTCCCTTTGAGCTGATGGGTTTCACTGATGCTGATTATGCTGGATACTTGGTGGATAGGAAGAGCACTTCTGGAATGGCACAGTTCCTAGGCCCTTGCCTTGTGTCATGGGGATCAAAGAAACAAGTTTCAGTCTCCCTCTCCACCACAGAATCCGAGTACATTGTAGCTGCCTCTTGTTGTTCCCAACTTCTCTGGCTAAAGCAATAACTCACGGACTTTGGTATGTCTTATGGCCCTCTCACTATTCTTTGTGACAACACTAGTGTCATAAACATTTCTAAGAATCCTGTGCATCATACTAGGACCAAGCATATTGACATTAGACATCATTTTCTTAGAGATCATGTTGAGAAGGGAAACATCATTATGAAATTTTGTAGAACTGAAGATCAGATTGCAGATATATTCACCAAGGCATTGAATAGAGTTCTTTTCGAGAACCTTAGATTGGAACTAGGAATGATTCCTATTACTCAGTAGTGACCTTAGTTCTAAGAATTCTTTCCAGTTCCCCTGATTGACTAGTTTAAGATATTTAACTTGTTGAGTCTTGATGTCCTTGTGTTATATCTTTTGCCACAAATCCTTTTTGTCATAATGGTTTCTTAAAAAGGCTTAGATAAATCTTTGTGGCTCGTTTTCTTTTGGTTCTCATTATTCTTTAACTCCTCATTGTTCAAGTTTTCTTCATGGCCCAAAAGTCACAATCTGATCATATTTCTAACCCAACATTACAAGCCGAGATGATGATTGTGTACTAAGACCTACCCTTGCCTCATTGCTAAATTTAATTCTCTATGATCCATCTCTAAACCCTCTCTGAGAATTATTGTGCAATGCAAAAAATAGCCTACCCTGATTCCTTGTATGAGAACGTACTATTTTTGGTTCCATTGTTTTAACCCACACCAAAGGTTCCCATACATCCCTCTAGCTCGCTGAAAATATCGCCAGAAAGGAACCAGAACTTAGCGTCTCTCCAACGGCTCGTTTGGCTCTTCCCAGAAGCTATTTATGGCAAATTCGCAGGGATAAGGCACGTCTCATCAGTGGCAGAATCTCTCTCTCTCTCTTCTCTGAATGGACAAATTTTTTCAAAATTGAGTTAGCCGTTCCAAAAAGCTACAACTTCCATTAATGCTCCGGATTGACCTTGATCTTCTCAACGGCTGGATTTGATTCAACGATCACCTCTGCTTTTTATCTTCAGAGATCTTCACCGCCTTTAAAGAGTTGCCCTGTTCATCCAAGCTAATCCCACAACTCGCCATTTCTCTGATCTTCTACTTCTCTCTCTCTCAAACACAGAAATCCTTAAATCCTCAAAAATGGAGAACCAAAACCCTAATGTTATCCTGAATGAGAAAGAGGCTGCCATTCTCAGAGTCTTTCGAGAAAAGAAGGCAGCTTCATCTTCTAAGCCCATTTCTGCCACCTCCTCTCAAAAATCCCAACCTAAAGAGAAAGCAATAGAGAACCCTGTGGAAAAACCAGTGGAGCAACCCAAAGAGAAAATTGAGGAGCCACCAAAGGAACAGGCTGAGGAGAAAGCCATGGCCATCACTCTGGCCTCTGAATCGGCCATCAAATCCGCCTCTGAAGGTGGCTCTCATGACTCCTCGCTTGACAAATCTCTCTAAGAGCTCCTCAGCCCTGATCCCTCACCAGTAAGCCTCAAATCCAAAACCACTTCTAACCCTGGTCCCTCTGTCGCCACTAGAATGCAACAGAGAAAGAGGAGTTCCCAAGCCATAGTTCCCTATGAAACCAAATCCACAAAAAGAGCCAAAATCACCTCCCTCTATGCCTCCTCCCTGGGTCAGGTCTCCTCTTTCTTCTCTAAGAGGAAGATCCTTAAGCCTCTCATAATCGGCAAGGAGTTCTGGACCCAAGAACTGGAAGAAGAAGATGAGGAAATGTTTGGAGAAGCCCTGGCTGAGTTCCATTCTCTGCTGCAGTTTCAAGGATGGGACGAGATGCTGTTTGAACCCTTCTCTGCTTCTGATGAGGTTGTCCGCTTGTTTTACCAGTCTATGGAGTTTGTGCCTGCGAAGGAGAACTCTCCCTGTAACGACGTCATTCTTATATGGAAGGGAACCAGCTATCCTCTGTCCACCAACCTAATTGCGTCTGCTCTAGGGATCGAGTCAAGGTCTGGATTTGGCATTCTGCCTCAAAAGAAGGGATGGCCCAAAGGAAAAGGCTACAAATCCAAGGGAGCAGTGGTCAAGAAAATCTATGATGGCGCCTCCCCCTCATCTTTGGAGACAAAGGATCTCTCCATCGCAAATAAATTATTACACTTCTGGATCACCCGAAATCTGGTTCCCAGACAGGAGCACCGGAACAATGTTCTCATCACAGATGCCATCTACATGGACAAGGTGCTCTCTGGTGTTCAATTGGATCTCCCTCGCATTGTCTTAGCCCACATGCAGTTCTGCTCATCCCATGACTCCCATGCTTTACCCTTCCCTCATATCATCAAAAATATTCTCTCCAACCTTCACCAGTACCCAGTTGATCTGCCTGAGACAGTCTACAGCAAGTGTCTTACCTTGGTCACAGTTCGGAAGTTGAAGACAAAGGAACAACAAGACCCCCTTCTGAAGCTCAAGCTCAACTGCCTAAGGAAAAGGCCAGTTCCAAGGCCCCTTCTAGTTCCCAGCCACATCTCAACCCCTCTCCAGACTCCTCTGCAATCCTTACTGCTCTGGATCGTATTGAAAATGCTATCATGGTGGGCTCGACTGCTATCCCGGTCGCCCTCCATGATCAAGTAAGAGAGTTGGGCCGCATTAGTTCTACAGTCGAAAGTTTGAAGGAAGTTCTGCAGAAGGATTGGCAAGGTGCAATCAGTGCTCATCAGGCCGTGGGCCAACATGTAGGAACCGACGACAAGGTTGAAGAAGAGGAGGCCGCTACTATGCCATAGGAACGCTTGTTATGGTTCCCTGTGCTGTAACTCCACAGCGAGCTAGTAGTTTCCCTTAGGATCCTACTCCCCTCTTCTATCCCATTGTTGTCTTCCCTAAGATTGCTTTTGTTGTTATCCTTGCCGTTTGTTGTTTGTGTTATTGTCTTTTGTCAACTGTAGTTTTTGTTGGATGTTGTGTGTCTTTGAACAATGATCAGTGAAGCTTTAATGATTATCTTTAGTTTCGTTCCCATGATCGATTTGTCTTTGCCTTAAGTTTTCATTATGCCTTTTATGGGTTTGATGCAATCGCATATTTACTTGGATATCATGTTCTTAACTTGTACTTAATCTTTTCGATGATGTCAAAAGGGGGAAGAAAAGGATAGGAACCTTGAACTTTGAGACTACTGGATTAATAGGAACTCTGAACTAGTTCTACTTCTAAGGGGTAATTTAAAATCAACTCGTTCTTTTGCTTAGGGGGAATTTGCAACCATTGAATGTTCAAACACTAATCTGAAATGTTGTAAATCCCTTTATCTCAATATGGTCTCATAAGATTCAAAGTCCTATTATGTTGTCAGGTTCCTTGTATTTGTCATCATCAAAAAGGGGGAAATTGTTAGGAAATGGAACTCTGGAACTTAGGTTCCCCTGAGAGTTCCGTTCCTCAGTTTCTCTACTTTTGAAGATGACAAATATTATGATACTAATGTTTTATCTCAAATATGTGTTTTAAGGAACCACAAGAATTTACCAAAGGCAGGAAAGCCAAACACAACTAGGGAACCAAAGGAACAAGACAGCTGAACGAATCCAGAGGAACCCAGGTATGCCCAGAAATGAAGCTTGCGACATTGCGGTTCCCGAGAAATCTGGGGACAAACAACCTCAGACAAAAGGAGTCGAAAATGACTTGTCCGAAGCTTCCAAAATCCTGCCAAGGTCCAAGAGCTAAAGAACAAGATGCCTAGAGAACCTCTACCTCGGACAGAGACGATGAAAGCGACAGGACATGAAGACGTCGCTGTCCAGAAGACGGTTCCCAAGCGGCCAGCTTAGTCAACCTCGGACGAAAGCGTTTGGACAATGACATTGCAAGGATCGTCTGAGGTAGTTGACCAACCAAGAGAGATTCAGAGCTGCCTAGGTTGTTTGCACATGCCAAGAACAACGTGAATCAAGGAGAACCACTCAATCTAGGGCAAGCTCAATCTGTGGGAACCCAAAGAGGATCGAGCTGCGAAGAAGCCTATATAAAAGGAAGACTAACCCAAGGGTTATCTTTGAGCACAAAAACACGACTCATACTCATTAGCAAATATCTAGTGTGAAGCTCCAAATAAGATCATCAAAGCAAACCGAGATCAAGAGGAACCAGTGAAGGAAGAAGAGCTGAGTGCTAAGTTCCTGTGACTATAAGTGATAGTTCCTAGGTGCGAAAGTCTGTTTCTTGGATTGATTATTGATTGTGTTAAGTTATCTAGGAGTGTCTAACTGTGTGTAAGGCAAATGAACTGTGTGTTCGTTCCTAGGATAAGCTGTAACCAAAAGAGATAAGAAATCAAGAAGTAGACTTTGAAATCCTTTCGAAAGAAAGGTAGTGGTTTTTATCCTGGATTGCGAGTTGGCAATCAAAGGTTTCCACTATAAGGAACTGGTCATTTGTTTGATTGTTTATTTCCGCTGCGAAAGGAACTGAGAATTGATATTCTGAGTTCCTCAAATTTTTATCTAACCATCACGATCCTACACAAACCAATACAGATAACCATTTCCAAATTAATTATTTACATATCACTTTTAATACACAAAACCAAACATTGCTTGAAACGCCTTTCTCAGCTCTACCAATCATCATTGTCGACGTGTTTCCATTGATTGAGAATCATGAACCTTTCTCGCATTGTCACTTCTGGTGCAAGTACTTATTCAAACAAACTCGTCAAGGACAATCTCATTTCGATTCCTCCAGAAATGGATTCTAACAAACATTTCATAATTGTTCCTTAAAGTCCTTGTTATGATGTGTATTATGAGATAAGATTTTCTTCAGGAACTTATGTCAAGAAAACGTCACTTGTCGACAATTAACAGCTTATTAAGCTGCGATATGTGATTCCTCTTTAGAAAATTGAGCTTCATACATAGTCTAATAGTCTCCCACGCTCCTAGCGTAATTAAGACTCCGTTGTAGTGGATTGATATGGAGTTACTACAAGAACCTCCAAATGAGCTAGGCATTCAGTTGGTATATGTGACTCTGTCACTTCCTTGGCTTTTAGCAAATGTAGTTTATAGCATGTCAGCTATACTTTAACTATATGATCCGTTGAACTTCTAGTTCATTTTCACTTATCCATCGATCTTAATTGCTGAGAATTTGCATTCCTTGCAATCTTTTATACGTACTAGTCTCCTTTTTCCGATCGCCCTAAAGTTGGAATTTTATCTCATCAAAATGATCATCATGATACCGAGCGATCACCCAATATAAGCTCTAGGTATTCAATCACCTATAGGGACTTCTACCCTCATATAATCCCAACTTTCCTTGTGGCATTAATTTAGTTCATTTAGGGAGAGAATGGGACGTACACCGCATACCTACATACTTTTAGTTCTCTTTTGGAGATAATTTTTAATTACTGGAATATATAATGGTCACTCAAAGTCAAACTTAATTCTCAACATTCAAATTTTGTATGACCCCATACGGTCAACAATTCTTCTAGATCGTTCATGTATTAGCTTTAACCCATCTATGATTGATAACCATATAAATAACGATTGTACTATGTCGTCATATTAAATAGTGTGAGCTACCCGATGCTCGACGGTTACACTACCTTGATTGATTTATTTCTCCCACTTTATGTTTCGTTTGACCAATGTGTTGAGGCATCTATCAACATCATAAAATATATGAACAATTACCATTGGTCTATATGACAGTGTTATTAGTCCTCGTATGTATTCTTGAATATGTCAAGAAACATGGAGACTAGGCATTTAGTCTTTACATAATCGACATTGTTACCAAGAAAACAAGTCGTGTATTTACGATCACTCTAAGACAAGGACTCCATGTCCTAAGATCCTCCGGTCCTTTAATAGGTGTTTGAGTGAATTTATCAACAAGATTAATTATCCCATCATTGATTGCACAATAAAGTTTAAAGCTCTCTTTCAAAACCTACATAACATTCAAAATCTTAATTGTAACACTTATTCACACATTTATACATTGTAAAGATACTTGGGAGTTGCATACATACCATAGATAAAGCATACTGTATCAGATAACTGGTGCAAGCTGCTCCTTCTGGCTGCAATTGCATAGCATTAGAGGCCTTTTAGCCAACTTAATTGACATATAAACACTAAAGATCGTACATACCTGACAACTCATAAGGCGGTACAAAAGATGTTGCAATGCAAGTAGATGTTCTAATAACTCTTCGGATTCTATGAATATTGTTCGACTATGTACTTGTAATCAACAACAAAGTATTTAGTGAACGTGTTTTCGATGTTTTCTTTATCAGTAAGAAAACTCCACATGCTCAACAACCAATCACATGAATTAATTTTTTTTATGAACCACATGAATTAAACTTATTACAAGAAATTGTTTTTACATATATTTTTGGTAGTTAGTAGCTAATTTAAATGATAACAGTTGCGTGAATGCGTGACTAGTTGGGTGATTGTTCAAAGTTACCTTCACCAATATTTATTGATAACAAGGAAGACAACTCGAAAGGCCTCAAAGAAAGATGCTTAAACAAAAGAGACGCCATGAATAATTTTTGAAAGTTTAAGTTCTCGTTAATGTTTGGACAGTTTTCCGAAGAAAAAAAACGACCATAACTTTGGATATAAATTTGATTTTGTGCTCATTCAAATTGTGTTAGAGAGATGACTCAAGTATTTACAACTCTGTAGTTTACATCAAATAAAAAATCCAACTGGAAGATGGTTAAAATCATGTGTTACAGAAGGCAGTACAATTATACATGAATAGTTGACATTTCATAATTAGATAGATTTAATTTATGTTATAGTTTGCTTTAATATTATTTTTAGCATATAGAAATTAACATAAACATTACCATCTACAATTTGAACAAATCAAATGGATTTGATTAAACCATAATCCCTAAAACATTATGCACTAATTTGAACAGATTCGATGAAATAAAACGAGAGATTACCTTGAAGTAGTGTAGTATTGAGGAGATTTGGAAGAACTTCAACCCAAATGTATCAATTTGAGCTCCTAGATGGAAATTTGGTTGATTTTGAGTTGGGAAATGAAAAAGAGAGGAAAAGAGGTTGAGATTTGAGAGGTGAATAATGAAAGTGGCATATGATGTAATTAGATAGAAGTATATATGAGTTTGCGTGTAGGGTGAGCTCTATTTGACAATGTCATTTCTTATGTGTGTTGTAAATATGGTATTTTGGTACCCACCTCACTTGAATGAATAAAGAGAATTTACATAGAAAAAATCAATATGTGCAATTTCCAATAAAAACCTCGTAATTTAGCAAAAAATCATTACCTAAAACTTGAAAATTATAAAATTTATTAACAATAAACTTCATTAGACGATACATAACTGAATAATTAAAAACAACACATAATATTAGATGACATGACTACTCTATGCATCATTTAAAAGAATCAATCTAGAATTTATCAAAAAAATAGGTGAAATATAAATAAATATAAAAAACCTAAATTATAACATTTAGATATAAAACTTGGTCAAACTTTGTAGCAAAATGAGATGAAATAACTCTTCCATGTCATTTTAATAATATTAGAAATAATCGAAAAATGAAATTATTACAAATTCATATTTTAAACTAGCTTAAATAGTAATAATATGATATATTTTGGAATTACTAATATACAATATATATTAAATAATTTAAAATCTATCAAAATATACTTAACATGAGTTTCTATGGGTAGAGAGAAATGATTATAATATTATGATATTTTTTTACATTCAAAACACAGAAAATTAATTTTTAAAATTGTTTTTACATAGGGTATTTTTTACACAACAAACATTAGGCTCATTACTAACTACAATGTATGCATAAATCATTATAACGGATGATCTTTAGAAATAATCTAAATACATTGGGATGAGAGTTCACTTAATACATATCTGATCTAGATCTTTTGATGTCTTGTGATGAGAATCAAACCTCCAAGGTGAGGCTTTTCTTCCTGGAGTGGCTCGATCGTGACTAAGTGAAGAGAGATTCCTTCTCCTTGGCTTCAAAGTGGCTCCAAGGTGTTCTTGAGGGTACCTTCAAAGGATCCTAAGCTCTTGAGTGAAGATGGCAAGAGGGAGGCAAGTGAGCTTGAGGGTTTGGTCTCGGTTTGGGCGAGACAAGGGAGGGCCAAGGAATCCTCTTCTAAGAGGATTCTTGGCTTGGATCTTGAGTTTGGAAACAAGATCAAGTGTTTGATTGTTTGAGTGATTCGAATGATATGAGAGATGAGAGAGATTTTAAAGCCTTGAGTTGATAGAAGTAAGTGGAAGGCCTTAGGGAGATATACTCAACCTAAGGGAAATATCCACTTCTATATTCTTCAACTATTCTTCAACTAATGAACAAAGGAAGCCAAGAGTGGCTTAAATAGTCTAGGGTTGTGGTGGACTAGGAGCTCATATGCAAATGGGTCCATACGCCCAACATAGAAAGACAAATACATGATTAATTAACAAAAAAAGGAAAGGGGATAAAAGCCATAAATGCTTGGATAGGGGCGCGCGCTTGAATGCCTTGGAATCGAAGCATCGAATGCTTGAGTGTCGTGGCATTGAGGCGTCGACGCCTTTGTGGTCAATGCCTTGGCTCTTCCAAGGTGAGACACTCATCACTCTCCCCTTCTTAGCTTTGAAGCGTCCTCGCTTCGAGTGCGTAGGAAGTCCGGAATGTGGAGAAAGTGTGGTGGCACGTCTCCCCTTCTTAAAGGTGAAGGTGGAGTGAGGGAGACCGCCACTAACACAAAGAAGCACGAGCATACGAGAGCCGTCGGGCGGCTCCTTGGGCACAACAAGATGGGATGGCTTTGTTGTCGTGTAGCCCTCGGGAAGCTTCACCATATAAGCATCATCGACGAGCCACTTGATCACTTGATAGGTGTCTTGGCCGTATGAGCGAGGTTTGGAGCGGCGCCGGGCTGGAATCCGTGTAAACGGTGGAGGCATGTTCACCAATGTCCTAGGACAAGCAAACTCAACAAGCAACGAAAAGGTGGAGTGAGGGAGACCGCTACTAACACAAAGAAGCACGAGCATACGAGAGCCGTCGGGCGGCTCCTTGGGCACAACAAGATGGGATGGCTTTGTTGTCGTGTAGCCCTCGGGAAGCTTCGTCATATAAGCATCATCGACGAGTCACTTGATCACTTGGTAGGTGTCTTGGCCATATGGGTGAGGTTTAGAGCGGCGCCGGGCTGGAATCCGTGTAAACGGTGGAGGCATGTTCGCCAATGTCCTAGGACAAGCAAACTCAACAAGCAACGAAAAGGTCAGTCAACTGTGTGGTGGGGTCCTAGGGATGGCTCTAAGCAAGGTTGCGTGGTGAAGGTGGCCACTAGTGTCAAGGGTAAAGCTCTTCCCAAATTTCAGCCACCAAATCTTCCAAAAACGACCCACAAAGCTAGGGTCCCAAGCGAACACAATAGCACGAGGGATTCCATGTAAGATTACCCCGGGGTCAAAGGTAAGGGTATCTAATCCGGTTGGAAAGTGTGTAGTGCCACAAGGAATGCCATGATCCATCCTAGGGGGGGTTTCTCCTAACACACCAATGGAATCCATCCCCTTCTTAAGCGTGGCCAATCCGGTTAGAAAGACCAAGGCTAGGTCTTCCCACGAGGTGGGTGGATGATCTATGTGTGTGTAAGGACCGGGAGGGTGGGACCTAGGCAAGAGAGAGGCAAGTGTAGACCCAAAGATATAACCTTCAAAAGTTGCTTAGAAAAGATATCCAGTTGAGGAAGATGAAAGACCAAGGGTGTTTTGACCACTATAGACATTATTAAATCGTGCTTTTTAGAAAGAAAGAAAACAAGGGCATTTTGGTAATTTTGCACATTTTAACGGCAATTTGGACGGCAAGAGGCCTTGGGTGGTGATTTGTTAACGGAAGACGAGTTATGGGTAATTTAAATAATTTCAAATAGAACGGGTGGTTACGCGCAAATTCGTGTATATAATGGGTGGTTTAAACCAATTTTGCCTACATTTTAAGTCTAAAATTTTAAATTTAAGTTATAATATATTAAATATTTTTTTGAATTATTGAGTTCTTAAACTTTTTTTTCAAGTTTTTTCCTCTTTATAAACCGGGTTCCATCCCGGATTAAAACCGACGTAAAACTGCCGTTTCTTTAAACCAGATCGGAATCGAACCCAAACCGCCTGTCCAAGTTCCTTCCAATTTAAAGTTTTATTGAACCAGTAATCAAAAAATAATAATTATTGAACCTTTTTTTTTGGTCGGAAGTTTTAATGAACCTTGAACCGCCGGTTTATTAATTCGGACAAACAGTAGCAGTACATGTTGAGTTGCCACTTGATGAGTGTTTATCTGGGTTCACAAGAGGATAGTCTTGACCGTTAACTAGAGAAAGATGATGAGGAAGAACAAGAAAGCCTTCGGTCGCTCGCTGCTAGAATAAGTGTTGAGTTGCCACTTGATGAGTGCTTAGCACAATTACACGAGGGGATTACTGCCCCAAGATCTGGTCCATCAAATGTGAGGGGGAAGAGCACTACGCTTGCAGTTACACCTACTATGTCCATCAAAAAAAGAAGGAGAAGGCCAAGTCCTGCTTCAACGGCATTCAACGAACACATGGCTGTTGTGGGTGATGCTAGTCAGAAATTGCTTAGCATGATGGAGGGTGATATTGGAAGTACCAATGATCTGGAAAGTGAAGTGAAGAAGTATTTCACATATGCAGAATGTGTTGTGGTGCTGGAACGCCTTGTAACTGATGGGCTTCTCGAAGAGAATTCTAAATTGTATTGTCTTTATGTCCCTCCCGAAAGACAGTAACAGGATTGCATGGCTACAAAACGAGTACGATCTGGTATACCAATTATATCAGTCGTAGATGGAGTGTGATGGGTTTGAGTGTTTAGGGTACTAGTTGGGGGATTTGATATGTTTGAGTGTCTAGGGTTAGCACGACTGTTTGGATAATGATGTGTTTGTTGAGGTAATGTGATTTATGTATGAACTTAGTGCTTGGTGTTTGGTGTATTTCAGACTTTATTAGTTCTTCGTGTTAAGACTCTTGCATACCATTAGTGTTTTCCTAGTGCAATTTAAATTAAACTAATTTTCATTTGTGTTATCCTAGTGCATGGCTACAATAGTTACGTTATTAATATAAGCCACTTGGAGATATCTTATATTTTAAGTTTGGGATTTTCAGTTTATGTCTTGGTCTAGTATAATCCGAAGACATGGATCAACCACTTGGCCCGAGACGAAGGATGTCTAGACACGAGTTATGAAATAAGTACACTACAAGATGGAAGGTGTGGTTGGTGATGTGTGCGCGTCTCTCCGCTGCATACCATGCTAGGTTTATTCACAAGGTTCCTTGTTATGATTCAGAGCTCACGGGGTACATGTGGATGCATCAACTGATGGACTCTGCGTCTGATGTTAGATGTATCAATGCATTTCGGATGGAGAGGCATGTCCTCCAACATCTTTGCGATGAGCTAGAGACAAAGTATGGGCTATTACCTTCACGCCGTATGTCCGTTCTAGAGAAGGTTGGGATTTTCCTTTACACAATTTCTGTTGGGTTGGCTAATAGAGATGTATGTGAGCGGTTTTAGAGATCAGGCGACACCATTAGCCGTGCGTTTCACCAGGTTCTAGATGCAATGGTTGGTAGGCACAGGGGTTTTAACGGCCTTGTACGTAACCTTCTGAAACCTCGTGATGCAAATTTCAGTAACATTCCAGCAAAAGTGATGAGTAAGCCCCGATATAGTCTTTTCAAGGTATGGATTATTACTTATATTTGCAATTTATTGACAAGTTGAACCAGCCATGTCGTCTTATATTGTTACTGCATTCATTTAGGGTGCTATTGGATGTATTGATGGGGTTCACATTGAATGTTGTGTGCCTGAGGAAGAACAATTTCCTTATAGATGTCGTAAGGGGTATACTTCATTCAATGTGATGGCAGTGTGCGACTTTGATATGTACTTCACATTTGTATCGGTCAGGTGGGAAGGAAGCGCCCACGACACTCGGGTGTTGGACCATGCTTTGAGCTATCCTCATATGAACTTTCCCCGTCCTCCATCTGGTAAGACATGATCGATCGTCATATATCCTTACTTTTACAATACACTTGGTGAATTGACAATTCATGCGGATATTTAAAATGTATCGTAACCAAGTTTAATTATTCGTAGGGAGGTACTACTTAGTTGACAAGGGATATCCAGACAGAAAAGGCTATATGGTGCCCTACTCGAAGGTAAAATATCACCAATCTCAGTTCATGCAAGAGGCTCCGAAAAATATTCGAGAAGGATTTAACCGAGTCCATTCTTCTTTGAGGACGACAATCGAACGGTGCTTTGGTATTTTGAAGAAGAGATAGAAAATATTAAAAGGCATATCGTCATATGATATTCCCATGCAAATCGACATCATTTGTGTGTGTTTTGCACTGTACAACTTCATACTAGAACACAAGCTGAATGATTCAATCCTAGAAGAGGATGATGATGAATATGCTTTTAAGTTTGACCCCAATGATGATAAAGGCGAGGACAATGACCCCAAAGGCTACATGAGTGGCATCCGAGATGCCATTGCTAAACAGATTTGGGATCACAAGAATATATATTTGGCTGACCTGTAATTTGTAGGAGTACAATCCCTACTTTTTGGTAAACAAGTCTAATCTTAAAACATTACTTATAATTAGGTGGCTAGCATATGCTGTACGTGGTTAGGCGCTGATTTTGTATGGCGGGATACCTACATCGTTCTCCATTTTGTATGGCGATTAGGCTCTTAGAACGAATGATCATGTATGATTTTGTTGGTTATTTTAGTTTCATCGATGCTTGACAAGCTTCGGACTCGTAGGTTCGGTCTCGGAGGTCTCAAGGGAACCTACTTCCCTCAGAGGTTGTGCACGGTCTGTGCACAACCGTGCACGGTTTGTCCATAACCGTGCACGGTTTGTACTAAACCGTGCACAACCGCAGACTCGTAGAGCAATGGGGGATTGAAGTTACACTTTGGGGTTTTAATGGATGTTAATGGTTTTATAACTTCTTATGGATGAAACATTAGTACTTGTTAATGTTGGATTCAATGGTTTTAAAGTTTCAAAACATTGATATTGAACATTCAACATTAAAACATTGATATTCAACATTGAACATTAAAACGTTGGATTGAATGTGGCAGTTTGTTTGGGTGGCTTTGTGACCTCTCCACACACATGCAACACAAGAAGGAAAAACGAGAGAAACATTCACTACACAAAACAAAGTACCACAAAACAAACAAAGTACCACAAAACAAATAAGCAAACTTTGGCCTTAACATACCGACAATGACATGGTCCTAAGGAAAACTAATCTAGTCTGATGAGTAATGGGTTCGGATGTACCCAAACTTGACCATTCCAGTGAAGGTGGGGCCTAAGATCCACACCACTAACAACCGCACTGTCGTAGTTGAATACCGAGAAATCGATTTCATACATGCCAATCTCCGACCATCGTCTTATAGTTCCATACCACCATCCGTCACGAGCCCAAACGTCTACATGCATGCCAATCTCGTAATTGAACACATCTCTATATGGTTGTATGGGACGTAACAACCCATATGGGACATCTTCCTCAAGGTAACCAGAGCGGTCGTCAAAACATCAATGTTTCATACTGGACCCGATAAAATCATATCATTAGTGAGACCAACGTGATCCTTGCCGTGTGGTATGAACCTAGTAAACCCTGTTCCGCTCTGACAACCTCAACACGTTCCTCTAAATGGTAATGTCTAGCCATTCTCAATATCTAAAAACATACAATAACAAGACATGTAGAGCAATATTGTAGTAGAATCAAAACATACAAATACTGAAATCAAATTTATATAAAGTCTAAGCATACGTTAAATTAAATGGTAATGTCTAGCCATTCCCGAAATAGATATATAGAATAACACATGATGTTCTTACCAGATTTGTTAAGTGTGTTTCTCGGCACCTTCTAGCCCTTTCTGTAGCACTCCCAAATTAAGTGGGTGCAAATGTGTGTGAGTAGCTTGTTCACTACCAAAACATGGATATATATAGTATCGGTCAAGGTTATGTAACTTGTTCCATTGTAGACAAACCTATACACTAGCTTCCATAGGTTTAATGACAAAAGTGGAGGTGTCTTACCTCCCTTAGCTTAGCAAAAGTTCACATAGCCCCAAAACCTATACACTAGCTAGCTTAGCAAAGGTTCACGTGAAGAGGCATGGTGTACCACAAAAGAAGAAGCATCTTCTTGGGAGGGTACCACAACGTTGGTTTGTGACCACCAAGTCAAATATATATACGTACACAAGTTATAACAATGAGATGACCATTTATCACGAAACATAGCTAAAAGCGTACAAACGAGATGATCATTCACTAGTTGGATACAAACATACAAACGCAGAAGAAGAAGATCAAGTACGTAAACTACAAACACTTGAAAGATACGAGTACCATAAAAGAAAGCGGAAAGGACCACACCAACAAAGACATACCGACAAGTACCACACATTGAGTTCTTAGTTAAAAATCCAACCATTACCATTACCATACCAGTGAAGGTTATCGTGGAAGCTAATCTAGTTGGATGGTAGCGGGTCTCGGACGTAGCCAAACATGACCATTCCAGTGAACGTGGAGCCTGATATGATCATAACCGACAACGATATTCTCGTAGTCGAATTCCCCAAAACTCACTTCATAAATTCCAAAGTCCGGGTGTCATAAAACAGTTCCATACCACCATCTGTCACGATTCCATACGTCAACATATTTCCCTATCTCGTAATAGGGTAGAGTTCTGTAGGATCGAGATTGTTAGACAAATAACTAAGGAACTAAGAATGGCAATTCTCAGTTCCCTTCGCAGCGGAATTTAAACAATCAAGCACAAATGAACAAGTTCCTTATAGTGGAAACCTTCGATTGCCAACTAGCAATCTAGGATAAAAACCACTACCTTTCTTTCGAAAGGATTTCAAGGTCTACTTCTTGATTTCTTATCTCTTTTGGTTACAGCTTATCCTAGGAACAAACACACAGTTTCTTTACCTTACACACAGTTAGGTAATCCTAGATAACTTAACACAATCAATAATCAATCCAAGAAACAGACCTTAGCACCTAGGAACTATCTCACTTACAGTCATAGGAACTAGCACTCAGCTCTTCGATTCCTTGACTAGTTCCTCTTGATCTCAGTTTGCGTTGATGATCTTGTTTGAAGCTTCACACTTTGATGTTTGCTATGGAGTGTGATTCTATTGTGAATGCTTGAAGATAACCCTTGAGTTAGTCTTCCTTTTATAGAGGATTCTTCGCAGCTTAAACTTCTCTTGGTTCCCACAGATCGAGCTTGCCCTAGGATGTGTGGTTCTCCTTGGTCCACGTTGTCTTTGACATATGCAAATAACCTAGCAGCTCAGAATCCTTCTAGGTTAGTCAACTACTTCAACCAAGTCGTTCTCCAGCTTCCTTCTTTTGAGGTTCAACAATCTGGGCACTTGGGAACTGTCTTCTGGATAGTGACATCTCTATGAGTTGTCGCTTTCAGTGCCTTTGTCCGAGGTTCATTGTTCTAGGCATCTTGGAGTCTTGCTCTTGGATGGTGGCAGGCTTTTGGAAGCTTCTCTCAAGTCGCTTTCACCTCCTTTTGTCTGAGGTTTGGTGTTCCCAGATTTCTCGGGAAACGCAAAGTCACGTGTTGCATTTCTGGGCACACTTGGGTTCCTTTGGCTTGCTTGTTTGGTTTCTTTATCTTGTTTGGCTTTCATGGTTCCAACAACTGTCCTGCGGTTCCTCTAAACACATCTTTGAGATAAAACATTAGTATCAAAATATTTGTCATCTTCAAAAGTAGAGAAACTGAGGAAAAGAACTCTCAGGGGAACCGAAGTTCTAGAGTTCCGTTTCCTAACAATTTCCCCCTTTTTGATGATGACAAATATAAGGAATCTGGCAGTATAATAGGAACATAAAATTCATGAGAACAGTTGAGCTAAGGGATTTTCAACTTTAAAAACTATTGATAGAACATTCAATAGTTGCAAATTCCCCCTAAGCAAATGAACTAAGTTAATCAAGTTCCCCTTTAGAAGTAGAATGAGTTCAGAGTTCCTATAAGTCCAGTAGTTCTAATAATTCAAGGTTTCTATCCATTCTTCCCCCTTTTGACATCATCGAAAAGATCAAGTTACTTATCAAGTATAGGATATCAATGTGAAATAAACAATTTGCGTTAAACCCATGACAGTGACCATAATAGAAACTTAAGGCAAAGACAAATGATGCATTAGAAACATTACCATAAGAGTTCATTAATCATTAAAGTCAAGAACATTGCCCAAAGATGCATAGTGGAAAGAGAAACAAAAGAGCACAACCAACTGGACATTAGACAAAATAAGGATAGAAGAGGGGAGTAGGACCCTAGGGAACTACTAGCACACTGTGATGTTATAGCACTGGGAACTAGGAGAGACGTTCCTATGGCAGCGTAGTGGCCTCCTCTTCAGTTTCCTTCTTTTCTGCAGTTCCTTCATCTTGGCCTGTTGTTATCTTATCGGCCTAATTACCTCCAATTGAGCAAGGTTAAGATTGAAGTTTTTTTTGTCCATTTGAGGAGCTTTGTGTTTTGAGAGAGACGGGTGAACATGAGATTTGAGAGAAGGCGTGAGAGAATAGAGTGCTCGGCTCAATCAAACAGGAAACCTTAAATAACCCTTGAGCAATTTTGGAGCCGTTGAGAATCAAGCCGTTGGAGATATTTCTGGGAACTCTGAAGAGTTGAAACGGCTAATTTTCTTGATGCTTTTGCGCCTTTGCAAGGGTCACAAATTCAAAGATTAGATGCTCAAAATGGCAACTGTTCAAGGCTGAGAAGACGTCTTTGACGCTGTGAGATTTGCCATAAATACTGTCTTGAGAGGAGCAATTCTCTTACTAGCCATTTAAGGGGTAGCCCATCCTAGTTCCTTTCTGGCGATATTTTCAGTGTGCTAGAGGGATATATGGGAACCTTTGATGTGGGTTTTAAAACATAGGACCAGAAAGTACGTTCCCATTAAATAAATCGGGGAAGGCCATTTATCGCATCACACACTAATTCCCAGAGAGGGTAAAGACGAGGATCATAGGGAAATAGATTGTGTAATGAGGCAAGGGAGGGTCATAGTACACAATCATCATTTCGGCTTGTATTGTTGGGTTAGAATATGATCAGATTGTGACTTTTGGGCCAACAAAGAAACTTGAACAAAGACAGAGTTGAAAGAATAAAGAAGACCAAAAGATACGAACTAGAAAATTTTATCTAAGCCTTTTTAAGAAACCATTATGGAAAAGAGGGTTTGTAGCAAAAAATATAACACATAGATATCAAGACTCAACAAGTGAAAAATCTTAAACTAGTCAATCAGGGGAACTGGAAAGGAGCCTTTAAACTAAGGTCACTACTAGGTTATAGGAATCATTCCCAGTTCCAATCTAAGGTTCTCGAAGGGAACTCTATTCAAGGCTTTGGTGAATATATCTGCAACCTGATCTTCAGTTCTACAAAATTTCATAATGATGTTTCATTTCTCAACATGATCTCTAAGAAAATGATGTCTTATATCTATATGCTTGGTCCTAGTGTGATGCACAGGATTCTTTGAAATGTTTATAGCACTCGTGTTATCACAAAGAATAGAGAGGGGACCATAAGACATACCAAAGTCCGCGAGTTGTTGCTTTAGCCAGAGAAGTTGGGAACAGCATGAGGCAGCAGCTATGTACTCGGATTCTGTGGTGGAGAGAGAGACTGAGACTTGTTTCTTTGAACCCCATGACACAAGGCAAGGGCCTAGGAACTGTGCCATTCCAGAGGTGCTCTTCCTATCCACCAAGTATCCAGTATAATCAGCATCAGTGAAACCCATCAGCTCAAAGAGACATTCTTTGGGGTACCAAATACAGAGTGAATCAGTTCCCTTGAGATATCGGAGTATTATCTTCACAACAGCCAAGTGGATCTCTCTTGGACAAGATTGGAACCTGGCACACAAGCCAACAACAAAAACAATGTCTGGGCGACTAGCGGTTAGGTACATGAGTGAGCCTATCATACCTCTATAGAGTTTCTCTTCCACTAGAGGACTTGAGTGGTCCTTGTCCAAATGAGCAATGGTGGAGATGAGAGTGGAGAGAGGCTTGTTTGAATCCATTTTGAACTTCTTTAGTAGTTCCCTAACATACTTCTGTTGGTGAATTTGAATACCATCTTCCTTTTGAGTGATTTGTAATCCGAGGAAGAAGGTGAGTTCCCCAATTAAGCTCATTTCGAATTCACTGCTCATTAAGTCTTTGAACTTGTCTACAAGGGACAGGTCAGTGGAACCAAAAATAATATCATCTACATAAATTTGAACCACTAAGATGTTACCTTTTTCTTCTAGGATGAAGAGAGTTTTGTCAATAACTCCACGCCTGTAGCCATTTGAGAGTAGAAACTGGGCAAGACGATCATACCAAGCTCTGGGAGCTTGCTTGAGGCCGTACAGTTCTTTGTCTAAGAAGTAGACATGGTCTGGATGATCATCGTCTTCAAAACCAGGTGGTTGCTTGACATAGACTTCTTCTTGAAGAATTCCATTTAGGAAGGCCGTCTTTACATCCATTTGGAACAACTTGAACCCTTTGTGTGATGCGAAAGCAATCAACAACCTTATTGCTTCAATCCTTGCCACTGGAGCATAGGTTTCATCATAGTCAATGCCTTCTTGTTGATTGTACCCTTGAGCAACAAGTCTTGCTTTGTTCCTTATCATCGCTCCTGTATCATCTAGCTTGTTTCTGAAAACCCATCTAGTTCCTATGATGTGCTTATCCTTGGGGCGGGGAACTAGATGCCACACTTTGTTCCTTTCAAACTGATGGAGCTCTTCTTGCATAGCTTGGATCCAGTCTGTATCCTTTAGTGCCTCACCTATGTTCTTTGGTTCCACAATAGATAGAAAGGCATTGAAGGAAAAGAAGGTGAGATGTTCGAACCTGACTGAAGGCTTGATGATTCTTCTTTCTCTGTTGGGAGCTAGAGCATTTGATGTGGAGACATTATGAGTTGAGCATTCAGCTTCCTGGTTGGGATCACCTTCTCCATTGAAAATCATATGAGAGGAAGAATCATTGAAGTCTCCACATATGTTGTCGTCATGTTCATGGTTCCCAGAGATGGATTGTTGTTCATTATCCATGGGAACTGGTGGAGGAGCCAGTGGAGGATTCTGTGCGGCAGGGCAGGAGTTTGGTGGAGTGACATCTTCATCTGGATCTTCTTGAGATGACTTGGGAAACGGCTCTTCAAAGGGAGTGGTAGTGTTCTGCACAATTCTTCCAAGTGATTTTTCATTAAAAATAACATGAACACTTTCTTCTACCTTTTTAGTCCTTTTGTTGAAGATTTTGTATGCCTTGCTGCCTGAGGCGTATCCAATGAAGATTCCTTCATCACTTCTTGGGTCGAATTTGCTAAGATTGTCCTTCCCATTGTTGTGCACAAAACACTTGCATCCGAACACCCTCAGATGTGAGATGTTGGGAACTCTTCTTCTTAGGAGTTCATAGGGTGTCTTCTCTGTAATTGGGCGAAGCATGGCTCGATTGATGATGTAGCAAGCTGTGTTGATCGCCTCAGCCCAGAATGATTGAGATAGTCCACTTGATATGAGCATAGTCCGAGCCATGTCTTCCAAGGTTCTATTCTTCCTTTCTACTACTCCATTCTGTTGAGGAGTGTATGGTGCAGAGAAGTTGTGATCAATTCCATGTTCACTGCAAAAGGTTAGAAATTCTCCATTTTCGAATTCGATACCATGGTCAGACCGAATAGAATTGAGTGAGCAATCGAGAGATTTTTCTAACAAAGGAACCAGATCTTTAAAGCGATCAATGACTTCACTCTTAGATTTTATGAAGATAGTCCAAGTGAAGTGAGAGAAATCATCGACAAGGACAAAGATATACATGTTTCCTCCTAGGCTTTGAACTCTCATAGGTCCACAAAGGTCCATGTGGATGAGTTCAAGGGGCCTAGAGGAGCTTACCATATTCTTGGATTTGAAGGAACTTCTTGCTTGTTTCCCTTTTATGCAGTCTGAGCATGGTTCCGAAGATGTACCACTTATCTTTGGAAGGCCTCGAACTAGTTCCTTTGAGTGTAGCTTGTGGATCAATTTGGTGCTGGCGTGACCAAGACGTTGATGCCATAGCTCAGTTTGATCATTTACTGTTGAGAGGCAGAGTTTCTCCTTGGGAACAAATGATGGGTCAACAACATACACATTGTTGAATCTTTTGCCTTTTAGGATGATTTGTCCCGAGGAGTCTAGGACGGTGCATTCACTTGACTTAAATCTAACTTCATTGTCTCCTTGATCGCACAGCTGTGACACACTTATTAGATCAAACCCAAGATTATCAACAAGGTGAACTTTATTTACCTTAATGTGGTCGTTGAGTCTCATAGTTCATATTCCACAGATTTTCCCTTTGCTTTTGTCTCCAAAGGATATGTTCCCTCCTTGGAGAGGTTGAAGAGAGGTCATTTGATTTCTTCTTCCGGTCATATGGCATGAGCAACCACTGTCGATGTACCATAATTGAGGTTGCCTCTCTTCTTTCTGCACATAAGGGAACTAAGATTTCTGAACCCAGCGAAGCTTGGCTTTACTGGGGGGATCAGCATTGCGAGTCTGTGAATAGCCAGGGAACTGGTTCCTTTCATGGTAATAAGCACTTTTCTCTTTTTCAAAGTTCCTTTTCTTAGGACAATCAGTGTTGTAATGACCATTCTTACCACAGTAGGTACACAAGCGATTGTAAACAACATGTCCATACTTTCCTTTTCCTGGCCTGAAAGGTTTTTCAGTTTTCCTTTTGTTGAAGTCAACATTGTTTCTAACCTTACTATAAGCCATATCAACATATCTTTTGTGAGCAAAGGAATTAGTGAACCATTGGTTTTCAGGAACCATCTTTTCTTTTCCCTTAGATTCCCTCTTAGGACTTCGAGAACTTTCATTGAGACGTTTGACAACCTCATCCTTGTTCTCAAGAACCATGATCTTCTCTGATAGGAATTGATTCCTATCACGAGAAGTGGTGAGAGCAGTACTGAGGTTCTCATTCATCTCAACAAGTTCTCGCCTAGCCTTTTCATCTTCATCATCATTGTTCCCTTTGTTATTGACATATCCTATTCCATGACGTTGTCTCACAAAAACAGTTTGATTTATCGTTTTTTCATTTATAGAGTCAGTGAGAATGTCTAACCTATCAATTATAGATTGAAGCATATCATTTTCAGGTAGGTTATCATGCAAGAGAATTCTAATAGAGTCTATACTAGTTTCATCACAAGATTTGCAGATTTTAAGGTGACTAGCATGCACATTTCTAATGTCAATGAGTTTGGAATGAGTTTCAGCTAGGTCTTTCTCAGTTTCATCAAGTTTCTTACTCCATATAGAGTTCTCAACAGTCAAGCAAGCAATTTCATCTTCACAGTCATCAAGTTTTTGTTGAAGGGAACTGGTTTCCTTTCCTAGTTTCTTTATGATCTTAAGAAGTTGTTTCTTATCACAATCAGCTAGAGTTTTTAAGAGATCGTCAGAAGTTACCTCAAGGTCTTCTGAGTCGCTTGAATCTCCTTTTGCCATGAGACATCTTCCTCTAGAGAAGCCACTCAGATCCAGTTCCTCATCTAAGTCTTCTCCCGATGAGGCTACGAGAGCCTTCTTTCTCTGAGGTCTTTCTTCTTCCTTTGAGTCTTCCTTGTTGGGACAATTCTTACCGTAGTGTCCATTTTCTTTGCACTCGTAACAAGAGACTTCCTTGAGATCTCTTCTTGGTCCACTGTGAGAGGAACTGCCCTTTTGGAACCTTCCCTTTACAAAGATTTTTTTGATGTTCTTTGAGAAGAGGACTGTTAGTTCGTCCTCCTCTTCTTCCAAGTCTGAGTTCTCTTGCTCATTCTCGAGCCTAGAGAAGGCTTTGGAGATCTTGAGGGCAATTCCTTTCTCCAGTTTCTTGTCGGCATTGGCTTTGGTGTGCTCTCCTTCTTCAACTTCCAGTTTTCCTATGACTTGAGTCAAGGGAAAGGATTGAATGCCTGGAGTGTTCTTCATGATTCCCTTGAGAAGGGTGAATTTGGAGTTGAGTCCATTGATGACCACCAGAGACTTGGAAGCTTCATCGAGGTCGACTCCGGCCGCTGTTAGCTTTCCAACCAATCTGTTGAAGCGGGAGTAGTACTCTGAGATGGTCTCAGTTTCCATCATTTTGAAGGTGTGGTATTCTCCTTCCAAAGCAAACTTTCTGCTTTGCTTTAGTTCATCACTTCCTTCATGCATCTCCTTGAGAGCCTTCCATATTTCCTTCGCCGTCTTGATGCATATGACCTTGTCCATGTCCTCTTTGTCCAGTCTATTGAGGATGAACTGCCTGGCCTTGGCATTCTTCTCCATGATAACATAGTGCTCTGGTTTCCAGTCTTCTTCCTTCATGGTAAGGTCGACATAGCCATCTCCATTTTCGACTATCCTCCAGCATTGGTAGTCGTTGGTCTTGATGTGGCATTCCATGCACTTTTCCCACCATGTTTCTTCTCCTTTCTTTCGGAGATGTGGCTTGTTGGTGGAGATTCCGAGCTCAAACTTGCTTGGTTGAGACATGATCTGCAAACTTTAACAAAGATCTAGAGCTTTTCCTGCTCTGATACCAATTGTAGGATCGAGATTGTTAGACAAATAACTAAGGAACTAAGAATGGCAATTCTCAATTCCCTTCGCAGCAGAATTTAAACAATCAAACACAAATGAACAAGTTCCTTATAGTGGAAACCTTCGATTGCCAACTAGCAATCTAGGATAAAAACCACTACCTTTCTTTCGAAAGGATTTCAAGGTCTACTTCTTGATTTCTTATCTCTTTTGGTTACAGCTTATCCTAGGAACAAACACACAATTTCTTTACCTTACACACAGTTAGGTAATCCTAGATAACTTAACACAATCAATAATCAATCCAAGAAACAGACCTTAGCACCTAGGAACTATCTCACTTATAGTCACAGGAACTAGCACTCAGCTCTTCGATTCCTTGACTAGTTCCTCTTGATCTCAGTTTGCGTTGATGATCTTGTTTGAAGCTTCACACTTTGATGTTTGCTATGGAGTGTGATTCTATTATGAATGCTTGAAGATAACCCTTGAGTTAGTCTTCCTTTTATAGAGGATTCTTCGCAGCTTAAACTTCGCTTGGTTCCCACAGATCGAGCTTGCCCTAGGATGTGTGGTTCTCCTTGGTCCACGTTGTCTTTGACATATGCAAACAACCTAGGCAGCTCAGAATCCTTCTAGGTTAGTCAACTACTTCAGCCAAGTCGTTCTCCAGCTTCCTTATTCCGAGGTTCAACAATCTGGGCACTTGGGAACTGTCTTCTGGATAGTGACATCTCTATGAGCTGTCACTTTCAGTGCCTTTGTCCGAGGTTCATTGTTCTAGGCATCTTGGAGTCTTGCTCTTGGATGGTGGCAGGCTTTTGGAAGCTTCTCTCAAGTCGCTTTCACCTCCTTTTGTCCGAGGTTTGGTGTTCCCAGATTTCTCGGGAAACGCAAAGTCACGTGTTGTATTTCTGGGCACACCTGGGTTCCTTTGGCTTGCTTGTTTGGTTTCTTTATCTTGTTTGGCTTCCATGGTTCCAACAACTGTCCTGCGGTTCCTCTAAATACATCTTTGAGATAAAACATTAGTATCAAAATATTTGTCATCTTCAAAAGTAGAGAAACTGAGGAAAGGAACTCTCAGGGGAACCGAAGTTCCAGAGTTCCGTTTCCTAACAAGTTCTACGTGGAGGTATGGGCCGCAACAACCCCCATGGGATTTGCTCTACAAGGGGACCCGAGCGGTCGTTAGTCATCAATGTTTTGTATTCGACACGGTAGAATCCAATCAATGGTAACACTAAGGATATTGATGCGATCCGAGGGGCTCGGATCTCGTCTAACGCCGGATCTAGGCAGGAAATGGTCTCAGATCCTTCTCTTGGTAACCAAATAAGTACGAACCACCGGGAAGGATGGTCCACGACTCTCTTATGCTCGCTTGGGCGAGGGTGGGGCGAGAGTGAAGGTTGTGTTTGTGAACCTGTTAGGAAACGGAACTCTGGAACCTCAGTTCCCCTGAGAGTTCCTTTCCTCAATTTCTCTACTTTTGAAGATGACAAATATTATGATACTAATGTTTTATCTCAAAGATGTGCTTTAAGGAACCACATGAATATACCGAAGGCAAGAAAGCCAAACAGGACAAGAGAACCAAAGGAACAAGACAAAGGAAGGAACCCAGAGGAACCCAGGTATGCCTAGAAACGTAGCATGCGAGGTTGCGATTCCCGAGAAATCTGGGAACACCAAACCTCGGACAAAAGGAGGTGAAAGCGACTTGAGAGAAGCTTCCAAAAGCCTGCCACCATCCAAGACCAAGACTCCAAGACACCTAGAATGCCGAACCTCGGACAGAGAAAGGTGAAAGCGACAGGACATGAAACATGTCGCTGTCCAGAAGTCAGTTCCCAAGCGCCCAAAGTGTTGAACCTTGGACAAAGGAAGCTGGAGAACGACTTGGCTGAAAAGGTTGACTAACCTAGAAGGATTCTGAGCTGCCTAGGTTGTTTGCACATGCCAAGAACAATGTGGACAAAGGAGAACCACTTATCCTAGGGCAAGCTCAATCTGTGGAACCAAGAGAAGAAGAAGCTGCGAAGAATCCACTATAAAAGGAAGACTAACTCAAAGGTTATCTTCATGCACTAAAATACGAATCACACTCATTAGGAAATATCAAGTGTGAACCTTCAAACAAGATCATCAAAGCAAACAGAGATCAAGAGGAATCAGTCAAGGAAGAGAAGAGCTGAGTGCTAAGTTCTGTGACTGTAAGTGATAGTTCCTAGGTGCGAAGGTCTGTTTCTTGGATTAATTATTGATTGTGTTAAGTTATCTAGGATTGCCTAACTGTGTGTAAGGAAAAGAAACTGTGTGTTTGTTCCTAGGATAAGCTATAACCAAAAGAGATAAGAAATCAAGAAGTAGACCTTGAAATCCTTTCGAAAGAAAGGTAGTGGTTTTTATCCTGGATTGCTAGTTGGCAATCAAAGGTTTCCACTATAAGGAACTTGTTATTTGTTTGATTGTTTATTTCCGCTGCGAAGGTAACTTAGAATTCATATTCTGAGTTCCTTAAGTTATTTTCTAACAATCACGATCCTACAATTGGTATCAGAGCAGGAAAAGCTCTAGATCTTTGATAAGTTTGCAGATCATGTCTCAACCAAGCAAGTTTGAGCTCGGAATCTCCACCAACAAGCCACATCTCCGAAAGAAAGGAGAAGAAACATGGTGGGAAAAGTGCATGGAAAGCCACATCAAGACCAACGACTACCAATGCTGGAGTATAGTCAAAAATGGAGATGGCTATGTCGACCTCACCATGAAGGAAGAAGATTGGAAACCAGAACACTATGTTATCATGGAGAAGAATGCCAAGGCCAGACAGTTCATCCTCAATGGATTGGACAGAGAGGACATGGACAAGGTCATAGGAATCAAGACGGCCAAAGAGATATGGAAAGCTCTCAAGGAGATGCATGAAGGAAGTGAGGAACTAAAGCAAAGCAGAAAGTTCGCTTTGGAAGGAGAATACCACACTTTCAAAATGATGGAAACTGAGACCATCTCAGAGTACTACTCCCGCTTCAACAGATTGATTGGAAAGTTAACAGCGGCGGGAGTCGATCTTGATGAAGTCTCCAAGTCCCTAGTGGTCATGAATGGACTCAACTCCAAATTCACCCTTCTGAAGGGAATCATGAAGAACACTCCAGGCATCCAATCCCTTCCCTTGACACAAATCATAGGGAAACTGGAGGTTGAAGAAGGAGAGCACACCAAAGCCAATACCGACAAAAAATTGGAGAAATGAATTGCCCTCAAGATCTCCAAAGCCTTCTCTAGGCTCGAGATGGAGGAAGAGAACTCAGAGCTTGAAGAAGAGAATGACGAACTTACGGCCCTCTTCACAAAGAACATCAAAAAATTCTTTGTGAAGGGAAGGTTCCAAAAGGGCAGTTCCTCCCACAATGGACCCAAAAGAGATCTCAAGGAAGTCTCCTGTTACGAGTGCAAGGAAAAGGGACACTACGCTAAGAATTGTCCCAACAAGGAAGACTCAAAGGAAGAAGAAAGACCTCAGAGAAAGAAGGCTCTCGTAGCCTCATGGGGAGAAGACTCAGATGAGGAACTGGATCTCAGTGGCTTCTCTGGAGGAAGATGTCTCATGGCAAAAGGAGACTCAAGCGACTCAGAAGACCTTGAGGTAACTTCTGACGATCTCTTAAAATTCCTAGTTGATTGTGATAAGAAACAACTTCTTAAGATCATAAAGAAACTAGGAAAGGAAACCAGTTCCCTTCAACAGAAACTAGATGATTGTGAAGATGAAATTGCTTGCTTGACTGTTGAGAATTCTGTTTGGAGTAAGAAACTTGATGAAACTAAGAAAGACCTAGCTGAAACTCACTCCAAACTCATTGATATTAGGAATATGCATGCTAGTCACCTTAAAACTTGCAAATCTTGTGTTGAAACTAGCATAGATTCTGTCAAAGTTCCTTTGCATGCTAACCCACCTGGAAATGGCATGCTTCAATCCATAATTGATAGGTTAGACATTCTCACTAATTCCATTAATGAAAAAACGATAAATCAAACTGTTTTTGTGAGACAACGGCATGGAATATGATATGTCAATAATAAAGGGAACAATGATGCTGAAGAAGAAAAGGCTAGGCGAGAACTTGTTGAGATGAATGAGAATCTCAGTATTGCTCTTGCCACTTCTCGTGATAGGAATCAATTCCTATCAGAGAAGATCATGGTCCTTGAGAACAAGGCTGAGGTTGCCAATTGTCTCAATGAAGGCTCTCAAAGTCCTAAGAAGGAACCAAAGGGAAAAGAAAAGATGGTTCCTGAAAACCAATGGTTCACCAATTCCTTTGCTCACAAAAGATATATTGACATGGCCCATAGCAAGGTTAGAAAAAATGTTGATTTTAACAAAAGGAAAACTGAAAAACCTTTTAGACCAGGAAAAGGAAAATATGGACATGCTGTTTACAATCGTTTGTGTACCTACTGTGGTAATAATGGTCATTACAACACTAACTGTGCTAAGAAAAGGAACTTTGAAAATGAGAAAAGTACTCATTACCATGAAAGGAACCAGTTCCCTGGCTACTCACAGACTCGGAATGCTAATCCCCCCAGTAAAGCCAAGCTTCGCTGGGTTCAGAAATCTTAGTTCCCTTGCATGTAGAAAGAAGAGAGGCAACCCCAACTATGGTACATTGACAGTGGTTGCTCGTGCCACATGACTGGAAGAAGAAATCAAATGACCTCTCTTCAACCTCTCCAAGGTGGAAACATATCCTTTGGAGTCAAAAGCAAAGGGAAAATCTGTGGAATAGGAACTGTGAAACTCAACGACCACATTCAGGTAAACAAAGTTCACCTTGTTGATAATCTTGGTTTTGATCTAATAAGTGTGTCACAACTGTGTGATCAAGGAGACAATGAAGTTAGATTCAGATCCAACGAATGTTCAGTCCTTGACTCCTCGGGACAAATCATCCTAAAAGGGAAAAGATTCAACAATGTCTACATAATTGATCCATCCTTTGTTCCCAAGGAGAAACTTTGTCTCTCAACTGTGAATGACCAAGCTGATTTGTGGCATCAACGCCTCGGTCATGCTAGCACCAAGCTGATTCAAAAGCTACACTCAAAGGAGCTAGTCAGAGGGCTGCCAAAGCTAAGTGGCACATCTAAGAAACTGTGCTCTGACTGTGTAAAAGGGAAACATGCTCGTAGTTCCTTCAAGTCCAAAAACATGGTAAGCACCTCAAGGCCTCTTGAACTCATCCACATGGATCTGTGTGGACCCATGAGAGTTCATAGCCTAGGAGGGAACAAGTATATCTTTGTTCTTGTCGATGACTTCTCTCGCTTTACTTGGACCATCTTTATTAAATCTAAGAGTGAAGTTATTGACCGCTTTAAAGATCTGGTTCCCTTGTTAGAAAAATCTCTTGATTGTTCACTCAATGCTATTCGGTCTAACCATGGTACCGAATTCGAAAATGGAGAACTTCTAACCTTTTGCAGTGAGCATGGCATTGATCACAATTTCTCTACACCATACACTCCTCAACAAAATGGAGTAGTGGAAAGGAAGAACAGAACTTTGGAAGACATGGCTCGGACTATGCTGATCTCAAGTGGACTCTCTCAATCATTTTGGGCTGAGGCGATCAACACAGCTTGCTACATCATCAATCGAGCCATGCTTCGCCCAATCACAGAAAAGACACCCTATGAGCTCCTAAGAGGAAGAGTTCACAACATCTCGCATCTGAGGGTGTTCGGATGCAAGTGCTTTGTGCACAACAATGGGAAGGACAATCTTGGCAAATTCGACCCAAGAAGTGATGAAGGAATCTTCATTGGATACGCCTCGGGTAGCAAGGCGTACAAAGTCTTCAACAAAAGGACTAAAAAGGTAGAAGAAAGTGTTCATGTTATTTTTAATGAAAAATCACTTGGAAAGATTGTGCAGAACACCACCAATTCCTTTGAAGACCCGTTTCCCAAGTCATATCAAGAAAATCCAGATGAAGATGTCACTCCACCCAGTTCCTGCACTGCTGCTCGGAATCCTCCAATGGCTCCCCACCAGTTCCCATGAACAATGAACAACAATCCATTTCTGGGAACCATGAGCATGACGACAACGTCTGTGGAGACTTCAATGACTCATCTTCCCACATGATCTTCAATGAAGAAGGTGATTCCAACCAGGAAGCTGAATGTTCAACTCAGAATATCTCCACATCAAATGCCCTAGCTCCTAACAGAGAAAGAAGAGTCATCAAGCCTCCAATCAGGTTCGATCATCTAACCTTCTTTGCCTTTAATGCCTTTCTATCTATTGTGGAACCAAAGAACATAGGTGAGGCACTAAAGGATACAGACTGGATCCAAGCTATGCAAGAAGAGCTCCATCAGTTTGAAAGGAACAAAGTGTGGCATCTAGTTCCCCGCCCCAAGGATAAGCACATCATAGGAACTAGATGGGTTTTCATAAACAAGCTAGATGATACAGGAGCGGTGATAAGGAACAAAGCAAGACTTGTTGCTCAAGGATACAATCAACAAGAAGGCATTGACTATGATGAAACCTATGCTCCAGTGGCAAGGATTGAAGCAATAAGGTTGTTGATTACTTTCGCATCACACAAAGGGTTCAAGTTGTTCCAAATGGATGTAAAGACGGCCTTCCTAAATGGAATTCTTCAAGAAGAAGTCTATGTCAAGCAACCACCTGGTTTTGAAGACGATGATCATCCAGACCATGTCTACTTCTTAGACAAGGCACTGTACGGTCTCAAGCAAGCTCCCAGAGCTTGGTATGATCGTCTTGCCCAGTTCCTACTCTCAAATGGCTACAGGCGTGGAGTTATTGACAAAACTCTCTTCATCCTAGAAGAAGAAGGTAACATCTTGGTGGTTCAAATTTATGTCGATGATATTATCTTTGGTTCCACTAACCTGTCCCTTGTAGACAAATTCAAAGACTTGATGAGCAGTGAATTTGAAATGAGTCTAATTGGGGAACTCACCTTCTTCCTCGGATTACAAATCACCCAAAAAGAAGATGGTATTCAAATCTACCAACAGAAGTATGTCAGAGAAATACTGAAGAAGTTCAAAATGGATTCATGCAAGCCTCTCTCCACTCCCATATCCACCATTTCTCATTTGGATAAGGACCATTCGAGTCCTCTAGTGGAGGAGAAGCTCTATAGAGGTATGATATGCTCACTCATGTACCTAACCGCTAGTCAACCAGACATTGTTTTTGCTGTTGGCTTGTGTGCTAGGTTCCAATCTTGTCCAAGAGAAACCCACTTGGCTGCTGTGAAGAGAATACTTCGATATCTCAAGGGAACTGACTCTCTCTGCATTTGGTACCCCAAAGAGTGTCCCTTTGAGCTAATGGGCTTCACTGATACTGATTATGCTGGATACTTGGTGGATAGGAAGAGCACTTATGGAATGGCACAGTTCCTAGGCCCTTGCCTTGTGTCATGGGGATCAAAGAAACAAGTCTCAGTCTCCCTCTCCACCACAGAATCCGAGTACATCGCGGCTGCCTCCTGCTGTTCCCAACTTCTCTGGCTAAAGCAACAACTCATGGATTTTGGTATGTCTTATGGCCCTCTTACTATTCTTTGTGATAACACTAGTGCTATAAACATTTCTAAGAATCCTGTGCATCACACTAGGACCAAGCATATAGACATAAGACATCATTTTCTTAGAGATCATGTTGAGAAAGGAAACATCATTATGGAATTTTGTAGAACTGAAGATCAAATTGCAGATATATTCACCAAAGCCTTGAATAGAGTTCCCTTTGAGAATCTTAGATTAGAACTGGGAATGATTCCTATAAACTAGCAGTTCCTTTAGTTTAAAGTTTCTCTCCAGTTCCCTTGATTGACCAGTTCAGAACTCTTTACTTGTCTTTATCTTGGAATCTTTGTGTCATTTCTCTTGCGTTAGACCCTCATATTCATAATGGTTTCTCAAAAGGCTTTGACAAATTTTTCTAGTTCTTCTCCTTGGTTGTTCATCTCTTATTAAAATTCAATCATTGTTCAAGTTTCTTTGTTGGCCCAAAAGTCACAATCTGATCATCTTTCTAACCCAACAATACAAGCCGAAATGATGATTGTGTACTATGACCCTCCCTTGCCTCATTGTACAATCTAATTCCCTATGATCCTCTTCTTAACCCTCTCTGGGAATTAGTGTGTGATGCGATAAATGGCCTTCTCCGATTTATTTTATGGGAACGTACTTTCAGGTCCTATGTCTTAAAACCCCACATCAAAGGTTCCCATATATCCCTCTAGCACACTGAAAATATCGCCAGAAAGGAACTAGGATGGGCTACCCCTTAAACGGCTAGTAAGAGAATTGCTCCTCCCAAGACAGTATTTATGGCAAATCTCACAGCGTCAGAGACGTCTGCTCAGCCTTGAACAGTTGCCATTTTGAGCATCTAATCTTTGAATTTGTGACCGTTGTAAAGGCGCAAAAGCTTCAAGAAAATTAGCCGTTTCAACTCTTCAGAGTTCCCAGAAATATCTCCAATGGCTTGATTCTCAACGGCTCCAAAATTGCTCAAGGGTTATTTAAAGTTTCCTGTTTGATTGAGCCGAGCACTCTGTTCTCTCACGCCTTCTCTCAATCTCATGTTCACCTGTCTCTCTCAAAACACAAAGCTCCTCAAATGGCCAAGAAAAACCTCAATCTTAACCTTGCTCAATTGGAGGTAATCAGGCCGATAAGATGACAACAGGCCAAGATGAAGGAACTGCATAAAAGATGGAAATTGAAGAGGAGGCCACTACGCTGCCATAGGAACGTCTCTCCTAATTCCCAGTGCTATAACATCACAGTGTGCTAGTAGTTCCCTAGGGTCCTACTCCCCTCTTCTATCCTTATTTTGTCTAATGTCAAGTTGGTTGTGCTCTTGTGTTTCTCTTTCCACTATGCATCTCTAGGCAATGTACTTGATTTTAATGATTAATGAACTCTTATGGTAATGTTTCTAATGCATCATTTGTCTTTGCCTTAAGTTTCTATTATGGTCACTGTCATGGGTTTAACGCAAATTGTTTATTTCACATTGATATCCTATACTTGATAAGTAACTTGATCTTTTCGATGATGTCAAAAGGGGGAAGAATGGATAGGAACCTTGAATTATTGGAACTACTGGACTTATAGGAAATCTGAACCCGTTCTATTTCTGAGGGGGAATTTGAATAACTTAGTTCATTTGCTTAGGGGGAATTTGCAATTATTGAATGTTCTATCATTATTTAATAAAGTTGTAAATCTCTTAGCTCAACTGTTCTCATGAATTTCATGTCCTTATTATGTTGTCAGGTTCCTTATATTTGTCATCATCAAAAAGGGGGAAATTGTTAGGAAACGGAACTCTGGAACTTCAGTTCCCCTGAGAGTTCATTTCCTCAGTTTCTCTACTTTTGAAGATGACAAATATTATGATACTAATGTTTTATCTCAAAGATGTGCTTTAAGGAACCACAGGAATATACCGAAGGCAAGAAAGCCAAACATGACAAGAGAACCAAAGGAACAAGACAAAGGAAGGAACCCAGAGGAACCCAGGTGTGCCCAGAAACGTAGCATGCGAGGTTGCGATTCCCGAGAAATCTGGGAACACCAAACCTCGGACAAAAGGAGGTGAAAGCGACTTGAGAGAAGCTTCCAAAAGCCTGCCACCATCCAAGAGCAAGACTCCAAGACACCTAGAACGCCGAACCTCAGACAGAGAAAGGTGAAAGCGACAGGACATGGAACCTGTCGCTGTCCAGAAGTCAGTTCCCAAGCGCCCAAAGTGTTGAACCTCGGACAAAGGAAGCTGGAGAACGACTTGGCTGAAAAGGTTGACTAACCTAGAAGGATTCTGAGCTGCCTAGGTTGTTTGCACATGCCAAGAACAACGTGGACAAAGGAGAACCACTTATCCTAGGGCAAGCTCAATCTGTGGAACCAAAAGAAGAAGAAGCTGCGAAGAATCCACTATAAAAGGAAGACTAACTCAAAGGTTATCTTCATGCACTGAAATACGAATCACACTCATTAGGAAATATCAAGTGTGAACCTTCAAACAAGATCATCAAAGCAAACCGAGATCAAGAGGAACCAGTCAAGGAAGAGAAGAGCTGAGTGCTAAGTTCTTGTGACTGTAAGTGATAGTTCCTAGGTGCGAAGGTCTGTTTCTTCGATTAATTATTGATTGTGTTAAGTTATCTAGGATTGCCTAACTGTGTGTAAGGCAAAGAAATTGTGTGTTTGTTCCTAGGATAAGCTGTAACCAAAAGAGATAAGAAATCAAGAAGTAGACCTTGAAATCCTTTCAAAAGAAAGATAGTGGTTTTTATCCTGGATTGCTAGTTGGCAATCAAAGGTTTCCACTATAAGGAACTTGTTATTTGTTTGATTGTTTATTTCCGCTGCGAAGGGAACTTAGAATTCATATTCTGAGTTCCTTAAGTTATTTTCTAACAATCACAATCCTACAGAACCGTGACGTGGTTCAATCGGGTCTAACCAGTTTTGTGACGTCGAGGCCTAAGGGGAGGAGTTCAACTCAACTACGAAGCTTAGGCATAAATTTCAACGTAACTAAAACGCTTACAAGAGAAGGCTATATATAGCCAAAATAGTGCACGACCTTGATGGGCCTTATTTAACCCAATGGACCGAGTCCATACGCAGATGGGCTCGCATACCAAAACAAGAAATAAGCTTTATTTAGCAACTACTAAATAAGGAACTACTAAAAATGAAAAGTACTGAAATACATAGAAAAGCTAATTAAATAGGCTTGTCGGATGCCATGGGGGACGCCACAGTCTTGGTCTTCGGTGGCTCGCCGAAGCCTGGTTTAGGACTAGCCAGGATCGCATCATTCTCCCTCCCTTAGAATCAAAGCGTCCCCGCTTCGAACTTCGAACTAGGTAGGGCTAGGGAGAACAAGCGCTCGGCAACCAGCGAGAGCACAACGTCGTAGTAGGGCTCGGGTCCGACTCTCGGCATCACAAATATCAGCAAGAATGGTTCGGATGCGGGATCGGGCTTGGGTGCCTTGGTCATCATCATCGCGCGGGAGCCCGGATCTGGAGTCGACAACCTCGGAAGGGCCGGCGTAGGCACGTTGAGTGTAATATCCCGTATATTTGTACGAATAAATTTCGAATTTTCTTAAGCCCGTATTGCAAGTCGGATTAAATTCAGGGAAGTACGAACATTCGGTGTAATGCTTGGTCTCTGTAATATTTTTCTGAGCAATATAAAATACAGTTAACGTATTTTTAGGTTAAGAGATCGTTCGTGTACAAATATATTTAACCCGGGGTTAAGTAAAATTTACCACTTAAGGTAAATAAGGGTAAAGTGGGAATTCGGCCCATGCCTTAGCCAAAAATCAGCAAACATTTCAGCAACTTGCAAGCCAACTTGAGGCAGCTGGAAACTAGCTTGGATGACTCATCGGGGCTACTTGGCCTAGCTTGGACACCTCTTGGTATACTTGTCTTCAGATTAGTCTTCATGGTTTGCCAATAAATGAAGAGACGAAGTCGTGGGAGAAGCCAGAAGTCGGCTCCTCACCATCTTCTTCTGTCAAAAGCCCAGAAATTCAGCATCTGGCAAGCATTTTGGCACGGCTGGCAAACTAGCTTAGGTGACTCACCGGGGCTATTGGCCTAGCTGGTACACCTCATGGGGTACGTGTCTTCAGGGTGGTCTTCGTGGTTTGCCTATAAAAGGAGAGGAGAAGTCGTGGGAGAAGCCAGAAGATAGCTCCTCACCACCTTTTTGCTGTCAAAAACCCAGAAATCAGCTTCTGAGCTGAACTTTGAGCCTCGTTTGTGGACGATTCTGTCATTCGTTCGAGCAGATAGAAGTTGCATCTTGAAGGTGAGGTGTAGCTTAAAAGGGTGAGAAGATCAGCCAAGATCGATTCAAAGTGGAAGTCGATCAAAAGTTGGTAAGAAAACCCTTGAAGCTCACTGTTTTCACCTCTGAATTTCGTGACTTTTGCTGAACTTTGAACCCGATTTGCGTGGTCATCTCGACCTTGTTTCGATCCATTTTCAGGAGGTTCTTAGAGCTTGTTGGTAGCTTAAGAGGGTGGTAGACTCGAACCAAGAAGAATCGAAGCCTAAAGGGATCGATTTGGGTGAGTTTTCCTCGTTGTCGCTCTCGAATTCTTGCCTCTGTTCGTGCACCGCACCCCGCGGCCAAGGGCTTACCGCACCCGCGGAAGCTTGTGCCGAATGTGTGTTTTGGGTGTTTTGAGCATGGATCGAAGCTTGGTTCCTTGATTCATTTCGTATTCCTTTAGATTCATATATATAGATATTGAATCTAATTTAGGGTCTTGTTATGGGTCGTTCCATATGGATTTATTATCCAGGATCTGTTCCCGTTCCAGGCTCGGAAACCCTTTAATTCTAAGCGTGCGAAGCTTTCGTCGGATCTAAGGCAAGTGGCGGTTCGCTCTTGCTTATCATTCCATATTTCCATTAATTATCAATTGCTTAATTGTTAATTAATTTGGATTGATTATTATTCATGTCTGGAACAGTTTTATGAAACTATCTTTGGAAGATAAAATGAATATTATAATAGGTTGTATATCTGCTAGAACAATGCTATTATATATATATGATCTAGATTGAAATATATCTGAGATATTGGCCTTGATGGCTTTATTATGATTGACTGTTCTGAACTGCTTAGTTAGAACGAGTATTCGTAGGAACGCTACTCGGTATATCTCAGTGAGTACTAGTCGTTTCTTTATAACCAAGTGGATGGGATGTCCAAGCCCCAACACTTTTCTTTGGTCATGACCTTCTCCTATCCGAGTATAGGGGATGTGCACAACAGCTGGTGCCAATCTCTGGGATTTAGTCCCAACTCTCTATATCTCAATATCCGCCGAGGATGAGATTCTAAAAGCTTGAAACGTGAATGATCGTTTTGGAATTATATAAGATAAGTGCCCGAGTGCACATAACTAATATACCTTTGGCGAGTAGTGCAGCTAAGTTATAGTGCAGTTAGGAAACTCGCCCTGACTTGAATGTAGTACGTTCTCTTTCCAATCTGGAGTCGTATCATGCGGTGATTCGCATTATACGGTGAGGTTGGTTGTGAACCGAAGCATCTCAGTCAGTTTTTAACATTATGTATATACATATGAAACTATAATGTTCCAGACATTGTCATGCTTCCATTAAGACACGTTCCCTTGGAGTCTTCTCTTGGATTTTCCCATAAGACTCAGTTCATTTGGAGTCTTCTCTTGATCATATCTTTGATATTTATTCATTCCAATAGAAGTATGAAGGTTGACTATCGTCATCGGCTGTTATTCGAGAAGCGATGAGTCTAAACCTAATACGACTGCTCGAACCTTCTGCTTTGTACCCTTGCTAGTCTTTCATTAGACTAACCCACGAACATTGTTCTATGCATGTGGGTTGGTGTCATCCGTTCGATTCGGCACATTAGATAAGTTGCCACCCAGTGAAGGCTAAAGAACGACTATGACGGGAAGTGTTTTTGACAAGTTTATCCAGGTTGAGATCCATGGCGTTGATCGCCATGGTCAAGACTTGCCTTATCTTTAAAAGACTTCCGCTATGTTATTTACTCTGAAAATAATGTTTTAACCTAAGGGGATTGGGTTGTAGTCCCCTGACTTATGTTTTAATGGATGGTTTGTGGATTATATAAATGTTATTTATGATTTGAATAATCCGGTTTAGCCTTGGGTGGTTTCGGAGGTGAAATCCGGGATCACTGACGGTAATGCCTTTCCAAAAGGGTTATGAATTTAGGGGGTGTTACAGATTTGGTATCAGAGCACACGTTTTAAAACGGGTTGGGTATTTGACAAACCATTTACTCGTTTTATACTGAGGAAAGTTTTCAAAGAACTTGAATTTGAAAAGACATATCTTAATACCGTTCATAGTCGTGCCTTCTTCTTTGGTCTAATATGGAAAGCAAACTTCTATATTTAGAAAGACTAATTCCTTCTCGTCGCCTATAGGATATGGGCGCGTGCTTATCCTTTCAAAGGGACTCGGAGGAGATTGAGATGGCTCCATCATCTCCCGACAGATTTAACCTTCCTATTCCCCAGCGGCATTTCAAAATTGGAAGCTCAAGCAAATCACCAGAGGATGAGGAGGAGGTGAGGCTCGTCCTTCCCGAATCAGTGGTGTTGAGGTCCGATAATGCGGTGATTCCAGTCGTGGAACCTGTTGTACCATCAAGGGTTGAGCCATCGAGGTATGCCCAAGGCTATTACCACAACGATTACATGATTAACACTGTTCCGGAAGGGAATGAGGAAGAAGCAGAAGAAGAGAAAGATGAAGAGACTATGGAGGTAGACATTGACGGTGATATGTCAGGGTACACCGGAGAATATCTTGATTAAGATGTAGAAATTGAGTCAGTCCCCGGGATGGATTCCGAGGAAGATCCTGAGGAAGATCCCGAAGAAGAGGATCCACATGAAGAAGAAAGCCCTGAAGAAGTCCAAGGGGGACAAGATCAAGAGCTTGAAGAGATAAGGCAGTTACTGGTGGACCAGTAAGACCCTGGAATGCAAGCTATCTACCCAGACCCATTAGTTGAGCCTGAGTATGTATCGTTGACTGATGCAGAGTGGGAAGCACTCTACATCGAGTATGGTCTCAGGGAGGATAACAACTCACACTATGATTCGGAAGACGCTCCGCCTCTTCGTGCTCGAAGAAGGCGAAGGTCAAGTCCCGAGTTACGTGGGATCCTTCGTCAGAGCCAACAGAGGAGAGAGGAAGGTCAACGTGAGATTGAAGAAATGGAACGTGCTCAAAGACAAGCAAGAATTGGAGAGGAAAGTCAGAATGGTCAGGATTCTCGTATAAGGCCAAGGACACCGAAATCCAAGAATGAATTGTGTGCCCCAGGGCCAAGTCAGGCGAGAGATCAGTCATCTGATTCTGATGAGGAGCCTCGTCCAAAGAAGCCTTGTATGAGTAGCATTCCATACAGGAAGCGTTTTAGGGGTCTGTGAAGAAAGGACCAGTATAACAAATAGTAGTACTTATGTATAATAGTCGGATATTATATGATGTAGTACTAAATTCTTAGAGCAATTTTGTCAAAAGCTCTAAAGAATTAATTTTGTTGAACCTTGCGGCGATGTTAAGAAGTTCATCATATATATATATTACCAAGTTGATCTATTCTGAGTTGATTTTATTACATTCAATATGCTGAAAAGATATTAATGTAACGAATCCTTGGAATTTGATCGGTAAACAGATGGTGAACACGAGAAACAACCGTAACGGTGCTGGACCTAGTGGTCATCACAGACTAGCTGGAAGGGATGCTGCAAACCTTGAGGAGGTGCATGACTCTGCATCCAATGCTAACCCTGAGGGCAATGGCCAAGCTCCGGCCAATGCTCCTATGGTGTTCAATGAGGCAGCAGTTACAGCAATCCGAGGGATTGTGATGCAAGCAATGGCTGACGCTCTACGACCAAATGCACCTCAGGCACAAGGAGTGCCAATTCCTCCACCAGTTCCTAGGGTTGGAGCACCAGAAGTTCAGGAACCTGTGATTCCAGAGAATGCAGTCGGGAATAGAAGCAATTATGGTCGAGCTCTGAAGACCATAACCTCTATGAGACCTGATTGTTACAACGGGAAAGGTGAGCCAGTCCGTGTGACTCACTGGTTTTCCCATATGGAGAGATTATTTTGCAACGTAGAATGCACTGAAGCTGAAAAGGTGCATATAGCGTCTCTTCAGTTGAAAGAAGATGTCAGCGAGTGGTGGGAGAATAGTGGACTTGCAGACAACCCTGATCTGAACTGGGCGATGTTCAAGACAAAAATGACCGATCGTTTCTTTTCTCGGGCCATGAGAGAAGAGAAACGTAAGGAATTTTTGTATCCAAGGATCGATGGATTAAAGGTGACTGAGTTAGCCACCAAGTTTAATCACTTAGTGCAATATGCTGGATCGGAGGTATCCAGTGAAGAGCAAAAGATCATGTATTTTCATGAATGGATGAGTCCTGATATCAAGCCATTAATGGTGCACCATACTTGCTCTACCTTGGAGCAATATGTGGATGCAGCCTATAAGCTGGAAGTGACTCTAGAAGATTCAGCTAAGAGACGTAACCGCCAGAGATCGATGCAGAATCAATCTCAGGCAAGTGGTTTTAAACGTCCTGCGCCACCGTCGAATTTTGCTAAATCTGGCAGGGCTAAGACTGAGATGACTCAGAGTGGGTCTACACAACAGTCTGGCCAGAGTAAGAAGCTGATTCAGTGTTTCAACTGTGGTGTGCATGGGCACAAGAGCAATGTGTGTCCAAGAGAGAAGAAGACTTGTTTTGCTTGTGGCAAGGAAGGGCATTTGCAGACGTTCTGTCCGCGAAATAGGCAGATGGGTGACGAATCACAGCAGGGGTCTGTGAACCAGAGCAACCGGCCTAGATTCAAGCCAGTGGAGAGTCCTAGTCCGTCGACTCAGACTACTGCGCAGAACAAGGGGAAAGCCCCAACTGTGTCCGGAGGGCAAGGTCAACGCTTGTACGAGATGCGTAAGGCGTATGGACCCAACACTCCGATTGCTCAATGTACCCTATACCTCTATTCTACTCAAGTATGCATTTTGTTCGATTCGGGTGCTACCCATTCTTTTATCTCTGAGAGCTGTGTTAGCAAGTTAGGATTAGTTTGCAACGAAGCTTGTGAGCCTTTTGTTGTGAGTCTTCCTAATAGCAACCAATTAGTGGGAACCAAACGTCTGTCAAAATTCCCAGTTACCATTCAAGGTAAGGAATTTGACGCAGATTTGATCTGCATTGATATGGCTCCTTATGACATTATCCTTGGTATGGATTGGCTGACGCGTCATGGAGCGGTAATCGACTTTAGTTCGAGAACTGTGACGGTTTCATCGGAGGGCCAGAGTATATGTAAATTTAAGGGTCGAAATGAAGCTGATAACGGCAAGCTCATCAATGCGATGGCTGCGTTTAAGCTACTTCGACAAGGTTGTGCCGGGTATCTCTGTTACCTGGATAAGCCCAAGAAAGAGGAACCATCGGTACTTGATATTCCAGTTGTTAGGGAATTCCCGGATGTTTTCCCGGAGGAAATTCCTGGATTACCCCCGCATCGCATCGTAGAGTTTACGATTGATCTTGAGCCTGGTACTGCACCAATTTCTAAAGCACCGTATCGGATGGCTCCTGCCGAGATGCAAGAGCTGAAGAAGCAGCTAGAGGATCTTCTTGACAAATGATATATAAGACCGAGTGCATCACCTTGGGGTGCTCCAGTTTTGTTTGTTAAGAAGAAATATGGATAGTTTAGACTTTGCATCGACTATCGTGAGTTGAACAAAGTCACGATCAAGAACAAATATCCTTTGCCTAGGATTGATGATTTGTTAGATCAATTGCAGGGAGCAAAAGTATTTTCCAGGATCGATCTGAGATCCGGTTACCACCAACTCAGGATTCGTGAGGAAGATATTCCGAGGACAGCATTCCGGACAAGATATGGTCACTACGAGTTTGTAGTTATGCCATTTGGACTTACCAACGCTCCTGCCGTCTTCATGGATTTGATGAACCGATGTTTTCACCAGTACTTGGATAAGTTAGTGGTGGTTTTCATCGACGACATTTTGATCTACTCTCCGAGTGAAGAAGCTCACGTGGAACATCTGCGGATTGTCTTGTCAATCCTTAGACAAAATGAGCTTTATGCGAAATTGTCTAAATGTGACTTTTGGATCAGAGAAGTGGCTTTCTTAGGCCACGTGATCAATGAGAATGGGGTGATGGTCGATCCCCAGAAGATTGAAGCTGTGGCAAATTGGAAACGTCCTCAGAATGTGAAGGATGTGCGCAGTTTTCTTGGACTTGCTGGATACTACAGACGGTTCGTAGAGGGATTTTCTAAGATCGCTCTACCTATGACCGGTTTACTCCGCAAGGTCCACAAGAAGTTTGTCTGGAGTGACAAGTGTGAGGCCAGTTTTCAGAAGTTGAAACAGTGTTTAACCTCTGCACCTGTTCTAGCGCTGCCAGAAGGAAACGATGGGTATGTGGTCTACAGTGATGCTTCTAAAAGTGGTTTGGGTTGTGTATTGATGCAGAAGGGCAGAGTGATTGCTTATGCATCTCGACAACTAAAAACCTATGAAGAAAACTATCCTACCCATGATTTGGAATTGGCAGCAGTGGTGTTTGCGTTGAAGATTTAGAGACACTATCTATATGGTGTAAGATTTCAAATCTTTACGGACCACAAGAGTCTCAAGTATATATTCACTCAGAAGGAGTTGAATATGAGACAACGACGCTGGTTAGAATTACTCAAGGACTATGACATTGAATTGCTATATCATCCAGGCAAGGCTAATGTTGTAGCCGATGCGTTGAGTCGAAAGACACCGCATGAGACAGTTGTAGCACTTCTCACTGCTCAAGTCAAGCTGAACCAATTGATATGTGAGGTTGAAATCTTGTATGATCAACGTAGAGGATACCTGAGTATGTTGGAAATTCAGGCTACGCTACTTGATCAAATACGAGAAAAGCAGATTGATGATATCATCCTGGTAAAGCTAAGCAGCGAAGTATTGAGCGGGAAAGCTCCTGGTTTTGTGATTCAAGAGGATGGATCACTTTGGTTTCAAGATCGCATCTGTATGCCTGACGTTGATGGTCTTCGCCAATTGGTGATGAGGGAAGCCCATTCATCAGCTTACTCTGTACATCCTGGCTCTAGCAAAATGTACAAGGACCTCCGAAAGAAATTCTGGTGGCCAAACATGAAAGGGGATGTAGCAGAATTTGTAGCAAAATGCTTGACTTATCAGAAAGTCAAGATAGAACACCGTAGGCCAGGCGGTGAATTGCTACCTCTTCCAGTGCCAGAGTGGAAGTGGAAAGATATTGCTATGGACTTCGTCATTGGATTACCCAAGACTAGAACCCGGAAGGATGCTATATGGGTAATTATTGACAGACTTACGAAGAGTGCGCACTTCGTGGATATCAAATCAACATGGGGAGTTCAGAAGTTAGCCGAAGTGTTTTTGCATGAGATTGTCCGGTTACATGGTATTCCCAAAACCATTGTCTCGGATCGTGATAGTCGTTTCACGTCCAGATTCTGGAAGGAACTTCACAAAGCCATGGGAACCGAGTTAAGATTTAGCACTGCCTTTCATCCTCAAACGGATGGACAGTCTGAGAGGACTATCCAGACCTTAGAGGATATGTTAAGAGCGTGTGTACTCGATCGTCCGACTAGCTGGGAGGATAGCCTAAGTCTAATCGAGTTTATATACAACAATAGTTGGCATGCTACAATCAAAATGGCTCCATTTGAAGCCTTGTATGGTCAGAAGTGTAGATCGCCAATTTGTTGGGATGAGAACGCCGACAAGATTCTGCTCGGACCCGAGTTGGTCGAAAGGACAGCTGCAGATATTGCTTTGATCCGACAAAGGATGTTGACAGCTCAGAGTCGACAGAAGTCTTACGCAGACCCAAAGCGTAGGAATGTCGAATTTGAGGTTGGCGACAAAGTATTTGTCAGGGTATCGCCATCCAGAGGAGTTTTCAGATTTGGTAAGCGTGGGAAGCTTAACCCTCGCTATGTGGGACCATTCGAGATTCTTGACAGAGTGGGATCGCTAGCATATCGTTTAGCGTTGCCACCATCAGCACATCATGTGCATAATGTGTTTCACGTCTCTCTATTGAGAAAATATGTGCCAGATGAATCTCATGTGCTGAGCTATGAAGATATTGAGATTCAGACATACGGTATATATGAAGAGACATCCGTGCGCGTTCTGGAACGTCGTGTGAAGCAGTTGCGCAACAAGGTCATACCGTTGGTACGAATTATGTGGTCCGAGTCAGGAACCGAGGAGGTTACCTGGGAGACTTGGGAAACGGAAGAGGATATGAGTAGACGCTTTCCCGAGATGTTTGCGACCTAAGTTTCGGGGTCGAAACTTCTTTTAAGGGGGGAGTGATGTAATATCCCGTATATTTGTACAAATAAATTTCGAATTTTCTTAAGCCCGTATTGCAAGTCGGATTAAATTCAGGGAAGTACGAACATGCGGTGTAATGTTTGGTCTCTGTAATATTTTTCTGAGCAATATAAAATACAGTTAACGTATTTTTAGGTTAAGAGATCGTTCGTGTACAAATATATTTAACCCGGGGTTAAGTAAAATTTACCACTTAAGGTAAATAAGGGCAAAGTGGGAATTCGGCCCATGCCTTAGCCAAAAATCAGCAAACATTTCAGCAACTTGCAAGCCAACTTGAGGCAGCTGGAAACTAGCTTGGATGACTCATCGGGGCTACTTGGCCTAGCTTGGACACCTCTTGGTATACTTGTCTTCAGATTAGTCTTCATGGTTTGCCAATAAATGAAGAGACGAAGTCGTGGGAGAAGCCAGAAGTCGGCTCCTCACCATCTTCTTCTGTCAAAAGCCCAGAAATTCAGCATCTGGCAAGCATTTTGGCACGGCTGGAAAACTAGCTTAGGTGACTCACCGGGGCTATTGTCCTAGCTGGTACACCTCATGGGGTACGTGTCTTCAGGGTGGTCTTCGTGGTTTGCCTATAAAAGGAGAGGAGAAGTCGTGGGAGAAGCCAGAAGATAGCTCCTCACCACCTTTTTGCTGTCAAAAACCCAGAAATCAGCTTCTGAGCTGAACTTTGAGCCTCGTTTGTGGACGATTCTGTCATTCGTTCGAGCAGATAGAAGTTGTATCTTGAAGGTGAGGTGTAGCTTAAAAGGGTGAGAAGATCAGCCAAGATCGATTCAAAGTGAAAGTCGATCAAAAGTTGGTAAGAAAACCCTTAAAGCTCACTGTTTTCACCTCTGAATTTCGTGACTTTTGCTGAACTTTGAACCCGATTTGCGTGGTCATCTCGACCTTGTTTCGATCCGTTTTCAGGAGGTTCTTAGAGCTTGTTGGTAGCTTAAGAGGGTGGTAGACTCGAACCAAGAACAATCGAAGCCTAAAAGGATCGATTTGGGTGAGTTTCCCTCGTTGTCGCTCTCGAATTCTTGCCTCTGTTCGTGCACCGCACCCCGCGGCCAAGGGCTTACCGCACCCGCGGCAGCTTGTGCCGAATGTGTGTTTTGGGTGTTTTGAGCATGGATCGAAGCTTGGTTCCTTGATTCATTTCGTATTCCTTTAGATTCATATATATAGATATTGAATCTAATTTAGGGTCTTGTTATGGGTCGTTCCATATGGATTTATTATCCAGGATTTATTCCCGTTCCAGGCTCGGAAACCCTTTAATTCTAAGCGTGCGAAGCTTTCGTCGGATCTAAGGCAAGTGGCGGTTCGCTCTTGCTTATCATTCCATATTTCCATTAATTATCAATTGCTTAATTGTTAATTAATTTGGATTGATTATTATTCATGTCTGGAACAGTTTTATGAAACTATCTTTGGAAGATAAAATGAATATTATAATAGGTTGTATATCTGCTAGAACAACGCTATTATATATATATGATCTAGATTGAAATATATCTGAGATATTGGCCTTGATGGCTTTATTATGATTGACTGTTCTGAACTGCTTAGTTAGAACGAGTATTCGTAGGAACGCTACTCGGTATATCTCAGTGAGTACTAGTCGTTTCTTTATAACCAAGTGGATGGGATGTCCAAGCCCCAACACTTTTCTTTGGTCATGACCTTCTCCTATCCGAGTATAGGGGATGTGCACAACAGCTGGTGCCAATCTCTGGGATTTAGTCCCAACTCTCTATATCTCAATATCCGCCGAGGATGAGATTCTAAAAGCTTGAAACGTGAATGATCATTTTGGAATTATATAAGATAAGTGCCCGAGTGCACATAATTAATATACCTTTGGCGAGTAGTGCAGCTAAGTTATAGTGCAGTTAGGAAACTCGCCCTGACTTGAATGTAGTACGTTCTCTTTCCAATCTGGAGTCGTATCATGCGGTGATTCGCATTATACGGTGAGGTTGGTCGTGAACCGAAGCATCTCAGTCAGTTTTTAACATTATGTATATACATATGAAACTATAATGTTCCAGACATTGTCATGCTTTCATTAAGACTCGTTCCCTTGGAGTCTTCTCTTGGATTTTCCCATAAGACTCAGTTCATTTGGAGTCTTCTCTTGATCATATCTTTGATATTTATTCATTCCCGTAGAAGTATGAAGGTTGACTATCGTCATCGGCTGTTATTCGAGAAGCGATGAGTCTAAACCTAATACGACTGCTCGAACCTTCTGCTTTGTACCCTTGCTAGTCTTTCATTAGACTAACCCACGAACATTGTTCTATGCATGTGGGCTGGTGTCATCCGTTCGATTCGGCACATTAGATAAGTTGCCACCCAGTGAAGGCTAAAGAACGACTATGACGAGAAGTGTTTTTGACAAGTTTATCCAGGTTGAGATCCATGGCGTTGATCGCCATGGTCAAGACTTGCCTTATCTTTAAAAGACTTCCGCTATGTTATTTACTCTGAAAACAATGTTTTAACCTAAGGGGATTGGGTTGTAGTCCCCTGACTTATGTTTTAATGGATGGTTTGTGGATTATATAAATGTTATTTATGATTTGAATAATCCGGTTTAGCCTTGGGTGGTTTCGGAGGTGAAATCCGGGATCACTGGCGGTAATGCCTTTCCAAAAGGGTTATGAATTTAGGGGGTGTTACATTGAGCACATCGGGCTTGCGCGCAGGCATAGAAGCATCAGGCTGGGGAGCGGACGCGCTGGGGCACGGACCCACTGTCGTGGACAAGGGGGCTGCTGCGCTGGGGGTTGTGGACGGAGTGTCTGCTGAAACCGCGGTCGCGGCTGTTGCGGCCAAGGTCGCGGCTTGTGCGGCAATGAGATTTGTGGCCTCCGCGAGCTGGGCTCGAAGCTCGAAGCTCGGCGTCCTCTCGGGCATGGGCCTCGTCTGCTGCCTGGCGAACGGCCAACGCTTGGCGCTTGGCGCTTGGCGCTTGGCGGTGGCTTCGTGTGCGACCGTTGGAACCAGTGACACGGGAGGGCACTCGGAACGATGCACGTGCGGGTGTTCAGGGTAGCGCACTGTTGTGTTGGCGCCTGGGCGGGTATGATGGACGCTGGGGCGGAGAGTACGGGCGGCGTCGGGATATAGTCCGGATGGGCGTCATATAGACTCACGCCACCAAACCATTCATTGCCGTTCCACTCGTCGGCGAAGAGGTAGGGGTTGTAGGTCCACGGGAGGCGACGGTGAGCCGTGGACGGGTGGTGGCTCGGCTAGGGTGTTCCAAGGTGGCTAGGTTTTTGGCTAGTGGCACGACTAGGGAGAAGGATGAACTAGGGTTGCTAGGGGCGGTGAAGGCTAGAGTTTGGGTAAGGAAAGGGGAAGGGGGCTGGGGAGGGAGCGGCTGCTGTGGCCGCGGTCGCGGCTGTTGCGGCCGCGGTCGCGGCTGTTGCGGCCGCGGTCGCGGCTAGGGTTTGGGCAACAGGGAGAGATTTGTATTTTGGCCTTTTGAGGGGTCAAACGATGTCCGTTTTGGGCGAATTTTATATGTCCAGACTCGTATCGAGATGTTCTACGGGGTTATGAAAGAAAATTGCAGAAAAGACGAAATTGTTTTGGACGAAATCTGGGCAGAAGTCGAGTTCGGTTTTGGGAGGTTTAATGGTGATGATGGGTAGGGAGAAAGGAAGGAGAAGGAAAGACACACCTCGTACCCCTGGCTCTCTGATACCAGTTGATGTGATCCGAGAGGCTCGGACCACGTTTGTAGCCGGATCTAGGCAGGAAATGGTCTCAGATCCTTCTCTTGGTAACCAGATAAGTACAAACCACCGGGAAGGATGGTCTGCGGCTCTCTTATACTCGCTTGGGTGAGGGTGGGGTGAGAGTGAAGGTTGTGTTTGTGAACCGTGACATGGTTCAATCAGGTCTAACCAGTTTTGTGACGCCGAGGCCTAAGGGGGGGAGTTCAACTCAACTACTAAGCTTAGGCATAAATTTCAACGTAACTAAAATGATTACAAGAGAAGGCTATATATAGCCAAAATAGTGCACGACCTTGGCCTTATTTAACCTAATGGGCCGAGTCCATACGCAGATGGGCTCGCATACCAAAACAGGAAATAAGCTTTATTTAGCAACTACTAAATAAGGAACTACTAAAAATGGAAAGTACTGAAATACATAGAAAAACTAATTAAATAGGCTTGTCGGATGCCACGGGGGACGCCACGGTCTTGGTCTTCGGCGGCTCGCCGAAGCCTGGTTCAGGACTAGCCATGATCGAATCAGATATTGTGGCGGTGTGATATGAACCGAGCAATCCATGTTCTGCTCCAATGACCTCAACACGTTCCCATAAATTAAATTCTCTTGCCATTTAGGAAATCTAAAAACATAACACAATAGTAGGACATGTTAAAAACATGTAGGTGGTATATAATCAATGTTGTAGTCACAAAACTTTAACTTACCAGAATTCTTACCGAATTTGTGAAGCTTTTTTAACTCCTTTTGGCCCTTTGCTTAGCAATCCATATCCCAAGTGCAATTGTGTGTGGGTTATACCTATAAATGGCAATGTCCACTACCCTAAACACTAACATACCTTCGGCCTATCCCTATTAGCTAGCTGCACCTAAGCATGGGAGTCTAGACACGAAAACACATTTGATGCCCAAAAGTGGAAGTGTAGACAAGACAATTGAATGGATGAAAGTTCACGTGAAGCATAGAGCTTAATTTGGCCGCACTTGGAAGTTTTGATGCATGCATGCCAATGTCTCGTCACCTTCTGAAATGCTAAATTCATGTTGGTGTTGGTGGAAGTGTAGACAAGACATTGACCTTGTTTATTATGGTTGAATAAGTTTTTGGTCCTAAGCATGGGAGTGTAGACAAGACAACACATTAGAATAACTTATAGTCACTATGAAACGCTATGTTGTAATAAGTTTTTGGTTATTATGTTTGACACACATAGCACCGAATGAACATTTACCTTACTTAAACCTTAAACCCTAGTACTTAAGATTTAGCACAAATCCTTATAAGCAAACTAATAAGCATGCAAAACTGAAATTTCCATTTCTTACTATAGGTTGACGTGAATGTAGAGGAATGCCCAACAAAAGCATACAATCATAATTTCCATTTCTTAATTTTAGTTTATATTATAAGAATATAGTCCAAAACTCAAATTGTTATTAAGTTTTTGGTTATACTACATACAAACGCACATGTTTAACACAGTCCATTTGGTTACCTTACTTAAGCCCTAATTCTTAACATGTGAATCACGCAACTTTGTTAATAAGGAGCACATAAACAACACCTTTTGAGAGTGTATGAGAATAGATACAAATCACAGTGATCATGGTATTATATGTAATTTATGATTGGCTTAGCTTTGTGGATATTATTGAGGCAAAGATGTAGGAAAAAGGTTCCTTGTGTACTTGTACCCTAAATTCAATTTGATTGAAAGTAGAGTGGCAAGAATAACAATACTTGCAATAAATTAAGTCAACATATACGATAGTAATTTGATTACTTTGTAACAAAGACGTTATGGAACCTTCTCCATCCTAAGGAACCAACTTTCTTAGTTATACAAAACGTAGACGTTATACAATACGGCTAGTCCCATAACAAAGGATCTTCCATCTGAATCAAAAGTTACACAACATGAGCTAAACGACATAAAGATAAATGGATGATCAACGTATGCTAAACAATATAAAGATAAACGGGTGATCAACATAAGCTAAACAACATAATATAGAGAACATAATTTGGATAGGGAACATAGTCATGCCGAGTAAATAACTCCTTACGCATAGAAGAACCGAGCTCAAAACTCCTTCATGGTGGGATTCATCATGTCTTATGCGTAGAAGACCCGAGCACACAACTCCTTCATGGTGGGAGTCATCGACCTAACACGAAACGTGCGGAAACATTCGTCCACCTAAAAGAAACGCATTCACAGCTAAGAAATATTACCAAATGCATTTGTTAAGATCACAATAATAATGTCCGATCTAGATTGAAATTACTCACCCTCAACTTATTGTCCCACCAATCATCATCTCGCAGTATAGCACTGGTTACGTTGTCGCACTCAACATCGCCAGACCATTTAAGCCTCTTCCATAAATTCCATTTTTTCTTCACAAATTCAAACTTGTTCCTCAACACTCTAAATTCACCATCTCGGCCCGTAGCACGCTTAAACTCATCACGTATGAAATTCCATGCGAAACACTCGTAGGCCCCATATCGTTCATTGTGTCGTATGCACGCTTGGAGCAAAGCTTGATTGTCTTCATCATTCCATGCGAAAACAGTTGTCCTCCTTGCTCCTATGCGCAAACAATAATATTTCACATGTACAAGAACGAGAAGCTTGAAATCTTATGGATAAACACGTGATATTTTACTAGTATGGCATAACGGATGATAACATAATGGCAAACAACAATATTTGACATGTATAAGAACGAGGTAGAAATCTTACCCGACATTCTTCTACTAGTATGCTTGTATGTTGTAAGGTAGAGATGTCTTGCTGCCTTACTTGTGGGTTTTGATGGAATACATTGAATAGATGAAAGGCCTTATATAGAGATGTAAGGCATAGAGCTTCTGACATTTTGTACAAGACGAAATAATTTTTTTTGGTGAATATCTCTTTTCATATACATTATAAAGTACAAACGATATGTAAAGATGCGTACTATTATACCAGTATTATAAAACAATCTTATATCACAACAAACCACACATATAAACACAAATTGATGATAGAGAACCATCAAAGTCATTGCAACAACATACTTATAACGTCCCGGCCATTAGTATAAAAGCCCCAAACATACCTAAACATTACAATACATATATAGACCCGAACATACATCAACACTACAAAAGCTTGAAGGGAAATTACTTGAGGTGTCTAGTGTAGCAAAATTATCACCCAAATTGTTAACAAAGGTGATTCCCAGAACATTTCCCGTAAACCTAGATCAATTACATAATGGCATAACGGATGATAACATACATAACAACAACTACGAGGAAAATAGTAACCACCCAAGCGTAATATAACCTAATCCTTGAAGCATCAGAGAGCTCGATGTTTGCAGCGAGGAGGGTGTCACGTTGTAACGCTAGCTGAACGTTTGAAGTTGCTAGTGTAGATACATGCTCAACTAGTTCTTGGTTCTCATCATCCAGTCGTGCCACATTCCCACACTTTCCTTGTAGTTGAATGCTAAGTTGTTCACGTATGACCCTTTCATTGTTAACATCCAACTGAAGCTCCGCCACATGTCCTCTGAGTGCCCTGGCAGCTTGTTGCATCAAGCGTGCACGAGGGGAGTTTTCTACTCTGTTGATAAGGTCATCAAACCTTGTGACATCATATTCCTACAAATAGAGTTTTCATACACTTATCGAAGACAAATATGGTCTTGACACATCAAGTTTGCATCATATCTAATGCATAAGTTCACCAAAAATCACAACACACCTATAGTTAGCATCATATATATAACAGAGTTTGCATCATCATCTATATAACTATTTTTTTCCTATAATTTGAATTTTTTTGATCAATCACAACACATGGATATAAAAAATTTACCCGCCACCACTGAAGCTCCTCTGGTATGCTGACATTAGAGCTATTGGGACTATAATCAGTGAGTGTTTCTAGAACTTCTCTTGGGAGCCCAACATTAAACTCTTCTTCATCTGCCAAATTATTTACTCCATTGTTAGCCATTGCCGCATAGAGAATAAACTAGATGGGTTAGTAATCAAGTGCTTGGGAGAACACAAACTAACCTTTCATGACTCAAAAATAACAATAAAACTTGACAGACTAACCTTTCATCATATATATAACAGAGTTCAATCTTGACAGACTAACCTTTCATAACCTTTCATGACAATAAAACTTGACAGACTAACCTTTCATCATATATATAACAAAGTTCAATCTTTATTGCTCCTCAAATAAACACTAATCATCAAAAAAATATCTCCCAATGGATAGTTTGACCCCAAAATTCAGCTTGCTCAATGCTCAATCTTTATTGCTCCTCAAATCAACAAATACAACAGACTATCATTTCAACAATCCATAACCAACATACGAGCATGAACAGACGAGCATCCTTTTACCACCATTTGACAGACTCTCACTTCAAAACAAGACAAACATATACAAGCATTTCGTCAAACACCTAAAGTGCACATGTATTCTAACCTTCAATTTGTAGGAATATGATGCAAACTTGATGCAAAGTCTCTTATATGATGCAAACTATAGACGAGCATTTCACTAATTACCTCGGAGATGGAAGAGCAACTTGGATCGACTCGATCCACACCCAAATTTCCCCTTAATAATCCTGGAACAACACATTAACCAAGCTCAAAATTAGGGCTTCGATCGACTTGAATACGCGGGTTAATACCAAGTTTGTGGGAAGAATACCTTGGATCCTCTTCACTTCGGTGTTGAGCGCTCCAGCTAGTCTTGCTACTCCACCTCGCCTTGTGTTCACCAGCCTCTGATCGAAGGATTGAGATCTCGGGGGTAAAAGCAAGATTTGCTTCAACTTCCACGCACCACTGTGCTTCCCGTGGAAGGTGGACGGTAAGGAAATGGCAGTAAGGGACTCGAAATCCTCATTTCCTTCCACTTTAACCTTCCATCCAGTCGAACGGGCCAAAGCGACAATAAGGAAGATGAAGTGAGGCCTTTCACTCCCTTTCCTCCTCACTTCTAGTATGCCAAACGGGCCCTTAAACAAAATAAAATTGAATACAGTAAATCCAAATGATAAAATAGTGTGTGAAATAAATTTTGTGGAGTTTAGGGTTTACCGATCCCAAACATGGCCCACCCGAGCCCAGTAAAAAAACCCTACAGAGCATATTATTTAATTCCGGAACTCCCCGATTTATGTGTCTGTGGAGTTTTCACTTTTCAAGTCCGCCGATCCCATTCTCTTCTCTCGTCTTCTCGACGTCCTACATCGGTAGGTTTTTAACTCTCTGTTTGGCTCCAAAAAATTCCCTTTTCTTGGTGGAATTTTGATGATCGTGGCTAACGATTTCCATGCTGTTGTTTTCTTCCCTGTTGTGAAGCAGAAATTGCTGTGATCGAAGCGCAAATGGCGTACGCGATGAAGCCGCCGAAGCAGGGGTTGGAGGAGGCTCAGGAGCAGATTAACAAAATCAGGATCACTCTCAACTCCAAGGACGTCAAGAACCTCGAGAAAGGTATAATCTTTGCTTTCCGCTTCGTTCTCTTGCCACTGCTGTGTTTGGTAATTGCGATTCCTGGAACTGCGGGAGTGTAAACTGCTTTAATGACCGTAAAATATGTTCTACATCATATATACAATGAAGGACCACCTTCTAGTGGTTACTCAGTAAGATATACGGAGTACATAATTTTAACAGAGGACTAATTAAGTGGCAATTTTGTTTTATTAAACCAGTTACTCAATTGTAACCAGTTTAAGACGGTTCTATTTTAGCTGTTTTGTACTCCATTTGGTTTATTAGAAATTATACGTGTGTGAGAGCTTGACGAGTCTTCTATTATTATTTTTTTATTAATGGGGCCTACTGGACGAACGAATAATTTGGAAAGCTATGGCTTAGTTTCATTTTGTTTGCACAAATATCTTTTGCAGCTCATATGTTCTTTTCTCATAGTACTTGTTCTATGCTCTTAACAAAACAAGGTGCAAATATGTTGTTTGGCTTGATTCTGATCAGGCCATAAGGGCTCTTGATCTTTATGCTCTAGCTTTTGTGTGAGGAAAATATGTTTCAACATATCAACTGAATGACTTATTGAAACAATATTTTCAACAGTGGAATTTGTCAAAGATATATATGTCAGCATATTGATTTTCTGTGAAACTTGTGCATATATATTTGCTATCCTAATAATGAGGTGGTGGGTGACAGTGTGAGCTAGAAATTCTACATTTTCTTTGTCTGTTAAAATGCAGTTTGTGCTGATTTGATATGCGGGGCAAGGGACAAGGGCCTGAAGGTCAAGGGGCCGGTCAGGATCCCCACCAAGGTTCTTCAAATCACCACCAGAAAAGCTCCATGTGGTGAAGGTGCGTTGTTAATCAATGATCCATCTTATGAAATGCCTCTCTTGAATCTCCATCACTTGTTAGAGTTTCGCGATGCTTGTAATATGCTTGTGCTTAGTGGTTTATAGTTTGACAACAGCAAGTTTATGCTAGAATAGTCAGATTGAATTTGCAAATCAATGACCCATCTCATGAAACGCATCTCTCTCTTGATATTGTACAGGAACCAACACTTGGGATAGACTTGAGATGTGCATTCATAAGCGGGTTATTGATCTCTTCTCATCCCCAGATGTGGTGAAGCAGATCACCTCCATCACCATCGAGCCCGGTGTTCAGGTTGAGGTGACAATAGCTGACCCTTAGACGTGCCTCTGTCTTTGGACCAAAACCAAGTGCCTCTCTCTCAACTTTGTCAAGATATTCTAATAGATGTGCTCTCTCTTAACAACAGCTATGATTTTCTAGGGTTATAGCTCTTGATTTGCTGTCAGACTTAAAGATATGCGGTCTGGATATATAAATATCACCATTTCTAGGCTACTATAGTATATTTGGAAGGATTAGGTAATTAACGCTCATTATTAATGTCTTGTAAGCAACAACATTAGAAACATGTTGCTAGACTGCTATTGCCACTTTTATGGAGAATTTACTAGTTTGCTCGATGCTCTAAATTATATCCAGCATTCTTTCACATGGTTGGTACTTGGTAGAGTATTAGTCGAAATAGCTACCTCTCGTGTAAACGTCCGAAACTGCTTAGACATAGATCATTTACTAGTATATAAGCCCAATCTATGTAAGCCCATGAGGCAGGCCCAATAGCATATAGCATATCACCTAGGCTTACAAACATTATGTTCTTTTGATGCGATATACTTGCATATTGACATTGTAAGAAGCTAAGTTGCAGTACAACACTGTTCGTTTGATGCGATGTTCTTGTATATTGTCAGGAGCTTATATATACTCGGTAGAATTTGTGTATAAGGAAACTAGCCTGTTAAATACACGACTGACTTTTTTCTCCTAAATACACGATATTATGTACGCCATCCATAGGCGTACGCCATAATATTGTGTACACTTGAAATACGTATAAAAAAGTATAATTTTTGTACACTGTATTCTAGCGTAGAAGAATTATACAAATACGTATTTTTTTTATTTTTCTAAAATAAATAAAATAGACCTGTACGCCAGAGGAGGACGTACGCCCTGTTCTGGCATACAGATTGTTGGGCCGGTCATAAAGAGGCCGCGTCGCGCGGCCTCTTCTTCTTCTTCTTCCTCCTTTTCCCTGTACGAGACCGACGGTAGCGATCTTCGCTCCTTCCTTCTCCATTTCGCTCATTCTTCCTTCTCTTCCTCCATTTCGGTCTTCTCCTCCGACGATGGCGAACAGTGGCGGAGGCGACCACGCCGGTGACGCTCCTGGCGGCAGACGAGGAGACGACGGTCCTCCAGGCGGCGTGGAGAGCGTGGCAGCTGGTGGCGGTGCTCCTGGTGCTTCTGCAGAACCGGTCAGCGAGTTTGTCGGCGGTGGAGAGGTGGCCGTGGTGGTGGCCGGCGGCGGTGCAGATGGCGGCGAGGCGGCGGCACCTAGTTCTCCATCCAGCGGTGGCGGGGTTGAGGGTGAACGAGGTGGTGTCCGGACCCGATTTATCCGAGCCCGTGGCAGACGAGGAGACGGACGCGGAGACGTTCCTGCGACACCCGGTCAGACTTCTACCTGGGGTAGTCGAGAGGTATGAACGGAATAAAAATTTATTTGAATTTATGAAAATTTAGAATGAAAAGTATTGAATTTAGAAATAGGTATTGCATTTAGAAATTGTTGGTATGTATTTGATTCTAGAATTTTTTTTATAAAAATTAGGTATTGAAATTTATATTTATGTTACAAAATTTGAATATGAATTTAGGTATTGAATTTTGGATTTTAGTGTTGGTAAAAGTCTATTAATAAGACTTATTGATATTATATTAAAAGAAGTTTAATTCTGGAATTAAAAGGAAGTAATCTGATTCATTAAATTCAGTGGCTGAGATCTCTTTGAGATCAATGGCTGAGATTAGAAGTTGATCTCTTTCAGATCAATGACAGAAATTGCCTGAAGAGAACTTCCTAACTGCCCTAACTAACTTCCCTAACTGAAATCTGAATTAACTGTATCTGACAGTTCAGAAATTCTCTACAAATAGAGAATGTTCCTCCGCAAGAAAAATATGAAGGAAAATCAGATTTGCTGTCTGATTTTTCATTGAGGGCTTTGTTGTATCCTGAGGAGTGAATTTGTCTGAAACTCTACAACAATTAAATAGGGGACAAATATCACTTTAAAGATAGTGATCTTTTCACGCCTCAAAGCTATTTCTATACCCCTATTCCCAACAATTTTAAAGTGATATTCTGTCATGGAGGCCGGATCACAAGCAGCAGTCCTTACCCTGATGAATCAAGATTTCTTCAAACTTGATTGCTTTGATGGAACTAATTACAATCGCTGGAAGGACCAAATGATGTTCTTACTCACTGCCTTGAAGATTTCCTATGTTCTGGATGATAGCCTCGCGCCTATCCCTGATCCAGAAGAGGATGAAAATCAGGAAATCAAGGACCAACGAAAGAAGAGAGATGAAGACGAAGTTCTGTGCAGAGGCCATATTCTGAATCGTCTATCTGATCGCCTCTACAATCTGTTCACTGCTATCAAATCACCAAAGGAGATATGGATCACACTGGAGACAAGATACAACAATGAGAAGCAAGGAACAGATAAGTTTCTTATCATGAAATATTTTGAATTTTCTATGAATGCTGAAAAACTGGTTATGGATCAAGTCCATGATCTGCAGAGTATTGTCAATCGACTCAAGGAGTTGAAGATTGACATTTCTGAGCGTTTACAAGTTGGGGCTATCATTGCTAAACTGCCCACAACTTGGAATGACTATAGAAAGAAACTCTTACACACCACAAAAGAGTTATCCTTAGATCAAATCCAGAAACACTTGCGTATTGAGGAAGAAACTAGAAAGCAATACAAGACGCAAGTTGATTCACAATCTGACCAGAAAGTGAATGTTGTTGGTGAAAATTCTAACAAGAATGCAGGAAAGAATAAGAGAAAGAAGCCTACGAAGGGAACAACAACACTAACAACAAGAAGTTGAAGAAGGATGACAATGATAACAGGCCCAAGTGTCATTACTGTCACAAACTTGGGCATTTCAAGAGAGATTGCAGATTCTTCAAGAAGAAACAACAAGAGATGGGAAACCAGGCTAATATGGCAGAAAAGCAAACATCTGAAATCGTTGCTATGGTCTCGGATTTGCACATAAGCATGGTTACTGAATTGAACATGGTTGCAGCAACCAAGTCTAAGGACTAGTGGTATGATTCAGGTGCTACAGTTTATGTTTGCAATGACATCTCTCAGTTCAGAAATTATGAAGCCTCTGAAAAGGAAGATGGTGTTCTAATGGGTAACAACAACGTTGCTAAAGTCTTGGGGAAGGGACGCATTGAAATTCAGTTCACATCAGGAAAGAAAGTGACTTTGACCAATGTGCTGCATGTTCTTGATATTAGGAAGAACTTAGTTTTTGCAAATCTCTTATGTAAAGTCGGAATTAAGGCTGTGTTAGAATTCGACAAGTTGATATTAACTAAGGGTGGTTTGTTCGTAGGAAAGGGATACTCTTGTGATGGAATGTTCAAATTAAGTATCAATAATAATACTAGTGATTCTGCTTATATCGTTGAGTGTTTTTCTGATTTATGGCATATGCGTCTTGCTCATGTTAATTTTAGATCTCTTAAATTTATGTCTAAGAATGGGTTGATTAAATGTGATGATCATGTTAATCATAAAGATTGTGAAATCTGTGTACAAGCTAAGATGTCTAAAAGACCTTTTCCTGCAGTAGAAAAGACTAATGAGATTCTAGATCTTGTTCATTCTGATATATGTGAATTAAATGGAGTATTAACAAGAGGAGGAAATAGATACTTCATTACTTTTATAGATGATAAGTCTAGATATACTCTTGTCTTCTTAATGAAGAAAAAGGACGAGGCATTTGAGAAATTCAAAGTGTATAAGGTTGCAGTAGAAAATCAGAAAGAGAAGAAAATTAAGATTCTAAGAAGTGATAGGGGTGAAGAATATTTCTCAGTAGAATTCAATGAATTTTGTGAAGTTAATGGGATTATTCATCAGAGAACAGCCCCTTACACGCCACAACAAAATGGCTTGGCTGAAAGAAAGAATCGAATGCTTTGTGACGTGCTTAATGCAATGATGTTGAATGCTAAAGTGCCTTCAAATCTGTGGGGAGAAGCCTTACTCACAGCATGTCATTTACACAATAGAATACCCTCAAGGAGAACTAAAATGTCTCCATATGAAATCTGGAATGGAAGGCATCCTAATCTAAGTTATCTGAAAGTTTGGGGCTGTATAGCCTACTACAGAATTTCAGATCCTAAGAGAAGTAAATTGGGTCCTAAGGCATTGAAAAGTATCTTTCTTGGTTATGCAGAAAATTCTAAGGCTTATAGATTCCTGGATGTTGAATCTAATTTAATAATAGAATCCAGAGATGCTGAACTTTTTGAGACAAAATTTAGTGGGGATTCAACTAGTGACAATGCTGAAAATGTCACTAGAATGGATCCATCAACTTCTTCTTCTAATAAGAGGAAAGCTGATGAACTAAGTGAGCCAAGAAGAAGTCAAAGGGTTAGAATTCAACAACACTTTGGTTCTGATTTTTCATTACCAAATGACATATTGTTCCTAGTTGAAGGTTCTAGGAATGAATTGTTGACTGAAATGCCTATAGCCTTTCAAGTGGACCAAGTAGATGGAGATCCTAAGAATTTTACAGAAGCAATGTCTTCTAGAGATGCCGCATTCTGGAAAGAAGCGGTGAATGATGAAATGGACTCAATAAGATCCAATAATACATGGGTTCTTGTGGATTTGCCTAAGGGATCCAAACCTATATCTAGTAAGTGGGTGTTCAGAAGAAAGTATAATACAGATGGCACTATACAAACCTTCAAGGCCAGATTAGTGGCCAAAGGATTCAGGCAAAAGGAAGGCATAGATTACTTTGATACATATGCACCAGTGGCAAGAATAACATCAATTAGAGTGCTTCTAGCGCTTGCTTCAATATATAAATTGGAGGTGCATCAAATGGATGTTAAAACAACGTTTTTAAATGGAGATTTGGATGAAGAATTGTACATGGAACAACTCGAGGGATTTCTAATTCCTGGAAATGAAAAGAAAGTGTGTAAACTAGTGAAATCCCTATATGGATTAAAACAGGCTCCAAAACAGTGGCATGAGAAGTTTGATTCTGCCATCTTGTCTTATGGTTTTAGACACAATGGAGCAGACAAATGTGTTTACACTAAGGTAGTTGAAAATTATAATGTAATAATCTGCCTTTATGTCGATGATATGTTAATACTAAGCAATAATATGAATGGACTGAATGAGACTAAAGATTTCTTGAAGTCATAATTCAAGATGAAAGATTTGGGAGAAGTTGACACTATTCTGGGTATTAAAATACTCAAAAATAGTGGGGAGTTTACTTTATCTCAGTCTCATTATATTCATAAGATGTTGGATAAATTTAAACATCTTAAGATTAAAGAAGCTAATACTCCTTATGATTCCTCATGTAAGTTATTTAAGAACGAAGGCAGATCAAACTCTCAAACTGATTATGCAAGTGCAATTGGGAGTTTAATGTACGCAATGCATTGTACAAGACCTGACATTGCATCTGCGGTTTGCAAGTTGTCTAGGTACACTAGCAATCCTGGAATTGAACATTGGAAGGGAATTATTCGAGTTCTAGGATATTTAAAAAGGACAACAGATTTGAATCTATCCTACAGTGGATTTCATGCAGTTTTGGAAGGTTTCACCGATGCTAGTTGGATATCTAGTGCTGATGAAAACAAGTCAACTAGTGGATGGATCTTTACACTAGCAGGAGGGGCTATTTCTTGGGCTTCAAAGAAGCAAACATGTATAACTCATTCCACAATGGAATCTGAGTTTGTAGCCCTTGGTGCAACAGGAAAAGAAGCTGAATGGCTGAGAAATTTTCTCTTAGATATAATGTTGTGGCCACAACCGATGCCAGCCATTTCTGTATTTTGTGATAGTGCTGCTACAATGTCTACAGCTTATAATAAGATTTATAATGGAAAATCTAGACATATAAGCTTGAGACATGCTTATGTTAGACAATTGATTAATGAAGGGGTTATTACCATTATTTATGTCAAATCTTGTGAAAATTTGGCTCATCCTTTTACAAAGGCACTCTCGAGAGAAGTGGTAAGGAAAACCTCAGCTGCAATGGGATTGAAACTAAATTAAAGTCACCACAACAGGAACCCAACTTCTTTCTAGGGATTCTAGTTATGAAGTTTAAAGGGTAATAACAAGTTGATGATAAGTGATTGGAAACTGCACATTAAGAGCTTTACAGCCAGTGCAGAAAAGTAGGTTGAGTGTTGATACTCTTAATAAGATTCTGAAAAAGTTTAAAGAACTTTAATGGTTTTAGAGGATCTTACCTATATAGATAACATAAGAGTGGAGTTGCTCTTAAACAAAACCAGTTGTTTTGTAAGTTATCTATGAATCTGGGTGAACTCAAGGCTTTATAGCTGGTTCTAAAATTAAGTGGAGAGCTGGAAAATGTTATATGTATTCTTTATCCGGTGTTAACAAAAGAAAGATGGTTTAAGGAATTAACCACCATTGAATATGTTGACACTTTGGTAGAGTTGTACTAATTGGAAGTTTAAGTTGAAAGACACTTTCATTATGTATGACATTATTGACAAAAGTCTGATTTATAGACTTAGTGGGGATTGTTGGTAAAAGTCTATTAATAAGACTTATTGATATTATATTAAAATAAGTTTAATTCTAGAATTAAAATGAAGTAATCTGATTCATTAAAATTAGTGGCTGAGATCTCTTTGAGATCAATGGCTGAGATTAGAAGTTGATCTCTTTCAGATCAATGACAGAAATTGCCTGAAGATAACTTCCTAACTGCCCTAACTAACTTCCCTAACTGAAATCTGAATTAACTGTATCTGACAGTTTAGAAATTCTCTACAAATAGAGAATGTTCCTCCACAAGAAAAATATGAAGGAAAATCAGATTTGCTGTCTGATTTTTCATTGAGGGCTTTGTTGTATCCTGGGGAGTGAATTTGTCTGAAACTCTACAGCAATTAAATAGGGGACAAATATCACTTTAAAGATAGTGATCTTTTCACGCCTCAAAGCTATTTCTATACCCCTATTCCCAACATTTAGTTATAATAATTAAACATGAATTTAGAAAAACAAAGGAGTCTACTCTTCTACGTTGAATTTAGGATATGAAACTAAATTTGAAAATTTTAGATATTAAAATTAAAATTTAGAAATTAAGGAATTTATGTTTTTATTAAATTGGGATTGAATTTAAAGAATTATATTTGAAATTAGCAAATTAAGATGACAAATTAGGTCTATATTTGAACTTGGCATATAATATAGGTATTGAATCTGCTTCCCGTCCTACAGGCAACACAGGACGTCGCGACGGGAGTGCAGGTGGGCGCGGCCAGGTCTGACTCATCGCTGCCTTCGTCTTCCTCATCGACCTCGTCCATGGAGCTGGACGAGGAGGCAGTTGACGCGTCCCTCCACCGCGACTATTATGAGGGATTTGAGGAGACTCTCGGACCCGCATCGGACTTGGGGATGGACGAGACTCTCCAGCAGGCGGATCCGGCTCCCCAGCAGGCGGATCCGGCTCCCCAGCAAGCGGGCCCTGCAGAGCCTTGGATGCCAGGAGGGCCCCTCGTTCCTCACCTCCTTGCTACGTATACGACCCACGTCGCCAGGGTCCTATGTGACATGACATTGGCGTTGACATTTTCGGATCCCCCACCACCCGTTGCGCGCGTGGATGATACGGTACGTCTTTGATTTAGTTATATATAAATTTATATTTCTTTTTATATTTATAAGTATAATACTAATTTTGTTATTTCTTTTTCAGATGAGGAAAGTTCTGAAGACGTACACCAGGAAGCCATGGCATTGGGAGATGAACGCCCGCATTACAGCGGCTCCGGACACCTGGTGGGATTTTGCTCAGCGGAGCCGTATCACCTCCTTGAGGGAGGTGGACTTCAGAAGGATCGACGACGTGCTTATTTCTGCGTTCGTCGAGCGCTGACATCCGGAGACGAGCTCGTAGCATTTCCCGTGGGGCGAGAACACTATCACGCTCCACGATGTCGCGCGCATCCTGGAGATCCCCATCGACGGGTTGAGCGTCACCACTGATATGGCGGACCCCGTCGTCAGAGGGCACGTTTGCGCCATTGCTGGGGCGAACCTGGAGTTGGTGGCCCAGTGGTTCGGTGGTAGCGGTATCCCGATGGAGTCCCTCTTGCTGAGGTCGATTGAGCAGTTGTCCAGCCCAGAGAGGGACGACCGGCGCATAGCGTCCATGTCCTTGATGATGCTCCTCGGATGTACCATTTTCCCGGACAAGTCGACGAACGCCGTCAAGTACAAGTACATGGCGCTAGTCGTTGACCACGACTGCACCAGTTGTTATGCCTGGGGAGTCGGCGTATTGGCTGTCCTCTACCGAGGTCACGCTGTCCTTGACCTGGAGGCCATGGTGGATACGAGGGCCGCTCGGAGAGACGGGAGGGAGGCTCCTCAGGGACGGGATCCGGAGCGGCTGATTGCTATTCGCCGCATTTTAGACGTCGTGAGATTTGATGAGGTAATACTTTACTGCTTTATTGCGTTTCGTTTAGGAAATTAAAATTATGAATATACGTTTTGAATTTAGCAAATTAAAATTATGAATATACGTTTTGAATTTAGGAAATTAAAATTATGAATATACGTTTTGAATTTAGGAAATTAAAATTATGATTATACGTTTTGACATTTTAGGTTGTCTAGACACCGTGGGGTCAGTTAGACTTTACGACCCCTCAGTACGCTCCTTCTTTGTATAGAGGCAGTATTGAGTGCCTCGAGGTACAAGAGCCGTATATGCCGGACCGAGTCCTCCGCCAGTTCGGTTACAGGCAGGGGGTTCCTGAGGATCCACCAGAGCCACGCGAGGTGAAGAGGCGGGTCGACTTGAAGTCGTACGTTTTGAAATACGACGACGAGCAGTGCACATGGGATGCCGACCCTAGACCGACGATCGAGCTTCGGGACATGATCCATACCACCTTCGCCTGGGACACTAACGATGCGTACATCGATTGGCTGAAGCAGATGTCACATCCGTACGTGGACGCACGGTCCCCTAGACAAGATCGTCCAGGTCTGGCTCATGTCGTCCCTCCAGCTCCACCGGTGTCTACTCTCATGGTATGATACATTTTATTTATCGCTTATCATTTTTTATGTTTTAAAATCGGTTTTGTTGTAATGGAAATCTTTGTCCTTTATTCAGCGGACCCAGATTCTCGCCGGTCGGATGCGGCGTTTTTTGGAAGAGAGGGACGGGCTTCCACCACATGTTACCGGTACGATTACTTCGTGGATTCAGGATTTGATAGGTGATGAGGCGCCCATGGTTGATCCCCTACCGCGTGCCTCCCAAAGATTTACTGATTCACAACACGAGAGAGGAGAGGGCATCGGTAGAGTCCCCGACGATGACTAGATTATAGGACTTACATTATGCCGATTAGACAGATGTGTTTTGGATCATGTATTTATATTTTGGTTGTATATAAGTATAACTATATGAAATATAATGAAATACTATAGTATATAAGCATATTCACATGAAATATAAAGAAAACTATAGTATATAAGCATATTCACATGAAATATAAAGAAAACTATAGTATATAAGCTTATATCACATGAAATATAAAAAAACTATAGTAATAAGCTTATATCACATGAAATATAAAGAAAAACTATAGTATATAAGCATATTCACATGAAATTCAAAGGAAACTATAGTATATAAGCATATTCACATGAAATATAAAGGAAACTATAGTATATAAGCTTATATCACATGAAATATAAAGAAAACTATAGTATATAAGCTAATATCAAATGAAATATAAAGAAAACTATAGTATATAAGCTTATATCACATGAAATATAAAAAAAAAACTATAGTATATAAGCTAATATCACATGAAATATAAAGAAAAACTATAGTATATTAGCATATTCACATGAAATATAAAAAAAAATTATAGTATATAAGTATATTCACATGAAATATAAAGAAAACTATAGTATATAAGCATATTCACATGAAATATAAAGGAAAATTATAGTATATAAGTATATATTCACATGAAATATAAAGGAAATTATAGTATATAAGCATATTCACATGAAATATAAAGGAAACTATAGTATATAAGCTTATATCACATGAAATATAAAAGAAATTATAATATATAAGCTTATATCACATGAAATATAAAGGAGACTATAGTATATAAGCATATTCACATGAAATATAAAGGAAAATTATAGTATATAATTATATTCACATGAAATATAAAGGAAATTATAGTATATAAGCATATTCACATGAAATATAAAGGAAACTATAGTATATAAGCTTATATCACATGAAATATAAAGGAAATTATAATATATAAGCTTATATCACATGAAATATAAATGAGACTATAATATATAAGCATATTCACATGAAATATAAAGAAAAACTATAGTATATAAGCTTATATCACATGAAATATAAATGAAACTATAATATATAAGCATATTCACATGAAATATAAAGGAAAACTATAATATATAAGCATATTAACATGAAATATAAAGGAATCTATAGTATATAAGCATATTCACATGAAATATTAAGGAAACTATAGTATATAAGCTTATATCACATTAAATATAAAGAAAACTATAGTATATAAGCATATTCACTTGAAATATAAAGGAAAACTATAGTATATAAGCTTATATCACATGAAATATAAAGGAAACTATAGTATATAAGCTTATATCACATGAAATATAAAAGAAACTATAGTATATAAGCTTATATCACATGAAATATAAAGGAAACTATAGTATATAAGCTTATATCACATGAAATATAAAGAAAACTATAGTATATAAGCTTGTTCACATGAAATATAAAGGTTACTCTTTCATAAATTATGATAATTGCCCGAAACTCTTGTTTTGCGTCAAAAATGCCCTTTAACACTTTTCATAAATTACGATCAGTGTTTTACCTATTTCTTCAATATTCCTTCCTACTTGGGCCTAATTTCTAGTTTTTCCGTTTTTGACACATTTCTTCATTATTCCTTCCTATTTGGCCTACTTGGGCCTAATTTTTAGTTTTTTCACTTTTTGATCCATTTCTTCAATATTCCTTCCTATTTGGCCTACTTGGGCCTAATTTTTAGTTTTTTCACCTTTTTACCCATTTTTTTAATATTTCTTTCTATTGGGCCTAATTTCTAGTTTTTTCACTTTTTGACCCATTTCTTCAATATTCCTTCCTATTGGGCCTAGTTTCTAGTTTTTCAGTTTTTGACCCATTTCTTCAATAATCCTTTCAATTGGGCCTATTTGGGCCTAATTTCTAGTTTTTTTGTTTTGACCAATTTTTTCATTATTCCTTCCTATTGGGCCTAATTTCTAGTTTTTCACTTTTTTATCCATTTCTTCAATATTGTTTCCTACCGGGCATAGTTGGGCCTAATTTCTAGTTTTTTCACTTTTTGACTCATTTCTTCAATATTTCTTCCTATTGGGCCTAGTTGGGCCTACTTTCTAGTTTTTTCAGTTTTGACCCATTTCTTCAATAATCTTTCCAATTGGGCCTAATTTCTAGTTTTTTAGTTTTTGACCCATTTCTTCATTATTCATTTCTATTGGGCCTAATTTCTAATTTTTCAATTTTTGATACATTTCTTCAATAATCCTTCATATTGGGCCTAATTTTTAGTTTTTCAGTTTTTGACCTATTTCTTCATTATTCCTTCCTATTGGGCCTAATTTCTAGTTTTTCAGTTTTTGACACATTTCTTCAATAATCCTTCCAATTTGGCCTACTTGGGGTTAATTTCTAGTTTTTTAGATTTTGACCAATTTCTTCATTATTCCTTCCTATTGGGCCTAGTTGAGCCTAATTTCTAGTTTTTCAGTTTTTGACACATTTCTTCAATAATCCTTCCTATTGGGCCTAATTTCTAGTTTTTCAGTTTTTGACACATTTCTTCATTATTCCTTCCTATTTGGCTTACTTGGGCCTAATTTCTAGTTTTTTCACTTTTTGACCCATTTCTTCAATATTCCTTTCTATTGGGCCTAGTTGGGCCTAATTTCTAGTTTTTCAATTTTTGACCCATTTCTTCAATAAGCCTTCCAATTGGGCTTACTTGTGCCTAATTTCTAGTTAAGAAAACAGATATATTATCGGGGTTTTCAAATTGAGATTAAACAAGTAAACCAGACCCAAATATGAAGTTGATATCTGCTCTTAAAATAAATTACATCTAAAATTATATCTAAAATTACATCTGAAATATAATCTACATCTCAAACTACACCGGAGGATCTGGAGGACGGTTATATCTAGTGCGATAATCCCGAAATAGTTGAATCCTCGACTGAAATTGAGAGTCCCAACCATCGACACTTGGGTGTTTGAATCGACGCCAAGCGTACGGAGGGGGAGGTAGTGGACAACCATCCTTCAGCGACACCTACTTAGAAAACACAAAATATGATCGATCTTTGTGTTTTAGGGTAAGCACAAACATTAGTGTTATTTAAAAACAATAACTATACCGGTACGAAGTGGTTTCGGTTCCCTACGAGGGCCATTGTCAATATCTGTGTTGGAGGGCCGAGGCTTTCGTTTGAGGCCCTCATTGGTAAGCACAAGCACGGGCCATTCCAGGATAATAGGACAAGAGCAACTTGGTATAGCGTGGCAAACACTAAACCAATCATCGGCATGTCGAGCCAGTACTCCTCACTGCAAGGACTGATGACATAGTTGACCCGGAATATAAGGTCCTCGCAAGTGATCCCCGGGTGTAGTACGTGCAAGATGGGCATGTACACATCTCTGTTGTCAAACAACTCGCCCACCACCTGCATTCGATCCATAAGGTATGCAGTCTCTTCTGATCCCACCAATACAGCTAGTGTCCGATATCCACAATGCCCGTCTGGACATACATCTTTGGCCCCGTTAATGTACGGAAACCAAAAGTAATCCACATTCTTAACCCCAAAGTTCACCCCCATATAAATCATGGGTTGTTCAGGGAGCTGCTGCTATCCTGCCCCTTCGGATTGGCTGCCTTGGGTCCCAATGCCCGGCGAACCTCCACTTGGTCCCTTCTTGCCACGACCCCGACCTCTACCTTGGCTTCCACTGGCCTTCTTCTTCTCAATCTCATCTAACTCAGCCCTCCGATGCTCAAACAAGCTCGGCTCTCTCTTGGTGTCGTACTTTGTCGAACCCTTTGGCCTTCCTTTTGAAATGATTCTCATGGTTTCCTGCATCGAAGTTTCATGCGGGTGCTACGTGTCCTAGAACAACTCGGTGATTTGGTCTATTTGGTCTTTGCTCAATGTTTTAGCGCGCCACATGTCATCCATTAGCTTCCATCTCAACTCTTGAACACACATCTGTGTTGTGTCCTCAATTGGATCTTCTTCCGTGTAAACCCTATCCCATTGCAATTGCTTCCAGAAGCGGTGTATCTCACTCGACATGATCAGCGTCTTATTAATGATGGCATTTGCGATTCTGTGGACATATGGCAGGCCGAAGCAGCCTCTCATCCAATGATCATCACAATCCTCAGGGAAATCCTCCTCCTCTATCTGCTTATACAGATCAAACAACATTCTCAAGCACCTATCTGACACTTTGAAGAATAGCCTTGAAAACAACACTCTTATTTCTGGCGGCACACCATCAAACATCGTTGGTGTTTTGATCCGTGACATCTCCATAGTCGCACACACCTGCCCAATTTGACCCTCGATTGCATGGTGGATCCTCACTCCCATTCTATTAAAACCACCAACGCTAGAATTCAGAATTTTCTTCAACACGTGATGCATATCCTCAACCCTATCAAAACACATGAAAAGCATTGCGTTAGTCCCACATTGAGCCCTGAACCTAGAAACTACTGAACATTGTACAAGGGTTACCTATTTGTAGTCCTCGTGAAGAAGTAAAGACGATGATCAGTCCACGCTCTCACTATGCTTTCCTTGTGAGGATTAGTCTACGTCTTCTCAATGTATCGAACGAGGCCACTCTTCCACGATGTCCTCAATTTCGCAAGCCTCTCTTCGTAGCTTTCCTCCGTGGTTGAACACCAAAGTGCCCAACATTGGCCGCAAAACCTTTTCACTTGTTTTTTATCCTTCAATATTGGGGAAGCATATGCTTCTATGTTGTGCTTAATATGCATCCAACACAAAAGGTGTTTTACTTCATCTTTGAAAACTATCCGAATTGCATTAATGAGGGCCTTCTCTCGATCAGTCATTATGGCAGTTGGCATAACACCCGAATCTGTAAACAAGCGCAAAAGTTTCTTCATTATGAACTTGTAATGCACAACTTCTTCTTGCCGTGTAAATGCATACGCAATGTTGAAAGTCTTGTGTGTGCAAGTGAAACCGACAATCTCCACCAATGGTATGTTATACATGTGGATGAATGTAAGAAAACAAATGAATGTAAGAAGTCATAGAATATAAGATATAATTCAAATCGATGATATAAATCACTACTATTAAATTGTGTTCAAAATGTAACACAAATCCATCACGTACCTATTTGTCTTGTATGTGGCGTCGATAATTACCACGTACGGGAACATCTTCAATAGGTGGAGCGAGTCCGGGTGAGCCAAAAATAGGATATCAGTCTCTTTCGTAGACAACTTTCTAAGAGGAAATACCCGATAACTATTTTGTTGCAAAAAGTTTAGAGTCCATTGCTTAACCGTCAATTCTCCACGATCTTCGTAATGCATCTTCTGCAGAAAGTTGGAAACTTGTTTCATGGATGTAACATTTTCGGGGAAGAAGGTCCTCAACTCCGCAACAATAGTCCTAGGCGTCACGAACGCATCGCCCAAACTTTTGGCAAGGCGCTCCTCATCCGGGGTCATTCTGCCCATGTATGAATGCCCAAGAAAGCTAGTCGGAATCTTATGGTTGTGGCATCCATCTATCACATTCATGATCCATTTATGAGTCACTTCCCCTGGCTTCTTCTTCAATCTAACACCACACAACTCAAATGTGCATCCAGACTTCTTCGACTTTGTTTTACGAATTACCTCAACATCCTCTTCTGAGTCACTACCTTTCTTTCTCCCCGATCTAAATTCACCAAAATGCTCGCACGTCAAACTAACACTTCTGACATTTGAGTTACGAATGACTAAAACCATCATCAAATCTTTGCCCCTATTCTTAACCCACTCAATCAATTCCTCTCGGCTATCCCACTTCAGATTGTTACGAAATTCATCTCCATAATCTTTCCCCTATACATGTTTACATAATCAATAATGTTACAATATATGGATTGCGATTTGTGAAATTTATATGTTTATAACTAACCAATATTAACTATAAAACAAAACTACAATTGTAATACATAACTAAACTAAAGAAAAACAAATTGATAGCTTATCTCACTAAATCATCATCATCATCTTCTCCATTACCATGTTCTTTTAACATATATGAAAATAAATATAGGACTTTTAACATATATCAAATTCACAACAATTATCAACCTCTCCACTACTACTAAGTACTAATCTTTTAACATATATCAAAACAAATATAGGCCTCTACCGCTAAATCGTCATCATCTTGTCCACTACAACTAAATACTAATCTTTTAACATAATAAATATAGGCCTCTACCGCAACATCGTCATCATCTTCTCCACTAATTTCAATTCTAATCATTCCATTATTAACTATACGTACTTAAGCTATATTAATTGTAACTAATTTCAATCTTAATCATTCCATAATTACTAACCTCAAAATCTTCATCGTCGAAATCTTGATCGTCGTAATCTTCATTCTCTTCTCCACTACTCCAATATGTGTTTTCATTATATGCCATTTTTTATAAGATTTGTTGTTTTGGATTTAGAAAATGAGGAAATGACTTGCTATTTATAGGGCACAAAATAGCCGTTGGAATAACGGCTAATTATGTACGTCATATACGGGCGTACGCAATGGGCTGGCGTACAAGCCATTTCCAACGACTATTTTCCTGTACGCTGTATTTTAGCGTACGCTAAAATACAGCGTACAGGTATAAGTACCGAAATACAAATAATTATACTGTTTTCATGTTGTACGCCAATTGATTGCGTACGCCTTTTTCTGGCGTACAGAATGTCGTGTGTATAGACAATTTTTGTCGTGTATATAACAACTGCCATAAGGAAATTACCCTAAAAGAAGCCAATCAGGGAAAATGATAAAATGGGTGCTTTTTGTTATGTGGGTCCAAACATTGGTATGTTAAAAGCATCACAGAATGATTCTCGGCACAAACTTGACAAGATAAAAAATTTCCCTTTCAATCAAGAAGTATGGGCTCCCTAGAAGCACTTCAAATTTTCTGCTCCCTTAATATACTCCCTTCCCTGCTCCATTTATTTGATTGGTCCAGCTGTACAAATAATTATATTAAGGAAAAATAGGCTTAAACTAAAAGATATTAAGTATATAGCACCACAATTGAGTTGTTGTGTGCACTAGAAGTTTAGAATTCCGATTCAACAAGATTAATTTCTTTCAATCAAACAGTAATTTCAATCCAAAATGAAAGATGTTTCAGCAATGCCCATAGAATCGAGTAATTAACAAATTACTAACCGTAAATAGGAGTTTCGTGCTTAAAAGAGGGGGGAATGAGACAATACAATCCATGATTGCTAAAGACATTCGAATCAGCAACGAAAATTAGGGTTCCGGCTTCCACGAACGGAAATGGTTATCCGTTTGAACTTTAGGTTTTGTGTTTAATCAATTAGTGGATTTGAGAGAAATTGAGAGGGGGATTAGAGGTTTTGGGTCGAACTTTTCTCGAGGCAAGCTTCAGTTCGAACTATTGGAAAAGGGAGGAAATACGGAGGAAATAGGGAAAAAAGGAAGAAGGGAGCAGAAGTTTAATTAATTAGTGGATATAAAAAAAGGAAATTTTAATATTTGTAGTTTAAGTTATTTTCTCTTAATATAATTATTTTTACAAGTGGACCAATCAAATTAATGGAGCAAGCAAATGAGTATATTAAGGGAGGAGAAAATTCGAACTACCCTAGAAGTAGATAGGATGACTGTAGGGTCATTTAAACCACACAATACAAACCACTTCAAATTGCTAAATGTAGCTTCACGTCATCTAACTCATTTGAAACTACCAATCTATAGATCTCACACCTAAAAATGACCCGAAAATCTTAGGTTTATAGTTAAACATTTTCCAACCAAGCACAAGCCAAAACTTAGCTAGAGACCTTATACTTGGAAGAGATAGCCTTTTTGGCCAGAAGTGTACGTCGAAATCCAACAATTTTATTGGTCTACATTTGGTCCAAACTGCAGTGAAGAAGTGAAATGGGTTTCATAAGCAGCACTCACCAAATCAGCACACTTGTTGCTAGTATACTCAAATTTCATACTGATCACTTAGCCACTAGATACACAATATGAGAGAGGAATGTGGATGAACTGAAGAGGATCGATCTGGTTTAAAATTCTTTGATTACAAAGTGGCATTTCCATAATCAAACATGACATTGACAATGGAGAGGTACAAAAATAAGGAGTTGATCGATCATGCCTTTCCTTCACCCACCAAAAAACGAGACCAAGGTCTTGAAACTCAACATTTGGCACCAAATGAGGGGGGAAAAACGAATCAAAAGGCAGTAGTAGTAAAGAAGAAGAGGAATTAATTAGTGTTTAGGAGAGCGAGTTTGCAGCTTCAACGACGGCCTCAACGGTGATCCCGAACTCCTTGTATATCTTTGGAGCGGGGGCACTGGCCCCGAATCGGTCAATCCCGATGGCCTTACCCTTGGAGCCGACGATCTTGTGCCAGCCGAAGGTGGAGGCAGCTTCGATACTGACCCTGGCCGTCACAGCAGCAGGCAGAACACTCTCCTTGTACTCGTCGGGCTGCTCCTCGAACAGCTCCCAGCACACGAACGACACCACCCTCACCGTCTTCCCGGCCTTCCTGAGCTCGTCCCCGGCCCTGGCCGCTATCTCCAGCTCGGACCCCGTCCCGATGAGGATCACGTCGGGCTTGTTCCCGGACGAGTTGTCGGAGATGGCGTACCCGCCCTTCTCCACTCCTTGGATGGAGGTTCCGGGGAGGTTGGGGAGCTTCTGGCGGGAGAGGGCCAGGATGGACGGGGTCTGCCTCTTGAGGACGGCAATCCTGTAGGCACCGGCTGTTTCGTTGCCGTCGGCGGGGCGCATCATGAGGATGTTTGGCATGGCCCTGAAGCTGGCGATGTGCTCGATGGGCTGGTGGGTGGGCCCGTCCTCTCCGAGACCGATGGAGTCGTGGGTCATGACGTAGATGACCCTCGCAAGGGAGAGGGCGGAGATGCGGATGGCCCCTCTCATGTAGTCGGTGAAGACGAAGAAGGTGGCGCAGTAGGGGACGAACCCCGGGCTGTGGAGGGCAATGCCGTTGCAGACGGCCCCCATGCCGTGCTCTCTCACGCCGAACCGCACGTTGCGCTCCTCCGGCGTGTCCTTCTGGAAGTCTCCGAACATCTTCAGGAGGGTCATGTTCGACGAGGCCAGATCTGCGCTCCCGCCGAGCAGCCCTGGGAGGACTGGCGCCAGGGCATTCAGGCATTGCTGCGACAGGTTCCGGGTTGCGTCTCCCGGGGTCTCGGGCGTGTATGTCTGCACGAAGCAGCTGAATCGTTATGACATGTGGCCAGGCCAAGCAACGTACGTGAAAACAGATGCACTCACCGGCAGCGCCTTCTCCCAGCCTGCAGGGAATTCGCCGGTTATGATGCTCTTCAACTCGGCTGCTTCTGCTGCGTACTTGCTCTCGTACTCGGCAAACTTGGCGTTCCACTCCGCTTCGAGGGACGCTCCTTCAGGGACATGGCGGCTCCAGTGCCTGTCCAAGAGCAAGACCCAAGTGAGTAAGCTAGGCTACCAATAGTACCAAACTCTTCTGCTTCTGCTTCCTCACTTCTTAACATCTTCTGGCACGTGGAACGGCTCGTATGGCCATCCCAGGTTCTTCCTCGTAGCCTCCACTTCTTTCGCTCCAAGTGCACTCCCATGAACACTGTACGAGTTCGCCTTGTTGGGTGAACCAAATCCGATAGTAGTGGTCACCTGCAAAACCAATTGCAAGATTAACAGTAACAGACGACCCGAGTAATATTATATTGTTTGCCTTAATTGCATTCAAGGATAAGAATATGATGATGTTGTCTTATACAGACCTTGATCATTGTTGGCTTATCTTTCACTTTCTTTGCTTCCTCAATGGCAGCGCGGATTTCATCATAACCCGTGTTACCATTCTTGACCCAGATTACATGCCACCCCAAGGCCTCAAAACGCGTGTCCACGCTCTCAGTAAACGCAATCTCAGTGTCCCCGTCGATGGAGATGTGGTTGTCATCATAGAAGGCGATGAGTTTCCCGAGTCCCCAATGCCCAGCAAGTGAGCAGGCCTCATTTGCTATACCTTCCATTTGGCAGCCATCTCCAAGAATGACATACCTGACAGATCAAACCATCATTCAGCGATGGAACGCTGCAAACGAAAGAGGACAATAGGAAGAGAATCAAGGGTCTACGTGTAGTGGTCTACGATCTCGCTGTCAGGCTTGTTGAACCTTGCAGCCAGATGCTTCTCGGCAAGTGCCAAACCGACCGCATTGGCAATACCTTGGCCAAGGGGTCCTGCAGGAGATAACAGGTATTGGATCAGTTGTTCTGACTTGAATACGGAATCCAAACAGGTTTGTACACCAAATAAAAACAAGGATGGATAACTTTGATTTGAACAGAATTGGAGGCTGACCAGTGGTGACTTCAACCCCGGAAGTCTCGAAGTTCTCAGGGTGACCAGGAGTACTGCTTTCCCATTGCCTGAACACCTTGAGATCTTCCTCCTAGTAGATTCAGGAGGAGTTGTACCAAGAATAGATCATGAACATGTACAGGTACACAAAACAAAAAAGGTTTCTTTATTCAACTCTGTAATTCTATTGATCAGTTATATTTAATGAGGGTTTGAGTGTAAGCAATCACCATTTCGTGAGCCTCAATTTCAACATCAGTCCCAAGTAAGATCGGAAAGACAGGATGTCAGCTTATCTAACCCTATTAGACTTACTTTCAACTAGTCAACTTCTGGTATGAACAACACACAAATGAAATGTGACAACAATTCTGCGTCAAAGCATTATCTTTACATCTAAAAACTCACCATTTTATTGTCCCAATTAACTTCAACTTAGTACCACTTAATTAAGATTAAAAAAATATCAGGATGTCATTGATCAAACCTAACCAGCCCCCTAATTATTTGGAATGAAGAACACGAAAGAAATTAAAAACAGAGAAATGAGAGTGACCTTGACACTGTCATATCCAGCCAAGTGAAGCAGGGCATACTGGAGCATACAGCCATGGCCGGCGGAGAGGACGAAGCGGTCGCGGTTAAACCAGTAGGGGTTCTTAGGGTTATACCTCATCACCTCATCATAGAGTATGTGGCCCATGGGAGCACACCCCATGGGGAGCCCCGGGTGACCCGAATTCGCCTTCTCCACCGCATCGATGGCCAGGAACCGGATCGTGTTCACCGACTTGTCCACCAGCTCCGTCCCCGTCTTCTCCAGCGTCTCCGCGGCGGCCGCCCTCACAACGGCATTGGAGCGCGGCCCCACGCGCCTGCCCCTCACGGCGCGCGACTGCCCATTGTTCCTCAGCGGCGCGTGCAGCGACAGCTTCCCCGGCTTCGCTATGCTGCCGTAGCTGCTGGGGAGGGAGTGGGACAGGAGCGATTGGGAGACCGTGAGCGATGAAGAGGAAGCCATTTTCTTCTCCTCCCTTTGGTTGGTTGGATGAGAGGAGTGAGTGAATACTGATTACTTGATTAGAGAGATGGAGAGGCGTGTTTGGTGTTTTTTGAACGTGGAGATATGGCCGTTAGCAGAGGAGGACGCCCACCGTTGGATTGGAGAGACGAGGCAATCCTGACCGTAGAGTTTGGGTAGGAAATGATAGGCTTGTGATTTGTTTTGAGGAGGAAAAGCCATCAGAATTCTGTGAACCGTATCTTTCGCTCCAAAATTGATATGGGAGAGACTGTAGACTGATAAGAGAAGATAGAGGAATTAAATTTATCTTAAGTCTATTATATGTTATTAATGGTTTCTTTTCATTCCTCAAAATACCCGAATTTTGTCCACAAGAATCTGAACCGGGTTTGTGATGACAAAACCTATTCTAAAATCTGTGTCATTAATTCAATTAGGTCATTAGAATGTCTCTTATCAATATAACCGAATGTTCTCCACAAGAATCTTAACATGGGTTGTGTTTACTTCGTCTTTAAAATGACAAAAACCTATGGTATATTATAGCCAATTTTATTAGAAACGTTTAGTCTTAATTCAATTAAAGGTCATTAGGGCATTTTTAACCGGTTCTCAAAATATGTGATTTTTAATTATATTGCAATAAAATAATAAAGAGAAACTAAAGGCCGAATTTTTCGTCCCAAGAAAATGGGAAAAGAAGAGATCGTCCCTTACAACAGAAAATAAGGTCGTGTTTGTCCGTTTAATTTTTTTTGCCTTGGTTCAAATCAAAACGGTATCGTTTTGAGCCTTCCAGCGGTGTGGACCAAACATGGTCTCTAGCGGAAATTCTATTGACAGCGCGACGCGCGTCGCGCTGTGATTGACGCGCGCATCGCGCGTGGATTTTAATATTTTTTTTATATATTTTGGATATCATTAAGTGAAAATAAATTATTTTATTATTATTTTGGTGGTTTAAAATATAATAAATACTAATTTAATTTATGTATATGAAAATGACAGTGTAAAGATAATTATATATTTAATGTATAAATTTTGTTAAATTTTAATATAATTAAGTTCAAATAAACCATATTATTATTATTTAAGATAGTTTATAATTATAAATACGTACTAACTAAAATTACTGATATAAAATTATGGTGGGAGTCATGTTATTATGACAATTGATATTAAAGTTTTAAGCTTTTGCATGCATGTCATGATATAGATAATGACAATTAATTTAGCAAAATAGAAAAACAAAATATAAATAATTTTTTATTTGCCTATAAATGATGTAGTGGTAATTGCACAACTCACACATCTCATTCCTCTCTTCTCTTTTTTGTTTTAGTGGAAAAGTGCATACTTGTATTAACCATCAGAATTCAAATACAAAGTGTCTGCTAAGTTAATCGGAACAAAATTGGAAACACACTAAACACAATAGAAGAGGGAAACAAACAAACTAGAAGATGGAAGCCCTATTAGCATGCCTTCTGATGTGATGCCATGAACAACTAGAAAACCCATTGTGGAGGTGGTGGAGCCCAGTTGCCCTCTCCAGTCCGTGGGTCTAGTTAATTTGGAAATCAACGCTGAATAGTCCGACTCAGCCATGATATGGGTAATGCCTTGCGCGAGGCATGCCTCCAGAGCCCAGATCATTGCCTCCGCTTTGACTATTTCGACATCCCCAGAATTCTACACTATTCGCAAGCCAAAGATGCAAGCCACTTCGTCATGGTCCCAAACAACAAAACCAATGCAAGCCTAACTATCCCGTAGTACCGCTGCATCATAGTTGATCTTGAGAATTCTAGGTGGTGGTCGAGTCCATCGAATGATAGGTGAAGTTGTCGGAGGAGACACCAAGTCCGTATCAATGTGTAACCGCTCCGAGTAGTGAAGAAACTCGTTATGGTGAGCTTTGGTGTCACGAACAACCTCCTGTGGGGAAGACCACTTGCTGATAAGCACTACTTTGTAGGGCTTAAGTAAGAGTCATTAGAGGTTTCATTGGTGCCATTCGGGTAGATTTAGACACATTCATGTGTATGGCGTTTGGGGGCGAAGTTGGTGTATATGGAGGTGTTTGAGCGGTTTTGGATATCATATGAGACACTGAGGAAGAAACCACATGAGAAGACGAGGAAGAGGAATGCAATGAAGAGTAGAAGAACCATAGGCTGAATTCAATTGGTTCGTTCTCTCTACTCCGATGTCCAAATAGAGTGATTCCAATTCTAGGAGTTAGCTTTTGAAGTCTACTGCAAGTCCTCAAAATATGAGCGCGATCCGAGTTGGGAATCAAAAGTTATGGCGTTTTTACATAAGTGTCACAGGAGCTGAACCGAAGAACGGCAACTGCCGTACAAAGACGGCGACCGCCGTAATTACGGCGCCCGCCGTGAACCTTACGACGCCCGCCGCAATTGGCTTTCCACCGACCTTGGCTACGAAGTGACCACGGCGCCCGCCGTTTAATTGCGGCGCCCACCGCGATTACGGCGCCCGCCGTGGGAGATGCGGCGACCGCCGCCGATGTCTGAAGACCGCCGCGCCGTTTCTTTATTTGCATTATTTTATTACTTTTTATTATTTCGTTTTAGGTTAACTTAGCTTTATTTCTTTTAGTATTTAAGGGTTGAAAAAAGGCTTGTTTGCCTATCTATTTTATCAACTCTCTCGAACCCTAATTTTCTCTCTACGTATTTGCTATGAAGAACTAAGCCTCCTTGGCTTAGTCAGAAGCTGAAACTTTCGTTTTGATTAAGTTGTGAGATTCTCGTTCCTTACCTATTGCATGGTTTTTATCTTTCTCTTGCTTAAGTTGCTTATGATTGATATTGATAATCTCTATTTGGACGCAACTAGGGTTTGTCGTTATTGATCTATTGCTAGATTTAGATTGTTACTGGTTGAGCATATCTATTTCAGAGTAGCAACTGCATCGTACTAGTATCTGGTTGTGCTAGTCTTATGCAGAAGAGAATTGATTTACATTCTAGGATAAAAGCTGGTTGTTTTATGCTAGAATTGTATCCAACTATATTCCTATCCGTAAGGCTGCTGTTAAACTGAATCTTGATAGTTTCAGGGTTGTTTAATTAGTTAGTGCTAATAGTATCTGGTTGTGCTATTAGTTATATCTGAAAAGGAATTGGAATTTCCATTGCATGAGATTTTGAATGAGTATCTAGGATCAACTTGTCATACGAATAGTGGATGTTGTTTGACTAAGTGTTTTTCCCCATCACTGATTTCATCATATTTTACTTTGTTTACTTTTGCATGCTTAGGTTACTAAAACTCACAAAACCCCCCTTTGGTTACTTTGGTTTGACATACGAATTGCATATTTAGATAGAATCCGCCTCCCTGTGGATTCGACCTTTACTTACCTAGGACTACGGTTTAGGGTTTGTTTGGATATTTTGCATAGCAGTTTTTACACGACAAAAACCTGTTATCACTTTCCCTCAAAGATTCGTTGATTGCGATGTCACCAAATGCTCCACAATAATACCGCCCATAGTTCGACAGATGTGCTATCCAAAGAGTGAAGAACAGAGTCGAAGAAATCAATGGTGGAGCCTCTTCCAGCACCACACCTGCAAATTTTAGGAACAAGTTTCCAAATCCTTTGGGCCTTTAAGCACTCAAACAAAGCGTGAAAACCATCCTCAATCTTGCCACATGAGAAGCAAAAAGGATCGTCTACTACATGCCACTGAAGAAGATTGGTCTTGACCGGGAGAATGTCTCGACATGCTTGACAAGCAAGAGATTTAACCCGGGGAAGAACTCTCAGCTTCCAGAGTCGATTCCATAAGCATTCTCCCAGGCGGGTGTTTGACAGGCTCAGTCTCCCCTAAGAACTGAACTCGGCCTCCAAGAGATGACGATATGCAGACCAGATTGTGAAAATCCCATTCTTTGTGAGGGTCCAAATGATCTCATCTAGGAAGGGTGGATTCAGTAGGCAAGTGCTTAGGATGGCTCCCGCATCAGATGGGGAAAATAGGTCCCGGACGACGGAGGAGCGCCAACAACACCGGGACCAGTCGATGAGATCCACGACACACATGTGTGAGTAAGAAATGTTCACAAGGGTGGTGACCTTCGGGTTATGCTGTCGAGGCAACCAGTTGTCGTCCCACACACGGATTGAAGTCCCATTGCCAACACTCCACTGCAGACCACAATTCAATACCGACCGTACATGTAGAATGCTACTGATAGGGGGAGTATAGTCGTCGTATCCCCAATCAAAAGTAAATCCTAAAATCCTCACTAAACAAAGTATAGTAAGCAAGTCAGGGTCGATCCCACAGAGAAGGAAGGAATTCAATGGTGGTAGCATGCAATGTCACAAAGGGGGGTTGTATGGTTGGTTGGTCACAAACGAAACAAACAAAGCAAAGTAGAATGGATGAAATATCAAGAGAGAAAAACACTTAGCCAAGTAATGTCCACATAAGTCATTCAAAGGTTGTTCATAGATTAAGTCCTATCTTCCTATTCGGTTATTCCTGTCCCGATCTTATGTAAATTCAGAGGGAAACCTTCCACAAAGAACCCTTACCAATGAATAACCCTAGTACCACTAAAGGTTCAACCCAAAGGCAGTAATGCATATAAGAATTAACCAGGATACACAGAACGCTCGCTCAGATGCATTTACCATGTAATCAATTCCCACATAGATATAATCCACAGATGCAGATAACAATCAATGCTTGCTACTTATACTAGAGCGTTAGCCCAACAGTTCCCTAGTATTAGCAATATGAATGAAAGTAATAAACCTAGGTGATCAGTCTAGATAAACCAACAAACATTCAAATATGAATTTGCTCAGAGAAAAGATATAACTCAATAGGATAGATAGATAGTAACAAAACCTCACAACCAGATGAACGGACTCATGCTTCCATTACCGGACCAAGCCAAAGAGGCTTAACTCCTCATAGTCATGGTAGAAACTTCAAAAGAAATAAACAACGATGAATTGAAATTGCAACTAAAGTCTGGCTTTCTAACCCTAATGCATAAGGAGAGTATTTATAAGGCCCTAACAAATGACCTAGCCCATTAAGCAAATAACTGAAATAGAAATAAGAAAAAGGGAAAAGAAAACTAAAAAGATAATTCGGAATAAGTCCGAGTCTCTGTCGTGTCAGACCCGCGATCGCGGGTGGTGGACCTTGATCGCGGCCCATGTGGCTCCGCGCCCTTCAATCTCTCCGCGCCCGTAGAAAACTCTCGACATGCTCCGAGTCCCGCGATCGCGACACCCATGCCCGCGATCGCGGTTAATGCTCAGCATTCTTGTCCTTTGCCTTGCACCAACCCATCTCCTCTTCACTCCTTGGCGTCTTCTCTTGATGGCTTCCTTCCTCAGTGTCTTCATGATCTCCAAAGTAGCTCAAACACCTCCAAAAACACCAACTTCGCCTCCAAACGCCATACACAAGAATGTGTCTAAATCTACCCGAATGGCACCAATAAAACCTCTAATAACTCTTAGTTAAGCCCTACAAAGTAGTGCTTATCAGCTACACCAAGTGTAGCTCGGGTTCGGGCCAAGAGAAGCCTCCAGGAAATCACAATTTGGATGATACTTTGCTTTAAGTAGTCGAGCAATTAGCGAATCCAGATTTTGGAGGAGACGTTACCCCTGTCGAGCGAGGATAGCTGTGTTGCAGTTCATCATATCACGAAACCCCAAGCCGCCCTGACTTTTCGGGAGGCATAAACGTTTCCAGCGCATCCAATGGATCTTCCGAGTGTCTAAACCATCTCCCCACCAGAATCTGCAAAGCACCTGTTCCATGTCAGTACATAGGCTGGAAGGCAAAGCAAAACAAGACATCATATATGTGGGTATGGCTTGAGCAATGGACTTGATAAGGACTTCCTTTCCCGTTCTTGACAAGGATTTCTCCTTCCATCAACCAACCCTATGAAGAATACGATCTTTAAGCTTTCCAAATATAATATTCTTGGATCGACCTATCATAGTGGGAAGCCTAAGATACCTCTCATGCTTGTCAACCTCTCGTACACCCAAGATCTGTTGAACCTCCCTCCTGCGATCAACACTCACATTTTTACTAAATGAAAGCTCGGGTTTTGCAAAGTTCACTTTTTGACCCGACGCCGCTCCATAGGCATGGAGAATGTTAACAATTTCAGAGCTCTATTGACAAGTCGCCTTTGCAAACAAGACACAATCATCAACAAAAAAGGTGCGAGATAGAGGGAGCATGACGAGCTATTGAGATGCCAGTCAATCGATTATTCTGCTCACTAAGGAAGGAGACCCGAGAGACCTTCCGCACAAAGTAGGAGCAAATATGGAGACAATGGATCGCATTGACGCAAGCCTCTAGCTGGAGTGAATCGGGGTGTAGGGTGACCCTCCATAAGGACTGAAAAGGAAAATGTCATGACACAACGCATAATCAGAGACGTCCACTCTTCCGCAAACCCAAATCTCCTCAGGTAGTGCTCAAGAAAACCCCATTCGACGCGATCATATGCCTTCGCCATATCCAGCTTCAAAGCCAGATATCCACGCCGGCCCTCTCCGAGTCTTCATGTGGTGGAATAACTCAAAGGTAGCAAGCACATTGTCAGTGATCAGTCTTCCAGGGACAAAAGCGCTCTGACTCTGCGAGACCAGCTTCCTAAGACAACTCTTCAACCTGTTAGTCAACACTTTGGCCAGTATCTTGTAGAGTACATTACATAAACTAATAGGACGTAAATCCTTCATCCTACAAGGCTCAATAACTTTGGGAATCAAGGTAAGGAACGTATGATTAAGGGAATCAAAAAATTGGCCACCGTTTAGTAATGAGAGAATGAAAGAAGTCACTTCAGGCTCAACGACATGCCATAACTTTTGGTAAAAAAGTGCAGACATGCCATCAGGCCCAAGCGATTTAGTGGGATGCATAGCAAAAAGGGCAGATCGAACCTCGTCCTTCGAGAAAGGGCACAACAACTCCTGGTTGTCTTCTGGCGTCAAGAGAGGTTCGATTCCTTGGGAAGCTGTTTCTGGTGTGGCACTAATATCATACGAGAAAAGAGTTTTGGAAATATTCAATTGCTACCTTAAATTTCCCATCAAAAGATCGCCATTCCTTTCCATCTTCATCAACTAATCTCCGGATCTTATTCCTTTTCTTACGCCCAGATGCCTTCAAGTGGAAATACTTCGTATTTCTGTCTCCCTCTTTGAGTTCATTAGCTTTTGCCCGCTGCATCCATAACAACTCCTCACATCGCATATGACAAGGATCGACTTGGATGAGCTTCGGTGCAAGAGCTTGGCCGGTCGTCCACCTTCGGCAATCCGGGGAGGCGTCTTTGGGAGCGGGCTGTAGGGAGGCGTTGGAGGCGGCTTGCGGCAGACTTGGTCTCCAATGGTGGTGGAGGATGTTAGGAATGGTGTTGCAAAAGGGGCCTGGTGGCGCCGATGCGAGCTTTGACTTATGGAGGATGGAAGAGTGGTGGTTTTGGTGGAAACCCTAGCGATGGAAGGTGAATTAGGGCTTCGGTTTGAGGGAGGCGTGGAAGCGATGTAGGTGGCGCTTGGTGGTGGTTGGGTGGCTTATGAAGTGTAGTTTGAGGGGTGGAAGCGGCGGCGGTGGAAGGTGGAGATATGAACACTCAAAGTTGGATATAACTCACCAACGTTGGATGAACTAGAGCTTGTGCTTGGATGTGACTCACCAAGGCAAACTCGAAGGCTTTTCTCTGGATTGATATGACTCACAATGCAGGAAAAGAGGTGAACTCAAATGATTCTCAAAGAGAGCTTTTCTTAATCAAATTCAAGTTGCTAAAATAATACAAAGGGAAGGCTACAAGTAGGCTAGTGAGTCGGCCTTCCTTGCCTTCCAAGGCAGCCTTCAAGCCTCCTATTAAGGCTCGAAAACGCCTAACATTTAAGCAAATAAATGCCTCCTATTGAGGTTACAAAATGGTGCAAATTAAAGTGTTTCAATGGCTGAATTTAAAGTGCCAAAATAGGAATAAAAGTGCAAATATGGAATGCTAGTAACTAGAGCCTTAAATGCTCTTTGTAGGGCCGGCCTCCTTAGGTTTTGTGCTGGTTTGAGGCCTCTTATTTGGTGATTACGAGAGTGGATGGGCCATCCTCCTTGCTTGCCAAAAGCCCATTAGAAAGTAGGCCTTGATCAAGTGATCGTTGGAGCTCCTTGGCCTTTGCTCGGGTGATGCATACGGGCTTGTCCTTCTCTTCCTTGCTCCTTGGCTGGTCCTCCATGCCTTCCTCCTTGTTGAGCTTGTCCATGTCTTGAAGATGGGACAGAATCACATCATCCTCCCCTCCTTCAAAAAGATTCATCCTCGAATCTGAGTGCACTTCAAGAAATAGGTTTAGAGCACACAAAACTGCACAAAGAAAAACAAGGAAGTGAGGGACCAAGAAGTTCTTAGAGAATGAAGGACATGTGTGCGTACACATCTTTAGATCTAGTGAATGCCCATGGAGGAATTTCCATGTACAAGTGTTGCCCAATTTCAGCCTAAAGATATGCTTAAGTATAGAACACGAAATGCATATGACATACTTGACAACAAATGCAAAGCATAGTACAAAATTTTTCTCATGCAACAAGAATTGTGAATGAGAACAATGATGCACACATAAATGCCTAGTTCTACTTGAAGTAGCTGGATGGCACAAAGGCAAGGATTTGTACACATGATTATCAAGAACTAAAGGCATCCAACAAGTCATGATTTGGCCAAGAGAACTATAGTGCATACACGAGTATCTAGTTCGACCTCTACATGCAAGAACGAATGTCAGCACATGCAATCCTCTACCCTTTTCTATGTGCTCATTTTCAATCAAGGATAAAGGAATTGACAAAGTAGGAACAAGTGTTACTCCCCTGAGATTAGGCTTCATTGGGATGTCTTTCTCTTCATGGTCAAAAGTTGGCATCTCGGAATGCCCAACATCCATGGCATTGACCTCTTCTTGGAGTAAAAATGGAAAGCACGAAGGGACCATAGGTGTTGCATCCATCCATGGAGAAGCCAAAGAATTTATGGAGCTATGCATTACGGTCCGACAAAGCTTGTTTCTTGTGGAAGAAGGAGATGGTTGCACCACTTCCTCATCCCTTTGTTGTAGCCTCAACTCCTCTTCATAGATAATAGGGGGTTGCAATTCTGCCTTGATCTCTACTTCACATTTTGTTGGCTCAAGTTTCTTTTCTTTGGCATCCTTCCTTAAATCCCGATTGTCAATAGGCGAGGTCTCTATTGTAGATTCCCTGAAGATCAAAGATGAATTGGCTCCTGGAAGTGAAGGAAACGACAAGTCTCCTCCAATGTGAGAGGAGTGGAAGCCTTCAACCACCCTTGTAACACTACTTAGGCGATTCTCGAATGCCCCAACTCTAGCTCCCAAGCGTTTAAGGTCAGCTTGGAACTCTTGTTGAGCCTTCATTATTTCCCCATCAAGGCGGATCTCTATCCCTCTTAGGGCATCCATCACAGATTGTAAGGTGGGGGGCTCATTGATGGTTAAGGCGGACTTGCCCCCACCGGATTCCTTAGGGTGATCTCCCATGATAACCTAGCAAAAGCACTAAAAGCACAACCACAAAAGAATCAAAGCAAATGGTCCATTGAGCACACACAAGGGCCCACACAATTTGAATTTATCAAGCACAAAGTGTTCACAAGAAATAGCAAGCTCAAGTGAGGTTACGAGCTAGGTTTGTGGGTAGGGCAAAATTGGTGTATATTTTCACTACTAAGTCGGAACCACAAGCAAAGGCGAGGAAGGTACCGACCATTATCACACCCAAGCAACCACAAACAATTCAATACCTCACGTAAAACAAAGAAATAAAAGAAAACAAAAATTTGCTCTTCAAGGGCTCACTTTTTCTATGGTCTCTCCTATTTAGACCGGGTTTTTCTTGAGCACTTTTCTTTCTTTTTTTTCTTTTTTTTTTGAGCAAAGCTACAAGTTTTGAAGCTTATTACAATACTGAATTAACAATCAAAGTCTCACAAAATTTCGAGAACAATCACACCAACAATCTTCTTTTTTGCACAATTTCGGTGTTGTCTTAGCCACAAGAAATGTAAAAGTGAAATTCCCTTAACCTAAGTCCAAAGCTTGATTTATGAAGCAACTTAGTAAGCAAGAATATACACCAAAGTCAAGGTAAAAGTCATGGCTAAGGATTGGCTGCAAAGAGGAGATATTGAATGCTAGCAAATATGGTAATAAAGCCAAATAAGGAAAGTAATGAACTAGCAAATGATGGCTGATTTGAGTTACGTTTTTTTTTGTGTTTTGTAACTGGATTTTGAGCATGCCAACGGTCTCCTTCAACCTCAGAAAGTTCAGAAGTCGAAGCAAGCAAAAGATCAAGACAATAATGGAGAAATGCACAAAACAAGGCCAAATTCGGAAGTTAAAGTCTAGACAACCTAAGCTTGCACTTCTAATGAACAAATTGCACTAAAGAAAGACAGATTTGATGGCCAAACCTTGCGTGGCTCTGATACCACTTGGCAAGGATCGACTTGAATGAGCTTCGGTGCAAGAGCTTGGCCTGTCGTCAACCTTCGGCAATCCGGGGAGGCGTCTTTGGGAGCGGGCTGTAGGGAGGCGTTGGAGGCGGCTTGCAGTGGACTTGGTCTCCAATGGTGGTGGAGGATGTTAGGAATGGTGGTGCAAAAGGGGCCTGGTGGCGCCGATGCGAGCTTTGACTTATGGAGGATGGAAGAGTGGTGGTTTTGGTGGAAACCCTAGCGATGGAAGGTGAATTAGGGCTTCGGTTTGAGGGAGGCGTGGAAGCGATGGAGGTGGCGCTTGGTGGTGGTTGGGTGGCTTATGAAGTGTAGTTTGAGGGGTGGAAGCGGCGGCGGTGGAAGGTGGAGATATGAACACTCAAAGTTCGATATAACTCACCAACGTTGGATGAACTAGAGCTTGTGCTTGGATGTGACTCACCAAGGCAAACTCGAAGGCTTTTCTCTGGATTGATATGACTCACAATGCAGGAAAAGAGGTGAACTCAAATGATTCTCAAAGAGAGCTTTTCTTAATCAAATTCAAGTTGCTAAAACAATACAAAGAGAAGGCTACAAGTAGGCTAGTGAGTCGGCCTTCCTTGCCTTCCAAGGCAGCCTTCAAGCCTCCTATTAAGGCTCGAAAATGCCTACCATTTAAGAAAATAAATGCCTCCTATTGAGGTTACAAAATGGTGCAAATTAAAGTGTTTCAATGGCTGAATTTAAAGTGCCAAAATAGGAATAAAAGTGCAAATATGGAATGCTAGTAACTAGAGCCTTAAATGCTCTTTGTAGGGCCGGCCTCCTTAGGTTTTGTGCTGGTTTGAGGCCTCTTATTTGGTGATTAGGAGAGTGGATGGGCCGTCCTCCTTGCTTGCCAAAAGCCCATTAGAAAGTAGGCCTTGATCAAGTGATCGTTGGAGCTCCTTGGCCTTTGCTCGGGTGATGCATACGGGCTTGTCCTTCTCTTCCTTGCTCCTTGGCTGGTCCTCCATGCCTTCCTCCTTGTTGAGCTTGTCCATGTCTTGAAGATGGGACAAAATCACATCAGCATAAGTTCCCATTCTCTTTCTAGCATCCGCCTTTTACCAATGGTATGACCCCTCACCCCTTGGATTCCTAGTACACGCAGCTCCTCTCTAACCAACCGGAGGTCGCGCCTGACATTGCCAAAGTGGACAAAGTCCCAGCCCTTGAGATCATCAGCACAATGGGATAGCTTACCCGAGATGCCCAGTTCAGAATGAGAGCTACTCAGATTTTTCCAAGCGTTTCGGGTGACTTCCTGACAGTCTATATCATCCAGCCACATCGCTTCAAAACGAAAAGGTCGTGGAAGCTTACAGCATGATACATCTCCCTCAACTTCATCCAGAGATACCCAAATAGGGACATGATCTGAACCTTGACGTTCCAAATGACAGATTCTTCCGTAAGGGAAGGTCTTAAGCCAAACCTCGTTTGCAAAGCTCATATCTAATCTCAATTGAATGAATTCATCCCTAAGTCTTCCATTATCCCTTGTGAAATGGGGTCCTAAGAAATTGATTTCTTGAAGGCAACAATCCTCTATGCAAGCCCTGAAGTCAAGTATGTGTTGGATCTCAGGATCTGTTCCCCCGTCTTTATCCTCAATGCTTAAGATCTGGTTAAAATCTCCCATGCAGAGCCAGCCTTGGTATTGATCTTGAAACAAACGTCTCAATAGGTGTAAAGTTTGATGTTTGTCCTCCCGATGCAACCAACCATACAATCCCATCAGTCTCCATTTCCCGCGCATATTAAACCGGACATTAGCATCAATATGATAGGAGGTGTAGGAAATGATGGAAACCTGTACGTGCTCCTCCCACAATAAAGCAATGCCGCCTGATCGACCAATGCTATCCATCATGAAGCCATGAGTGAATCCCAGTTTCCTTTTGATCGCTTCCATTTTCCGCTTGTCACTCTTTGTTTCTATTAAGAACACAACCTTTGGGGCCTCCCGTCTTACCAAGGTGATAAGACATTCAACTGCGTGGGCCTACCCCAGTCCCCGACAGTTGTCGCTCAATAGACTCATGGCTTCCGGCAAGGAAGACTTTGGGTCATCCCCGCCGATATCGCAACGCCTGGCGAAGCTACAGTAGGTTTTTTCTTACTCTTGAGCTTTCCATCTTGAAATTCCATGTCAGAATGGCCTTCCTCACTCTCCTTTTGTTTCTTCAGCGGAGTGCACTCATCTAACACAACTTGTTTCTCCCCACCTTCCCTTGCTATCCGCTTCCATTTCTTCTTAGTCCGACTGCTAGGATTAAGAGAAGTTTTCGGGGTATGGAGTTTGTTGTTATTAGGAGTGATGGTGGTCACAGTAGTTGAGGGTCCATCTTGGAGAACAAGTGGCACGTCTCTAAACACATCAGTCGTTGCTGTCAGTCTGATGGGGGCATCAGTTTTCGAAGTGGTGACCTCCTTGTCCAAATCAGTATGCCTTTGAACCATCGAGTTTTTCAGAGGTGGATCACTAGAAATAACCACATCTGCCAGTTTCTGCAAACAGTTTTCTTGGTCGCTTCCCAGTGCTGGCTTGGAGAGAGCTTCAGTAGGATCTTGTTCATTAATTTCATCAAGCAGATCAAGCAAAGACCTTCGCGAAGTCGTTGGTGCTCCACTCACGGTAGTGTGTCCACGTAGTGCCATCAGCATCTCAGCCTCCCGAACACGTTCTTGCTCTAACCTTTCAGCACTTGGTTTTAATGGTGATGCTCGGAGCCAGTCACCATATTCATGCGAAAATTCTTGGCTTCACCGTCTTCGTAGTCAAGTTCGATGTGACCTAAGAGATCGCAAGAGTAGTAGAAATTCGGTAGTCGCTCGTACTTTAGTTCAACCCAGATCTTTCTGCCATTGAACTCCATCATAACTCTCCGACGAAGTGGTTTTTTGATGTTGATGGAAACCCGAACGCTGAGAAAACTGCCTCCCAACCGCAATTCTATTTCATCGATCTTCACCGTCCCACCCAGGTTGTTCCTTATGGATGTTGCCACAACTCTTGTCATCGTAACAACCGATATATCATAAAGGCGAACCCAGAAAGCAGGCCGATCAAACACCATCTTAGATGGCTGTTCCAATCCAGGTTCCTTTAGCATTAGAAGCGAGCGATCAAAGACCCATGGACCTCCCTTCAAGACTCGTAATTTTTCTTCTTCATCCGTAAATTGAAACAGGAACAAGTTGTTGCGAATTTCACGGAAGATGAATCCTTTCTTGCAATGCCATGCACCCTTCATTGTCGCTTTTAGTGCATAAGAGTTGAATGGGCGAACAAATAATAAGGTCCCAACGAGAGATAGCGAATGCACAGACTCCGATGGCTCCGTGTGATCCTCTTCCTCGACCACAACTGCACACTCATCTTTAGTAAGATGAATGTTCTTCCCTTTTACCATAGGTAGCAAATGAGTATTCCAAAAAGATCACGTAGACTCAGAACCAAACAAGCAATGATGAATCTCGCACAACGCCAGCGAGAAAACCCTAGCTCCCACGACCTTAACTGGAGAGAAAGAAAGAAAGCGTTTGTAATCGTTCTTCCTATGCCCTAGGCGTTAGGTATATTATTTTCATTTCTCTCTCTCTCTCTCTCTCTCTCTCTCTCTCTCTCTCTCTCTCTCTCTCTCTCTCTCTCTCTCTCTCTCTCTCTCTCTCTCTCTCCCTCCCTCCCTCCCTCCCTCATTTATCTCTTGTAACCTCTCATTCCTCTCTTCTAATCTCTCATCATGAATCAAAACCAATGTGACATCCTAAATAACTTTCAAGATTTATCATTAGATTTGTATGATTCGTATAATATGCAGTATTGTACGCAAATCCTCTCTAAAAATTCACAAACTCAAAACACAACCGGATGTGCATCTTAATCAATGGAGATTCTAAGCTAACACTCAACCTTAACATGTTGTTGAGTCACCAGAACAAACTCAATGCAATGGTCGTGGTCGTGCTGCTCGTGGTGGTGATGTCGGTGACACCCCTAAATCCACAAAATGCCCCTAGAGTAAGGCTGGCGATTTGCTCCTCATCAGTGGCTACTTAAACACCACTAAAGACCCCGTAATAAACACCAATCAAACCTCTGATTCATTCTGGAAGCCAGTTCAAGCATACTAGAACACTTATAAACAACAAGATCAAGGTGAGCGAACTAGAAAAAGTGTTAAGAAAAGATGGCATACATGTAATGATGTTGTGAATAAGTTTATTTCTGCGTATTAGGATGCATCTATTGCTAAAAAAAGTGGTTAGTCAGAGTATGATGTTATCCAGAAGGGACATGAGATCTATTTCAATGATGTGGGGAGAGGTTTTTATATGAGAATGCATGGCACGCTCTTCGATAAGAGCCAAAATGGAGTCCTTCTTATTTGAACCAGGCCAGCGAGATGAACCCAAGCTCGGGAAGTGCTGCAAGCTCGAAAAGATCAATGTTTGATATGGAAGGTTCTAATCATGATACTCCAACAAGTGCTATCCCTAGGGTTTTTCAGCGTCATTAGGGCATCAAGGCATCTAAACGAAAGGAAAAAAAGTGGCATCCATAAGTTGTGCTGAAGATGATGAGGAAGATAAGTTCTCAAGAGAAAAACTGGTCATTTGTGATAGAGTGCATGAATTGGCGATGTCAAAGGGGGCACGAAAGAGAGAAGCAAGCGCATATTCTTCAGATCAAGAACATGTAGTTGGAACAGAAGAACATTGAGTTAGAACATACAAAGATCGAGGAGAGGAACAAGAAGTAGGACATGATCCAGTATCTGATGGGGAAAACTGATCTTCCACTACAGGAAGAAGCTCTCAAGATGCAATTAATGCAACAATTATGTGGTAAAGTATTATCCATGTACTCATGAGAAAGATGTCTTTGTAGTGTTTTTTTCCGCCTTGCATGTTTTTATTTCCGAATGCATGTTTTATCTTGTAATGTATGTTTCAATCTTTTTATGTATCTTTCAATCTTGTAATGCATATTTCAATATTGTAATGCATCTTTTGATCTTGTGATGCACTTTACTTAATGTAATGCACGTTTATGTATGTGATAGCTTCTTTGGAGTGTTGCATGTGATAGCTTCTGTAAAGTCATTTCATCTACAAAGATAACAAGTAATTCATGTGGTCTGAAATCATGCAGAGAAATTGCATCTGCAAACATAGCATGTGATACCATGCTTTTTCGGTTTTTGGACTAAGAATAAAGATGCTTTAATGGGTTGGCATTTGCTAGATTTTCACGTGGTCTAAAATCATGCAGAGAAAGCAATTTATTGCATATGCAAACATAGCATGTCATACCGTGCTTTTTTGATTTTTGGACTAAGTATAGAGTTGCTTTAATGGGTTGACATGTGATAACAATTCACGTGGTCTAAAATCATGCAGAGAAAGCAATTTATTGCATATGCAAACAAAGCATGAGATACCATGCTTTTTCATTTTTTAGACTAAGCTTAAAGATGCTTTAATGGGTTGACATTTCCTAGATTTTCATGTGGTCTAAAATTATACAGAGAAAGCAATTTATTACATCTGCAAACATAGCATGTGATACCATGTTTTTTCGTTTTTTTAGACTAAGCATAAAGATGATTTAATGGGTTGGCATTTGCTTAATTTTCATGTGGTCTAAAATCATGTAGAGAAAGCAATTTATTGCATCTGTAAACATAACATGTGATTCCATGCTTTTTTGTTTTTTGGACTAAGCATAGAGATGCTTTCACGGGTTGACATTTGTAAGATTTTTAGAGATCTATATAAATGAGGATAAACAATGGTTTAGTCACTCCTCAAATTTCTTAAAATCTCCAATCTCTAAAAATATCTAGTTCATCCTCAAACTCCTCAAACTCAAACCATATCCTTTCTAGTGGTAGCTCCGAAGATGGTGAGTACCAAAGAATTGTACAAGAAGCGCTTGATGTGTGTGATGCACTTCAAGAATGTGCTCAACAACACAGAAACAATGCACAATCAGAAAGTTCACAAACAACGATGTCGTCCGACCTATATTGAAAGAGGAAGGGAACCAAAGATTATTTCTCTAATCAACCAACTTATCAAGATGATGTCTTCCGACGTAGGTTCAGAAAGCGTAAGGAAGTTTTCAAGCGCATTGTGGAAAGACTGGAGAATAGAATGCAGTACTTTCAACAAAGGCCAGTTGCAAGAGGTAGTCTTAGTATATATGCATTAGAAAAATGTAGTAGTGCCATACATATGTTGGCTTATGGAACTGCTGCTGATGCTTGTGATGAGTATCTTTATCTTTCCAAAAAAACCGCAAGGCATTGCTTGGAGCATTTTGTTGATGGAATAATTTCCTTATTTGGTGATGAGTATCTCAAGCGTCCTACCGCGGAAGACATACAATGCCTACTAAGCGTGGGTGAGTCTCGTGGATTTCCTGGGATGCTGGGTAGCATCGATTGTATGCATTGGGGGTGGAAAAATTTCCTAATTGCATGGAAACGTCAATATGCCCATGGAGATCATGGTCATTCGACAATCATTTTGGAGGTTGTTGCATCATACGACCTGTGGTTTTGGCATGCATTTTTTGGGGTACCAGGTACGACTAATGATATTCATGTTCTTGATCGATCTCCTGTTTTTGATGAAGTTCTGCATGGTAGAGATCCAGATGTGAATTTCATGATTAATGAAAATGAATACAACATGGGATATTATCTCGCTAATGACATCTACCCGTGTTGGGCAGCATTTGTCCAATCAATTCGGCTCCCTCAAGGTGATTAAGCCAAGTTGTTTGCCCAACACCAAGAGTCTATTCGTAAAGATGTGAAGAGGGCATTTAGAGTGTTGTAATCTCGATTCGCAATAGTTTGTAAACCAATACTCTACTGGAAGAATAAACCAACACTCTCCTGGCATTTTACAAAGCTTGGAAGGATAATGAGGGATTGCATCATTCTACATAATATGATCGTAGAAGATGAACGAGATTCTTACACCCATCATGGATACAAAATCCCACAATTTGGTGAAGGATTAAGTGGAGAGACTACATCGGTGGATTATGAACAATTTAATCTCCAACGATAAACCGGAGATTATGAACAATCTAATCTTGAGGAGGGCTCGACTTCGGGAGAGAACTATACATCACCAGCTTAAGAAAGATTTGAAGGAACACATTTGGCAACGATATCACGATAATTAGATTGTTTCGGTGCTATGTATTGTTTCTAATTACTAAGTCATGTATCGTCCGATGTCTGTCATTAAATTCGGTCATTTGCTTTAGTTTATTTTGTTTTAACATGTTGTGATAGTATCACGTCTCCCTAAGCCTCGGTGCAAGGTAATCACCTAGGAATGATGTGAAACTCGTGCCTTGCTCCTAGGATCTTCAAGAACTCGATAGTAAGTTTCCAGAATTTGGTTCATTCTTCTACGAGGTCGTTCTCTTTGCTCCGGACTCTAAATTGGATGATTCGAAAACCAGGAGTTAGATACAGGAGTCTAGTTTATGTCCTCCAAATTGGAGAATGAACTGATCTGGGAATCAAAAGTTCTGATGATTTTACTAAAGGGTCGCAGATAGTTCCGCGTGGGAGATCAACAAGAGGAGTGTTTGGATAAAGAACGTGAAGGGGAGATTGATGGTGATGGATTTAGAGATGGAAATGAAGGGATAAGTGAACTCCTTTAGGTGGATATTACGCACCACATAAAGAAGAGCAATTTGATCAACTCCTAAGGGATATTACACACCCAAAGTTGAAGATCAGTTTTTGTTCGATATTACTCACGAACAAGCTCTCAAATTCTGAGAGTTTTTTGATGCTGAAAACAAAGTTTTTTTTGAGGTTTTAATTATGATTTGAAGTGAGTAACAAAAGCCAACAAGGCTAGCTTAAATAGGAACAAAATTGCAAGAGTTACAACTCTTGAGCTAGCCTATTCAAGACAAGGAAAAACCCTTCACTTAGCCAACTAATTACATCATTTAAATGACTTCAATCTGAATAAACCCTTCATTGATCTTATAGAGTAATAGGTCCCACGTGTCCCCTTGAATTTGAAGTAAAAGGCCCGAGTGGATTTGATATGGGCCTCGTTTTACGCCAACATGTCAAATCTGCGGTGGAGGCGGCGACGCCGACTTTACTTGGAGAAGAACCACCGAGTCAAGTGCAAGTTGTCTCGTCACTCTCCATAAGCTTAGTCTTGAGTCTAAAAGCTTGGGTCCTTGTGATCATGCCAGGAGGTGGTTCATAGCCTTGCTTTGTTTGTAGAAACCCTAGTGGTGGCACACGCTTGTGAATGAGTGAGGCGGAGCTCGGGCGCCTTGGGAGAGCTTGGTGAAGCCATGGGCAAGTCTTCTTGATTGACCTTAGGCAATGTCACATCATGTTGTTTTGTATTTTCTTAAATTTATGCATCACTAGTTTATGTTGTTCTTAATATATATGTTCGTTTGTCGTTAACTTTGTTTGATTTTTAATATTTGCTCTTAATTTGAAATTAATAATATAACAAAATAATTGAATTAAAATATACTTAATCAATTTTATGCATGATTTTTTTTAAATAATTAAATTTTGTAATTTTATATATAATAAGGGGTATAATTATAATTTAATATAATAAAGGATATATTGGTAACATAATATAAAAGAAGGGGTATAATTGTAATTTAATATAAAGCTAAAAGCCCCATGGATAAAATCCAACATTTCACTTATGGGATTTTAGCCATTAAATTTGGCTAAAAGCCTATGGGGCTCATGGTTAAAGACTTTTTTGTTTATAGAATGTCTAATGTGATGTTGAATTAGGATTTGCTTGGTATATGTATTTATAAAACCTTTTTTGTTTATAGACATCTTTTTAAAAAAAGTAAGTTTTGAAGTTTGAATTTTGGGTGGTATAAGAAAATGTAAAGGGAGGCAAAATACATTTTATGAATAAAGACTTCATAAATACAAAACCAAACAACGCCTTAGTTTTTTTGGTCAGAAAAAACAAAGCCTTAATTAGGCTCAATATAAAACTTGATATGTGATTTATCACATATTGGCTAGTCTGATGTGATCCAGGCCCACATCAAGCTGCAAGAAGGGACCATGAGACACACCACACCAAAGGAAGCATATACACGGCCAACAACGTGCCTCATTAGGGTTTATCAAGTTTACCGAGCCAACCTCCTCCAAAACAAGTCTCAACAGTTCCAATCATCATAAAGAGACAGTTGAAGGGTCCATACCAAAGAAGACAGTAATGGATGCAGAAGTGCTTGGAGAACAACCCTTGAGCACCATCTCAGCGATGCCACCAAGGTCACGAGAGGGAAGCGGCGACCAAAGTGAAAGTCCGGACCACTTGGCTCGGACATGCCTTAGCCATATTCCAATAAAGGTGTCTAGGAGTATAGGGAGATCCACATGGCCGAGGGAAATGGAAGTGGGCTCGGAGGAGTCAAGCTCACCAAGCCCAGCGGCGCACTAGGCATTTCAACGTGTGAGGACCAACCTTGGCCAAAGGCCCATTTCTGATTTATTCGAGCATGTGAGCTGAAATTTTGATATGTTGGATATATAGAATATGTTTATCCCGTGTCCAAATATCAGGCCCAACGGAGGAGGGAAATATACATTTTTGGCACTTCTCATTTTAGGGTTTTTTGGTGAAACATTTGGTTATTTATAAGTTGTGTTGTTTTCATTTTCAAACTAAGCTTTGATTAATTTGAATATAGAACAATTGAGTTTCTCAATTAACTCTGAGCTTCCCGGTCTTTGAGTGATTTGTCTTGGTGAGTCATATCCAAGTCTATTTAACTCGGGTTTGGCGAGTCATATCCAAAAGCGGCGTGAAACCCTGGTGAGTCATATTCTTGGTGGATCATTGATGTGTCCTTGTCTCCTGTGACAAGTCGAATTGCCAAAGGTGACGACTTTTGGATCTTGTCTTGGTTGAGAAGTCACTCGTATCCAGTATTCTGCTGTGGAACGTGGTGATGATGATCGTGAACGGAAGAATGCAATGAATCGATGGCGATGGAAGCGATTGATGGAGGGATGGAAGCGGTGGCGGAAGCGATTGAATGGAGGGATAGCTGACTTGATGGAACAAGTCGTTGGTGTTGTACCGTCGACTGCGGAGGGGATAAACTCGATGGAGATCGAGTGGTTGCCGTAGCGTCGGAGTGAATGGGGATGAGAGGGATAAGGGTGATGTCCGATCAAGGGAAGGAGGAATTATCACTTGACTTAAAACCTTGAACTTTACTTTGAATGTAAGAAATAACATTAACAAAGGAGGCTTTAAATAGCCAAGGGGTCTCGACCAAGATCTAATAGGCTTGGGCCAAAACGAGCCTAAGGGCTAGCCCATGCAAGCATGCAAAAGGCACTCGCCCTAAAAGATAGAACGACTAAAAAGGAAACTATCTAAAATGCTATAAATAAGGAAACTATCTAAAACGTTCTCGAAATATCAAATATAGATAATGTCTTAAAAAGAACGCGTGAAACTCATTAACGCGGTGAAGGCTTTGAAGAGATCATCGCGTGAGACGACGAACTGTCAAAGTCTTCAGAAGAACGCGTTCTTTCACTTCCGATGGTGGCGAGGACGACGAGCCTTGGATTGGTCTCTAGGCTTCCTTGGCTGGCGACGGTGCGTGCGATAAGTGACGCGATGGCGGCGGTGATGGCCTTGGACCTAGACCTTGTCACTGAGCCCTGTGAGCATAGGCTCATGGCTTCTTCCTCGTCTTGGGCCATCATGGGAGGCGGGGTCACATCACCCTCCCCCACTTGGCTGTAAAGCGTCCCCGCTTTACCATCATCAAACTCTGGCTCAACATATGGAGTCAAGTCGGCCACGTTGAAGGATGCGTAGACTCCAAATTCTGGTGGGAGCTCAAGTTGATAAGCATTGTCCCCTATGGCTTTGATCACGCGGAAAGGGCCATCTCCACGCGGTGCCAGTTTGTGTTTTCGCCGCGAGGGGAACCTCTCTTTTCGTAGATGCACCCAGACAAGGTCTCCGGGGGCAAAGACGACCCGACGGCGACCTGAATTCTTCTGGGAGGCATACTGCGCGGCCCTCCTCTCCAGCTGCTCCTTGGTCTTTTGATGAAGCTCCTGGACTTGCTCAACGCGATTGGAGGCGGAGACATGCACTGGTCTCGGAGAGGGCACGGCGACAAGTCCATTGGTGTCAAGGGGTTCATGCCATACACCACTTCGAATGGTGTCAACTTGGTCGTTGTGTGCCTGCATCTATTGTAACAAAACTCGACAATTGATAGTAAGTCCTCCCAACGCTTAGGGTTGGCTTTGAGCATTGTGCGAAGGAGGGCTCCTAGAGTTCTATTCGTGACCTCCGTTTGGCCATCGGTCTGGGGGTGGTAGCTAGTCGAGAATAGGAGTTTGGTCCCTAGCTTTCCCCAAAGAGTTCTCCAAAAATGACCAACGAACTTAGAATCCCTATCACTCACTATGGTACGCGGGACTCCATGAAGACGCACCACATGCTCAAAGAATAGGTCGGCAATCTACTACCACAAAAATGGTCTTTACCTCGTCTAGATAGGGGCAAACCCGTGATGAAATCCATAGACAAATCTTCCCAGGGGGCACTAGGAATGGGCAAAGGAGTGTAGAGGCCGTGAGGACTAGACTTAGCTTTGGCTCTCTGACAAGTCACACAACTCCTACAAAACCTAGTCACTTGGTGGGTCATCTTAGGCCAAAAGAAATGTTCTCTAAGCGCGTCTAAGGTCTTCCTAATCCCAAAATATCCATGACTTGCGTGTGCTTCCTCAATCAATAGGAGCCTAATGGAGGATCTAGGAAAGCATAGACGACTAGCCTTGTACAAATAACCCTCAGAAAGGTAAAAGGTCTCAAACTCACGCAATCTCAGGCAATGCTCAAGAATGGGGGCAAAGAAAGGGGTCACTAGCATATAAGTCTTTAATCAATGCAAAACCCAAAATTTTAGTTTGCACTTGAGTCAAGAGAACATACCTGTGAGATAGCGCGTCAACAATAATGTTATCTTTCCCTTTCTTGTGAACAACGACATAAGGCAATGTCTCCAGAAACTCCACCCAGCGAGCATGGTGTCGATTGAGGTGAGCTTGGCTCTTCAAGTAGCTCAACGCGGCGTGATCGCTGTGGATGACAAACTCACGCGGCCAAAGGTAATGTTGCCAAGTCTTCAGCACGCGTACTAAGGCATAAAGCTCTTTGTCGTAGGTGGGGTAATTGAGTGTCGCCCCTGTGAGCTTCTCACTAAAGTAGGCAATTGGCCTCTTCTCTTGGTGTAGCATACCACCAATGCCTATGTCAGAGGCATCACACTCCACTTCGAAGTGTTTGGTGAAATCTGGGAGCTGGAGCAAAGGAGCTTGGCATAACGCGTTCTTCAAGGATGAGAAGGCGCGTTCATGGGACTCATGCCACAAAAATGTGCTTCCTTTCTTGGTGAGCTCATGGAGTGGCACGGAAATTGAGGAGAAGTCGCGTATAAAACGCCTATAAAATCCCGTGAGGCCGAGAAAGCTTCGCACTTGTGTTGGTGTTGTAGGCGTGGGCCAGTCCTTGATGGCCGCAATCTTCTCGTTGTCGATGCATAAACCATCGCTACTCACAATGTAGCCCAGAAAGTTCGTGGACTCGGAGCAAAATGAGCACTTTGCCAGATTGGCAAACATGCTCTCGTGTCGAAGGCACTCGAGCACTTGGCGAAGGTGATTGACATGGTCTTCCAGGCTCCGTGAATACACAAGGATGTCATTGAAATAATCGACAATAAACTTGTCAAGGAAAGATCTCAACACGTGGTTCATCACGCGCATGAAGGTGCTAGGTGCGTTCATGACCCCAAAGGGCATGACAAGCCACTCGTAGAGCCCATACTTTGTCTTGAACGCAGTCTTCTACTCATCACCTTCTTTCATTCTGATCTGGTGATAACCACTCTTCAAATCGATCTTGGAGAAGAGTGTCGCGCCATGAAGTTCATCAAGCATATCATCAAGGCGTGGAATAGGGTGCCTATACTTGAATGTGATCTGGTTTATTGCATGACAATCAACACACATTCTCCATGTGCCATCCTTCTTGGGCACAAGGATCACATGCACAACACAAGGGGAAAAAGATTCCCTTACGTACCCGTGATCCAACAATTCTTGGACCTGGCGCTGTAGCTCTTTGGTCTCTTCTAGACCAGCTCTATATGCAGCACAGTTGGGCAAAGAAGCACCTGGCACAAGGTAAATTTGGTGCTCAATGCCTCTCAGGGGAGGTAATCCTTGTGGCAACTCTTCTGGGAAAACGTCGCGGAATGCGGCAAGCAACTTCACGATCGCTGGTGGCAATGGCGCGTTCGTCGATGACTCAGGTATGCGCAGGGTTGGAACAAGTAGAAAACAGGGAGCCTTGCTAGTGACACATTCAGTGAGGTTACTGGGCCTGGCCAGAAGAATGCGTTGCTCACAGGTTCCTTGCAAAGGACGCGATGGTGGCAACAGTGCGACGAACTGTGGAGAGGCACTTCCCGAATTTTGTGGGGCACGCGGTGTCCCAGTTGTGGCATTGGGTTTCTTCTTGCCGGTGCCTGGAGAAGACAAAGTGTTGCCAGATTTGGAGGAGTGTTGCCTCTGTAGTGCTTCTGGACTTTCTTGTGACCTAGTGGACGCGGCCTCGATGGCTTTCTGGCGATCGCGTTCGACCTGGTCCTGCAAGATCTCATGGGGAGACATTGGATGCAAAGTGACGCGCTTCCCGTGATAATTAAACACATAAGTGTTTAAATATCCATCATGGAGCACGCGCCTGCCAAATTGCCATGGGCGCCCAAGCAAAATATGGGTGGCGTCCATTGCAATGATATCACAAAGAATAGAATCACAGTATTTCCCTATGGAAAAAGAAATTAAACATTGGCGAGATACTGTGTTACTTGGACTGGAAGAAATCCATTGGAGGGCATAAGGTTGTGGAAGAGGCGTCGTAGACAATTTGAAGTGGTTGACAACCTTCTCATTCACAATATTGGCACAAGATCCTCCATCAATAATAACACTCAAGGAGGCTGTTTGAACCAGAGTCCTTGTGTGGAACAAGTTCTCTCGTTGATCGCGTAATCCACTAGTGTTATAAGAATACCTTTGTTGGCCAGTGGAATATGTGTAAGACTTTCGGCGAGATAATTGTGCATGAATTTGCATCGCCGTGTGTGTGAGTGTGTTCAAATCCTTGATTGGCAGGATCTCTAGTTGATCACGGATGTTGGTGTTCAAGCCACTCAAGAATTTGGTCCTCAAGGTAGATGGTGCAACATAGATGTTGGCCTTGTAATACATGTCTTCATGTTTGGAAAAGAACTCGAGTGGAGTCAACGACCCTTGGTGAGCCATGGCAATCTCCAATCTCATTTGATTCCTGTAGTCTAGAGGCACGTATTTCTTGGTCATCACATAGACGAGTTGATGCCATTCGGTGACTCGTGTCCTATGGCGACGAACGCAGTCATCATCGAAGCGATGCCACCACACCCGAGAAGCTCCTCGGAAGTGGAGCATCGCGGCATCGACATGATCCTCAGGTGGCACTCGATTATATCGAAGGGTGTACTCTGTAGCATGCACCCATTCAAGAAAAACAGAGGGGTTGTATTCACCATGAAAATGCTCGATTTTTACCTTGACGTGATGTCACGGGTATCGGGGCTGGTCAGTTGCGTGATTGAACGCATTGTTTGGCGCGGCGTCATAGAGAGGGTTCTCAAAGGCGCGTAAGCCATGTGGTCTATCGCGTCCAACCTGGTGTCTATCGCGTTGTTCACGATCTTCACGGACGAACTCATCCCTGGGAGCGTAGGCGTCATCGCGTTGGCGTCTTCGTGGCTGGGGATCATAGTTGTCGCGTCGATTGTCTCTTTGCAAAACATCGCGGCGCTCGCCACCAATGTGTGGAATGCATTCTCCTTGGGGCCGGAGACGCGGTGAAGGGATCCAATCCGAGGGGTGATCCTGCAATTCAAGTGGATCTCTAAGAGGTTGATGGAAAAAAGTAGGATTGATCATACCTGAGTCCTCGATCTCTTTGTCATCGTACTCGTCGAAGTCGTCTTGGACATTGGGTGTGATCGACGCGTAGCCATCAGATCGGTAACGCGGTGTTCGAACACTCTGGTGTCGAAGATGATTGCGTACATCATGGCTGCGTTGTTGGGTAGGTGGTGTCCTCAATTGATCATCGCATCGCGGATGTCTAGTGTTGTGGCGGCTTGGTCTTCTCGGCGTCACGTCGGCTTTGGCAGCTTGACAACGTCGGCCATCGCGTGGTGTGGAATCTGGCATGCGTTTCTGGGTTCTCTGAGAGGCATACCTATCATCAAAGTTGTAAGGTTCAGAGTACTCACCTCGAAAGTCGTCGGCGTTGCGGTTGGTGCCGGTGTCGTGGCCACCGGGGGTGGCTCTGGGCACGTAGCGATCCGTCCTGGGAACGAAGCCTTGGCGGCTCTCATTGACACTCTGCATTCTGTTGAGTTGTGGTTGATGTTGAGAAGTGGACAACATAAGTCCTTTGCCTTTGTCCACGCGTGTCTGGGATGGGACCGCATCAGTTGCTCCAGTGGGAGGCGGCGCGTCCAGACCACTAGGTGGTGTTGGGGTTGGCATAATGGGTGCCTCTTGTTGGTTGGCTCTGAGAGTCGCCTTCTCTTGTCGAAGAGCCTGGATCAAGATTTGATCTTCGGATAACCCTATGATGGGATCACGGGGTTGGTATTGTGGGGGTTGGTCTTGAGGGAGACCCAACTGTGGAGGTTGTGGGTTGGTGGTGTTATCGTCACGTTCATCTCCACTGTGTCCAATCTGCATGGTGCCTATAACAAGACGACCAGACATGGGAGTAAAAATAAACCAAAAGACAACAAAGAGCAACAACCAAGCAAATCACTAGCCAAGTCACAAAGTTCACGTAGGTAGGGCTTGTTTTTCTTGCCGTGAGGGCGGCTAGGCTTGAACAAGAGATGGTGTATCAAGCAAGTTGCAATCAAACAAACAAGAACAAATTGAAACCCTAAAACAAACGTAAACAAAGTAACCTAATTAGCAAGAAAGTACCTTCTAGGAAGCTTGACCTAGACGGTGGAGAGATATAGAGGATGAGCTTAGACCGATGTGGGTTAGGGTTGCCTTATTTTGGCTTTCCCTAACTTTGGATTTTTTTTTGAATATCTTTTCGATATCTTTTTTTAATAATATCCGAGATATTATCTTTTGATCTTTTCGGACTTGCAAAAGGAAATAAAATAAAAAGGTCTAAGTAACAAGAATATCACAAGTGTGATGTTAGAGATAAGAGAGAGAAGATACGATTTGATGATATCTTATATATGGAAATTCGGTTTAACAACCTAAAAAGTAATATCTAGCAAACAAGAAGATTCTATCCATGCATGAAATAAGGAAACAAAATATTCTAGCATGCAAGATAACAAAATTACCTAACACACAAAAACTTGGGGAACAAGAAAAATTTTCGGCCAAGGTAGGACCTTGTAGAAACCGAAGGATGAGCAAAAGATGGAAATTTTATGGTTTTTCGTGATCTTTTAGGAAAGCAAACGATGGTGGGCAAGAAAAAAAACCGTGAACAAGATTGCGACTTGAGTTCGTGACTTACAAGACTGCTGGGCTCTGATACCAGTTGATGTGTCCTTGTCTCCTGTGACAAGTCGAATTGCCAAAGGTGATGACTTTTGGATCTAGTCTTGGTTGAGAAGTCACTCGTCTCCAATATTCTGTTGTGGAACGTGGTGATGATGATCGCGAACGGAAGAACGCGATGAATCGATGGCGATGGAAGCGATTGATGGAGGGATGGAAGCGGTGGCGGAAGCGATTGAATGAAGGGATAGCTGACTTGATAGAACAAGTCGTTGGTGTCGTAGCATCGACTGCGGAGGGGATAAACTCGATGGAGATCGAGTGGTTGCCGTAGCGTCGGCGGAGTGAATGGGGATGAGAGGGGTAAGGGTGACGTCCGATCAAGGGAAGGAGGAATTATCACTCGACTTAAAACCTTGAACTTTACTTTGAACGTAAGAAATAACATTAACAAAGGTGACTTTAAATAGCCAAGGGGTCTCGACCAAGACCTAATGGGCTTGGGCCGAAACGAGCCTAAGGGCTAGCCCATACAAGCATGCAAAAGGCACTCGCCCTAAAAGATAGAACGACTAAAAAGGAAACTATCTAAAACGCTATAAATAAGGATCATCGCGTGAGACGACGAAGTGTCAAAGTCTTCAGAAGAACGCGTTCTTTCACTTCCGATGGTGGAGAGGACGACGAGCCTTGGATTGGTCTCTGGGCTTCCTTGGCTGGCGACGGCGCATGCGATAAGTGACGCGACGGCGGTGTCGACGGCCTTGGACCTAGACCTTGTCACTGGGCCCTGTGAGCGTAGGCTCATGGTTTCTTCCTCGTCTTGGGCCGTCATGAGAGGCAGGGTCACATCAATCATCGATAACTTGTTTTGAATCTATTGGTGTGTAATATCCAATAGATCCAATCTACCTATCCATTTATCTTTCTTGCATTTAAAAAACCCAAAATTCCACAAAAAAGAATCGTTTTTGTTACTATCTTGCCTCCGAAATCAAGAACATCAAGAACGTGGCTTGAAGGTTACTTTTCCTTGAACCATAGCACAGATACTTAGGAGAAATGCATCATTTGGTATCAGAGCTTGATTGATGTAAGTATAAAACCTTTGCTAGTCCTGATATCAAACTAAAGGTTGTGTGTTCCTCAAGACTTGACTTCTTACCCATATTCTTGCTTCCACCTTGAGAGCACGAGTTTGAAGGGAGGCCATCCTTGAGAGGATCCTAGAATCTTGAGAAAATCTTGAGAGAAACCTAACAAGAAAAAGCCGAGAGTTGCCTTGGGACCCAAGAAGAGAACCTTGAATCTTGTATCCTTAAGAACGACCCCCATCTATCTTGTGTGTGAGATCTTGTGAGGAGGGGGAGGGGGAGAGAGAAAGGCTTTCGTGGAACCCTACAGCTTCCTAGGAGTAACTCTAAAACTATCTCGGCAAATGAGAGAGAAAAGAAAGGGCACCTTTTGCATCAAGTCAAAGGGCGATTGGGCCCTATTCCTTGCACCCTAAGCCTTGCTCCGAAGATCTATCTTATTGTGTTTTTATAATTGGATAAGATTTTGTTCCAAGATTTACTTAGAACTTTAGTTAGGTACGTTTCTTGTTATCTTGTGGCACCAAAATCTATCTTGGCTTCCTACATCTTTTCCCAACTAACTCATTTTGAAACAAAGAAAAAGAAGTGGCCAAAGGCCAACAAAAGACCAAGGGAAACCCTATGTTTTACTAAACAATAAAATAAAGAAAGGAAAAGAGGGACCCTTGCTAAGTTTGAGAAAGCCCAAAGGGATCCTTAATAAGCTTGAGAAAGCCCAAGTCAGTCAAGAAAAATGTCCTTATTGATAACAAGATTTGGGATTATTTTATTGATTGAAGTGATCTTGGACGTGATTTTATCTAGTTATCTATTGCTAGATAAGATCTTGCTTCTTTGGTTCTAATCTTTTTCTATCCTAAGGCCAGCCGTGACCCAACCCTAATTAAACACCCCTTGTGTTTGATTTTGAGATCTTATGTGGGCCTTATCTTGGGATTGAGAAATATCATCTTGCTTGCACTAACCCAAGGGCCAAGCTAAGGTTGTTAGGAAAGGTTCAACCACACGGCCATCCAAGAAGAAAGAGAAGAGTACTTCATGAAAAAGGTATCTTCTTAACCTAAAAGATAGAGTTTTCTTTATCAAGATAGAATCTTTATTGATAGGATATATTATTTTTTTGTTTATTTTGTTATTTCCCTAACTTAATCAGTTTTCTTGCTTTGATTAAGTTATAGTTAGTTTGCTTAACTCCTTTCTTGACATCAAAACATGTCACACAACCATCCAAGAAGAAAGAGAAGAGTACTTTAAGAAAAATGTATCTTCTTACCCTAAAAGATAGAGTTTTCTTTATTAAGATAGAATCTTTATTTATAGGATATTGTATTTTTTTGTTTATTTAATTATTTTCCTAACTTAATCAGTTTTCTTGCTTTGACTAAGTGATAGTTAGTTTGCTTAACTCCTTTCTTGAGATCAAAACATGTCACGAGACAATCTAGGGAAGGAAACGATGGAATCCACTCGTGAAGAACCAAAAACGATCACCATGGCGGATCTGCAGTCCCTACTAGAGAAGCAACGCCTTGAACTCGTGGGGATCTTGGACAAAAGAATGGAACAATGCCTAAGGGAGACAAGGAGAGAACCATCGCAAGAAGGAATATCCACCTTTGTTAGGGAGAACATGGAGTTTCAAGAAGACCCTCATGAAGCCGGTCCTTCTAATGTGCCAAGGGGAGGAGCTACAGTTCAAGCATCACCAAACCACCATCTTGGAGATCAAGAGGAAGACGGGAACAATCTTTTTGCACAAGACCAAACCCGTAGGCCACCTATGAGGTTCCAAGCACCACCAACACGTCCTATCATTGAAGGGATACGACGAAGGCCTCTTGCCGCGATCACCAGGACCATGATGCAACCTAGACGAGTACCTAATGGGCCAAGGGACTTCCGTGAGAGGGCAAGAATGAGACATATGCAGCCAATTTGTCAACGTCTCGAAGGAAGAGGGTTTGGCTATGACATGGGAGAAGAAATGTAGCCACCCCATCAACAACACCACGGCGTGAAGTTGTCCATCCAAACCTTTTCGGGAAAATCCGATGTAGAGACTTATCTAGATTGGGAGTCCAAGACCGAAGCGATATTTGATTATTATGGCTATCAAGATGCTCAAAGAGTGGATATTTGATGTGTCCTTGCCTCCTGTGTCAAGCCAAGTTGTCAAAGGAGTCGCCTTGGATCTAGTCTTGGTTGGGAAGTCACGTCTGAACGTCTCAGTTGATGAAGATGATGCTGAACGTGTTTGAAGAACGCAATGTTTGGTGGTGGTGGTGATCACGGCGGCGATGGAAGCGAGTTGATGGAAGTATGGATAGCGGTGGCGAAAGCGATTGAATGGAGGGATAGACGACTTGAACGGACAAGTCGTTGATGTCGTAGCGTCGACTGCGGAGGGGATAAGCTCGTTGAAGATCGAGTGGTTCCCGTAGCGTCGGCGGCGGAGTGAATGGGGATGAGAGGGATATGGGTGACGTCCGATCAAGGGAATGAGGGATTAACACTCGACTTTAAACCTTGAACTTTAACTTTGAACGTGAGAAATAAAGAGTACAAAGTAGGGTATAAATAGGGAAGGGGTCTCGACCAAGACCTAATGGGCTTGGGTCGAAACGAGCCTAAGGGCTAGCCCATGCAAGCATGTAAAAGGCACAAACCCTAAAAGATAAAAGGAAACTATCTTAAACGCTATAAATAAGGAAACTATCTAAAACGTTGCAAATAAGGAAACTATCTAAACAAGCTGGAAATACCAAATATAGATATCATCTGTAAAAGAACGCGTGAAACTCAGTGACGCGGTGAAGGCTTTGAAGTGATCATTGCGTGAGACGACGACATGTCAAAGTCTTCAGAAGAACGCGTTCTTTCACTCTCGATGGTGGCGAGGACGACGAGTCTGGGCTTGGTCTCTGGGCTTCCTTGGCTGGCGACGGCGCGTGTAATCAGAGATGCGACGGCGGCGACGATGGCCTTGGACCTGGACCTTGTCACTGGGCCTTGTGAGCGTAAGCTTATGGCTTCTTCCTCGTCTTGGGCCTTCATGGGAGGCAGGGTCACATCACCCTCCCCCACTTGGCTGTGAAGCATCCCCGCTTTACCATCATCAAACTCTGGCTCAATATATGGAGTCAAGTCGGCCACGTTGAAGGACGCGTGGACTCCAAAATCAGGTGGGAGATCGAGCTGATAGGCATTGTCCCCTATGGCCTTGACCACGCGGAAGAGACCATCTCCACGCGGTGCCAATTTGTGCTTTCGCCGCGAGGGAAATCTCTCTTTGCGAAAATGCACCCAGACAAAGTCTCCGGGGGCAAATATGACGCGGCGGTGGCCTGAGTTCTTCTGTGAGGCATACTGCGCGGCCCTCCTCTCCAGCTGCTCCTTGGTTTTGCGATGAAGTTCCTGCACCTGCTCGGCGCGGTTGGAGGCGGAGACGTGCACTGGGTCACATAGTGGACGCGGCGACAGATCCAGCGGTGTCAATGGGTTGAGGCCATACACCACTTAGAAAGGTGTCAACTTGGTCGCCGTGTGCCTGCATCTATTGTAACAAAACTCGACAATTGATAGTAAGTCCTCCCAACGCTTAGGGTTGGCTTTGAGCATCGTGCGAAGGAGGGCTCCTAGAGTTCTATTGGTGACCTCCGTTTGGCCATCGGTTTGGGGGTGGTAGCTAGTCGAGAATAGGAGTTTGGTCCCTAGCTTTCCCCAAAGAGTTCTCCAAAAATGACCAACAAACTTAGAATCCATGTCACTAACAATGGTACACGGGACTCCATGAAGACGCACCACATGCTCAAAGAATAAATCAGCAATCTCACTAGCACTATGGGTGGTCTTACAAGCTATAAAATGTGCCATCTTAGAAAATCTATCTACGACCACAAAAATAGAGTCTTTACCTCGTCTAGAGAGGGGCAAACCCGTGATGAAATCCATAGACAAATCTTCCCAGGGGGAACTCGGAATGGGCAAAGGAGTGTAGAGGCCGTGAGGACTAGACTTAGCTTTGGCTCTCTGGCAAGTCACACAACTCCTACAAAACCTAGTCACTTGGTGGGTCATGTTAGGCCAAAAGAAATGTTCTCTCAGCGCGTCTAAGGTCTTCCTAATCCCAAAGTGTCCACGACCCGCGTGTGCTTCCTCAATCAATAGGAGCCTAATGGAAGATCTATGAATGCATAGACGACTAGCCTTATACAAATAACCCTCAGAAAGGTAAAACGTTTCAAACTCACGCGATCTCAGGCAGTGCTCAAGAATAGGGGCAAAGAAAGGGTCACTAGCATATAAATCTTTAATCAAAGCAAAACCCAAAATCTTAGTTTGCACTTGAGTCAAGAGAACATACCTGCGGGACAACACATCAGCAACGATGTTATCTTTCCCTTTCTTGTGAACAACGACATAAGGGAATGTCTCCAGAAACTCCACCTAGCGAGCATGGCGGCGATTGAGGTGAGCTTGGCTCTTCAAGTAGCTCAACGCGGCATGATCACTGTGGATGACAAACTCACGCGGCCAGAGGTAGTGTTGCCAAGTCTTCAGCACGCGTACTAAGGCATAAAGCTCGGCGCTTGGCATAATGCGGTCTTCAAGGCGAAGAATGCGTTCATGGGAATCCTGCCACAAAACTGTGCTTCCTTTCTCGGTGAGCTCGTGAAGTGGCGCGGCAATGGAGGAAAAGTCGCGTACAAAACGCCGATAAAAGCCTGTGAGACCGAGAAAGCTTCGCACTTGTGTCGGAGTTGTAGGCGTGGGCCAGTCCCTGATGGCCGCGATCTTTTCCTCGTCAACGCGTAAGCCATCGCTACTAATAATGTAGCCCATAAAGTTGGTTGACGCAGAGAAAAAGGAACACTTAGCCATTTTGGCGAATAGGTGCTCTTGGCGAAGACACTCTAACACTTGTCGAAGGTGATCGGCATGGTCTTCGAGGCTTCGGGAATACACAAGTATGTCATCGAAATAAACGACAACAAACTTGCCAAGGAAAGATCTCAACACGTGGTTCATCACGCGTATGAATGTGCTGGGCGCGTTCGTGAGCCCAAAGGGCATGACTAGCCACTCGTAGAGCCCATACTTGGTTTTGAATGCCATCTTCCATTCATCACCTTCTTTCATTCTGATCTGGTGATAACCACTCTTCAAATCAATCTTGGGAAGAGTGTCGCGCCATGAAGTTCATCAAGCATATCATCAAGGCGGGGAATAGGGTGCCTATACTTGACTGTGATCTGATTTATGGCACGACAATCAACAAACATTCTCCAGGTGCCATCTTTTTTGGGCACAAGTATCACATGCACATCACAAGGGGAAAGAGATTCCATTACGTACCCGCGATCGAGCAATTCTTAGACTTGGCACTGTAGTTCTTTGGTCTCTTCTGGACCAACTCTATAAGCAGCGCGGTTGGGCAAAGAAGCACCTGGAACAAGATCAATCTGGTGCTCAATGCCTCTCAGGGTAGGTAATCCTTGTGGCAACTCATCTGGGAACACGTCTTGGAACGCGACAAGCAACTTCACGATCGATGAGGGTAAGACCGTGTTCTTCGATGATTCTGGTATGCACGGGGTTGGCACAAGTAGAAAACATGGCGCTTTGCCAGTGACACATGCAGTGAGGTCACTGGGCCTGGCCAAAAGAACGCGTGGCTCACAGGTTCCTTGTAAAGGACGCGCTGGGGGCAACGAATGATGGGGGGCACTTGGTGTCCCAATTGTGGCATTGTGCTTCTTCTTGCTAGTGCCTGAAGGAGATGAAGTATGACCAGATTGGCGCGTAGTGGATGCGGTCTCTATGGCCTTCTGGCGATCGCGTTCGACCTGGTCCTGCAAGATCTCATGGGGAGACATTGGATGCAAAGTGATGCGCTTCCCGTGGTAATTGAACACATAAGTGTTCAAATACTTGTCATGGAGCACGCGCCTGTCAAATTGCCATGGGCGCCCAAGAAAAATATGGGTGGCGTCCATTGTAATGACATCACAAAGAATAGAATCACAGTATTGGCCTATAGAAAAAGAAATTAAACATTGGCGAGATATTGTGTTACCTGGCCTAGAAGAAATCCATTGGAGGGCATAAGGTTGTGGATGAGGCATCGTAGGCAATTTGAAGTGGTTGACAACCTTCTCATTCACAATATTTGCACAAGATCCTCCATCAATAATGACACTCAAGGAAGCTGTTTGCACTAGAGCCCTTGTGTGGAACAAGTTCTCTCATTGATCGCTTAAGTTGGCTTCCTTGACGGTGAGGAGACGACGCATCACCAAGCTCAATGGTGTGCCCGCGTGCAGAGACGTGGGGTCGCAGTCATACGCGTCTTTATCCTCCTCAGCATTGTCTTCAGGGATCGCGTCAAGTGTGGCCTCCTCGTCCTCACATGACTCGTAGCCGGCAGCGGCTGTGGAGAACAACACTTTGCGAGCATTGGGACAATCTTTCTTGTAGTGGCCTCTTCCACCACATTTGTAACACTCAATATCATGCGCGCGATCATTGTTCACTGGCACCTGTCTTGGCGCGTTCTGTCGCGGCGTGGTGGCCGGTGGCACGGTCTTTGCTTTGGGGGCTTGGCTAGACGCGGCTGTGGTAGAGGCACTAGGGCGAACATTAGTAGAAGGTAAACCACTAGAGTTAGAAGAATACCTTTGTTGGCCACTGGAATATGTGTAAGATTTCCGGCGAGATAATTGGGCATGAATCTGCATCGCCGTGTGGGTGAGTGTGTTCACGTCTTTGATGGGCAAAATCTCGAGCTGATCACGGATGTTAGTGTTCAAGCCACTCAAGAATTTGGTCCTCAGAGTAGATGGTGCAACAGAGATGTTGGCCTTGTAATACATGTCTTCAAGCTTGGAAAAGAACTCGAGTGGAGTCATCAAGCCCTGGCAAGCCATGGCAATGTCCAATCTCATTTGATTCCGGTAGTCTGGTGGCACGTATTTTTGGGTCATTACGTAGACTAATTGATGCCATTCTGTGACTCGTGCTCTGTGGCGTCAAACGCAGTCATCTTCGAACCGATGCCACCACACGCGGGCGGCTCCTCGGAAGTTAAGCGTCGCGGCGTCAACATGGTCCTCAGGTGGCACACGATTATAGCGAAGAGTGTACTCTATAGCCTGCACCCATTCAAGAAACACAGAGGGGTTGTATTCACCATGAAAATGCTCGATTTTTACCTTGACGTGGGGTCGCTGGTATCGAGGCTGTTCTGGGGCTGGGTTGAACGCGGTGTGTGGGGCAGCGTCATAAAGAGGGTTGTTAATGGCGCACAATCCATGTGGTCTATCGCGTCCAACGTGGCATCTATCGCGTTGTTCACGATCTTCAGGGACAAAGTCATCCCTGGGCGCGTAGGCGGCATCGCGTTGACGTCTTTGTGGCTGGGGATCATAGTTGTCGCATCGATTGTCTCGCTGCTGAACATCGCAACGCTCGCCGCCAATGTCAGGAACGCGTTCTCCTCTGGGTCGGAGACGCGGCGAAGGTATCCAATCCGAAGGGTGATCCTGCAACTCAATGGGATCTCCAAGAGGTGGATGGAAAAAATTTGGATTGACCATACCTGAGTCCTCGATCTCTTTGTCATCATACTCATCAAAGTCGTCTTGGACATTGGGTGTGATCGACGTGTAGCCATCGTCATAACGCGGTGTCCGGACACTTTGGTGTCGTAGATGATCGCGTACATCATGGATGCGTTGCTGAGTAGGGGGTGTCCTCAAAGGATCATCGCGGGGGGCAGCTCCACGATCGCGGCGGCTGTGTCTTCTTGGCGTCACATCGGCTTGGGCAGCTTGACGACGTCGGCCATCGCATGGTGTAGAGGCTTGCACACGGCACTGTGTTCTCCGAGAGGCATACCTGTCATCAAAATTGTAAGGTTCAGAGTACTCACCTCGAGTATCCACGGCGCCGTGGTCGTAGTCGGAGCCGTCGTCGAAGCCAGTAGGTGTGGCTCTGGGGACATAGCGGTCTGCGTGGGAAACGAAGCCTTGGTGACTCTCGATGACACTCTGCATTCTGTTGAGTTATGGTTGATGTTGAGACGTCGAATGCAGTTTGCCTTTGCCTTTGTCGACTCTCGTCTTCGATGGACCCACGTTAGTAGCTCCAGGTGAAGGCGGCGCGTCCATAGCACTTGGAGGGGTAGGAGTCGGCACGATGGGTGCCACTGGTGGTTGGGCTTTCAAAGTCGCGATCTCTTGTCTTAGAGCCTGGATCAAGGTTTGATCTTCGGACAATTCCATGATTGGATCGCGTTGTTGGTCTTGTGGTGGTTGGTCCTGATGTAGAACCAAATGTGGGGGTTGATCTCGGTTTGTTGTGTCGACTTCGCGGTCGTCTTGATTGGATCCAATCTGCATCGTGCCAATAACAAGACGGCCAAACATGGGAGTAAAAACGAACCAAAAGACAACAAAGAACAACAACCAAGCAAATCACTAATCAAGTCACAAAGTTCATGTAGGTAGGGGTTGTTTGGGCTTGCCGTGAGGGCGGCTTGGTTTGCACAAGAGTTGGTGTATCAAGCAAGTTGCAATCAAAAAAACAAGAACAAATTGAAACCCTAAACAAACGGAAACAAAGCAACCGAGTAGCACGAAATCACCTTCTAGGAAGCTACCTAGACGATGGAGAGATTGAGAAGATGGGCTTAGACCTGGGTGAGGGAGTTAGGGTTGCCTTATTTTGGCATTACCTAACTTTGGAATTTTTTTTTAAATATCTTTTTGATATCTTTTTTTTTTAAATATCCGAGATCTTATCTTTTGATCTTTGCGGATTGCAACAGGAAACAAAATAAAAAAAAAAGGTCTAAGTAACTAGAATATCACAAGTGTGATCTTTGTAGAGAGAGGAGAGAGAAGATACGATTTTGATAATATCTTATAAGGAAATTGGTAAACTTAACTAAAAAGCAAAATCGAGCAAACAAGGAAACTCTATCCACGCATGAAATAAGGAAACAAAATATTCTAGCATGCAAGATAACAAAATACCTAACACACCAAAACTTGGGAAGGAAGGAAAAAAATTTCGGCCAAGGTGTGACCTTGTAGAAACCGAAGGGTCAGCAAAGATGGAAAAATTTCTGGTTTTTCGTGATCTTTTTCTCGCGAGATAGTACGAAAGCAGAGATGGGGGTCAAGAAAAATTGTGAACAAAATTGAAACTTGAGTTCGTGACTTACAAGACTGCTGGGCTCTGATGCCAGTTGATGTGTCCTTGCCTCCTGTGTCAAGCCAAGTTGTCAAAGGAGACGCCTTGGATCTAGTCTTGGTTGGGAAGTCACGTCTGAACGTCTCAGTTGATGAAGATGATGCTGAACGCGTTTGAAGAACGCGATGTTTGGTGGTGGTGGTGATCACGGCGGCGATGGAAGCGAGTTGATGGAAGTATGGATAGCGGTGGCGGAAGCGATTGAATGGAGGGATAGACGACTTGAAGGGACAAGTCGTTGATGTCGTAGCGTCGACTGCGGAGGGGATAAGCTCGATGAAGATCGAGTGGTTGCCGTAGCATCGGCGGCGGAGTGAATGGGGATGAGAAGGATATGGGTGACGTCCGATCAAGGGAAGGAGGGATTAACACTCGACTTTAAACCTTGAACTTTAACTTTGAACGTGAGAAATAAAGAGTACAAAGTAGGGTATAAATAGGGAAGAGGTCTCGACCAAGACCTAATGGGCTTGGGTCGAAACGAGCCTAAGGGCTAGCCCATGCAAGCATGCAAAAGGCACAAACCCTAAAAGATAAAAGGAAACTATGTTAAACGCTATAAATAAGGAAACTATCTAAAATGTTGCAAATAAGGAAACTATCTAAACAAGCTGGAAATACCAAATATAGATATCATCTGTAAAAGAACGCGTGAAACTCAGTGAGGCGGTGAAGGATTTGAAGTGATCATCGCGTGAGACGACGACATGTCAAAGTCTTCAGAAGAACGCGTTCTTTCACTCTCGATGGTGGCGAGGACGACGAGTCTAGGCTTGGTCTCTGGGCTTCCTTGGCTGGCGATGACGCGTGTAATCAGAGACGCGACGGCGGCGGCGATGGCCTTGGACCTGGACCTTGTCACTGGGCCTTGTGAGCGTAAGCTCATGGCTTCTTCCTCGTCTTGGGCTGTCATGGGAGGCAGGGTCACATCAATATTGCAACCATTCACTTCACGGACTTTGCCTACTCTTGGTGGAAGGATGAGAAAGAAGAAAGAGCTCACAACAACTATCATCCCATCTCGACATGGGAAGAGATCAAAATCTGCTCTTAGATTCCGATTTGTTCCCGATGACTATCTTGATAAGGTTCAAATAAGATTGGAGAAGGTGAAACAAGGAGCAAGAACCTCGGAGGAGTTTACAAAGAACTTAGACAGCTAGTTTATCGATCAGAAGCCCAATTCCCTGAAAGGTACATTATTTCTAAGTTTATTTGTAGATTAATGTTGATGTTAATGGGCATGTAGAAATGCAAAGATTTATCCCTAATGTTCAGCTTGAAAAGGTATGACACTACACCACGCAAGTATTCCAAAACTTGCAAAAGAAGAAGGCTAAAGGCGAAATAAGGACGTGGGGATCCAACTCAAACCCTATGACTTCCAACCTACCATCATCTCTCTCCGAGGCTAAGAGTGAGCCATCCAAGGTGCTCCCAAAGAAAGAAACAACCCCAACTGTCGTGGATACAAGAGGGGAAGGGACGCCAAGAGTTAGAGACCTTAGATGCTTCAAATGCATGGGTCGAGGACACTATGCACGTGATTGTCCTAATAGCTTCCAAGTGTTGTTGAATGTCTACGACGAAAATGAGTCAAGAAGTTGAAAAGAGGTTATGGTAAAAGAGGAGGAGAACCATGAGGATGAAGAAAAAGTAGTTCACGCCACCACCGCTATAGGGGAGTGTTTTATGATCTCTAAGGTGAAAGAATAACCCCACGATCCCAAGTTTGACGAGTGTGGAACCACGCAGCCCCTATATGAGGAGGAACTTGAGGATATACCACCCAAGTTTGATGAGGAGTTGGGTGATATTCCACCTCTCATTGACATTTTCCATCCACCAACACCACCACAACCACAACTGTCACCATTGGTGGACCTTTACTTGGAGGACATTAGCCAAAGGGAGCAAAGTTTCAACCACTTATGCAACATAGCTGGTTATGAACAACCATTTATCGCCCTAGTAGATAGTGGAAGTGATCAAAACGTGATAGCGGAAGATGTGGTCACAAAATTGAGGCTTGAGACGCAATGTCAATGGCCACCAATCATGATCGGTTGGATGAATGAAGGCCACCAAATCAAAGTGGATTAGAAGGTGGATGTGAGATTTAGCTTAGGGGCATACTCGGACATGGCGACATTTGTGGTGATGTCCATTAATGCCTTTGACATTATACTAGGAAGGCCGTGGTAATTTGACTTAAATGTCTTACATGAAGGTCGACGTAAACCGAAACCATGTGGCCAAGGGAGATGTTGTATACAGTCTGGAACCAATGAGCCTAGAGGAATTAAGGGAGGCAAGAAGAAAGGCAAGAGATTGGGATACAAAGAAGAAACTGAGACGGCGAGTGATGATGCCTACGAGATGTTCCACCACCCTAGAAGCCCAAAATCTTCAAAGTGACCTTGATGCAACAAGCTTCAAAGAATAAGGGAGTTATCTCACCTAATACTATTCTCATTCTTATTAGTATAAGGACACATATGTTAGATATTTATATCCATGTTTCATCTATACATAAGAGTTTTATCTAGCTTCTCTCACGCTATCTATCGAAGCATAACTCTAGGAGATAGTCTGCATATTAAGAAGGGGAGTCCCCTCAAATTCATAATTGTACATTCTAGGAGGGTACAAGAGATTGTGTCTAGGTTAAGGGGCTTCATCTACCTAGGAACATTTGCTATGGCGTGTTACTTGATTTTTCTTGGTATAGGCTGCACGGATTCGAGGTCGAATCCTTTCAAAGGAGGGGAGGATGATGTGATTTGGGCCCACATCAAGCTGCAAGAAGGGACCATGAGACACACCACACCAAAGGAAGCACGTACACGGCCAACAACGTGCCTCAAATTAGGGTTTATCAAGTTTACCGAGCCAACCTCCTCCAAAAGAAGTCTTAAGAGTTCCAATCATCATAAAGAGACAATTAAAGGGTCCTGGGTCCGTACCAAAGAAGATACCAATGGATGTAGAAGCGCTTGGAGAACTACCCTTGAACACCATGCGAGCGGTGCTACCAAGGCCACGAGAGGGAAGCAGCGGCCAAAGTGGAAGTCCGAACCACTTGACTCGGACATGCCTTAGCCACACGACAAGAATGGTGTCTAGTAGTATAGGGAGATTCACATGGCCGAGGGAAATGGAAGTGGGCTCGGAGGAGTCAAGCCCAACAGCGGCACTGGGCATTTCAGCTTGTGAGGCCCAATCTTGGCCAAAGGCCCATTTCTAATTTATTCGAGAATTTGGGCTGAATTTTGGACATGTTTGATTTATTGGATATTTTTAGCCCGTGTCCAAAATTCAGATCCAATGGAGGAAAAAAAGATACATTTTCGGCATTTCTCATTTTGTTTTCCGGTGAAACATTTGGTTATTTATAGGTTGTGTTGTTTTCAATTTCGAACTAAGCTTTGATTAATTTGAATATAGAACAACTGTGTTTCTCAATTAACTCTGAGCTTCCCGGTCTTTAGGTGATTTGTCTTGGTGAGTCATGTCCAAGTCAATTTAACTCGGTTTTGGTGAGTCATATCCAAAACCGGCGTGAAACCCTGGTGAGTCATATCCTTGCTGGATCATCGATAACTCATTTTGAATCTATTGGTGCATAATATCTAATAGATTCAATCTGCCTATCCATTTATCTTTTTTTTTTGCATTTTAAAACCCCAAAATTGAACAAAAAAGAATTGTTTTTGAAACTATCTTGCCACCGAAATAAAAAACATCAAGAACGTGACTTGAAGGTGACTTTTCCTTGAATCAGAGCATGAATCCTTAGGAGAAACGCATCATAGTCCTTCAAGAAATTAACATAGTGCTGATCTTACTTTAATATAAACTTACTTAAATATAAATGTTTTTCTCGAAGGAAGACTTAAGTCTTAGAGGAATAATCTATGACTAACAATTAGCTCGTTTACCGACTCACTCCTTTGGCTGTGGAAATTAAACTTCCACCCAAAATTCAAAACTTCATATGGAAATGTCTTATTGATGCCCTCCCTACTTCTGAACAACTCAACCGGTATTACTCCACGGTCCCTTCCCCTGCACTCTTTGTACCACATATAATGAAGATCGTAATCACATTCTCTTTAAATGCCCCTATACGTTATCTGATCAAGCGCTACTTTGTAGTGCATATCTAGGAGTTGTTACCAGTGTTTTGGGTACATTTGGAGATGTTTAGAGCACAACTATGGAGAATGGAGTTAAGTAGAAGAAGTGTGGATATGGTGGTTTGGAGGAGCTTAAACGAAGACATCAAGAGGAAGAGAAGAGAACCACTTGATAAGACCGAAGGGAGATTGAAGAAAGAAGCCACACGAAGCAGCAGCGAGGAATCCGCGACCGCGGGCGAGCAAGACATCTGGTCGCGGTTAATTCGAGAGCAAAGGCATCAGGATTGGAATTTTCCGCGATCGCTGAAATTCATCCGTGATTGCGGAAATGTGCATCAGTGAAGCGGCACGTCTCGGGTCCGAAGTTTCACTTTTCTATTATTTTTCCTTTCTTTTGTTTTCTTTATTCCGATTTCATTAGTTTATTTCCTTTTTAGATTAAGTTTGTTATCTTTTGAGAAATAGGTTTGGTTTTTAGGTTATGGAACCTAATCTCCAGGGGAGAGACCTTTCATCAAAAAAAGACTTTCATATTTCAGTTTTTCGATTCAGCACTCTTTCCCTCTGAGTTTTATTGTTTCAAGACTCTGAAGAACTAAGCAACCTTTGCTTAGTCCGACAATTGAAGCCTTCGTTTGAATAATGGTTGTGACGTTATAATTCTCTTTCTTTTCCTTTGAATGTATTGATTCTCTTGTGCTTCATCCCATTGATTCTTACTGATTTCGCATGTTGGACGCAACTAGTTGTTATTAGTAATTGTCTATTGCTAGGGTTTGGTAATTACTGTTTGAGTTACCTAATTCATGAGTAGCAACTACAATATTCTAAGAACTGTTTGGACTGGTTTATTGTAGAGAGAATTAATTGCATGCAATTGTATGACTGTTTGCTACACTTGCATGTATCTATCTAAATTCCTGTGCTCATTGCTGCTATTGAATTGAATCATGGAGGTTTTCCTGGTTGTTTGATAGTTAGTATTCTCATGGTCTGTTTGTCTTGTTTATAACTTAAGAAAAGGAATAGGAACATTCATAGGAAGGAATTAGAGATAATCTAGGATCAATCTATCAAATGAATGGTGGATATTTGTTTGGCTAAGTGTTTTTCCCCAATTGATTACAACCCTTTGTTTTGTTTACTTTACTTTGTTTACTTGAAATTCAATCAACCAACCAATCCCCACTTTGTTACTATTGCATGCAAATTGACATAAAGAAAGACAACTCCTCCCTGTGGGATTCGACCCTTGCTTGCCTATTCGACAGAGTTAGGTTTGTTTAGGATTACTTTGATTGGGCACACGACTTTAGACCTTATCATTATCCATGATACAGAAACTTGAAACAAAACTACACTCTTCTTTCTCTATCCCCACAAACGACAATTTCATACACAATTTCGATTTTTTTTGTACAAACAACACCAAACCTGCTCCCATCCTGTTCTTATGGTGGTCAATATGGACATTTCGAAATTCACGTATCTTTCAATCCCTAAATAATCCTCTGCAACAATTTGATGTAGGCTAGGATCAAGGATGACTCGGTGCAAAGCGTTGCTCTTAGTCGTCTCCAAATACAAGGGCTCACGACAGCCAGATTCCAGAATTCCGGCCGGACTTCCACGGGGTCGTTCTTTCGACTCCGACCTCTAAATTGGGTAATTCAAAATCGAGGAGATAGATCTGGAAGTCTAGTTTAAGCCCTCCAAATTTGAGAATGAACGGATATGGGAATAAATAGTTATGGTAATTTTACTAAGACGTCGCAGAGAGTTCCGTGAAGGAATTCAGCGAGATGAGTTGTTTGGATAGGGTTCGTGAAGGGAAGATGGATGGTGATGGATTTAATGAAGGATAGGCACCTAACACCCTTGTGGATATGACTCACCACTCAAGTTTAGGATAGATCGAGATTCAAGAGATATGACTCACCCTTGAAACAAGACCTGTTAGCTCGATATGACTCACGAACAAGAAAAAGAGAGCTTTCTCAAGAGCACAATAATTGTAATTTCATTATCAATCAATGTTGTTTTACAAATGACGAGTTACTGCCTCCTATAGGCAAGCAAGGAAGGGAAAAGACTAAGGAAAGGCCAAAAACAAGGTTGGCCGGCCCATTAAGGCCCAAGGGTGCCTTGCAAGGCTACAAGCTTAAAACAACACTTAAAACAAGCTTAAAACATGTCTCAAAATGTCATAAACCCATAGGAGAAACTCTAACATAAATCATGCACTCGGACGCGCCACAATAAGAGAAAGGACCTCCTTAGAGGCTTGATTGAGGGCTCCGAGGCTTGGGTGGTCTTTCATGACTTTCATTGCTTAAAGAACCCTTCTTGAGCTCCACTTGAATGCTTGACTCGAGCCCAACAAGAATGCTTGACTCGAACCCACTTGAATTCTTGACTCGAGCCTAATTGAATTCTTGACTCGAGCCCACTTGATAGGTTGACTCGAGCCCTAGTGATAGGCTCAGGAGGAAGCTCTTCTTGATGCTCTTGAGCTCCATCTTCACTACTTGAGCCATCTCGGAAGTCCGGGCTCTCTTGAAGCTCTTGATAGGGCGTAGTTACATCATCCTCCCTCTCTTGAAAGAGATTCAACCTCGAATCCAGCTCGTCAAGGTCTTCATCTTCCTTCATCAAGGAATGAACCAATTCAGCCACATGTGGGACGTCTTGATCTCCGGGCTCAAAAGGCATTTCCTCAGATTTTAGCTTTGAGTAGCTCACATACTTCTCTTCTTGACCTGAAACCAAAGGACTAGAAACTCCATGCAACTCCACAACTTGGTCAATAAAAGGGTTAGTAACATAAGATGCATTATTAAGTTGGGGGCATGCATTGAATTCAGCTTTCTTAGAGGACCTATTCATAACAACAATGGCAAAATGAGGCCCTCTAACTCGTCTATACAATTTTAAGATTGTAAGCACAAATATTCCAATGACTACATGATATCCAAGCATGCATGCACACACTATTCCACTCTTCTTTCCGGCTCTATGTACATTCTCAGTGATGCAAGGATCGATATAACACACATGCATGGACATAATGATCATATTATAAACAAGATGCATTCCACAATACATGTATTGTGCTAGCGAACTTTGATGCACACAAGAATATCTAGTTTTACATGCAAGGACTGATTTCTTCATGTGTAGTGTCCAACATGGAATTATATGCTCATTTTCAAACTCAAGAGATGGAATTGAATAGGTGGAGATAAGTGATACTTCCCTTGTATTAGTCTCCATTGGCACATCCTTCTTCTCTTGGTTCAAAACTGATTTCTTGGGCTGCTCAACATCCTTAGCTTCAACCTCTTCTTGGAGTAGGAAAGGCAAGCTTGAAGGAACCTTGTGGGTCAGGTCCGTCCATAGAGTAGCCAGAGATTGGAGGGAGCTACGCACAATGATGGACAAACGATTGCCTCTTGTAGTAGGGAGGGATGGTGCTTCAACTTCCTCCTCCTTTCTCCTTGGACTGAGCTCCTCTTCCATTAGAGTGGATGGCTGACATGATTCTCCCTTGAGCTCTTCTTCATCTTGGGAGGGCTCTTCCTCTTGTAAAGACTCGTTGCAAGAAATCAGCTGGACGTCCTCTTCCTTACAAGAAGCAACTTCAACTTGGATTGACTTATTGCAAGAGCTCAGCTGGACGTGCTCTTCCTTACAAGAAGCAACCAAGACTTCACTCACAAGGGGTTGTACGTCCTTGTAGGTGTAGTACTGGTTGGGACAGATTTCAGCCAAGTGTCCTCTCTCTTCATACATGACACACACGATGTCACGTGTCCTAACCCGAGTCGTTTACGTCTCTCTCTCTCTCTCTCTCTCTCTCTCTCTCTCTCTCTTATTTGGGGTGTGCTAACATGCACATTAGGTGAACCATAGGCTCCCTTAGGCTGCACATATTGGTTAGCTGAATAATATTGAGAGTTGTAACAATAAGGACTAGGATCGTACCTCATGTATGGGTTAGCTTCTTGTTTAGCAAGATAGCAAGCCTCCCTATATGAAGCTCCATGGGCCCGAAAGTAAAAGAAGTCCTTTCGGGGAATGTGACCCATGCTAGACATCTCCTTTAGTTCTTGTCTTGACATGTCCTTGACATGAAAGAGACAACAAAAGGCAGCCAAGCAAGAAGTCCTCAAAGACACTAGACTACTCAATGGACCCTAGGCTAGCAAGGAGCTCTAAACTTGTTTTAAAGCCAAGACTTTTCAGCAAGCAAACACTCCTAATTGGGCAAGGCTCAAGGTCCCTATACTCAATAAAATGAACAAAAGAAGTAGCAACAAACAACACAAGAACTTGAGACACTTGAACAACAATCAAGCAAGCAACGTCAAGGAAGCTAAGCTCAATTGCTTTACAAATGGAGAACTTGTGTACACAAACTGAATTAAATCACATGACCAATTGCAGAAATTTTCTTTTTTGAACTTTTCAAGGTGTTGATTCACTTTTTCTATGGCGTTCCCTCTTGTTAATAGGCCGGGAGTTTCCAAAATCAACCACTTTTCCCTTGATGCAATGCAATACTTCTTCTCTCATTTTTTATTGATGACTTAAAATAGACGTCTAAATGGCAGCAAATATGCTTTACAATTTGAACAACACAATCCCATTATTAGCAATCGAGCCTTTCTCGTATCCTAGACATTGAGGCTTAATTCTAGCGCAAATGTCATGCAAATTCAAGGATAGTTTGCAGCCAAGAAACACGACCAAGACTCCAACAATTTTTTTAATATCACGACCAAAAAAATAAACAACAAAAAATGAGCAATTCAAGGGCTGCAACAACCACAGAATCAGTCCACAACAATCCCAACAACAAATCCCTAAAATGTAGGAACTAACTGACCACTTGGATTCTCTCTTAGGCTCGGCTCTCTCTTGGTTTCTCCGCCCAAAAACACAGCCAATAACTCATGAAAATCAACAAGACACGACTCAAACACAAGACAAAGGACCGAACTCAAAAAAAAGACTCAAAGATGCAACACAAAGACACAAGACGCAGAACCTAGGGCTTGACTTCTAGGCTTGCCAACTGATTTTTTCTTAAACTTTAAAGCCAAATTTCGAGCAATACCTTGCTAGCTCTGATACCACGTGATGTAGGCTAGGATCAAGGATGACTTGGTGCAAGGCGTTGCTCTTAGTCGTCTCCAAACGCAAGGGCTCATGACATCCAGATTCCAGAATTCCGGCCGGACTTCCACGGGGTCGGTCCTTCGACTCCGACCTCCAAATTGGATGATTCAAAATCGAGGAGATAGATCTGGAAGTCTAGTTTAAGCCCTACAAATGTGAGAATGAACATATCTGGGAATAAATAGTTATGGTAATTTTACTAAGACGTCGCAGACAGTTCCGTGAAGGAATGCAGCGAGATGAGTTGTTTGGATAGGGTTCGTGAAGGAAAGATGGATGGTGATGGATTTAATGAAGGATAGGTACCTAACACCCTTGTGGATATGACTCACCACTCAAGTTTAGGAGAGATCGAGATTCAAGAGATATGACTCACCCTTGAAACAAGACTGGTTAGCTCGATATGACTCACGAACAAGAACAAGAAAAAGAGAGCTTTCTCAAGAACACAATAACTACAATTTCATTATCAATCAATGTTGTTTTACAAATGACGATTTACTGCCTCCTATAGGCAAGCAAGGAAGGGAAAAGACTAAGGAAAGCCAAAAAACAAGGTTGGCCGGCCCATTAAGGCCCAATGGTGCCTTGCAAGGCTACAAGCTGAAAACAACACTTAAAACAAGCTTAAAACATGTCTCAAAATGTCATAAACCCATAGGAAAAACTCTAACATAAATCATGCACTCGGATGCGCCACAATAAGAGAAACGAGCTCCTTAGAGGCTTGATTGAGGGCTCCGAGGCTTGGGAGGTCTTTCATGACTTTCATTGCTCAAAGAACCCTTCTTGAGCTCCACTTGAATGCTTGACTCGAACCCACTTGAATGCTTGACGAGCCTACTTGAATTCTTAACTCGAGCCCACTTGATAGGTTGACTCGAGCCCTAGTGATAGGCTCGGGAGGAAGCTCTTCTTGATGCTCTTGAGCTCCATCTTCACCACTTGAGCCATCTCGGAAGTTTGGGCTCTCTTGAAGCTCTTGATGGGGCGTAGTCACATCACAATGCCTGACCACTCAAGCTTTCTATTCTCATCAAGACTGGATTACCCTCACACCCACTCCTACACCACCTTCAATACGACGCAACAGATTGCGCCCCGCTAATCGTACGTGGAAAAAACCTCCAGCCCATTGTAATAAATTGAATTTTGATGGGTCACGTAGAAATGACGGATCTTGCCATATTGGTCATTTGATTCGTAACTCCCAAGGTAAATTAATTTCGTTCCACCAAGAAAATATCCCACCAACTTCGGTCTTTCGAACTGAGGCCCTTGATGCTCTTTTTGGCATTCAGCAGACGGCTAGAATGATAATTACTCATCTAATGAGGGTGATAACTTAGTCATTATCAACTCCATCTGAGGCATTTGGAAAATTCCTTGGGAAATTCATACAATTATATTGGACATTGTCAGGCTTTTGTCTTCGTTCGTGTCTTTTCAGGTGCACCACTATATCCGCAAAGCAAATCGGGTTGCGGATCTACTCACCGGTCACAATCTCCCTCCACCTGCCCTCCACAGCTTCCAATGCATTCTTCTCTCTGCGTTTAACCTCTCATCCCAATCCCACCTACTCAACTCTAGATATGAGTTCACCAATCTGAACTCTGATTTTGATTCCTTTGGTACAAAGTTTGTAAAGATCATCCACTTGGATGATTTAGGATTGCCATCTGTTTAGGTGGGTCCTAGAGTTTTCTATAATAAAAAAAAACACAACTAGCTCGTTTTCAAAACTGACCCACTTATTATCTACAGGTAAACTCGTAAATATAGGCCACTTATCTGCCATTGATAGATATCAATTTTTTTTAGAAGATAGAAAATCATTTCACATAATATGATAAAGTCCGGTGGGCCGATAAATGGGTGACGTGTCAATCCGTGCACACATGCGCGTATAAGCCCAGTGGGATTCCATCCTAAAACCAATTGGCAATAAGAGGAGTAGTTCATCAAGCTTATATACTAGGCAAGTTATATCATAATTTAGATGTGGGATGTTTATATTCCAACATAATAAAAAAGGACAAACTTCATAAAAGTGAAAACGAATTTTTTTCTTTCTTTTTGTAAAAAAAGGCAAAAACTAAGTCATTCGTTTGATTTGCGGTCAACTTCATCTAATATTTTATAATTCCTTACAAAAATGTTGTTGGTTACTTGTCAGAATTTGCAGGTGAAAGATATTCTACAAATGTAACAACATAATATGTGGTGAATCCCTTGTTACAGTAAAATCCTAATCTCCTTCGAAAAACACACAAAAAACTCAATCTATATATATTTAAAAGTTAGTATTCTAGGTCATTGAATGCTAACTTTTAAAGATGAATTAGTTTTTATTTTCATTTCATGCCTTATTTATTTAGCACAAAATTTAAACAATTTCTCAAATCCAAAAAATACTAAAGTGACAATTTCATATATTAACAATTATATTTAATCTATAATCGTCTATATAATATACAAAGTTTTTGATTCACAATTATATACAATTACTATATATTAATCAATTAAAAAGTCCTTATTTTCATATCGTTGTATAACTCTTATATCTTCACGTTAAAATTTCAACATAGTTCAGTTTATATTTCTATTAAGCATGAAAAACAATCATCTATATATATTTAAAAGTTAATATTCTAGGTCATTGAATGCTAACTTTTAAAGATGAATTAGTTTTTATTTTCATTTCATGCCTTATTTATTTAGCACAAAATTTAAACAATTTCTCAAATCCAAAAAGTACTAAAGTGACAATTTCATATATTAACAATTATATTTAATCTATAATCGTCTATATAATATACAAAGTTTTTCATTCACAATTATATATAATTACTACATATTAATCAATTAAAAAGTCCTAATTTTCATATCGTTGTATAACTCTTATATCTTCACGTTAAATTTTCAACATAGTTCAATTTATATTTCTATTAAGCATGAAAAACAACCATCTATATATATTTAAAAGTTAGCATTCTAGGTCATTGAATGCTAACTTTTAAAGATGATTTAGTTTTTATTTTCATTTCATGCCTTATTTATTTAGCACAAAATTTAAACAATTTCTCAAATCCAAAAAGTACTAAAGTGACAATTTCATATATTAACAATTATATTTAATCTATAATCGTCTATATAATATACAAAGTTTTTGATTCACAATTATATACAATTACTACATATTAATCAATTAAAAAGTCCTCATTTTCATATCGTTGTATAACTCTTATATCTTCACGTTAAATTTTCAACATAGCTCACTTTATATTTCTATTAAGCATGAAAAACAACCATCTATATCTATCTATACTTAAAAGTTGGCTTTCTAGCCAATAAATGCTCCTCTTTGAATGCTTGAAATGAAATCTGCATTATGTTCTTCAGCTTTGTCCGTAAGCCCCATTAGGCCTAAAGGGCTTTGTGTCCAATAAATGCTACTCTTCAAATCCAAGTTGGGCCTGAAGCGCTTTGTACACTGCATATATGGGCTTTGTAGACAAGCCTGCTGAGGGCTGTGCTGGTACTTGCATTTATGCAATGGTCTGAAGAGTAGAGCCATTTCATGTACACCACCAGATATAAACGCCTGCACATGTAATTATTATTGCACTTATCAGGCTATCCTTTCATTTGCACATGGACAAGTTTGTGAAGATGAGGCCTTTAAATATTGTTTACAACCTCTACCGAGACCTCCACTTATATTACCTCTGATTTCATGCACCATGTCTTCTTCCAAGGAAACCCAGAGCAAGGCTTCATATGGGGTTGTTTCTGATGCATTGACGAAGGGGAAAGGGCCTACCAGCATTACCGGACCCATAACCCCGCCCAACAAGAAAGGTTCTGCTGTAGTGGTGGCGTGCTCAGACTCCTGCGTGGCTCTTGGCGAACTGACCTTTCTCAGCTGCTCGACATTCATGTCCAAAATGAAAGGTGCGTTAACCTTCTGTTTTTCCCATGTGATTCAATAATGGAAGTGCAAAATAGAGTAAACTAGTATTTTTAATGGGCAAACATAAAATAATAAAATCAGTAATATATAATCCTTCCATGTGCAGAGGCAGAAAACTCTGCGTTACGCTGTGGGGCCGCCTATGCGACGAGTTTGTCGACAGAAATGCTAAAGCGCAGCCCAACTACATCCTCATCCTGCCCGGCATGCATGTCAAAGAGTGGAAATGTATGAATTATATCACTCTGAATTGTTATTACGAGTCAATATCATCATAGAGGGTACGAAAGAGTGACCACTGAGCTAGAAAATGGAAATTGTGAATGATGGCTAAAGCTATTTGCTTACTCTTTCAATTCAATGCTAATAGAGGAGAAGGTAACAAAACATGACTATTATTCCAGAAGATGCCATTAGAGTTGTGGTGAGTCTTTCATTCCAATGCTAATAGAGGAGCTTTGATGTCTGGCCTTGGCTGATGATTGCTCCTTGCAGCATTCCGCCAAATCCCTACAAATTCGTAGCTGACTGCATGGTATCCCAAAAATATGACATAGGAAAAGAAGGGAAAACACATAATTAGTAGCAAATTTATAAGATTGGAACCTAAAAGGGGGAAACCAGCAATAGAACCATGGTTTTGGTCTGCATGTAATATACCCTGCTGAACATTATCTTTTTTTGTATTCTTTCGAGATTCTTAAAAGCTTTATGAAATTATAAGTAAATAACACATGAATATTATTGCCCAATATGACATTAGAGTTCTCATACAAAAGCTATTTTGGCAGTTTTATAAGACTAACAACAACATATGAAACAATCGCAAACAGAAACAAGATGCTTTCCACATTTCATTACAGTGCAACACCCTGGGCTTAAAATCTTATTAGCACCCCCAAAAAAGATAGAATAGCGTTTTAATGCATTCCATATAGCCTGTTGAACACAGAATGAGTATTTTACAGGAAAGACTGTAATATTTTTTTAATTGTTCTGTTGTAGCCTGCTGAAACATTTCCATCTTCATGTATTATTTTCCACTCATTCCATTCACTCATGTACAAGAGAAATATACTTATCAAGCACTTTAGCAACCTCAAAACTTGAAGCCCAAATTGACATATCCAATAGGAGCAGTAGAACAGACCAGACAATGATACATTTTCATTCAAAGGGACAAGATTTTATGGTTCTGGTGCCACCCTTGAACCTATATCATGCTCTCATCGTCATTACACAAATATATACTTACTTCGTAGCTGGAATCAGAGTATTTTGAATCTTTTCCACTACTCCCGCTATGAGTAGAATATCTATCAGATGGCTCAAAGGGGGAACCAGATAAGTCAAGCAATATGTCCAAGGCCTGGAAGAACAAAATATGTCATTTATTAGATACACATACAAATTAGAAAAACAAACAGATTCTACAAAACTCCACCTTATCATAGCAACTTATCCAATATCAACAGAAAGCACAAATGTAGTGTCTGAATATGATGAATAAACCATGAATAACATCCCAGTAAATTGACTATTGCTTTTAACATTGGTACAAATCACAATAAGTAAATTGTACAATCAAATTATATAACAAGCTTCAGAATAAAATTTTGTTTGGAGAACTGCAGTGGCATTAGTTACTAACCTACTTATAGTAAATTGGGTGAGATTAACAGTGTAGGGTGTTAAAGACCAACAAGGCAAAAGGAATTTAATAATAGTGAAAGAACGGAAGGTTATTAAGAGCTTTAAAAACAAAATAAGAAAAGAACTTGCAAAGTACAATGGATGTCTCACAAAATCTATTTTAGGAAGACAAAAGACAATATAAAAACACTGCTGTTTTTTCTATAAAAGTTCATCTCTATATTCTAAAAGGAATGAGTCTAATTTGATAGAACTACAACTTTCTCTGAAGAACTAATATGAAGCACATAAACAGTTCTTTTTCTTAGTTCAACTACCAACTCATATCTCCTTAGTTCAACTATGGATGAGATGAACGCTCTCCTACATAATAAAGACAAAAATGACAAATCTGCCATAATATAAGATGTTGTTGGTGGAGTATCACGCAGATCTCTGACTCTAGGGATTTTCACCACACAACGCACAAAGAGACAACCTCTAGATATGACACAATATGGACGAAAAATACAAATTTGAAGCCTTAGAAATATAAGTAAATCAAGTATAGAGCGAGGAAAGAAGAGATTTACAGAGATAAAGATGCCATAGGGGAAGGAATCCCAGAGGTCGAGAGCGTGAAGAAGGTAAGAAGCGCCGTCAGAGATGGAATGGTGTCCGGGTTCAACCAAACACCACGAACGTTGCAAGCCCTCCGATTTCTGAGAATCGCCAACAACGGAATCGTCAAACTTCAACCGAAGTCTAAACGTCTACGTCTAGATTTGCAGCGAGAGTGTAAAGCAGTACACAGACAGAGAGAGAGAGAGAGACACTGCGAGAGGAAGAGACAAGATTCAATTGGGATTCTGAGGGCCGAGAAGAAGAGACAAGATTCAATTGCTTTTTGGCTTCTGAGGGTTTCTTTGGAGCTGCTGAGGGCTGAGAAGAAGCAACAAGTATCAGTTACTTTTGGGCTTCTAAGGGTTTCTTTAATTTGGAGATACTGAGGGCCGAGAAGAAGAACGAAGTTTCATTATGTCAAAATCTTCTACAATCAATAAAGTGGTGTTTTATTTATTAGGTCTTATATTTTTCTTATTTAATATTTAACTCACATACATATTAATAAACTCATACCTTGCTCGACTCGGTATTATATAAATGCTAACATTATCTTACCGACGCACATTATAAATACACCTACCTAATGAAATTCTTACTCCAAATAAAAAGAAGAAGATATCTTTATTTCAAAGCATACATAAATCGTAGAAATACGAACATTCAAATATATATATATATATAATAGAGTTCAAAATACTTTGCAAACATATTACTCTATCGTTTCAAAATAATATTAAACCATACGACACATGCATCTAACCAAAAACAATTATTATCCAACTTCAATGTCATGACCAGCCAAAAATAAAATTAAAACACAAAGTTGATTATAAAACTATACATTTAATTAAAAAAACAACAATTTTCACATATAGAACATCTAATTAATCACTTATATTAAATAATAGAAAATTACACCCACTATCACTACATGAAACGTCTTCATTATATTAATGAAGGCGTTACATTAATAATTTTGTTAGCCTCCATTATGTATGTTTACAAATAATGTTTACATTAATAATAGATATGTTTAGAAAATCATAAAACAAAACCTCCTAAAGTAAAAAAGGAAAATTAATGTAATTACTAATGTAGATTTACGCAAAGATAACATGTACACTTTAGATTTTTCATTACAAAATACAGACAAACATATATGATTATGACATTTAGAGATTGTGCTAACTTTTTTTTTGTGTGTTAATGATAAGTATATTAACAAAAAGGGAGAATTACACCCAAAGAGCAAGTTTAACCGAACTTCTCAAGCAAAAACGAGAACTTCACCACCCCTATCACACCCCAAAAATATCACAAACTATAACATGAGAAGCCTATTAAGATCCCTTTCCCTTCTACTCACCCCTTTACACTTGATCTTAAGCCTAAGCTTACAATTTGTAATGATCTCCTCTACACACCCATTTACATCAATCCTCGTATGCTTAAAATCACCTCATTTCTATGCTTCCAAGTGGTATATACTACTGCAATGGTCGCCAAGATCACACCCTGCAGTCTTAGAGACTTATGGTTCCTACCTATGGAAAGCCAATCCAGCCATTCTGTCACTGAGTGCCTCCACCTGATGATCTTCTGCCACTGCATGACTCTACTCATCACCTCCTTTGAGAACTTGCATTGCCACCATAAGTGATCCACACTTTCTAGAGCATCATTACACAGCACACAGGTGGGAGAATCAATCAAGCCCCATCTATGCAACCTATCTCTCGTTGGGAGTCTACCAAGTATAGCAAGCCATACAATGACAACCCATCTTCTCGGCTGAATACCTTTCCAAAGCAACTTTCATTTGCCCTCTACTGCACCACAAGATCTGAACATATCATAAACTTCCTTACAATTCATCCTTCCACATCTCTTCCTTATTCTGGACATATCCATATGATCTTCCTCAAAGATAAGAGGAGGAATATGAGGCCTCAGCCAAGACAATTTTGTCATCTCTTTAAGTCTAAGAATGACTCTCCAAATCCATGAATCTCCTTGCTTCTCCTCCCTTTGCCACATATCACTACCTTTAAGGAGAACCTCCCTTACCCAGGTAGTCCAGAGATTACATTTCCCTTCTTGGATCTCAAAGATCAATTTAAAGAGCAATGTTTTATTCCAGGCCAACACTTCTTTAATTCCCACACCTCCTTCTTCAAAAGGTTTGCACACTTTGCTCCAAGCTACAAGATTACTTCTGCCCTCACACTTGCCTGACCATAGGAATGCTCTAAACACAGCATTCAGCCTATTCACAACTTCATCAGGAAATAACAATGCTTGAGACCAGAAACTGAGCATCCCTCCAATGACAGACTTAATAATCCGTAATCTACCAGCATAGGAAAAGGCTTTACAAATCCAACTTTGTACTCTACTAACCACCTTCTTAATCATATCAGCATAGTCACCAATCTGCACTTTCTTTGTATGAAGAGGAAGTCCCAGGTATTTAACAGGAAAGGTCCCTTGTTTAAATCCAAGAACACCTTTGAGCACATGTTTTACTGCATCAGAAACTCCTCCAAAAAAGACTTCACTCTTCTGTGCATTAATCCTGAGACCAGACTCCTCCCCAAATTATTCAAGCACTCTACCAATCATACTAACAGATGTTGTGTCAGCTTTGCAGAAGATCAACAAGTCATCAACAAAAGCAAGGTCCACCAGCCCCATCTTCTTACATTTTGGATGAAACTTAAATCCTGATTTTTTGCTCTCTCTCTTAAGTTTCCTACTTAGCATCTCTATAACCAGAACAAACAAGAAAGGAGACATAGGATCCCCCTGTCTTAATCCTCTCTTGCTTGCAAAGAATCCCTTTGGCTCACCATTCACTAAGACAGAAAACTTAGGAGTTCTGACACAGCACATGATCCAGGAAATCAATTGTGCAGGGAAGTTAAGATAAATCAATGCATATTCAAGGAATTCCCAACTTACACAGTCATAGGCTTTCATCACATCAACTTTAATCATGCATCGAGGAGAGATTCCAACCTGCAAATAGCTATTCACAAGGTCTTGAGCAACAACAGAATTATGCACCAAATTTCTTCCTGGCACAAAGGCACCCTGCCCCAGAGAAATCACCTTATCCATCTGTCCTCTAATTCTGTCAGCCAAGATCTTGGTGATCATCTTGAACACCACATTGCAACAAGATATGGGTCTAAAATCCTTAACCAACAAAGGCTTCTCAACCTTAGGAATAATTGAGACAAAGGTAGTGTTCAGTTGTCTGCGCAGCTGGCCAGTAACAAAAAAATCTCTAATAGCTCCACACAAAATCCCTGAGACAATCTCCCAAGCTGCCTTGAAGAACCTACTTCCAAAGCCATCAGGCCCAGGTGACTTTGAGCAATGTATACCATTTAGAGCTTTTCTTATATCAACATCTGTAGGGATTCTGCACAGTACATCATGTTGATCATTGCACACAACTTTGCCCTCAAGCCTGCAAAAATTTGGAATGGCAGAAGGCACATCCTGTCCAAAAAGACTTATATAGAATCCCATAATCTCATTTGCAATCTCCTCCTGCCCTTCAAGAATCTCACCCTGTGCAGAATGAAGAATGTGAATAGCATTAATAGATCTTCTGGCTTTAATGCTTCTATAAAATAATGAAGAAGTTTCTTCTCCCAGGGTAACCCAGTCAATCTTAGATTGCTGCAGAAGCATTTCCTCCCTTTGTTTCCTTCGAGTGATCGTTTGATCTTTAGCTTCCTTAACTGCCTCTTGCTTCCTAACACAGAAATAATCAGCCTGCAACTCCTTGTATTTCTGCTCAAACAAAGCTTCACTCTGTGCAATCAGACCCTCCATATTCCCATACTTGCATTTACTCCACTCTTTGAGTCTAATCTTCACCCTTCCAAGCCTCTGAACAAGCTGATATTGCAAGGTGCCCTCAATTCTACTATTCCAAGCTCCACTAACAATTTCATTAAACTCCTCATCCAAACACCAAGCATTTCTGAACCTGAAGGGAATTCTCCTTATAGGAACACTGAGTTTGATCAATAGCAGCCCTGGTGAATGATCAGATTCATCTGGACTATCAAACAATGCATTAGAACCTCCCATTGAACTCCTCCAGTTGTCACTGACCAAAACTCTATCAAGTTTACAAGCAACTCTTTCATCTCCCTTCCTTTGATTATCCCACGTATATAAAGCTCCAGCAAACTCAAGGTCAGACAAACAACAATTGTTCAACAACTTTTCAAGTTCTTCAAAACTAGATTCAGATATCCTATGCATAGACACCCTCTCAGATTCATCAAGCACACAATTGAAGTCTCCCATAACAGCCCATGGAGTAGTACATCTCCCTCCAATATCTCCAAGTTTAAGCCATAGTTTCTCTCTATCCCTTCTCTTGTTACTAGCATACACAAAGGTGACAGCAAAAGGTTGAGACAAACCACAAACTTTCATCTCACAATGCATAAATTGTTCATCCCACTCCACACAAGACACCTGAACAATGCTAGGATTCCAGCTAACCCATATTCTTCCCTTCTTAGCAGAGGTAGCATTAGTGTTAAACTCCCATTTATTCAACAGCTTCTCAGAAATAGACTTCTCCTTATTTTTCTCAATTTTAGTCTCAAGTAAACCAATAACACCAATTCTCATCTTAACTACATATTTATTAATCCTCCTAATAGCTTGAACTCCATTACAACCTCTGGAGTTCCATGCACAGACCTTGAAATTATCCATGATCTCCCTTTGCAGAGCTGCTACAACTCCCAATTTCCCCATCAAGCAGCTGGAACTGATTTGGAGAAGCAATACATGGTCCCTCCTTACCATTCCCCTTCTCACCCTGACCTCTTGAGCTATTTGGAGATGCAGACCTGCTCTTCCTATGCAAGATTTGCCTCCATTCATATCTATTTCCATTCCCCTTCTAACCCAAACTTTTGTTTAAAATATAAATACTATGAAATATTATTTCATTAACCCTTATATGTAGGACCTTAGGGTACGTATTCAGTTGTGAACTCAAGTTGTTATCCGAATCATTTTTTAGGTTTAAAATATGCAAACAAGGTCTAATTTGAAAACTTTCATTGCAAAATTAACAGTACGAGCTCCTTCTGTAATTAATTTACACAATTATATATTGACTCATGAAGTTTAAAGCTTAATATATAATAAAACATATCTATCATATACATGAGGTCAAATGTAAACATTATTTAATATATATAAAGCAAAGATATTTAAGACATAACAATTATATATATTAATAAAATGTCAAATAAAATAAATTTAATATAATTTATTAAAGCCCGTGTGTAGCACGGGCATATAGTACTAGTATATTTAAAAGTTAGCATTTTAGGTCATTGAATGCTAACTTTTAAAGATGAATTAATTTTTATTTTCATTTCATGACTTATTTATTTAGCACAAAATTTAAACAATTTCTCAAATTCAAAAAGCACTAAAGTGACAATTTCATATATTAACAATTATATTTAATCTATAATCGTCTATATAATATACAAAGTTTTTCATTCACAATTATATACAATTACTACATATTAATCAATTAAAAAGTCCTCATTTTCATATCGTTGTATAACTCTTATATCTTCACGTTAAATTTTCAACATAGTTCAATTTATATTTCTATTAAGCATGAAAAACAACCATCTATATATATATTTAAAAGTTAGCATTTTAGGTCATTGAATGCTAACTTTTAAAGATGAATTAGTTTTTACTTTCATTTCATGCCTTATTTATTTAGCACAAAATTTAAACAATTTCTCAAATCCAAAAAACACTAAAGTGACAATTTCATATATTAACAATTATATTTAATCTATAATCGTCTATATAATATACAAAGTTTTTGATTCACAATTATATACAATTACTACATATTAATCAATTAAAAAGTCCTCATTTTCATATCGTTGTATAACTCTTATATCTTCACGTTAAATTTTCAACATAATTCAATTTATATTTCTATTAAGCATGAAAAACAACCATCTATATATATATATTTAAAAGTTAGCATTTTAGGTCATTGAATGCTAACTTTTAAAGATGAATTAGTTTTTATTTTCATTTCATGCCTTATTTATTTAGCACAAAATTTAAACAATTTCTCAAATCCAAAAAGTACTAAAGTGACAATTTCATATATTAACAATTATATTTAATCTATAATCGTCTATATAATATACAAAGTTTTTGATTCACAATTATATACAGTTACTACATATTAATCAATTAAAAAGTCCTCATTTTCATATCGTTGTATAACTCTTATATCTTCACGTTAAATTTTCAACATAGTTCAATTTATATTTCTATTAAGCATGAAAAATAACCATCTATATATATTTAAAAGTTAGCATTCTAGGTCATTGAATGCTAACTTTTAAAGATGAACTAGTTTTTATTTTCATTTCATGCCTTATTTATTTAGCACAAAATTTGAACAATTTCTCAAATCCAAAAAGTAATAAAGTGACAATTTCATATATTAACAATTATATCTAATCTATAATCGTCTATATAATATACAAAGTTTTTTATTCACAATTATATACAATTACTACATATTAATCGATTAAAAAGTCCTCATTTTCATATCATTGTATAACTCTTATATCTTCACGTTAAATTTTCAACATAATTCAATTTATATTTCTATTCAGCATGAAAAACAATCATCTATATATATATATTTAAAAGTTAGAATTCTTGGTCATTGAATGCTAACTTTTAAAGATGAATTAGTTTTTATTTTCATTTCATGCCTTATTTATTTAGCACAAAATTTAAACAATTTCTCAAATCCAAAAAGTACTAAAGTGACAATTTCATATATTAACAATTATATTTAATCTATAATCGTCTATATAATATACAAAGTTTTTGATTCACAATTATATACAATTACTACATATTAATCAATTAAAAAGTCCTCATTTTCAAATCATTGTATAACTCTTATATCTTCACGTTAAATTTTCAACATAGTTCAATTTATATTTCTATTAAGCATGAAAAACAACCATCTATATATATATAAAATTTAGCATTCTAGGTCATTGAATGCTAACTTTTAAAGATGAATTAGTTTTTATTTAGATTTCATGCCTTATTTATTTAGTACAAAATTTAAACAATTTCTCAAATCCAAAAAGTAATAAAGTGACAATTTCATATATTAACAATTATATCTAAGCTATAATCGTCTATATAATATACAAAGTTTTTGATTCACAATTATATACAATTACTACATATTAATCGATTAAAAAGTCCTCATTTTCATATCATTGTATAACTCTTATATCTTCACGTTAAATTTTCAACATAGTTCAATTTATATTTCTATTCAGCATGAAAAACAATCATCTATATATATATTTAAAAGTTAGAATTCTTGGTCATTGAATGCTAACTTTTAAAGATGAATTAGTTTTTATTTTCATTTCATGCCTTATTTATTTAGCACAAAATTTAAACAATTTCTCAAATCCAAAAAGTACTAAAGTGACAATTTCATATATTAACAATTATATTTAATCTATAATCGTCTATATAATATACAAAGTTTTTGATTCACAATTATATACAATTACTACATATTAATCAATTAAAAAGTCCTCATTTTCAAATCGTTGTATAACTCTTATATCTTCACGTTAAATTTTCAACATAGTTCAATTTATATTTCTATTAAGCATGAAAAACAACCATCTATATATATATAAAATTTAGCATTCTAGGTCATTGAATGCTAACTTTTAAAGATGAATTAGTTTTTATTTAGATTTCATGCCTTATTTATTTAGTACAAAATTTAAACAATTTCTCAAATCCAAAAAGTAATAAAGTGACAATTTCATATATTAACAATTATATCTAATCTATAATCGTCTATATAATATACAAAGTTTTTGATTCACAATTATATACAATTACTACATATTAATCGATTAAAAAGTCCTCATTTTCATATCATTGTATAACTCTTATATCTTCACATTAAATTTTCAACATAGTTCAATTTATATTTCTATTCAGCATGAAAAACAATCATCTATATATATATTTAAAAGTTAGAATTCTTGGTCATTGAATGCTAACTTTTAAAGATGAATTAGTTTTTATTTTCATTTCATGCCTTATTTATTTAGCACAAAATTTAAACAATTTCTCAAATCCAAAAAGTACTAAATTGACAATTTCATATATTAACAATTATATTTAATCTATAATCGTCTATATAATATACAAAGTTTTTGATTCACAATTATATACAATTACTACATATTAATCAATTAAAAAGTCCTCATTTTCAAATCGTTGTATAACTCTTATATCTTCACGTTAAATTTTCAACATAGTTCAATTTATATTTCTATTAAGCATGAAAAACAACCATCTATATATATATAAAATTTAGCATTCTAGGTCATTGAATGCTAACTTTTAAAGATGAATTAGTTTTTATTTAGATTTCATGCCTTATTTATTTAGTACAAAATTTAAACAGTTTCTCAAATCCAAAAAGTAATAAAGTGACAATTTCATATATTAACAATTATATCTAATCTATAATCGTCTATATAATATACAAAGTTTTTGATTCACAATTATATACAATTACTACATATTAATCAATAAAAAGTCATCATTTTCATATCGTTGTATAACTCTTATATCTTTACGTTAAATTTTCAACATAGTTCAATTTATATTTATATTAAGCATGAAAAACAACCATCTATATATATATTTAAAAGTTAGCATTCTAGGTCATTGAATGCTAACTTTTAAAGACAAAATCAAAGGCTTAAATAGGCCTAAAGGTATAGTTTGCATGTAGGGTTAGTTTATCACCCTTAGTATATAATATGTATATAATATATTAGATTTTCCGATTGGTTTTTAATATAGGGTTTATAAAACAATATAAAATACATAAGTATAATTATAGGCTACTTTGTAATCTAAGTAATTAAGTTTTCTTTGTTTATTTTAATATACCATAGCATAATTATCTGTATATATAAAAATGAGCACTATTTGTAAGTAATTATTCCCTCCCCACACACTCTTTTTTCAGTTAAATCTTGCCTCTACGTACGGACTACTCTTTAGGTTATGACTCATTTTTTAACCTAAATCTCAATTAGTGATAGTTACTACATACTGTATACGTTATATTTTGCTCTCATTTACTCCTATTTTAATATTATCCAATTACTACATGTAACTCCCGTATTTAGTACACAATGAATGGTTGGAAACAAATTACAGTCAAGATGTCTAAACAGTTATATGTCAAAATGGCTTCACTTTCCAAGTAACACTTTTCATCTATAAAAGGGCGAAAACGGTGGTATTCCGTTCATTTGCTCTGGGCATCCAACATCTCATTCTTCTACATGGAAATTACCTTTAGAAAGCCATATAGTGAAGCTTGGGAGATAGTGGGCAACACCTTACAAAGACATGGTCACTGAAGTAAGCATAATTATTAAGTTAAAGATGTGAATGAGGATTCCCGATTGTCGATGATGCAAGTATATATCCACCTCACGGTAAACTATCCTTGATTATATGTATTTGGATATCTTTTGTAGTCTACAATACTTACATATACTGGTTTAAATTTATTGATCATAATTATTAAGTTAAAGATGTGAATGAGGATTCCCGATTGTCGATGATGCAAGTATATATCCACCTCACGGTAAACTATCCTTGATTATATGTATTTGGATATCTTTTGTAGTATACAATACTTACATATACTGGTTTAAATTTATTGATATAATTGTCTTTTGATCGAGGTTAATTTTATGTGAAGATGTTAGAGAATTGGATAATCTAATATCACTATTGAGGCATCGATTGTTTACATCATGCATCGATAGCTTTCACTAGAAGGAGGACAAAGACAATCGATTTAGGATGACTGATTGTTAGTAACGAATAAAGCAAACTATTTTATGGATGATGTAAACCCTTCAACTATTGGTAGCATAAATTCAATTAGGTTTGTATTTTTAGTTCCTTTTTTGTACTAAATCGTTTTAGGTAGGTGTGTTGTTATTTTGGTTAAAGATGATTTTTATTGTTCTATTTTATACATATTCATTTTACACTCATCATGTATATATACTAAAGCTAGCCTCATTTGTATTGGTCTAGAGGAATTAATCAAGGATGGAAGCCGAAATAATAGACATATACTCACTCTCACATATGAAATGTACAAGGAAGAAGTTATGAATTATAATTTCGCTAAGAAGAGTAAGCCTGTACCGATAAAATAACTAATGTACTTTTATATAAAATGTAATAAGGTTTAAGAACATGCAGAGTCACCAATTATTTATATTACTCCGTATTTAATAAGAATAGGAAGTAATGACTAATATTTATTAATTAAAATGATATATATCATAGCATTTTAATCACCAATTATTTAGATTAAACTTCTGACCAAAAAAATAATAATTGTACTTCGTACAATCATAGCATTTTATACCTAAAATACTTAGATATTACATTTCTTTTGTCAAGACTTAGATATTACATTTAAATCCATATCAAACAATATATCGTCTAAGATAAAACATGAAACAACAATCCATATATTAGAAACTCAAATTTAAACCGTGACACTACATATACACAAAAGGCCCGTGCGAAGCACGAGCTTCAATTTCTAGTATCTTTGTATGATTGTAACAACATCCGAATCGGATATAATTTTCTAAATTTCTTTCACCGAATTAACAACTATTAAATCACACCTATACGTATTTGGAAAATAACTTCTCTCCATTTTCTCTCTCCTTTTTGTCACTTCCATCCGAGGTGTTGTTTCTCGACTCTTTTATGCTCATTCCCTCTCCCTTGTCCTTCTCTTATCTTCTTTTTTTCTTTACCAACCAACAAATGAACCAATGAAACAGAATTACAACAAGTAGTCAATAAGAAACAAACAAAACTGGAAGAAAAGCTAAAGGAGTAGGAAACAGGGCGAGAAAGGCGCAAACAGGTTGGAAAACACCAACACAGCATTGCAACAGCCGGGAAGCAGATCAACAAGACAATAAGTGGAAGTGCGACCGAACACCTTGTTAACGCTTCGTCTCTAGAAGCCAACATGAATCACACACCCACGTCCTCGATCTCTTACCCGAAACAATAATCTCGAACAGAACCTACGAGTAGCTTCACATCAGCATATGAATGTATCTCAGAATGTTCTATGATTTTCATTTCTCAACTTACTCTTAGAGATGTTCTTTGTTTTTCATGGGATAACGATTTATCATTGAAAACAAAATCAACATAAGATGAAGGTATCTGAAATTAGGATCATTAGTAATTGTTTTTAGGTCAGATCGTTTGTCTATGTTGGATCTGGAAGTACACTCGAAATAACATAGTTCTTGTCTTGGGGTTTCATATCAGAAGAACAATTAGTCATAGAGGATACTAGTTGTCGTTTGATCGTTAAGGTTCGTTAAAATTCTATTTTGGATCTGGTGCAAAGTAATGTATTCCAATGGTGCAGCGTATCAGGTCTTGTATACTTCTTCAAGAACATATAGTTCATATGTTCAGAAGATTTCGTCTCAACTAGATTGTTCAAAGGAGTTGATACAATATCCTCCAAGTTGTTCGATTTATGTGGAAATATTGTAGTGATCTGCAAATAAAACTATTCTTCAAGTCAATGTAAATTTGAGGAGTCTGAGTATCATAAATTATTGTAGTTGTCTAGGTACAAAATTACTCACCATCTTCCAACAAAAAAAAAGCAAAAATCAGAATTCCAAAAAACAAAAACTAAGTACAGGTTTCAGTAAAATTCATCAAGATTTCACAGTGAAGAAACGAATTGGGAGTAGATTTCGAAATTCAATTGTGCAAATTCCAAAAACCCAGCAAATAGGGTGTCTATAAAACAAATTTGAGATCCAATGTGTTCTTATTTTTCAGTTTCAGAGGTATTCAAAGTTATATTTTACACATTGCAAATACGCAAAGTTCACCTTATCAATATGGTCAAAGATATTTAGTGATGATAAAAATGGTTTCCCCAGCTCCGAAAGACCAAAAAAATAAAAAAGGAAAAAAACAAAGAAAGAGTCAAGACTGGAAGAGACAAAAAATAAAAGAAGAGGAAGAAAGGCTTGCAAGGTCAAATCAAAACGGGAAGAAAATGTTCAAAGTCCCTCAGTGAATCAAGATAAAGGTTCTTGTTCAATCCAGTGGGTATACGGTTATCCATTTTTGTGGGTTTATTCATAATTCTGGTCATATATGCACGATCCTTTTTAGTCTCTACAACGTTGGTGATACTATTTCTAGGGTGAAACCATATAGTTTTCCCAAGCAAGAGTTGAGAGAGAAGTTCAGAAAACTTGATACCATGAGTCATCATGAAGCGAAACACAGATCTAGTGCCACATCAGACCATATAGTCCCCACCAAAGAGGCCATACTCGCCATCTATCTCGATCAAACCCGACATCTACTCAAGCATAGAAAGCTTCAAGGATGAAAGTTGAGATCCGTCATCTAGACGACCTAGTTGTTTTGAGTTCTGTTGGGATTCTAGAGATTCAGAGTTCAAATTGGACAAGAAGAGAGCTAAATTAAGGCTAACCAACTTGCAGAGCAAGCAAAATCAGAGCACAAAGGCAATAATTCAGCGTAGTTGAGTGAGACTAGAGGGATTCCAGGGGTTTTGTTTGAGGTGGTCGAGAGGCACCACATAGGGCGTATTTATAAGCATTTTAGGGTTTCGGGGTCGGGGTTATTTCTTCTCCAATGAAGCTGACTTTAAAATCTATCAAGTGACCATTTTCCTAAACCTTTTCTTGAATTTTTGGATTTGTGTGAATCTAACCCTACCCAGCTACATATTTGATCGGGGTCCTTCTAGGACATGTAAAGCTCATCCCTCCATTTGTTGGAGCATCAATTCCATAACTAGTGAGTTCTCCTCCTCTTCCGCCCTCTACAGTTCCCCGTGTATTTTGATACTTTTTTGCCCCCATTTATAGAGATGCGTGGGAATCCATTTTGTTGTTTTAAATGTAAAAATATTAAGAAGATCAAAAGTTTAAAAGCATATGCCCCATTCAAGCAAAGTTGACATATGCCCTTACAAGCGCAACAAGGGGACAACTCCTACACTGAGACTACACCTATTAAAAAATGAAGGTTTAGAAACCTAAAAAATACAAGACCAATAAGGGGTATACCCCGGTCATAACCCACATGGAAAACCACTCAAAACTAGAGAGATGCATTGGAATCATTTGTTGTGAAGTGGAGGCTTTCTTTGCGATCTACTTTCCAAATCGTATGGATCTTGTTGTCTAACTACATCTCTCTCTCTCTCTCTCTCTCTCTCTCTCTCTCTCTCTCTCTCTCTCTCTATCTCTCTCTCTCTCTCACATACACACACACACACATTCCCCATTTCATTGCAGCTAGTTGTCTGTCTCCGCTGGCCATCTCCCTCTTTTGAAGCCTTCGGCGTTTTGAGCTTAAGGTTTTCTTGGGGGGGGGGGGGGTGAGATTGCTTATGTAATTGGTTACCTCTGATGTTGTTGGTCATTGCATGATTTGGGAAGATGACATGGCATATCACCTTTTGAGCCATTATTCAAAACTTTCTCTTGAACTATGCAAGGACACTCATAAACAATCTGATTATACCTTCATGGTGGCCTCTTGTTGGCAATAGATCTTCCCCTTTTCAACTTATTACCTTGCCCATGACTTGATTGGTTGCTTTTGAGGATGGAGTCGTTGCCATGGGACCAGTGGAGCTATGATTATATCAACATACAATTCATCCTCCTAGGAATTTTCTCCTCTATCTATTTGCTTATTCAATATTACCAGTGTCAATCTCATATGGATCTCTTATTCCGCTGATCAAAACATGCCTATTGATAATATATCAACTCAAAATAATCTTATTGATGATCTATACTCTCTAAGGTGGAAGTTGAAGCATTCTATTAATTTCCATCTATTCTACAAAATACCTAGTCATCTATATGTGTGCCTCATACCCACACTAAAACTATGTGCTCAACTTGTGAGGTTGAGGCTGAAGGCAGCCAAAAAGAGGTAGAAACTGGTGAGGCTGAAGCTGAAGGCAACCTAGAGGTAGAAATTGGTGAGGCAGAGGCTGAAGTTGAAGGCAACCTAGAGGTAAAAACCGGTGAAATTGAGGCTGAAGGCAAAAAGAAAGAGGTATGACAGATGCTCATGTCAAATTGTATTTACATTTCTATAAGGTAGATTTGTGACATAGTGACATGTTTTTTAGTCGTGTCTGTCAGGATTGGATTTTATATCTTTGACAGTTTTCTTTGTTCGTGTCATCCCATATTGGTTATTATGATTGTGGAAATAGAGTGGAATAATCAGGGACATTTGTTTTTCTATATTGTAAGATAATTCTATTGAGGACCGTCGAGTGGTCTTGTATGTTGAAGGTGGATCACAACATCTATCACATGGGAAAGGGATGAAGCATTTGAAGAGATTGCAGGAGATGGTAAAGATGTAGTTATGGATATGGGAAATGTAGTAATGGGCATTGTTGAAGACATAAATGCAAAGGCTAGCGAGAAAGACCATGATCTTGCTGACGAGGGTGATTAACAAAAAGAAGGTTATAGTGTGAGAATTATTACTAATGATATTGAAGATGCCCCATGGGAGGAGGTAACCCAGCATGATGTAGTAGAGGATGTCAAGGGTCTTGGGAGGATGTCAAGGGTCTTGAAGTGCTACCACAACGGCCATGGTGTTTGAAACCAAAAAAGTGGTTAATGTTCCCCCCATGATGTAGTAGAGGATGTCAAGGAGAGAGAGACTGCCAAGAGGAAACCCAAAAAGAAAAGGCAAACTCGCCCACCGAAGAGGGTCCTTTTTAGTCGTAACATAAAGCCATTTCCAAAAAGTTAACACCTTATACATATGACAAAAGGGTAAAAATGTGAAGATATCTAAGAATCCACACGTTAAGTAGATGACTGAATTGATGCAATGGTTGGATGATGAAAGGTTAGTAACTGTTTAATTATGCATTCATTCCTTTTCAGAATTAAGTTGAGCTATCTCATTGATTTAAATATGCCTTCATTTCTTTTCAGCTCCGAGTCAAGGTTTGGACTCGTCTGTTAATCGATGGACAAGGATTGGTTCCGGCTAATATTGGAACCAAAAGCTTGGCTGGATGATGGGGTAAGTTATTTAGTTATGATTTCAAATTAGTTATGTGTTGGGATCTTTTGTAATGTTTAACAAGATGACTGGGTTGAGATTCGTTATCATTTATTATTTTCCGGAAATAAATTGAGTTTCAATGTTTCCAAATTATCCACCGTAGGAAAAACATAAGCTTAATCGATGTATTAGACATTCTAAAATAGTCTAAGTCTATGTAAAAATATGTTGTATGTTAACAAGTGAAGTTCTTGCCAAAACGAGTTACAATGTTCTCGATCATTCGTTGAGTATAGGGACAAGTAAAGAAAAGGTTTTCAACATCCTCAATATTCACATTACAAAGAATGAATTGAGATGGCACCTTGGAAAAGTGACGATTTCATGTTAGTTGAATGCCCACCTTCTAGTTGTGTTGTTGAGATTCAAAGGAAAGTGTTCACAATAAGAATTCCATGGCAAGAATGAAAATGAAAGGAGCAATAGGATCTCCTTGTTGTAATCCACATGTGGGTATAAAAATAATACCCAGTTCATTGTTTACTAGAACTAAAAAGTAAGTAGATGTGATACAAGTCATTAGTAGCTTGACCCATTCCGGAGCAAAACCAAATTTAATGATAATTTGTGTAATGAAGTTCCAATCTAATTTGTCCTATGTTTTTTTCATATCCAATTTATGAGTCATCCAACCCTTTTTCCCTTTTTTTCTTAGTATATAAGGAGTGCAAAATTTCATAAGCAATTAAAATTTTATCTTGGATAAGGCGCCCTTCAACAAATGCACCTTGAAGGGGGTTATTTAACTGGGGTAAGAGTAGTTTTAATCTATTGGATAATATTTTTGTTATAATTTTATAGATACTTTTACAAAGACTAATAAGACCGTAGTGGTTAATAGCTAGAGGTTTATCAACTTTAGGAATGAGGGAGATAAACGAGTGTACACATTCTTTTAGTAGCTACCCTGAGAGAAAGAAGGATTGGATGGCGTATATAATTGATTTACCAATGACAGTGCAATGAGTTTGGTAAAATTCAGCTTGATATCCGTCGGGACCCTGAGTGTTGTTTCATATCAGAAGAACAATTAGTAAAAGAGGATACTAGTTGTCGTTTGACCGCTAAGGTTCGTTAAAATTCGTTTTTGAATCTGGTGCAAAGTAATGTATTCCAATGGTGCAGCGTATCAGGTCTTGTACACTTGTTCAACAACATATCGTTCCTATGTTCAAAAGAATTCGTCTCAGCTAGATTGTTCAAAGGACTGGATACAATATCCTCCAAGTTGTTCAGTTTATGTTGAAGTATTGTAGTGATCTGCACAGAAAACTATTCTTCAACTTCAAGTCAATATAAATTTGAGGAGTGTGAGTATCATAAATTATTGTAGTTGTCCAGGTACAAAATTCCTCACCATCTTCTAGCATAAAAAAAAGAAGCAAAAATCAGAATTCCAAAAAACAAAAACCAAGTTGAGGGTTAAGTAAAATTCATTAAGATTTCACAGTGAAGAAGCCAATTGGGAGTAGATATCAAGATCCAATTGTGCAAATTCCGAAAACCAAGCAAAAAGGGTGTCTACAATACAGATTCGAGATCCAATGTGTTCTTATTTTTTAGTTTCAGAGGTATTCAAAGTTATATTTTACACATTACAAATACGCAAAGTTCACCTTATCAATATGGTCACAGATATTTAGTAATGATAAAAAGGGTTTCCCGAGCTCCGAAAGACCAAAAAAGAAAACAAAAAGGAGAAAACCAAGAAAGACTCAAGACTGGAAGAGACAAAAATAGAAGAAGAGGAAGAAGGGCTTGCAAGGTCAAATCAAAACGGGAAGAAAATGTTCAAAGTCCCTTAGTGAATCAAGATAAAGGTTCTTGTTTAATCTAGTGGGTACGGTTATCCATTTTATGGGTTTATTCATAATTGTGGTCATATATGCACCATCCTTTTTTAGTCTCTGTAAGACCCGGGGCCTTAGAAGCGCCATCCTATGCCAACCCGGGAACTTCCCATGAGGTCACCTATCCTGGTACTACTCCCGCCCTAGCATGCTTAACTTTATAGTTCTTTGACCTCACTTGAACCATGAAAAGAAAGAGCTCTTATTGACATGGGTAGCATTCTAATCCTTATAAAGGATTACAAATCCGGGGTATTACAATCATTCTCATTTAAACACTTGATGACCTCGTCAAGGCCCAAAGATTGCCCTCTGGGTCGAGCGACCGTCCATCGAACCAAGCACACTCGTAACCCAGAGTCGACTCTGATACCATCTATAAGACCCGAGGCCGTAGAAGCGCCATCCCATGCCGACCCGGGAACTTCCCAGGAGGTCACCCATCCTAGTACTACTCCCGCCCTAGCACGCTTAACTTTATAGTTCTTTGTCCTTACTTGATACCATGAGTATTCAAGAAGCGAAACGCAGATCTAGTGCCACATCAGGCCATATAGTCCCCACCAAAGAGGCCATACAGTCCATCTATCTCGATCAAACCCGAGATCTGCTCAAGCATAGAAACCTTCATGGATGAAAGTTGAGATCCATCATCTGGACGACCTAGTTGTTTTGCATTCTGTTGGGATTCTAGAGATTTAAAGTTCAAATTGGGCAGGAAGAGAGCTTGATTAAGGCTAACCAAGTTGTAGAGCAAGAAAAATTAGAGCACAAAGGCAATAATTCAACATAGTTGAGTGAAACTAGAAGGATTCCAGGGATTTAGTTTGAGGTGGTCGAGAGGCGGCGCATAGGGCGTATTTGGGAGCATTTTGAGGTTTTGGGTTCGGGGTTATTTCTTCTCCAATGAAGTTGACTATGAAATCTACCAAGTGACCATTTCCTTAAACCTTTTCTTGATTTTTTGGATTTGTGTGGATCTAACCCTGCCTACATATTTGATCGAAGTCCTTCTCGGACATGTGAAGCTCATCGCTCTGTCTGCTAGAGCATCAATTCCATAGCTAGTGTGATCTCCTCCTCTTCCCCCCCCCTCTACCGTTCCCCGTGTATTTTGATACATTTTGCCCCCATTTATTGAGATGCGTTGGAATCCATTTTGTTGTTTTAAATGTAAATAAATTAATAAGATCAAAACCCACATGGAAAACCACTCAAAACCTCAAAAAATGAAGGGTTAGAAACCTCAAAACTATAAGACCAATAAGGGGTATACCCCATTCATAACCCACATGGAAAACCACTCAAAACTAAAGAGATGCATTGGAATCATTTGTAGTGAAGTGGAGGCTTTCTTTGCGATCTACTTTCCAAATCGTCTGGATCTTGTTGTCTAACTACATCCGTGTTAAGGAAACAATGATTTCTACTTTTATCCCTTACAAAACCAATATGAAACTTTTCTCTCTCTCTCTCTCTCTCTCTCTCTCTCTCTCTCTCTCTCTCTCTCTCTCTCTCTGTCTCTCTCTCTCTCTCTCACATGCCCCATTCCATTGCAGTTGGCTGTCTCCGCTGGCCATCTTCCTCCCTTGAAGCCTTCGATGTTTTGGGCTTAAGGCTTTCTTGGGGAGTGAGATTGCCTATGCAAATGATTACCTCTGATGTTGTTAGTCATTGTATGATTTGGGAAGATGACATGGCATATTACCTTTTGAGCCATTATTCAAAACTTTCTCTTGTACTATGCAAGAACACTCATAAACAATCTGATTATACCTTCATGATGGCCTCTTGTTGGCAATGGATCTTCCCCTTTCCAACTTATTAGCCTTGCCCTTGACTTGATTGGTTGCTTTTGAGGATGGAGTCGTTGCCATGGGACAAGTGGAGCTATGATGATATCAACATACAATTCATCGTCCTAGGATTTTTCTCCTCTGTCTATTTGCTTATTCAACATTACCAGTGTCAATCTCATACGGATCTCTCATTTCGCTGATCAAAATATGCCTTTTGATAATATATCAACTCAAAATAATCTTATTAATGACCTATGCTCTCTAAGGTTGAAATTGAAGCGTTCTATCAACTTTCATCTATTCTACACAATACCTAGTCATCTATATGTGTGCATCATACCCACACTAAAACTATGTGCTCAACTTGTGAAGTTGAAGCTGAAGGCAACCAAGAAGAGGTAGAAACTAGTGAGGCTGAAGCTGAAGGCAACCAAGAGGTAGAGGCTGAGGCTGAAGTAAGCCAAAAGGTAAAAACCGGTGAGGTTGAGGCTGAAGGCAGAAAGAAAGAGGTATGACAGATGCTCTTGTCAAATTGTATTTACATTTTCTATAAGGTAGATTTGTGACATAGTGACATGTTTTTTAGTCGCGTCTGTCAGGATTGGATTTTATATCTTTGACAGTTTTCTTTGTTCGTGCCATCCCATATTGGTTACTATGATTGTGGAAATAGAGTGGATAATGAGGGACATTTGTTTTGCTATATTGTAGGATAATTCTATTGAGGGTCGTTGATTGGTCTTGTATGTTGATGGTGGATCACAACATCTATCACATGGGAATTGGATGAAGCATTTGAAGAGATTGCAGGAGATGGTAAAGATGTAGTTATGGGCATTGTTGAAGACATAGAAACTCCCCCACCGAAGAGGGTCCTTTTTAGTCGTAACATAAAGCAATTTCCAAGAAGTTAACACCTTATACATATGAGAAAAATGGTAAAAATGTGAAGATATCCAAGAATCCACACGTTAAGTAGATGACTGAATTGATGCAATGGTTGGATGATTAAAAATTAGTTACTTTTTAATTATGCATTCATTCCTTTTCAGAATTATGTTGAGCTATCTAATTGATTTAATTATGCCTTCATTCCTTTTCAGCTCCAAGCCAAATCTTGGACTCGTCTATTAATCGATGGACAAGGATTGGTTCCGGCTAATACTGGAACCAAAAGCTTGGCTGGATGAAGGGGTAAGTTATTTAGTTATGATTTTAAATTAGTTAAGTGTTGGGATCTTGAAATGCTAACCATCCTTTTTAGTTTCTAGTCTCTACAAGATGTAAGTCCAGTACCAACAAGTTGTTCTAGAAATTTGGTAAAATAAAGGGTGAAACCATATACTTTGCCAATCAAGAGTTGAGAGAGAAGCTCAAAAAACTTGATACTGTGAGTCATCATGAAGCAAAACTCAGATCTAGTGCCACATCAGACCACATAGGCCCTACCAAAGAGGCCATATCCGCCATCTACCTCGATCAAACCCGAGATCTGCTAAAGCATAGAAAGCTTCAAGGATGAAAGTTGAGATCCATCATTCGGACGACCTAGCTGTTGGGATTCTGGAGATTTGGAGTTCAAATTGGGTAGGAAGAGAGCTTGATTAAGGCTAACTACCTTGTAGAGCAAGCAAAATCAGAGCAATAAGGCAATAATTCAGCATAGTTGAGTGAGACTAGAGGGATTCCAGGGATTGAGTTTGAGGTGGTCGAGAGGTGGTGCATAGGGCGTATTTGGGAGCATTTTAGGGTTTTTGGGTCAGGGTTATTTCTTCTCCAATGAAACTAGCTTTGAAATCTACCAAGTGACCATTTTCCTAAACCTTTTCTTGATTTTTTGGATTTGTGTGGATCTAACCCTACCTACATATTTGATCAAAGTCCTTCTAGGACATGTGAAGCTCATCCCTCCGTCACCTGGAGCATCAATTCCATAACTAGTGAGTTCTTCTTCTCTTTCCCCCTCACTGTTCCCCGTGTATATAGATACTTTTTTCCTCCCATTTATAGAGATGCGTTGGAATCCAATTTGTTGTTTTAAATGTAAATATATTAAAAAGATCGCATATGCCCCATTCAAGCGAAGTTGACATATGCCCTTAAAAGAGCAACAAGGGAACAACTCATACGCTGAGACTACCCCTACTAAAATGAAGGTTTAGAAACCTCAAAAATACAAGGCCAATAAAGGGGTATACCCCGGTCATAACCCACATGGAAAACCACTCAAAACTAGAGAGATGCGTTGGAATCATTTGTTGTGAAGTGGAGGCTTTCTTTGCGATCTACTTTCCAAATTGTCTAGATCTTGTTGTCTAACTACATATGTGGTATGGAAACAATGATTTCTACTTATAACCCTTACAAAACCTATATGAAACTTCTCTCTCTCTCTCTCTCTCTCTCTCTCTCTCTCTCTCTCTCTCTCTCTCTCTCTCTCTCTCTCTCTCTCTTACATGCCTCATTCCATTCCAACTGGTTGTTTGTCTCCGCTGGCTATCTCCCCCCCCCCCCCCTTGAAGCCTTTGGCGTTTTGTGCTTAAGGCTTTCTTAAGGAGTGAGATGACCTATGTAAATGGTTACCTATGATGTTGTTGGTCATTGCATGATTTGGGAAGATGACATGGCATATCGCCTTTTGAGCCATTATTCAAAACTTTCTCTTGAACTATGCAAGAACACTCATAAACAATCTGATTATACCTTCATGGTGGTCTCTTGTTGGCAATGGATCTTCCTCTTTGCAACTTATTAGCCTTGCCCTTGACTTGATTGGTTGCTTTTGGGGAAAAGTTAACACCTTATACACATGAGAAAAAGGGTAAAAAATGGGTAAAAATGTGAAGATATCCAAGAATCCACACGTTAAGTAGATGACTAAATTGATGCAATGGTTGGATGATGAAAGATTAGTATTTTTTAAATTATGCATTCATTCCTTTTCAGAATTATGTTGAGCTATCTCATTGATTTAATTATGCCTTCATTCCTTTTCAGCTCCGAGTCAAGCATTGGCAGAGCTAGCTAGGGCCCAATAGGGGTTGTTGCCCCCACTGAGAATTTTAATTTTTTTTATTATGTATTTATAAATTTTTGTACAAATAATAAATATTTAATTAAGGATTTATTATACATAATTTTTAAAAAATTCTAATAGAATACAATTTTATCTGAATTTGTACATAAAGCTTTTAATAAAAAATACATTGTCTCCTCTATATCTACTTTTATTTGTATTAGAATTCTCGAAATTTAGATTTATGGGTTTGAGAATTTTTTTATATACAAATCTGTTGAAATAACGCAAAGATATTAGTAATTAATGATGAAATTTGTTTAAATTGTGTAATGTTTGGATAAATTTGGAGCAAAATTTCATTAGGGTTCGAATATTGGGTTTATTGTTTGAAACTGAGGTTACTTGTGTAAGTTAGATGGTAGACTTAGTCTAAACGACAACCTTTTAGTCACGGGCTAAAAAATTCCATTTATAAAAAAAATAGAAAATTGATGGAACTTTTTATTTGTATTATCTAAATTTAGTGTTATACGGATTTTTCTCGTACGAGTTGGGCGGGGTAATGAGTTTTTTCTAATATCGCTTTAGGGATTTTGTTTCTAACTCAATGGTATCGGCTAAATTTGTTTGATATTTTTTTGTGATCATTTATATTTTTCTTTTTAAGATTTTAACCCCCCACTGAACTTTAATCCTGCCCCCGCCCCTGGAGCCAAGTGTTGGACTCGTCGGTGAATCGATGGACAAGGATTGGTTCCGACTAATACTGGAACAAAAAGCTTGGATGGATGATGGGGTAAGTTATTTAGTTATGATTTCAAATTAGTAAGTGTTCGGATCTTTTGCAATGTCTGACAAGATGATTGGGATGAGATTTGTTATCATTTATTGTTTTCCGGAAAATAATGGAGTTTCAATGTTTCCATATAATCCATCAGAGGAAAAACACAAGCTCAATCGATGTATTAGACATTCTAAGATAGTCTAAATCTGTGTAAAAATCTGTTGTATGTTAACAAGTAAAGTTCTTGCCAAAACGAGTTTCAATGTTCTAGATCATTCGTTGAGTATAGGGACAAGTAAAGAAAAGGTGTTCAACATCCTCAATATCCACATTAAAAAGAATGCATTAAGAAGGCACCTTGGAAAAGTGACGATTTCATGTTAGTTGAATGCCCACCTTCTGGTTGTGCTGTTGAGATTCAAAGGAAAGTGTTCACGATAAGAATTCCACGGCAAGAATGAAAATTCCGGAGCAAAACCAAATTTAAGGATAATTTGTGTAATAAAGCTCCAATATAATTTTTCCTATGTTTTTTTCATATCCACTTTAAGATTCATCCAACTCTGTTTCCCTTTTTTCTTAGTATAAAATAAGTGAAAAATTTCATGAGCAATTAAAATGTTATCTTGGATAAGGCGCCCTTCAACAAATGCACCTTGAAAGGGGGTTATTTAACCGGGGTAAGAGTAGTTTTATTCTATTGGCTAATATGTTTGTTATAATTTTATAGATACTTTCACAAAGACTAATAGGACCGTAATGGTTAATAGTTAGGGGTTTATCAACTTTAGGAATGCGGGAGATAAACGAGTACACACATTCTTTTAGTAGCTACCTTGAGTGAAAGAAGGATTGGATGGCGTATATAATTGATTTTCCAACGAGAGGCCAATAAGTTTGGTAAAATTCAGTTGGATATCCGTCGGGACCCTGAGTTTTGTTTCATATCAGCAGAACAATTAGTCATAGAGGATACTAGTTGTTGTTTGACCATTAAGGTTCGTTAAAATTCTATTTTGGATCTGGTGCAAAGTAATGTATTCCAATGGTGCAGCGTATTAGGTCTTGTACACTGTTCAAGAACATACAATTCATATGTAGTAACAAGACAAGGGATGATTGATAAGTCATCTAGGGTTGTAGTATTACGTATGTTTGATGTGAAACAGGATTTCAATTCTTCAGATATTGTGGATTGTATGTCGTGGTGATCGTGAAATGTAAAACCATCCTAAGATTGGAAGGATATGATTTTTTGTTTATAAATCCTAGCTTTAGCAATACTTTTAAAATGTTTTGTGTTTCTATCTATGTTAACTAATTGGTTTGTTTTTGCGTGTTATTTTCAATAGTTATGTTGGAATTCTACTAGTTTTGTACATTTAGTAAGATGTCATTCATATTTGGATGCTAGAATATTGTTGTTTATATCTTAAAGATACGATGTCCGTAATTGAACGAGTTTTACTTCTGTAGATTTTAATTGTTCAAAATTATTATTTATTTTAGTTTTAGCCAATGATTTGGAATATGATTTTAGTAATTTTTGTTTCATAAAAAGTTTGAACGTGAGAGATCCCTTTAGTTGATAGCTCCTAACCTTTTTAACTAGGGAAGTGTAGTTAGGGTTTGTGGTCCACGCATTCTCAAATCTAAAAGGGTATTTTCTAAAATTATTAGCAGTACCCAAGGTTAATGTTATAAGACAATTGTCAGAAGTAGTAAAAGGGTCATGATGGACTGTAATATTATTATGTATTTGAGTAAAGTAATGAGGGATTATAACTTTGTCCAACCTTTCATAAATATTAAAGTAGAGCTCGACGATTTATGCCATGTGAAAGAAAATCCTGAAAAGTTGGTATCTAAGAGGCCAAAGTTTCTCATGAAATCGTTTAATCTATGAAACCAAGATTGGTTTATAGGCACTCCTCCCATTTTATGAGATAGCGACAAGATTTCATTAAGGTCGCCAATTTACATAACATGTAGTTTATAGTATGAGATAATTTCTCCAATTTTGGCCAAATAATCTGTTTTAAGATCTTCACAACTAGGTGCGTATATAAATAAAGTAAGAAAATGATAGTTGTTTTGATGAATTTCTACGAAATCAAATTAGAGTCATGGAGAAGTATAGTGATATATGACAAAAGAGGAGAGTTACTAAATAGGAGCCATAATCCCCCCTTGAACCTTGAGAGGGAGAGAGTACAATAGATCTAAATCCAAATTTGCTATAGAATTTAAGGTCTGATGATTCATTAGATGTGGTTTCCTCTAAACAAAGACTATCCAAATGGTTATTTCGTTTTAGAAATCCTATTTCAGTCAAAAAATGTTTGTAGAAGAGATTAGACATACTCTCTAGGAAGAAGCATATTTGTAGCATAAATTAGGTCATAGTTGTTTTCATATTTGGGTTCATAGATAGAGAGAAATAAAGGAGAAATGAAAGAGAGGATAAGAAGACAAATATTAACAAGGAACAATAGAGTAGTAGAACAACAAGAAATTGCCTAAAAAGGGAAGAAACCTAATAAAACTTTTGTATAAAAATTTTGTACTCAAAATTCATTTCATGACAACCGTGGCTTCCCATATCCCAACAAAAGGCAAAAGTCCATTTTGAAATACAAGTCCACCACACATGTCCTAAATCCCTTCACACTAAGCCATAAACTAGTTGATCATTGTGATTTTTAGGTGATTTACTATATTGATTGTATCTCTTTGCCCACTATTCTCGTATCGATCTTATGATTTAGCTCAAAGCTTTATCAACACGGCCCAATCTAAATCAGTTGAGGCTCACTACTCATGACCAATAAAGATTGGAATTTGAAAGAAGCCCAAGTTGGAGAACCGACTTTGTGAATAAGTTAACGAGTCTTTTATCAATTGTTATTCAACTAAACATAGCACACGAATAATCTTAAACCGGTGAGATAAACCAAATTACCATATTCCATACCCCAACGATTTCATGTGACCTGAAACATACTTTTTGTTGATCCACAAGAGATACTTAAACCGTAGTCACATACTCACGTGATGTCATGCTTATCAGTTAAGTGGTAAAAGTTTTGACACTTGATATCTGAATTGTTTCCTAAATGAATGTCCGAGGAATTCAAACAAGGGCCTTAACTAGAGTGGCATAGATCTTAACTCAAAGAATACATATAGAATTGATATTACAACAAAGTTAAAAAAGAAGTTACAAAGATCTTACATTGACAGCACAATGATCCAACGACAATCCATTTAAGTTGTGATTGATCAGGAAGATTTGTTGTCATTTTATTTTATTACATTGGGTAACCCAATATGAGATAAGATATGATATATATATATATATATATATATATATATGCATAGGAACCGCATCTTATAAGAACCATACATTAGGAGAGAATTGAGAACCGATCTACACCATTGATTCGTAAGAAATCTAACAGCGGGGAGAAACGCGTGTAAGTTACCTTTTTTTGCCTTTTGTTCCAGGCGCCTCTGGGCATGTGTCTTACAGACAATCACACATATGTTCAACCTCTGTAAAAGTAGTCAGACGGTTCAGTTTTCTCATTTTCACTTCTTATTTTGAAATCGTATGAAATCTCTCTCTCTCGCTAAAATCTCTTCTTTCTCTCGCTCAAATTCCTACTTTCTCTCGCTCAGATATCTTCTTTCTCTCACTCAAATTCTCTCAAGTCTTCGCAATTTCATAGTTCATTTCCAGTGATGGACGAAAATCCTGCTCAATTGTGTGGTGATTCTGAGAATGTTCGAACAATTGATGGTAGTGTTTTTGTTGCGCATGGTAAACCCTAGATAAGATTTTTCCAGTTTAGTGTCGAATTTTCTCGTTATTATGCATGTTTAGGTTGAAATGTGCTTAAATCTGTGTATGATCGTCGAAGTACTTTAGTTTCAATGCTCATGTTAGGGTTTTCCGTATTTTTTTGGTGTTTTTGACTTTTTATGGTTTATAATCGTTGTTGTTTTGTATCTTTGTGTGTTTGTTTGCAAAGAAGTTGTGTATTTCTGAAGTTTTTTTTGGCTTGAATGGAAACTTTTTCATATTTAAGATTTAAAGATGCATATTTGTTCACTTGTTATATGTGTTGATATTCATTTGTCTCTAAACAGTGTGTTTACCAGATCTATATCGAAATCTTGTTGTATTTTTGAATTTAACTTTATATTAAATTTGTGTTATGTATTGCATTATGTGATTTTGAAAACTTTTTATTGAACATGCATGTAGATGTTTATTATTTATTGTAATAGATGTTCATCTTTGTTTGAAAACGTGTTTACCGTGTTTACTGCGAAGTGTGCTTAAATTTTTTGTTGTAAATATTCATCAATTTTGGTGTTCATCTCTTATTAAAATTGGTGCTCTTCCACTTTGAGTTTAATTGTTATTATTTTTCTGTTGTTATTTGTTTGTTTTGTGATTATTCATGTTGGTGTTCATCTTTAACTGACATTGATGTTCATCAAATATTAGTGTAACCGTGCATTAATTTAGTTTTTATTCTACTGTTTGTGATGTTGAAATTTGTTTATTTGATTAATCATGTAGATGTTTATCTATCACCGAATTTGGTGCTCATTAATTTTGAGTTTAATTGTTCATTGTTTTCAGTTTTTTGTATGTTTGTGTTTTTGATTATGCATGTAGATGTTCATGTTACAATGAAATTGATGTTCATTTGTTTACTAAACATGTGTTTTCCACATGTTTGGAGAGTTGTGTTCAAGATTTTTTTATTTTACTATGTTTATTAAATCATGTGATATTATTTGTTTAATTGTTTTTCAATTTTTGATGGAAGTTCTATTATTTTTGTTGTCTTACATGTGTCATAAATAAGCCCAATTGCAAATGAGTGGTTAGTAAGCCAATAATCAATGATGATGTTAATTCTGAAAGAGATTTAAGTTGCGATGTACAAGCTTTCGATGCGACATCTTCACAGGATGATGTTTTGCTTGGTGATATATTCAAGCTTTTCCTATATTTTTGTCAATTTTTTTGTTCATTTTCTCGCTAACAACTATTTGTTTTCCCCTATTCTTTTGATGTAATAGCTGAATGGCGAACAAAGTTGGCGAATTCACAAAATGCTCTTGTGAAATTTAGCGACAATGTTATTAAGGAAAAAAGGGTAATTTAATGTTTCTTTTGCAATTAGATTATATTGTTGTTCTTTCATCTGTGAGATGTTTGTAGAATTTGTTATATGATGTGCATTATTTATACATATGATTGTTCACTAGGTTGTACTATAAATTTTTATACATTTGTTACATGTGCATCATTTATTATTAGAATTTTTTACTAGGTTACACTTTAATTTTCATCACCTTATATTATGCAAATGTTCACTTTTGTTTTAGGGAAGAAGTCAGGTTCCTCATCAACTTTAACAATAAGGCATCGTCCAAGGCTTTCGAGTTGTAGTTCACAAAAAATTATTTCCCAACGCTTACCACAAATTAAAGGCAAGGGCAAGGCTAAAGAGAAAGTTGTCAACAAAGTTAAGGATATTGTTGTCACTGATGTCAAGGGTTTTGATGTTTCGGACCGAAGATGTAACCAGAACCTATCCATTAAATTAAAGATATCTCATGTTAAATTTGAGGTTGGGACATTGATTTCATGGAGTTCAACAAACCTCATTGTGTATGATATTTCCAAGATGTCTTATTCTCAGAAGGAGTTAATCAAAACGTGGGGTTTTAGCTCTTTGCTTGGTTGAAAGTTGCACGATTTGCCTCATTGTATGTCTTTTGGGTTGTTGAGAGGTTTGACTGGAAGAAATGTTCATTTATAATGTCGTCTATGGAGTATCTACGGATTAATTTCCATGAATATAAATATTACAGGAACTGATACAAATGCATGTGTTTGGTTGGATTTTTATTTTTGTAACAACCCATATATTTTAATTCTTGAAAAACACAATTCCCATCACTTAAAGGGAAGTGGATAAAATTTTGTCCCCCCATCATTTCCAAGATTAAGGGTCCGTTTGGATTCCCTTAATAATATATTAAAATGCAATATCTTGCATTAAATTGATGATTCAATGCAATTTAATACAAGACAATGCATTCTTTCATGGAATTCAAACAAACCCTCAGATTTTAACCAAACATGATACCTATTCCAGTGAATTAAAATTGTCAAGATATAATTTAACATCAAGTAATTTCATGGAAATTACATTTCATGTATTCAACTACATGTGCCAAATACAAGATTGGGTTATTATTAATTACTTATGATTCAAACATTAATTTTTGAATATTTAAATGTACTTTAAACAATTAAATGTATATAATTATTTTAATAACTTGTCTTTATGTATCTCTCTCATAATAAAAAAATGGAACTTTCATCTGATAACCCTAAGTTTTTTACTTTTTCTCGAAATCCCCTAAGGTTTTGACAATTTCGCCTGATAACCCTGAGTTTTTGACAATATTTCGCCTGATAACCCTGAGTTTTTCTGACTTTTTTTCGTAATTCCCTCAAGTTTTGACAATTTCGTGTGGTAACCCTACCCTCCTCCATCCATTTCAATTACAAAAATGTTAACTTTGTTGTAAATACCTTACTTAAAGGTGTTGGATGTTCATTACTCTTAAAGGTTTTCAAGTTACTATTTTGACCCATTTACTAGATATAAGTTATCTAGCGATTTATTCTTTTTATTCAATTGTAACCTTGTAACATCTTGTCTATATTACCCTATAAATAGAGGCTTATGTAAAGAACAAAGATAACAAGGAGAAGACAAAATATTTGGTGTGCATATACCATTATATCTTGTCTCTTTATACTCTCTTAACAAATTATCAATCTCTATATTTTCATTTGTTTTATAAAACGTTATCAGCACGAATTGCTCAACGTCAGTTATGGTTTGATTCTCTCATTTTGTATCTTGCTCAAGCGAAGTCTTAGCCCCCACATGGAGGGTTTGATTCTAATCAAATTCTTACAAACAAATTGTGCTCAATACGCATCTAACATGAAGGTATGATAAATTATTATATTCATTCATTTTATATTATGAAAATAAAATATGATATTTCATGAAGTGGATGCATGTATGTAAACATAGTATAATCCCCTGAAGTGGATGTTTGCTAATAAAGCTTATTAGTCCCCGAAGAGACAAACTAAAATCATCCGTAGAAGAGGATATATTTACATGAAACATCCTTCCGATAGTGATGTTTATTCCCTTTAAGAGGATATACATTTGAACCAAGTGATGTCCTTGTGGTGACAAATACTATTCTCAGAGTGATGAGTGTCATCCCTCAAAGATGATGTACATATGAGACAACTTGTGTCCTCGTAGCGACAAGTTGTATTCCCATAAGTGATGAATATCATCTTGTAAAGGTGAAAGTCGTTCCTTGAAGTGAATGAATACAAAATTGTATTTTCTAATAAAGACGAGCATGAATTATAATGTAAAGTGATATATATATCTCCCAAAGTAGACATTTATACAAAATTGAGACAACTATACACCTCTAAAATGGTTATATGTATTAGTTGTATAAATTATATTACATCCCTGAAGTAGATGTTATAATATTTGGATCATCTCTCGAAATAGATGATGAAACACATTTGAGATATCACTTCCCATAGCCAGTGGTAAGAAGACAAAGAAATTTGAATTTTGATAAAGTTTATTCCAGTTTGTATATTATTGGTTTGAATTTGAAATATACTATATTTTTTATGTATTACAAGCTCATATATCTAACTAGCTAATTGCTAATTTGATATATTCTTCATTGATGATTGTTATTATTATTGTGTTTTATTACATGATTAATGTTAAAAATATAACTTGTTTATGGATAATGCATGTATTATAGGATGTTGGTCAATTTTTCATAACTTACTATATTTATGAGCTTTGACTATAACTTGTTTATGGATGTTTAATGTGTGAAGCTTCATGGATTTAATCCCCCCAAAGTAGATAAAACTTACACATATATAAATAACTATTACCTCCAGTAGAAGGTGATAAAAGTCTAAGTGTTTTTTTATGGTTGAACTCTTGTCATATAATATTATATGGTTGAGCTCTTGTCACCCGAAGTTGACAATGAAAAATATTATTCTCAAAATATAATTCCCAAAGAGGTTGATATGAGTTTTATGAATTTTATTCCTCAAAGTGGATATATAGATTTTCATATATTTTCGAAGTAAGTGATAAAAAATATATCATCTCTTGAAGAAGGTGAATGTTTTCTATGAAAATATAATCTCCCGTAGTAGATTATGAAATGCATATGGAATATCGACTCTCGTATTAGATGATAAAAGTTATTAAAAGAAATGATATGATTATCTAGTTGTTACTCGAAGTTGACAATTGAGATTTTATGAGATTTTTATTCTTGAAGAATATGACAAAACATCTAGTATTTGTCACCTGAAGTGTACAAATACAATTTATTGTGTTTATCATTTATTTATATTTTCTTATATATTGCTATATATATATTTCGTATATTGTACTTCATTCTTATTTATTTCTTGTTCATCTTATTTGTGATGATTGTTATATTTTATTTTGTACACTCCAAGTGTTTCCAGAAGAAACAACTTGTTATGATTTTCTAATGCCAAACTTGTTGGCTGGTAAAAATTTGGGAGAAACATGTGGCCCTTCAATTCCCGTAAAATTGTTCTATGCATGATCTTAATTATCATCAACTACACGAGATCGTGAAGATTCGAATTTGGAATATTAGGGATCATTATAAGCTCTAGAAGAGTAAGATGATCTCATACCAAATCGTGTACTCTAGTAGTAGTACAAGAATAATGGGTCTATGTCATATTCAGAACAATTTATAAATAACCACCAAGCATGACTTAGTAGTTGAAGACCATATGTTGACACCTCTAGCATGCTTGAAGCATGCCACCTCCAGTAGAGGGTATGGAAGGGGTTACGGTTAAGCGCGCAACCGTAGTCATGGTTATGGTTTACAGCTAGAGTCTAATTGTGTATGGTTAAATTCTAATGTCTTGAAGACATTAAGGTAGTTGGTCATTAGTCTAATACCCGATGTATGATACCATGTCTTATGTCATGAAGACTAATCTTATCTAAATTGAAGGTCTAAATGCACCCATTTTGAGGCATCGTTTTTCTAGAAATCAAGATAATGATATATTTGATTTTGAGTTGATGATCTTCCAAATTATGAATGGATCACCCATGTGAAAATTTCCAATGGTGGACAATTATATATGTCTATGGTGGTGTCATCAAAACATATTATTTGAAAAACCAGAAGTTTTTCACAAATATGTGAATGACAAATTTGGTGTGAATATTATGTTCGAACTGAACAATCTCATAAATGACTATAGAAGAGTGTCTATCTTGTTAACTGAAGAAACAAGAATTTATTCGAAAGATATATTTTGACAAAATGGTTTCCATATGGTAACCAATTAAGTAAGATTGAGGAAGATGTCAAATATATAAGATTCATCTCATAGACAAGCCCGAAGCAAGTCTAAAAAGAAGATGATAACTTACACACCTAGATTATATGACACTCTATATAACCATTGAAGTATATAATATCACTAACTAGAATTTAGTTGGTTTAAATAAATATGTGGCATGATAAATTCGGTCACCCAAGTGAAATAATGATACACATGATCATTGAATATTCACATGGACACTATAGGACCAGAAGATCCTAAGACCTGATGTTCTTTTCCAAAGGATAAGGGTGACCTAGTATGTGAAGTTTCCTATGGTCCTTGACTGAGTTCGAGAGACAAATGAGGATCAAGTACACCGACATATGGACCAATGTGAATTACAATATATTTTATGATGTTGATAGATGCCTCAACACATTGGCTACACAAATCAAGTGGGAGAATGAGATCAATTAATTAGTGTAGCAGTTGAGCATTTTGTAGCTCCTACACATTCACAAAACGGCCTAGTAGTGTCGTTAATAATACAATCAAAATGGTCATAAAACAGCCCAGTAGTGTCGTTAATAATACGATCATAATGAATGCACTGACAAATGCTAATACATATACGACCTGGTAGAGTCGTTGATCATATCAAATCATAAATTTGGATGTCGAGAATTTAAATCGACTAAGACCGACTGCTTATGATTCTATTATTTGAAACTTGTCTACATAAGAGAACTAAAAGTTTTTGGATATGAGGTATACATCCTCTTACCTCCCTCAATATATTAAAGGAATGCCACAGAAAAGTTGGAATTACACGATGGGTTTGATTCCATATCGTTTACCAAATACCTAGAGCTTATGAGCGGGCGATCAATATATTGCTCGGTATTGAGATTATCACTTTGATAAGGTGAATATCCCAACTTTAGGGGGAGAAGGAAACAAGACTACTATGTAAGAAATTGTAGGGAACACAATTTTTACATTTTAGATCCGAGGGTAATTGAACCCGAAGTTCAAAAACATGAACTAGAAGTTCGATGGATCGTATAACTAATATGATATCAAATGTAATTACTCGTGCTAAGATATTGTGACAAAGTCACATATACAAGAGCCATTTACGGATGGTAAGGATAAAAAAACTCTTTATAGACTCTTAGTTATTACAAAGACACTAGAAGGTTTGGGTGAGGATGTTGATCCTCAAACAAGAGCATTGACATTGCAATGATTGCTTGTGTTGCAAAGAAGTAATTTGAGGAAGCTAGATTGTTTGAATAAACATGATGATTTTTGGACCAGTAGTTCCAATACTGGAAAACATGAAATTTTTTAGCTGTATAAAAATGTCATGAGTTTGTGATCTAAAGATATAATGGTCACATGAGGCTTTATAGAAAAGTCTGCACTAGAGTATATGGAACTCTATTCACTCGTAATGAATTTTGTCACAGATTTCTAGCTAATGAGGATGTATTCACCTGTAGTGAAATCTATTACTCATCATGTTTTGGATATTTTACTTCATATTTATATGAGACATTTGATTCATATATATACATAATGTCCCTAAAGGACTGAAAATGCCTGAAGCATAAAAGAGAAAACACATTATATGTATTTCATTAAATAACGAAGGCTTCTATATGAAGTAAAAATGATTAAAGCAAACGAGGATATAATTGTATGCGTGTATTCGATAAGAAAAAGGGATTTATAAACAATCATATCATTGTTATATATTTATAGAGAGCGAACAAGTTGATCTATAATATCGGAGCTCCAGATAAGATCCAAAAAGCAACTAATATTTTGACTTATCTGCAAAAGATTGACATTTTCCCTCATCGAAAAATAAAGTTAATAAGGTCATGTGATGTGACAAAGTGTTATTTTTGTCATTAAGCACACAATAAATGATAGTTGGTCCAAAGGTACCATATCTTATGCAAAAGTCCTATGATTATATATATACCGCATGAAGAGCATATGTTCATTTGAGGGGGAGTATTATTTCTACGACTGCACTCTTTTTCCCTTAGCTTTGGTTTTTTTCCCATTGGGTTTTTCCCAGCAAGGTTTTAAACGAGACAGTTCGTGAAATCAACAAGTTAGAACTCCAGAAGAGATGCGGCATGCACTCATTTGATAACATATATGTGATAGACGATTTAAAGTATTAAATATAGTTTCAACCTGTAGTTTGAGCATTTAATTGTGTTCTTTTCCCTAGAATTGGTTTTTTGTCCCATGGGGTTTATCCACGCAAGGGTTTTTAACGAGGCAATATGTATACTACAAAGTGTACATCCAAAAGAGAGAGTGTTGTAAATACCTTACTTAAAGGTGTTGGATGTTCACTACTCTTAAAGGTTCTCAAGTTACTATTCTGACCCATTTACTAGATATAAGTTATCTAGCTATTTATTCTTTTTATTCAATTGTAATCTTGTAAGTCTTGTCTCTATTACCCTATAAATAGAGGCTTATGTAAAGAACAAAGATAACAAGGACAAGAAAGAATATTTGGTGTGCATATACCATTCTATCTTATCTCTTTATACTCTCTTGATAAATTATCAATCTCTATATTTTCATTCGTTTTATAACAAACTTTAATTTTTTGGCGAAATACACAAAATTTTAAATACAAGCGGTTTCATTTAAAAAAACCCTTAACCCTAAAAACGTTTTAACGTTAAGGGCTTAGGGATTTAGGGTTTAGGTATAGGGTTTATGTTTAGGTCTTAGGGACTTAGGGTTTGGGGTTTAGGGTTAGGTTTTTCGCGAAATACTCAAATCGTTAAATACAAACGATTTCAATTTTTTTTAAAATAAACCATAAACCCTAAAAATGTTTTAGGGGTTTTGGGATTTAGGGTATAGGTGTAGGGTTTATGTTTAGGGCTTAGGTGTTTAGGGTTTGGGGTTTATATTTAGTGTTTATATTTATGGGGTTTAGGGTTTTTATTTCCGCATTAGAAAAATAAACCCTAAACATAAACCCTAAACCCCAAACCCTATGCCCATAAGCCTTAAACATAAACCCTAAACCCTACACCTAAACACTAAATCCCTAAGCCCTTAACCCTAAAAACGTCTTTATGGTTTTTTTTTAAAGTTGAAACTGTTTGTATTTAATGATTTGGGTATTGCGCGAAAACCCTAACTCTAAACCCAAAACCCTAAATCTAAACCCTAAACCCCTAAAAAAAATTAAAGTTAATGTTTTTTTAAGTGAAATGGATGGAGGGGTATCCGGAGAAAAAATTAAAAACTCAGGGTTACCACACGAAATTGTCAAAATTTGAGGAGATTTCGCGAAAAAGTAAAAAACTCACGATTATCATGCGAAATTGTCAAAAACTCAGGGTTACCATGCGAAATTGTCAAAACCTTATGAAATTTTGCGAAATTGTCAAAATATTAGGGTTACTAGATGGAATTTCGGTAAAAAAAACTTGGCGAGTAGGATAGATCATCAAACATATTGCTTCTTTTACGTAGTCACAACAATGATCTCTAAATTCATCCCAAAAAATGTATCTTTCTCTTACGTATATCCAATACAATGGTAAATTCACAAACCCATTTATATGAGCTTGAATCTACCGAAATATAATATATATATATATATATAGAGTCAGGTAAGGGTGTGTAGATTCTGACTAGATTGGAAAACCGGACCGGATCGAAAATGTTCGGACCGGACTGGGGGAATTACGGTCCAGTCCTTGGTCCACATATTTCTAAAATTCCAGTTCTGGTCCGTTCCAAACCCGGCCGGTTTCCGGTCCGGACCGGATGAACGGTTTTTTGTTGTTTTTAATTTAATTTTATATATTAATATCTCATAACATTATTAAAAACTATTTTCTACTATAAATATAAATTAATAACAAAATATATTATCTAATATTATACACAATAGTTATAAAAATGAGAAAAATAATTAAATTTTTATTTATATAAAACAAAAAAATAAACAAAAATACATATACCGGTCCATTCCGGTCCAAGATCGGACCGTACCTGAACCGGACCAGACCGAATCATATCGGTTTGGTCCGGTCTCCGGTCCAAGGATTGTAACAAATTCCGGTCCATCGGACCGGACTGGAAAAAGCGGTCCAGTCCAGTGTAGTCTGGACCGGATGCACAACCCTAGAGTCAGGCTCCGGTAAAACGGATGCTTACGGTAAAACGTGAGGAGAAATGAAAGCCAACCATTTTGAGACAATGGAAGGCTATGACGGAACATCTATCATAGCTAACATAAACCCTCACACACTCAACCACACCTCATGGTCAACATCTGACTATTGACAGGTGAAATTGAGTTTTAACTCGATTTTTTTTTCGGATCAATTTTTTTTCCTCTTATTTATTCTTGTTTTTCTATACATTTTCATCATAAAATTGTTTTTTAAAAACTGAATAATTTTCTATTAAATTTGAACAATTATATATTAAACAATTGAACAAATTCTTTTAAACAAGATATAAAGTTGAACAATTGTACCAAAAAAGTTGAAAAATTGTATCTTAAAATTGAACAATTTTTTTTTTATGGTTAAACAACTATTTTCACTAAGAAAATGTTTTTATTTGGGCAATTTAGTTTTCTTCATTTTTTTCTTACACATTTTTATCATAAAATTGTTTTAAAAAAGTTGAACAATTCTCTATTAAATTTGAACAATTGTATGTTAAAAGTTGAACAATTGTACCAAAAAAGTTGAGCAATTGTATCTTAAAGTTGAACATTTTCATTTTTTTAATAGACATTTGTTTTCACTAATTAAGCAACGGTCATTTTTTTTGGGGCCAATCTTTTTTTGGGAGAAAATACTTTTTCCAATTTTTTTATTCTTGTTTTCCTACACATTTTCGTCATACAATTGTTTCTAAAAAATTGAACAGTTCCCTCTTGAATTTGATCAATTTTATATTAAAAGTTGAACAATTTTTTTTAATAATATATAAAGTTGAACAATTGAACTAAAAAAGTTAAACAATTTTTATTGTATGAAAATTCAAACTTATAACAAAAGATAAATTGAACAATACTTCATTAAAATTTGAACCATTATCCAATAAACTTGACGTTTTGTTTATAAGGTAATATAAACTTAATACAACTCAAAATGTTCCAAACATAAACCATAAGCCCTAAATCCTAAATTTGTAGGACAACAAGAATAGTAATGCCGACAAAAACCGTCACCCCCTAAAAAATTATAAAAAATAAAATGGTTCAACATTAAGATATAATTTTTCAAATTTATATACATAGCGAACACAATTGTCTAACTATAGAATTGAAATTGTTCAATGTTAAGATACAATTGTTCAACTTTTCAAATATAACTATTCATCTATAATATTGTTCAAATTTTAATTGTTCAACTTTTAACATACAATTGTTCAACTTTAAGAACCAATTGTTCAATTCTTTTCATAAAAAGTTTATAATGAAAACGTATAGAAAAACAAGAATAAGAAAATTGAAAAAAAAATTGATTAGAAAAAAAAAAACTGACCTTTGACCGGTCAACGGTCGGTCAACATTGACCATTGACCAGCGTTGACCAGGGTTGGGTGTAGTAGGGTGTATGATAATAGTAAAATGATTGACTATGAATTCTCCTCACGTTTTACCATAAGGGTGCTCCTCAAATGAGTATTTCCCTATATATCTATATAGAGTCAGGCTCCGGTGAAATGAATGCTTATGGTGAAACGTGAGGATAAATGAGAGTCAACCATTTTGGGACAATGGAATGCTATGATGGAATATCCATCATATCACACATACACTTTCCCACACTCAACTACACCCCATGGTCAACATCTGACAAGAATTATGAACACATTTGACAAGAAGTATGCAAACTATAAACTTCACTGACATGAATTATGAACACAACCGACAAGAAGTATGCATCTACAACGAAAATTTATAGCTACATCTAGCCAAGAAGAAATGCATCAACCAAATTCGCTAGATTTCCAAAATAATTTGAACACCACTTATTGTCACCAAGACAAGTCAATTCTAGCAAAAACTACACAATCAGAATCATACCACACTATCCCAACTACCCCAAACATTACATGAAAGTGAATAAGATATCCATCACTAGTCAAACCACTTCATATCGAAAATACTAACGACTATCCTTTTTCTATAGTGATCCATAAAATTGTCACCCACGTTCAAGATGTTTTGACGTCCGGAACTCAGTATTTCTATGTACTTGATCGTGAAGACACCGCAATCGCCCCTGCACAAGAAAAAAATGTAGTTGGTTTCCTGATATTATAACCACTTTCACACCAAATATTGAACAATTGATGTAAACAACTTACCCTCTCTTGTTTCTCTCCAATGTAGGAACACGAGTCACATTTAGGGGATTTCCCCCCCTATCATCATAAATTATTTCCAAGGGCTCATACTGTGCTATCATGACAGGCAGAATAAATGTCAACTCTGCAAGGAACCTATGGACGTCCAAAATTTTGAACAAATTGACATCAGGATCGTATACAGTGACAGACCATTTACTCAGTTGTATCTCTAGAGCTACCCAATGTTTCTCCTTGAAATTAAAGGGGAGGTATATACGATCCACGTCCTTCCAATCCTTCCCATAAAGTGCAGGCAGTTCCCCCCGCAGGTATCTCATCTTAAATGGATCATTAACATAATTTTCCTTATTTGATAACCATATCTTCATTTCCTTGTCCAAGTTCCGCTGAAAATAGGTGTCCAATATTGCCACTGATTTTTCACGCACATGACAGCCAAGATAATACATACATTCGTCCAAGTGCTACAAACAAAAAATATAATAGATGTCATACCAGAAATTGAAGACTTGCTGCATGAAAATTTATATAAAAAATGAAAAAGGCTTACCAGAGATCTCAACCACCCTGATGTGACTATGAACTCATCACATCAAGATAACCAAGATTCAGGCTCGGATGGCTCGGATCAAGATCCTCAAGATCAAGATCAAGAACCTCAAGATCAAGATCAAAAGCCCGAGGTCATTACTAGGGAAATGGCAAGAAGACTACACTCCAAGCTGCATAAGAGCCTTGCCTTAGTGGGAGCATCACAAGGAGACCCTCAAGAATGGGTCACGTGCATATCAAGTGGCTAAGAGTAGCCAAGATATTTCCTTGCTTGATATTTGACAATATTTAGTTGGTTATTTGGATATTTGTTTTATTGCTATCTTTAGGGGTTGTTATTTGTTTTTCCTTTGAAAGGCCGGGCCTATATGAGGTTGTTATGACCCTATATAAGCTTGCCTTAGTTATTTTGAATAGTTAGCTCAGTTTTTATTCAGAATACACTCTCTCTTGAGAAACCAAGTTCTTTGTTTTCTTTCTTGTGTGTTACATCAAGAATCCTCCTTTGATCTGATTGTTTTTGAGTGAGTTACATCTCTTCAACAACTAGATCTTGCTCCCTACGTTTGTTGCGTCATATCCAAGCTTAGAAGAGTACCTATCCCCGCGTCATCTTTCCGCTCACCGTTCTCGCAGAATTCTCTACGAGGCCTCAGTAAAACCACCATAACGTTCGATTTCCAACTCCGTTTGGTATAAAATTTGGAGACGTTAAACTAGACTTCAGGATCTGTCACCTAGAATTGGAATCACTCAATTCGGACGTCGGATCAGTGAGAACGGACCTGTTCAAGTCAGGACCGAATTCTGGAACATTGCTGAATTCCGGCAGAATTCTGTCTTGAATTATCTTGCGATTTAGTCCATCAAATCTTCAAGTATCAATCTGTGCATCCTCTTCCATAATCTACACCCAGTCTACATCACATCCACGTTCGGAATAACCCTGGAGAAACCTCGAGTCGGGCTGCAATCTCGTTTATTTCAGAACACTTCTCTGACAACAATCCGGGTTTGTGAGAACTTGAAGGCATTGCTTTGCACCGTGGCTTCCTAGATCCTTAGAGCATATCATGTGGTATCAGAGCTTGTAAGGTAATGCTTCAAATCTCTAAGTTTGGCTAAGAAAAGATTCAATCTTGCAAGCTAATTTTCGTGTCTTGTTGTTCCGAAGTTGTGTCTTTGTTTCTCCTGGTGTTTCTGCGTTTTTGTTCTTGTTTTCTTTGTGTTTCACTTTGTTTGAGTCATAAATAAATAAAAAAGTCGTTCTAGCCAAACCCTAGTTACAACCAACCTTCTTGTTTCTTGCGTTTCTTGAGTTTTGTGTGTTGAGTCGGTCTTGCTAACCCATAAAACTGAGTTTTTGCGTCCAAGTGTGTGTGGATCATCAAAGTTACGGATTGTTGATAGTTATCTTACCCCCCCCCCCCCTTCATCTTGTTCAATGTCCCCTTCTTCATCATTTGTTGCATTTGAGTTGCTGTGGATATCTAAGTTGTTTATTGTCATCTTCTTCATCATCTGTTCCATTATGCCCAAGTTTTTTTTTGATAGCACTAAGTCCTACTTCCACTTGGTTTTCCAAATTACTCATACTCTCATGAAGCTCTTTCATAAAGCACATCACCTGTCTTGCATCCAGGCCCGAGGACTTCGCAGTCGGGGCAGGGGCCGAAACACTCTTTCCTTTTCTTCTACCATTGATAGAGATCTTATTACTTAGCTCGAATTTCTCAACTGCCTTGTCAAAGTAAGTGTCCTTCACTTCTCCAACAAATTTTCATCCTTTTAAGACCTCTACCTCAGCTTCTTCCTCTATTAACACCATATTTGGAATAAAACGGGATGTGGCCTTCCCCGAGAAGGACTCCACAGCCGTCGCATCAGGTTGTGAATCGGATGACCATCGTATACCGCGTGGATAGGCCTCCTTATCCACCAAATGTGCAAACACTGAAGCAATTGGTTTTACAACTTCAAATAGCCATACCTGAAGCGCAATTTTTCAGGTCAGTATGTTTCTTATTTCTCGTAAGAAACCATCAATATTTTGTAATTACAATACCAACTTCAAAACTATATACATTACGTAAAAATACGTTACCTGAAAGGCCATTGGAAACCCCTTGAGTTTATAACCCAACCTTGCACTTGAGTCTCTGCTTGTTTGTACCGTCTCCAATCTATTCTTCATCGTTGACCCTAGTGAGTTACAATGTAGCTAACCCTGCCCCACGGGAATTTCGTGAATCGATCGATAATAGTCAATAATTTGACATGACCCATGCTTATGCGAACCTTTTTTTCAACCCCAAGAATGACGCCCTCTAATATAATCAATAACGCCATCTTATATTTCAAAGGGCTCTTATCCCGTGTATGCATAAATAGGATCTCCAGCTCAGCCAAGGTCAAATTATTTACATCAAATACCTCTTTTAAGGCATTCTTATTCGGCTTCAGATCATTATTATTAATATTACCACAATTTAATCCCGTCACAAGTGCAAACTCCTTCATTAAAAAACGCAGCAGATGTCCTTGCAGGTCATACCACGTCTCCCACAACTTGCTCGTTTCTACTTGACGAAGTAAAATGTAATGCACAAGCTGGCATGAAAAGGTTTGTCGATGAACTATCTTCACAGTAGGTCCAAAGGGACCATCTATTATCCTCTGCCAGTCCATAGGGAAGATGCATTTCTCAATATTTTTCAACATTTCACGTCGACAGTTTTGGTTGACTCTGCCTTGAAACTTTTTTCCCTTCAAATCTCAATAAATGATCCTAAACAATACAAATTATATGAGGTCAATAAATACAAAAGGAACTTATACTTAAAAACTACACGACAGGATGTGAAATATGAAAAACTAGTCAGAATGAGCTAAACCAAATTTTACTTTTTTAGCCATTTCAAATTCCTCCGTGTATTCTTTAATCGACTACATCACTTCAGTTGGCCTGTTGGACATAGACAAACACATGCAATTTGGCATCGTCGGAGGAGGAAGAATAGATAGAAGAGGAAGATGAATCGGAAGCGCGGGCCGAATGGCATCGTCGGTGGAACACATGCAATTTGGCGTCGTCGTCGGAGGAAGAATCGGAAGCGCGAGCCAACGGCGTTGAATGAATTCGTCGGTGGAACACCAACAATTTGGCACCGTCGTCGGAGGAAGGATCGGAAGCGTGACTCCCGCTAACGATGTACCTGATTATGGAGTTGTACAACATGCAAAACCTTTCGAGTTTACGATGGAGACGATGGAGCTTCAGGAGAAATCTTTCGGCTTCGATTTTGGGTTCTTCAAGAACCTCTCGTTTATAGGAGGATGGAGACGATGAAGTGAAAATTGAAAAGCCATTTCAGTTTTCTATACCCCTTTTCATTTTCAATTTCAAATTTGGACAGAATTAAAATTTTCTTTTTTAAACAACAAAACCATTGTCATGTCATATTTTGTTTTCCAAAAGAAAGAAAAAGTCAAATTTCAATTAACTTTTTTATTTGGGGGTATGTTTGCAAATGGGTTAGTAAAGGGGGAAACTAGTTGTTATTTCTCCATTATTTAATATGATAATAATAAAAAAGAAAAACAAAAAAAATAACAACTCAACAACATAGGCCTAAAAACTTTATGATGGCTTAAAAATGGTGACTGGGTGAGCTTATATAGATATTATCTGTCTTGATCAGAAACGTATTTGTGATACTATTATTTTAATTACAAGAAGAATTATATGTTCAGTTGGAAAAAGTATTTGTTTAGTTTGAGGGTATTTGGACAATAGTTTTATGTGAATATTAAAAGTTTTATCATAGAAAATGACAATTTAATAGTTATTAATAGTCTTAAACATGTTTGCAAAATTTCTTGGGAATTTATAACCATTATACAAAATCTTATTTTTCAATTGAACAAATTTGAGTTTTGAGTAATATGTAAAAATGCGTAAAAAAAATTAAAATTTGCTTTTTCATTAAAAAAACTTTTATAAAGATTTTAGCAAACTGTTGACTTTATTGTTATCATAGATCAAAAAGAAAGAACTTTAGTATATATAGATAGATAGATATTTTTACAGATTATTTAATATGATAATAATAAATAAGAAAAACCAAAAAATAACAACTTAACAACATAGGCCTAAAAACGTTATGATGACTTAAAAAGGGTGATTGGGTGAGCTTATATAGATATTATCTGTCTTGATCAGAAACATATTTGTGATACTATTATTTTAATTACAAGAAGAATTATATGTTCAGTTGGAAAAAGTATTTGTTTAGTTTGAGGGTATTTGGACAATAGTTTTATGTGAATATTAAAAGTTTTATCACATAAAATGACAATTTAATAGTTATTAATAGTCTTAAACACGTTTGCGAAATTTCATGAGAATTTATAACCATTATACAAAATGTTATTTTTCAATTGATCAAATTTGAGTTTCGAGTAATATGTAAAAATGCGTAAAAAAAGAAAAAAATTGCTTTTTCACAAAAAAAACTTTTATAAAGATTTTAGCAAACTATTGACTTTATTGTTATCATAGATATCCATCCCCAAACCCATTAGACTACTTTTATCCCATTCACAAGTCCATCTTACAAGCGCAACCCCACAACCTCAAAATTTGAAAATATAATCCAAAATCTCTTATAATTTTTATAAATATAATCTATTTCGATAATTTAAATTAGCCTTATAATATACGAGATGCCAAATGTTTAAGGCTTTATTTGTTAACAAGTACATTTTATTTATAAAATACCTTTTATCTAAAAATAATTTTGACAGGGCTTTTGTTGTATGTACCTATCAAAGAAACCTCAATAACCCAACTAATGTAGTCTGACAAGTAAGGGTCGAACCCACAGAGAATCAAGCTATCTATCCTGTTTGTAGAAATCGTTTACCAATCATCAACAGTAACAACAGGGGGTTTGGTATGAGTTCTAAAGCTATGAAATTAACTAACAGAAATATCAAAGATGTAAAACATATATTGACGAAAGAACTCAGCTAGACAAATATCCATACTTCAGTTTGATTGATTGATTGATCATCGATTATCTCTAGTTCTTTAACCCAATGAATGTTCCAATTCCTTTTCTTAAGTTTATTAATAGGACAACCAGACCCTGATAATACTAACTATCAAACAATCAGGAAACTATTAAGATTCAATTCAATAGCAGCAGTAAGTTCAGGAATTTCAGTAGATACATGCAAGATAAAACAACTAGTTTTACATAGCATGCAAATCAATTCTCTTCTACAATAAACTCATAACTAGTTCTAGAATATCGCAGTTGCTACTCTGACTCAGATATTTCAACTAGAAATAATCCAACTCTAGCATAAGAGTAATACCAATGGCCAATTAGCAAAACTCAAAGGGATTAAGTTCAAGAGAATCAATAACATTCAAAGGAGTAGAACAAGAGTGATAATCTTACAACCAAATCAAACGAAGGCTTCAATCGTCTAACCAAGCAAATGAACTTAGTAATGCAAATGAATCAAGTTCATCCTTTTGTTCCCCCTCAGAGTCTGCTCCTTCAGACTCATTCTCATCAACCTCAACCATAGGCTCGGGTTCTTCCTTAATCCATCCAACTCTTGCTTTCAAAACAAACTGCATCTTTTGGAGATTACTCGCATCCAGAGTGCGAGAGAAGCAGAAGATGTTCGTGTCCCCGTTGTAAACCTTGTGATATTCCAGAATTTTCTTGACAATGTAGGGGAACGGAAGGGCATGCCGATCAGTGTTCCTCGCGTGAGCCATATGCTGCATCATCACACGCGGTAGATTGACAGGCTCCTTATCAAGCAATTTGGCGAGGAGAACCACATCCAAGATCAACATCTTATTTCTCTTTTGTTCCCTTGGAGTGAAGTTGCAGATAAGGTAATGGAACAATACCTTATTGACAGCAGACATGGAGGAGGTATCCAAAGCACCGGATTCACAGGGAGAGGAAATCTCAGCAACATGATGAGCCGCTTCCTGGTAGGGGAAATCCTTTGGCCAACGCCCCTTTGGATACTCATCATTGCCAGCATGAGAAACCCCTAGAATTAGGCTTAGTTCCATGCTAGAGAACACATGGGTGGTGCCTTCCAGCGTATAGCTGCTCAGAACTGTGTGGGGTCGGACCTCAATAACGAACGTGGAGTAGAAAGTCCGTAGCTGATCCTCATCCATTGACTCCTCCTTAGCAAACAGATGATCCCACTTCTGAACTTGCAACAGGGAGACAATTTTCCCCAAGGCATTCTGCCGTAAGAACTCTCCATCCAGTAACAGTTCCCTCACAATGCCTTTGTGGCTCATATCCCTCACATCGTCCACCTCAGCCTTCGCCTTCGATTTCGCCCCTTGGCGACGTTGGTTCTTGGGAATAGGAGCCGTGGACACCTTGGCGTTCTTGGGGTTGCGCTCGGATACTTGCTCAGACTCATCATCCGAGCTCACCAGAATTGTCGTGGTGGCATGGGCTTGAGCCCTTGTCTTGCGTTTGGGAAGGCAACCTATTTTGACCCTGTCGGAGAACTTGAGTCCCTTCGGGGGCGAAGCCTCAACATCATCATCCTCAACCAACTCCTTCTCCAAATTTTGCACTACCCCCTTAATCTGGGAAGTGACAGCAGCATGATCCTCCTGCACGGTCGGCGTCGCCGTTGTGGCATCACCGAGACACTCCTCTGTCTCTGTCTTCGAGTGGGTAGGAGAGGAATGTACTTTCTCCTTTTCATTGGAGGAGACGGTAGTTGGGGTGGTAGGATTAGGGTTAGGGTTAGCGGCGGCAAGAGGTGGTGATGGCAATTTAGGGGCGGAGTAGGGTACCATGATGAGTTGTGAAGATAAGAGCGGGGGCAGAGTAGGGATTGAGGCAGAGGCAGATTGTGGAGGGTTGGGGGCTTCATGAGAAGATGTGGAGGTGGTGGTTTGCGCAATGGCGGCAAGGATGGCGGGATCAGTTCCCATAGCAGAGAGTTTGCTAAGGAGACTTTGTGAAGCTTAAGGATGAATGCAAGAGAGTTGGAGACAGAGAGAGCAGTAAAGAGCGATGAGGAAGAGTTACCTTGGAGAGCCGGATTTATACGGTGCAATCAAATCTTTTCGGTTGCCAAGGATAATCACCAAAGATCTTCTTCTCTTATCTTTCCAAAGATCACAGCCGAATTTTTTTCCTTCCAAAATTAATCCTTGTGAAAGATTATGTCCAAATCCATCAAAGCCCATGACTTCTCGAGCCCATCAACATCACGCAGCCATTACTTCAACCCTAAATGCACACAACACTTCCCAAGCATTTGCATGCCATAATTGCACATCAAACCTGTCAAATCCCAGCCACAGAATGCATAGACGATGATTCGTTTTCTCGGCCTTACCCTTGATCCATCCATTGTAGTTGTTCCCTGCGGTACGTCTTCACCTGTGCGTCACCACCTGTGCATACTGAGCTCGGAGTTCCAACATTCCATGATCTATCTCTTGGGAAGTTCGACTGTTGAAGTGGTGATGAAGTTTATGGGGATTCCTACATCCCTGAGTACCTTCCTATTGACGAAGACTACCACCCCGGCGTACGCTCAGTGATTTCTTTCTTTCTTCTCCTCAATTTTTTCTTTGTCTTCCATACATTGAGGACAATGCATGATTCAAGCATGGGGGAGTAGAAAGTACTTGCTATCTATCTTGTAACTTAGTTTCGATTTCAGCATTGTTATTTCCATTCAGCATTATCCATTGTTCGCATTCCCTTTTGAAAAAAAAAAATAGAAAAAGTCAAAAGGCAAAAAAAAAAAAAAAAGACATACATGGAAATCCTGGGACAAGTCGAAAACCCGAAAGGGCGACTTGGGTAATAAGCAGGTGGCCCAGACCAGCGCTAGGCTGGGGTAAAAAGGTATCTGAGTGACGTGAGCATATGTGAGCACATCTATGAAAAAAATATGAGTGGCTAGGATGAAAACCCGAAAGGGCTCCTAGGCAAAATGAGTGAAAAGAAGAGGAGTGATTTTAGGATCTCATTTTACCTGGAGGGGCGACATAAGAAGAGGAGACAAAGAAGGATTGTCGGGTAGGTCACTCTGGGAGGCATAAGGAGTCATAGATGGAGGCTAGGATTAGAGGTCACTTTACACCATTGGATGTCCGGGTTGAGCTTGGGGGAAGTACTCTGCTTGCCCTCAAGCTTGTTGAGTTGTGGATGTGTAGTAGATGAGATTGGTGTCAGGAGATTGGCATGGGTTAGGTAAATCTTAGTTGAAGGATATGCTTCCTGAGACCTTGGGTGCTGCATTGGAGGAGTAGACTTTCTTTTAGTTTACTCGAGGACGAGCAAAGGTCTAAGCATGGGGGAGTTTGATAAGCACTACTTTGTAGGGCTTAACTAAGAGTTATTAGAGGGTTTTATTGGTGCCATTCGGGTAGATTTAGACACATTCATGTGCATGGTGTTTGGGGGCGAAGATTGGTCTTTTGGTGGTGTTTTGAGCTTATTGGAGTACATTTGAAGATTCGGGATATGGAGCCACCAATGAGTATGGAGTTAGAGAGGAGAAGTGTGGATTTGGTGGTCTGGAGAAGCAAATTGAAGATATCCAGAGGAAGAGAAGTTGACCACTGAGGAGACGAAGAAGAACCAAGAAGAGAGTCCACACGAGAGTAGAAGAACAATGTGCTGAATTCAATTGATTCGTTCTCTCTACTCAGATGTCCAAATGCAGTGATTCCAATTCGAGGAGTTAGATCTTGAAGTCTACTACAAGTCCCCAAAATATGAGCGCAATAAGAGTTGGGAATCAAATTTTATTAAGTTTTTACGAAAGTGGTGCAGAAGCTGAAAATCGAGCATTAACCGCGATCGCGGGTCTTGGGCCGCGATCGCGGGTCACCAGCGCCGAAAGCTGCGTCTTTTCCTGAGCTTATCTTTTCAGATTTCTTTTTCCTTTTTCTTATTTTTAATTTAGTTAGTTTCTTAATGGGCTAGGTGATTTTGTTAGAGCCCTATAAATACTTTCTTTTAGCATTAGGGTTGAAATCTTCCACACTTTAGTTGCAATTTTCATTCATCGTTGTTTTCTTTTCCTTTGAAGTTTTCACCATGTCTATGAGGAGCTAAGCCTCTTTGGCTTAGTCCGGTAATGGAAGCATGAGTTTATTCATCTGGTTGTGAGGTTTTGTTCCTATCTATTTATTCTTATTGAGTTATATTATCTCTTCTAAGCTTATTCCATTGGATTTCATTAATTGCACTAGCCCGCGCAACTAGTTGTTATTGGTGATTTTCATATTGCTAGGATTAGGAAACTGTTGGGCTAACGTCCTATTCTGCTGTAGCAACTACAATTTACATGCTCTGGTTGAAATTGTTCTATTGTAGAGAGAGATAATTACATGGTAAATGCATCTGAGCGAGCGTTCTGTGTATCCTGGTTAATTCTTATATGCATTGCTGCCTTTGGGTTGAACCTTTAGTGGTACTAGGGTTATTCATTGGTAAGGGCTCTTTGTGGAAGGTTTCCCTATGAATTTACATAAGATCGGGACATGAATAACCGAATAGGAAGATAGGACTTAATCTATGAACAACCTTTGAATGACTTATGTGGACATTACTTGGCTAAGTGTTTTTCTCTATTGATATTTCATCCATTCTACTTTGCTTTGTTTGTTTCGTTTGTGACCAACCAACCATACAACCCCTCTTTGTGACATTGCATGCTACCACCATTGAATTCCTTCCTTCTCTGTGGGATCGACCCTGACTTGCTTACTATACTTTGTTTAGTGAGGATTTTAGGATTTACTTTTGATTGGGGATACGACGACTACTCCTCCGATCAATCGCGAAGCTTGGGAAGGAGGGGTCCTTGCAAGTCTTTGTTCAGGAGCCTCCACCTCCGGGGTTTTGCCCGCACAGCCTTCGCTATGTTGGCCTTTAGGGCTTGTTTTCTATATATTTATCGCATACCCTCCTCCTTGTTCCTTCTTTTAGTTTGCAAACTAAAAGAGGAATGAAAGGGGTTTAGCGGGAACTTTTGTTTAGATTGCAGATAGTGTATTTTAGTTGTCGTGAATAGGTTTTTTGTAATTAGTGATGCGCATATATCGTGCGCGAAGGAAGTGCTATTGCTCAAGAAAAATCATGTATTTACAGACTATCTTTTGCAATGAAGAAATATTATTGTTTCAGCTTCTCATTTTTTGCATGCTTTGTTCACGTCGAGCTTCTTGCTTTAGACTTCTTGTTCATTTAACTCTTGAATGCCCACCTGGTTTGTTTTGTTTCAACGTAATTAGATGAAAGTGTTTTAGTCGAGTTTATCGCGAATTTACAAATTGCATAGGAGCAATACCTCGCTACTTGGCTCTTGCTCGCGACTATTGCCCTTGTATTGCTTGCTCGCTCTTTACGCTCGCGCTTTTCAGTATTGCTTCTTAGGCCTCGCCTACCCAACTTGCTTTTCATGCCTTGCTTTTTATTCTTGCTTCGCATGGCTCGTGCTCGTGCCTTGCTCTCACAAATTGCATTCATGTATCGCTTCTTATACTTGCTTCTCATACTTGCTTTCCTACACATTGCACACGGTATTGCTATTAGGGCCTTGCTCATTTTCATATCATGCATATCATACTGCTTAAACGTATTGCTTAGCTCGTGTACCTTGCCCTCGCGCATTACGTGCCTTAGGCCCGCACTATAATGGTATTGATTTCACTTATTGCGGGTGTGGCCTATACAACATTGCTCGTGAAATTATTGCTTGCTTAAACGTAATTAACAAGGTGATAGAGTGCGCGAAAACATACCTGAGGAGGGACCCTCTTCAAGGGTAGTACTTGCGAAGCCGGATCACGTTCCATGAACTTGGAACTATGTTGCATGTGTGATCTTTGAGGCGGTAATCCCTCGACGCGACTTTGCGTACAACAATGAATGGCCCTTCCCAACCACGGTCGAGCTTCCCGCTTTCAGTCTTCCTTAGCATAAGATCATCCTTCGCGAAGCTTCTAGATCTCACCATTCTGTTGTAGTATGTTGCTTGTACTCACTTTTGCGTATCTCGGCCATTTCACGCATTTCTTCTCTGAGCTGTAGTTCGAGATGCAGCTTCGTGGAGTTTTCTTCAGTGTCGTAGTGTAATAGCCTATCATTTGGGAAAAGATTCTCAATTGGGACCACAACCTCTACACCATATGTCAACGTGAAGGATGTCTCCCCTGTACCCTTCTTGGAGGTTGCCCGATTAGCCCAGAGTATGAGAGGCAGGACCTCTCCCATTGGCCTTGTGCTCACGTGAGCCTTCTCTTGAGATCATAGAGGATTCTTTAGTTCGCGCTCTCTACCTGGCCGTTACAATGTGGGTGAGATACTGATACAAAGTTGAGTCGGATACCAAGGCCCTTGCTAAAGCTGATTAACTTCTCCGTGTTAAACTGAGGTCCGCGATCAGTCACAATGTCATGCGGCAAGCCGAATCGGCAGATGATGTTCTACCATATGAACTTTCTCACCTACTTTACAGTTGTGGTGGGTAGCGGGACGGCCTCAATCCATTTAGTGAAATAGTCGATGGCAACCAGTATGAATTGAAGATGACCTGAAGCTTTCGGGAAGGGTCCGAGGAGATCCACCCCCACCTCGCTAAGGGGCAAGGAGCACTCATGACTTGCATCTCGACACCTGGTTGGTGGGAAGCAGGGGCACGAAGCTGGCAAACTTTACACGGTTGTGCCACGTGGGTGGTATCCTCTTTCATTGTCGGCCAGAAATACCCTACTCTCAAAGCCTTGTACACCAGGGATCGCCACCCGGCATGGCCACCACATAAACCTCCATGGATCTCAAGCATCAAATTGTTTCCCTCCGCGAGGGTCATACATTTGAGCCTCGCCATCATGTATCCTTTCTTGTATAGTATGCCACCCTCCATGTAAAACCGAGTCGCGCGGACCTGCAGCTTTCTCCTCTGTTGGGGGTCATCGGGGACAATCCCGCTCGTCAAGTATCTACGTATAGGAGTTCTCCAATCAATCTCATCCTATGCATACTCAATGACCATGAACTCTGGGTTTATAGCTTTGTTTGTTCGCGTATCAAGCCATACCTGACCTTTCTACTGTAGCTTGGCTCTCGAAGCAGGCTTCGCGAGCTCGTCGGCTCTCGTGTTCTTCCTTCGCGGGACTGCATGTATCTCGAAGTGATCAAATGTGGCTGACAACGTCTTCACTCTGAGCTGATACGCGGGCAGATTTCGTGTCTTACCATGGACCCCCTGGGAATCACTGAAGCATGTCACCCTTCGGGCCCCATTCATAAGAGCAAGCTCGAGCCCCGCGAGGAGAGCTTCGTATTCGGCCTCGTTGTTGGTAGTCTCAAAGTTGAGCGCGAGGGCATACTCGAACTTCTCCCCCCCCCCCCCAGGCGATGTTAACGTGATCCCAACTCCATTACCTTCCTTGTTTGCGGCTCCGTCCACAAAGAGAGTCGACAACACCTGTTCATCTACTAGCCCCTCCATACTCAGCTCCCTGAAACTTGTTTCAACTATGAAGTCCGCGAGGGCTTTAGCTTTGATTACATGCTTTGGCTTATAGTCTATGTCAAACCCGGATAGCTCAATCACCCACTTCGTAAGTCTCCCTGACATTGTCAGTCTACAGATTAGGCTTCGCAGGGGGAGATCCGACAGCACTCGGATAGGATGGGCTTGGAAATATGGATGCAGCTTCCTCGTGGACATAATGATCGCCAACGCGACCTTCTCCACATGCAGATACCTCGTTTCAGACGGGATGAGATTTATGCTAACAAAGTAAACAAGTGTTTCGTGCTCGCGGACGAGGACTGCACTAATGGCTCGTAAACTGATGGCCAGGTAGAGTTGAAGGTCTTCACCCGGCACTGGGGACGAGAAAGTGGGTAGCACTGCCAAGTGCTTCTTTAGCTCCGTGAAGGTTGCGTCACACTCCAGTGACCAATTGAAGTTCTTCAGGTCTCTGAGTGTGGCAAAGAAAGGAAGTCCTCTTTAGCCTAAGTGATACAATTAGGAATGGATTGAAAGTGTCTCGGCCCCAACTCAAGTTCTCCAGTCACATGCACTTATCCACCTTGCCACCTCTTTGACTTGAGCCTTCATTGTCGACTTACTTGATTGCCTAGGCTTAGCTTGCTCTTTCATTATTAGTATGATTGCCTTGGTTGCCTAGAGCATTGATTTGCTTGCCTTATTGCTTGCATTGCTTTGATTAGATTGTCTTAGGCCTAAGGTATTCATATTTTCTTAAGTATGCTTTTTTTTATTTGCTTGGGACTCTTTACTTGGGTTGCCTCTTTCTTGTGCTAGGTGAGTCTCCATGGATGAGCCTTATTCCGCTCAGTTGCTGCCGAGCCGGCGCCCATAAAGCCACGCCTGTGACCCCACGTCCTTGTATGGGGATCCTTATCCATGCGCCATTCATAGGCCCCCCGCCGGCAATGCGGACAGCCGCCATTATGCTCCATGTTTCACCGAGTTCGACATGGAGTCTTTTGGAGACTACGAAGAGGAAGGCGCCTATAAAGGATTTGAAGAGACCTTTGAAGAGGAGGCTTGGGTGGATGTGATCCACCAAGGATATGATCGCGCCCAAGGCCAGCCCCGGTGCCCGCTTGACCGCCATGACCCGGGCTGGTTGCCTCCTCCCCGCGCCAACCGCCGCACCGAAGGCTATGACCCGGGGTGGCTGACGCACACACTTTGCCCCGAGTCGATTACCGTGCGGTTTGCCGAGGAGAACTACGCCAAAGAGGCTGCCGCCCGCCGCGAGGAAGCTGCCGTAGAAGCCTTGCGCGCTGCCCACGCCAAAGTGGCTAGGCTCCGCCGCGAGGAGGAAGCTGCCGAAGCTCATGCAGCCACCCTTGAGCTTCGCATGGCCACCGCCGAGGACTTGCGCGCCGCCCTCCGCCGGGAGAAGGAGATTGCCAAGGCCACCGATGCCCGGATTGCCTCCCTAGAGCACCGCTTGGCCAGCTTCTCCACCGCCTCCCCGACGCTCGCGCCGACGGTGGTACCACCTACCACACCCGCTCCACCTCCGGCCTCAGTGCCCTTACCCACTTGGCTGGCCGCGGCATTGGCTCCGCCGCGACTTGTTTGGCCGCCTCCCATCGCCGCGAGAGGCCCATTGTCGCCTATTGGTGGCTTCTCATCGACCCACCCCAATGGCGGCCGACACCCCTTGGATGCCCCATCGACAAAAGCTTGCGTCTTGATACCCCCTTGGCCGGCGCCATTGTTTCCCTCGGCGCCTTCCACCCAAGTTGAGGCCCCCATCTCCGGCCACACCCCGTCACTTCACCACCACCGCCTCTCGTCAGCACCTTGATGAGGGGTTTGTCGTAGACACCTATCAAATAAACCTCAAAAACCTAACTAATGTAGTAGGGTAAATAAGGATCGATCCCACAGGAAGGTAAGCAATCTTCCTATATGCAAAGGTTGTATGCCAATAGTAATAAAAGGGGGGATTTTAGGTTTGTATCAAGTAACAATGTAAATCAATGCAAAAGATGTAATCAATGGGTGAGAAGTAACTTATCCAGACAAATATCCATACTTCAGTTTGATTGGTTGATCCTAGATTATCTCCAATTCCTACCAATGAATATTCCTATTCTGATCTTATGTATATAGACAAGTCAACTAGCCCTGAAAATACTTACCATTAAACAATCAAGAAACTATCACGATTCAATCTAATGACAACAGTAAGCATAGGAATTAAGCAGAATACATGCAATACTTAACAACTAATCAGTACTCGACATGTAATCAATTCTCTTCACAATAAACATTCACAACTAGTTCATGTAAATCGTGGTTGCTACACAAGATAAGAGATTTCAACTAGAACTATCCAAACCCTAGCAATAGAAGATCACTAATATCAACTAGATGATCAGGATAGTCAAATCAGCAAGAATCAATGGGATGAAGAACAAAGAGAATCAATATAATCAAAGGAAATGAAATAGAGTTATAATCTCACAACCAAATATAAACGAAGGCTTCAATCGTCGGACTAAGAAATGGGTGCTTAGTTCTTCATAGTCTTCAAAGCATAAAACTCTAAGGGAAAAATAAAGAACGATGATAAAAAGTGATAATCAAAAGGCTGCTGTCTAATGAAGATAAAGAACCTAGCCAACCCTAATTCTCTAAAGATAATAATAATCTCCTAAAATATAATAACCGAAATAAAAAGAAATTAAAAATAAAAGAAATAAGGTAAACAAAAGATCTCGGACGAAATTCCGAACGTGCTTTGCGCATGAACAGTAACCGCGACCGCGGTTTGGTCTCTGAAATCTTCGTTGTTTGTTGCTGAATCCGCGCATGCGGAAATAATTCCGCGCCCGCGGTTTTGGCTCTGCCGCGGTCTCTACTTCTCGTTTGTGGTCTTCTCTTGTGGTGGCCTTCATTTCTCCTTAATGCATCAATACTCCACTAAAATATTCCTTTCCACCACTTCTTATCTACAACTCCATTCTCCTCAAATATCTTCTAAACCCACACAAAATGATACCTAATATCCAGTAACAACTCCTAGTTACCCACTACAAAGTAGAGCGTATCAAATTCCCCCATGCTTAGACCTTGTTCGTCCTCGAGTAAGCTAATAAAAACCTACTCTTCCAATGAAATACCCAAGGTCTCAGGAAGCACATCAAAACTATCCACTAAGAATTGTACCTACTCATGAATCTCCAGGGCACCAACACAACAACACAACACACCAGCTTCAAGGAAAGCAGAGTACTTCCCCCAAGCTTAACCCGAACACCATAGAGTGAAAGTGACCATCTAATCCTAGCTCCAGTCTATCTTCTTATAACTCCCAAAGTGATCTACCCGAATCCTCCTTATAGCTCCACCACTTATGTTACCACGCCAGGAAAAATGAGGAATCCTAATAATCACTCTTCTTCTTTTCACTCATTTTGCCCAGGCGTCCTTTTGGGTTTTCACCTAGCCACTCATTTCATTTTTCTATAGATAGGCTCACAAAACTCACATCACTCTTGACCTCTTATTACCCCAGCCTAATGCTGGTCCGGGCCACCTGCTTATTGCCTAAGCCTCCCTTTCGGGTTTTCAACTTAGCCCAGACGACTAGCAAGTATAAATCACTCCCCCATGCTTAAATATTGTATTGTCTTCAATGTAATGAAAGACTAAAAGATGAAGCACTGGGGAAGGCAAAAAAGTACTCACGACCGTCGCCTAGGTGGCCTGGATGTGGGCGTCGGGGCTAGCGGTAAATCATTGAAAACACAAGTCTCTAGTGTTGCGGCGGTCCTACTCAAACAAACTCCACGTGCAACCAAATAGATCCACTGTAAGGTGAAGTGGCATATCAAAGAAGCGGGGTTGTACGGGCCTTCTATGAACACAGATTTGGAGTCCTAGTGCAATCGTGTAGTGGGCTCTGTTGCTCCATATCAATAATCATATTTGTAGTTGGCTTTGGAGCTCCTCCTCATTAGCTGTCTAATGTCGGGCCATCATCGGTGCCAAATAGAAATGTCGGCTAATGTCTCCTCCTTGGCAGCATGATGTGCGCCGTCTCTCGAATAAAAAATCGGACAGTTGGGCCGTGATTGCGGTTTTAAGGCCGCGGTCGCGGTGTCTTCAGAATTTATTTTATTTTATTTTATTTTATTTGAATTTTTATTTTTATTTTACAGGGGAAATTTCCGCGATCGCGGCTTCGCGTCTGTTGCTGTGCTGATTCTATCTTCGAGACTCCAACCTACAGTTTAGTCTAAAAGCGAAACAACAATAATATTAATCTTGAAAAGAAAAGATATGAAAATATTACATACCTCGGGTTGCCTCCCGAGCAGCGCCTTGGTTACTGTCGTGGCTCGACATAGTGCCCTTCAAATCAGCTTGGGTTGTCCACACCAACCGAACACTTGGGATCACAATCAGGAGGGTGTCTCTTTGCATCATCAATGTTGTATTCTACCCTCAACCCATCAAACTCCATGGTAAGTGAACCATTACTCACATCAATCTTTGTGTTTGCCGTTTTTAGAAATTGTCTACCTAACATCACAGGGGTTGCATGCTTGTCTTGTCCCGTATCCATCACTAAGAAGTCAGCAGGGAAAATCAGCTTATCGACCTCTACCAAAACATCCTGCACGACTCCTTTGGGATACACAGTAGACATATCCGCCAATTGAATCACCGTCCCTGTCTTATGCAATGGTCCAAGCCCCAAAGATTCATACAGCGAGAGAGGCAACACATTTATAGATGCACCCAAATCCAGCATGGCTTTGTCGAACGTGGTGTCACCTATCTTGCAAGGAATGCTAAACATGCCAGGGTCGCTGCATTTCTTGGGCATCCGCTTTTGCAGCATAGCGGAGACATTCTCATTCACTTGGACCTTCTTCTTCGTTTTCTATGTTTTCTTCCTCTTAATCTTGCATAATTCCTTCAAAAATTTCGCATAGCGAGGGATGCTCTTAACCAGCGTGATCAACAGAATGTTTACGTCGTAGTTACTGAAGGTCTCAAAGATCTCCTTGTCGTTCTTTGGCCTTCTGGTGTCCTTCAATGCCTCGGAATAGCGCAACGGGCTTATACGAACTGAGCAGAGGAAAATATGGACGAACGTAGTCGTCTTGGACGTCAACAGGGAAACCGCGGTCGCAATTTGGGACCCGCGGTCGCGGTTCTGCATCTGGAGCTTCTGGTGCTTCAGGAAGCAAACTGCAGTCGCGAAAATTGTTCTGCGGTCGCGGATAGTCACACTATTCCTTTTTCGAGTTTTTGTCTTCTCCCAGCAAGTGTCCTGACATCAAACCGCGATCGCGGTTTTCCACCCGCGGTCGCGGTTTGGCGCACTGTTCATCTTCTGCAGTTCCAGCTCCATGTTCAGCCTCTGTCTTTTCCATCAATTGCGTTCCACTCCTTAGCGGCATCGCACTGATGTTCTGCACTGGATTCAATTTCGTCTGTGATGGGAGTTTATGCGCATCCCTAGCCTCTAGTTTGCTCACTGCCAGAGAGATCTGCCCAACCTGATTTTCCAAGTTCTGAATGCTAGACTTGGTTTCATGCTGAAATTGCACCATATTGTTCTGCATTGTAGCCACAGTCTGGGTCATGGTGGTCATGCTCTGAGCAAGAGATTTAATCATTTCGTCAGTAGACATTGATGAACTCGAACTTTGGCCTTGAGGTCTAGGATCGTATTGCGGTCTGAACTGTTGTTGTTGACCTTCAGACTGCTGAAATTGTTGTTGGCCTGGTGGAAACTGTTGTGGCCTCGGGTGGAACTCCTGGTCATGACGGCCCTGAGGAGGATTCTGCTGGTTCCCGTACCTCAAATTAGGGTGATCTCTCCACCCTGGATTATAGGTGTTGGAGTACGGGTCATATCTTGGTCTAGGAGGTCTGAAATCTCCCATGGCTTTTACTTCAATAGTGGGTTCCTGCAGTGTTGGACACGCATCTGTAGGGTGCATCGTGTCATAGCATATTCCACAGTACTTGACTTGCTGCTGGTTGCCTTTCATGATAAACCTCTTCATCATCTCCTTCATCTCAGCCATCTCAGAAAGTAGTGAGGACGATGGCTGAGAATATGCGGCCTTAACTGCTTGAGAGCTTGCTCTCTTGCTGAATTGTCTTGAGCCCTCAGATAGCTCAAAGAATATCTTGAATGCTGTAGTTGGCGTCTTGTTTAGAATATTACCACCACAAGCTGCGTTCACCATTCTACGCTCATCATCAAGAAGTCCGTCATATAGATATAGAACGAGGTCTTGGTCAGAATAACCATGGTATGGACAGCTTGATATCAACCTCTTGAACCTCTCATAATACTCATACAACGTCTCAGTAGCATACTGTTCGATGTTACTAATGTTCCTCTTCAAGCTATTGAGTTTCGTTGCGGGGATGTACTTCTCCAGGAAGGCTTTCTTCATCTGCGCCCATGTATCTATGCTTCCTGGGGCCAAATAATAGAACCAATCACTGGCCGCATCCTTCAAAGAGAAAGGAAAGGCCCTCAGCTTGATTTGGTCCTTAGTAATGTTCCTTGGCTTCATGTTGCTGCAGACAGCGTGAAATTCAGAAAGATGTTTGTTGGGGTCCTCTCCACTCATTCCATGGAAGTGGGGTAGTAAATGAATCAACCCAGATTTAAGCTCAAAATTCACGCCATCAGCCAACTCTGGAAATTGCACAGCAAGTGGCTGATGTTCTAGATTCGGCACAGTCAACTGCCTTAAAGTCTGTTCCTCAGCCATCTCGATTTGCGTTCGGGCTACTCTACGGTTCCTGGAAAGTGTTCTCTCAATTTCTGTATCAAGATCTAAGATTGGAAGGTCAGTAGCACGGGTGTGGACCATAAGATAGGTCCACACAATAGTTGGCACACAAACAAACAAGCAGGAAAAATTGAAACTTTGCCTCCCCGGCAACGACGCCAATTTTGATGAGGGGTTTGTCGTAGACACCTATCAAATAATCCTCAAAAACCTAACTAATGTAGTAGGGTAAATAAGGATCGATCCCACGGGGAGGTAAGCAATCTTCCTATATGCAAAGGTTGTATGCCAATAGTAACAAAAGGGGGGATTTTAGGTTTGTATCAAGTAACAATGTAAATCAATGCAAAAGATGTAATCAATGGGTGAGAAGTAACTTAGCCAGACAAATATCCACACTTCAGTTTGATTGGTTGATCCTAGATTATCTTAAATTCCTACCAATGAATATTCCTATTCCGATCTTATGTATATAGACAAGTCAACTAACCCTGAAAATACTGACCATTAAACAATCAAGAAATTATCACGATTCAATCTAACGGTAGTAGTAAGCATAGGATTTAAGCAGGATACATGCAATACTTAACAGCTAGTTAGTACTCGACATGTAATCAATTCTCTTCACAATAAACATTCACAACTAGTTCCTGTACATCGTGGTTGCTACACAAGATAAGGGATTTCAACTAGAAATATCCAAACCCTAGCAATAGAAAATCACTAATATCAACTAGATGATCAGGCTAGTCAAATCAGCAAGAATCAATGGGATGAAGCACAAAGAGAATCAATATAATCAAAGGAAAGGAAATAGAGTTATAATCTCACAACCAAATATAAACGAAGGCTTCAATCGTCGGACTAAGAAATGGGTGCTTAGTTCTTCATAGTCTTCAAAGCATAAAACTCTAAGGGAAAAATAAAGAACGATGATAAAAAGTGATAATCAAAAGGCTGCTGTCTAATGAAGATAAAGAACCTAGCCAACCCTAATTCTCTAAAGATAATAATAATCTCCTAAAATATAATAACCGAAATAAAAAGAAATTAAAAATAAAAGAAATAAGGTAAACATTGACACAGGTCCATCGTACTCACATCTCCGTATTCTTTCACTGTGATTTCTAGGAATTGCATGCTAGAATATTTCTTGCGTAATCATTGATTTTTGGCTCCATTGTTGTGCGGTTAGTTTGGTTTTTGTGTTGATATAGTCCACGCTGTGTCAGCCTACCCTTTCCGCCCTCACGGCCCTAGCCAAATTAGAGACCTACGTGAGACTTTGTGAGTTGGAGTTGATCATCTTTATTCGTTTTGTTGGTTGTTATCTTTTGTTGCGTTTTTGCTCTTTCTGCGTGTTTTTCCATGGTGCCTCCAGGTACCGAGCACGACGATGTGCACGCAGTTCGACTGTCCGCGGACGAGGCCATGGCCAAGCGCATGGCGGAATTTGAGACTCGCCTAGCCGAAGCCGAAAAAGGTCGTGCCGACCCCGAGCAGGCCCGCGCTGCAGCCGAGGAGCGGCTCGCAAGACTTTCTGCGCCCATTCCCGCCACCGATGCCTCTACCGGTGTGACCCTTCACCCACCTGCCCAGACAGACACGACACGACGTATAGACAAGGGCAAGGGTCCACTGCCATCCACTTCGCACCACCCACCCCTCATGCGTCGTCTCAACTCCATCATTGAGTCGCAACAGGAGAACCAAGAGTTCGACCGCTACGAACCCCAGCGCTCGCCCGCAGATGAGCTCGCCTATGACTCAGCTGAGCACGAGAGCCCCGCCACTGATTTGGGGCCTCTCCCATACGTTGACACTGCCAATCGCCAGCGACGGTATGAGTCTATGATGCGGATGGAGGCGCGCCACGACGTCTCCGCGCGTCGCCAGGAGCCTCCCACCGCGCCTACGCGGCCTAGCAGTAGCCGGCCTGCTGCCCCTGCACCACGTTCCAGGTATATCTCTCCTCTTGTGTTTACTGAATATGATGAGGAGGGTTTTGAGATTGCAGGTGAACCGAATCCGGGGAATTTTCATCCTCCGTTGGGCGATCCCGTAGAGTCACAACAATTCCCCCTAGATTACGTCCCACCACGGATACCGATGCCTCAACGACATCCCGGAAGACAGCGCACAGTCCACGAGGGCCGCAGTCACCGCACCACCCTCGCGGCCCGTCAGCAGCCTCGGACCGAGGCAAACGACCGATGTCGCCAGCGCCTCCCTCGTCCCGTCCAGGATGATTTTGATGCTTATGATGATGACGTGGATGAGCCATACCCTGATCCAGATCCTACAGCTCGACGTTTCCCTGACCGTCGCAACGGACCCAACCCATACGCCAGTCGCCGCGAGATCAAGGTAACTATCGAGCACTTTCATGGTGATTATGATCCTGCTGTATTTTTAGAGTGGATGCAGGCTACAGAACATGCTTTGCGACACTGTACATATGAGGAGTACGAGAAGGTGGATATTGCCACTCTGCAGTTTCGGGGTGCTGCCCGGAATTGGTGGCAACGTTTCTGTTCGGACAGGGAACGAAGAGGTCTTGCGCAGATCGAGCAGTGGCACCAACTGGTGTTTATCATGCGACGCAAGTATGTCCCTGATGATTACCAGAACCGTATGCGAATGGAAATCGCACTAGCCCGCCAAGGAACACAGACACCGATCGAGTTTTTCGCAAAGCTCGAGGATTTGTATTACAAGGCATGGATGAGCGTCTCTCCTTCTACTATACGGACGCGATTTCTGAGTGGGCTGAATGCCAACATTCGAGACCAGCTGGAGATACTTCCTATCCAAGATCTCAACCAACTGACTCATACTGCTATGATGATATACCAGCAGCACATGCGCCGCAGACAGGCCCCCTGGCCCCAGACATCCACTCGCAGGTATGATTCTAGACCTTCGTCTACTTCTTCTCCTGTCTCTACTTCTACGTCTGTGCAGCCTAGGTACCCACCCCCTCCAGCGAGTCGTGACCCCGCCAGACTCAGTGACCCACCCCGGCTTGCTGCTCAGCCTACCATTGCTCCTCCACCTCAGCAGCGAGTCGCGCGCACTAGTGACCAGGCTTGTTACCGATGTGGTGGTCGTGGTCACCTCCAGCGCGACTGCCCGAACCCGAGGAAGATCTTATATACACAGGCTACTGGATACCAGTCTTTTGATGATGAGGACGAGGAGGAGCCTCTGCTTGCACCGAACGCAGAAGTTGAGGACGATGCTGCCTACACATGTGCGCCGCCTGACTTGGCCGTCGGCACCCCGCTGAGCCTTGTCACCCGGCGTGCCCTGACGGTGAAGGAGGTCGCCTTGATGGACCAACGAGAGAATCTGTTTCACACCCGCTGCCTGGTTCAGACGGCATCGCTGAGCGTGATCATAGATGGTGGTTCGTGCTGCAACATCATCAATGAGAAGGTCGTGCAACACCTTCATCTACAGACGCAGCCGCACCCTCAGCCTTACGGCCTCCAGTGGATTTCCGAAGGTAAGGGTGATGTGGTAAACAGGCAATGCCACATCACTTTTCAGATTGGTCAATACCAGGATACAGTATTGTGTGATATTGTTACTATGGATGCTACTCACTTGTTACTTGGTAGGCCCTGGCAGTTTGATAAGAAGACGGTGCATGATGGGTTCCTCAACACATACGTCGTTATGCATGGGGGTAGGCGCGTAAAATTACTGCCTATGACGCCCCAAGAGATTCTGCATGACCAGGTGGAAAGGAACCGAGAGAAGGCTCGGGAAGTTGCTCGCGCATCCGCACCACCAGTGGGGAAAGGCCGGACTCCGACTGACAAGTTTGCTCCTCCACAACAGCCGAGTTCCTCTGCGCCCCCTCCTCCGATTCGCACTGCTGCTGAGACGCCTGCCCTACCGGGACGACGCGAGCAGTGCTTGCTGATGGCGCGACCACGGGATCTCACTCCAGTGTTCGAGGGAAGTTCTCATTGCATTCTTATTTATCCCTCTGCGTGTCTTTCTGTTTCTAAGAATGTCGATGATCTACCCCCTATTGTGTTTTCTCTTTTGCAGGAATTTGCGGATGTCATGCCGGATGACATTCCCCCAGGTCTTCCTCCTGTCCGTGGAATTGAGCACCAAATCGATCTCGTCCCCGGAGCGTCTTTGCCCAAACGAGCTGCTTATCGCACTAGCCCGGAGGAGACAAAGGAGCTTCAAAGGCAGGTCCAAGAGCTGTTGGACAAAGGCTATGTCAGAGAGAGCCTGAGTCCCTGTGTCGTCCCCGTTATTCTGGTTCCGAAGAAGGACGGTACTTGGCGTATGTGCGTCGATTGTCGGGCGATCAACCAGATAACGGTCAAGTACCGTCACCCCATTCCCCGACTTGACGACATGTTGGATGAGTTACATGGGGCCACCCTCTTCTCCAAAATCGATCTTCGCAGTGGTTACCACCAGATTCGGATGAAGGAAGGCGATGAGTGGAAAACGGTGTTCAAGACGAAGTACGGCCTCTACGAGTGGCTCGTGATGCCTTTCGGTCTCACGAATGCTCCGAGCACTTTCATGCGGCTCATGAACCACGTTCTTCGCCGTTTTCTAGGTAAGTTCGTTGTTGTGTACTTTGATGATATTTTGGTGTACTCACGTTGCTTGCAGGACCATGTATCCCATCTTAGACAGGTTTTGGAGTGTCTCCGCACCGAGCATCTGTTCGCCAACCTGGCGAAGTGCGTTTTTTGCTCCGACACTACCATTTTTTTGGTGTTTGTTGTGTCCAAGGATGGACTTCGAGTGGACCAGGAGAAGGTCCGAGCTATTCAGGAGTGGCCTACCCCCACGACCCCCACCATGGTTCGCTCATTTTTGGGGTTGGCTGGCTTCTACAGGCGGTTTGTGCGGGACTTCAGCAGTATTGCCGCACCATTGCATGAGCTCACTAAGAAGGATGCCTCAGTCGACTGGACTGAGAAGCACGAGGCGTCCTTCCAGACCCTGAAGGACAAGCTCTGCAACGCTCCACTTCTACAGCTCCCTGATTTTAGCAAAACCTTTGAGATTGAGTGTGATGCCTCCCACTTCGGGATTGGTGGCGTCCTACTTCAGGAGCGGCGGCCCATCGCCTACTTTAGTGAGAAGCTGTCTGGTGCTGCACTCAACTACGGCACATATGACAAGGAGTTGTACGCACTCATTCGGGTACTGTAGACCTGGAAACATTATTTGTGGCCTAAGGAGTTCGTCATCCACAGCGACCATGAGGCTCTCACCCACTTGCGGCACCAGTCCAATCTTACTGGTCGCCATGCACGTTGGGTGGAATTTCTGGAGACTTTCCCCTTTGTCGTCCTACACAAAAAGGGCAAGGAGAACGTGGTTGCTGACGCCCTATCTCGCAGGTATATTCTCTTGACTCAGCTCGACGCTCGTCTTCTTGGTTTTTCTTTGATTAAGGATTTGTATTCTCAGGATACTTTCTTTAGCTCTATTTATGAGACTTGCGCATCTCGGGGTGAGTGTGAGGGATATGTGTTAGATGATGGATTTTTGTTTCGGGTTGGGAAGTTGTGTATTCCCCAATCCTCTATTAGGGCTCTCCTCATACAGGAGGCACATGAGAGTCGTGGTCATTTTGGGATAGCTAAGACGGTCGCTGCACTTAAGGAACATTTCTATTGGCCTTATATGACCCGACAAGTGACTAGGTTTATCAATGCCTGTGTGACATGCCATAGAGCCAAGTCTAGGTCGAGCCCTTCCTTATATACACCCTTGCCTGTACCCTCAGCCCCCTGGGAGGATATATCCATGGATTTTGTGATGGGGTTGCCCTTGTCTAAGAAGGGGAGGGATTCGATCTTTGTGGTTGTAGATAGATTCTCCAAGATGGCTCATGTTATCCCTTGTAGGCAAACCAACAATGCTTCGGACATAGCAAGCCTTTTCTTTGAGCATGTGGTGAGATTACATGGGATTCCTAGGTCTATAGTGAGTGACCGGGATGTGAAGTTTGTGAGTCGTTTTTGGAGGACACTGTGGGGTAAGCTGGGTACTCGACTGCTATTTTCCACTAGCTACCACCCACAAACCGATGGACAGACTGAGGTGACCAATCGAACCTTAGGGACCTTGCTTAGGGCCAACCCGCGCCGTTGGGAGGACTTACTTTCTTGTGTTGAGTTCTCTTATAACAGGTCTATGCATTCGACGACGCGCCTCAGTCCTTTTCAGGTTGTTTACGGTCGGAACCCGCTCACGCCGCTGGATCTCACTCCGCATCCTCTCCGCGACGGTGATCATATCCAGGCTGCGGACCGGGCTGCGTTCATTCAGGAGCTGCATGCTAGGACCAAGGAGCAACTGGAGCGGAGGACCCGACAGTACGAGCACAAGGCCAACAAGGGCCGGCGCCGCATCACATTCGCGCCCGGTGACCTTGTCTGGATTCATATGCGCAAGGAGCGCTTTCCCGCCCGCCGGCGCACCAAGCTTGACCCCCGCGGCGATGGCCCATTCCGAGTCCTAGAGGCGCTTGGCCCCAACGCCTACAAGTTGGACCTCCCCGACGACTACGCCGTCCACGCCACATTCAATGTGGCCGACTTGTCCCCGTATGTTCCCCTAGACGTTGACATTCACGAATCGGGGTTGATTCGCGGCCAAGAAGGGGAGAGTGATACGCCACCGGACGTGACGTTGACGGAGGCCGAGGAAGATGACATGCTGAGAGTCAGATCCGAAGGCCCAATCACCAGATCTCGAGCTAGAGCCATTGCTCAGGCCACACAGTCCATCACGGCCAAGGCCAGGGCGCAGAACGGAGGTGCAACACACTACTCGATCCGAGCCATCACTTGCACGACGATTGGCCATGTTGCAGCCATCATCGGGACTCAGTGATTTTCCAGTCACCTTCGAGACATTTTGAGACACGTTTTTAGCACTTCCTAATTTTAGATATAAGTATTTTTAAAAATATTTCTATTTTTGGATATTTAGTATTAGGTTATAAGGTCATTATGACCTAATTAACAACTACGTTGATTTTGGATGCAAAATAGCCGAGAGCTCTCTCGGCCCTTGCTCCTCAACGCCGACGTCAATCTTCCTCTTGCAAATTGTTGAATCGTTTTGTGCAAAGTTGAAATTGTGTCTACGTATTGATTGTATTGCGTGAATTAGCTTTTGGTGCCGATCACGTGGCCGAAGTCAACAATTCAACCCACCAAGTTGAATTGCATTTCAAGGAAAGCGCCGGCACATTAATTCACGTGAACAATATTAAATTTGCTCATTTGGATTGCCTTCACCAGCAAGGTCGATACTAATTAATTAGTGAAGTCAGCGTGACCACGCTACCAACATCATCATTGCAGAATTGCTACGTTTGGAGGCCACAGACATATTCGTTCATTGTCAACCGTGTCCTAGATCCACCCGAAGACACATTTCGGGAGTCGAAACGTATCAAAAGATCTCGGACGAAATTCCAAACGTGATCCTCGCATGAACAGTAACCGCGACCGCGGTTACTGTTCATGCAAGGAGGGTGAGATTCCGCGCCCGTGGTTTTGGCTCTGCCGCGAACGTGATCTTCACTGTTTGTTGTTGAATCTACGCCCGCAAAAATAATTGTGCGCCCGTGGTTTTGGCTCTTCCGCGGTCTCTACTTCTCGCTTGCGGTCTTCTCTTATGGTGGCCTTCATTGCTCCTTAATGCGTCAATACTCCACTAAAATCTTCCTTTCCACCACTTCTTCTCTACAACTCCATTCTCCTCCAATATCTTCTAAACCCACACAAATTGGTACCTAATATCTAGTAACAACTCCTAGTTACGCACTACAAAGTAGAGCGTATCACACCCCCTGACCGGCTCTTTTGTGTCCCCTTGGGGCCTCCCCTTGGCCTCCCCACCATAGATGTGGCCTTGCTCCCATCTTGGCCGAAGCCTTCGTTGCCGCTTGGGGCCTCGCCATTGCCCAGCTCTTAAGGAGGTCAGCGCCTCCTCAACTCCCCATTTAAGGAGCTCTCACCACACGGCCATTATGAGGCTCTTGTCCTCTTGAAGATACATGCACCCCTTTGTTGGCGCCATTCATGTGGGGTGGCCTTTGTGGAGCCTTCTCCTTTTGATGGACGGCACAAGAAGAATCGAGACAAGTTTGACAACATCTTGTCTCCGAGGTATGTGCTCCCCTCTCCTTGTCATGCTCATACTTTGATGATTTCCATTTCTTTGTCTTCGCATGCCCCCGAGACCCTCATTTGTCCTCTATTACCGGTGTGTGCCACTTTGGGTGACCTTGTGGGACATTCTTGGGATGATGTTTTACTTCTCCGAGAGGGTGAGATTTGTGTCCTTAGGACCTCCTTTAGGAATTTGCTATTTAAGGATTCCAATGAGTGCCGTAAAGATTTTCGGAACACAACACTCATGGAAACTTTTGAGGATTATGCCTTTGCACCTCCACTAGCCCCTCTTTTGCCTAGGTTCCACCCTCCCGGACCATACACACCCATATCCCTCCCATCCACCCCTTGGGAAGACCTAGCCATGGTTTTTCTAACCGGATTGCACATGCTTAAGAAGGGGAGTGATTCCATTAATTTGTTGGGCAAGAACCCCCCTAGGAGAGATCATGGCATTCCTTGTCTACATCCGTACCCTACCACCGAGCTAGTGTCCCTTACATTTGACACCGAGGCAAACTTCCATGGAATCTATCGTACTATTGTGTTGGCTTGGGACCCTAGCCTTGTGGATCATTGTTGGACACTTTGGTGGCTGAAATTTGGGAAAGGCCTTCTCCTTGACAATAGTTGCCACCTCCACCCCGATGCCTTGCTTAGAGCCATTCTTAGTGATGAGAATCAAACCTCCAAGGTGAGGCTTTTCTTCCCAAGTTGCTCGATCATGACTAAGCTAAGGTTCTTGAGGGCTTAAGACGGCAGCCAAGAGAAAGGAGACGCCGGAAAGAGGAGAGGGCTGGCCGGAGCTAGGGTTGGACGGTGGCGCCGGCGTAAAAGACCAAGGGAACCTCCCTTGGAGGTTCCTTGATCGAGACGAGTTTGAATCTAGATTTGATGAGTAACTTGAATGTGAGTACGTGAGAGATTGAGGAAGATGGGAGATTTGGGAAGCTTGAGTTGATAGAAATAATTGGAGGCCTTAGGGGAGGATTCCTCTACCCAATGTAATGTTCCAATTCTATATTCTTCAACTAGTGACAAAAGGAAGCCAAGAGAGGCTTAAATACTCTATGGTTTTTTGAGGGGACTAGGAGCCCATTTGCAAATGGGTCCACACGTCCCAAAATGGAAAGGAAATAACATGAATTAATTGACAAAAGGGGAAAAGGGGATAAAAGCCATAAAGTCTTGGCTAGGGACGCGCGCTTGAATGCCTTGGAGTCGAAGCATCAGATGCTTGATTGTCGTGCCATGGAGGCGTCGGCGTCTTGGCTACTCCGAGATGATACACAAGAGTAGGTGCGGCCTTTGGGCCGACGGATCTTCGGTGGCTTGGTCGATGAGGGCACGATGGACTAGGGTGGTGATTGCTTGGGCCATGGCTCAGGCTCAGGCCCTAGTCACCTGGCCTTGAGGCTCCTTGTTGATGAGTGGTTGGCACTTATCACTCTCCCCTTCTTGAGGTAGAATTGTCCCCAATTCTTCATCATATTCCGAGGGCACATAAGGAGTGAGATCGGCCACATTGAAGGTTGGATGGGCATCATACTTGTCGGGGGGGTTGACCTCATAAGTATTGTCCCCAAAGTGGCGGAGAACTTTGAAGGGGCCATCGCCACGTTGGTTGAGCTTTGACTTGCGGTGGTCTTTGAACCTCTCCTTGCGCAAGTGGACCCACACAAGGTCGTCGGGGGCAAATACGACACGGCGCCGACCTTTGTTGACATGGTGGTCATATTGGGCGGCGCATCGCTCGAGTTGTGCCCAGGTGCGCTCGTGGAGCTCACAGATGAAATCAGCCCGCTTGGCGCCTTGAGGATGTTCGACGATGCCCAAGGCATGCGGCACCATATCAAGTAGAGTGATGTGGTTGCGTTCGTAGACCACCTCAAATGGCGTGAGCTTGGTTGCCGTGTGCGTGGACCTATTATACACAAACTCAACATACGAGAGTAAGTCCTCCCACTTGCGTGGGTTGGTCCTAAGGACGGCTCTAAGCAAGGCTCCTAAGGTGCGGTTAGTAACCTCGGTTTGGCCATCCATTTGGGGGTGACAACTAGTGGAAAATAAGAGATTGGTTCCTAGTTTCCCCCACAAGGTCCTCCAAAAATGCCCCATAAACTTGGGGTCCCGATCCGACACTATAGTCCTAGGGATTCCATGGAGCTTGACAATATGGTCAAAGAAGAGGGAGGCAACTTCCAAGGCATTGTTAGTGGTCTTGCAAGCAATGAAATGTGCCATTTTAGAGAACCTATCAACCACTACAAATATGGAATCCCTCCCCTTCTTAGAAGTTGGCAATCCGGTTATGAAGTCCATGAAGATGTCCTCCCAAGGGGCCGGTGGAATGGGCAAGGGGGGTATAGGCCGTGGGGTTGGGTCCTAGAGTTGGCTTGATGGAAAGTAATGCAAGCCTTGCAAAACATGGTGACATGATGGGCCATTTTGGGCCAAAAGAAGTGCTCTCTAAGGGTTACAAGTGTCTTAGCCATACCAAAGTGTCCACGGCCCTCATGTGCCTCCTTAATCAATAGGTGCCTAATGGAAGAGCTAGAGATGCACAACTTTCCGGCTCGGTATAAGTAACCCTCATCCATAAAATAGCTCTCAAACTCACCTCTAAGGGAACACTTCTCAACAATAGTGCTAAAGAAAGGGTCATATGAATAAAGAGACTTAATTATAGAAAAACCCAATACCTTAGCATCAAGATGAGAAAGAAGAGTATACCTCCTTGAGAGTGCGTCGGCCACCTCGTTGTCTTGCCCTTTCTTGTGCTTGACCACATATGGAAAAGTATCCATAAACTCTACCCACCTAGCATGGCGCCGACCAAGGTGAGCTTGGCTCTTCAAATAAGCAAGAGCCTCATGATCCGAGTGAATGATGAACTCCTTTGGCCACAAATAATGTTGCCAAGTTTTTAGCACTCGGATCAAGGCATAGAGTTCCTTGTCGTACGTGGGGTAGTTGAGGGAGGCGCCGAGAGTTTCCCACTAAAGTAAGCAATGGGGCGGCGGTCTTGTAGAAGAACTCCTCCAATGCCAATGGTGGAGGCATCACACTCCACTTCAAACACTTTAGAGAAGTCGGGGAGTTAAAGAAGCGGGGCATTGTATAGGCGCTCCTTAAGCAAAGTGAAGGCGGTTTCATGCTTCTCCTTCCAATCAACCTCGGCACCTTTTTTGGTAAACTCGTGCAAAGGGGCTGCAATGGTGCTAAAGTCTCGGACAAAGCGCCTATAGAAGCCAGCAAGGCCGAGAAAGGATCTCACCATGGTGGCGGTGGTGGGGCGTGGCCATTCCTTGATTGTGCGTACCTTCTCATCATCAATGCGCAGCCCATCTTTTCCCACCACGTAGCCAAGGAAAGTGGTGGAGGGGGCACAAAATGTGCACTTGGCAAGGTTGGCGTAAAGCTTCTCCTTGTGTAGGCACTCAAAAATAGCCCGCAAGTGTGCCGTGTGATCCTCCAAAGTCTTGCTATAGATGAGGATGTCGTCGAAGTAGACCACCACGAACTTTCCCAAGTAGGCCCTCAAGACATGGTTCATGAGGCGCATGAAGGTGCTAGGGGCGTTGGTGAGCCCAAATGCCAGGACGAGCACCTCATATAAGGCATACTTGGTCTTGAAAGCGGTCTTCCACTCGTCACCCTCTCTCATGCGGATTTGATGATAACTACTCTTGAGATCCACCTTAGAGAAGAAGATGGCACCATGAAGCTCATCAAGCATATCATCAAGCCTTGGAATGGGGTGGCGGTACTTGATGGTGATTTGGTTAATGGCTCGACAATCCATACACATCCTCCAAGAGCCATCCTTCTCAAGCACAAGGAGCACCGGAACCGCACAAGGGCTAAGACTCTCCCGGACGTGGCCCTTGTCCATGAGCTCTTGGACTTGCTTTTGAAGCTCGGTGGTCTCCTCGGGGCTAGCTCGGTAGGCAGCCCAGTTTGGAAGGGAAGCGCACGATACCATGTCAATTTGATGCTCAATCCCGCGCACCGGGGGCAGCCCAACCGGGAGCTCGGCCGGCATAACGTCGGCAAACTCCGTCAATACGGCCATGATGCAAGGCATCAAAGAGGAGCCATCCTCCTTTGCGACGAGGCAACGGCGGGGCACCAAGAGGAAACAAGGCCGGCGGCCTTGAAGCACCGGCGTGAGGTGGCGTTGGCGGGCCAAGAGAAGGCAGGGCTCACATCGCCCTTGGAGGGTGGCCGGTGTGTTGCGCACGGCTGCGGGGGAAGCCGCCGACACGGGCACCGCAGTGGGGTGGCAAAGGCCGTGCCGGTGATGGCCGCGCCACGCGATGGCTGTGCACCAGCAGTTGCGCGACCACCCTTGCCCTGGCGTTGTGGCGCCGAAGCGGAGGTCGTCGTAGGTGCCGACGACCCGAGCGCCGCATGTGGGTGTGCGGCTGCCGGGGCGTTGGTGAGTGCACCGGTGGAGTTGGATGCACGCTCACCCTTGCCTTGGCGTTGAGGGGCCAACGCGTGGACGGGCTCTGGTGGTCCACCCATGGGCTGCGGTGCCTCAGCCGTGGCTGCCTCCAAGGCCTTTAGGCGGTTGTGCTTCACTTGATCTTCAAGGATTTCCCGGGGAGACATGGGTAAAAGGGTGATCCGCTTTCCGCCATGGACAAACACATAGGTGTTGAGGAAGCCATCATGGAGTACCTTCCGGTCAAATTGCGAAGGCCTACCTAGCAAAAGGTGAGTAGCATCCATAGAAATAACATCACATAGAATTTTATCAACATAATGCCCAATAGAGAAAGTGATGTAGCATTGCCTTGATACCACATCACCTTTACCTTCGGATAGCCATTGAAGACTATATGGTTGAGGATGTGGAGTGGTGGGGAGGTTGAAATGCTTGACCACCCGCTCATTGACTATGTTGGCACACGAGCCTCCATCCACAATCACGCTCAAGGATGCGGAGCCCATGAGACATCTCGTGTGGAAGAGATTCTCCCGTTGATCCCGGATGTCAACTTCCCGAGCCGAAATCACGTGGCAGGACACGAGGCTAAGGGGTGTGCCGGCTCCATGCTCAAGTGGGGCACAATCAAAGGTCTCATAGGGGTCATCCTCGGCCTCCTCAAACTCATCCGCAGCCGGGTTCTCCTCTTCATCTTCGAAGGACTCGTAGCCACTTGGGGAGGAGAATAAGACGCGCTTGTTGTTGGGGCAATCCCGTTGGTAGTGCCCGCGGCCTCCACACTTGAAGCATGCTCTATCACTTGTTGTGTCCGGGGGAAGGGCTTGAGGGTGCGTGCCGGGCGCGGGGCCTCGAGGAGGGTGAGCAAGACGCGCGGCGCCGGTGGGCACGGCCGTGGGCGCGGCTGGACTGGGGCGCGGCTATGGGGAAGCGTGGCTGGCCGTGGGAGGGCCCAAATAGGAGCTCAGAGCGCCGGTGAACCGAGGGGCTGTCCACGAGCCCAAGCGGCCTTCTTCTTCTTTTGGAGTTGATTGTAGATCTCCATGGCCGTGTGGGTGAGGGTGTTGATGTCCCGGATGGGGAATAGGATCAACGGCTCACGAATGTCCACATCGAGGCCACGGAGGAACATAGTGCGGAGAGAGGCGGGGGTGGTGGACATGCCGGCCTTGTGGATAAGCTCCTCGAGCTCGGCAAAGTACTCAAGCCGTGTACGGGCGCCTTGGCGGGCTAGGGCAATTTGGAGGCGCATGTGCTCAAGGTAGTCCTCCGGAACATACTGCTTGGTCATGGCATAGATGAGTTGGTTCCAAGCCACGACCGACGGTAAGCGGCGTCTCTCTCTCTCGGTGGTGAAGCGGAACCACCAAGCACAGGCATGGCCGGTAAATTGGAGCATGGCAATCTCAACCCTCTTATAATCCTCATATTGGCAATGATTGAGGGCATACTCCGTGGCTTGCTTCCAATCAAGGAATTTGGCTGCATCGTATTCCCCCTCAAAAGGCTTGATGTGGACCTTGATCTCCTGGCATTGGACAAAGTGTTGGACGGGCCCGGCCGAGTCACGGTGGTCATAGAAGTGGTGGGCCGCCTGCCCTCAGCCTCGGAAGTTGGCATGTGGTGGAGGGAGCCATTACGGGTCGTGGCAATCCAAAGGGATCCGGCGGTGGCCACGGTCTCGGTCATGAGGACGGGGGAGCAAGTCGGCTAAGGGGTCGTCCTCATATGGCTCGGGGAAGACGTCATCAAACACGTCATCCTCATCATGGGCCCCAAACGCGTCATCTCCGTCATCAAAGCCCTCACAATTGCCATAACCATATCGGGGGTTGGGTAGGGCATCGCCGGCGGGGGTCCGGGTGGCGCGTGGATAGGGCTCACCATCAAAGGGGTTGTGGAGTGGTGAAGATGCCGGCCCGGTAGCGGCCGAGCATCATGATGGCCGCGTGAGTCGGTGCGCGTCGGGTGGTGGTCGTAGTAGCTCTGCTCCCCGGGCGGTGGTAAGCGCTCGGCAAAGGCTCGACCATCGGAAGGCGGTGAAGGGTACATAAGGCCCTTGCCCCAAGCGTGCGCCGTGTGATCAAGGGGGGCTCGGCCGGGCCGTGGGATGAGGCGCTGGTGTAGATGGGCGCGGGCTGGGCCATGGGCTACGGCATCACGGTCGGCGCGGTTGCTTGAGGGTCGGCTGCAATGGTGGCTAAGCTAAGCTCGAGGGAAGCCATGCGCGCGTCGACATCCTCCTTCTCACGGCGGAGCACGGCCAATTCGGTATGGGCCACGTGCAAGGCCTCGGCGGCAGCCTCTTTGGCTCGGTTTTCTTCGGCAAGCCTAGCCGCAAATGACTCGGAGGATAGGGTTGGCGTGGAGCTCCGAGGGCTCCTATTGCCGGCCTCCACGGGATCCTCCATGTGTGGACTCACCTACAAGAGGCCACAAAGCAAACCAAGTAACCAATTCACAAGGAACAAGTAAAGTAACTTAAGAGGGAAGATAAGGAAATGATGTCTAAGGCACAATCACACACAAAGTCAAAGGCTCAAACAAGGAGAGGCAAGGTGGAACATTGCATGTATCTTGAGAATTGGGTGGAACCAAGGCACATTCAACCCATGCTAATCTTGTATCCTTTAGGCTAAGTAGTAAAGTCCAATTTGACATCTAGGATGACAAGCCTAATGGGAGTATCAATTCGGTCACCCAATGGACCATATGAGTGAAGTAGTCATGGCAAAGGGCTAGAGGAACAAGTGGGGACGGGCTTAGTGGCCCAAGTTGCCAAGTGAGGGTGGGAGAGCCCACCAAGGGTTATGGCCCAACCGAACAAATAGGAGAAAAGAGTCTTGACCTTGCCTTTGCTTTTTCGTTTTCTTTTTTTTTTCTTTTTTCTTTTTTGATTTCGGGTCTTGGTTGCCTTTTTCTTGACCTCTTGAACTTTGTTGGGATTTTTCTAAATTAAGCAAGGCAAAGGCCGAAATTAGATAACATGTGTCTTGGAAAAGAGAGTAGAACCACAACACTTTTTGTTTGCTCTTGGGAGGTGGTGGCAACAAGGGTAGTGTTTTGTTTGGACATGCCAAGGTCCCTTTTTTGGGGGGGAGGACAAGGCTATAGAATGGAAGAAAGAAGGTGCCCTTTGCCATAAGTAATTTCGGCTCTATGTGGAAACCACTAAGGAGGCTTCATTGCAATCCTCCCACTATCCAAATCAACCAAAAGGTACAAAGTGTCCTTTATCCACAATAAACAAAAGGGGACAAAAAGGACAAGGAAAGAAGGTGGGTGTGGTCCTCCAAAGGACAAGGTACATGTAAGTGGGGGGAAATTCAAAATGGATCAAGCAAACACATATGGCCGGCTGGGGTAGGGGTGGGGCGGCAGTAGGGGAGGTGGTGTGTGGTGCTACGGTGGCAGGGGTGGTGGTCCGGCGACCGGTGGTGTTGGTGGGCGGCGGAGAAGGGTTTTTCTTTGGTTTTTTGGTGCGTTTTGGGGGGGGGGGGGGGAAACAAAGAGCAACTAATCTTAACACATTTTCATCATGCAAAAAGAATAAAAAAATTAGCTGGAGAGTGAAAAAACTGAACACAAAAACACCATGGAACAACAAGGAAGCTCAAGCAAACAAGAAGCAAAAGGAAGATGAACATATACACCAAGTCTTCATGCAAACAAAAGGAAGCTAACCATGATAAAAACTGCAAATAAAGAGAAGAAGAGGGCTTAGCTTAGTCCTTGGCTCTTGATACCAATTGATGAGAATCAAACCTCTAAGGTGAGGCTTTTCTTCCCAAGTTGCTCGATCGTGACTAAGCCAAGTGAGGACTCCCCTTCTCCTTGTGATTGGACGGCCTCCTAAGGTTCTTGAGGGCTCAAGACGGCAGCCAAGAGAAAGGAGACGCCGGAAAGAGGAGAGGGTTGGTCGGAGCTAGGGTTGGACGGTAGCGCCGGCAAAAAGACCAAGGGAACCTCCCTTGGAGGTTCCTTGATCGAGACAAGTTTGAATCTAGATTTGATGAGTAACTTGAATGTGAGAACGTGAGAGATTGAGGAAGATGGGAGATTTGGGAAGCTTGAGTTGATAGAAATAATTGGAGGCCTTAGGGGAGGGTTCCTCTACCCAAGGTAATGTTCCAATTCTATATTCTTCAACTAGTGACAAAAGGAAGCCAAGAGAGGCTTAAATACTCTAGGGTTTTTAGGGGACTAGGAGCCCATTTGCAAATGGGTCCACAAGTCCCAAAATGGAAAGGAAATAACATGAATTAATTGACAAAAGGGGGAAAAAGCCATAAAGGCTTGGATAGGGACGCGCGCTTGAATGCCTTGGAGTCAAAGCATCGGATGCTTGATTGTCGTGGCATGGAAGCGTCGGCGTCTTGGCTACTCTGAGATGATACACAAGAGTAGGTGCGGCCTTCGGGCCGGCGGCTCTTCGGTGGCTTGGTCGATGAGGGCACGGTGGACTAGGGCGGTGATGGATTGGGCCATGGCTCGGGCCCGGGCCCTAGTTATCGGGCCTTGAGGCTCCTTGTTGATGAGTGGTTGGCACTCATCACTTAGGGATCCACCGCACTGTTGGCTGCCATTTCCTTTTCTTGTTGAGTTTGCTTGTCCTAGGACGTTGGCACACATGCTCCCACCGTTTGCACGGTTTCCAGTCCGGCGCCGCTCCGAGCCTCACCCTTGCTTCAAATCCTTGCCTAGGTCTAGCCGTAGACCAACACCAAGCCATTGGATGGACTCACGTGTTTGTGTTGAGCTGAATTGAATTGTTATAGGTACATTTCTCCGGCTACCATGCTCGCCTATGAGGCCTCCCATCTTGTTGTGCCCAAGGAACCACCCGATGGCTCTCGTAGGCTCGTTCTTCTTTGTTTTAGTGGAGGTCTCCCTCACTCCACATTCATCTTTAAGAAGGGGAGACACGCCACCACACTTCCTCCACATCCCGGACATCCAACACTTTCGAAGCGAGGACGCTTCGAAGCTAAGAAGGGGAAAGTGATGAGTCCCGGTGATGGATGCCTCCCGCCCAAGGGCCGCGCCTACTCTTATGCCTCACCATGAAAGAGCCAAGGCCTTGACCACGAAGGTGCCGACACATCAATTGATGAGTCCCGATACTTGACCACCAAGATGCCGGCGCATCAATGCCACGACACTCAAGCATCGACAATGCTTCGATTCCAAGGCATTTATGTGCACGTCTATATCCAAGCCTTTAAGGCTTTTATCCTCTTTGTATTTTTGGATTATTTAGTTTCATTATTCTAGTCTTGCCTTGGTGAGTGTGAAGAGCCATTTTCACATGGGCTTCAACTCACAAAGGCCCATTAGAGCTTTCCCTTGTTGGCTTGATGCCTAGGCTATTTAAAGTCATCTTTGGCTTCCTTGTAACCTTAGTGAAGAATATAGAAGTGGCATAGCCTAAGGTTGAGTTTATCTCCCTCTAGGTCGCCACTTATTTCTATTACTCCAAGATTTCAACTCTCTTACATCTTCTTTCTCATCTCATCTCCTCTCAAAGTAACCTCACTCATCATCTTGAATCCAAGACCGACCAAGCCAAGGAACCTCTAGGAGAGGTTCCCTTGGCCGTGCACCTAAGGACCACCGACAACCCCCTCGATCCATCTTCATTCCTCTCGGCCGTGGTCCTCCCCCAAGCCCCATTGAAGATCTAGCAAGTTTAGGAAGGAGAAGAAGGCAAGCTTGGACACGATCTAGCCTCCTAGGAAAGAAAGGTCCCAATGGTGACCTTGATTCTCATCAATTGGTATCAAGAGCCATTGTCCAAGCTAAGTTTTTCTTTCCCCTTTCAAGTTCAGTTTTTCATGATTATTTTCATAGCTTGCATGAGATTCCTTGTTGTTGCCATGATGAACATGTTCTAGGCTTAGGTTCTCTCTTGTTAGCTTGAAATTTTTCTTGTTCTTCATGTTCTTGTATGAGTTGCTCGTGTTCAGTTTTCCTTGGTTCCATGCTTATTTCGCTTGATAGTTTGATAGTTTAGTAGTTATTTTTCTTTCCTTGCTTGTCCCTCCCAAACCCACCCTCAAAAACGCACAAAAAATCACTTTCGGTGACTTCCCCCACCACCGGCGACCGGACCACCACCAAGAACCACCCAACCCACCACCATGCCCCCCTCCACTATCGTCCCTAACCCTTACTGATAGCATCCATTTCATACATGTTTAGGGCATGCATTTAGGCATAAATTAGGTCGCTTGCATATGCATATTTCTCGTATTTAGTTTGTTTTGTAGCATTCTTGGATTTCGATGTCTACACAATTTTCTATGTCATTTCAGGTATTTTACCGAGTTTAGCGGATTTATGGACTTGGTATAGATTGCAAGAGAGGAGGCTTGATTGCGTGAGCTGATTATGCAGCCCATTAATTAGAAGATAAGCGGGCCATTAATTAAATAAGTGAGATGCGGCCCATGATCCATAACAAGAGGCCCGCAAATGATGAAAGCGTCGGCCTAATTGAGTGAAGAAGAGGTCCGCGTGAATTGAAGGAGTGACAAGCGCGCTGGTGTCACGATGGCGTCATGCTGACGCGGTGCCAAGAGTGGGCTGCTGGAGATGGGTCGTTCGTCACTGGGCCGAGAATGTGGTGATGGATTGGGCCAGTTTGAGGAAGCAAGCAGCTGAATCTAGTTGTTCAATTCGTTTGAGCCGCCGGGATTAATTTATCCCGACTCGATTTCGATTGTTTATTTTTGTTTTTATTTTATCATTGTTCTTTTATTATTACCATATTTTTAGAATTAGGTTAAGACACCTTTTGTGAAGCAGTGGCCTCTCATCATTCGTTCATTCTAGTTTACGTTTCAGTATTGTTTTTCCTTTGAACTATGAAGAACTAAGCACTTTTGCTTAGTCCGACAATTGAAGCCTTCGTTTGATATACGGTTGTGAGATTCTAATTCTATTTCTTTTTCTTTGAATGTATTGATTCTCTTGTGCTTCATCCCATTGATTATTATTGATTTCACTTGTTGGACGCAACTAGTTGTTATTGGTAATTGTCTATTGCTAGGGTTTGGTAATTACTTTTTGAGTTACCTAATTCATGTGTAGCAACTGCAATATTCTAAGAACTGTTTGGGACTAGTTTATTGTAGGGAGAATTAATTGCATGCAATAGTATGACTATTTGCTACTCTTGCATGTATCTATCTAAATTCTTGTGCTCATTGCTGCTATTGAATTAAAGCGTGAGGTTTTCATAGTTATTTAATAGTTAGTATTCTCAGGGTCTGTTTGTCCTGTTTATAACTTATGAAAAGGAATAGGAACATTCATAGGAAGGAATTAGAGAGAATCTAGGATCAACCAATCTCATGAATGGTGGATATTTGTCTGGCTAAGTGTTTTGCCTACTTGATTACAATATTTGCTTTCTTTGTTTTGTTTACTTGTTTTGCAAGAAATCAATCAAAACCCCCCATTGTTACTTTGCATGATAATCAACATAAAGAGAAAACAACACCTCCCTGTGGGATCGACCCTTGCTTGCCCAAACTACTTGTTTAGGTTTGTTAGGATTTATTTTGACCAGGTTAACACGACTAAAACCTGCCTGTCACTTACCCTTGCTTGTTTAATTTGAATCCCTTAGCTTGTGCATGTGATTTGAGTATTTTTGGCAAAGGACAAGAGTACTTTCATTCTAAGCCTTTTGGTTGTCTTAGGTTGTTTAAGTAAGTGCCAAAATTGACTATTGGCTGACTTGTGTGGGTTAGAGTGCTTGAAAGCTACATCTTTGTGGGATTCAAAAAGAGGGGGATATTAGTGGCAAGCCTACAAACTCCTTTCTCCCTTCTCCTATTTGTCCCACAACCCAAAACGGGACTTTGTCTTCACAAACCCTTGGTGCCGGCCCTAGTGGCTCTTCACAAGCAAATTCGGTGGCCCCACTCCTTCTCTACTCACATGACTTCTAGTGGACCTTGTTCTTTCATTGTTTAGAAAAAGCTCATTCAAAACAAGAGGCCAAGAAAAGGCAAAGGCCCAACAAAACAAAACAACAACAACAATAATAATAATCGACCCAGTAATTTCCCACCAATGGCAGGGTCTGGGGGGTCCAGATGTACGCACCCATACCCCGAAGTAGTTCGAGGGGGTGTTTCCTGATAGACCCAAAAGAGACTGACACACCTGCAGAATATAACCAAAAACCAAAACCAAAGAAACACTTTATGTTCACATTAATCCTCAACCCTAATCTTTTCCCTCCAAAGCTCTCTGTTCTGAGCCATGTCCTCTGTCAGTGTCAGGAGCGTCAAATCATGCTTAACTACCTCTTTCCAACTCTTTTTCGGTCGACCTCTACCTCGACGAAACTCACTGAGCAATAACCCTTCACATCTATGCACCGGTGCATCAGGTTGCCTCCTCTGCACATGCCCAAACCATCGGAGTCTAGATTCGTGCAACTTGTCTCTAACGTCTGCCACTCCAATCTTCTCTCTAATTGATACATTTCGGATCCTGTCCAACCGGGTATGTGACAGCAAGTTTTAGTCGTATCACCTGATCAAAATAATCCTAAACAAACCTAAACTAGTAGAATAGGCAAGTAAGGGTCGAATCCCACAGGGAGGAGTTGTCTTTCTTTATGTAAGATTGCATGCAATAGTAACAAAGGCGGGTTTTCGTTGATTCAATTCAAATAAGTAAACAAATAAACAAAAGCAAAGGGTTTCAATCAATTAAGGGAAAACACTTAGCCAAACAAATAGCCACCACTCATATGATTGATTGGTCCTAGGTTATCTTTATTCCTTCCTTTGATTATTCTTGTCCCTATTCTGAATTAGTTATCAGTCCTACCAGTCCAGGCAACCTTAACTATTAAACAATCCCTACCAACCTTCAAGATTTAATTCAATAGCAGCAAGAAGCATAGGAATTAACCAGGATACATGCAACACCACGACCCGCAGTATTTAACATATAATCAAATCTCTTTCATAATAAACTAGTCCTACCAGTCCTAGAATATCATGGATGCTACAACAGATAAGGAATCTCAACCCGAAATATCCAAACCCTAGCAATAGACAATTACTAATATCAACTAGTTGGCCAAACCAGTCAAATCAATAAGAATCAATAAGAATATGCTCAAGAGAAAAGATATAATCCAAAGGAACAGGGAATAGAGTTGTAACCTCACAATCAAATCATATGAAAGGCTTCAATTGTCGGACTAAGCAAAAGGGTGCTTAGCTCCTCATAGTTCTTGGAAACAAATAAACTTCAAAAAGAAAAACTGTTGAATGCTAAAATGTGGTTAATACTCTAGATGATGAATGGAGGCTATGGAACTAGGTTTAAATAACCTAGAAACCAAAACCTAAAGTAAAAAGATAACAAACCTAATCCTAAAAGGAAAATAATATAAAGTACGAAATAAGAAAAGAAAAGAAAATTGGAAAATAATGTAAAGAAACTTCGAATGAAAATCTTCACGGGGTCGCTGCCGTGTGGTTCCGCGATCGCAGAAGGAATTCCGCGGTCGCGGAAATTTCAACTTTGCTCTCGACTTGTGCTCGCTGGGGGATTTTCTACGGTCGCGGAATATTTTCCGCGGTCGCGGAAAATTGAAATTTGCTCTCGTAGTGTCGACTTCTCCGCGATCGGCCACTCTTCACCCGCGGTCGCAGCTACGCCCTTCTTCTCACTTCGTGTGGCTTCTTCCTTCTATCTTCCTTGGTCTCCTCAGGTGGCCTACTCCTCGTCTTCTGGATGTCGTCATTTAAGCTTCTCCAGACCACCAAATTCACACTTCTTCTCCTCAACTCCATACTCCATAGTTGTGCTCTAAATCTATACAAATGGCACCCTAAACACCGGTAACAACTCCTAGATAAGCACTACAAAGTAGAGCTGATCAAACTCCCCCATGCTTAAACCTTGCTCGTTCTCGAGTAAGTTAAAAGAAACCTACTCCTCCAATTAAATCCCCAAGGTCTCAGGAAGCATAGAAAAACTCTCTCCTAAGAATTGCACCTAACATGAATCTCCTAGGCACCATACAATATGCTCAACACAACACACAACACATAATACAACACCACACATACCGAAGCTAAAAGGAAAGCAAAGTACTTCCCCCAAGCTTATCCCGAACACCATAGAGTGAATAAAAATCTAATCCTAGTCTCCCGTCTATCTTCTTTTGCCTCCCAAAGTGACCTACCCAAATCCTCCTTATATCACCTCTTCTTATGTCACCACGCCAGGAAAAATGATGATTCCTAAAAATCACTCTTCTTCTTTTCACTCATTTTGCCAAGGTGCCCTTTCGGGTTTTCACCAAGCCACTCATTTCATTTTTTCAATAGATGGGCTCACAATATATCTCACATCACTCTTGACCAATTATTACCCCAGCCTAATGCTGGTCCAAGGCACCTGCTTATTACCTAAGCCGCCCTTTCGGGTTTTCGACTTATCCCAGGATTTCTATTTTTGCCTTTTTTCAAATTTTGGCTTTTTCTTTTTCTTTTCTCCTCAACGACATAGCAAGTATAAAACTCTCCCCCATGCTTAAACATTGTATTGTCCTCAATGTAATGAAAGACAAAAAAGAATGAAGTACAGGGAAAAGCGGAAAGATACTCACAACCGTCGCTGAGTTGGCTTGGACACGTACGTTGTTACTGGCGGTAAACCATATAAGCTCAGGTCTCTAGTGTTGCGGCGTCTTCAAATTCAACTCCTACCGTGCAACCAAAGGGAACCACTGTGGTGAGTAGTGGAATATCAAAGATGTCGGGGCTGCACGGCCTTCTACGAACACATGGTGGAGCCAAGATGTAATCCTAGTGGGGGCTCTAGTGTTCCTCTTCCTCAGTTGTCAATTGTAGGGCCATCATCGTTGCCAAATAAATATGTGGGGCTAATGTCTCCTCCTTGATAACATGATGCACACCTTCTCTCCATGGGGAACTCGGACAACTGGCCTTCGGTAGAACCTTTTTTTTTTGAGTTGTAGGGAAATAGGAGGACTTACATTGGTGTGGTTAACACCGTCTTCAATATGATCCGGGCCTCCTCCCTGCAGGTTACTTTAACACGAACACAAAAACAACAACAAAAACAAAAATAACACACAAATAACTAAAACCTGGAATGAAAAGACAGGAAAGAGATACATACCTCAGGTTGCCTCCCGGACAGCGCCTTAGTTATTGTCATGGCTCGACATACTACTCTCTCTCATCAACTTGGTTCGCTCACATCAATTGAGCACTCGGGGTTTCCATCAGGAGGGTGTCTTTTTGTATCATCTATGTTAAATCTGACCCTCATCCCGTCGAATTCCATTGTGAGCGAACCACCGCTCACATCAATTTTGGTCTTTTCCGTGCTCATGAACGACCTTCCTAGCATCACAGGGGCTGTGAGTTTGTCTTGCCCCGTGTCCAGCACAAAGAAATCTGCAAGGAAGATAAGTTTGTCCACTTCTACAAGCACATCTTGCACAACTCCTTTGGGATACACATAGGAGTTATCCGCCAATTGGATCACAACCCCTGACTGTTGTAATGGCCCAACTTCTAACGACTCATACAGCGAATGAGGCAAAACATTGATAGAGGCACCCAAATCCATCATGGCTTTATCGAACATGGTGCCTCCTATCGTGCAGGGAATGGTGAACATGCCTGGATTGCTGCACTTCTTTGGTAACCACTTTTGCAGCATAGCGGAAACGTTCTCGCTGAACTTGACCTTCTTTTTCTCTTTCACTGATTTCTTGTTCTTTAGTTTGCACACCTCCTTCAAGAATTTAGCAAAGCGAGGGATGCTCTTAACGAGTTTTAGCAAAGGAATATTTACCTCGCAATTGTTGAAGGTCTCGAATAATTCCTTATCATTGGCTGGCCTCCTCGTGTCCGCCAAAGCTTCAGGGAAGGGTGCGGGAGGCTTTACTGATCCGAGCGGAGGGAAATTGGGGCGCACGTAGTCGTCATAGGGGTCGTCGAGGCGTAGGGGTTCCTTTGGAGCATTTCCGCGGTCGTGGATTGGTGGCCACGGTCGCGGAAAATCGTCGAACAGTTCGTTGTCTTCAACACTTTTTCCGTGGTCGCGGATTTCATGCCGCGGTCGCGGAAAATTCTCGACCTGTTGCTCCTCTTCGTCTGTGCTTTTTCTGCGGTCGTGGAATTCTTGCCGCGGTCGCAGATTAGCGCCGATTTTTTCTTGGTTCTCCGTGATCACTCTACGGTCGCGGCCATCTTGTCCGCGGTCGCGGATATCTCTTTGTCGTGCTCGACTAGCCTCCACCTCAGCTCCACTCCTTAGCGTCATGGCACATACGCTCTCCCTCTGGTTCACTACCGTTTGAGATGGTATTTGCCTGGCCTCCTATTTACTCAACAATTGGGCGACGACTTGTCCAAATTGATTCTCCAAGTTATGAACATTAGACCTCGTCTCGTGCTGCTGTTGGACCACTGTTTCAATTTTTGCCCCCATCGAGGTCATATGGTTGGTCAAGGTCGCCATGCTTTGCGTGAGACTGTTGAGCTTGTCATCACCGGGCGTGGGAAAACTTGCGTTTTGGCCTTGGAATCTATGCGCATATGGTTGCCCGTACTGTGGCCGATTAGAATACGGATTGAACTGTTGTTGGTATGGATTGAACTCCTGGTTATCATGGCCATGGGGAGGATATTGATGATTTCCGTATCTCGGATTGTTGTGATCCCTCCACCCTGAGTTGTAGGTGTTTGAGTACGGTTTATATCTCAGCCTCTGCGGTCCAAAACCTCTTACAGCATTTACTTCAGCTTCGGGATCTCCTAGTGTTGGGCACTCATCAGTGGGATGCAGCGGATCATGACAGATTCTGCAGGCTTTAACTGGATTTGCTGCACAAGGGCTCGCCCTTTTTGTTGAATTGTCGTGAGCTTTCAGATAGCTCAAAGAATAGCTCAAATGCTGCAGCTGGCGTCTTGTTCAGAATGCTACCGCCACATCCTGCGTTCACTAGTCTGGGGTCATCATCCAGAAGTCCTTCATAACAATAAAGTACGAGGTCTTGGTCAGCGTATCCATGATAGGGGAAACTTGATATCAACTTCTTGAATCTCTCATAATATTCATACAACGTCTCAGTAGCATGTTGTTCAATATTGCTGATGCGCTTCGCTTCAGGCTATTGAGTTTCGTTGCAGGGAAGTATTTCTCCAAGAAGGCTTTCTTCATGCCAGCCCATGTGTCTATGCTCCCTGGGGACAAATAGTAGAACCAATCATTGGCCGCATCCTTTGGAGAGAAAGGAAAGGCCCTCAGCTTGATCTGGTCCTCTGTAACGTTCCTTGGCTTCATACTGGTGTAGACAGAGTGGAACTCAGAAAGATGTTTGTTGGGGTCTTCTCCACTCATCCCATGGAAGTGGGGTAATAAGTGAATTAACCCGGATTTCAGCTCAAAGTTCACGCCATCATCTAATTCAGGGAACTGCACAGCAAGCGGTTGCTACTGCAGATTCGGGGCAGTTAGTTGTCTTAAAGTTGTATTTCTTCAGCCATTTCTATATCAAAAAAGAATAAAAAGAAGAAAACAAATCAGTAGCACGGGTGTGGACCATAAGATAGGTCCACACAAACACACACAAAGAAAAAATAAAACCTGCCTCCCCGGGAACGGCGCCAATTTGACAGCAGGCTTTAGTCGTATCACCTGATCAAAATAATCCTAAACAAACCTAAACTAGTAGAATAGGCAAGTCAGGGTCGAATCCCACAGGGAGGAGTTGTCTTTCTTTATGTAAGATTGCATGCAATAGTAACAAAGGGGGGTTTTGGTTGATTCAATTCAAATAAGTAAACAAATAAACAAAAGCAAAGGGTTTCAATCAATTAAGGGAAAACACTTAGTCAAACAAATATCCACCACTCATATGATTGATTGGTCCTAGGTTTTGATTATTCTTGTCCTTATTCTGAATTAGTTACCAGTCCTACCAGTCCAGGCAACCCTAACTATTAAACAATCCCTACCAACCTTCAAGATTTAATTCAATAGCAGCAAGAAGCATAGAAATTAACCAGGATACATGCAACACCACGACCCACAGTATTTAACATATAATCAAATCTCTTTCATAATAAACTAGTGCTACCAGTCCTAGAATATCATGGATGCTACAACAGATAAGGAATCTCAACCCAAAATATTCAAACCCTAGCAATAGACAATTACTAATATCAACTAGTTGGCCAAACCAGTCAAATCAATAAGAATCAATAAGAATATGCTCAAGAGAAAAGATATAATCCAAAGGAACAGGGAATAGAGTTATAACCTCACAATCAAATCATACGAAAGGCTTCAATTGTCGGACTAAGCAAAAGGGTGCTTAGCTCCTCATAGTTCTTGGAAACAAATAAACTTCAAAAAGAAAAATTGTTGAATGCTAAAACGTGGTTAATACTCTAGATGATGAATGGAGGCTATGGAACTAGGTTTAAATAACCTAGAAACCAAACCTAAAGTAAAAAGATAACAAACCTAATCCTAAAAGGAAAATAATATAAAGTACAAAATAAGAAAAGAAAAGAAAATCAGAAAATAATGTAAAGAAACTTTGGATGAAAATCTCCGCGGGGTCGCTGCCGTGTGGTTCCGCGATCGCGGAAGGAATTCCGTGGTCGCGGAAATTTCAACTTTGCTCTCGACTTGTGCTCGCTGTGGGATTTTCCGCGGTCACGGAATATTTTCCGCGGTCGCGGAAAATGGAAATTTGCTCTCGTAGTGTCGACTTCTCCGCGATCGGCCACTCTTCACCCGCGGTCGCGGCTACGCCCTTCTTCTCACTTCGTGTGGCTTCTTCCTTCTATCTTCCTTGGTCTCCTCAGGTGGTCTACTCCTCGTCTTCTGGATGTCTTCATTTAAGCTTCTCCAGACCACCAAATCCACACTTCTTCTCCTCAACTCCATACTCCACAGTTGTGCTCTAAATCCATACAAATGGCACCCTAAACACAAGTAACAACTCCTAGATAAGCACTACAAAGTAGAGCTGATCAGTATGTCCGCACATCCATCATAGCATCCTCATCTCTGCCACCATCAGCTTCTGCTCTTGATCTTTTCTCACCGGCTAACACTCTGCTCCGTACAATAACGCCGGCCTAACTACCACCTTGTAAAACTTACCCTTTAGTTTGGGTGGCACTTTCTTGTCGCATAAAACGCCTGACGCTTCTCTCCATTTTTGTCAGCCCATCTGTATTATGTGCTTAATATCCGCATCTATACCCCCGTCACTTTGTATAAACGACCCCAAGTACTTGAAAGTCTCCTTCTTCAGGACGACCTCCCTACCAAGCTGCACTTCCGCCCCCGTCACATCGCCTCTACGAAAGGGGAACTCAACATACTCTGATTTAGTCCTACTCAACTTAAAGCCCTTTGATTCGAGCTTCTCCCTCCAAAGTTCTAGCTTACTATTGACCACATTCCTAGTCTCATCCACGAGCACAATGTCGTCTGCAAATAGCATGCACCACGGTACCTCACCCTGTATTGTCCCTGATAGCACATCCAACACTACAGTAAATAGGAACGGACTTAACACCGACCCTTGGTGCAAACCTCACTAGTGGAAAAAAACACTTTTTGAGGCTCCCTTTTAGAGGCGTACATAGTTCAAAACGCCTCAACAATGACTTAGGCAATCACTTTTTTTGGTTTTTGAGGCGGATAATTAATTTATACGCCTCAAAAACATCTTTTGAGGCGGGCAAATTAATATACGCCTCAACAAGTATCCGAAAAAACATTTCCCGCTAAAGTATTAGAGGCGGGCCAAGGTAAGGCCCGCATCTAATTCTAACTAATTGAGGCGGGACAAGTAGACCGCCTCAATTAAAGCTTGTTGAGGCGGGCCTCTTAAAGCCCGCCTCAACAAGTATGTCCAATAGAGGCGATCATGTAAGGCCCGCCTCTATTAGCCCATTATTGTAATACTTATAGAGGCGGGCGTGTTAGGCCCGCCTCTATAAGCTCAACCCTTAAAAAAAGAACAGTTGCGCGAGGTTTCATTTTCCTCTTCGTATCCTCCTCTTCATCTTCAATTTGTTCGTCGCCGAGCTCTGTCTTCCCGAGCTCCGACTTCATCTCCCTTCGCCGAGCTCCCTCTAATACTCCCTTCAACAAGTATCAACAACGCACTCGAGGTTTCACCAAAACGAGCTCCCTTCAACTGCGGGTAATCACAGTTTTAATTTGTTTTTGTGCACCTGTTTTGGATATGAGAGTTGGTGGTTTCTTGTACTATAATGAATTTTTTTGTTACTTTGAGATTTGAAGTGTAAGTTTGTATGATTCGTGTTGTTTGCATCTCTCAAAACGAGCTCCCTTCAACTGCGGGTAATTACTTTGAGATTTGGCTTGTGTGTTATTTAGTCTGAGTTGGTGGTATCTATCCGGAAAAACTAAGCTGGGAGATAAGATCTAATTGCATCTCTCACAATATACTATGTGATTTGAACAGTAGCAGGAGGACTAGGTATTTCATTATCATTAAGGTTATAAGGCTCTGAATTACATATTCAAGATAGCTCTGGAATTGAAGTGAAATTTGGTGGCAGTTGAACTATATGCTAAATGACATTGAGCTTTTGCTTCATGCTAGGTCTGCTTATGAGCAGCAAGCATTCTGTGATGCATTCCATGGGGATGAAACTGGTTGGCGTCATTGTGCTGTCTGTGGCAAGGTAGAAATTGTCATTATATACATAAATTCTTTTGACATTCTCCTCCGTCTTCGCCGAGCTCCGTCTTCCCGAGCTCCGACTTCATCTCCTTTCGCCGAGCTCCCTCTAATACTCCCTTCAACAACGCACTCGAGGTTTCACCAAAATGAGCTCCCTTCAACGCACTCGAAGCCAAGTCATGTATTAATATTTCAGATTTCTACCCTAATTCCTTAGGCCCTTGGCGGGATAGAATTCATAATTTAGGCCCTTGGCGGGATAGTTGAGTTTGTATTTTTTCTTGCTTGGTTGCGTATTATTATCTATTTAGGCCCTTGGCGGGATAGTTACTAGAAATGAGTATTTAATCTTCCTTGCATGTTATTTTGCATGTATTACTAGAAATGAGTCGTCCTTAGATGTACGGTGACCATACTACGACACAATACTTGAGTGGGGTTGAGGAGTTCATTAGATGTGCTTTAGCACACCAACGGAGTACGAAAGCCGAAAAAATCTATTGTCCATGCCGTGATTGTAAGAATATAAGGCGGTTAGATGATATTGATGAGATTGAGGATCATTTATTTCGTCGTGGTTTCAAACAAGATTACCATGTCTGGGTATTGATGATGTTGTGGATGAAGATGAGTATGACGAGTATGATGACACACCCTTGTTATCAATTATTGTTCAACCATTACCAGAGGAGGAAGATACAAATAATACTAATCATATCCGTATAGATCATAGGGAAGGAATATGGGTTACAAATCATAAATGAATAAGATGAGGTAATTTATTGACAAGTAGATTTAATTGCATTATAAATTGTCTTCCTTGGATTTTTTTTTGTGATATGTACTCATATGCTTTTTGTGTGTGCTTGTTGCAGGAATTCTAGCCACTATGTCTAACGAAAGTGGAAATGCTATTCTCCCTACCCAAGGTGATCATGAATCACAAGGTGTTAGCGTGATTACACAGATCGCTAAAGGGCGTGGTCCGTCAAAAGGAGTTCAAGTAAAAAAGCCTATGCACCTTGAGTTTAATGAGTTTAATGTCCCTGATGGCGAGTGGTCGAAAGAATACGGAAAGCAAGTTGGGAGTTGTGCTCAAAGAATTAATATTAACGAGAAAGAATACCGAAAGATAGATGAGCAGACGAGGCAAGGGTTTTGGGAGGAGACCAAGGTATAATGACATTTTAAATTGTTTTAAATATATACTATATTAACAATTAATCTAACTTATTGTAAAAATCCACAGCTTATGTTCCACATCATTGAGGATATAGATAAATCAAGGGAAAAATACTTTCATTCTTGTGTGGCAAAACGATTTAGAGATTTCAAGAGCAAGTTGGTGCGTCGATGGATAACTAAGAAGCAAAAGCCGTCGAAATATCCTACAAACAAGATGCCTTGGGAAATCTACCACCACATTACAGAGGCTGATTGGTCAGTTTATCTTAAAGAATATTACAAGCCGGAGTCATTGGTAATAATGCTATTTCTTTTTACTATTAAAGATTTCTAGTCAGCGGAAATCGTTGGTTATAAATCTATGTGCCTTTTGACAGGCTCGTAGTGAGAAAGCAAGGGCAAGTGCACTATTAAACAAGAATCCTCATCTCACCGGCCAAGCGGGTTATATTAGAAATTGACCCGAGTGGATAAAAGAAGGACGACTCCCATCGGAAGCAGCTTTATCTCTGTCAAGTAGCTCCTCAGTGAACTCATCGGTTCCTAGAGCTAGAAAATATAGATCAAAGGAGTGGGTTTTGGCTCATCAAGTTCGAAGTAAGCATGGAAAGTGGGAAGTTAACTCGAACGATAAGGAAGCCGTAGAAATTGCAAGAAAAGTTGTAAGTAGTGCTTTTTTTATGAATATTTACTTAAATTGACTTGGAAATATGAACTAATTTATACTTTCCTAATTGGCATTATAGGAGGAGTATATCGAAGAAGAAGAAAAAGGAAACCTTACTTTCGAGGATGATGAGGATGCCCTCACCAAAGCTATTGGGAAAAAAGATCATCGTGGCTGTGTCAAGGCAATAGGTGGAAATGTTGGTTATAGAGTTGCTTTCGGTCCAAGAGAACGACGGAGAAGATGTTCTAGTGAAGCTTCATCAGATCTGATCGAATCGATCAGAGCTGAAATTAGAAAGGAGTTTGAAGGTGAATTAGATAAAAGGGTGGCTGAGGCCCTCCAAAAGCAACTACGCTCCATGTTACATATAAATCAATCAAACTCCACTTCTACTCCCGTTCTTGAACTTAATGTTAATGCTTCCTATACCACTCATCCTGATTCCACACCGCAACCACGTGAGCTAAAGGTATGATTGAGTTTGAGTATTGTCATGAACTCTTCATGCTAAGACCTCTTATAACATGAATTAAAATTCCATGCCGCAACCTTAATCTTGCATTTTTCATTTTACTTTATATGCAAGAAAGGACTCCATGTCATCTGGCCGTTGAGGATAAAGATTCTGGTAACAAAGTGCTCGTAGCGGATGGTATGGTACAACCCCCAAACGGTACATCGTCCCAACACTTTACACCGATGAAGCCTGATCACTACAAAGTCCAAGTTGATTTTGTTTATGATGGACATAATGATGATATTCTTCCGGTACCTACGGGTGATGGTTTCACTAACTTAGGCGGTGCTCAGGGTAGTTTCGTGCAATGGCCGATCCGCTTAGTGATTTTCGAAGACGACGAGGTAAGACCTTTGTGCTCAATAATAATGTACACCACATTACTCACTCTTGCTCATCTATAATTCTATATATAGGACTATACTCCACGCCCAACAAAGAAGTCCAAGTCATTTCTCTCTAAAAAGGTGGATGACAGCGCCAAAAATAAAGGTAAGACCTTTGTGCTCAATAATACAAATGTTACTTCATTATTATTTTTTGGAAATTTCATGTCCAAATAACTCTTAAGTCTCAGTCCAACAAAGAGGCGGTTGGTAGCTGTGATCGTAAAACGGAAGAATCAGCCGCCAAAAGGAAGAAAGCAGAAAACGAAGAAATTCAAGGTCATGGCCAGTCATGCAAATACTTGCATTTTATTATGTCATCGGCGCCGGGTGGTATATATGATAGTACTCCCATCCCATTGGATGCCTCGGTTTGGAATTATATGAGAGATCAAGAAACATACGTCACTGCATCCGATGTAGAAGAGTTCCTTAAGGGGGCGTGCTTAAACATTTCTGTGATTCAAGTCTACATGATGTAAATGTTTTAATCAGTCTTTATCTTTTAATTGTCAACTATCATTCTTAATCGTTTTTTATTTAATCATTTTTACATTACCATTCATAATCGTTTAATCAAATACCTTTAAATGTGCAGGTATTTATTGGACAATCACACATATGCATTTGAAAATTCTCGAATTGGGTTCATTTGTCCTGAGATGGTGTCAAGCACTAGAATCAGGGCCGATCCAACTGTTCTAGCAGATTACTTGCAACGTGTGTTCAATGCTGAAACTGCTAAGAATACGATTAAATATTCTAACAGTGCCAAATTGTTTTTGCTCTCATATAATCAAGAGTAAGTGTTTTCAATAAGTTTCATATATAATTAGTAGTTTAAGCAATCATTAATATTTATCAATTTACTTTTAAATGATGCAGCAATCATTGGATTATGTACGTAATAGACCTATTTAGAGCACAGGTCTATCTTTTCGATTCTCTAAAAGGTCAAGGCAACAGAACGACTGATGCATCTGGAATCATGAATTTGTAAGTTATTTTGCTTACGAATTAGTTTTTTTTGGAATATTAACAATATTAGTTTCATGAGTGTATTATGTTGATTTTCTAGGGCATTTCAAGTGTATAAGTATCAAGGTGGGAAGTGCGAGAAATTAATAGGAAAACGTAAGACGTTGAGAGTCTGTAATATAGAGGTACATATAGCATTTTATACGCTTTAGGTTTGTTTATTTATAATCAAAGGCCTTGTATCTAAGACAGCCCCCTTATGTTGTGTAATTAGTGCGCTCAACAAAGCGACGGAACCGAGTGTGGCTATTATGTCATGAAGTTCATGTTAGATATAGTCACGGGACTCTATGACGCTAATGACCGACTAGATAAGGTATGTAATTTAATTAACTATATATTGATAGTATTTTTGTTTTTTGTCAATAATTTCTGTGTTTTTTATGAAGCTATATCCTATGAGGAACACATCGTATACTTATGAAGAAATGGATGTTGTTCGTGAGCAATGGGCACAGTATTTTACATCGAAGTATTTATTATCGGATTGAACTTGTTTTTACTTGTCATGTAAACTGTTGTTGAGAACCTGATTGTACTCTGATGAAATATATTGTTGGTTGTATATTATTCTGTGAATAAAATCAGGAACCTATTCTGCAATGTGTGTATGGTGCATCATAAATCCAAAAAACATCTGAAAGAAAAGAAGGGACTTATAGAGGCGGACTTGTATGTCCGCCTCTATAAGTACATAGACGCTGACTCGGCCGAGTTCTGGGCCGAGTCAGCGTCTACATCGACGCTGACTCGGCCGAGAACTCGGCCGAGCTCTCGGCCGAGTCAGCGCGACTTGTTGAGGCGGGCCTCCGAAGCCCTCCTCAACAAGTCCCTCATTTTGGCGCCAAAGTGAGGGACTTGTTGAGGCGGGCTTCGGAAGCCCGCCTCAATAAGGTCCTTTTAGAGGCGTAAAATGTCTGCCTCAAAAAGTTTCCCTACTTGTTGCAGCCCCCTTAGTTGAAGTGAACGGTGTTTGCCTCAATAAGTGTCCAAAGGCCCGCCTCTATAAGGATTTTTTCCACTAGTGCCTATGTCGACCCGAAAATACTTCATGTCTCCTCTTGGGGTACACACACTGGTCAAAGCACCCTCATACATGTCTTTTAGGATTCTAATAAACGAGCATGTTACTTGCTTCGCGTCCAGACACTCCCAAATTAGCTTTCTTGGCACTCTATCATACGCCTTCTCCAAGTCAACAAAGACCATATGTAGATTTCTCTTCCTTTCCCGATATGCCTCTATCAACCTCCTTAGTAAGTGAATGGATTTCATAGTCGACCTCCCCGGCATAAAACCAAATTGATTTTCGGACACGCTTACAAGATTTCTCAACCTTACCTCTACTATCCTCTCCCACACCTTCATTGTGTGACTAAGGAGTTTAATACCCCTATAATTGTTGCATTGTTGCGCATCACCCTTGTTCTTATACAACGGAATCAACTTACTAAGCCTCCACTCTTCGGGCATTTTTGATGTCCTGAAGATAACATTGAAGAGTGTCATGAGCCACTCTAAGCCTTTTACCCCCAAGCACTTCCAAACCTCAACTGGGATCTCGTCTGGCCTTACTGCTCTCCTGCTCTTCATCCTACGGATTGCCTCTTTCACCTCCTCCTTTGAGATGCGCCTGCAGAAACTGTTTACGGTCCGACCTTCTGTATCGTGGTATGCTACGGGTGCACAATGTCCGTCGTTTAGCAGTTTGGCAAAGTATTGTTGCCACCTGAGCTTGATGTCCTGGTCCGTCGTTTAGATCTCTGCACTTCCTCTCCCTAGCCTTTGCTAATCGGTACATCAATCTTTCCCCACCCTTCTCGTCCAAAGCCTTGTACAAACTCTCGAATGCTCTCTCTTTGGCCCTAGCAACGGTTCTCTTAGCCTCCTTTTTAGCCGTCTTGTAGTCGGTTAACAAACTCTCCCTTTCAGCATCACTGGTACACCTCGTAAGCTCCTTGTATGCCACTTGCTTGGCCTTTACCTTCCCTTTTACCTCTTCGTCCCACCAGGCTACACCTTGACCTCTACTGGAGTCCCTTCTGCCTTTTGCCACTCCTAACACCCCATACGCCGCCCTGCGAATACACTCTGTCATTTTACTCCACATTTCATATGCACTATCTTTTGCTTGCCATGCTCCCTTAGCCTCTGCCTCTTCTTCAATCTTGTCATGTAGCATTAATCCACTTGACTCTGACAATCGCCACCACCTGATCCTAGGTTATGACACGTTGTTTCTCTTAGACTTTTTTCCAGCTATCTCGAAGTCCAGGATTAGGAGCCCATGTTGGGTTGATAATCCTCCATACGGGATACCCTTGTAATCTTTGCAGTTGCGCCTATCTTCTCTCCTAACCATGAAGTAATCTATCTGGGTTCTACAAATCGAGCTCTGAAAGGTTACCAAATGCTCATCTTTTTTTGCGAAACCATGAGTTTGCAATAACACATCCAGAAGCCACATAAAACTCTAACAGAGCCAGACCACTGTCATTCCTGTCACCAAAGCCAAAACCTCCATGCACCTCATCATATCCATCTCTGTCCCTACCAATGTGTCCGTTAAAGTCACCCCCCACAAAGAGTTGTTCTGTCCTCGGGATGCCTCCGATCATTACATCTAAATCCTCCTAGAATCTTCTCTTTTCTTCCTCGTCCAAACCCACATGTGGGGCGTATGCGCTGATCACGTGTATGCTGGAACCACCCACCATAAGCTTGATTGCCATCAGCCGATCACTCTTGCGCTCAACCTGAACTATCTGGTCTCTGTGCTCCCTGCTGACAATGATACCGACACCATTTCTTCTCTTTGCTTCACCCGAATACCAAAGCTTCCAACTGTCTATCTCTCGCGCCTTGTTTCCCACCCATTTTGTATCCTGGATGCACGCAATGTCCACTCTACGCTGTTGGAGGATTTTAACTAACTCAATCGATTTTCCAGTAAGCGATCCTACATTCCACGAACCCAATCTCCACTTTACAACTACTTTCTTTAATCGCTCAATGTTGTTGTTACGACTGACACACGGACAATGCCCAACGCAAACACCCGGAACAACCATCTCGACCGACACCTACCTAGGAGTCAACACAAACACACGCGGTATACCTGCCAAAGCACACGAACAAACACACAGGCAAAGCAAAAGCAAAACAGAGGAACCCAAGAAACAACTAGCACACACAAAGCCAACCCTACGTAATGGAGATAAAGAATAAACCACAGAGCACTATTGATCAAGCACACAGACACAAGTTAAAAGAAAGAAATCACAAGGAACACTTAGCAAAAGGAGTAAACTAATAGGCTGAAAACAGGGGTTACCGTGCCCCGTAAAGGGACTAAGAGTCGCCGTGCGGGAAACCGCAGTCCACGCCCACGAAAAAAAAACTGGCAAGGCTGGGAGATAGGCTGGTAAGGGGGTCGAGGTGGGGATACACTGAAAGGGGGGTTTAGGCTGGTGGCCGTGGGGGATTGGGGCGCTGCCTATAAGCCCTAACTCAGCGGTTTGTTGGACCGAGGGGGGGAGGTGACGGCGAGTCGCTGGACCGAGTGAGGCTTGGGCGCCTAGGCGAGGGGGTGGTGAGGGAAGAGATGCCGGGAGGGAGGGTGCCTAGGCGTGGGGGGTGGCTGCTGGTCGGGAAGAGGTGTCGGGAGAGAGGGTCACTCTAGGGTTAGGCACGAGGGAATGGGGGGAAGATTGGGTTCGATACTCTGGGAGGGTAGGGGAGGGGGAGGGTCGGCGGGGCTAAAATCGACGGGATGGGGCGCCAACGGCGCAGGGGAGTAGGGCAGCGGGGCTAGAGGGGTGAAGGAGAAAGAAGTGGGGAGAGGTAAAGAGGAGGGGATCTGCGAGGGTAGAGATCCTCCTGGTACGGGGGGACTGCAGGCGACGCGGTGTCGCCTGAGAAGCCGAGAGGGACGTCGGAAGCAAAAATCTGGAGCGCGTGCATTCAGAGAGAGAGGAGAGAGAGGGAGGTCCACTCACACATTTCCTTGTTCGGTTGGGCCACTTTCTTTGGTGGGCTCTCTCACCCTCACTAGGCACCATGGGCCACTAAGCCTATCTCTCCATTTTCTTCTATGTGTCTTGTCACCATTTTCCACCTCTCCTTGGGCCCATACGGTAGCCGAATTGGGCTCTTCTTTACACTTGTCATCCATAGCCCTTTTCGGCATTCACTAAAGCTAGCCTAAGTCATTCCATTGGGCTTGGCTTCGAAGTGTTTTGGTCCGCCATTGTACTCAAGTCACACGACCCTAGTATTCCCTTGCCTTTGCTTGAGCCTACTTTGTGATACTTGTGATTACCTTGGTTGCCTAGACCATTGATTTGCTTGCCTTCTTGCTTGCATTGCTTGGATTAGATTGTCATAGGCCTAAGGTATTCATTTTGTGTTAAGTATGCATTGCTTTGTTTGCTTGGGACTCTTTACTTGGATTGCCCTTTGCTTGTGCTAGGTGAGTCGACATGGACGAGCCATATTGGTCTTATCCTCCTCGGCCGCAACCGGGCCTGCGCCCACAAAGCCAAGCTCATTCCACCACTACCTTGTACGGAGGCTCTTATTCACGCGCCGCCCCTAGGCCCGCAGCCGGCTACGAGGGTCGCCACCATTATGCTCCTCGTTTCACCGAGTTCGACGTGGAGTCTTTTAGAGACTACGAAGAGGAAGGCGCCAATGCCGGATTAGAAGAGACCTTTGAAGAGGAGTCTTGGGCGGATGTGAGCCACCGAGGTTATGCTCGCGCTCAAGGCCCGCGCCGGCGCCCGCTGACCGCCTTGCCCCGGGGTGGCTGTCGCCCACACATTCACACGAGTTGTTTGCCGTGCGGCTTGCCGCGGAGAGTCGCACCAGGGAGGCTGTCACCTACGCCTCACGCGCTGCCCACGCCGAGGTGACTAAGCGCCAACGAGAGGAGGAAGCCGCCGCAGCTAAAGTAGAGGCCTTATGCGCCGTTCTAGCCGATATCCGCCGACAACAGGAGGTCGGGGCCGCCCGGGTTGCTGCCCTTGAGCTCCAATTGGCCACGATGGAGGCCGAGCGCACGACAGAGGTGGCCCCATCCGCCACTGTACTCGCGCTCCAGCCGGCACCGAGAGCTGCGCCTCCGCTGCCACCGGTGCCGCCAATTGTTATGTCCCCAGTACTTGCGCCCCCGTCGTCACCGGCGCCCGCACAAGCGTCGGCCTCGGTGCCCACACCAACCCAGGTGCCCGCGCCCACGATGGCCGCACCGCCGTCGGACAAGAAGCCCGCGTCTCCACCGCCTCCGGTGCCCCCGCTCTCCTCGGCCATGGTGCATGCACCCCCGTCGGCATCGGCGCCTGCACAAGCTCGGACCTCGATGCCCTCACCCGCTCGGATGGCCGCACCATTGCCTCGGCCACAACTTGGTTGGTCGCCGCCTATTGCCGCGAGCGACCCCTTGTCGCCTATTGGCGGCTCACCATTGACCCACCACCATGGCGGTTGGCACCCCATGGCTGCGCCACCGACGGCGGGCTGCGCCTTGTCACGACCTTGGTCGGCGCCATTGTTGCCCTCGGCGCCTCCCACCCAAGTTGAGGCCCCCTTCTCTCTATCCTTTTGTATGTTATTGAGTGGCACATTGCATGAACTTCATGTTACATCCTTGGATAAAGCACCTTGCATGTTGACGAACTACCTTGCATCTAGGACTATGTTCTCTTGTGTGCATTATAGTTGCATGTCCCAATTCATGTCCAAGAAGTCTCACATCATGCATGTCATTACCTCCATGTTTAAGTATGATCATTACCTCACTTGTTGTATCATGGTGCATCTACTTAGGCTTGCGAAAGGTAGTGGCATAACTTGTGCATGTATTCTTGCCATTCATATAGACTTTGGACCTTGTGTTCTCACATCCCTCATTTGTCTTGGTGGCACGAAGGTGCATTATTATTCTGATTTTATTGAAGCATCATATGTTTGGTTGTTGCGTGCTCCTTGATTTAGAGTTATCCTTAAATCCTTCACTATCCCGTGATATCTAAGCTTTCTTTTGAGGATAGGGAATACTCTCTTTTAGCCTGCACACTAGATATGCCTAGTGCCCTTGATAGGCCCCCATTGGATGAGACTTTTCATGTTGATCATGGCCCCTTAAGGATTATGTCTAGAGCCACTCATGTTGATTACGGCCCCTTGGGAATGTCCACACACCATATCACAGCTAGAACACCCTCCTTGCGGCCTATGATAGGACAACCTCCGAGAGAGAATTATTTTGAGGTTGAGGGCTACTTCCTTCCACCCAACACACTAGACCCCCCTTGGCCTAGGATGTTCCACCATCTTTACTTGGGGTCCAAAGTTTCTGAGGTGTTCCTTTTGGTGGTTTCTAGGTCAACCCACCCCGCTCTTAATGTACCCTTTCTCGTATCCACCACTCTTTGGCGGGCTGCCTCCATGTCTCTTGTACCGCGGAGGCCCAACTCTAAGAAGGGGAGGGACTCCATATCCCTTGTAGCATCTCATTCCCCCCTCATGCCCCATGCCCTAGCTTGTACAATGACATTCACTGCCCCGGGCATGCCTATTTTCTTAGTTTTCCATGAGTGGCCACCTAACGGCATCCTACACACCCTCGGCCCCACTCGGGTTTACTATTTGGTACATCACCGCTTTGACTCCTTGCCTAGGTTCAGCCGTAGGCCAACCACGCGCCCTTGGATGGACTCACGTTTTCTTGTTGATTTACATTGTTGTAGGTCCATCCTGGCGGCTACCATGCTTGCCCATGAGGCCCCCCAACTTGTTGTGCCCAAGGAGCCACCCGACGGCTCTCGTATGCTCATGCTCCTTTGTGCTAGTGGTGGTCTCCCTCACTCCACCTTTACTATTTAGAAGGGGAGATGTGCCACGACACTTCCTCCATCTCCCGGACTTCCCACATCGTCGAAGCGAGGACGCTTCGAAGCTAAGAAGGGGAGAGTGATGAGTCCCGATACTTGACCACCAAGACGTCGGCGCATCAATGTCACGACACTCAAGCATCGACAATGCTTCGATTCCAAGGCATTTATGTGCACGTCTATATCCAAGCCTTTAAGGCTTTTATCCTCTTTGTATTTTTGGATTATTTAGTTTCATTATTCTAATCTTGCCTTGGTGAGTGTGAAGAGCCATTTGAACATGGACTTCAACTCACAAAGGCCCATTAGAGCTTTCCCTTGTTGGCTTGATGCTTAGACTATTTAAAGCCTTCTTTGGCTTCCTTGTAACCTTAGTGAAGAATATAGAAGTGGCATAGCCTAATGTTGAGTTTATCTCCCTCTAGGCCGCCACTTACTTCTATCACTCCAAGCTTTCAACTCTCTTGCATCTTCTTTCTCAATCTCATCTCCTCTCAAAGTAACCTCACTCATCATCTTGAATCGAAGACCGACCAAGCCAAGGAACCTCTAGGAGAGGTTCCCTTGGCCGTGCACCTAAGGACCGCCGACAACCCCCTCGATCCATCTTCATTCCTCTCGGCCGTGGTGCTCCCCCAAGCCCCATTGAAGATCTAGCAAGTTTAGGAAGGAGAAGAAGGCAAGTTTGGACACGATCTAGTCTCTCTTGGGAAGAAGAACCTCTTTGGGGGGTTTGATTCTCTTCATCAATGTCACGACACTCAAGCATCGACCATGCTTCGATTCCAAGGCATTCATGCGCACGCCTATATCCAAGCCTCTAAGGCTTTTATCCCGTTTCTACTTTTGGTTATTTAGTTTCATGATTTTAGTCTTGCCTTAGTTAGTGTGAAGAGCCATTTGCATATGGACTTCAACTCACTAAGGCCCATTAGAGTTTTCCTTTCTTGGCTGAAATGTCATGACTATTTAAGTCAACTTGTGGCTGCCTCTTTCACTTAGTTGATGAATATAGAAGTGGATATTTTCCTTAGGTTGAATATGTCTCCCTAAGTCTTTCCACTTACTTCTATCAACTCAAGCAATCAAATTTCTCCTTCTTCCTCTCATCTCTCATCTCATTCGAATCACTCAAACAATCAAATACTTGCTCTTGTTCCAAACTCAAGATTCAAGCCAAGAATCCTCTTCCAAGAGGATTCCTTGGCCCTCCCTTGTCTCGGCCAAACTGAGACCAAACCCTCAAGCTCTCACGCCTCCCTCTTGCCATCTTCACTCAAGAGCTTGGGATCCTTTGAAGGTGCACTCAAGAACACCTTGGAGTCACTTTGAAGCCAAAGAGAAGGAAGCCCTCTTCACTTAGTCACGATCAAGCCACTCCGGGAAAAAAAGCCTCACCTTGGAAGTTTGATTCTCATCAACATCTTCCTCCACGAGTCGGCTTCTAGCTCTGTCGACGCCACCACCCTTCGAATCTGGGTTGTTCGCCGCCGCCTCCTCCTACCACCGGTCGAACCTTTCCTCCATGAGTCAGCTTCCAGCTCTGTCGACGCCCACCACCCTTCGAATCGGGGCTGGCTGTTCGACGCCGCCGCCTACCATCTGTCAAAGCTTCCTTCACGACACTGCTTCCCCTTCCCCGTTGAATTATAATCGATCAATTTCATGTAACTTTCGCCGCCACCCATTCAAACTTGTTTTAATTATAATCCATCAGATATTTCTCGCACTTTGGTTTGCTTCTTGCTAATTGATTCCTCCAACTTTGATTTAGTTCTGTTTGAAGCATAATGTATAATTCATCGGATATTGAATCCCCACAACAAATCCCCATATCTTTGAAACACTTCATAAGCTTCTTTTTTTCTATTTGCTAAACTTCAGATGCAAAATTTTATGAATTATTATACAATTTGAAAAATAATTGAGTATATTCACTCTTGTTCTTCAAAGAGTTAAAATTCTGTTATTTAAATTTCATTTTGGAACCTCTCTTTGCTATTGACTGCTTTGGATGTTTGTTTCTGCTTAATCATTCTGATGCAAAACACTATTGTTTCTGCTTTGCAATTTGTTGGCCGATGTGTAATGTATACCCATTAAATTAGTTTCAGTAGTATGATATGAGAGAGCCTTTGTTGGCTAATGTGTAATGTATACATAAAGTCTCTCACAATTTCACCACGATTTTGGCTTTTTATGACAGAAAAAAGTTCACAGATTAACAAAATATTGACAAAGCTAATAACTTTCAGAACTACAAAGGAAAATGGAGGTAACTAAAAAAAACTCTACGTATTCATATTCAGGTGCAGAGGCCTTAGGTAAATTTAGAGGAATATATCCCAAATCCTTTAGCTCTTAACTTTTTTATTTTTATCAGAGAATATAAATGACAATTACATTCCCACTGAAATATTTCGTCACAATTTTGTACTGTTTTTTCTGTGATACATCAATAAGAACATAATTGGAAGTAAGCACTAAAATTTGTACAATGGATTTTATAATTACATGCACCCACAAGCAAACATTCCATTACAAATACAATTGATCCGGATTTTGGGTGTCTAATTAAGTAGTTAAGCTGATCAAGATTAGGGAGAAAGGGGTAATAGTGAAAAACAACAGTAAGGCCACTGTATCTGGGTCTTTTTTTTTTTTATTCAGAAATTATTATGAAATTTGGATCAAATTTGGAAATTTGGATCAAATTTGAAAATTTGGATCAACTTTAAAATTTGGGTCAAATTGAATAGTTACTTTCTAGAATTTTTTCTTTCTAAAATATAATTATTGTTAAATTTAGTTAGTGACATAGAGTATAGGATTTTAAATTTTTTTTTTTTTTTTTTGGTAGAAATAGGATTTTAATTTCTACACATAGGTCTACATTTTTTCCAACAAAACGGCTATGATGATACACCTGCTCTGGCCCCACCGCCGCTGTTGGCCCAACCTCCCCTCCCTTTCCTCTTTCTAAGAATCCCTCTGTCCCCCATTAATCCATTATCATATCCCTCCGCACAAAATAATAATCCCAATAAAGTTAAATAAACTACCAAAAAAAAATACCCCAAAAAACCTTGAAAAAATCCCAAAATTTTAAAACCCTCCTCTATTTATATAATCCCAACCCTCGCTCACAAACACCCACTCTCCTCCACCACCGCCACGATGGTCCGCTCCTCCTCCGCCGCCCACTCATCGGCGGTACTCTCACTCTCCCTCCTCACCGCTCTCCTCACATTCACCGCCGCCGCTGGGTGGCGCCCATGGCCCAACTCCTCCGCCACATCCTCCGAAGTGGGCTTCACCGCCAGGCCCAACAGCTCCGACCTGGCGTACGGCGCCTCCAAGAAGTACGAAGGGTCGTCGGAGTTCGTACACCTGCAGTACCACATGGGCCCGGTGCTCACTGGCCCGGAAATCACCGTCCACGTTATCTGGTACGGGAGGTGGCTCCCGCCTCAGAAGCGGATAATCCGGGAGTTCATCTCCTCCATCACCGCCGAGTCCGCCCCCGCCCCATCCGTCTCCAGGTGGTGGCGGACCGTCCGGCTCTACACGGACCAGACCGGGGCCAATATTTCCCGAACCGTCCGGCTCGGGTCGGAGAAGTCGGACCGGTTTTACTCGCATGGGAAATCGCTCACGCGCCTCTCGATTCAGTCGTTGATAAAATCCGCTATAACTGCCACCACAAAACCCATGCCCATCAGCCCCAAATCCGGGCTTTATCTCCTTCTCACCTCCAATGACGTTTACGTGCAGGATTTCTGCAACCAGGTGAAAACTTTTTCTCACTTTCAGTTCATTTCTCTAGTTTTTGGGTTCCTTATTTTCGCTCTACAAGTATACGGATTTTGAATTTTAAATTTTTTTTTCTAGAACTGCCAGCATGCGTAGAAATGGTAACGCTTGTCCATGTATGAAGTTCTATTTTAATTTTTTTTCCCTTTGGATTTTCAGTTTCGTGGACCCATTCTGTAAAAGACTACCAGCATCAAATTTTCAATATCATTAAAATAAATTTTTATGGACAACACTTACAAAATCTAACATCATGTTATTTATAAAGCTTTATTTCTTGCGTGCAATTATGAATGTTTTAACATGTTATGACTTCTTAATTACTCCGTAGTAGACAATAGGTGTATTTTATATTCAAGTTCTATGCGATATATGCTAACTACTTCTCTTGGAACATACATTAAAAACCGTATAACAGTTGTAACACCGATAACTTTCCGTATAAATAGAAATTCCTTAGCCATTCATTCAAGCCTGTTGTCCCGAATCTGTATATTCTCCTCTACGAGGATGTCCTACGATTGATGAGGAACCGGTTACAAACTGGCTCTATAAAACACAACATAATTATTGTATTATCAAATGCCATAGACTAGATGATCGATGTAACTCAAGTTTTTTATCACCAAATGTAAATCACATAACATTCAATTCATACGGATAAAAGATTAATCTATGTTTTTGAGTTGTGATTCTTGCTGATCCATAAAAAAATTACACGTCGAAATATTTACATGTCTTTTTCCCAGAAATAAATCATTTTACTTGTATAAACAGAATGAAATCTTAGCGTTCACTTATTATTTAATGATTTAATCTAATGTCTTCTAACAAAATCGGTAGTTATAGGGTAAATTTTAATTGTGGAATTACGGATGTTTGTAGGTGTGTGGGTTCCACTACTTCACCTTCCCGTCAATCGTGGGGTACACGCTCCCGTACGCGTGGGTGGGGAACAGCGAGAAGTTCTGCCCAGGCACATGCGCGTACCCGTTCGCCGTACCCAATTACATCCCGGGTCTGAAGCCGCTAAAGTCACCCAACGGTGACGTTGGGGTGGACGGAATGGTAAGCGTGATCGCGCACGAGATAGCGGAGGCGGTGACGAACCCCTTGGTGAACGCCTGGTACGCTGGGTCCGACCCCACCGCGCCCGTCGAGATCGCGGACTTGTGCGAGGGAATTTACGGGACTGGCGGGGGTGGGTCCTACACTGGCCAGATGTTGGACGGGCGAGATGGCGCCACGTATAACATGAATGGCATCCGACGGCGGTTCCTTGTCCAGTGGGTTTGGAACCAAGTCCTCAATTACTGCACTGGTCCTAATGCGCTTGATCAGTAGAAATATCAAAGCTGTACTACTCTCTATTATATTAGTCTTTCTTTTTACTTTTTATCTATTTTCTTTTCCATGGTTTTGGTTTGCTTGTTTTTTTATTTTATTATTTTGGTCATGTATAATTAAGATGCATAAAATTGTTAAAACAAAGCGTTACTATTTTGAAGTAGACAGACCCCGCTGCTGCCTCGGTTGTCCGTCCCAGAAAATAAATGAATATGTTTTTTAATTAAGATGATAATTACTAATAATAGAATAGAATTATAATAAACATTAATAATTTGGATATTTTAAGTAATTTTAGTGTTTTGCTAGAATTCAACTATGACTTATGTGATAAATTAGATTTGACTCATTACTATTATATCCGAGGCTTATAAGGTCATCCATAATAGAGTTATTGGGCTAGATCAAAGCAACCCGATGTCCATAGTGGGACTATGAATTTCGTCCATATGTATTATTGAAAGAGTAGATTATTCATCAAGTAATAATAAATAGTTATCTATTTATTTGATGACATAAGAAAATTTATCTTTTGAAAAGATAAGATATTGAATCAACCATAAATATTTCTTTTAAGTTAAAAGGAGATATATGATATAAGATAAGATAACATATATATATATATTATATATATGCTTTCCATGATATAAGATAAGACGACCTAATATAGTACTCGTGTATACCAAGTAGATGAGTCACAGTTGATGCTTTATTCTCCAAGAAGACCCCATAAATAAGTTTTGCATCAAAATGTATGTTACTCTTTCATATCTGATTCGTATCAAGTTGATGCATGAGATCCTAAGTTAGATGTTAGAAAACGGTTTTCTAAAATTGCGCTTATAACATCTAAATCCCTACAGTGGTATTAGAGCCTCTTGCATAAATTGATATGATCATGATTAAAGTTGTTAATTTTGATGCATGTTCTTGATTATTTTGGTTCAAGTTAGTGGTAAAATTGATGTATGGATTCACTTATATGATTAAAATTGTGATTCTAATTGATTTGATGCATAAAGTTGTGACTTTTATATATATAATATACTCAAAAAATTCAGCCTCATGACCAAAATTATTCATGTTAAAAATTCTGATTTTTTGCTTAATTTTGACCCCAAAATCGATTTGTATGTTTAATTTATGCAAGAGATATGATTTCTTGTATAAATCATAATCACACATAAAAATACTTGATTTTTCATGCGGTGAAAATTGATTCAAACCCTAGAAATTTAGAATTACATGCCTTGAATGCCCAAAGTTGATTAATTTTGTATGAAATTGGTTCATACATTAATTTTTCAAAAATATTAATTTTTTGAAAATTACACCATGTTATCCTTAAGACCATCAAAATTTGTAATTGTTATAAATTTGAGTGGGCGAAGGGGTAAAATCGTGGATGGGTGGCCAATATTGCTCACGGCGGTTCGATGGTGGTCCGGCAAGGCGGGGTTGTGCGACGCGGTGGCTGGTGGCTGGGCTGCTGGTGCGACAGACTGGGGTGGGCTGACTGCATGGTGCGGCGGTAAGGGTTAGGTGGCTAGGGTTAGGGTATGTTAGCCTAAGAGAGGAAATTACCTAAATTAGATATGGTAACAAGATATCTTATCTCTAGAGTATATTTTATCCAATTATACATGATAATGATTAATATTGGTATTAGTTCCATATATGATTTTATTGAATTAAAATAATAAAAAGATTGGATTACTTATTTTATTGGATAATTTAATTAAGTTAATCTTAAAAGTCTATTAATATGATTAATAGTCCATTCTTGTCTTTTAATATTTGATATTATATTATGCATGTATGATTTAATATTATGATATTATTATTGCATGTGGTGACTGATATGGCCCAAATAGGATAGAAAATACGATTTGTGTATCGTTATTGTTTTCGTGTACACCATCTGTGTATTGTTATGTATTTTTGTAATTTAATTTTTAAGAAATTATATTAGATTTACATTATGTAATACAAGAGAAGAAGATTCTATGAAGATTCTAAGATGGAGATCCAAATGAGAATCAATGATGGAGATCCAAGAGACAAGAAAAATCTATGAAGATTTTGTCTTATGGGTTTTAGGGGTCATACTAGGATCACATTTATTTATTACATTAATTTTGTTTTAAATATCTCTAAGTTTATGCTTTCTTGTTTATTTATGCTATTTAATTCACTAGTAAATAGACTTGCATGATATAGTTCCCTTAAAAAGGAAATTGAGATTTTGCGTTTCCAAATCATAACCTATGAGGCCCTTGGAATTTGATGGATACGTTTTTTCAAAGCAAGGTGTCCTTCTTTGACCTTGGGATAGTACGAGTAAATCTATATAAGGGATTTACAACCTTGATTTGATTATACTCAACAAAAGACCAAAAGATAAAGTTTTGGAGTTTGAGACATGAGATAGATTTGACATAAGATGTAATCTATAAACCAAGAGTTATAAATATTATAACTAGTAAAAGTTACTTACCTTAATCACATAGGATTTAGGGAAGTGCCAAAGTATGCCTAAAGTCTTATCTGAAATATGATCTTGAAATCATTTTATTCAAAGGAAAAATATAAATGAATAAAATGTAAATTAGCTTATTTATGTTTAAAGCATGTTTAAAATTTTTAAGCTCTTGCATGACAAGCATGATTTACATTTGCATGTTATTTATGTTGTAGATATCATGTCTAGAAACGATAACCCAACAATCATCAACTTACGTTCGATTCTGGAGAAGAATAAGCTAAACGGAAACAACTTCCTCGATTGGGAAAGAAATCTGAGAATTGTTCTCAGATCTGAAGGAAGAGAGAATGTCCTTGACACCCCTATCACAACACTGACTGCTATGTCTACTCCAGAGGAGATAGTAGAGGAAAAGCAGATCAAAGATAAGTCAATAAGTCAATGATTGTCACCTGTCTTATGCTGGCTTCCATGGAATCGAGCCTTCAAAAGAGGTTTGAGAGGATGGATGCCTACACCATCATTCGCAACCTGAAAGTTATGTTTCAGGAGCAAGCAAGAAAGGAGAGATATAAGATTCATAAGGCAATTCTTGATTGCAAGCTTGAGAAAGGCAAGCCAGTTAGTGCTCATGTGTTCAATATGATTGAACATTTTGAGAACATGGAAAGACTTGGCAACCCCTATAGTCAAGAGTTAGTTACAGACATCATACTCCATTCTCTGCATGATGGATTTGTTCAATTCAAGCTGAACTTTAATATGAATAAAGTTGGAAAAACACTTGAATAGCTACATGGGATGCTCAAAATAACTGAGTAAAATCTCTCTGTTGACACAAAGAAAGAGATTTTGATGGTCAACAAGGGAAGAGTGTTCAAGAAAGGGGCACTTGGACAACAAAAGAAGAACGTGCAACGGAAGGGCAAGCAAGTTGCACAACCCAAGCAGACTTCTGAAAAAGCTAAAGTAGTTGCTGACCATGATTGTTTCTATTGCCATGCCCAGGGACATTGGAAGAGGAACTGCCCAAAATACCTAAAAGATAAAAAGAATGGAACTGTGAGTTCCAATTCAAGTACGGATGTTATATAAGTCCTAACAGCTAAAGCTTCAACTTGGGTATTAGACTCAGGTTGTGGTTCTCATATTATTTCGAATGTGCAGGGACTAAGAAGAAGTAGAAGCTTACCTAAAGGAGAGGTATACCTACACATTGGAAATGGAGCAAGGGTTAGTGTACTTGCCATTGGAGATTATAGTTTACCTTTACCTTCTAGTTTAGTATTAGAACATAATAATTTTTATTTTGTCCCGTCTATTACTAGAAACCTTATTGCAACTTGTGTTTTGGATTTAGAAGGCTATGATTTTATACTCAAAGATCAACATTTTTCCATTTACAAGGATAACATCTTTTATGTCGATGCACTATTGAGTTATGAACTTGATAGGCGTTTTGTCGCAAGCACCTAAACAAAGTAAACCTCAAAAATCTAACTAATGTAGTCTGGTAAGTAAGGGTCGAATCCCACAGAGAATCAAGTTATATATCTTGTTTACAAAATCATTCACCAATTGATAACAAAGACAAGGGGGGGGGGGGGGGGGGTTCATGAATCTAACTATAAAAACGATAAATAAAACATAGAAAACTTGGCAAACAAATATCCACATTTAGTTTGGTTGATCAATCATTGATTATCCCTAGTTCTCAATCCTCATGAATGTCCTAATCCCTGTTCTAAATTAATTATCAGTCATATCAGTCCTGATAATCCTAACCATTAAACAATCAAGAAACCATCAAGATAAATCTAACAACAGCAGTAAGCTCAGGAATAGATAGGCTCATGCAATACTTAACAACCCGTCAGTACTCGACATGCAATCAATTCTCTTCACAATAAACATTCACAACCCGTTTCTGTAAATCGTGTTTGCTACTCTAAATTAGGGATGAACAATATTAATCTCAACAAGTTAACTAGATTAGAGGAACTAGCACTATAGATAATACCAATCTCAACTAGTTTGTCACGCTAGGGAAACCAATATTAATAATACTAATCACAACAATTGATGAACTAGATCAACCAATAGAATTCAAAACCCTAATCCTGCAGTATGAATAATACCAATAAAACTAGGTGATCAGGCTAGAGAAATCAATAAAACTCAATAGGATGAAGCACAAGAGAATCATAACATTCAAGGATAAAGAAAGGAATAATCTCAATATCAAATTCAAACCAAGGCTTCAATTGTCTAGCCAAAAACAAAACAAAGAACTAAACTAAGAAAAGGGAAAAGATGAAAAAAGGTAGAACCCAACTTGGGGAACACCCAACTTACCAAACTAATGCTCTAAAGAAAGAATATATAGACTTAGCTAAACCTAATTTTCATAAGATAGGAAATAAAATCTAAAAGGAAGTAACGAAACAAAAGAAAAGGAAATAAAATAAAATAAATCTTCGGACGAGACACTCGTGGCGCTGATGATGGATTTCCGCGATCGCGGAAAATGAAATCCTGAACTTCTTCGCTCTTGACTTTTTCGCGACCAAACCTTGGAATTCCGCGATTGCGGCTCTTCGATTTTCTCCACTTCGCCTCTCGTCTATTTGCCGCGACCACGGCCATGGCCTCCGCGACCGCGGTTTTGCTCATGTAAAACCACTTGGTTCTACTTCTTCGTCTTCTTGGGTGGCTTCCTTCTCTCTTCAATATATCTTCATTTAAGCTTCTCCAAACCACCATATCTACACATCTACTCCTCAACTCCGATCTCTACAATACGCTCTAAACATCTCCAAATGGTACCAAAAACATCGGTAACAACTCCTAGTTAAACCCTATAAAGTAGCGCTGATCAAATTCCCCCATGCTTAAACCTTGCTCGTCCTCGAGTAAGCTAATATAAACCTACTCCTCCAATCAAATCCCCAAGGTCTCAGGAAGCATAGAAAAACCATCTTCACTAAGAATTGCACCTAGACATGAATCTCCAAGGCACCAACACAATAAACACAATCACAACCTACAACCAAACTTAAAGGAAAGCAGAGTACTTCTCCCAAGCTTAACTTGAACACCATAGAGTGAATAAAAATCTAATCCTAGCCTCCATCTATCTTCTTATACCTCCCAGAGTGACCTACCCGAATCCTCCTTATATCTCCTCTTCTTATGTCACCACGCCAGGAAAAATGAGGAATCCTAATAATCACTCTTCTTCTTTTCGCTCATTTTGCCAAGGCATCCTTTCGGGTTTTCACCAAGCCACTCATTTCATTTTTCAATAGATGGGCTCATAATAAACTCACATCACTCTTGACCAATTATTATCCCAGCCTAATACTGGTCCAATCCACCTGCTTATTACCTAATCCGCCCTCTCGGGTTTTCGACTTATCCTAGGATTTCTATTTTTGCCTCTCTCTTTTTTCATTTTTTTTATATTGTTTTTTCATTATTTTTCTTTTCTCCTCAACGACTAGCAAGTATAGAACACTTCCCCATGATTAAATATTGCATTGTCCTCATTGTAATGGAAGACAAAAAGAATGAAGCACAGGGAAAGGTAAAAAATAACTCACAAACGTCGCCGAGTTGGCCTGGACCTGGAAGATGTTGTTGGCGGTAAAGCAATGAAAGCACACGTCTCTGGTGTTGTGGGGGTCTTCATAACAAACTCCATCGTGCAACCAAATAGATCCACTGTAAGGTGTAGTGGTACATCAAAGAATCGGGGTTGCACGACCTTCAACGAACACAAAAATGGAGCCCATATGTAATCGTGTTGTGGGCTCTGGTGTTCCTCCTCGTCAACTGTCGAATGTCGGGCCATCATCGGTGCCAAATAAAAATGTGGGGTGAATATCTCCTCCTTGGCAGCATGATGCGCACCACTTCTCAAAATAAAACGCAGACAGCTGGGCCGCGATCGCGGAAAAACGTCGAACTTTTTTTTTACTAACACTAAAATCGTCGCGGCGGCCGCGATCGCGGAAAAATTTCCACGGTCGCGGTTTTTCTTCTATTGTTCGCCGCGGTCGCGGGTTTTAGGCCGCGGTCGCGGAAAACCTTATGTTCTTCCTGCGGGTTAGTCAAAAACGAAACGAAAATAAAAAAACACAACAAAGAGCAAAAATAAACGATAAAGATAGTGTCTTGTTGATCAAATCGGTAAACGAACACAAACAAGAAAATACGTACCTTAGATTTCCCGGAAACGGCGCCAATTTGATAGGCGTTTTGTCGCAAGCACCTAAACAAAGTAAACCACAAAAACCTAACTAATGTAGTCTGGTAAGTAAGGGTCGAATCCCACAGAGAATCAAGTTATATATCCTGTTTGCAAAATCATTCACCAGTTGATAACAAAGACAAATGGGTTTTTTTTCCATGAATCTAACTAAGAAAACGATAAATAAAACATAGAAAACTTGGCAAACAAATATCTTCATTTAAGTTTCTCCAAACCACCATATCTGCACATCTACTCCTCAACTCCGATCTCTACAATACGCTCTAAATATCTCCAAATGGTACCAAAAACACCGGTAATAACTCCTAGTTAAACCCTATAAAATAGCGCTGATCAGGACTCTATGTGGTGAATCAAGGATCTAGCATCTATAACAAAAACACCAAAAAGCAAAAATCAAATAATTGTGATACCACCTATATATGTCATTGTCGATTAGGTCACATTAGGTTAAATCGCATGAAGAAGCTCCAAAAGGATGGACTTCTAATCTCATTTGATTGTGAATCATTTGAAACGTGTGAATCTTGCCTAATGGGAAAGATAACAAGGTCACCTTTTACTGGAGTAAGTGAAAGGGCAACCGAGCTTTTGGCCGTAATACATACAGATGTGTGTGGACCAATGAGCACAGAAGCTAAAGGTGGTTACAGATACTTCATAACCTTTACTAATGATTTATTTGGATATGGATAAATATACTTTATGAAACATAAGTCTGAATCTTTTGAAAAATTCAAAGAGTTTCAAAATGAAGTTGAAAACCAACTTGGCAAGAAAATTAAAGAACTACGATCTGATCATGGTGGTGAATATTTGAGTCAAGAATTTGATCATCATTTAAGAAGTTATGGGATCGTCTCACAACTATCTCAACTAGGAACACCACAATTGAATGGTGTGTGTGAAAGGAGGAATAGGACCTTGTTGGACATGGTTCAGTCTGTGATGAGTTTTGTTGATCTTCCAATATCTTTCTGGGATATGCTCTCACAACTACAATGTTCACACTAAACAGGACTCTGTCCAAAGCTGTAGATAAGACACAATATGAGTTATGGACTGGAAGAGTTCCAAGTTTGTCTTTTCTAAAGATCTTGCACCCCAATCAGAGAAGTGCTTTTTTGTAGGATATCCTATGGAAACTAAAGGATACTACTTCTACAATCCCAGTGAGAACAACGTGTTTGTTGCTAGGGATAATGTCTTTATGGAAAAAAAATTATTTCCAAAAAGTCAAGTGGGAGAAATATTGATCTCGAAGAAGTTCGAGAAGAGCAACAAGATGACATGGATTACACTTTGTCAAAGACGACGATATTTGGGGACCTAATCCCGCAGAGGGAGGGAACCCATACACCAGTGGTAGTGGAGTCGCAAGACCCCATTCCAATCATTCCTCCAGAATCAGATTTAATGAGGTTCCACAAAATGTTGTGGAAAATCCTCCTATTGTTCAGCCTACACGTAGATCAGATAGGCTAGAACGTAACCAAAGAGATACGTTGATTTCATATTGACTGCGAGTTTGGATATCTTGCTTTTAGAAAGCGAGGAGCCTACTACATACAAGCAAGCTATGGTGAGTCCAGACTCCGAGAAATGGCGTATAGCCATGAGTCTGAAACAGATTCTATGTATGAGAATCAAGTATAGGACTTGATAGATTTTCCAGATGGGGCAGTACCAAGAGGGTGCAAATGGGTTTACAAACTCAAAACAGACAAGGATGGAAGCGTAACAGTTTTCAAAGCGAGACTGGTTGCAAAAGGCTTTAAACAAATTCATGGTATTGACTATGATAAAACCTTCTCACTAGTTGTCATGATCAAATCCATTCGGATACTCCTAGCAATTGTAGCTCATTGTGATTATGAGATCTGGCAAATGGATGTCAAGACCGCTTTTCTTCATAGGTATTTAGAAGAGGATGTGTACATGAAACAACCTGAGGGTTTTAAGGATCCACAGAATCCTAGGAAAGTATACAAGCTTAAGAAGTCCATTTATGGACTTAAGCAAGCATCAAGGAGTTGGAACCTTCGATTTGATGAAGTGGTCAAACAGTTTGACTTCATCAGATGTGAAGAAGAACCTTGTGTTTACAAGAAATTTAGTGGGAGAAAAGTGGTCTTCCTGGTATTATATGTGGATGACATACTACTCATTGGAAATGACATTCCTATGTTGGAGTCTGTTAAGGACTGGCTTGAAAAGTATTTCTCGATGAAAGACTTAGGAAATGCCGAGTATATATTAGGCATCAAGATCTATAAAGATAGGTCTAACAGACTTATTGGACTAAGTCAAGGAACTTATGAGGATAAGGTTCTTGATAAGTTCAATATGAAGAATTCCAAGAAGGGATTCTTGCCTATGCAGCATGGCTTACATCTCAGCAAGAAGCAGTGCCCAATGACACTTGCTGAGCTAGAGAGAATGAGTAGGATTTCATATGCATCTAAAGTAGGATCCATCATGTATGCCATGGTTTATACTCGCCCGGATGTTGCATTCGCTTTGAGCGTGTGCGGCATATACCAATCGACTCCAGGTGGAGCACACTGGAATGCTGCTAAGAATATCCTTAAGTACTTGAGAAGGACTAAGGATGATTTCTTAGTGTATGGAGGAAATGATGAGCTGATCGTTGAAGGATATACTGATACAAGCTTCTAGACAGATAAAGATGACTTTCGGTCCCAATCCGGATACGTCTTCATTCTTAATGGAGAGGTTGTGAGCTGGAAGAGCTCAAAGCAAGACACGGTAGCTGATTCTACGACAAAGGCTGAGTACATTGCCGCAATGGATGCAACTAAGGAAGTTGTCTGGATAAGGAAGTTCATTACCAAGCTTTGTGTGGTTCCCAGTTGTGCTAAGGTGATTGCCATCTATTGTGACAACAATGGTGCCATTGCCCAATCCAAGGAACCAAGTTCTAACTCCAAATCCAGACACGTGCTCAGGAAATACCATGTCATTCGAGACTATGTCAAAAGAGGTGATGTGAGGTTATTCAAAATACAAACGGATGACAACATTCCAGATCCGTTGACTAAACCTCTATCCAAGCTCAAGCATGATAGTCACACTAGGACCAAGGGACTCAAGCACATTGGAGAATGACTTTGAGATTGTATTGTTTTGAGATTATGGATGTTGATTTCATGATTGTTGAAACATTGTATCATGTTTGTTTTTGAAATAAAGTTTCATTATTATTTAATTATGGTTTAGAATTAAATAAAGTGTCCTAGTAATTTATAATCATCAAATATGATCATTATAAAAGTTATGGTGGATGAAACCCTATTAAGTGAACTGATATTATGAATTATGAGTTGTTCGTAGTCTAAGTCATTAAATTGGACATAAATGACTCTATGCAGGCTATTATGTAACTTGATTGATAGAGCCAAGTTTCACGGGCTATAGGGACATGGAGATGTCTAATCAATTACATGGACATGTATGGTGGATACGTGTTGGGCAGACCTACCTTAAGATTCTTCAAATGAGTTGTAGAATTTTAAGTTGAACTATGATTAATATATTCCTCATACATGAGTGCGATATACCTCTTGCTTGGTGATTGGTAGTCTTTGACATTGTCAAACACCGTTGCGTAAAAGGCAGCTATAAAGGCAGTGATCGGGATTGCTGAAAATTGTGTGGGAGCTATGGTCACACAAGATTGGAGAAGTCCTCCTATTTATATATCTGTATATATGTGGATAGGAATGGTGTCTTGGCCACTTGAAGAGTAAGAACTGAAAATGCATGGCCGTGCTCAAATGGATTAAAAGTAATCATTTGTTTTGACAATTCAAACTCGGAGTTCAAGAAACAATTTGAATATTGATATGGATTACATAAGATGTCATCATATCATCAAATTAGACACTAAGTGACAAAGGAATTGATATTGCACACTTGTTTAAGGACAAGTGGGAGATTGAAGGAACATGTCCTTTAATCAAAATGACAATTACTAATAATACAATAGGATTATAATGGAGATTAATAATCCGAATATTTTAGGTAGTCTTAGTGCTTTGCGAGAAGCCAACTATGACTTATGGGATAAATTAGATTTGACCCATTGCTATTATATCCAGGTCCTATAAGGTCACACACAATAGAGTAATTGGGCTAGATCAAAGCAACCCGAGGCCCATAGTGGGACTAGGGATTTCGGTCATATGTATTATTGGAAGAGTAGATTATTCATCAAGTCATAATAAAGAGTTATCTATTTATTTGATGACATAAGGATATTTATCTTTTAAAAAGATAAGATATTGTATCAATCATAAATATTACTTTCTAGTTAAAAAGAAATTTATCTTATAAGATATATGATATAAGATAAGATAACATATGCTTTCCATGTATACAAAATGAAGAGTTCCTTTTACGTGAGATATAGATAGAAGGCAATAGTGTTGCTTTGGAATATACACAACCCAAGAGTCTCACGGCCGTACGCCCGTACAAAATCAAAGAGCATTGCTTGTTCCTCTTTCGTTCGATCTAGCAAACGAAGGCAAGACGATCTAATACCATACTCCTGTTGATCAAGTAGATGAGTCACATTTGAGGCTCTATTCTCCAGGGAGATCTTGAAAACAAGTTTTACATCAAAATATATGTTACTCTTTTCTATGTGATTTGTATCAAATTTATACATAACATCCTAAGTTAGATGTTGGAAAATTATTTTCTGAAATCCCCTTAAATCATCTAATTCCCTATAGAAAATGCTCAAAAACCTGTCCCAAAACCCTTTATCTTCAAATTGATCTGCATAAACCTATTAGCGTTTTTGCTTTTCTCACTCATTTCCTTCGGATTTTCTTCATGTTAGACTCTGATGCATTCATATCTAAGTTTAATTGCGTCCAAGCACCAAACTCTTCTTTAATGAAATGATGTACAAATCGTACCTAAAAAATTTGACACTCTTTTCGAAGAATGGGCACACCTTCTGTGGGCGTGGGCTCTTGGCTGGCGGTGGGTGTATTCTTCATCCTCCAATCGCTTGTCCCCTCAGGCTAGGTGGGTCGTGAAGGTCTCTTTGCCGAACTTCCTCACAAAATCTGCTGAACTACCGTACAAGGGGAAATAGGGGTTTGATGTCTCTAGTGATCGCTACTTTGATAATTTGACTTTTTGTTGTATAATCGGTGGCTTAAGTTTGCTCATGACTCTGAAACTGATATGGCCTTGTCTATTCTGATCCTCGATCACTTGAGTCTTGGTTTTTGCTGCTGTTTTTTGTTTTGAGACTGGTGTTTTTTGTTCTTTTTATGTTTGTTTCATGGATCATTTTTCTCTGATCTTAAGAAGAAAGCAGTTGACAAACTGACCATTGACTTCTTTTTGTTTTTTCCTGCCAAGTATTGAAGTACCTATGTTTGTGTACTAATGCATTTTGGTAAAAGATTTTGCATTAAAAAGAAACATTATGAGTTGATGAACCTGATTCCAGGAAACTCTTTTAGCCAATGAACACTGATCCAAGAAATTGTACTGTCTTTATTGTGACCTGAAGCCATTTGGTGCTGCATATCCTTCCTATATGCTCGATTTTTTGACAATTTGAGAGCTTTTATGAACGACTTATGCTGCAGAAGAGAATCCTGTTTTGTTGATTGGCTTAATTTCACCTACTTGTTTAAGTTTAATCCTGACATTCAACATGACCTTTGTATATGTTGGGCCTCAATTTTTTGGCCCATTAGATCGGTCCAATGGCCTGAACCAAAGCTATCTTCCGACAAGGTCCGGTCCGTTCAGCCTCCAGAAATTCTAGTCCAGTCAGAAACAACCTCATGAGATCTCGATCTAGTCGGTATACGGGAAGCGACGTCCGCTGATTTCGGTCTCAACCGATATGAGGAGTTATTGAGCAAAGATCTCAGCCACAAAGAGAATCAAAAGAGGAAATCAAGGAAGCATTAACTCTCCAGAAGAAATCAAGGGAGCATTAACTCCATAGAGAAAATCAAGGAATTTGTCTTCAACAACTTGGACATCAAGGAAGGGAATATTCCTAGGATACTTTCTAGCTATATATATAAGTCTGCCTTCTACTTGTAGAGGGACCACAGACTACTGCATTTCACTAAGCATTTGGAGCTCTCATTGTAATCCGAAACACGTTTTTTCTAAGCAGAGTTGCGTTCGACCGTTTTGAGCATCCATTCGACATTAGTCATTCGACTCATTCTCATTCGACTCATTCTCATTCGACCCACTGCAATCCTTTGTAGCTAAGCTTTATTATTACTATTTCGTCTCATCATTTTGATTCTTTGATTTATTTTGAAGTTATAATTTGATTCATTCGACTAATAGCACCACATCGAAGGCAATTTAGGTTTGATATCTTTTTGCCCAAACCAGTATATGAATTATGATATGATTGTCTATGTTTTTTACTTGAATTTCGTGAGTATTGCTCTTCAGCAGAGCGTAGTCAAATCCGTGAATATGGGGTTTCCAACCCTCAAAACATTTATATGCTCTAAAATTGAACCTACCTATGACCAGATTAATAAACATATCGATAACTATTTGGTGACCAGACCCTCCCCAATTGTTTAGGATTGAGATTGCTTATCCTACGTCCAAGGAATTTGATCACCGAACAAACACTACATTTATCTCTATACACCTGTATTAGGATTTTGTGTACCAAGATGAACAAATGTCTACTCTAGTCTTGACCATGGTGTGGTTTCAAGCAGTTGTGTTAATACTTTGTTGCATTTGTCGAGTTGATCTAGGGTTTAGACCGAGTTGTTTCGGGCGTGGTCATACTGAGACTCTTGAATATCCTTCATGTAAGTGGGGACAACATCAAGGTGATCCACTTTGCATTTTTCACTTTTCGGTGGTGCTTCTGTAGTGCTATACACACCATTCTCTTTTCTCTAGATCGATTTGGCTTTTCAGTGATGCTTTGATGTGTTTTCCAACTTGTTTTTTATGTTTTTTTTTTCACGCTGGTTTGTCCAGCTTCCGTCTTCGGCCCGTCGGTGTACTATACATTGATATATATATGGTAAATCGAATTCTTAGCTTATAAAAGGGTGTTACTATTTTGAAAAAAATGAAAGAGAAAAATGTATAAATTATTATTATTGATTTATAGTTGCAATGCTTTAATGTCGTATACACTGGCTTTTGCATACAGTTCTTAACGTGTTCGCTCTAAAATTTTGTGTAGGTGGGGTGAATTAAGTAATCGATTACTAATAACTAAAGTAAATTTAATTCTGGCACGTGACAACCTATTAATACTATCACATAATCTTTTTTCAACAAATTTAATTGATCGTTATTTTATTATAAGATCATTTAAAGCTAATCTTTTAGTATATTTTTTTTCAAATCCATTTAAAATAATTTTCTTACTAACTACATATTTTTTAATAATTCCAAGCTATTTATGAATATTAAAATTTTAATACATAATAAGGTTATATCTAATCAAATGTATATATGATGGATGCACGATTTTAGCTCAATGAGAGTTAAAATTCTGAAGATTATTGGTATGTCTTGAATCTCACACTTCACTGATTAGTCGGGGGTCTCGCTGTATATGGTATACATGGTTTGGAATTTGCATGATATATAGGATTTTCATGTATATATGTGCATATGCATCGTCGTGTAATCTACTGAAGACCATCAATATATATATATATGGTCTTAATATATATAGGAGTTTGTTCATTTGCGAACTCTTAATCAGGCGTGAACGTGTGGACTAGTCTGGTTTGTCGGATTTTAGTAAATCTATGCCCCAAATATGTCTTTCATTAAAAGTATTTGCCTTGAATCTCACACTTCACTGATTAGTCGCCCCGACCTCGATGATATGTGATATTTCTTATTTGGGCTTCAAGTTGCTCTTGTGATTCTCTGTTGGGCCTATACTTGTGGGCCAAGTCTATTTAGAGTTACAAGAGTACTATATATACTCTATTTTGTTCATACCCTAATGTAATATGAATTCTTCCTCCATCAATAAAAACAGTTTTTCTTTTGCTCGTGGACGTAGCTGATACTCTATTAGTGAATCACGTAAATCTCTGTGTTGTTCTTTGTGTTTTTAGTATTTTTGTCCTTTTGATATCCGTTCTAATAAACTGTTATCAAAGCTTTGGGTTAATCATGGTTTCTAATCTAGTGGGAAAGATGTCTGATATGAATGTAAAGATAAACAACTTCACAAGGAGAAACAATTTCAGTCTATGACAGATCAAGATGCGAGCTTTGTTGATACAACAAGGCCTGTGGGCATCGTTGTCGAAGGATAAGATGGCCGATGTCGCTGAGATGGCTACTCTAAAGGAAAAGGCACATTCAACAATCATGTTGTGTCTTGCAAATTATGTCATCATTGAGGTCTTAGACGAAGAGACTGCCACTGGTTTGTGGTTGAAGTTGGAGATTCTATACATGATGAAGTCTTTAACCAACTTGTTGCTTTTGAAACAACGTCTGTTCGATATGAGAATGCAAGAATGTACGCAAGTTAGGGATCATCTAAATCAACCGAACACAATATTATTAGAACTGCGTAATATTGATGTTAAATTTGAAGATTACGATGTTGCTTTGATTTTGTTGGTATCTTTACCACTATCATATGAGAACTTTGTGCAATCGTTTATTGTTGGGAAATATATTTGTCTCTGGAAGATGTTAGATCATCTCTTCATACCAAAGAGTTACGCCATAAGGCAACTAGTACAGGTACATATAATCAGACCTCTAGGTTAGTCGCTAGGGCGGTAAGGGATAAGGAAACATGGGGAAGAAGAAAGATAAAAATTCATTTTCAAAGGGTCCTAGGCCAGATGATGTCTGTAACTACTACAAAGAGAAGGGGCATTGGAAGAATGAATGTCCAAAGAAGAAGAAGCAACAAGAAAAGAAATCTGGATCTGCATCAGTAGTAGAAGGTGACACCAACTCGAAAGAGGATATTGCCCTAGTTGCAGATGAACATACTCATCACTCTGATGTGTGGGTTCTAGATTTGGAGGGATCTTATCATATATGTCCAAGGAAAGAATGGTTCAAAACCTACGAGCAGGTAGATGGTGGAAGCATTTCTATGGCCAATAGTTCTGTATGCAAGGCAGTTAGAATTGGCTCGATCAAGATATGGGCACATAAAGGTAAATTCTGCATACTGAACGAAGTCAGGCATGCTCCACTTTTGACAATGAAACTGATATCTCTGAGTCTATTGGACAAGAAGGGTTTTAGTTTTAAAGGTGAAGGTGTAGTTATGTGTGTCTGCAAGGGTTCTAATGTGGTCCTGAAAGGTGTCAAGCAAGGTACTTTGTATTTTCTACAAGGTTCTACCATATCAGGTTCAGCTGATGTTGCATCATCAGAGGTTGAGAAGGATGATATGACTAAGTTATGGCATGTGAGACTTTGTCATATGGGTGAAAGAGGGATGCAAATTTTATCAAAAGGTGATCTTCTTGGTGGTCACATGATCAAGAACCTTGAATTCTATGAACATTGTATGTTTATGAAGCTTCATCACAACAAGTTTCCTAAGGCTATTAACAAAACAAAAGACACACTGGATTACATCCACTATGATTGCTGGGGTCCTTTTCGTGTTTAATCTTTAGGAGGTCACATATACTTTGTGTCTATGATTGATGATTACTCTAGGATGACTTAGGTGATCATGATGAAGCATAAAGTTGAAGCCTTCAAGAACTTCAAGTAGTGGAAGGCATTAGTGGAGAATCAAGCAGGTAAGAATATCAAGAGGTAGCAAACTGATAATGGTCTGGAATTAAGCTCGTATGAGTTTGATGAATTCTATAAGGATGAAGATATTTCTCGACATCACACAGTAAGGGATACACCACAACAGAATGGTGTAGCAGAGCAGATGAATCAAACATTACTGGAGAGAGCTAGGTGTATGCTCTCTAATGCTGGCTTAGATAGAAGGTTTTGGGCAGAAAAAAGTGAGTATAACATGTTACTTGATAAATCGTAGACGACACACATGCATAAAGTGCAAGACACCTACTGAAATGTGGTCGGGTAAGTTTGTTCATTACTCAAATGTGAAAGTCTTTGGTTGTATAATTTACTATCATGTAAATAAGGGTAAACTAGAGCCACGAGCCAAGAAGGGAGTATTTATGGGCGGATTCAGAATCTGGTCTCCATTAGAAAAGAGGGTTATTTTAAGCAGAAGTGCAGTCTTCAATGAAAACTCTATGCTTAAACCCAATGTAAAGTCCACAACTGTAGTAGAGAATGGTAGCATTGATAGACAGGTGGAGCTGCATGTCATTCAAGGGGAGAGTGATTTTAAGCAACATGAAGGAAATCAAGAGCTACACAACAACTGCCTTGCCATAATCTATACCACCAGAAAATCAACCATCTAAAGCTACACAACGTAGTATTGCTCTAGATCGATCAAGAAGGATCAGAGTTGGGCCTCCAAAGAGGTACGGGTTTGAGGATATGGTGGGCTATGCACTGCAGGTTGCTGAAGTGGTGGATCTTCATGAACCATCTACTTACAAAGAAGTTGTTTCAGGTACTGAATCCGAGAAATGGCTTTCTGCAATGGGTGATGAGATGGAGTCTCTTCACAAGAATCAGACATGGGAATTATTAATACAACCTCCAGGGAGAAGATCATTACATGCAAATGGGTCTTCAAGAAGAAGGAAGAGATTTCGCATGCCGAAGGGGTCAAGTATAAGTCTCTATTTGTTGCAAAAAGGGTTCCATCAGCAGGAGGGAGTGGACTACAATGATATTTTCTCACATGCGGTTAAACACACTTCCATCAGAGTGCTACTAGCAAAAGTTACACATCCGGATTTGGAGCTAGAACAACTTTATGTGAAGACATCTTTCCTACATAGAGAGCTAGAGGAGGAAATATACATGATGACTCAACCAAATGGTTTCCAAGTTCATGGAAAGAAGAACTATGTTTACAAGTTAAAGAAGTCCTTATATGGACTTAAAAAAGTCTCCAAGGCAGTGGTATATAAGGTTTGACAATTATATGATGGTGTTGGGCTACGCCAGGAGCCCATATGATTTTTGTGTCTACTACAACAAGCTGAAAGATGACTCTCTCATCTATCTGGTGCTGTATGTAGATGATATGTTGATAGATGCAAAAAACAAGTATGAAGTTCAAAAGCTAAAGGGTCTTCTCAGTGCTGAATTTGAGATGAAGGATCAAGGTGCATCTTAGAAAATTCTTGGAATGGAGATTCTTAGAGATAGAGATCAGAAGAAGCTTTTCTTGTCACAGAAAAGTTACATTCAGAAGGTGTTGTCTAGGTTTGATATGTCATCATCTAAACCTATTGACACTCCAAGTGCTGCTAACATTTATCTCACCACCTTGTTTGCTCCTCAATCAAATGACGAAAAGGAGTACATGTCCCGAGTTCCTTATGCTAGCGCTTTAGGAAGTTTGAAGTATGCTATGGTCTGCACAAGACCTGTCTGGAACATGTAGGAAGTATTGTTAGCAGGTTCATGGGTCAACCAGAAAAAGAACACTGGCAAGTTATGAATAGGATTTTGCGTTACCTTAGAGGTGCTTGGTTACAAGGTATTCTAATTGGATTATGATGGAGATGTTGACATTAGGAGGTCTATGACTAGTTATGTTTTTACCCTAGGTGGTTCGGTTGTTAGCTGGAAGCAACTCTACAACCTATTATGACATTGTCTACTACATAAGCTGAGTACATGAAATTAACAGAAGCTGCAAAAGAGGGAATCTAGCTGGAAGGACTGGTTAGTTATCTTGGTGTACATCATGATCAGGCTACGGTATACTGTGACAGTTTGAGCGCAATTTGTTTAGCCAAGGATCAGGTCCATCATGAGAGGACTAAGCACATTAATGTGAGATATCATTTCCTGAGGGGTGATAAGAGGATCAAGGTGAGGAAAGTAGGTCTTGCTGATAATCCTGATGATATGTTCACTAAGCCGATTCCTCATAGCAAGTTTCAACATTATTTGAACTTGTTAGATTTCACAAGCTGTTGATTTCCCTGTGGGGCAAATATGAGACAGAGGAGATGATGACTTCCTACCCTCACCCTTGACGGTGAAGGACGAGGAGGACAAGATGAGTGTCCGCTCCAACGGACCCGTGAATAGGGGGTGTGCGCGAGACATCGTGCAAGCCACCCAATCCTTGGTCACGAGATGCCTCGCAAGCTTCGGCACCACTGTCGCACCCCCTGAGGTCACCGTTTTGACCTTTGAGGGTTTTGAGGTTATTTAGGCCCATCTGGGGCCAATCGCAAGCCTTTGGGCCTTGCCGCTGCGCGTGCTACCTGCGGCGCGCTCCCTATTTTGTGCGCCTCCTCTAGAGCATTCCGCCCATCATAGTTTCCTTATTTGGTTGTTTTAAGGTTATTTTGACAATTATTGCCATTTTGAGACTATGTCTATTTTTAGGTGTTGTATGCTTGGGCGTGGCATGCCACTTGTTATGGACTGCTAGTCTAATCCCGATGGTTTCTTATCTTTTATTTCTATTTCTGAGCTTAGAATTAGACTATAAATATTGTGACTCATCATGGAGTCAAGCACGTTTAATTGCGTAAGTTCATCAAAGTTGAGGTTATCTCATTGCTTGAGCTTTAGGCGTCTAATATCTATCTTGTTGTGGTTTTCAATCAAGACTCATAACTTTGAGTTCATTCATTGATCATCTCATTGATCTCATCAAGACCATCTCTTTGGTCTCATTAACCTCGATCTCTTTCGAGTGTTATATCCTCAAATCCTCTCGGGTTTTCATGTAATTCATCAAGGGATTCTCCCTAGGTCTCCAGGGCAACCAATGAGAGAAAAGCCATCACTTTGGCTAGCAAGAACACCCAAGGCATGAGCGAGACCAAAGCCATCGCTTGGCTTGACTTAGTTGCGGTTCTGGGCATTGGCAATCATCTCAACGAGGACATTTGCATCAATTGGTATCAATGCCATTGTCAAGCTAAGTCTAAATCTTGTCTTTTCTTGCGAATCGTGAAAAATTTATTGCGTATGTATCCATTCTTGATTTTTTCCCACCCACCGCCACCGCTATCGTCGCTCACTCCACCGTCCGCTCCACCATTTCCGCCCCCACCGCGGCCACATTCTCGCTTGAGTGCTGCCCCACTGTCGTGCTCCCATACGACCAAACCCTAGGATTGATCAAAGTCTTCCAAGACTAAGATCTTTGACTTTTCAAAGTTGTTATCCAAATCTTTACATATCTTCTCCATTACTATATATAGCATTATCTTTCTTTCCTTGCAAGTAGATAGCTTTTCCTTATAATTCTTATTGATCTTTTTTCTCTTTTTAATTAATAGATAGAATTGCATGATATGAATTTATTTCCTTCTTTCTTGTTGCACGAAATTTGTTCTCTATCCTCTCTCACAAATAATTCTATCTTGTGAGATTCTTTCTTAAAAAAAAACGTATCTTGTGGCCGAATCAAAAAAGAAAAGAAAAAGAAGCCTTACAAGAAATTCCTAAAACATTCTAAGGAAGAGCAAAAAGAAAGCCAAAGGTGATCTAGGGCAAAGCCCTATTCAGCATGGCGTAAGATCCACTAAGCTTCCCCTCTATTTCTCTCGCAACACAACAATCATAAATGTTTCAACTTTTTTTGGCGATTAATTTTAAAGATTTGAACTTGATCATCTTGAATTAACTTTATAAGGACACTTGCTTGCTTGATTGTTTGCTATACCTTGCTTCTTGCATACGTCAAGCCACTCCCTCCTCACGAGATACCAAATTTAGTACGCCCTACGGGGAAGTTTTCTTTGTTCCTTGTGACACAAGGACTTGATTTGTCTTTGGTTAATTTTGCCTTGTTGCGTTTGATCCCTTGCTTGTTTATGATCATCACATGTAGCTTCTCCATGGACACCATGAGCCAACCCACTACTCAAGCCGCCATCCCAGGTTGAGAGTCACCACAACTCTTCACCGACGATAAAGAAGAGTTGGAGGTGTCGGCTCGCCCCTTGAGATAACCCATGTTGGTGATCCCCTCTTTGACTATGATGAGGATGAAGATTATGTCCCCGGTGGCAGCATTCCCGTGCACGTCCCACACAATGAGTTTTACATCCCACCCGCGCACGACAACCGCGCCCCGTAGGACACACGACGTCACGAACTGCGCCCCCATGTGAGAGCGCACCTGCAAGCAGCACCGTGACAATCCAGGTCCCCGCCACCCATGGCGCGACTGCCAGAACCCGCCCATGGTTCACATCCAACGACGCGACATTAATGTAAAACTTGAAAATTTTGCCAGTGAATATGATGCTTCTGAATTTATTGAATGACCACCAACTACGGAGTATGTCATCACCCATTGCCATTACGCGGAGCATGAGAAGGTTGAGATAGCAACCTTGCACTTTACTGGAGCCGCGCGTGCTTGGTGGTTTCGCCAAACCACAACAACAACAACGACTTCCATGACTTCACCGGCGATGACGAAGAGTTGAAGGTGTCGGCTCGCCCCCTGAGATAACCCATGTTGGTGATCCCCTCTTTGACTATGATGAGGATGAAGATTATGTCCCCGGTGGCAGCATTCCTGTGCATGTCCCACACAATGAGTTTTACATCCCACTCGCGCACGACAACCGCGCCCCGTAGGACACACGACGTCACGAACTGCGCCCCCATGTGAAAGCGCACCCGCAACCAGCACCGTGACAATCCAGGTCCCCACCACCCATGGCGCGACCGTGAGAACCCGCCCATGGTTCACATCCAGCGACGCGACATTAATGTAAAACTTGAAAAATTTGCCAGTGAATATGATGCTTCTGAATTTATTGAATGACAACCAACTATGGAGTATGTCATCACCCATTGCCATTACGCGGAGCATGAGAAGGTTGAGATAGAAACCTTGCACTTCACTGGAGCCGCGCGTGCTTGGTGGTTTCGCCTCATGAGTGAACGTGCTAGAAGGAGGTTGGATCCAATTTCGACTTGGAACCGACTTATCTATGTGATGACCAAGCGGTACGTGCCCAAGGACTACAAGGAAGACATGCGTCTCAAGATTGCCATGCCGACGCAAGGTTCCTACACCCCGCTTGTGTTCTTTACCGAATTGGAGGAGATGTGTCACAAAGCCGGTGTACACCCCGCCCCTTCGGCCATGTAGTCCATGTTGTTATATGGATTAGACATTAAGGTTCGAGAGCAACTCAAAATCCTCAACATCAAGGACCTCAACACTATGACCCACACGACGATGGAGATCCACGCTCAAATCCATAGGAACAAGAAGGCAGAATGGTCAAGATCCACATCCACGTATGGTTCTAATCCTAGCTCAAAAATTTCTTCTAACTTTGCGTGGACTCATTCACAGCCCAGGAATGCCCCCCAGAAGCCCGCTGCGGTGCGCCCTCGCAATGCCCCCTTGGCGCGCGTCAACGCTCCGTCTGCACGCAATAACGCGCCCCAGGATGATCGCGCCCGCAATCGCATTCGCTTCAAGTGTCAAGGCTGCGAACATCTTCAGTTGGAACTGCCCCAACAACAAGCGCGTCCTCTACTCCTAGAATAGCTATGAGTCTTTTGATGATGAGCCCAATGACGAGGACCCTACGCAGCATGCCAAGGACGCCCTGGATGGCCCCGAAGGTGATGTTGATGATGCCTACTACTGCGGCGCCCCATGAGATGATGAAGGCACTCGCTTGAGCCTTGTCACACGCCGCGTCCTCACTACCAAGGAAGGCGCTCTACATGATCAGAGCGAGAACTTGTTTCGCACGCGCTGTTTGGTCCAGACCGCCGACCTAAGCGTGATCATTAATGGAGGAAATTGTTGCAACATCATTAATGAGAAGGTCATCCACCATCTCATGCTTGACGCAACTCCTCACCCCAGCCCTATAGCCTCTAATGCATCTCGGAAGGTAACGATAACAATGTGGTAAAAAGGCAATGCCACATCACATTCAATATTGGCAATTGTCATGACATTGTTTTATGCGATGTTATTGCTATGGATTCCAATCACTTGTTTCTAGGACTCGCTTGACAATTTGACAAACGCACTCTTCATGATGACTTCCTCAATAATTATGTCTTCATGCACAACGGGAAAAAAACCACCTTGTTGCCCATGCGCCCTAAGAAGATCCTCTAAGATCAAGTTGTGCACAACCGTGCCAAGGCTATTGAGAAAGCCAGAAATCAGGCTGCCGCATATGCGCACAGTGGCACGTAGCGCGACACTTGCAACACAGTGCACCCAAATGATGTGGCGCACCCCAGTGATGCAAGCGTCATCGTACGCCTTAGCGATGTCAACGACAACATGCCCCACATCGCCCAATCTGTGATGCACTCTCTGCATGCGACGCGCCCAATCTCTGCAATGACAGTGCCACTGAAGGGAAAATGCGAGAAGCGCCTTGATGAGCCCCAACCACCCCTAGATGCCAAAGAGGAAGAGGAATGCATGGAAGTCAAGATCAATGGCCCGATCACAAGGGCTCGAGCTAAGGCCATCGCTCGAGCCACACAATCCATTGTCAACTGGGCCACTCTTATCCAAGGCTCCTTAGCCCCATTGGTGCCACACCTCCACATGATGACCACCATGGAAGACATTGGCTTCACCAAGGCCATGACACCCACAGCGCCGACGTCTTCAACCCCATGACATCCAAGGAGTCGACCATGCTACAGCCATGCCTAGATGCACGACGCCTATCCCTTGCTTTCCTATTTTAGTAGTTCATTTTAAAGACTTTGCATTTCCATATTTGGGTGAGTTCGGCCACTTGCAAGTGGACCTTCAGCCCCACTTGAAACCCTAGACTATTTAAGCCAAGTTTTGGCTTTCTTGCTCATTTGTTTGAAGATTAAAGGCTTAGAGCTTAGAGAAGTTGAGGTGGTCATCCTTTAAGGGTAGAGGTGGTCCTCCCCGATTCAAGCCTCCAATCTAACGCCACCAAGCTTGGTTATCTTTGTTTCTCTCTTTCAATCAACAAGTATTGCATTTGGGTTTTCACTACATCTTGTTCTTGGTTTACAACTCTTCAAATCTGCCAAGGAACCTACTTGGAGGCTTCCCTTGGCATTGTCTTGTCAAACATCATCAAAGACTACCATTGGCTCTTGGATTTCTCCTCACTCGCCGACTACCACCTTTGCCGAAGCTCCGACGACCTCATCACCTTCATTTCTTGCTTCTGCCGTCAAGAGGAGCCTCAAGGGAGTTCAAAGAGCCTACCTTTGCTAGAAGAAGAAGAAAGGAGCTATCTTGTGCCACGATCGAGCCATTCGGGTGAAACAAAGCCTTCAAGCCTCCTTGTTTCACATCAAATTGGTATCAGAGCTCAGCGGCCATGCTAAGTGTTTTCTTCTCAATTTTTTTCATTTTCTTGTTTCTCATGTGTTTATCTTGCCCTCCTGAATATTTCATTGCAAAAAGCCAAAAAAATTATGCCGCCTACTACCTTGCTGCCACCCACCTCGGCCCATCACCACCCTACCGTACCAGCTGCCTTGCCAAAGGTTGAAGACAACTCCTTTGCCCCATTCCCTTAGCCCTTGCATGTGATCTCTACCAAAGTGGCAAAGCCAACATCTCACTTGGTCAAAAGTAAATATGTCTACCAAAGTGGCACTGTCTTATGACCGACCGTGAGAGGCGCATGCTTCCTCCCATCACACATTGGAATCAACTCATGCATGTGATAACTCAACGGTATGTCCCTGAGGACTACACTGCCCAAATGAGACTCCAGATTACCCTAGCCAAGTAAGGCCCATCAGAAACTCCCCTTGAGTTCTTTGTCGAGTTGGAAGACCTTATCCACAAGGGTGGAGTGACCTACGACGATGAAGACATCCGCACTTTGTTCTTGAGGGGCCTTGATGTGGATATTAGGGAGCCATTGAAGGTCCTTGGCATCCAAAATCTCCACCGTCTTAGTCACACGGCCATGGAACTTCATACTCAAAATCAAAAGAAAAAAGAGGGCCACATGGGCACATTCACAACCTTCAAGGTATCCATCTAACGCTTTTCCTTTTGTTTCCACTAACTCCTTTGCTCATTGGCCCCCGCATACCCGCTTAGGCGCCACTTCCACACCCACCGATGCCCCACCGGCCGCGCGCATGAATGCCCCTAACCGCGGCCAAGCCACCGACGCCCGCACACAAGCACCACCGGAGGACCGGAGCCATGACCGTGCTTGTTTCAAGTGTGGTGGACGTGACCACATTCAAAGAGATTGCCCCAACACCAAGAAAGTGTTGTCCTCCTCCCATTCCGGCTATGAATCCATTGATGATGAGCCCGAGCCATTTGACGATGAAGCCTTGGATGTCATCAAGGAGCCGACCACCAAGGACTATGCTTGTGCCTCACATGAGCCCGGCATTGGCACTCGCCTTAGCCTTGTGACTAGGCGAGTCCTCTCGGTACTAGAAGGAGACCTCAAAGACCAAAGGGAGAACCTCTTTCACACAAGGTGCCTCATGGGAGATGCAACCCTGAGTGTGATCATAGATGGAGGTTCTTGTTGCAACATTGTCAATGAGCGAGTTGTCCAACACTTCAACATCAAGACCACCCCTCATCCTCAACCTTATGGTCTACAATGGATCTCGGAAGGTAATGGTGATGTGGTAACAAGGCAATGCCACATCACTTTTAACATTGGTCATTATCAAGATTCTATCATCTGTGATGTTATCAAAATGGATGCAACTCACCTTTTGTTAGGTCGGCCTTGGCAATTTGATAGAAAGGTGCTCCATGATGGGTTCCTCAACTCCTATGTCTTTGTCCACGGAGGAAAATGCATCACTTTGCTCCCCATGACCCCAAGGGAGATCTTGGAAGACCAAGTGTAGCGTAGCCGGCTTAAATCCATAGAAGGTGCCAAGGCCTCATCCTCACAACACCCCAATGAGGCCTCGACACCCAAGTGTGGCACTACTGAGCACAAGGCTCCCACACCCGCCTCGGTGCCTCAATGCCCGGGAAAGGATGAGCACGCGCGCCACAACGCCTCGCCATCTCTAGGCACGCTCACCAATGGCCCGACCGCCGCCACCACCGGCGCGGCGCCTGGGTCGTCGACACCTCCATCCGCCTCCTTGTTGTCTGGCACACCACCGCATATTTTGGGGAGATGTGAGTTGTGCCTCCTTTTGGCTCGCCAATGCCAATCTGGTGCCGATGCTTCAAGGGCGCCTACCTTGCTTCTTGTTGGTGCCCAAGCATTGCCTCACTTCTCTTGATGCCAAAGTTGAGCTCCCCGCTTATGTCCAAGCTCTCTTGCTTGAGTTCAAAGATGTGGCCCCAGAGGAGCTTCTTGAGGGCCTACCGCCGGTGCGGGGGATTGAGCATTAAATTGATTTAATCCCCGGTGCCTCACTCCCTAATCGGCCCGCCTACCATGCTAGTCCCGAGGAGACTAAGGAGCTTCAACGCCAAGTGCAAGAGCTCATGGACAAGGTCTATGTTCGTGAGAGCCTTAGCCCATGTGCGGTTCCGGTGATCCTTGTGCCAAAGAAGGATGGCTCTTGGCGCATGTGCGTGGATTGTAGAGCCATCAACCAAATCACCGTCAAGTACCGTCATCTGATTCCACGGCTAGATGACATGCTTGATGAGCTACATGGTGCCAACTTCTTCTCTAAGGTGGATCTTAAGAGTGGCTACCACCAAATCCACATGCGTGATGGTGATGAATGGAAAACTGCTTTCAAGACCAAGTACGGTTTGTATGAATGGCTTGTGATGCCATTCGGCCTCACCAACGCCCCAAGCACTTTTATGCGCCTTATGAATCATGTCTTAAGGGCATTTTTGGGCAAGTTTGTGGTGGTATACTTCAATGACATCTTGGTCTATAGCAAGAGCTTGGAGGAGCATGTGAACCATTTGAGGGCCGTGTTTGAGTGCCTCCGCAAGGAAAAGTTATTTGCTAATCTGTCCAAGTACACGTTTTGTGCCTCCTCCACCGTTTTCCTTGGGTATGTCGTGGGCAAGGATGGCTTGTGTGTGGATGATGAGAAAGTGCATGCCATTAGAGTGTGGCTGACGCCTACTACACCGACCATGGTCCGTTCCTTCCTTGGCCTTGCCGCTTTCTATCGGCGATTTGTGAGAGATATTAGTAGCATCGCCTCTCCCTTACATGAACTCACCAAGAAGGGGGGCGATGTTGTGTGGAAGGACAAGCATGAAGCCGCCTTTGCAGCCCTCAAGGAGAGCTTGTTCAATGCTCCCCTCTTGCAACTCCCCGATTTCTCCAAACCATTTGAGATTGAGTGTAATGCCTCCAACATTGGCATTGGTGGTGTGCTCATTCAAGACAAGCACCTCATTGCTTACTTTAGTGAAAAGCTTTTCGGCGCCACCCTCAACTACCCAACATATGACAAGGAGCTCTACGCCTTGATTCGGGTCTTGAAGACGTGGCAACATTACTTGTGGCCTCGTGAGTTCATCATACATACCGATCATGAGGCCATTGCCTATCTCCGGAGTCAAGCCCATCTCGGTCGTCGCCATGCCCATTGGGTGGAGGTCATGGAAACATTCCCTTATGTGATCAAGCACAAAAAAGGGGAAGAAAATGTGGTGGTCGATGCTCTCTCTCGGAGGTATATGCTTCTTACTCATCTTGATGCTAAAATTCTTGTTTTTTTTTAATTAAATCTCTTTATGATCAAGATCCCTTCTTTGTCCCAATTGTGGCCGAGTGTTCCAAGAGAGGTAAGGTTGACACCTTCTTCATGAGTGAGGGCTTCCTTTACAAAGCCGACAAGTTGTGTATCCCAACCTCCTCCATTAGACACCTTTTGATTAAAGAGGCTCACGAGGGCCGTGGACATTTTAGTGTTGCCAAAACCATTGCAGCCCTTAAGGAACATTTTTATTGGCCCAAATTGTGCCACCAAGTCACTAAGTTTGTCCAAACATGTGTCACTTGCCACAAAGCCAAATCTAGGTCAAGCCCCCAAGGCCTCTATACCCCCTTGCCTATTCTGACCGCCCCTTAGGAAGATGTGTCCATGGATTTCATTACGGGGTTGCCTCAGTCTAAGAAGGGGAGAAATTCCATCTTTGTGGTTGTGGATCACTTTTCCAAAATGGCCCATTTCATCTCTTGCAAAACCACTAACAATGCTTCTGAGGTTGCCAACCTCTTCTTTGACCATGTTGTTAAGCTCCATGGAATCCCTTGCACCATAGTCTCGGATAGGGATGCCAAATTTGTTGGCCAGTTTTGGAGGACCTTGTGGGGAAAATTAGGCACACACCTCTTATTTTCCACTAGTTGTCACCCCCAAATGGATGGCCAAACCGAAGTGACCAACCGGACCCTAGGCACCTTGCTTAGAACCGTCCTTAGGGCCAACCCACGCCGTTGGAAGGACTTACTTTATTTTGTGGAGTTTGCTTAAAATAGGTCCTTCCATTCGGCTACCAAGCTCTCTCCTTTTGAAGTGGTCTATCGACGCAATCCGCTCACTCCCATGGACTTGGTGCCCCAACCGCTAACTTCCAAGGAGAACCCCTAGGGTCTCAAGCGGGCTGACTTTGTGCGAGCACTCCATGAGCGCACTAGGGCGTAACTTGAGCGCCGTGCCGCACAATATGAGCAACAAGCAAACAAGGGCCGGCGCCGGGCACCTTTGCACCGGGCGACCTTGTTTGGGTGCACTTGCGCAAGGAGCGCTTCCCCGGCAAGCGCCGCTCCAAGCTATACCCCCAAGGAGATGGTCCATTCAAAGTGCTCCAACTCTTTGGTGACAATGCTTATCAAGTGGAACTCCCTAGCGATTATGGTGCTCATTCAACGTGGCCGATCTCTCTCCTTTTGTTCCCCCGGAGTATGAGGACGAATTGGGGACAATTCTACTTCAAGAAGTGATGCGCTCCTGCCCACCATGACTGCCACCGAGGAAGAAGAAGCTATGAGCATTCGCTCAGAAGGGCCAATAACAAGATCGCGCGCCAAAGCCATCGTCAACGCGACACAATCCATGGTTGTCCGCTTCGTCGCTAGCCAAGGAATGCAAGAGACCGCGTTCTCTCTCAAGCGCCTTCAACCAAGTCCAGAGAACACGTTCTATGTCAATCTCCTCTCAACCATCCATTGAACGCGATCTTCTGAATTGATTGCAATATTCTGAACATTAATTATTTTAGTTATTTCTTTTGGGGTGTGTGTTCCACGCGTGTCGCGTGGGCTAACCCATTAAGCGAGACTCGGCCCATCCGAGTCCCGCTATGTACTATAAAAGGTCATCTCGACCTTCTGTACTAGGTTACGCTTCATTTTAATCTAAGACTATTTGTCAAGAGCTTTTGCCTCCAATCTCTTAGATCAGCGTCACCCAAACTCTTACTTCTCATCTCCATTCCTCCGCTGCCGATGCTACGGCCTCCACTCGATCTTCTCGAGTCTATCCCTTCCGCTGCCGATGCTACGGCCTTCGCTCATCTCTCGAGCCCCATCAACATCGCGTTATTCCACTCACGCGACGCGTTACACTCATCCCACCACTGAAGTGACTCGCGCGACTTCCCACCAAGATCATTGATCCGGCATTTACAAGCAGGAACGCATCAACTGGCATCAGAGCCTTTGATCTTGTAAGTCGCTTGTCAAGTCTCATTTGTTCACAATTTTTCTCCCCCATCATCCTTGCTTCCGCGTTTGTCAAATTGTTTTTTTCTCTTCAAACACATGCTTGTCCCATCGGTTTCTACAAGATAATCTCTTGGCCGATAATTGCTTGATCCACCCGCAAAAAATGTGTGATTTGTTTGCATGAAATCTGCGTAATTAATTGCTTGATTTCCTTAATTAATTGCTTAAATTTTGCTAATCATATCTTGCATATTTTCTTGTGTTGACCGTTATAAATCTACATCAATCTTTTCTCTCTCCTATCGCGTAAATCTCGCGATCTCTTTCATTAAGTTACTTAGCCGTTTATTTTTTATTTTATTTTATTTTCATTTAATTCTTATCCGCTCTTCAATCAAAAGTCAAACAAGATCTCAGATTTGAATTTCAAATTCAAATTCAAAAAAAAAGGTCAAGTCGCATTTAACATAAAAGGACGCGACAATTCAAAAATAAGTAAAGCCAAAATAAAGCAACCTTCTTCCCTCAACGGCTAGGCTCATCTTCTTCATCTCTCCACCGTCTAGTGTCTCACTTGAAGGTGTGTCTTATGTGTACGCGTTGTTTACGCAAGAGGTTGGGACTTCTTTCTTTTGGTTTCGTTTGCTTTTGTGCTTGCATATCACACTTGCTTTGCTTGCCTTTAGCCGCCCTCACGGCCAAAAGAACGCGCCCTCCTACGTGAACAATTGCTACTTGTTGAGTGCTTACTTGTTCTTTGGTTTTGTATTGTCTTTTGTGCGTTTTTACTCGCGATGTCTGGTCATATTGTGATAGGTAGCCTCACGGAACCCACTGGTGGGAATGTCCAAGGAGATGGCAACAACCACCCACCATAACAAAACATCGCGCAACATGAAGTGGTCCCTCTCGCCAGTCCTCCCCAACAAGACCCCATTCTGGAGCTCTTGGAGGAACAACGCGAGATCCAAGCACTTAGGCGCCAAGTTGCCCAATTTCAAGCCATGCAACGCGCCGTGCTGGCACAACCCACACCAACTTTAATGGTCCCTATGGACACCCTGGACGCACCGCGTCACACTGAAGCCGGGCCAAGTCAACAACGCATGGACAAGGGAAAAGGAGTGATGCCCTCCACTTCAAACTTGCAACCGTGACTTCAAAGGATCCAATCAGTGATCGAAAGCCGCCACCGCTATGTGTCGCATCACGAATGATATACACTGCGGGCAACACCAGCCGGCTACGACAGCGACTCCGACCGCGACGAAGATGCCCATGGTGAGTACTGTGAACCCTTTGACTTCCATGACATGTATGAAGCCAGAGGAATAAGAAGTAGTGGCGAATTTGCCTCAACACCACTTGCAGGCCGAGCTAGGAGAGAAGAATGCGACTCAGGTCTACCGCGTCGATCCCATCGCGCCCCAGACATTGAGCCGCGACAGCGACGCCATGACCCCACCCCAGTGCCATTCGACGTCAATGAGCACCTTGGCCATCAAAGCGCGTGTACTCCGCGTTATGGTTCGGATGGCTATGGATCGACGACGCCGACTATCCATGATGACTTCCATGAGTTCGACGATGAGGAGATGGAGGACGCAGGGCTCATCAATCTAGGCTCCTTCCATCCTCCCCTTGGTGACCCCATTGAACTCCAGGATAGGCCAGCAGATTGGATTCCACCTCCACTCCAACCAGTCAGACAACATCAACGCGTTCATGGTGACAACACGCGTGATTCTCGTGGCCAACAACACGAGGACATGGCGCGTGACTTCCGTCGCCAACACAATGAACCTGTTCAACGACGAAGACAAGGACGCGCTGAGGAAGATGTCCTGGATCGCCAAGTTCACCGTCCTCATCACCGCGCTGAGGAAGCTGCACAATGCGCTTATGCGTCTCAACCTGCTCAACACCCACCAAGGCTAAGCCGCCATGAGGTATAAGTCAAAATTGAGCATTTCTTTGGTGAATATGATCCCGCTGTGTTTCTCGAGTGGGTGTAGGCTACAGAGTACACACTACGATATTGTCGCGTCCCCACAGAGGAGCATATTGACGCGACAACCCTACATTTTAGAGGGGCTGCACGCGTTTGGTACCACAGGTTCGTGGACGATCGCGTTCGTCGACACCTTTCTCCCTTCATGGATTGACACTAGCTCGTGTATGTCATGACACGGAAGTACGTGCCAGCTGACTACATAAATCAAATGCGAATAGAGATTACAATGGCGCATCAAGGCTCCAAAACACCTCTGGAGTTCTTCTCTCAGCTGAAGCACATGTACTACCAAGCCAGCATCAGTGTCGCCCCATCCACACTGCGAACAAAATTTCTGAGTGGCTTGAATGTGTCCATCTGTGACCAACTCGAGATATTACCCATCAAGGATCTGAACACCTTGACGCACACCGCGATGCAAATCTATAACCAGCAATCGCGTCGCCGACAACCCTCTTGGCAAGCTCCGGGTCAAAGAAGGTATGATTCTAACTCTGGTCAATCCCCTTCTACTAATGTGCGCGGTCCACCCACAGGAACCACCGTGTCAAATCAAAGCCGACAGGGGAAGATCGCGACAACACACAATAATGCTCCTCGCACGATGCTAACAAAGGGCACATCACCAACTCTAGAGCGCGCGCGTGACTTGGAGTGTTTCAAGTGTGGAGGACGAGGACACTACCAGAGAAATTGCCCAAACAACAAGAAAGTCCTCTTCTCAAGCATCGTTGTAGGATATGAGTCTTATGAGGCGGAGGACACACCCCTTGAGACCATAGAGGAAGGTTTCAAAGATGATGAGGAGGCTTACACCTATGAAGCCACCGCGCTACATGAAGGCACACCACTGAGCCCTGTAATGTGACGTCTCCTCACCGTCAAGGAAGCAACCCTTGTCGACCAACGCGAGAATCTATTCCACACGCGTTGCTTGGTCAAGACCGCATCCTTGAGTGTCATCATCGATGGCGGCAGCTGTTGCAATATCATCAATGAAAAGGTGGTCAACCATTTCAACCTGCCAACCACTCCTCACCCACAACCTTATGGGCTACAATGGATTTCATCGTGTTCTGGTAACACTGTACCTCGTCAATGTCTTATTTCTTTCTCAATTCGTCAGTATACGGACTCAGTCTTTTGTGATGTCATTGCAATGGACGCTCCACATCTTTTGTTGGGGCGCCCATGGCAATTTGACAGGCGCGTTCTTCACGATGGCTATTTAAACACTTATGTGTTTACTTACCACGGGAAACGCATCACGCTCTTACCTATGTCTCCTCATGAGATTTTACAGGACCATGTTGAGCGTGATCGACAGAAGGCTTTGGAAGGAGCCAAGACCGCGTCAAATCCGACGCGTTCCACACCAGACCCTGGGGCTCCTACCAGCACCCCGGACACAAGTAGTAGAAGAACGCGTTCTCCCAAAGGGCACGAAGGAGTTCCCACTAACAAAGAGCCCAATGAGAGAACGCGTGGACATGATGGTGCTCCGGACGCGTTGAAAGGAAAATGTGAGCACATATTGCTACTTGCTCGCCCAAGCGACCTCACTGCTTCCTTAAGCGGTAAGGCACCATGTTTCCTTTTAGTGCCCACGCGTTGCAACTTAGAGATCCCCCTCACGGAAGCTATGCCGAGTGCGATCTCCAAGCTGCTCGATGAGTTCAAGGACTTATTCCCAGAGGAGCTTCCCAATGGCCTTCCATATTTACGAGGCATTGAGCACCAAATTGACTTGGTGCCTGGTGCCTCTCTGCCAAATCGCACGGCCTATCGCACTGGACCAGATGAAACCAAGGAGCTACAGTGCCAAGTGCAAGAACTTTTGGATCGCGGCTACGTAAGGGAATCCCTAAGCCCTTGCACGGTCCCCGTGATCCTAGTGCCAAAAAAGATGGATCATGGCGCATGTGTGTCGACTGCCGCGCCATCAATCAAATCACAGTCAAGTATAGACATCCAATACCGCGCCTGGACGACATGCTCGATGAGCTACATGGCGCGACCCACTTCACCAAGATTGACTTGAAGAGCGGATACCACCAGATTCGCATGAAAGAGGGTGATGAATGGAAGACCGCGTTCAAAACCAAATATGGGCTATATGAATGGCTAGTCATGCCTTTTGGTCTCACCAACGCGCCAAGCACGTTCATGAGGCTCATGAACCATGTGTTGAGGGAATATCTTGGGAAATTTGTAGTCGTGTACTTTGATGATATTCTGGTGTACTCGCGTAGTTTAGACAATCATGTAAAACACCTTAGGCTTGTGTTAGAGTGCTTGAAACACAAACAATTGTATGCCAACCTTGGCAAGTGTCGCTTTGCATCCGACACTACAAACTTTCTGGGCTACGTGGTCTCCAAGGATGGACTCCGCGTAGATGAAGACAAAGTGAAGGCCATCCAAGATTGGCCAACACCCACAACACCAACAATGGTTAGAAGCTTCCTTGGCTTGGCAGGCTTCTACCTGCGATTTGTTCACGACTTCAGCTCCATCGACGTGCCTCTCCATGAGCTCACCAAGAAAGGCGTCGCGGTGAATTGGAAGGAGACCCACAACCACGCGTTCAACGCGTTGAAAGAGGCCTTGTGCAACGCGCCACTGCTTCAACTTCCAGACTTCACAAAGCACTTTGAGGTGGAATGTGACGCATCCAATGTGGGAATTGGTGGAGTCCTCCACCAAGAGAAGAGGCCCATCGCGTTCTTCAGCGAGAAGCTCACAGGGGCAACTTTGAATTACCCCACCTACGACAAGGAGCTCTACGCTTTTGTTCGCGTACTCAAGACATGGCAACACTACCTCTGGCCACGCGAGTTCGTCATCCACTCGGACCATGCCGCCCTCAACTATCTGAAGAGTCAAGCCCACCTAAGTCGCCACCATGCGCGTTGGGTAGAATTCATGGAGACGTTTCCATACGTCGTTATGCATAAAAAAGGTAAGGAGGATGTGGTCGCCGACGCCCTTTCTCGCAGGTATGTTCTCCTTACTCATCTTCAATCTAAACTCCTTGGCTTCGCGTTGATTAAAGAATTATATTTGATTGATCCATTCTTTAAGCCAATTGTAGAACACTGCCTTCAGGACCATGAGTTTGAGACATATTTCTTTCATGAGGGGTATCTTTACAAAGCCGGATGCCTGTGCATTCCTAGCTCACCCATTAGGAAACTCCTCATCCAAGAAGCCCATGAAGGACGCGGTCATTTTGGGGTAACCAAGACTCTAGCTGCTCTTCGCGAGCATTTCTTTTGGCCGCGCATGACCACTCAAGTGACGCGATATTGCACAAGTTGTGTCACGTGTCAATGCTCTAAGTCTACTTCCCATCCCTATGGTCTCTACACGCCATTACCCATCCCATTAGGACCTTGGGAAGATTTGTCTATGGACTTCATCACAGGTTTGCCTCTCTCTCTCGTAAGGGTAAAGATTCAATCTTTGTAGTTGTGGACAAATTTTCAAAAATGGCCCATTTCATCGCGTGTAAGACCACACACACTTCTAGTGAAATCGCCGCGTTGTTCTTTGACAACGTGGTCCGTTTACATGGGATACCTAGGTCTGTCGTGAGTGATCGTGATAAAAAATTCGTAGGCCTATTCTGGAGAACACTTTGGGGGAAGTTGGGTACCAAACTTTTGTTTTCAACAAGCTACCACCCTCAAACAGATGGTCAAACTGAGGTGACCAATCGAACCCTAGGAGCCCTCCTTAGGACCATGCTCAAATCCAACCCAAAGCGTTGGGAAGACTTACTTGCAATTGTTGAGTTTTCTTACAATAGGTCCAGGTACTCCGCGACCAAGCTCACCCCGTTCGAGGTGGTCTATGGAAGAAACCCAATGACTTCGCTAGGCATGCTGCCGCGACCTCTGAAGGACAATGAGCACTCTAGCGCGGCCAACCGCGTCGCGATGATCAAGGAACTGCATCAAAGAACGCGGGCTCAGCTGGAACACCGCGCTGATCAATATGCCACACAGCACAACTTTGGGCGCCGGTGCGTTATATTCGCCCCCGGGGACTTGGTATGTTTGCGTCTTCGCAAAGGCCATTTTCCGACTAAGCGCAAATCCAAGTTGGCCCAACGCGGTGATGGCCCCTTCCGTGTGATGAAGGCCATTAGGGACAACGCGTACGAGATCGAGCTCCCACCAGACTACGGTGTCCACGCGACCTTCAACGTCGCCGACCTGGAACCATACGTGGAGCCAGAATTCGATGATGGTGAAGCGGGGACGCTTCACAGCAAAGTGGGGGAGGGTGATGTGCTCCTGCCCACCATGACTGCCACCGAGGAAGAAGAAGCTATGAGCATTCGCTCAGAAGGACCAATAGCAAGATCGCGCGCCAAAGCCATCGTCAACGCGACACAATCCATGGTTGTCCGCGTCGTCGCTAGCCAAGGAACGCAAGAGACCGCGTTCTCTCTCAAGCGCCTTCAACCAAGTCCAGATAACGCGTTCTTTGTCAATCTCCTTTCAACCATCCATTGAACGCGATCTTCTGAATTGATTACAATATTCTGAACATTAATTATTTTAGTTAATTCTTTTGGGGCGTGTGTTCTACACGTGTCGCGTGGGCTAGCCCATTAAGCGAGACTCGGCCCATCCGAGTCCCGTTATATACTATAAAAGGTCATCTCGACCTTCTGTACTAGGTTACGCTTCAGTTTAATCTAAGACTATTTGTCGAGAGCTTTTGCCTCTAATCTCTTAGATCGGCGTCACCCAAACTCTTACTTCTCATCTCCATTCCTCCGCTGCCGACGCTACGGCCTCCACTCGATCTTCTCGAGTCTATCCCCTCCGCTGCCGACGCTACGGCCTTCGCTCATCTCTCGAGCCCCATCAACATCGCGTTATTCCACTCACGCGACGCGTTCCACTCATCCCACCACTGAAGTGACTCGTGCGACTTCCCACCAAGATCATTGATCTGGCATTCACAAGAAGGAACGCAACAAGAAGGGGAAAATGATGAGCCCCAACCGCCCCTAGATGCCAAAGAGGAAGATGATCGCATGGAACTCAAGAGCAATGGCCCGATCACAAGGGCTCGAGCCAAGGCCATCGCTCGAAACACACAATCCATTGTCAACCGAGCCACTCTTAGCCAAGGCTCCTTAGCCCCATTGGTGCCACACCTCCACATGATGACCACCATGGAAGACATTGGCTTCACCAAGGCCATGAGACCCACGGCAGTGACACCTTCAACCCCATGACATCCAAGGCATTGACCATGCCGTAACCATGCCTAGACGCGCGACACTTATCCCTTGCTTTCCTATTTTAGTAGTTCATTTTAAAGACTTTGCATTTCCATATTTGGGTGAGTTAGGCCACTTGCAAGTGGACCTTCGGCCACACTTGAAACCCTAGAATATTTAAGCCAAGTTTTGGCTTCCTTGCTCATTTGGTTGAAGATTAAAGGCTTAGAGCTTAGAGAAGTTGAGGTGGTCCTCCTTCAAGGGTAGAGGTTGATGAGAATCAAACCCCCAAAGAGGTTTTTCTTCCGAAGAGAAACTAGATCGTGGCCAAGCTAGGGTTCTTTCTCCACTCTTGAGCTTGAATGGTCTCCAATGGCCTTTGGAAGAGGCTCTCGGTCGTGGAAGAGGTGGAACACCAAGGGGAGCGCCGAGAGGTCCGGAGGGTGGCCGAGAGGAGGTTCGAACGGTGGAGGTGCCAAGGGAATCTCTCTTGGAGGTTCCTTGGCTGAGATTGTCTTGCTTCTAACGAGAGCTTGTGAGGATGAGGGATCCAAAACGAGATTGAAGGGGAAAAGAGGGATTGAAGAGTTGGAAGCTTGAGTTGATAGAAGATAGTGGCTGCCTAGGGGAGATAAACTCTTACCCAAGGATTTGGCCACTCTTTAATTCTTCAACTAGTTAGAAATGAAGGAATTATAAGGTTTAAATAGTCTAGGTCTAAAAGTGGACTAGGAGCCATTCCACAAATGGGTCCTGTTGGATCGTTAGAGTTACGTCTGAGGGAACACAAGCTTGGTTCCCATAGAAGTTGCAGCGGATAAATATAGCAAGAAAGATAATAGAATGAACTCACGATATATAGTGGAAACCCTGATTAGCAAAACTAGCTTCTCAAGGAAAAACCACTACCTTCAAGCTTCCGCTTGAGAGGATTTTGAAGTGTGTACTTGTCTTATTGATTTCTTGTTTGATTACACTTGTAGCATGGACTCCAAAACACCAGACCTCTCTGCTAGATTCGAAGATCACTCCTACAACGATGAATCCAAACTCAACCCTCAAAGACTTACACACACCTCACTTCTTTTCTTTCTTCTTTTCGTTCTCTCTGTTTTCCGTCGTCGTGGTTACATAGAAATGAATCCACACTCCTATTAAATACAACTCGACAAACCCTAAAAGTAACAAGATAAGATTTATTCAAATATGGTAACAAGAAGATATGTTTTGCTGGAGGAATAATATCCCTAGCCGTATATATTAATAAAAGGAAAGGATTCCCTTAAATTAATATAAACGGATGTGATAAGATTCTTCTCTCTCCAATCCGCTTATCTAAGGAAAGAATCCCTAAGATAAGGAATCGAGCTTCTCTCTCCATATCTCCTTCAATGGCTAGATCCTTCCAGCCGATTTCTTCAATCCTTGACCGCGTGTGCGCCTTGATTTGTTTCCATAAATAACACGCTAGATTTCTTCCTTCCATTCGCAGCTTCGATCTTGTTCGTCACTGTTGTTCCTTCAGAGGTAACAAAGCACAAGAACAGAGCTTTGTTCCCTCTGCAATCCTTTGCTGCGAAGGTTCCCTGAGACAACTGTCTTTGTTCCTGAAACACTTAGTACCCAGATTAGTTGAATGTTTGTCACTATCAAAACCTAAGGAATTCAACAGGTTCACACGTCCTTGAAAGGGAAATGCAATTTAAATAAACTAACAAGGGGATAGAAGCCATAGGCTTGGGGGATGGAGCACGCCTTGATGCCTTGGAGTCGAAGCCACGAGGCTTGATTGTCGTGGCATGGAGGCATCGGCGCCATGGCTAGTCCGAGGTGAGGCACAATAGTGATCGTGGCCCAAGGCCGTAAGGCTCGCCTTGGCTCGGACTTGTGATGGCTCGGTGGACTAGGCCATTGATGGCTTGGGCCATAGCTCGGGCTCGGGCCCTAGTCATCGGGCCTTAAATGTCCTTGTCGATGGGTGCTTGGCACTCATCACTCTCCCCTTCTTGAGGGAGAATTATCCCTAATTCTTCATCATACTCTGGTGGCACAAAGGGGGTCAAATCAGCCACGTTGAAGGTGGGGTGGGCACCATACTTCTCCGGAAGATCGACTTCATAAGCATTGTCTCCGAAGCGACGAAGGATGCGGAAAGGACCATCACCCCGAGGGTTGAGTTTGGATTGTCGGTGGGCTTTGAACCTCTCCTTGCGCAAATGGACCCACATGAGGTTGCCTGGGGCAAAGATAACACAGCACCGGCCTTTGTTGTTGTGGGCCTCGTATTGGGCTGCGTGGTGCTCTAGTTGAACCCGGGTGCGCTCGTAGAGCTCGCGAATAAAGTCGGCGCGCTTGGCTTCTTGCGGGTGCTCGGCAATGCCCAACGGATGTAGCACCATGTCAAGCGATGTAATGGGATTTCGGCCATAGACTACTTCAAACGGTGTGAGCTTGGTCGCCGTATGCATGGACCTATTATACACAAACTCAACATACGAAAGTAAGTCCTCCCACTTGCGTGGGTTGGCCCTAAGGACGATTGTAAGCAAGGAACCCAAGGTTCGGTTGGTGACCTCGGTTTGCCCATCCGTTTGGGGGTGGCAACTAGTAGAGAATAAGAGGTTGGTGCCTAGTTTTCCCCACTAGGTCCTCCAAAAGTGTCCCACAAACTTAGGGTCCCGATCCGACACTATGGTTCTAGGGATTCCATGCAACTTAACCACGTGATCAAAGAAGAGGGAAGCAATTTCCGAAGCATTGTTGGTGGTCTTACAAGAGATAAAGTGTGCCATCTTGGAGAACCTATCAACCACCACAAATATGGAATCCCTCCCCTTCTTAGAAGTGGGCAACCCGGCTATGAAGTCCATGGAAATATCCTCCCAAGAGGCTGATGGAATGGGTAATGGAATGTAAAGGCCGTGGGGTTGGGTCCTAGAGTTGGCATGATGGCAAGTAATGCAAGCCTTGCAAAACATGGAGACGTGATGGGCCATTTTGGGACAAAATAAGTGCTCTCTAAGGGCTGTGAGTGTCTTGGCCACACCAAAGTGACCACGACCCTCGTGGGCTTGCTTAATCAAAAGGTGCCTAATTGAAGAACTAGGGATGCACAACTTTCCGGCTCGGTATAGGTAGACCTCATCTAAGAAATAACTCTCAAACTCTCCCCGACGGGAACATTCCTCAACAATGTGGCTAAAGAAAGGGTCTTGAGCATATAATGATTTAAGCATAGAAAAACCCAACACTTTAGCATCAAGATGAGCAAGAAGAAGATACCTTCGGGAGAGAGCATCGGCCACCACATTGTCTTGGACCTTCTTGTGCTTCACCATATAGGGAAAAGTCTCCATGAACTCCACCCATCTAGCTTGCCTCCGACCAAGGTGAGCTTGACTCTTCAAGTAAGGATGGGCCTCGTGATCCGAGTGGATGATGAATTCCTTTGGCCACAAATAATGTTGGGTAGTTGAGTGCCGCCCCCGAAAGTTTCTCACTAAAGTAGGCGATGGGGTAGCGGTCTTGGAGAAGCACTCCTCCTATGCCAATGTTGGAGGCATCACATTCCACCTCAAAGACTTTGGAGAAGTCGGGAAGTTGGATAAGCGGAGCATGGCACAATCGATCCTTGAGCAAGTTGAAGGCTGCTTCTGCTTGGCTTGCCAATCAACCTCGACATCCTTCTTGGTAAACTCATGCAAGGGGGCTGCGATGGTACTAAAATCACGAACAAAATGCCTATAGAACCCGGCAAGACCAAGGAATGATCTCACCATAGTTGCGGTTGTGGGGCGTGGCCATTCCATGATTGCTCAGACTTTCTCCTCATCAACACGCAGCCCCTCCTTGCCCACCACATAGCCGAGGAAGGTGGTCGAGGGGGCACAAAAGGTGCACTTAGCAAGGTTGGCGTAGAGATTTTCCTTGCGTACGCACTCAAAAACAGCCCGCAAATGTGTCGTGTGATATTCCAAGGACTTGCTATAGATGAGGATGTCATCAAAGTAGACCACCACGAACTTGCCCAAGTAGGCGCTCAAGACATGGTTCATGAGGTGCATGAAGGTGCTAGGGGCGTTGGAGAGCCCAAATGGCATGACATGGCCCTTGTCCATGAGCGCTTGGACTTACTTTTGGAGCTCGGCAGTCTCCTTGGGGCTAGCTCGGTAAGCCGCGCGGTTGGGAAAGGATGCGCCTGGCACAAAATCAATTTGGTGTTCAATGCCGCGCACCGAGGGCAAGCCATCCGGGATCTCATCCAGCGTGAGATGTAAGGCGGCGGTTGCGGCCGGAGTGGCAAGGCAATGGTGTGGCATAAGAAGAAAGCATGGCCGGCGGCCTTGGAGCACCAGCGTGAGGTGGCGGTGCCGAGCCAAAAAGAGGCGTTGCTCACACCACCCTTGGAGGTTGGCCGGGCTGCCGAGCTTGGCCGAGGGCTGCGCCGCCGACACGGGCGCCGCATTGGGGGTGACGGAGGCCGTGCCGGTGGTGAGCGTGCCAGCCGGTGGCTGAGCACCGGCGGTGGGACGCTCACCCTTGCCCGGGCGTTGAGGCACCGAGGCGGAGGGAGCTAGAAGGGCCGACAACTGGGGCACCGCGTTTGTGGAGGTACGGGCACGACCTACGGTGTCGGGCCCTTGGAGGCTTCCATGGCCTTGAGGCGGTTGCGCTCGACTTGGTCTTCAAGGATCTCTCGGGGGGTTATGGGCAAGAGAGTTATACGCTTCCCTCCATGGACAAACACGAAGGTGTTAAGGAAGCCATCATGGATCACCCTTTGGTCAAATTGCCAAGGCCTACCTAGCAAAAGGTGAGTGGCATCCATAGAAATAACATCACAAAGAATTTTATCAACGTAGTGTCTAATAGAGAAAGTGATGTGGCATTGCCTTGATACCACATGACCTTTACCTTCAGAAAGCCATTGAAGGCTATACGGTTGAGGGTGTGGAGTGGTGTTGAGATTGAAGTGCTTGACCACTCTCTCATTGACTATGTTGAAGCAAGAGCCTCCATTAATGATCACGCTCAAGGAGGCGGAGCCCATGAGACACCTCGTATGAAAGAGGTTCTCCCTTTGATCTCGGATGTCAACCTCCCTTGTCGAAAGAACTCGGCGGGCCATGAGGCCAAGCGGTGTCCCGACGCCATGCTCCAAAGGTGCATAATCAAACTCCTCATAGGGAGCCTCCTCGGTGGCCGCCACGTCTTCCTCCTCCGGGCCCTCGTCATCATCCTCGAAGGACTCATATCTACCTTGGGAAGTGAACAAGATGCGCTTGTTGTTCGGGCAATCTCGTTGAAGATGTCCACGGCCACCGCACTTGAAACAAGCCCGATCACTTGAGTGCTCGGTGGAGGGGCCTACAGGGCGCGCGGCCACAGTGGGGCCATGAGGTGGGGCGGCTAGGCGTACGGCGCCGTCTGGGGCGGCACTCGCTGTGGCAGGGCTAGCGCGTGGTGGCGCGGCTGGACGGGCGACCGACGGAGGGCCACTCGATGAGCTAGGAGAGAACGGAGACCTACGCACTTGGGTGTGGGCCCATGCGGCTCGCCTATTCCTTTGGAGTTGTGTGTGGATCTCCATGGCGGTATGGGTAAGAGTATTGATGTCCCGGATGGGGAGCAAGATCAAGGGCTCCCGGATCTCAATGTCAAGGTCGCGGAGGAACATGGTCCGGAGAGAGGCGGGGGTGGTAGACATGCCGGCCTTGTGGATGAGCTCTTCAAGCTCGGCAAAGAACTCAAGTGGTGTGCGGGAGCCTTAGCGGGCAAGTGCAATTTGAAGGCGCATGTGCTCAAGGTAGTCCTCCGGTACATACCGCTTGGTCATGACATGAAGAAGTTGATTCCAAGACTTAAGTGGAGGCAAGCCGCGCCTCTCCCTTTCGGTGGTGAACTGGAACCACCATGCACGGGCAAGGCCCGTGAATTGCTTTATAGCGATCTCAACCCGCTCATAGTCTTCGTAATGGCAATGGTTGAGAGCATACTCCATGGCTTGCTTCCAATCAAGAAATTTTGCCGTATCATATTCGCCTTCAAAGGGCTCAATCTTGACCTTGATCTCCCGGCGTTGGCCATAGTGTTGTGGAGCCTCCATGTGGCCTCGTCGCTCAAAGTGTTGACATGCGGGGTGCCCACGGCCACAATGAGCCGGCTGCGGTGGAGACAACCAATGTGGATCTCGCCAATCAAGTGGGTGACCCCGGCGGCCTCGGACGAGGCCCGACTCCGGCACGTGGAAATTGGACAAAGGGTCCTCCTCCACGGTTTCATGGAAGACCTCTCAAGGTCATCATATGCCTCTTGGTCCCCATAGGCGTCGTCATCCTCATCAAAAGCCTCAAGGCTTCCATGGCCATAGCGGGAATTAGGTGCCTCATCGCCGGTGACGGGGGCCCGGACGGGGCACGAGGAGGTGACACCGGCCAAGTGGGTAGCGGGGCAGTGGCGATACCGGCCCGGCAATGGCCGAGCATCATGATGGCCTCCGGCTTCATGGCGCGCCGGAGGGCGATCATAGTAAGAGGGCTCCCGGGGTGGACCCAAACTTGCGGCCATGGCGCGGGCCTCAGATGTCAGAGATGGGTACATGGGGTCCTTGCCCCGGTCACGTGCCGAGTGCTCATCCACGGGGCTATGGGAGGGCATGCCGGTGAGGATGCGTGTGGGCAGCGGTGTTGCTACGGGCGGCGCGACCGTGGGGAAGGCCGTGGAGAGGCTTCCCATGCGCTGCACGAGGGCAACATGCACGGCTGTGAGGCACTCATTGTCTTGGTGAACGCGAGCCAACTCGGCCATGAGGGCATGGTTGGCGGCGTCGCTGTTTTGGGCACGCCGGGCGGCAGCCTCCGCTAAGAGCCGCTCCTCGGCCAGCCGAGCCTCAAAGGAGTCGGGGGAGATGGTGGGTGAGGAGCTTAGAGGGCTACGGTTGTCGGCCTCCACATGGTCTTCCATATGGGTGTCACCTACAAGGACACGGCAAACCAAGTAACAAGTTCCCAAGCACTAAGTGAAGCCAAGCAAGTAATGAAGAAAAAGACTAAGGCCAAGGTAATCACAAGTAGCACAAAGTAGGCTCAAGCAAAGGGTAATGTCGTGTGACTTGAGGACATGGGGCGGGTTAAAGCACTTCCAAGCAAAGCGCAATTGGATGACTTAGGCTAGATGAGGGAATGCCGAAAATGACTATGGATGACAAGTGTAGAGAATAGCACAATTTGGCTACCCTATGGACCCAGAGAGGTGGATTGTGGTGACAAGCAACATAGAGGAATATGGAGAGATAGGCTTAGTGGCCCATGGTGCCTAGTGAAGGTGAGAGAGCCTACCAAAAAATATGGCCCAACCAAAAAAAGAAAATTTGGAGTGGACCTTGTCTTGATGTTTTTTTTCCTGCATTCAGACTTTCTATTTTTTTTTTTGTATTGATGGGCCTTTGCCTTTTCTTGGCCTCTTGATTTGAATGAGGCTTTTTTCTAAAAAATGAAGAACAAGTTCCAAATGGAAGACATGTAAGTAGAGAGGAGGTTGGGTCACACGAAGACCTTTTAATGACACTTAGGGCCGGCACCAATGGTGTGTTGAAGACAATGTCCCATTTTGGTGTGTGGGACAAAGAGGAGAAGAGGGAAAGGGGTTTGTTAACTTGCCACTAATGATCCCCCCCTTTTTGAAGCCCACAAAGAGGAAGCTTCCAAGCACTCTAACCCACATAAATCAGCCAAGAGTCCAATTTGATATTTACTCAAACAACCTAAGACAACCAAAATGCCAAGAAGGAAAACACTTTTGTCCTTTGCCAAATATACCCAAGTCACATGCACACTCTAAGGGAATCAAATTAAACAAACAAGGGAAAGGGCTAGGGCCGGCAATGGAGGGGGGCGTGGTGGCTGGATGGGTGGTGCTTGGTGGTGGTAAGGTGGCATACACGGTGGTCCAGTCGCCGGTGGCGGTGGTGGGCGGCAGAAACTATTTTTTTTTGTGGTTTTGAGGGTGGGTTTGGGAGGGACGAACAAGGCAAGGAAAATAACTACTAAACTATCATAAAAGCAAGCAAAAGAAGCATTGAAGTAAAGAAAAACTGAGCATGAACAACTAAACACACAAACATGAAGAACAAGAAAAATTTCAAGCTACCAAGAGAGAACCTATGCCTAGAACATGTTCATCATGGCAACAATAATAAATCTCATGCAAGCTATGAAAATAAGCATAAAAAACTAAATTTGAAAGGGAAAAGAAAAACTTAGCTTGGACAATGGCTCTTGATACCAATTGATGAGAATCAAACTCCTAAAGAGGTTTTTCTTCCCAAGAGAAACTAGATCGTGGCCAAGCTAGGATTCCTTCTCCACTCTTGAGCTTGAATGGTCTCCAATGGCCTTTGGAAGAGGCTCTCGGTCGTGGAAGAGGTGGAATACCAATGGGAGTGCCGAGAGGTCCGAAGGGTGGCCGAGAGGAGGTGCGAACGGTGGAGGTGCCAAGGGAATCTCTCTTGGAGGTTCCTTGGCTGAGATTGTCTTGCTTCTAATGAGAGCTTGTGAGGATAAGGGATCCAAAATGAGATTGAAGGGGAAAAAAGGGATTGAAGAGTTTGAAGCTTGAGTTGATAGAAGATAGTGGCTGCCTAGGGGAGATAAACTCTTACCCAAGGCTTTGGCCACTCTTTAATTCTTCAACTAGTTAGAAATGAAGGCATTACAAGGTTTAAATAGTCTAGGTCTAAAAGTGGACTAGGAGCCATTCCACAAATGGGTTCACACGTCCTTGAAAGGGAAATGCAATTTAAATAAACTAACAAGGGGATAGAAGCCATAGGCTTGGGGGATGGTGTGCGCCTTGATGCCTTGGACTCAAAGCCACAGGGCTTGATTGGCATGGAGGCGTCGGCGCCATGGCTAGTCCGAGGTGAGGCACAATAGTGATCTTGGCCCAAGGTAGTAAGGCTCGCCTTGGCTCGGACTTGTGATGGCTCGGTGGACTAGGCCATTGATGTCTTGGGCCATAGCTCAGGCTCGGGCCCTAGTCATCGGGCCTTGAATGTCCTTGCCGATGGGTGCTTGACACTCATCAAAGGTAGTCCTTCCCGGTTAAAGCCTCCAATATAACTCCACCAAGCTTGGTTATCTTTGTTTCTGTCTTTCAATCAACACGTATTGCATTTGGGTTTTCACTACATCTTGTTCTTTGTTTACAACTCTTCAAATCTACCAAGGAACCTCCTTCGAGACTCCCCTTGGCCTTTTCTTGTCAAACACCATCAAACACTACCGTTGGCTCTTGGATTTCTCCTCACTCGCCGACTACCACCTTTGCAGGAGCTCCGACGACCTCATCACTTTCATTCCTTGCTTCTGCTGTCAAGAGGAGCCTCAAGGGAGTTCAAAAGGCCCACCTTTGCTAGAAAAAGAAGAAACGAGCTAGCTTGTGCCACGATCGAGCCATTCGAGTGAAACAAAGCCTTCAAGCCTCCTTGTTTCACATCACGCCTCTACTGATGCGCTCCCGGGACATCACCTCAGTGCTTTAGGGACGTTAACCATGTTTTTTGTTTGCTCCCCAATGCGTGTCTTTTATATGTTAAGGATATGGTTGATTTACCCCCTTTGGTGTCCTCGCTTTTACAGGAATTCGAGGATGTTCTTCTAGAGGACCTCCCTGATGGATTGCCTCCCATGCGAGGCATAGAGCACCAGATTGACTTTGTGTCAGGAGCCTCCTTACCGAACCGCGCAACTTACCATGCCAATTTAGAGGAAACCAAGGAGTTGCAGCATCAAGTGCAAGAGCAGATGGACAAGGGCTACATCTGTGAGAGCCTTAGTCCCTTCACCGACCTAGCCATTCTTGTCCCCAAGAAGAATGGCTCATGGCGCATGTTTGTTGATTGCCGCGTGATCAACCAAATCACGATGAAGTACCACCATCATATTCCTAGACTAGATGACATGCTAGATGAGATTTATGGAGCCACTTTGTTTTCTAAGATTGATTTGAAAATTAGTTATCACCAAATTAGGATGAACGAATAATCAACACAAATGCGCCATGAGCCATCCTTCTATGAGTGGTTAGTGATGAGTGGAAAACGACATTTAGGACCAAGTACGGCATTCAAGACCAAGGAACGGGCTGTATGAGTGGTTAGTGATGCCACTAAGGTGTGCCACTCATCACCTTCCTTCAAGGTGTGCCACTCATCACCTTCCTTCAAGGTGTGCCACTAAGGCGTGCCACTCATCACCTTCCTTTAAGGAATGTGATGAGTGGAAAATGACATTCAAGACCAAGTACGGGCTGTATGAGTGGTTAGTGATGCCCTTTGGCCTCACTAATGCTCTTAGCACGTTCATTAGGCTCATGAACCATGTCTTGATAGCGTACTTGGGCAAGTTTGTCTTAGTCTACTTTGATGACATTCTTGTTTATAGCAAGACCTTAGGGGATCATTTGGCACACCTTATGGCCGTGTTAGAGTGTCTTAGGAAAGAGAGTCTATATGTTAATCTTGGTAAATGCTCTTTGCTCAGACTCTACTATTTTCCTTGGTTTTTTTGTTAGAAAGGATGGGCTCCGTGTGGACTAAGAGTAGATCCACGCGATACAAGAGTGGCCGCGCCCCACTACGACAACCATGGTGCGCTCCTTCCTAGGGCTCGCGGGCTTCTACCACCACTTTATGAGGGATTTCTCCATTGTCGTCGTGCCACTGCATGAGCGGATCAAGAAGAACACGGTCATTCAATGGAGCAACCCGCATGAGGCTGCCTTCGCGACGCTGAAGGAGCGCTTGTGCCGCGTGCCACTACTCCAACGTCTAAAATTTGCCAAGATGTTTGAAGTGGAGTGCAATGCCTCTCACCATGGCATTAGCGATGTGTTGCTCCAGGAGCGTAGGCCCATTGCCTATTTCAGTGAGAAGCTCACCGACATCACCCTCAACTACCCTACGTACGACAAAGAGCTCTACGCACTTATTAGGGTCTTAAAGACGTGACAATACTATTTATGGCTCAAGGAATTTGTCATCCACTCAAACCACAAGGCTCTAAAGTACCTCAAGAGCCATATCAACCACAACCGCCGCCATGCACGTTGGATTGAGTTTATGGAGACTTTTCCATATGTGGTTAAGTACATGAAAGGGAAGGAGAATGTGGTAGTCGACGCCCTTTCTCGCATGTATGTTCTCTTGACTCTCTTGGATTATCCTATTTTAAGCTTTTCCCTAAGGAGCTGAAAATGGAGAGTCTAATGGGTTTATTATGGATAATGGCTACTTATATAAGGAGGGAAAACTTTGCATCCCTAGGAATTCTATTCATAGGTTATTGATCTAGGAAGCACATGAAGGTCGAGGACATTTTAGAGTAGCCAAGTCCGTCGCGGCACTTAAGGAGCATTTTTATTGGCCTAAAATAGTCCACCATGTGACTAGGTTTTGTGTAAGTTGCATGACATGTGAAAGGGCTAAGTCTAGATCGAGCCCTCATGGATTGTACAACCCCTTTCCTATATCGACTACCCCTTGGGAGGACATATCTATGAATTTTATTTCGGGGTTGCCAATGTCTAAGAAGGGTAAGGACTCGATATTTGTTGTGGTTGATAGATTTTCTAATATGGTTCATTTTATTCCTTGCAAGATGACTCATAATGCTTCAAATGTAGCTAGTTTATTTTTTGAGCATGTTGTGAAATTTCATAGGATTCCTAGGACTATTATCCCGGATCGTGACAATAGGTTTTTGTGCTATTTTTGGAAGTCTTTGTGATCGAAGTTGGGGACACACTTACTCTTTTCTACTAGTTATCACCCCAGACTAATGGCTAAACGTAGGTCACTAATAGGACTTTAGGTACTTTATTGCGTACTATGTTGAAGTCTAACCTCCGCAGGTGGGAAGAAAGTTTGCCTTTTGTTGAATTTTCTTACTATAGGTCCATGCATTCGGTGACAAAAATGACGCCATTTGAGGTGGTCTATGGCCTCAACCCCCACACACCATTGGATTTGATGCCGCACCCCATGAAGGACAAGGAGAGTGTCAAGGGCCTACGACGTGGTGAGGTTGTCCAAGCCTTGCACCAGCGGACGAGAGTGTAGCTGGAGAGCTGCACGACGCAATACAAGGCGCATGCTGACCGCGGCAGGTGACGCGTGATTTTTGAGCCCGAAGACATGGTATGACTCCACCTTCCCCCGAGAGAGATCCCCAGCCAAGGGGCGCAACAAGCTTGATGCCCGCGGAGATGGCCCATTCAAGGTCATAGAGTGCCTAGGTGATAATGCCTATAGGCTTGAGCTCCTCGACGACTACAACTCGCATCCACGCTTCAATGTAGAGGACTTGTCTCCCTACACTCCCCCTGAGCATGACGTGGACGAAGCGAGGATGCTTCGCTGCTAAGAAGGGGATAATGATGGCTCCATACCCTTACTCTTGACGGCGAAGGACGAGGATTACAAGATAGGCGCCCTTTACAACGACACCCGTGACTAGGGCGTGCACGCGAGCCATCGCGGAAGCCACCCAATCCTTGGTTATGACATGCCTCGCAAGCTTCGGCACCAAAACCGCATTCGTTGAGGTCATAGTTTTGACCATTGAGGGTTTTGACGTTATTTAGGCCCATTTGGGGCCAATTGCAGGCCTTTTGGCCTTGCCGCTGCAGTGCGTTGCATGCGGCGTGCTCCTTGTCGCGCGCCCCCTGCGGCTCGCCCCCTAGCCTAGTTTTTTATTTGGTTGTTTTGTGGTTATTTTGACAATTATTGCTATTTTGAGACGATATCTATTTTTAGGTGTTGTATGGTTGGGCGTGGCGTGCCACTTGTTGTGGGCTGCTAGTCCAAACCCGATGGTTTCTTATCATTTATTTCTCTATCCTAGCTTAGAGTTAGACTATAAATATTTGTGACTCATCATGGAGTCAAACAAGTTTAATTGCTTAAGTTTATCAAAGTTGAGGTTATCTCCTTGAGATTTAGGTATCCAATATCTATCTTGTTGTGGTTTTCAATCAAGACTCATCTCTTTGAGTCAGGACTCATCACTTTGAGTTCATTCATCGATCATCTATTTGATCGATTCAAGATCATCTCTTTGATCTCTTGTAAACCATCTCTTTGGTCTCCTTAACCTCGATCTCTTTCGACAATTCTATCGTCAAATCCTCTTGGGTTTTCATGCAATTCATCAAGGGATTCTTCTTAGGTTTCCACGACAACCAACAAGAGCAAATCCATCACTTTGGCTAGCGTGAGCATCCGAGGCGCGAGCAAGACCAAGGCCATTGCTTTGCTTGACTTATTTGCAGTTCTGGGCATTCACGATCATCTCAACAGGGACGTTCACATCAAAAGAAGTATGTACAGTCTGTCATAGTCATGGTGCATTTGGTATATCTGTTTTTGGAGGATTCAAGTCAAAGTGGAGATTTGTTGGGATGCCTTGAATCTCACACTTTGCTGATTAGTCGGGGGTCTCACTGCCCAATAAAATTATTTTGTCCACTTGACACCAATGAACTAAATGCAAAAGCTCTAAAGTGATAATCGGCAATAACCATTACCCCTCCCAACTGAAACGAGAAAATTATGTACCACGATGAATTTAGATAATAAAAACAAAAAGTCCCATCAATTTTCTATTTTTCTTATAAATGAGATATTTTAGCCCGAGGTTAAAAAGATATTGTCTACACTAAGTCTATTGTCTACCTTACACAAGCAACCCCGATTTTAAACAACAAACCCTATATTTGACCCCCAAATCGAATTTTGCTCAAAATTGATAAAAACAACTACACAATTTAAACAAATTTCATCATTACTTACTACTTTCTCTGTGTAATTTCAACCAATTTGTCCTGTTTTGTATAAAAAATCGATTTCAAAATTTTCAAACCCATAAACCTTAATTTCGGAAATTCTAACAAAAATAAGAAAGATTTGATGAGCTTAAAATTTAATTATCTTGGCTCTTGAACAACGTTGAGATGGACACATAAAGATCGTCCGAAATGGGCTCCAAATTAAATCACTTGATAATTGTCGGAGATATGTCTGGAGCTTCTGCATTTTTTGTGTCCTCAAAACTGTGTAGCATAGAGAGATATAGAGAAGATAGTCAATAATTTCAAGGGCATGTGTGTAAAATTTGGTAAAATTGTGTTTTTTGAAGTATTTTTTAGGGCTATGTATAACAAACCTCTAATTGAAAAATATTTTTCAATTTTCGTTTTAAAAAAATGCTTAAGCAATTTTGAAAATTTTTACAAGAAAATTTTAGAAAAAGAACTGTTTTGTTTTCAAGAAAACCCAATGGGGGTTGTGAGGGCCCAACGTGGATTATCCCCTGAATCTATATTAAGTTATTAAATCTATGCTATTAAAATATATTAATCCGTGCATGTCAATATTCTAATATTTGATCTAAATAAATTCAATTTTAAATCACTTAAATGTGTGATAACTATAATATTTTTAGAGTGTATACATATAGAAGCAAATATAAGATCCTTCCAAAAAGAAAGAAAACTTAATACTCGGTATAAGATAGTTTTAGCATCATAACAATACAAATTACTTTATTATGTAATGAAATACATATATGCTTTGATTTGATAACCGATGTAATATTTTTTTTTAAATTAATTTTGTAAGATCAGCGCAAAATGATACACAAGAGTGTTCATCAATCTCCATAGGCGTAATGGATATTTCTTTTTTTTTAAATATTTATATTTCGCCTGAACCGCCGGTTGAACTTCCGGTTCATGAATCGGCGGTTCGAACCTTCGGTTGAACCTCTGGTTCATGAACCGGCGGTTCGAACCTTTGGTGAAACCGCTGGTTCGATGGTTCAACTATGCCTTGAACCGGAACCTGAACCGATCGGGCCCTTGAACCGCCGGTCCGGTCTACTTCAGGGTTTGACCGGGTTTGACCCGGTCCGATTCCGATCCATTTCTCCGGTTTCGGTTTAGGATTGGCCAGCTCTACGTGTTCATCAATCTCCATAGCCCTATCTCATTGGATATTCACCTTGGAAATAGACATTCCAAAAGCCGGTCTTGAAGTTCATTGTGTTCATCAATCCCCATAACCCTATCGCAATCGAAATAGTGGAAGAAGAGATTCCTAGTACAAGCAATGATGGGTAAGTAACTGTATAAACGTGAATTCATATGTATAAACGTGAAGTTTTATGGATGTTTCTATTTTGGGGTCAAGAACGATGAAAAATGTCAATAATGAAACTTGTTTGTAATATTGTAGTTGGAAAGTCTATGTATGCAAGTTTGATACATGGTAGTCAGTGGAAGGTGAGTGCCGATAGGTGGTCATAAGAAGGGTCAAACAAATCCAAGGCACTCCTTATAGCAGCAGATGTAGACTATTGTACCCTGGTTCATATAGTTTGGGAGAAGATTGGATTCAATCTTGATCAGTTCGATATTATGTTGAAGTATGTAAACCACGCAAAAGAAATGTTCCACCACTAAGATAATAGAGGATGATGATCTAGAATCCTTCAAACTTTTGAATATCAACATGAACGAATCAGTTTGGCCAATAGAGTTGTACTCGTGTTTAATAAGGAAGGAAAGGTTGATGCAATGGATGGATGAAAGCCGAGTATGACTTGAGTCGTCATTTTGAAAAAGTAGAGGCAATGGTGGAGACGAGAGTCGGTCTAAATCCACCTCCTTTAACTCAAACACAACATAAATAGGGCGGGCATGTGAGGTTACACAACACACGTAGTATTCAACTAGACAAGATAAATTTAGGCGATGATAGGACACTTGATGAGATAGTCTCAAATGACATAGGCAATGTAATCTTTTCATTGATCAAGATTGATGATGACGAGTTCAGGGTTTCCAGCCAAAGTAAAAGTAAAGGAAAAGTTGTCGATGTAGTTTCACTGAGCAGCGATGATGAAGAGGCTTCAACTAATGCAGTAAGTAAGAGAGGGACTAAGGAAGAATATGAGAGTGAAAAAAGTGTAGAAGAAGTCGGTGAAGATGAAAAGAATGAGGAATGGGATGCATACGAGGAGGCACAATATGAGGAAGCCATGCACAACACAACCTAGGAGGAAGAGGACTGGAATGATGAGGCAAAAGATATGGTGCAAGAGATAGAAGAACAATATTACGCTTCCACAAAAGCTCGTGATCAAAGGGAAGTTGTCGATCAACACGAAGTTCGGGGAAAGGTGAAAAGCGAATGAAGATTGGAGATATGTTCTCCTCAAAGAAAGTGTTCAAGGATGCCTTGAAAAAAATGGCATTGAGCAATTACTGCCAGTTGGAAGTGAGGAAGTCAAACACAAAAATATATCTGGTTGGGTGCATATAGAAGGAATGCAACTTCATGTACCAGTGGTCAGTGCTTGGTGACACATAATTGTTTGTTGTGCGCAACATCAATCCAATGCATGGTTGAGGGCTGAGAGTAAAAAACAACCACCACAAGGAAGCTACTACAAGTTTAATTGCTGAAAAATTCTCCCTGAGTAAGTAACCAAACATGATTTCATGTCAGATGTACATAAAATGTGACATATGATTTGCATGTAATAAATTATGTTTTGTGCATGACATGTATTTAGACGGGGGGAAGGGCTGAGACCTTGTGCATTTTAAAAAGAGCTTTGAGGAAATGGGAGTGAAAGCAAGCTATCACAAGGCATACCAGACAAGTAAAAAAGTAGAAGATATGGCCCATGGTATAACAGAGCTTAGTTATAAGCATATGTATTCGTACATGTACATGCTGCAACAAGCTAATCAAGGCACTCACATGAGGATAGTGAGAGATGAAAATGAAAGGTTCAAGTATGTTTACTGGAGTTTAGGTACATGGATTAGGGCAGTGCCACTATTAAAGAAGGTATGATGGAGTTAAATTATGAACTTATTCGTTGGTTTGAAAGTTTTTTGTTGGAATTGTAGTTAAGTAATGCATGATATATATTTAAAAAGTCAGGATGATTTAATATAACAATAGACGATTGTAATTAGAAGAGTTCATGTTTATTTACTAAAACTTGGGTGAGGAATTATGTGGGATATAAGGAAGTTAAGAAGTAGTTAGTTATTAAAGTTTTCATATTGTGAAAAATGACAAGTGCAAAATTCGGGAGGTCAATGTTATACAAGTATATATCAGAGCTAGTCATCAGCATGTCACAAAGATGTCGACTTTGATCAATGAAGGCTAGACAATCTTTGCAAAGGCTTGCAAAGGGTCCAAGCCTGGTATTCATCTGCATTTGTTATCTGCACCAACATATTCAAAAATCAACGATTGACCAAAGAATAAAATTTCAAATACCATGAGCCTCAAACCTTTTTGTCTGAATAAGATTTGAACCTTATTTTCAGTTTCAAAGAGCTTTGGACTATTCTATATGATTTGCTTACTTATTCTAGGAAGGGTTACACCGGAGAGTGTAATATACAGCTTCGACACTCTTTTACTTGACCTTCGTAGTGGAACGCATATTCCTCTTAGTCATGTGAGTTCTCTCTGTTATACTCCATTACTGTTGGCTCAACATTTCTATTTTATGCATGCTTTGTTTGCTATAACAACTTTACATAAGACTATAGAAACTGGATAAGATGTAGAATAATGGACTCTAAAAAGGATAAAACCTTAGTATATGATGGTGAGTGCGTTGATGTGCTTATAATAGCCAAATTCTTCTATTATATAAGTGTTTTATGATATTTGTTTTAATTTTGCACTCTGCCATTTTCATTCTGTCTGGTGCTTTCTTATATCGATGAAAGCACAGTTTCTTAGACAACTATAATACTCTTCTTCAATAATGTGAAGAATATGCAAATATATATTGCAATCATACACCAGATCTTTAAGTGTTGTGCTATATATGTTTGCTCAACCATATTTATATATTTCAGGCACTTGATCTCATCCGGGATAGGAATATCCAGACCCTAATGGATTCATGCTTGGAGGGACGAATTTCAAATGATGACGGAACTGAATTAGTACGCTTAGCTTCAAGATGATTGCAATATGAACCTCGAGAACGTCCTTCCCCCAAGTCATTGGTTGCTTCCTTGATTCCTCTGCAAAAGGAAACTGAGGTCGACATTTCTTTCTCCTTAATGTAAGCAGGAGAGGATACTGGAAGTCAATGCAAGGAATGGAGCTCTACTGGACCAACTGAATGATGCACGAGTATCAACTTTCCGAAGCTTCATCCAACTCCGCCAACGCATCTAGTAGAAGATTGCGACCTATGTTGGTAAGTAATTAAGCATGCGTGCACCATCTCATTTGACTCAACATATTGTCTTCCTTCTTTGAATTACATACTACTATAATGTGATTGAATGCAGAGCATAGCTATGTACGAGCAGACAGATGGCGATGCGGGTGAAAACTACGGGACTCAACTTTCCTATCTTGATGAGGTCTTCTTGTCCATGGATGACTATGACTAAATAAGCTTGCCCAATACCTACCTACCTAAGCTTGATTCTTGCAGATATCGATCATGATTTGTATGGACAATTTCTATGTTTTATGTCTTTATATTTTTTTAGTGGAATGAGTGTACGTGAAACATATATCATGTGTGTAGCTAGCAACCAAATAGTTTAGTGATCTCATAGTTTTGGTATAGTTCCAAGTGTTTGTAGGATCTCAAAATCAAACATGTACGATGATCGATTATGTATTATAATGTTGTGTTTTTTTCCATAAGTATGTAATATAGTACTAGGGGAACATGAGTACTTGGGAAAAAAATGAAAAATTCGAGTTATTCCAATAAGTATTAGTACAGAGTATAATATTATTAGCCATTGGTACGTCTTATTGCTTGGATACTAACCGGTTTATTTACCAATATAGTATCCAACTGGTTTATTTAACAATATATAAATAATTTCGACCTATGAATACGGATTATATTTGAAGTGAAATAACCCGGACCTTAAAATCCGGTGTATTTTTAGTTAGGTCAAATAACCCAGATATATACCTAACTGATGTATTTGACAGTTCAAATAACCCGGATATATAGGTTTTTTTATAACCTGGATGTGCTAATATCCGGGTTATTTGGATTTTTTATATAACCCGGATGTGCTAATATCCGGGTTATTTGATGTTCAAATAACCCGGACCTTTAAAGAATGTGGGAAAATTTTGGGAGGCAAATAACCCGGGTGTGCCGATTTAAGGTCCGGGTTATTTGACCTCGAGCAAATGCGACGTATCTCTTTAACCCGGACCTAATCCGGGTTATATATCCTTAAACGCCCGAGTTATTTACCATGTTCTGTAGTAGTGATACTTCCATGTCTTGGGATAAAGTTTATTCGAAAAATCATATGCAAGAGCTGGAAAATGAATCCCAAAAACTGTGAAGGATGGGAAACAAACGTTGGAGAAGAAGACATGTACGACATCGATTATTGCTTGGATTATAGAAAACAAATATACTTCACCTCAGACTTGCAAAGGCTTGGAAGTGATGTGAGTTCCCTAACTCTAAGTTCAAAATCTTCAATGAATCTCATTAAGTGTCTAAGTGTTTATATTTTTCTAGAAAAGCCTTTTGTGAGAATTAGTTCCTATTGTGTTTTGGTTTAGGGTTTAGGGTTTAAGAATTAGTTCCTTTTATGAGAATTAGTTCATGCTGTGTTGTTTTGCTAGAATGTATTTGTATTTGAACCTTGAATGTTTTGCTAAATACTTGGATGACCATTTTATTATCAATCATACGACCATTTACACATGTTTATGCGATTTTTTTTGGAACATGTTATAGAACATTTGTACTGCATTCAAATGGTTATTTGAATGCAAAGTGTAATAGCAGATTGTTACGACCAAAACACATGACATTGGAGACCACAACCAAATATGATTCGCGGATTAGTATATACGTTGAATTTGATGGAATTCACAATAAAATGTCTTTCAGTCTTGCATTGATAAGGGTTATTTGACGCTTGCATATGTATTGGTATGGTAAGGAGATAAAGCATCACTATTATGTGAAACTGCAATATGATTTGACGTAAGAACTCAAGTGACATCAAGGTAAAGTAATGCATAAATAAACAATTATTCGTGGCAAAGTATAAAGTATCATGTCAGACTTAAATCTTATCATACTAATCATACAATCATTCTATTTTACATACATATCCTAGCATTTTATCATACGAAGAGATTTTACAAATACATATTGTTAGGGCCCTAAGATCGTGTCCGCGTAAAGAGCTCATATGCATCAAGACAAGAGGACGCGAATCGTCATTGATGCTGTTAAAAGGAAAATGACATGTTTATGACAGTCATGAAGATACGAAAATTGATTGCCAAGCGACGCGACTGGGAAGATTATGTTTCCTTATATAACATTTCCTAGCTTTAGAAGATAATACGACTGGCAAGGGTCCCACTACAGAAGATTGAATGCATTACATATATAATTTCCTTGTTCAATATAAGGAAATATTCTTTGCCAAAATTCTATTCCTTGTAGAGACCTCTATATAAGGGGGGGTGCCAAGATCTTGTATGACATCGGCTATTCAAGCTATTGCAATAAAACTCTCATACGAGATTACATCAAAACACGATACCTATTTTCTCTCAAATAATTCGTTCTTTCTAGCCAACGTATAATCCTTGACCTCATACTCCACAATCAAAGCGGATAGTGTCACGCTACAAAATCTTCCCAAAATAATTGGCGCTAAACATGGGGCTAGGATTTAAAAATATCATACCATTTTTCAACCACAAACACTACGAGACCACATCACCATGTCCAACGACGGATCAACCGCCAACGACATTGCCACATCCAAAGATGTCACTATCACAACCACGACAAATCTTCCTCAAAATCCATCTGATAAGGCCGATTCTAGCAGTCTGGGGGATCAAAACACCACCGGCATGACAGAACTCCATGAAAAGATGAAGGCTTTGGAAGATCTACTTGCCGCCTAGAGAACCCAGTTTGAAGCACGGCTCGAGGAAGTGCTAAAGAAGAACGAGGCGTTGCGCTCCGTCAACATGTCGATGCCACCACAAATACCTCGCTCCTGACTCTAGTACGTCCGCAGTGACAACATTGTCCAATGCCTTGATCTCGATTCCATTGTCGTCAACCTGTCTTTCTCTACTCCAATCATGAGGCTGTCAGTCGACGTTGGGGGTCTCTCCACTGGCCAATAATGAGCACGAACCAGGCCGTTTGCGATCCCCAAACAACCAATCCAATGGAAGCAATACCAATGGAGCCATTCTATGATGTCATTGAACGAAAGTGGTGAAAAAAGCTCAAAACTTTAGATGAGAGTTTGCCAAATACCAGGGGTGCCCAGGCCCAGAGAAGAGGATGGTGACGAATGCTACGTCGACTCACCCTTCTTCAACGATATTGCTCATGTCGAAATTGCCAAAAAAGTATGCGGTTCCTGACATGCCATCATACGATGGGAGTCGATCCTGACGAACATGTCTCGTTATACAAGTAGAGGACGATGACGAGTACATTGCCCAAACACTTGAAAGAAGCCGTGATGTGAAAATGTTTGAGGTCCACCTTGTAAGGATATGCCTTGACGTGGTTCATACACCTGTCAAACTGTAGTATCTCTTCGTTCGATGGATTGATCAACTTGTTCAAAACTCAGTTTGCTAGCAGTCGAAGACTCTATAAGTAGACCAATGATCTCTATCGCATCACCCAACACCCAAGGAGACATTAAGGAAATATCTCATTAGGTTCAACGACGAGAAGGTGTCCATACCTTGTTGCGCCGCCTCGACCGCCATAGAGGCATTCAAGGGGGGACTATTCGAGAAGTCGGAGCTATATCGCGATCTGACAAAGTACCCATGTCAGAAGTTTAAGGATGTCCAAGCCAAAGCCATGGCATACATCTGAATGGAAGATGACGGTCTCTCATCAGAGGTGTCGCAGGATCTGTCGCGTTCAAGCAAGCCAATCAATAAGATCGAGACGAGTTACAAGCCCTATCCTCAACCAAAGCCCGACAACGGTACGGTAAAAAATATCCGAGACAATGGATACGGCCGCTACAATGACTAAGGTCTCTATCCTCCTCTCGACCACCACTCATTCGCCGTCGACATTGGCAGAATACTCAACGTCATTGCCAAACTCGGTGAAACGGTGAAGTCGCTAAGAAAACCGAATAATCCCATTAATACAAGGGTCGCCGATAAGTGGTGTGAATTCCATTGCGATGGAGGACACAACACAGAAGCTTGCATCACATTGAGAATAGAAGTTGCCCACCTGCTTCAGAAAGGATACCTCAGATCGTGAAGAATATCTCGGGAGGATCAGAGATATGTGGAACATCCGTGTCTGCCGCTAACCGACACGCCAAAGAGTCCGACTTCAACAGACCAGTGACCGTCACCAAGGAGAAGTGCAAAAGCGTGCCCAACACGTTCGATGAGCCCGATGACTTCATCGCAGAAAACCACGATAGCCTCGTCATATCCCTTACAACAGGGAACTGTCTGGTGCGACGTATCCCAGTCGACAATGTCAGCTTTGCGATTCTCATGATGATCAAAGTGCTCCACAACCTTGGTCTCACGTAGGTTTCAATGGTGAAGTCAGCAAATCACTAGGGGAGATCACGTTAACTACGTATGCAGTTGGAGTAAATCTTCAAGTCAAGTTCTTGATCATGGCTTGCCCATCACCTTTCAATGTCATTATCGACCATCCTTGGATGCACAACATAGAGAGGTCCCATCGACGTATCACTAGACCGTCAAATTTCCCACCAAGTGTGGAGTTAAAGAGATTAAAGGCGAACATAGGATGGCGAAGGAGTGTTACCAAATTTCCATGAAGCCGACTATGACCTAGAAGCACATCAAAGGGTATACAACATATCAATTAACAGACTATAGGACGCCGACGCATTACACAAAGCCAGAGCCCCCTGAACATGATGAGGTGATCTTAGATCCTAGCAAACCCAACCACGTCGTGAAGATAGGAGAAAATATGCCTAGCGAAATTAGAAAGCAACTAATCGACTTCATGCAGTCCCACTTTGAGTGCGTTGCATGGACACACATAGACATGACCGGCATCAGTCCAAACGTGATTGTACACAAACTCAACGTGAATCCCAAACACCCAACAGTCAAGTAGAAGCGAAGAAAGTTTGCACTAGAAACGAACAAGGTGATAGATGAAGAAGTACGAGCTTTGTTGGAGAATAACAAGATTAGAGAAGCTTGTTATCTCGACTGGCTAGCTAACGTGGTGGTAGTACAAAAGAAGAATGGGGTGGAGCGTTTGCGTCAACTTTAAATGACCTCAATAAGACCTACCCTAAAGACTCATTTCCACTACCTCATATTGACGCGATGGTCGACGCCACTGTCGGTCACGAGATGCTTACTTTCATGGATGCATTCAGTGGCTATCACCATATTCGGATGAGTCTGGAAGATCAAGAAAAGACAGCCTTCATCACCGACTAGGGAATCTATTGTTACAACGTCATGCCATTTTGTCTTAAGAACGCCGAAGCCACATACCAAAGGTTAGTCAACAAGATGTTCGATAACCAAATCGGTGACACAATGAAGGTCTACATCGATGACATGCTGGTTTAGTCAAAGAAGGCGGTCGGTCACATTCAACACTTGAAGACAACCTTCGAGATCATAGAAAATACGACAGGAAGCTAAACCTAACCAACTGCTTTTTCATGGTCTCGTTGGGAATATTCTTGAGCTACGTGGTAACGCAACGAAGGATCGAAGCCAGTCCCAATCAGATTTAAGCTATTCTTGATCTTCAATCCCCTCGATGATTCAAAGACATCCAGAAGCTGACATGAAAAGTCCCCACTCTCGACATGTTCAATTTGAAGGCGTCAAATAGGAATCACTTATTCTACGACGTCTTGAAGAAAAACAAATCCTTCAAATGGACGAGTGAGCACGAAAAATCCTTCCAAGAATTGAAAACGTACGTAACCTCTCCACTACTACTTTCAAAACCTCAAAATGGGAAAGCCTTTTTACATCTAATTGACAATCACGGAAACGACAGCGAGCGTCGTCTTAGTTGGAGAAGAATACAATGAACAGTTTCCCGTCTACTACGTGAGCAAGACGCTGACCTTAGCTCTCATATCAACGTCCATCAAGCAAAAAACATACTTTGAAGATCACACTATCAAAGTAAGAACCACCTATAACATCAAGAACGTGATGAACAAACCAGAGTTATGTGGGAGGAGGACGAAGTGGTCTGTCCACCTTAGCGGCTACGACTTGGGCATAAAACTTGTCATCTTGACGCCACGCTACCCACAAGTTAACGGTCAAGATGAGTCCAACAAAGTTACAATCAACAATCTGAAGAAAAGGCTCAAGAAGTTAAAAGGCTTATGGGTAGATGAACTACCATCCATCCTATAGTCATATCGCACAACTCCAAAAATCACGGTAGGTAGAATACCTTTCTCTTTAGTGTTTGGCAGCGAAGCTGTTTTACTCATTGAAATTTAGGTCCCCACAACTCGCTATCACCTCCTCACGGAGGAGAGAAACATGTCTCTCATGATGTTCACGTTAGACACCGTCGATGAGCTATGCGATGATGTTACTATCCGGATGGTGACATACAAACAAGGGGTCGCCATGAGTTACAATCGCAATGTAAGGTTGAAAGCATTCCAAGTTGGGGACTGGGTTTTGCACATTGTGCTTCAGAACACAAGGGAGGAGAATGCTCGAAATCTAGGGCCTACTTGGGAAGATCCCTACCAATCACTAAGGTGGTCGAGCAAGGCGCTTATGAGTTGGCGAATCCAGAAGGTGTGCCTGTCATCCGGAGCTAGAACGTGACACACCTTAAGAAGTACTATCGCTAATCTAGTTTACATTCCATGCATGTTACTTAACGAAACTCAATTCATTTAATAAAAACAAGCGATTGTTTTCATTATTCATTTGCTACATTCCCACACCTAGGGCTACGCCTGGTCAATCTATATCGCACCCCTAAGCTATATTGACGTTATTCCCTTGGATCTTTGTCATGACGCCATTAGCTATATCTGTCACACTCCACGCTGAGTTACGCTGTGATGCTTTAGGCTATATCGAGTGGGTTACGTCGTGACAACATAGGCTATATTGGTAACACTCCCCTTTGAGTTAAAATGTGACACCATAGGCTAAACTGATCACATTCCCCGCTAAGTTATGTCGTGATGCCATTAGCTATATCGGTCACACTCCCCGTTGAGTTATGCTATGACGCTCTAGGCTATATCTGTAATACCCATACCACATTAGGCCGGCCCATCACAGGGCTGCAGCCCATACACCCCAACCCATCCTTGGGGGCTCCACCTATAACAGGCAGCCATTCTCCAAGAGGTTGTTCGTGAGGCTCGAACTCGAGACCTCACGCTTTAACAAGCGGCCTCGCACTCACTTGTTACCAATTGCGCTGCAGCACAATTGGTAACAAGTGAGCGTGAGGCCGCTTGTTAAAGCGTGAGGTCTCGAGTTTGAGCCTCACGAACAACCTCTTGGCGAATGGCTGCCTGTTATAGGTGGAGCCCCAAGGATGGGTTGAGGTGTATGGGCTGCAGCCCTGTGATGGGCCGGCCCAATGTGGTGTGGGTATTACAAAAAAAGTACACTTTTTATGTAGGAGGTAGCATCAAAGCCCATTAGGCCTAGCTATTTCCATCCCCATGGGCTGCATCCTATGTACCCCAACCCCTCTCCCCATGGTTGGGTAGGTTGTTCGTGAGACTCGAACTCGAGACCTCACGCTTAAACAAGCGGCTTAACGCCCACTTGTTAAAGCGTGAGGTCTTGGGTTCGAGCCTTCCGAACAACCTCCCAGCCATGGGGATTTAGTTGGGGTACATAGGCTACGGCCCATGGATAGAGAAATGGCTGGCCCGATGAGGTCGGAGCCCCTCTCATTCAAAGTGTACTTTTTTGTAATACCCACACCACATTGGGCCGGCCCATCACAGGGCTGTAGCCCATACACCCCAACCCATCCTTGGGGGCTCCACCTATAACAGACAGCCATTCGCCAAGAGTTTGTTCGTGAGGCTCGAACTCGAGACCTCACGCTTTAACAAGCGGCCTCGCGCTCACTTGTTACCAATTGTGCTACAACGCAATTGGTAACAAGTGAGCGCGAGGCCGCTTGTTAAAGCGTGAGGTCTCGAGTTCGAGCCTCACGAACAACCTCTTGGCGAATGGCTGCCTGTTATAGGTGGAGCCCCCAAGGATGGGTTGGGGTGTATGGGCTGCAGCCCTATGATGGGCCGGCCCAATGTGGTGTGGGTATTACAATATCGATCACACCCCTCGATGGGTTATGTCGTGACGCCATAGGCTATATCAATAACACTCCCCGTTGAGTTAAGATGTGACAACATAAGCTAAACCGGTCACTCTCCCTGCTGTGTTACACCATGATGCCATTAGTTATATCGGTCACACTCCCCATTGAGTTACACCGTAACGATCTGGGCTATATCGATCACACTCCCCGTTGGGATACGTCGTGATGCCAGGTTATATCGATCACATCCCATGCTGACTTACGTCGTGATGCCATAAGCTATATTAGTAACACTTCCCGTTGAGTTAAGTTGTGATGCCATAGGCTAAACCTGTCACACTCCCCGCTGAGTTACGTCATGACGTCATTAGCTATATCGGTCACACTCCCCACTGCGTTATGACGTAATACTCTAGGATATATCCATCAAAACCTCCGTTAAGTTGTGACGCAATAGGCTAAACCGGTCACACTCCCTGCTGAGTTACACCGTGAAGCCATTAGCTTTACCGGTCATACTTACCACTGAGTTACGTCATGACGCTATCTCTTTGAGATCCAACAATCATCTACGAATATCGAGACATGAATCCCGTGATCAGTCTTATCTCTGTGACCCCCTTCGGTCATCTACGAATATTGGGTCACGAGTCCCGTGATCATTCTTATCTCCATGACCCTTAACGGTCACTCGTGAGGAATCATGACGCAAATCCCGCAATCAATCTTATATTTGTGACCCCCGTCGGTCATCTACGAATATCACAATGCGAATTTCGCAATCAGTCTTATCTGTGTGACCCTCGTACGTCATCTACGAATATTACAACGCAAATCTCGCGATCAGTCTTATCTCGACGACCCTTGACTGTCACTCGTGAGTAATTGCGACATGAATCCCGTGATACACTTATATTACACTACTTAAGGCTCTTAACCTAGTGGTTATTAACGTCTCATGACAAATACTTTCTATATCTTTGCTTAAGCGCCATTGTGTTTACCATAGGTAACATGTCTTTTGCATTGCTTCAAACAACTTAGTGCTTTTGTTATTGCTATCTCTTAACGCATTCACATGAGAAAATCAACCAAGGCAAGTTCATTCTCTAACATGTCTATCGTAAGTCTCTACACATATAGATATTGTTGCTAATCTCTAATTCATATCAAGAAGTATGTAAAAGACAAAATATTGAAGGCAAGTATTATGGTAAAAGAAGCAGATTTTATTACTTATTCTCGAGAGATACACTTTCTTATTCTACTTAGTTCATATTGTACATAATATGGCAAGTATACTGCATGTACTTCCGCCTGAAAGGCATCGACGTCTCCGACATCTCTATCGTGATTGACCCTGTCATTACCAACACCTTTCTAGATGCTTGATCTTGATCATCGTCGTCTTCAAAACATGGTTATGCCTTGCTCTTCTCCAACCAAACTGCTCTATTTCTTTGATATACCTACACTGTCAAAGAAACAAGCATGCAATATGCATAACAAGCAAGGTATGAAGAAAGCTATTAGTACTTAAACTTGTTCCCATGAACATGGGAAAAATTCATTGTCAAATCACCCCGAAGAGTGGGCCCAAATGTTTAAACACCGTCCCACTATGGGTGACGGTAACCATCAACAAGTTCAAAAATATTTAAAATATTCATGTAGTGGTGGGATGCTCTAACTTGTCCTCCTCCACCACGGGGTCCTGCTTGTCTATGGGGTCATGTTCCTCTTCTTCTTCAGCAGTGTCCTTGAGTTTCCATGGTGTCGTGCTGGAAAAGACCGGCATGGAGAGATATGCATCATGGAACGCCTTCCTTTTGGCAACAATGTCCCAACCCTTGTGTTCATCAGCGACAACATCTTCCATGGCCTCTACTCTGACCAACTAAGAATAGTAGGCCTCCGCTTCATCAACTTTCATCACCAACCGTTCATCTTCCTCCACAACAACCTTCTTCTCGTCTCTAAGCCCAAACATATTCTCCTATTTTTGAATCTTGCCTTGTTGAACCTTAAGGCTCTGGGAAAACTCAAAGGTTTTGGAGGTGAGGGCCTCGATAAAATTCTTGTCAATCGCAGCATGGTTCCCCAAAATGTTCATCTTCGACGAGAGCTCCCTGACATGGTCCCACGCACAAAACATCGTTTGAAGACCCTATTAGATATGACTATCAGCTATACACAACAACAAAGTAAACTTTACATTATATAGGCAAGACTGTCTTACATGCCATTGCGTGGCGAAAGATTCTCCAACTACGTCGACTGTGTTGATGTCTGTGTAGTGCTCTTTGATCGTCGATGACCAAACGACCTACTTCATCTGCAAGACTCGTCTCGCAGGGATCGCCGATGATGCGAGCAACCCGGGAAGCTCTGACATGTTCGAAGGAGATGACACATTCTTCTTGACCGTCTACTTTTCAACAGCAGAGTTGGTTCTAGGTACCTTGGGGACTTCTGCAGGGATCACGGTAGTCTCATAAATGGAGGAGTCCTCTCCAAGAAACTTCCTCTTTTTTGCCGAATTCTCCTCCTCCGCAGACTCAGCCCGTCTAGCACTTAAAGATGTGTATATAGTCATACAGTCATGCGTTAGAAGTAGCATAAACGTGTTGCAAGAAAGAAAGATAGAGATCAGTGGACTTACACATCTTTGGAGGTGGCGTCACGTCAACTTCCTCGACCACAAGCTCAGGGAGAGAGACCTCTGCAAAATTTCTCCCCGACGCTGATAGCTCAAGGATCCACTCAACGATCGCTTTAGATCATGCCCTTGGATGTATATCTTCTCGTATCACTGTCAGAGAAAGAGAGTAAGAACAAAATTAATCAACATTGGAGCAAAGAATACATGAATGACACAAAGTTACTCTCTTTACGACCAGCCAGGCGCAAGAACCTGCATTCCTCTCGCAAAGTGTCCTGCTTGACAAAGAAGAAACGATTGAACTAGCCACGATCATTCTTCGTCGCGTCGATCACCATAGCCGATTTTCCAGATCTAGACTTCAGAGTAACGCGACCTTGCCTACATAAAGGAAGGGAGTTGGAATGGAGAAGGTTATGGATCGTAAAAGGGATGTTGTAGGCAGCGATTATTCGATCTAGGGTGAGTAAAATCCTCCAATTTTGAGGGAGAATTTGGTCGATTCCGATATCAAAGGCCGTCAGGAAGGATCGCACAAGGTGTGAGAAAGGAAGTCTATGGCCGATTTGAAAGTAGTATTCAGACACGCATATCCATCCTTTGTAAATGTGGTCTGGATAAATATTTTCTCTTGGCACCGAAGTCCTCTGGAAAGCCGACGGCCATAATGAAGGGTTTAGGGTTTGCAATGGAGGAAGCCCTTTGATAGGGTTTGGCAAGGATGTTGATTGGTGAGGAAATGGCCTTTTCCTCCATTGGAGAGGATTTGTGAAGGATAAGAAAAGGAAAACAAAGAAGAAGAAAGGAAGGGAAAACAAGAGTTTGTACTTGTATGTTGCAGAGGTCTAGAGAGGAGTGAACAGAGTTTAATCTTGTGTTGCCTTAAATGGGAGAAATTGCATTTTGAAAAGATTTGATGAGATCTTTGATGTGATTGGTAGACTTTGATTTCCTAGTCAGTGTAATGAAGACGTTTTCCATGCTGAGGGACAATTCCCCTGCCAAACGCCTTAGGGGCATTATTAGGGCCCTAAGATCGTGTCCACATAAAGAGCTCAGATGTGTCAAGATGAGAGGACGTGGATCGTCGTTAACATTGTTAAAAGGAAAACGATATGTTTATGACCGTCATGAAGATACGAAGATTGATTGTCAAGCGACGCGATTGAGAAAATCATGTTTCCTTGTATAACTTCTCCCAGTTCTGGAAGATAATGACAACTGGCAAGGGTCCCACAATAAAAGAGAACTACAAACCCTAATTTTGCTTCCCGATTTAACTTTTTATTTGTTTGCGGGAGTGTTGTGCTTGTTCGCTTCAAGCTTTTGTAATTGCTTAACCTTGAGATCAATCTTGAGATTTAATCTTCAACAATTGAAGTAGACAAGTTATAATTTTTATTTTGCTGATTCTATTGCTTAATCTTGAGATCAATATATAGAGGATATAGTTTTAGTTTTGTTGTTTCTATTGCTTAATTAATCTTGAGATTTAATCTTCAATAATTAAACTAGACATGTTTTAGTTTTAGTTTTGTAGTTTCTATTCATCGTTTCCACTGATGCTCATTGTACAGGCAGAGGAACCGCGATCAAATCATGTTGCTTCTATTTATGATGATAAAACTCTTTGGATATTTAGCGGTTCATCAAAGTCAGAGACTTTGAATAAACTATATTCACTTGATTTTGAAAAGGTTTGTGCAATAAAGCTCCTCTTGAGACTTCATTTTGTCTCTGAATTTGGCTCTTTTTTTTTTCTGGTGTTGTGGTTAAGTATATGTGTACATATGCTTTGCATTTTTTATAGGATCTAGTCCAAGATTAAAGCTCAACTTTCCATTCCATCACTAAAATATGGGTCTTGCAGCGTTTTATGTGTAAGTAATATGTGTAACATTGGTGGTGGAAGCCGGAATATAAGTACGAGCCATACATTGTTATTTTGTATTGCTAATTTGCTATACTAGTTTTCTTATAATCCTCCACATAGGTTAAACCTTGTGTTAATTTCATAGTTTCAACTTCCAAATGATCTATTTCCCATTTTGGTACTTGTTTGAGTTTTAGAACACATGCTCGATCGGTGTACTTTCTGAATTACGAGTGGTCATTTTCTCTTCACATCACCTCCATATTCTATCACCACCAATAAGTTAAGTTGGTCCAATACAAGGAGAAAGACTTTCTTGTTGCTTTTGGAGGGTCGATACCTAGCCTTCTAATCAGGTAAGATATAGATCTAAGTACAGTGTTATGTAGGAATAGAAGGTGTTTGCAAAATATGGAGACAAATATATTATAGTAGCTTTCACACTTACAAGTTAGAATTTAACATGTTGAGCTTGACGTCTTTTGGACGCAAAACACTGTATTTTTTACCTTGACTTGGTTGCAGTATTTGATAGCTTTATGAATTGGTAGATAAGAAAAGATTCAATCAATTAATTCTAGCTATTTTGTTACAATGCATTCAGTTACTAGTGATTTTTTCTACTACTAGTCGTGTATAAATAATTTTTGTTATGAATGGTGATCTAAGCTAGTAGTATATTGTGAACAGGGAAGCAAATATTAATAATTGTAATTATGTAAGAAAAAAAAGAAACATATCTCGGCGGTTATTAAGAATACACGTAAATTGAAAAGGAATCAACTCTCCAGCCGGTGAGAAATATTTCTCGGGAGTTTTTGCAAACCCCTGACATGTGCTTTATATCTCAGGGGTTTTAAAAAACCCCAAGAAACATTTCTTAGCGAAGTGTATAGCGAGGATATCAAAACTCCCGAGCGCTTTTTGTTATGAATGGTGATCTAAGCTAGTAGTATATTGTGAACAGGGAAGCAAATATTAATAATTGTAATTATGTAGGAAAAAAAGAAACATATCTCGACAGTTATTAAGAATACACGTAAATTGAAAAGGAATAAACTCTCCAGCCGATGAGAAACATTTCTCGGGAGTTTTTGCAAACCCTTGACTTGTGCTTTATATCTCAGGGGTTTTAAAAAACCCCCAAGAAAATTTCTTAGCGAAGTGTATAGCGAGGATATCAAAACTCCCGAGCGCTTTTTGTTATGAATGGTGATCTAAGCTAGTAGTATATTGTGAACAGGGAAGCAAATATTAATAATTGTAATTATGTAGGAAAAAAAGAAACATATCTCGACAGTTATTGAGAATACACGTAAATTGAAAAGGAATAAACTCTCCAGCCGGTGAGAAATATTTCTCGGGAGTTTTTGCAAACCCCTGACTTGTGCTTTATATCTCAGGGGTTCTTAGCAAAGTGTATAGCGAGGATATTAAAACTCTCGAGCGCTTTGTTACCCCCCCCCCCGAGATATTCTTACTCTGTACTAGCTAGTATCTGTTCAATTTTCTAAGCCATTGCCCTAGACATTAATCTATATAGCATTTATGTGTTCTTAACTGTTTTATAATTCTGATTCAAAAGAAAAGGTGGTGTACAATAGCGTGTCTTTTTAATGGTCATTTACTTACTATACAATTGATTATGCTATTATTTTCTCTCTTGTAAAGTTCATTTGTTTGCTTCGTTTCTTAAAAATTCTAAGTTCTCTTTTGAAGCTAATTTGTTTGCTTGATTTCTTCAAAATTCTGAGTTTTCGTTGAAGCAAACTGGTGGTTTCTTTCTACTGGATATGCATTACAGGTGAAGTCCACTTGGCCCATGCTCCTTCAGCTTCTTCTTCGCGGGCTCAGATTGTGGGTAAGCAGACCCTCTCCAAGCCGCCCTCTCCTGCTTTCTGTAGTCCTCGCAAGTTGGTTGCTGGTGCCCATAACGATCCTGCAGATTTTCCTCTTGCTCAGAACTCTGTGGTTTCTCTTGTCCCAATTGATGGGGTTGTTTCCATCCCGGATGAGTCGCAAATTGTTGATTTGGCCAAGGGCCAAGTCGACTAACGTGTTAATTCACTTTTCCTGTTTTTCTCCCCTAATCCAAATTCTTATGAATTGCCTTTCTTGAAACTGTAGAGGAGCCGACAAGGTCGGTTTTGCTCGTATTGTGAAGTATCTGGCTCGTGTCAATTCTGTTGACATCATGGTTATTAATGAACCCAAGATCTCGGGTTCCTCTGCTCAGTCTGTGTGCGATCAATTGAGAACTTCTTTCCCTGATTCCTCGTGTGTGGATGTTGTTGGCTTCATGGGTGGTATCTGGATCCTTTGGGATAGTTCCGTTGTTCAGGTCGTCATCCACAACAAACTTGATAGTCTTATCAGAATCTCGGCCAAGAAAGGGGTTTGTGAGACTCGGTTGATCTTTGTTTACGGGCCGCCGACTGTTCACCAGCGCCGCCAATTTTGGCTCTCCCTGCAGAATGAGTTTGAGCACTACAGTGGACCTCTTTTGATTGCTGGGGACTTCAATTGTATTCTTTCTCCTGCTGAGCGGCTAGGAGGCTCTAGTGCTCTTCATCCTGACTCTTCCGATTTTCAGAACCTTATCAACGATAACGCACTGCTTGATCTTGGTTTTGTCGGCCAAGGTAATACTTGGTCCAGGGGTACTTCTTCAGACACTTTTATTTCTAAACATCTTGATAGGGTGTTGGCTAACCTGGATGTTGTTTCTGCCTGGCCTAATGTTGTTGTGAGGCACCTTCCCAAGTTCTCCTCTGATCACACCCCGATTCTCCTTTCGCTGGATCCTGCTCTCAGTAGAAACCGTCGGCGTCGCCCGTTTCGCTTCAAAGCGGCCTGGCTTTTACACCCTGAATTCCATCAATTCATCAGTAGCACTTGGAGTAAAGAGGCCCCTGCAGTGGAGGCTCTGCATCGCCTTCGTCATAAACTCATTTCTTGGAATAAGCTTGTGTTTGGTAATATTCACAAGAGGAAGCAAGTTTTAGTTGCCCAACTGGATTCGGTCCAGCAGGCTCTGAATCTCAACCCTAGCACTCCCCTCCTCCATTCAGACGCTCTCATTCAGCGTGAACTCGAGCAATTCCTCGATCAATAAGAGTTATTGTGGCTTCAAAAATCGAGAGAGCTCTGGCTCCAAGCCGGGGACCGTAACACCTCATTCTTTCATAAGTCTATTGTGATCCGCAGGAGAAGAAGTCGTATTTTGGCTCTTAAGAATGATGATGATGTTTGGGTTGATGACAATGATGCTCTGGAGAGTCTGGCTGTCAACTACTTCAGGGACTTGTATCAGCTGCCCCTTATTGACCTCTTTCCCATTTCTACGCCTCATGGTCTATTTCCTTGCATCCCCCGGAGGTCTGGAGCAACCTGATTGTCCTTGTGACTGATGAAGAAATTTTTAGAGTCGCCAATCATATGGGCGCCTTCAAAGCCCCAGGCCTGGATGGTTACCAACCCTGTTTTTTCCAGCGTTGCTGGAGTTCGGTGGGAACCTCGGTCTGTTGTGCTGTCAAGAAGTTCTTTGAGACCTTGGTGCTTCCGTAGGGTATTAACGAGACTCTTATCTCTCTTATCGCCAAAGTGAGCAATCCCGAGAAGGTCAGCCAATTCCGTCCTATCAGCCTCTGTAATGTCATTTTTAAGATCATTACGAAAATCCTCGTCTCTAGAATGCAGCCTATTCTCTGCGAGCTTATTGGCCCGACCCAGGGTAGCTTCCTTCCGGGGAGATTAATCACTGATAATATTGTTCTTGCTCAAGAGGTTCTTCACTCCATGAAGCATAAAAAAGGAGCAAATGGGTGGATGATTCTTAAAGTCGACCTTGAGAAAGCTTACGACCGCCTTCGTTGGGATTTTATTGTGGATACGCTTCATGACGCAGGCTTCCTTGATATTTGGGTGGGCTAGATTGTTGAATGTATCTCCTTCTCTTCCTTGAGTCTTCTGTGGAATGGTGAAGCCACGGATAGCTTCCGTCCAATCGGGGAATTTGTCAAGGAGATCCGATCTCCCCCTACTTATTTGTTCCTTGTATCGAAAGACTGAGCCAAATGATCTCCTCTCTTGTTGGCTTGGGGCAGTGGAAGCCGATCCATTTATCTAGAGGGGGTCCTCCTATCTCCCATCTCCTCTTCGCTGACGACATTATCCTTATTGCTGAGGCTTCGATTGTTCAGATTCGGCTGATAAAAAAACTGTCTCTTCAACTTCTGCCGCACTTCTGGTCAGAAAGTGAATGCTAGCAAAATGAAACTTTTCCTCTCTCCTAATATGGGGCCTGATCTGGTGCAACAATTCCAAGCTGAGAGCCTTTTCCCGGTTACTACTGATCTTGGCTTCTACTTGGGCATTCCGTTGTTGCACAAGCGCATTAACAAAGACACCTTTCGCCCGTTAGTTGACAAAATCTCTCGCAAGTTGGTAGGTTGGAAGGCGAGAAACCTGAGCCTTGCTAGTCGCATTACTCTTGCGAAGTCTGTTATTTCTTCTATCCCGGTGTACACCATGGCTACCTTGCTCCTCCCGGTGAGTGTATGTACTGATATTGATCGTATCACCCGTTCCTTCATTTGGGGCAGCTGGGACAGCAACCGCAAGATTCACCTTGTCAGTTGGAAAGAGATGTGTAAACCTAATTCCCTTGGGGGTTTGGGTATTCGCTCCATGGTTTGCCTGAATCAAGCCTTAATTGGCAAATTAAGTTGGAAGTTCTTGACCTCGACCGACTGCTTGTGGGTGCATACGATCAGAAAGACATACATCAGAGCTTCCCATTCCACCTCTGCCTTGCCTTCTGTGGTGTGGAGAAGTATTCATAAAGGTGTTAATGATGTTATCATTCCGGGGGTTAGATGGTTACTTGGTAATGGTCGTTCCATTCGCTTTTGGGTTGATATATGGGTTTCTGAACACAAGTTGTTGGACTCTGCTTTGATCAATATTACTGATGCTGAGAAGGAGTTGACTGTCAGTTCCTACTGGCTTGTGAATGGTGGTTGGAATTGGGAGTTGCTGGCTCTGAGGCTTCCCAACTCTCTTCTTTTGCGGCTGGCTTCTATTGCGGTCCTTAAGGGTGACTCTTTCCCCGATTCTATCAGTTGGGGGCCCTCTCACCATGGCGATTTCTCGGTTGCTTCGGCTTTTGCTTTGATTGCTAATCCCAAGCCTGCTCTTGAGATAGATGAGCCGATCTTTGAAAGGATTTGGCACCTTCTTGCCCCTGAGAGAACTCGTGTCTTTTCTTGGCTTGTTCCTAAAGGGTGTATCCTCACGAATGCTGAGAGGAAACGGCACCATCTTAGTATTGTTGATGGTTGTCCTGCTTGCAGCAACCAGTCGGAGAGCCTCCTGTACATTTTCCGGGATTGTCGCCGCTCTAGGCACTTGTGGCCCGCCATCTCGCCCCCGACTGTCCTCAACAACTTTAGCAATGATGATTTTGCTTCTTGGTTTAGATTTAATATCATGTGCAAAGTGTTGTATGCTCCAGGTATTGAGTGGGGCAGTTTCTTTGATGTTTGCCTTTGGTGGATATGGAAATGGAGAAATAATTGGATCTTTATTAATGTGGATTTCAATGGTGATAAGGGTACTTTCATTCGGACGTATGCCATGGAGTACAGGGATGCTTGTCTGAAGAATACCAATAAGATGAACCCTCCGTTGAGAGTAGAGAAGCTCATTTCTTGGTCCAAACCTGATGAGGGTTGCATTAAAATCAACACTGATGGTGTTGTTAGAGATGGTAGAGCCGCAGCTGCGGGTGCGTTTAGAGATCATTGCGGAGTTTGGTTGGGTGGCTTCGTCCACAACATTGGTTTTTGCACCGTTCCCATGGCGGAGCTCTGGGGCATTGTGCAGGGTCTCAAGCTCGCTTGGGACAGGGGTTACATGAGGGTTTGCTTAGAAACAGATTCGCATTTGGCGATTCTGTTGCTGAGCAAACCTATGGATCGTTGCCATCCCCTCTTCAGTCGTGTTGCTCAGGCACAGGCTTTTTCATCCGTAAGAGCTGGTCGGTCCAACTCTGTCATATCTTCAGGGAAGCTAATCGTCTTGCTAACGGTCTTGCTTCTTTGGCTTTCTCTTTTCCGTTGGCTTTTTTGTTCTTGGGGATCCCCCTGACTGTGTAATACCCCTCATTTTGGTAAGGACATTTTGGTAATTTTTCCAACTCTCGTACTGTAGTCGGATTATTTTCAGAGGAGTTCGGATTTTCTGTAAAATCCTTGATCTCCGTAATAATTCCTTGAGTGGTATAAAATACATTCGATGTATTTTCGGGACTTAGAATATTTGTTTGGATACAAACATATAATTTCCGGGGTTAAAAACCATGCCCATACATTTTCCCGGACAAAAGGCACAGAGCCTCCACCGCACCCGCGGTCAGTCCACCGCACCCTGCGGTGTCATCATTGTTTTTCTGCTCCGCCGGCTTCGATTGTCGTGCCGCCTGAGCTGCTTGTCCCATCCGGTCGGGGGCGAGGCGGTTTGGGGTGCTGCTTGCTTGGCCTATAAAAGGAGAAGACCTGGAGGCTGGGAAAGGCACCCAATCCGAGCTCTCTCTCTCTTTCTTCCTCTTGTTCCATTGACGCCGGAAAGCTCAAGCTCTCGCCGGAAAAGCTTCGTTCTTCACCAAAGCTCTTGTTAGAAGTGGTGGTGCTCTCAAGGTGGTCCTTTGGAAGTCCAAGGAATCCAGAAGTCGGAGCCACCACGAGTCGAGCCCCCGTCTTCTTCCCCGGTGAGGTTTTCTTCCTCGTCGTGTCGTCGGAGTTCTTCATCCCCGACGACCGCACCCGCGGCAGAGCCACCGCACCCGCGGTGTGCCTGGGCGCTTGTGGTTGTGGCTTGGGTTTTGTGGTCTCGATGGGGATTTTTGTTCTTTCGATTTCGTTCATTTTTCTTTAGGTTCGTACTATTTTATGTCGAAGACTTTGATTTGGGTCATTCCTCGGGATCTGAAATCCGAGTTCTGTCCCCGTTTCGGACCCAGAAACTCATCGTTCGATCGTTCGTCCGATCTAAGGCAAGTGGCGGTTCGCTCTTGCTTATCATTCCATATTTCTATTAATTATCAATTGTTTAATTGTTAATTAAATTGGGATGAATTACTGGTTTCGTTGGGAACAATTTTCTTAAAATGATACGATTAAAATGAATATTATAATAGGTTGTATATATTGCTAGAAATAACGCTATTATATCTGTTATTACCGTGATGGTATTGTTGTGGATTTTTATGCGAACATGAAATATAGTTAGCAGTGGATTTTTATGTGCACTTAAAATATAGTTAGAACGAGTATTCGTAGGAACGCTGCTTACCTTGAGAGGTAGCCGTTTCTTTATAACCCGGTGGATAGGATGTTCAAGCCCTAACACCGTTTCTCTAGTCATGACTATCCCCTATCTGAGTATAGGGGAGGTGCGCTTAGCCGGCGTCAAACCTTTAGGGATTTATTCCCGACTATATATCTCTATATCCTGAGGGATGAGATGATTATGATAAAATCTTATAACGTGAATATACGTTTTGGAATTAAATAAGATAAGTGTCGTTATGCACATAATTAATGAACCTTAGGGCGAGAAGTACAACTTGGAAACTCGTCTGGGACTTCGATTAGAGTAAGTCCACCTTCCAAATCTGAATTCGCATTGTGCGGTGAGGTTGGTCGTGGACCCAAATAGTCAATTCAGTTTTAAAACGCTTGTGTGAATTATAATGTTCCCAAACATTGTCATACTTTCCGATAAGACTCAATTCGTTGGAGTCTTCTCTTCATATGTGTCCTTAAGACTCAATCTTTCAGAGTCTTCTCTTGATCATACCTTTTCGTATTTTTCAGTAGGAGTATGGTGGTTGACTATCGTCATCAACTTTTATTCGAGAAGCGATGAGTCTAACCTAATACGACTACTTAGAACCTTTCTGTTTTACCCTTGCATAGTCTTTCATTAGACTAACCAACCGGTTATATTCCCTTGCATGGTTGGCTGGTGTCATCCGTCTCATACGGCACATCAGATAAACTGCAGTTCCATGAAGGCTAGAAACGATGAGGAAGGCATATGGAATTTTAAAGAGTTTTATCAGGTTGAGATCCTAGGCGGGTGATCGCTAGATCAAGACCCTTGTGTCATTTATTTTAAAAAGAATTCCGCTGTATTAAACATGTCTTATGTTAAGACTACTCTGTATTTCTGTTGTTTTTGGATATTGCATGCAACTCCAAGACTTTGATTTAATACGAAATGTTATGATATTTCGTATTATAACTGTTGTTTTATGTTTTGTATAAACTGGTTAAGCCTTGGGTTGCTTCAGATGTGGAATCTGAGGTCACTGGCGGTAATGCTCTCAAGGAGATATTTGGGGGTGTTACAGATCTGGTATCAGAGCCGATTTTTTTTTTCGGATTGGGTTTTAAAATGTTTTGCGGGAAACAAAACTTTTATAAACCGTTTACTCGCTTTGAAACTGAGAAATGTTTTCGAAGGCTCTGAATTTCCAAATAAAATTTTCTTGACTAAAATGTGTCTGCTGTTCTAGTCGTGCCTTCTTTAGTCTGATATGGAAGCGAACTTCTATATTTAGAAAGACTAAACTCTCTTCTCATCACCAGTAGATTATGGGTGCATGTGTTTTCTCTTCAGAGGGACTCGGAAGAAGCCGAGGTGGCTCCGCCATCTCCAATGAGGCTTGATTTTCCAGTTCCCTTGCGATGCTTTGAGATCGGAGAATCTAGTAGTCCACCCGAGGAGGTGAAGACCGTACTCCCTGAGTCGGTAGTGCTAGTGTCCAATAAAACCGAGGTTCCTGTGGTAGAGCCCGAAGAGGAGCCAAGGGAGGACACTAAGGATGAGGGTTATCCGTCAGAGTACGCAAGAGGGTACTACGACGATGAGCTTATGATCGAGTCGATTCCAGAGGAGGACCCCGAAGAGGACCTCGAGGAGAAGGGCCACGAGTCTGATGGCTTAGAGCGCGTATTGGTGGGCAGCGAGGACCCGGGGATGGAGTTTATCTATCCAAGTCCGGAGTTGCCTCTTGATCGAGAGTACTCGCCATTGACTCCAGCCGATTGAGAGACACTCTATGCTGGGTTTGGCATCAAAAGAAGTAGTGATCCACAAAATGCATCTGAGGACTCATAGCCTATTCCTGCTCAGAGGAGGCTGAGGTTGAGCCCTAACTCGCGAGAGGCACTTCGCCTGAGTCAGATGATTTCCCCTGAAGAGCGTTGTCAGATGGATGAGGCGGTTGAGCATGCTCGAAGAAGGGCAAGGGCAAGGACAAGGAATGAGCCATGTGCTCCAAGACCGAGCAGGGTGAGAAGTCCATCACCAGATTCCGATGGTAAACCCTGTTCGAAGAAACCATGTATGAGGAGCTGTGATTACAGGAAATATTTCAGGGCGCCATGATTGGGACAGTGCTGATTAGCAGTTTCTTTTCTTGTATTTCAGTGTTCGTTTTGTAAAGAACCTAAGTCTCCAAGAAATTTTGTCTTGACGCTCGGGAGATCCCTTTTGTAGAACCTATTAGCTCAGTTTGAGCTTATCAATGAAAATTACCAAGTTTGATCTATTCTAAGTTATTTTATTACATTGAGTACATTGGAATGATATTAATGTTATAAAATACTTGGAATTTGATCGGTAAACAGATGGTGAACACAAGGAACACCATTCGTGCTGGTGTTGGGCCAAGCAATGACCCTAGACCAAATGTGAGAAACACTGCGAACCCTGTGGATGAACACGAGACTGCTTCTAATAACAATCCAGGGGGCAATGACCAAGCTCCGGTCAATGCTCCAATGGTATTTGATGCAGTAGCAATAGAGGCTATTCGGGGAATTGTGATGCAAGCATTCACAGACATTATGCGACCAAACGCGCCTCACGCACAAGCTGTGCCAATTCCCCCAGCGGTTCCTAGATTTGAGGAGCCTAATATCCATGTACCCCAAGAGGAAGCGGTCAGGAATAGAGGTGACTATGGCCGAGCACTAAAGGCCATAAGCTCTCTGAGGCCTGATAGCTATGACGGGAAAGGAGAGCCAGTTAGGGTGGCATATTGGTTCTCATACATGGAAAGATTATTCAGAAACGTTGAGTGCACTGAAGCTGAAAAGGTGCACATTGCTTCCCTTCAGCTGAAGGAAGTAGCCAGTGAATGGTGGGAAGGTACAGGTCTTGCTGATCACCCTGGTTTGAACTGGGGAATGTTCAAGGCCAAGATGACAGATTATTTCTTCTCCCGAGCTATGAGGGAAGAGAAGCACAAGGAATTTCTCTATCCGAAGATGGATGGATTAAAAGTGACCGAGCTTGCGACCAAGTTCAATCATCTATTGTAGTATGCTGGGCCAGAGGTATCCAACGAAGAGCAAAAGATCTGGCATTTCCATGAGTGGATGAACCCAGATATTAAGCCACTAATGGTACGTCACGGATGCTCTACTTTGGAGCAATACGTGGACGCTGCTTACAAGTTGGAAGTGACTCTGGAGGAGTCGACAAAGAAGCGCAATCGCCAGAGGCAAGTGCAGAGCCAGTCTTAGGCGAGTGGATTCAAGCGTCCCGCGCCACCGTCTAACTTTGCCAAGTCTGGCAAAGCAAAAATGGATATGACTCAAGGAGGGTCTACACAACAATTGAGTCAAGGAAAGAATCCGATCTAGTGCTACAATTGTGGTACACCCGGACACAAGAGTAATGCGTGTCCGAAGGAGAAGAAGACGTGCTATGGCTGTGGAAAGGAGGGCCATGTACAAACGTTCTGTTCGCAGAGAAGGCAGAAAGGGGTTGAATCACAACAAGGGTCTGTTAGTCAAAACAATCGACCCAGGTTTAGAACAGTGGAGGCTCCTAGTCCTTCAGCGCAGACGACTGCACAAACCAAGGGGAAAGCCACAGCTACTTCTGGAGGTCAAGGTCAACGCCTTTACGAGATGTGTGAGACGGATGGACCCAATGCTCCAATTGCTCAAGGTACTCTATACTTTCATTCTACTTCTGTATGTATGCTGTTTGATTCGGGTGCTACCCATTCCTTTATTTCGGAGAGTTGTGTCAGTAAGTTAGACTTAGTATGCAACGAGGTTTGTGAACCTTTCGTTGTAAATCTTCCTAATGGTGGACATTTGGTTGGAACCAAGCGTCTGTCAGAATTTCCGATTACCATCCAGGGTAAGAAGTTCGAAGCAGATTTGATTTGTATATCCATGGCTCCATACGACATTATTCTTGGTATGGATTGGCTGACGCGTCATGGGGCGGTAATCAATTTTAGCTCAAGGACTGTGACGGTGTCATCTCGGGGCCAGTATGTATGCAAGTTCAAGGGTCAGAATGACGCTGATAACGGTAGGCTTATCAATGTGATGGCTGCGTTTAAGCTACTTCGACAAGGATGTGTCGGGTACCTGTGCTATCTGGACAAGCCCAAGAAAGATGAACCTTCAATTCCTGATATTCCGGTCATCCGTGAATTTCCAGATGTCTTTCCGGAGGAGATTCCTGGTTTACCCCCGTATCGTGACGTAGAATTTACCATTGATCTCGAGCCTGGTACCGCGCCGATATCTAAGGCACCGTACCGGATGGCTCCTCCTGAGATGCAAGAGTTGAAGAAGTAACTCGAGGATCTTCTTGAGAAATGATATATAAGACCGAGTGCATCACCTTGGGGCGCTCCGGTTTTGTTCGTCAAGAAGAAGGATGGATCGTTTCGACTTTGTATCGACTATCGAGAGTTGAATAAAGTCACGATCAAGAATAAGTATCCGTTGCCGAGGATTGATGATCTGTTGGATCAACTGTAGGGAGCAAAGGTCTTTTCCAAAATCGATATGAGGTCTGGTTATCATCAACTCAGGATTCGTGAGGAAGATATTCCGAGGACTGCGTTCCGAACGAGATATGGTCACTACGAGTTCGTAGTCATGCCATTTGGACTTACAAATGCTCCAGCAGTTTTCATGGATCTAATGCATCGATGTTTCCACCAATACTTGGATAAGTTCGTAGTGGTCTTCATCGACGACATTTTGATCTATTCCCCGAGCGAGGAAGCTTACGAGGAACATCTTCGGATTACTTTGTCAGTCCTTAGACAAAATCAGTTGTATGCAAGGTTGTCTAAGTGTGACTTTTGGATAAAAGAAGTGGCTTTCTTAGGCCACGTGATTAATGAGAATGGGGTTATGGTTGATCCCCAGAAGATTGAAGCGGTAGCCAATTGGAAGCGGCCTCAGAATATGAAGGAGGTGCGCAGTTTTCTAAGACTCGCTAGATATTACAGACGGTTCGTGGAGGGATTTTCTAAGATCGCTCTACCCATGACCGGTCTGCTCCGCAAAGTCCACAAGAAGTTTGTCTGGGATGACAAGTGCGAGGCCAATTTTCAGAAGCTGAAGCAATGTCTGACCTCCGTACCAGCATTAGCTCTACCGGAAGGAAATGATGGTTATGTGGTCTATAGTGATGCTTCGAAGAGTGGTTTGGGATGTGTGTTGATGCAAAGAGGCAAGGTTATTGCATACGCATCTAGACAATTGAAAACCTATGAAGCAAACTATCCGACGCATGATCTAGAATTAGCAGCTGTAGTATTTGCGCTAAAGATTTGGAGACACTATCTCTATGGTGTGAGGTGCCAAGTCTTCACCGATCATAAGAGTCTAAAGTACGTGTTCACTCAGAAGGAGCTGAATATGAGAAAACGTCGCTGGGTAGAGCTACTCAAAGACTACGACATCGAATTGCTGTATCATCCGGGCAAGGCTAATGTAGTAGCCGATGCATTGAGCCGGAAGACGCCGCACGAGACTATAGTGGCTCTACTTACTGCTCAGACCAAGCTGAACCAAGGGTTGATCAAGATTAAAGTCTTGTATGCTCAGCGTAGAGGATATCTGAGCATGCTTGAGATTCATGCCACGCTATTTGATCAAATCAGGGAGAAGCAGGTTGATGATGTAGTCATGGTGAAGCTAAGCAGTGAAGTGATGGACGGGAAAGCTCCCGGTTTCGTGATTCAGGAAGATGGATCACTCTGGTTTCAGGACCGGATATGTGTGCCTGACGTTGATGGTCTTCGCCAGTTGGTGATGAAGAAGGCCCATTTGTCAGCTTATTCTGTACATCTAGGCTCTAGCAAGATGTACAAAGACCTCAGAAAAAAATTTGGTGGCCCAACATGAAGTGGGATGTAGCAGAGTTTGTGGCGAAATGCTTGACTTGTCAGAAGGTCAAGATAGAACACCGCAGACCAGGTGGTGAGTTGCTACCTCTTCCAATGCCAGAATGGAAATGAGAGGATATTGCTATGGATTTCGTCATGGGGATGCCAAAGACTCAAAGCCAGAAGGATGCTATATGGGTAATCATTGATAGGCTCACGAAGAGTGCTCACTTCGTGGCTATCAAGTCAACATGGGGAACCCAGAAGCTATCAGAAGTATTCCTACACGAGATTGTCCGTTTGCATGGTACTCCAAAGACCATTATATCGGATCGAGATGGCCGATTCATGTCAAGATTCTGGAAAGAATTACACAAGGCCATGGGAACCGAGTTGAGATTCAGTACTGCATTTCATCCTCAGACGGATGGACAGTCTGAGAGGACCATCCAGACCTTGGAAGATATGCTAAGAGCTTGTATACTCGATCATCCGACTAGCTAGGAGAACAGCCTGAGTCTGATTGAGTTCACATACAATAACAGTTGGCATGCTACCATCAAGATGGCTCCACTCGAGGCTTTATACGGTCGAAGGTGCAGATCTCCGATTTGTTGGGATGAGAATGCCGATAAGGTTCTGCTCGGACCGGAGCTAGTCGAAAGGACTGCCTCGGACATTGCTTTGATAAGACAAAGGATGTTGACAGCTCAGAGTCGACAAAAGTCTTATGCAGATCTGAAGCGTAGGAATGTCGAGTTTGAGGTTGGTGACAAAGTGTTTGTCAGAGTATCGTCATCAAAGGGTGTGTTTAGATTTGGTAAGCGTGGGAAGCTTAACCCTCGCTACGTGGGACCATTTGAGATCCTTGATAGAGTGGGGTCTCTAGCGTATCGTTTGGCATTGCCGCCATCGGCGCATCCAGTACATAACGTGTTCCATGTATCCTTTTTGAGGAAGTACGTGCCAGATGAGTCTCATGTGTTGAGTTATGACGACATCGAGATTCAGACAAATGATACCTACGAGGAGATACCGGTGCGTATTCTCGAACGCCGTGAGAAGCAGTTACGGAACAAGGTGGTACCATTGGTACGGATTTTGTGGTCCAAGTCAGGAACTGAAGATGTTACTTGGGAAACCTGGGAGACTGAGGCGGATATGCTTAGTCGTTTTCCCGAGCTATTTTCGGCCTAGTTTCGGAGTCGAAACATTTTTTTAAGGAGGGAGTGATGTAATACCCCTCATTTTGGTAAGGACATTTTGGTAATTTTTCCAACTCTCGTACTGTAGTCGGATTATTTTCAGAGGAGTTCGGATTTTCTGTAAAATCCTTGATCTCCGTAATAATTCCTTGAGTGGTATAAAATACATCGAATGTATTTTCGGGACTTAGAATATTTGTTTGAATACAAATATATAATTTTCGGGGTTAAAAACCATGCCCATACATTTTCCCGGACAAAAGAGGACAAAAGGCACAGAATTTGCCTCCACCGCACCCACGGTCAGTCCACCACACCCCGCGGTGTCATCATTGTTTTTCTGCTCCACCGGCTTCGATCGTCGCGCCGCCTGAGCTGCTTGTCCCATCCGGTCGGGGGCAAGGCGGTTTGGGGTGCTGCTTGCTTGGCCTATAAAAGGAGAAGACCTGGAGGCTGGGAAAGGCACCCAATCCGAGCTCTCTCTCTTTCTTTCTTCCTCTTGTTCCATTGACGCCGGAAAGCTCAAGCTCTCGCCGGAAAAGCTTCGTTCTTCGCCAGAGCTCTTGTTAGAAGTGGTGGTGCTCTCAAGGTGGTCCTTTGGAAGTCCAAGGAATCCAGAAGTCGGATCCACGACGAGTCGAGCCCCCGTCGTCTTCCCCGGTGAGATTTTCTTCCTCGTCGTGTCGTCGGAGTTCTTCGTCCCTGACGACCGCACCCGCCACCGCACCCGCGGCAGAGCCACCGCACCCACGGTGTGCCTGGGCGCTTGTGGTTGTGGCTTGGGTTTTGTGGTCTCGATGGGGATTTACGTTCTTTCGATTTCGTTCGTTTTTCTTTAGATTCGTACTATTTTATGTCGAATCTAACTTAGGGTTTCGTTATAGGTCATTCCCCGGGATCTGAAATCCGAGTTCTGTCCCCATTCCGGACCCAGAAACTCATATATCGTTCGATCGTTCGTCTGATCTAAGGCAAGTGGCGGTTCGCTCTTGCTTATCATTCCATATTTCTATTAATTATCAATTGTTTAATTGTTAATTAAATTGGGATGAATTACTGGTTTCGTTGGGAACAATTTTCTTAAAATGATACGATTAAAATGAATATTATAATAGGTTGTATATATTGCTAGAAACAACGCTATTATATATGTTATTACCGTGATGGTATTGTTGTGGATTTTTATGCGAACTTGAAATATAGTTAGCAGTGGATTTTTATGTACACTTGAAATATAGTTAGCACGAGTATTCGTAGGAACGCTACTTACCTTGAGAGGTAGCCGTTTCTTTATAACCCGGTGGATAGGATGTTCAAGCCATAACACCGTTTCTCTAGTCATGACTATCCCCTATCTGAGTATAGAGGAGGTGCGCTTAGCCGGCGTCAAACCTTTAGGGATTTATTCCCGACTATATATCTCTATATCTTGAGGGATGAGATGATTATGATAAAAGCTTATAACGTGAATATACGTTTTGGAATTAAATAAAATAAGTGCCGTTATGCACATAATTAATGAACCTTAGGGCGAGAAGTACAACTTGGAAACTCGTCCGGGACTTCGATTAGAGTAAGTCCACCTTCCAAATCTGAATTCGCATTGTGTGGTGAGGTTGGTCGTGGACCCAAATAGTCAAGTCAGTTTTAAAACGCTTGTGTGAATTATAATGTTCCCAAACATTGTCATACTTTCTGATAAGACTCAATTCGTTGGAGTCTTCTCTTCATATGTGTCTTTAAGACTCAATCTTTCAGAGTCTTCTCTTGATCATACCTTTTCGTATTTTTCAGTAGGAGTATGGTGGTTGACTATCGTCATCGACTTTTATTCGAGAAGCGATGAGTCTAACCTAATACGACTACTTAGAACCTTTCTGTTTTACCCTTGCATAGTCTTTCATTAGACTAACCAACCGGTTATATTCCCTTGCATGGTTGGCTGGTGTCATCCGTCTCATACGGCACATCAGATAAACTGTAGTTCCATGAAGGCTAGAAACGACGAGGAAGGCAGATGGAATTTTAAAGAGTTTTATCAGGTTGAGATCCTAGGCGGGTGATCGCTAGATCAAGACCCTTGTGTCATTTATTTTAAAAATACTTCCGCTGTATTAAACATGTCTTATGTTAAGACTACTCTGTATTTCTATTGTTTTTGGATATTGGATGTAACTCCAAGACTTTGATTTAATACGAAATGTTATGATATTTCGTATTATAACTGTTGTTTTATGTTTTGTATAAACTGGTTAAGCCTTGGGTGGCTTCAGATGTGGAATCTGAGGTCACTGGCGGTAATGCTCTCAAGGAGATATTTGGGGGTGTTACACTGTGTTGCTTCTTTGATTTCCGATGACATTGGAGGTCTTTGTACGCCTCGTTTGGTTCTTTTGTAATCTTGTCTGGTTTTTGTTATTGCAGCTTTGAGAGTGCAGCCTCTCTTCTCATAAAAAAAAGGGTTAGTATTTCCATTTAATTTCCCCCTTGCACATCCAACCTTGTAAAATGTTGAAATATTCAATGTCCTCTTGACAAGCTTATGGCTTATGGAATATATGGATTGATTTATTGTCACAACTTATACCTTTTGTGTCAAATATGCATTTTTCTATTGCTCTTCTCCTGTGATTTGCAGTTGAAGTGTTGGGAGAGGAAGAAATGCAAGCCAAATAGTCTCCCACTGCTCCACAAAATGCATGTGAAGGTTGGCGACATAGTTAAAGTAATTTATGGACGGGACAAGGGTAAGATTGGTGAGATCACAGAACTCTTTAAACATAACAGCTTAGTCCTTATCAAAGACATTAACTTACAGACCAAGCATGTAAAGGGCAAGGCAGAGGGTGAGCCATGGCAGATAATCAATGTACCCATTTTTATACGACATATGATGCATGGATACTTGAACATTTTGTTTCTCTGCTGTCTCTTGTGGTAGACTGGTAAGTACAAACTAAACACTCTTTTATATATCTAATCTTGACTTTTTTTCATATGTAGGTTTAGCAAAGTGCATTATCCATTAGGTGTTTTGGAGGCATTCTTCTTTATAGACAAAATGCGTTTTACCTGTCTATGCAGGTTTAGAGCCAAGAAGAAATATGAGCTACCTGTGACTTAGCAATTTTGTTACAATTTTCTTCTGTGCATTCTGTATCATTAGACAACTCTGGAACTTTGCAACTAATTTGGAGTTGATTTTCATTTTTTTGTCAATTAAAGCACTTTTTTTAGACACAAATGTTGGATTTAAGGAACTGTTAGGCAGAGTCTTAACTACGCTAAGAAGCCACTAAGTCTTTGTTGCATCCTTTACAATATATGTGGTTGAGTAAAATGTATGATATGGGTCCGATTATATGGTGGCTAAGAATTGTTATTTCATCTTCCAGATTGAATTGGTAGGTGGTTGAGTGGTGGTGTTTTTTTTAAATAAAGGACTTTTTAGCTCGGATCTCGTAAAATTCGGGGTAAAAGTTGTGCTTTTTAACAAAATAAAGGGAATTTTTAGCCCAGATCTTAAAGGTCTGGGCAATAAAGTACACTTTTTAGCCCGGTTATCATTTTACACGCTCGGGCTATAAAATGTATTGGATCGTGATATATCTAAGTTTTTAGCCCGGACGTCTTCAAAAAGGTCCGGGTTATTTGAGCTATTATCACACTACTCTGAAGCCCAGACCTATTTCACGTTATATTCGAGCTATATCACAAAATGCACCCGGGCTAAAAAGTGTATTCTGTACTAGTATAAGACCACTTTTCGTTTTGACACAGCACTACGTAATTTGTTTTCACATGTCTATTCTGCATCGTACCACGTCATTAAATTATATTTTTCTATTATTATTATGTAAAATATTTTAGATATGATCTTGATTTCCTTTTCAACATATAGATTAATACATTTGATCCGGTTTCCATATTAGATAGAATATATTAGGTATTTTTTGAATATTCTCTTTTAAGTTTTCCATTTCATTAGTCACATTTTATTCAAATTCTCTTTTAATTCATCTATTTCTAGGTATATGACATGATTCAACATATTATGTATGTATGAAATTACATTGGTCGTTCTTAATTGATTATTAGTAGAGATTTCAAAATATTATCATATTTATCTTAATTTCCCCATTTCATTTATATGTCATTATTTAGATAAAAAATTTACTATTTTAAATATAAAATTGATATGTTTTTAATAATTAAAACAAAAATATTAATATAAAATTTTATCAGGTTAAGCCAGTAATCAAGTGTTTGGCAATAGAAAGTCCGTGATAAATGGCAGCCAGCTGGAACCTACCAGAACAACACGCCCCTAAATTCACCCCAAAAGCTTTAATTAACGAGGACAATTTCTGCAATGCATTTTTTATGCCCCGCACCGTAAAATGGGTGAAACGTCGTCACACACAAAAATAAAAAAATCGGTTGGGCGCCCCCTTTTTTTCCCTTGGGTGCCACAAGGTGGCACCCAAGAGTGAACCGTTTTCAATCAAAACCGGTTCACTTGACCCGGTTTTGTAAAAAAACAAATTAATAAAAAAAGACATGGTTAGGCGCTAACAGGTAGCGCCCAACACAAATTTGTTTTGGGCGCGACTATGTTGCGCCCAAATTCGGCGCTATATAGTCGCATCGCCTTCCATCCCCCCTGACCTAATTCTCCCCATTTCCCTTCCCCAAAAAAACCAGAGTCGGCGATAATGGTGGACGCTCGTTGGACTTCGGCGGCACAGGAGGAGGAGCAGACGGCGGGAGGAGGAAGCGCGGGCACGGGCGGAGCTGATGCCGGAGGAGAAAGGTCAGGCGCCAGATGAGGAGTATATCTGGAATTGAAAAATCCAGATCTGTTAGAGGAGGAGCGGCCGACAGGAGCCCAGGCGGAGCCGGTGGAGGAGATGCTGGAGGAGCTGCTGGAGGAGGAGCGGCTAGAGGATGAGCTGCCGGAGGAGGAGCGGCCGGAGGATGAGCTGTCGGAGGAGGAGCGGCCGGAGGAGGAGCGACCGAAGGAGGAGAGGTCGGCGGGAGGGCTGACGGAGGAGGAGCAGCCGACGGGAGGGTTGGCAGCGCCAGAGACGTGTACAGCGGAGGAGGCGACGGTGGTGGCGATGATGACGGCTGGGGCACATGCGTAGGTTGTGTCCGATAATGTATTAGAGGTGGCGGTGATTGTCGGTGTCGAGGTGGTGGCGCGAATGTGGGAGGCAAGCCCATCTTGATGGCCACGGAAATATGTTCGTCGGGAAGTGGCTGAGGTAACTTTTCGTATATTGGACGAAAATTTAATTAAATAAGATTATTATATTTATTTAGATTGTCATTATATTAGTATTTTTGTAAGAATAGTTCGAATTGTAATTAAATTAAAATAGGCAAATGTTTATAGTAGTTAAATTTAGGATTGCAGAAACGAAATTAGATTTTTATTTAAATTAGATAAAACTAGAATTTTAAGCAAAAATTAATTGTAATTTTATAGCAATTAGATTTTTTTTAAAATTAGATAAATTATAATGTTGGTCAAAATTAATGAGAAATTTTATGAAATTAAAGGAATTTTATTTAAGTTAGAAGAATTAAAATGAAATTAGTATGATATTAGAGAATTTTATTTAAATGAAGTAAATTGATTGGAGATTTTATGTTTAGAATAATTTTATTTAATTAAAATAGAATTTAATATAATTAGTACTATTTAAATCAACAATTAGAATTGTAATTAAATATAATTAGCAAATTCATATACTAGTGGATGTTAACGGTTTTATTTGTGAAAATATTTTACAATTCAATAAATGAAATCTCCAAGTATTTAGAATAACTATAGGTAATATATGCAAAAGAGTAGATGATTATAAATAATTGCTATGAATAATTAAGGTAATTTGGGACAATTATTTGAAAATTTTAATATGTAGTTAAATTTAATGGAAAATTAGAATAAGTGCGGATATATAGTAGTAATTGGTTATAATTAAAAACATTTCCGTAAAATAAATTATAATTTGAATAAAATAGGATGTAGTCGCGAAAATCAAACGAAACATGCGCGAGGGATGTCGGTCGAGGGTGATGTCGCCTATGGAGGATGCGTTTGCTCACACAGAGGAGACTGCGGCCGAGGGTCCTCATTTGGACGATGTCTTTATGGATGATGTCCCTCCCGCCCCTAGCAACCCGTTCCCTGTCCCGCCCCCCAGCAGCCCATTCCCATTCTTGCCCCCCAGCAGCCCGCTCCCCCTCCCGTTGGCGAGGCTCCACCTACCGAGGAGGCCCCCCGTACGGGCTTGAAATGTAGGCGAACATGAACGGATCAATATTCTATCGACCCCAGTTGAAGTCGAGGTAAATCACTTCCTTCTCGCCCTTAGGTGGTCCAGTGGTGCTACCTTTGCCTTCTAAAACTCTGTTGCGCGCTTTACTGCTCGGAGGACGTCCTTTGGATCCCACGGACGATTTTTTGCCTTTTGAACTCTTCCACTCATCATCCTTCTTAATTTTTTCCACCGCCTTGTGCTCAAACCAACTCGGGTCCCTCTTGGTATGGTTCTTCTTCTTTTTAGGTCTCCCCTTCTTTGTCTCAACGGCAGGGGGCTCTTCTGTGGTACACGATTTCGGGTCAAGGTACTCACTGTACTTGCGGGCAAATGCGGACTTAATCTCGTAGGGCAAATCACTGTTGGTCCAATCTCCCCACATGGCACCTAAGATGACATCATCTTCATGGATAAATTCGCCCTCATTCGGTGTGAGATCGCCAAGACCCACTCCATCCCACTTGATTTTCTTCCAAACAATATGAATTTCACTTGGCTTGAATGGGGCATAGGCATTTACATAAGTCTTGATCCTGTATGGGCAAGGCAAGCCTTGGGAGGATATCCAAAACACATCACGACATTCTTCATCCGGTATTTTTCCTTCCTTTGCCCTAACAACTTCATTGTATAGCATTCTTAAGCACTTTTCCGAGACCTTAAACATAATGCGGCTGAAAAAAATCTTCACCCATCTCGTCCCATTTACGATCTCAGTGGGAGCCTTAAAAGCACTCTACTCCATATCACCCCTGATTTTCCGAACCTGATCAATGAACATATTGTCAATTTGATGCACGAGGGAGTCGAAGCCTCCAATAGACGATTGGATCCCGTCCTTCAACACAGAGTGATGACTCTCAACCGTGAAAAAATAAAACTTAAGTTACACTTAAGTTGCACTTATGAATTTACCTGTTTCATGATCTTGTGACAAAATGGAGAATTGTGTCGCACCATGCACAGACTAGCATCGTCTTTTACTTATCAAGCCATACCCTTTTCACGTAGTCCATCAGCCAGTGTTTCCTAATCCATTTCTCTATCAAGTATTGAAGTCGTGCCTCGTACACATTCTCAGTGGGTGACCTCAACAACCAACGAACATTACCTCTAAAATGCTCGAAGTTTTCAATATGATTCATAGCATAAGCTTCCACGTTGCAGTTGACTATACCATACACAACAGATAACGCGAATTCGGAAAGACTACTTCGAGAGCCTCACAACTGCGAGGTCTCGATCTGACATGATCGCCTTAGGATCCTGTCTCCCGAACATGATCTTAAGGCGCCGCAAGGCCCATTCGTAGTGCTCCACTATCTTTTTTTAAATGAATACGATCGCAATACAGAACGTAAGGTTGGTGCAAGTAAATCCAACAAAGGCATACTGTACCTATAAATGTAAAAATTAGAACATTTATATGCATTTACATATTTTAGATGTAATAACGATACCATGATGATGACGTGGGGGGACAAAGGCAACAAATCTCTAGTGTCGGGGTGACAAATAAAAATGTCACTCAAAACCTATTTCCCATCAACGGTGCGAACCGTGTCGGTGCTCTCTCTTCCTTAGAAAATCCAACGTGTATTGCAGCACCGTCAAATTCCTCCTGAATTTCTACCTCTCCTTAGCCTTGTAATTGTACAATTGATTTATTGATGTCAAGCATTGGGGATCCTCTTGTATAAATAGACTCATAATAGCCTTCAGATTTGTGCTAGAGGCTGCAAAACATTCACTCTCTGACATTGTTCTTGTGAAAGCTGTCCAGCAAATGCATGACCAATCAAACTACGTGAAAGATCATGGTTGTGGCATCCATTAGCGATGGATAATGTCCACGCTCCCGATTTTATCCAATTTCCTTTCCTAAACAACCCATGCAACTGAAACGGGCACTCACTCTTATTTGTCCTCGATTTTTTTTCCGTTTAGGGGTTGCCTCGAGACCCTAAACCTCATTCTTCTTCACCGCCGATCTATATGACCCAAACTTCTCACACGACAATATGACCTTTCTAGCCCATGATTTACTTATGACGATCACCATACACAGTCCCAAACCGACATTCTTAGCCCAATTGATCATAGTGTCTCTATCACTCCATTCCTCACTTGTAGTAAAATGAAAAGAATAGTCCACTGGCAAAAAATCTCTATCACTGGTGTCGCCCTATTTATTTTCAAAAAAAATTATACATTAGAGGTTTTTCTAAGAGCGGTTTCAAAAAACTAACATAATGTTGTTCTAATCACAAACATATAATTTACTTAATAATTGAAACTCCTATTCATTTGACCAATATATACAACTTAGAAGTTTTCGTAAATAACAACTACAAATACATGTTTAATGTCTAAGCCAAACCATGTAATTCTTTAATAAAATACTAACATAATATTTATGCTACAACATGTAATTTATTAACAAAAGACTAACATAATGAAGAAACTAACACATGTGATCATCCTATTAATTTCAGAAATAAATATACCGAAAATATCACCTAAAAATACTAACATATTGTCCACTAACCTAAAACAAGTACTCATCCTATTTATTTCACAACTACATATGATACATAAAATACCACCAAAAAATATGAACATAATGTATAATCTAATACATGTGATCATCCTATTATTTCACAAATAAATATACCGAAAAATACCACCTAAAAATACTAATATATTGTCCAGTAACCTAAAACGTGTAATCATCCTATTTATTTCACAACTATATAAGATAGCGAAAATACCACCTAAAAAGACTAACACACTAGTACAAAAATGTACATTAACCGCGCATTATTTGCCGCTCTTTTGAATAACCGTGGTAAATTAATTGGTCGGTCCACGTTTAACAACAAAACAGCGGAACAGAGTTATTTTAAAAGGAATTAATAATATTCGGACCTCGGTTTGTTAGAAAAACCGTGTTACAAATGTTAACTGTTTTAGTTTTTTAATAAGCGGATCACGGTTGTATGTTTATTACGGGGTTAGGCCGGTTAGCAGAATTACAAAATTAATAATGAAAATTTCGCCTGATATCCTTGAGGTACGACGAAATTCGCCTGATATCCCAAAAATGTATCAATTTCGTATGGTATCCTCGAGTTTTAATTTTTTTTTCGCCAAATACCCTTATATTAACAAGTTAACAGAAATCGTTATAAAAAAAATTAAAAATCCCCCAAGAAACCCCAAAATCGTGTTGTCTCTATCGTCCTCTTCACGAAATGCCCTAGCCCGTCTTCTTCGAAGAGTCGGCCGTCTTCTTCGGGCTCACGTGAATCACCCGTCTCCTTCCTTGAATAAAATCGCCCGTTTCCTTACTCTTTCAAGTTTCAACCCAAAAAGCCCTAAATTGGTTCTCCCTCAACATTTGGTTCCCAACCACCTTCCATGCCTTCGACCGAGGGAAGGGCATTGAATAGGTGGGGCTTTTTGTGAACGATGGGTCTGGGTCTAGGTACGAGTCGGCGTCTTCTTCGGCGTTGGTGGTTTCTGTGGAGGTGTAGAATATCGGGTGGGGCCGGTGGTACGGCCTCAAGGAGCTCGAGGCGGCGACACGTGGATTCTCCGGGGAGAATATCGTCGCGAAGGTGGGTATGGGGTTGTATATACAGGGATTTTGGAAGACGAATCTGTCTTCACTGTCATGAATCTTCACAACAAGTAATTGAGCCATTCATTGGTTAGATTATTATGAAAACCTATACTAATTTTTTTTGCAATTCGTGGTGTTTTAGAAGGATAGACAGGTCATGACAATCTTGGTGCACTCCTTCTTACTCTTCTTGATTTGATATGTCCCAACGTCCCTCGTATATTTCTGCAATCTAGGACCATATCTTGGTTCATTACAGAAACAAGTGTCTTAGAGGATATACAGATCATAAATGTCTTGGTGTACTTATTCTTACTCTTCTTGATTTGATTATATGTTCCCAAAACCCTATGATATTTCTGTAATCTAGGATCATATCTTCATCAAATTAATGAGTAACACTGATATTTCAATTGCTTGACACTTGACAGTCTGTTACCAGCTAACGCTTCAGACTTAAGATCTAGCTCTAACAAGTTGATCTGCCCTTAATCCATTTCTATAATGTATTACAGAAAAAACGAAGTGTTTTTCATCGGCAAGATCTTATGCTTTGACCCAAAAAGAAGCAACCTGCAATGGCAAATCAAGAGATGAGAATGGGAATCAACAACAAACAGTTAACAATGTAGGATGTTCCTTTACACTTTTCATGTGTTTGAAGTGATGCGTCTTACCTATGGTTTGATGTTCCTGCTTAGTCAGTTTATTTTTTCTTATTGTATCTATATTCCGTGTATACTATAGGATCCTGCATACTTTATGCTCTCGGAAGATACACCCCCGCTGCATTTTTGGTCCCATTGAGAAGCAAAGGTGGTCTTATGCATGTGCAAAGCAGCTGATTGAGAGACGCATATATGGTAAAATTAACCTTTTGTTATTAACTTCTTTCATCATAATTGAAAGCTCTGCATTCCTTTTGACTTGCTTCATCTTGTTTTCACAGCTGAAGGAGTAGAAAATGGGCTTGAATTCACTATTGTGAGACCTTTCAATTGGATTGGTCCTAGGATGGATTTCATTCCATGGATTGGTCCGACCCCCCTTTTTGTACTAGTGACATAATGTCCACTAACCTAAAATACAGAATCATCCAAACGTAATGATCGTATCTACGTTTTAATAAATGTTCTAAACTATAACAAACGGCTTTAATTTACTAAATTTGAAATAAACTTGGGAAAAAACATATACGTACCCGTAAATATCTTGATTAATCGAATCAAGACCGGGCGCATCATCATAGTTTGAGGATGACATTCTCTCAATAGTTTGTGATTACAATTCAGTGGTACATCAAGGGGATCCAAATAACCATCTTATATATGATCCAACAGTAACTCTTTTGGACGCAACGACATAGCGTCTAAAATTTATCCTTGGATTCTTTTGGCCTAACCTAATTTTTTTTATTCTTTTATGCGCAATGACGTTCTGCCCATTTTACGGTGCGGAGCATAATAAATGTGGTGCCAACCTCAACCCCCTTAATTAATCAAGAAAAGCCCCTGTTGAGTCCCTGAAAACTCCTCCACAGCCACTCCGACCTGCTACGCCCCGTTCCAGCTAGCATGGCAAAAATAATTTAGTGCAGCCTCCACCCACCCGTAAAATCGATCAGCTTACTAAAATCATCAGGAACCCCGGCCGCACATCAAACGCCAGCTCATTTCTTCTTTTCCAAGTAAACCGTCACATGTACCCAAATTTAGTTGCCCATGCACCGATCAGCTGGTGGAGACAAATTCTTCCAAATCCATGGCTTCATTCATACTGTATTAACGATTATTTCAACAAGATGATACAGCATCAGCAACTTGCTTTAGCAATGTAAGCCTCGTTAACTTTAATGCATAAAGTGATTGTGGTCGATCGTGACATTGAAGGTTGCATTTTTGGACTATTTCTGTTTCCTAATAATAATAAAAAGTAGCTCATCTATTAATTATTCCAATGAGCTAGATGGTTGAACCCATATTTTGATGAGACAAAACATGTTATTGTTTTGTTTTTTGTAATATATAAATAGTAAATTTGTATTAATGTGTATTTGTTTTTTTGTTTCATAAAGGCCATGGTTTATATTTTCTAAAATTTAGGGTATATTTTATTAACGATTTTAATTGGGTAATTTAGTTTATATTTGTGACTAATATTGAATAGAGTATGTAATTTTATTTGTTAAAAATTAGTTTATCTTTATGTCTATGATTTTCTAATAGTTTTGCTAAAGTATGTATGTTATGTACTTCAAATAAGGATTAATTTTATTTTGTTGTACAATACAATACATTAAGAGTTGAACTTTTTATATTATCAAATTAGAATACTATAATTTATAAACACGATTTCTATTTCACACACCGGAAAAATTGCTATTTCACGCACTGGTTCGTCCGTCACGAATCATGTGCATCTGTCCGGGACGGACCAAATGGATCCATCCGTGACAGACGAATCCATTTGATCCGTCACGGATGGATCCATTTGGTCCGTCACAGATGAACATGCTGATCCGCGACACGATTTTGGAATCGCCATAACTTTTGATTTCCTAGTCCAAACACGCTGAAATTTGGAGGAGTTATAGTTGACATCTTGATCTTTAATCTGGCGTTGGAATCATTCAATTAGGAGTTACGTAGAAAAATTTATACTTCTCCAAAGACAGGACAAAGAAATAGAGATCTCTTAAGCGTCAAGGCGAGTAGAGATACTTCTCCATTCGTTTCTCAGCTGATGGCGTTCAAACCTTCTTCTACAAGAAAGAGACGAGGTCGCAAGGTGACTTAAATGCTATTATACTCGCACATTGTAATGCTATTGTGATCCATGATTGCAATGCTATTGTAATCCGACTTAAATGCTATTGTACTCGCCTTGGCGCTTAAGAGATCTCTATTTCTTTGTCCTGTCTTTGGATAAGTATAACGTTTTCTACGTAACTCCTAATTGAGTGATTCCAACGTTAGATTAAAGATCAAGATGTCAACTATAACTCCAAATTTCAGCGCGTTTGGACTAGGGAATCAAAAGTTATGGCGATTCCAAAATCGTGTCGCGGATCAGCATGTTCATCCATGCCAAAGATCCTTCCACAAGTCGGCTCTCTCGCATGGGAAAGGAAGCCGCACCACTTTCGACCTGGGAAAACTCCCCAATATCAAGGGTGACGTCCAACTCACTTTGGGTTAGGGTTCCTGCCTTCGACTCACTAGGACACAAGAGTTTCAGGGAAACGAAATCGGATCGCATTTCCTCTGAACTACTGGATTCAGCACTGGCTATCAACGCCCTAGGCATTGCCGACGGAAAGAACAACAACAAACGGCTGGAAAATTTGAAAAAGTTTGAAACTTTGAAAGAGGAAGCGGAAGAGTTACTAGAAAGAGAGGGGACGTTACAAAAGAAGATGTGAAAAGTGACTGAGGTCAAATCCATTTAAGTGCATTGTCTGGAAAAAAACGGTTGATATCCTCAAATCTTTTGCCGCCGCTCGATCACTGCCACGTGTCCCCATGATCCTGCCGAATCTGCATTAGGCGCCAACCTCCATCAGACGAAAGTGAAGAGTCCGATTGAGCTAAATCCCCCTCTTCACTTTGGGGCAATTGTTGGACCTGGAGTTTTCTGGATCAAGACCCATAAAGAAAGCCTTGGTCTAGTGGCTCAAAATTTTAATAAGAAGCCTAAGTCAGTCGAACAGAACAAGTCCCACCGATACAACCCCAACGGTCGAGCGATCGAAGAATTAACTCCAGGGAGTAGATCCAGCAAATGGCGAGATTTTAGGAACTGATATTTAATGGAGTGTGAGTCATGGGATTACAGAGAAAGGGACCGTTAAGAGGTTCTTATAAATAATTCGATGTATAATTTGATGCGACATGGATATTTGAGCTAACAAAAAGACAAGCGATTACATAATATTAAGCTTAGAAAGTAGTTCTTACTACTGGATATTTGTGGAGGTAAAATTGTTGTAATATTTCATTCAGATTGGACTTAGATGTAGCCTATCATTACACTTCATAATGACTTGCACACTCTGTGCTTTCTTGACTCGTTCTAGCTTGCCCTTGGGGTTTATGCCTTCTGTCAAATTGCGCTTTAAATCTCTTATAGGTTGACAACCGATGTCTTTTTGATTTCATATCACTTGGGAACTATCATCTTGTGCTTTTTGGCCCTCAGGCTAATATTGACGCCCGAGCCACACTGTAAATTGATGGTGTATAATGTCTCTCGTGCGTATATCGCTTTCTTTCCTGGTTATTGGATCCAACCAAGGATGGCCCTCCCACGAGAGTATTGATATATCCATCTAGGCATGGTGTTGGATCTTGTTGGTTTGATTTCTTACTATTGGGACTCCGCCTCCCCCACGATGTGCGTTCATACTCCCTTTGGCGCATGTCACGGACACTTGATTCTCGGCGGTTATGGTGCGAGCCCTGGTAATTGCGCGTGCATCATCTCTTCGTGGTAACTTGGTTTCTCGACTCTAATGCCTGTGCACCACAGGGTGTTCATGGCTCTTCTCAGATTTATATATTTCGTAAGCATCTCTCACGGGGGGCAACTTTCACTATGCGATTTATTCTATTCTAGAAGAGGGGGTTTGGTTTCACGTTTGTCTTTGTGTTTGGGCGGTTGAACGTGGTCCCACTTGATTTGTTGGGATTTTCCTGACTTCCCACACACAACTTCTTCATCATATACTTGTTGCGAGATTTGGTTGTGTAGCGCGTCATATGTCCCTGGTTGCTCGCAATAAAATGACAAATTAAAATGTCCATCTGCGAGATTGTTCATCAAAACCTTGCACGCAATGACTGGTTCCAGGTTGGACACCTAAATCGCGATGTCGATGAAACCTATGAAGAACTCCCCAAGATATTCTTCAGCACCTTGTCGTACAAAAAACAAGTCTTGAGTCGTCTTCTTCCATTTCGTCGCATTGCTAAGGTACATTCAAAAGGTGTCAATCAACTTCTGAAAGGACTTAACAATGTCGGGTCATTGATTCATGACCCAGGATAGAGCCACCCCTTCAATGTGGATGGGAACGAGCGACAGAACATCACGTTGTTGAACTCGTTCAGTCCCATGTGCCTCATGAACGCTTCGATATGCTCATCTAGATCTGTTGTCCTATCGTAGGCCTCCATAATTGGCTGACATAATCCTTTGGGGATGGGTGCTCGTCTCAGTGCTTCTGAAAATATGGAAAGACCTTGAAGTTCTCCATCAAGCGCGTTCTCTTCCTCGTTGATTATTCGGTCATGTTCATATGATCATGATGAACTTCCTTGTGATATAGACATTGATATTGTGGGGTAGCTTTAGTCTTCGTGATCGTCATGGAAGTACGGTGAACTCATGGAATTACTTGGCGAATCGTGGCCACTACAACATGCATGCCCTTTGATAGGACCAAAACCTACCCACAAGCATACGGGATCATTTGTAGCTTTTCAAGTATTGTTCCCATGAGGACTATGTAGTATCGATTGTAACTTGAACTGGTAAGCTAAGCCAAAAGAAGGGAATTTTGTTGAACTAATAGCTAAGAAACAAATGCAAAAAGATGATTATGATCAATGGAGGAAAGGCTTCTAGGAAAAGGATCTCCACAACTATGCTTCAGTACACTCAACTAGATAAGTGTCTAAATTTAGCCTATCTTTGTTGAAGGAAACTATCTAATGTAATTACTAATTTCTCTCGAATGATAGTAAATGCGCCTAGATTTAATTAACATCCACTCTCGCAACTTGCTAATCACGATTAAGACCCTTTGTGCACTTAAAATCTAAGGTCAAACTGAACTAACATCCACTCTCGTGAATTGCTAGATCCAATATAAACTTAGGGTTTCTACGATAGTTATTAATCCACAAGAGAAATTAAGATGCTCTCGCAACAATAAAATCTTGGGTTCAAATCCTAGGAATCCAATAAAAGTTATTACATACCGGTCTCAAACCCTATCCGATTACCTATTAACGTTATCACTTCTCGGTCTCAAACCTTAATAGGATACAATTCGCATAAGCTACTATGGCATTGATGATGAGAATCAAACCTCCTAGACAAGGCTTTTCTTCCCAAGAAGCTAGCTCATGACCAAGCAAGGGATTCTTCCTTCTCTCTTGGGGTTGAATGTCTCCTCAGGGCTCTTGGAGAGACTCAAGGCGGCAGAAAAATGGGAAACACTGAGGGAAGGAGGGCTGGCCGCGGAAGGAGGTGAATGGCCAGCCAAGGGATGCTTGGTTGGCGGTGTGCACGACTAAGGACCAAGGGAACCTGGAGGTTCCTTGGCTGGAGTGAACTTGGATCTAATGTATTTGAGTGATTTGCTTGAGAGAATGTAGAGATCGGGAGGAAGAAGAGAGAGATTTGAGTGCTTGAGTTGATAGAAATAAGTGGAGGCCTTAGGGGAGGTATTCCTCTAACCCAAGGTAATGTTCCACTTCTCTATTCTTCAACTAATGAACAAGGAAGCCAAGAATGGCTTAAGTAGTCTAGGGTTTGAGAGGGACTAGGAGCCCATTCGCAAATGGGTCCACACGCCCCAAAATAGAAAGACAATTACACAATTAATTGACTAAATGGGAAAAGGGATAACAGCCATAAAGGCTTGGATAGGGGCGCACGCTAAAATGCCTTATAATCGAAGCATTGGATGCTTGAGTGTCGTGGCATTGAAGCGTCGGCGCGTTGGTGGTCAAGGCCTTGGCTCCTCCAAGGTGAGGCACGAGAATAGGCGCGGGCCTTCGGTTAAAGGTTCTTCGGTGCCTTGGCTTGTGAAGGCACGGTGAACTAGGGCGGTGATGGCTTGGGCCCGAGCCCTAGTCACTGGGCCTTGAGGTGCCTTGTTGATGGGTGGTTGGCACTCATCACTCTCCCCTTCTTGAGGGAGAATTATCCCCAATTCTTCATCATATTCCGGTTGTACATATGGGGTGAGATCGGCCACATTGAAGGTTGGATGGGCACTGTACTTGGCGGGGAGGTCGACTTCATAAGCATTGTCCCCGAAGCGGCGGAGGAATTGGAATGGGCCATCACCGCGGTGGTTGAGCTTGGACTTGCGGTGGTCTTTGAACCTCTCCTTGCGCAAATGGACCCACACAAAGTGGCCCGGGGCAAAGAAAACACGACGTCGGCCCTTGTTGGCGTGGCTCTCATATTGGGCGGCGCGCCGCTCTAGTTGGGCCCGAGTGCGCTCGTGGAACTCTCGGATGAATTCAGATTGCTTGGCGCCTTGAGGGTGCTCGGCTATGCCCAATGGATGAGGCACCATGTCAAGAAGGGTGATGGGGTTACGTTCGTAGACTACCTCGAACGGAGTGAGCTTGGTCGCCATCTGCATGGACCTATTATACACAAACTCAACATACGAAAGTAAGTCCCCCCACTTCTGTGGGTTGGCCCTAAGGATGACTCTAAGCAAGGCTCCTAAGGTGCGGTTGGTAACCTCGGTTTGGCCATCCGTTTGGGGTGACAACTAGTGGAAAATAAGAGATTGATTCCTAGTTTTCCCCACAAAGTCCTCCAAAAGTGTCCCACAGACTTGGGGTCCCGATCCGACACTATAGTCCTAGGGATTCCATGTAACTTAACAACATGATCAAAGAAGATGGAGGCAGTTGCCGAAGCATTGTTAGTGGTCTTGTAAGAGTTAAAATGTGCCATTTTGGAGAACCTATCAACCACTACAAAGATGGAATCCCACCCCTTCTTAGAGGTTGGCAATCGGGTTATGAAGTCCATGGAAATATCCTCCCAAGGGGCGGAGGGAATGGATAGAGGGGTGTATAGGCCGTGGGGTTGTGTCCTAGAGTTGGCTTGATGGCAAGTAATGCAAGTCTTGCAAAACATGGTGACATGATGGGCCATTTTGGGCCAAAAGAAGTGCTCTCTAAGGGCTGCAAGTGTCTTAGCCACACCAAAGTGACCACGACCCTCATGTGCCTCCTTAATCAAAAGGTGCCTAATGGAAGAGCTAGGGATGCACAACTTTCTGGCTCGGTATAAGTAACCCTCATCCATAAAATAGCTCTCAAACTTGCCTCTAAGGGAACATTCCTCAACAATGTGGTTAAACAAAGGGTCTTGTGAATAAAGAGATTTAAGCATAGAAAAACCCAAAACTTTAGCATCAAGATGAGAAAGAAGGACATACCGCTGATAGAGTGCATCGGCTACCACATTGTCTTGTCCTTTCTTGTGCTTGACCACATATGGAAATGTCTCCATAAACTCCACCCACCTAGCATGGCGCCGACCAAGGTGAGCTTGGCTCTTCAAGTAAGCAAGTGCCTCATGATCTGAGTGAATGATGAACTCCTTTGGCCACAAGTAATGTTGCCATGTTTTGAGCACTCAGATCAAGGCATAGAGTTCCTTGTCGTATGTGGGGTAGTTGAGGGAGGTGCCCGAGAGTTTCTCACTAAAGTAAGCAATGGGGCGGCGGTCTTGGAGGAGCACTCCTCCGATGCCAATGTTGGAGGCATCACACTCGAATTCAAAGACTTTAGAGAAGTCGGGGAGTTAAAGAAGTGGGGCATTGCATAGGCGCTCCTTGAGTGTGTTGAAGGCAACTTCATGCTTCTCCTTCCAATCACCTCGGCACCTTTCTTGGTAAATTCATGCAAAGGGGCTACAAGGTGCTAAAGTCGTGGATGAAGCACCTATAGAATCCGGCAAGACCGAGAAAGGATCTCACCATGGTGGCGGTAGTGGGGCGTGGCAATTCCTTGATAGCACGTACCTTCTCATCATCAATGCACAACCCATCCTTGCCCACCACATAGCCAAGGAAAGTGGTCGATGTGGCACAAAATGTGCACTTGGCAAGGTTGGCATAAAGCTTTTCCTTGCATAGGCACACAAAAACAGCCCTCAAATGTGCCGCGTGATCCTCCAAAGTCTTGCTATAGATGAGGATGTCATCGAAGTAGACCACCACACACTTGCCCAAGTATGCCCTCAAGACATGGTTCATGAGGCGCATGAAGGTATTAGGGGCGTTGGTGAGCCCAAATGGCATAACGAGCTACTCATATAACCCATACTTGGTCTTGAAAGCGGTCTTCCATTCATCGCCTTCTCTCATGCGGATTTGAAGATATCCACTCTTGAGGTCCACCTTAGAGAAGAAGATGGCACCATGAAGCTCATCAAGCATATCATCTATCCTCGGGATGGGATGGCGGTACTTGACTGTGATTTGGTTTATGGCTCGACAATCCACACACATACGCCACGAGCCATCCTTCTTGGGCACAAGGAGCACCAGAGCCGCGCATGGGCATGGCCTTTGTCCATGAGCTCTTGGACTTGCTTTTGGAGCTCAGCGGTTTCTTCGGGGCTAGCGCGGGGGCTGCGCGGTTTGGAAGGGAAGCGCCCGACACCAAGTCGATTTGGTGCTCAATCCGACACACCGGGGGTAGCCCAACCGAGAGCTCAGCCGACATGACGTCGGCAAATTACTCCAACACGGCCGAGATGCAAGGCGGCAAGGAGGAGCCATCCTCCTTTGCGGTGAGGCAATGGTGTGGCACAAGGAGGAAGCAAGGGCGGCGGCCTTGAAGCACCGGTGTGAGGTGGAGGCGGCGAGCCAAGAGAAGGCAAATCTCACACCGCCCTTGGAGAGTGGCCGGTCTGCCGCGTGTAGCCGAGGAAGGTGCCGCCGACACGGGCACCGCGTTGGGGAAGGCGGTGGCCGGGCCGGTGGTGAGCGTGCCCGGGGCCGTGGGGGCGCGGGGAGGCACACACTTACCCTTTCCCGGGCGTTGAGGCATCAGGGCGGAGGGGGTCTTTGGAGCCGCCGACCAAGGCGCTGTCGAGTGGGGGGTGGCGGAGGCTTGGCCGGTGGTGAGCGTGCCTGGGGCCGTGGAGGCGCGGGGAGGCACACGCTCACCCTTGCCTTGGTGTTGTGGCACCAAAGCGGATGCGGCTGCACCATGGCTAGTACGAGGCACCAAGGTCTTGGCATCCTCAATGGCTTTGAGGCGGTTTCTCTCCAATTGATCTTCATGGATCTCCTTGGGCGACATGGGCAACAATGTGAAGCGTTTGGCACCATGCGTGAAGACATATGTGTTGAGGAAACCGTCATGGATTACTTTCCGGTCAAATTGCCAAGGTCGTCCTAGCAAAAGGTGAATGGCATCCATAGGCATAACATCACATAAAACTTTATCAACATAATGACCAATAGAGAAAGTGATGTGACATTGCCTTTGTACCACATCACTTGTACCTTCAGAAAGCCAATGTAGGCTATAAGTGCTCGGATGAGGGATCATGGGAAGGTCGAAATGGTCGACCACCCGCTTGTTGATGATGTTAGCACATGAGCCACTATCGATGATCACGCTCAAGGAGGCTCCTCCCATAAGGGATCTAGTGTGGAAGAGGTTGTCCCTTTGGCCCCTTGTGTCAACTTCTCGGACCGAGAGCACGCGCCTAGTGACCAAGCCAAATGGAGTGACGGCGCCAAGCTCAAGAGGGCCACATGTGAGCTCATCATACGGTGGATCTTTGGTGGGCTCGGACGCCTCCTCCGGGGGCTCTTCTTCTTCATCATAGGACTCGTAGCCGCCATTGGAAGTGAGCAAAACCCGTTTTTTGTTAGGGCAATCCTTGATGATATGGCCAAGGCTGCCACACTTGAAGCAAGATTTGTCACAGGCTCGCTCAAGAGGTGTCGGGGCGCGCGCGCCTTGACCAGAGCCTCTTGGTGGAGAATTGAGGCGAGCGGCTGCGGTGGGCACGACAGTGGCTGCGGCGGGGCCGGGGCGCAGCTGTGGGGCGGCACGGTTGGCCGACGGAGGGCCAAAAGAGGAGCTAGGGGTGGCGGCAAACCGTGGTGGATGAGAACGGGCCCAAGCGGCCCTCTTCTTCCTTTGGAGTTGGTTGTAGATCTCCATGGCCGTTTGAGTGAGGGCATTGATATTCCGGATGGGGAGTAGGATCAAAGGTTCCCATATCTCGATATCGAGGCCACGTAGGAACATGGTACGGAGAGAGGCGAGAGTGGTGGGCACGCCGGCTTTGTGGATGAGCTCCTCTAACTCGGCAAAGAACTCAAGGGGAGTGCGAGTGCCTTGGCGAGCTAGTGCAATTTGAAGGCGCATATGCTTTAGGTAGTCCTCCGACACATACCGCTTGGTCATGACATGGATGAGTTGGTTCCAAGCCACGACCAGGGGCAAGCGGCGCCTAGCTCTCTCGGTGGTGAAGTGGAACCACCATGCATGTGCATTGCCGGTGAAGTGAACCGTGGAAATCTCAACCTTCTCATGATCTTCATATTGACAATGGTTGAGCGCATACTCGGTGGCTTGCTTCCAATCGAGGAACTTAGCTGTGTCATAGTCGCCCTCAAATGGCTCAATGTGGACCTTGACCTCCCGGCATTGGCCAAAGTTTTGTGGATGGCCAATGGGGTCACGCCGCTTTAGGTGGGGGCGGGGCGCATGGCCACGACCTTAGAAATCAATGAGTGGCGGCAGTCAATGTGGGTCGCGGCGAGCCAAGGGGCGCCGGCGATGGCCTCGGGCTCGACCATGATCCTTGGGGTGGAAGTCCGCCAATGGGTCCTCCTCATAGGGCTCTTGGAAAACATCATCAAAAGCGTCATCCTCCTCATAGGTCCCAAAGGCCTCATCGTCTTCATCAAGGGCCTCTAAGTTTCCATAGCCATACCAGGCATTAGGCAAGTCATTAGCAGCTTGCGGGTAGGGATCACCATCCATGTGAGTGGCGGAGGAGTGGAGATACTGGCTCGGCAGGGCCGAGCATCGTGATGGCCGCAGAACTCGACACGCGTCGGTGGGTGGCCGTAGTAGGAAGGCTCCCGGGGCGGCGGCAATCTCTCGGCAAAGGCCCAGGCATCGGAAGGTGGTGAGGGGTGCATAGGGCCCTTTCCCCGGTCACGTGCCGTGTGATCAAGTGTGTGCTCATCTGGGCCGCGGAAGGAGGCATCGGTGAGGATTGGTGCGGGGCGGGGTTGCGTCACAGCCAGCGCGGGTGGCGGGGAGGCTGCGGAGATGGTGGCCAAGCTGAGGTCAAGGGCGGCCATGCAAGCATCGACGAACTCCTTCTCTTGGCGGAGCTCAGCCAATTCGGCGTGGGCCACGCGTATGGCCTCGGCAGCGGCGGCAACCTCCTTGGCTCGGCTCTCCTCGGCAAGCCTTGCCGCGAACGACTCAGGGGAGAGTATGGGAGTGGAGCTCCCTGGGCCTCCTATTGTCGGCATCCATGTGATCCTTCATTGTGGACGCGCCTACAAGAGGCCACAAAACAAACCGAGTAACAAGTTCACAAGAACCAAGCAATGACACTTAATGCAAGAAGGAAAAGAAACTAAGCCTATGACAAACAAACACAAGGAATGGATAAAAGGCTCAAGCAAAAAGTGTCAAGGTGGATAAGTGCATGTGACTTGCGAATTTGAGCGGGGCCGAGACACTTTCAATCCATGATAAATTGTATCATTTAGCCTAAGTAGTATAGTCCAACTTGAAACTTAGAGTGATAAGTCTAGGCTAGAGAGCAAGTTGGCCACCCTATGGACCAAGGAAGAGGTGAATCGTAATGGAAAGAGACTAGAGGAACATGGGGGGAGGGAGGGGTTTAGTGGCCCAAGTTGCCAAGTGAGGGTGGGAGATCCCACCAAATGGGTGTGGCCCAACCGAAAAAAAAGAAAAAAAAAGACTTTCGAACTTCTCCTTCTTTTATTTTTGCTTCTGTTTTTTGTTTTTTGTTTTTTTTTTTTGAAATAGGGCCTTTTTGCCTTTTCTTGGCCTCTTGACTTTCTTTATGCTTTTTCTAATGCATGGAAGAGTAAGGCCGAAATGGTTGAGCTTGTGGCTAAGGAAAGATGAGTGGAGCCACACCAATTTTTGTTTGCTTTTGGAGAGGAGTGGCAACAAGGGGTGGTGTCTTGTTTTGACTTACCAAGTCCCTTTTTGGGGTGGGACAAGGCTTGAGAAAATAAGAAAAGGAGAGTGTCCTCTTGCCACTAATGGTTTTACCCCTTTTGAAAGGCCCACAAAGGAAGATTCCTAGCTTTCTTCCCCCACACAAATCAGCCAAGAATCCAAGTTGCCCTTTACCCAAATAAGCTAAATGAGCCAAAAAGCAAAAGAAGAAAGTAGGTATGGTCCCTTCCAAATTGGACAAGTCACATGCAAGTGGGAGGAAATTCAAATGGGAGCTAACAACAAGTACATGGCCGGTTGGGGGGAAGGTGGTGGAGGCTGTAGGGTGGGGGTGGGCGGAGGGAAGGTGGTAGGTGGTGGTGGGCGGCGGCGGCATAATTGTTTTGTGGTTTTTGGGGCTGTTTTGGGAGGGAAAGACAAAGAAACTAAAATAAATACAAATCTAGCATGGAAACAAGAAAAAAATTCATGCAAACAAGGAAAACAACTGAGCACAAATCACCATGGAAACAAGAAGAGAGACTCATGCAAACAAGAGGAAGAAGAAAAAATGAGCATAAACACAAAGTCAACATGCAAACAAAAGAAAACTAAGCATAAAAATTGAAATTTAAAGAGAAGAAAGGGGGCTTAGCTTGGTTGTTGGCTCTTGATACCAATTGATGAGAATCAAACCTCCTAGACTAGGCTTTTCTTCCCAAGAAGCTAGATCGTGACCAAGAAAGGGATTCTTCCTTCTCTCTTGGGGTTGAACGTCTCCTTACGGCTCTTGGAGAGACTCAAGGCGGAAGCAAAAGGGGAAACACCGAGGAAGACACCAAGGGAACGAGGGCTGGCCGCGGAAGGAGGTGAATGGCCGGCCAAGGGAAGCTTGGCTGGCGGCGTGCACGGCTAAGGGCCAAGGGAACCTCCCTTGGAGGTTCCTCGGATCTAATGTGTTTGAGTGATTTGCTTGAGAGAATGTAGACATTGGGAGGAAGAAGAGAGAGATTTGAGTGCTTGAGTTAATAGAAATAAGTGGAGGCCTTAGGGGAGATATTCCGCTAACCCAAGGTAATGTTCGACTTCTCTATTCTTCAACTAATGAACAAGGAAGCCAATATGGCTTAAGTAGTCTAGGGTATGAGAGGGACTAGGAGCCCATTTGCAAATGGGTCCACACACCCCAAAATAGAAAGACAATTACACAATTAATTGACTAAAGGGGAAAGGGGATAAAAGCCATAAATGCTTGGATAGGGGCGCACGCTAGAATGCCTTGGAATCGAAGCATTGGATGCTTGAGTGTCGTGGCATTGAAGCGTCGGTGCCTTGGCGCCTTGGTGGTCAAGGCCTTGGCTCCTCCAAGGTGAGGCACAAGAATAGGCGTGGGCCTTGGGTTGAAGATTCTTCAGTGCCTTGGCTTGTGAGGGCACGGTGATCTAGGGCGGTGATGGCTTGGACCATGGCTCGGGCCCGGGCCCTAGTCATCGGGCCATGAGGTGCCTTGTTGATGGGTGGTTGTCACTCATCAATTGAGAACTCTAGGAAGGAATCAACAAAGTTTCAGGGTTCCATTCAGGCAAATATCAAACAAGTCTACCTACGCATAGTTGGGATCACCGCAACCCTAGAAATATGGAATTATCTAGACATAATCATAAGAACAATCAAATAAACCATATTAACGATCGAGATCATAAACAAAATCAATGTTTAAAAAGAAACTTAGTTCTTGAATCCAATGGAACAATGTCCAAAATTGAAATCTTCAAAGGAGGCAAACAACTAGGTCTAGAGAGTTAGAAAAATATGGCAAAAAAATCCCTAGAAAAATCTCAAAATAAGTACTTATACATAGGATAAAAAGTTTCGGAAAATAAGTCATCCCGAGTCAAATAGCACGGTGCACGCCTAGACCGTGCGGAAAACGCACGGTCAACATCAGGTAGCAGTAGAAAACACACGGACCGTGCATAAACTATATGGTCAAGTGCACGACATGCAACATCTTACAATAGCAACAACACAGTCTGTGCGGTGAGGCGTACAGACTTGGCTTGATCCGTGCATCGAGAAATCACCGACTTCACGGCCGTGCACTGAAACACATTATTTTCTAAAGAAATTGAAATCCAACTGCATGGTCTTCGATGGGTTTCACGCACCACTCTTGTTAGCTCGATTCCGACCCAAATTTGCTATGATTCGCAACATCAGCCTCCAGAAGATACCAAGGGTACCAACAACATCAACAAAAAGTCCCATAAATCACCAAAGAACTTGAAAGCACACAATTTCCTAGTGTAGACGTCCATAACAAAGTAAACGATGCAACTGACTACAAATGCAAGATAAAATGCACAAAACATGCTAGACTATAACACAAATACATGTCCTAAACATGTACTAAATGGATGTTATCACCATGATGACCCGCTGCATGGATGAACTCCGAGACATAGGGTGGGTGCTGCACATATTCTGGTGGTGGCGTGAACTGATGAAAGATAGGGGCAAGGGTTGCTTGAGGGGCACCAGCCTAGGGGGATGATGGGTACCCCTAAGCTGGGTGTTGAGGGTATGGGGGCCACTAGGGTCCTTGATATGGCGGGATAGGCCAACCATACACATGATCTTCCACTTCATATTCTTCCAACTTTACTCGCTCAGACTTGACATGACTTTTCACGCGTTCTCAAAGATAGCTAAGTCGCCCTAAAGGGAGGAAAATCCCCACAGACGGCGCCAGTAATGGTTCCCGTGTTCTTCGATGAGCGAGATGAAAAATACAACTAAAACTTAGCTACCGAATCAACGCAATCTTTATGGATAATAGTGTAAAAAAGCAGGGAATGTGATAAAGAAATCTCTTCTTATTAAGTCTTGAGGACTGGAGTAAATTACATTACTTTCATGATTACAGGAGAACCATACACAAATCTTAATCTTAAATGACAAGAAAATTGTGTAGACGTGTGGTGATCGGTGATTGGTCATGCTCTATGAGTCGGCGAGTGCACGTCGTACTGTGATTGGACCATTGATTAGCACATCATGTGACTGGGAATGGCGGTGTAGGAGTTTCTTTTTTTGATTGGTGCTTTGTGTTACCCTCTCTTGGCTATACATATGGATCACGCGGTCATATGATTGATGCATTCTTGGATATTATATTGTTAGTCTATCGGTGTCTACGCGATGTGTCATTTGTTGTATCAATTTTAGTGCATTGGATTCAAACGACTAGTGTCATTTACCTCAAATGGAGCGTGCTATTAGTGCCATGTGTGATCATCATCTCAAAGACCTCCCACATTTGTTCCTTATAGTAATTCATTTATTCAGTGGTGAATCGCTAGTACATCGGATAGGGAAAAAAAGGAAAATGTCACAAGCTATTCAAAACTTTGACCTTGCATATATAAAAACAAATAACATCCTTGCGGAGCTTGGAACCATGTTAACTAAACAAGAAAATGAGCTATCGACCTTACTCTCATGCTCTCTGCTTGTGTCTCATTTTTCTTACACTAAGTGTCTTTCTCTGAATCCCATGGCTTCACCCAAAAGCTATATGTCAGCTCTTGTCCATAACAAATCTCCCCTTCCTACCATTGATCGACCTTCCAACTCTCCCCATATGCTTCCTCTGTCTTGTATCCAACCTGTGCACCTTGTTGCCCCTCCTAAACTCCAAAACTTTGATGATCAACCCTACAATGTCAACCAGGACTATGCTCTTCTTGATTCTGATCCCCATGCTACACCTGCCACCCTGAATGACCTCCCCACTGTCAGGAAAGAGATGCTTGGCCTTGCCCATTTTGGTATCCTTGCCAAGATGGTGGAGGAGCCTCTTGACCCTAAGATCATCACTGGCAAAATGAAACTAGAATGGAAGAACACCAAAGGAGTCATTCATTTCCAAGAGCTTGCTAACAACTGGCTCCTCTTCAGATTTTCCAATCAGGATGACATAGACCTTGTCTGGAACAACAGACCTTACCATGTCCAAGGTAAACATTTGGCTATTTTTTCCTGGATTGATTCTTTTCAACCTTTCAAAGAAGAAGTCACTAGGGCTGACCTCTGGATCAGAATCCCTTTTCTCCCAACTCACCTGCACAACCAAACTGCTATTGATTTCATTCTCAAAGACAACCATGTTGGCCAGTTTATTAAGCTTGATCATGCATCGACTATGAGAAACAAATTGAAATTTGGTCGTGTTTGCATCAATGTTGACCTGACTACTCCCTTAGTCTCTGTTGTTACTATGAATGCTCAAGATGGAACTGTTATGGCTCTCAGAGTATGGTATGAGGACTTCTCCACAGGTTGTGGTTGTTATGGAGAATCTGATCACAACTATGATGCATGTCCCCTCAATGCTATTCAGAATAGAAGGTTTGTCATTACCATTGCATTTGTTCCTGAGCATGATGCTCTTGAGCAGGAAACTAGAAGAAGAATTCTTGGCTCCAATAATAGTTCAAATGATAAATCTTCCAGCTCCAGAGGCCCTACCTTTGTAAGAACCAATCTTCATTCTGATGATGGCTCCTCCTCCAGGAAAGGTTAAAATATTGTCATCCATAGTGATCCCAACACTACTTCCCCTCCTGTCCCTTTCTCAGGTTCTCCTCTAAACCAAATGACTCCCCAACAATACAAGGCTTTGCTCAACTCTGAGTTGTTTGCTCAACTTGACCCCAACTTTCCTTTGGACCTCAGCAAAATCCTTTCCATATCACCTGCTCCCTCCTATGTTATCTGCCCTATGCCCCTTAACACCACCCAGATAGTGATGACTTCTCCTGTTGTCTATGACCCCCCCCCACTTCCCCTCGGCTGGACGGCACTATTGCAAATGTTGTTACATTTGCTTTGGTGTAACCCCATGAGGCTAGTGGGGTGCTGGTTGTGGATAGGGGATCTGAGTCTTCAAACTCCACTATTGTCAGGCAGATTGAGAACATTGCTCTTCAACCCAATACTGAAGATATTTCCTCTCACCCGGATACTCCCAAGAGGAACGATGTTGAACCAAGACCCTCAACCACTTTCACGAGAAACAAGAAGAAGAAGATCTTTTATTGATGAAGTGTTTCCCTTTATTGATGTTTGACTTCTGTGCTGCTATCTGATCCCCAACTATGCTATGATATTTTTCTATCTCTATTATGATGTCTTTAGAGTTACTTCTGAGTCCACTGTTATCTGCTATAGGTTGTTGGTTTTTTGTTGTAAGCTCTCTAGCTTCTTATGGTATCTGCCTTGGCCTACCACTTGTTTGTTTATTTCTAGATGTAACAATGGTCCCAACTGTTGTGTCTACTGGGCCATTACTAATGGCAATTTCTATCTTCAGTTTTACTTTACCTCTCATATCTACATTGTTCATCTGCACTAGTATCTTCATTTCAACTGTGACTATGAGCATCATTTTACAAGTTGGGTCTCCTACTGTCAGCTTCTATAGCCCATGCAAAAAAAGATGAGTTCCCTACACTATTCTGTTGTCTTCTCCATTACCATTTATACTTCAACACTGCTCAGTTTATAGCAACTAATACTCCTCAAACTTGGCAGGTTCTTCTTTTGTTGAGTTTTGGGAGCCCCAAATCACTTTTTGGAGGAGCCTATCAACATAATTTTAAGTGTCACCTCTTGGACTTCCTTACTACGTTGTGCAAAAGTATTTTCAATACCATCTTCCTGTATTTGTATAATAGGCTTCACCAAATCTACAATACTAATAACTCTTGTATTTGGTTGCCCTTTTCTTTTTTGCTTCTTTGGCAATTTTGCTTTCATTTTCCTAATTTTATCATTAATAGCCCGGTTGTGGGCTTACCCTCTGGTTGTTCCTGCCCCCTGCAGTGCTACTTAACTTACATGTCTATCTTTAAACGAACTCTTATCCCCTCCCCTCATTTATTTAAGGCCCACAAGCCGCAGTTTATTACCCCACCTCTTCCCAAAGGTGATTACACCTACATCTACAACTATCATAACACTTTACATCACAACTGTGTTATTTACTCTTCCATGCAATGGTTTTACCATCTTTTTCCAACTTATATCCATAGTTATAAAACCAATAAAGGTTTGCCCAAATTAAAACAATCCTTACGAATATCGGATACTGGAATGTTAAAGGAACCCGTCGCCCAGGTTTCTGGGAAGAAATTAAATATATAAAAAAGGCTAACAACATTAATATCTTAATCCTTACTGAAACTAAGTGTATCCTACCGCCTACTGACAATTCAATTAGAAAAAGTGGATTTCAGGATATCTTTTTCAACTCGTCAACTAAAACTAGAGGAGGTTTATGGGTCCTCTAGAGCCATAACACCAAGAATTTTAAGATGATCACTAGTCATGATAACCTTGCTATTTATAAATACGACCATAATTCCCACCCATTTTTGTGTCTCTTTGCCTATTCACCTTCAAGGGAAGAACACAAACCAACCTTTTGGTCTAAAATTGAACAAATAATTGTGCAATATAGTTTACCAATCATTCTAGTTGGAGATTTAAATGAACTAGAAAATGACACTGAAAAACTTGGAAGATCAGTTACCAAACCATATAGATTCAGACGTCTTTATAATTTTCGAACCAACCTAGGATTAATCAATATGCGTACTAGTGGATTCCCATACACCTGGAGAAAAAACTTATATAACTCAAACACAATTTATGAGAAACTAGATCGTGTTATAATCCACCCTGACATTCTAGATTTTGCTCCTGACCTAACAATTAAACACCACCCCTTCACAACTTTTGATCATTGTCTGATCACTTTTTCTCTTGGACAATTAACCCGAAAACTAAACCCTTCTTTCAGATTTGAAAATGCATGGACGGATTTCAAAGAATACAATAAACTAGTAGAAAAGTCTAGAAATACAAAGTACAAGGATCCTATATGTTCAAGCTACAACACAAACTTAATATGCTAAAGAAATACTCAAAAGCTTGGGCGAAACAAACTTTTTTCCATAATTTCAACCAATTGCAACAGTCGGAAGCACAATTAAAAGAAACTCAAAAACAATTAAGGATGACTCTTAACTGCAACAAAACATTAAAGAAACTCCAACAATTAGTCACTAAGCACCAATGTATCCTTAGGTTTCAACATAAATATTGGAAACAAAGGGCAAAAACTACACATATCAAATTAGCGGATCGAAACACTAAGTATTATTAGACGATAGCAAAAATCTGATTTACTAAACAATCAATAACAACATTTCAAAATAAGGATGGCCTAATAATCTTTGAACCGCAAAGTATTAAGGACAAAATATCAAAAGAAATGGGTTCTAGATTTATCTCAAAGATACAAAATACTTTACCTACATTAGAAATTCTCAATAAAAAAAATTTGGACTCTTATAATAGAAAACTGTTAAAAGCACCAACTAACGTGGAAGTAAAACAAGCTATTAATGAAATGCCAATGGCTAAAACCCTTGGACCAGACGGCTTCCCCATAGACTTCTATAAAAAAATATTGGCATATAATCGGAACCTCAATCGTAAATGCAACAAGAGCTTTCTTCCATTCTGGGGTCATGCTCAGAGAGATCAATCATGCCTATATTGCATTAATACCTAAAATTGATTCTCCATTCACTATTAATTATTTTAGGCCCATCAGTCTATGTAACACCCCATATAAAATAATCACGAAAATCCTGGCAAATAAAATTAAACCCTTATTGCCCAGATTAATTCATCCCCTACAAGGTGCATTTGTGGAAGGCAGACTAACAAAAGACAATATTCTTATTGCTCATGAAATATTCCACTCATTCCACAAAAAGAAAACAGGAAAACACGGTTGGATGGCAGTAAAATTAGACCTTGAAAAAGCTTATGATAAGATCAGATGGGACTTCATAAGTCATATTCTCCTATGTTTTGGCTTTGACCCTAAATTTGTCCAACTTGTGATGGCATGTAACACAACTACATCTTTTTCAGTAATCGTGAACAATGAACCAGGTACTATTCAAATACCTCTGTGTGGAACTAAACAAGGAGACCCAATGGCCCCATATATCTTTGTCCTTGCTATGGAATATCTAGCTAGAACCATAGCTGCTGAATCTGAACAACCAAACCCTAAAATAGGAATTAAACTTGTCAGAAGTGGAACCTCTATCCGTTTCCTGACATTTGCTGATGATACCATAATATTTGCAGATGCCTCTTTACATCTTCTATGTATATTAAAAACTTTCTACAAGATTTCTCAGCCAAAACAGAATTAACAATAAATTACCATGAAAGTTTGGTCCATTTTTCCTCCAATATCACACACCAACTCTCATCTACTTTAGTAGTGATTCTTGATGTTCCTATCACCCGTAACCTACAAAAGTATATGGGAATCCCAATTTTACGTGGTCGTGTTAACAATGCAACTTTTTTGGATGCTACAAATTCTCTCAAAAAACAATTGTCGAAATTGAGAGCAAATTCTCTATCTCAGGCTGGGCGTAGTGTTTTAATTCAAGCTAACCTTATTTCCAAAGTCAATTTCCTTATGCAGAGCTTTCTACTCCCAAAAGGAATATTACAAGAAATTGACAATATAAACAAAACCTTTATCTGGAATAAAATGGACACCTCAAATTTCCACCACCTTATTAGTTGGGAAAGAATATGTACACCTAAGCATAACGGTGGTCTTGGATTTAGAATAGCTGAAGTCAACAACAAATCTCTCCAAATGAAATTATTGTGGAAATTAGTTACTCAACCAAATAATGCATGGGTTTGTATAATAAAGGAAAAATACATTAGAGACACCAATATCTTTGAAATACAACCAAAAAACTTCTCTTGACAATTTTCAAGACTGCTGACCCTTCGTAACGAGTTCCAAAAATAACTAAAATGGAAGTTAGGTAATGGCAAGCATATTGATTTCTGGAATGACAAATGGCTCTACAACAATAGCCTCAATCAGTTTATGGCTTGTAATAACCCCCCTTTGTTGGTTTCAGAGCTTATTTATGACTCCAGAGAGTGGGACGAAAGAAAACTTACTAACCTTCTTCCTTCCAGTATTATCCAAAAAATCAAAACTATTCAGATTCCTTTCCACAACCTGGAAGATAAACTTATTCGGGATCCTGCCCCAAATGGTAAATACTGAGTCAAATCAGCAGCGGCTTCCCTTCAAACTCCACAAAACTCACCTTATTCGGGATATGTAAATTGAAAATCCCTCCCAAAATCAAGTTTTTCATCTGGAAAGCAAGTTCTGACTCTTTGCCTACCAAAGAACGACTCAATCGTCACTACAATAGAGTCCTAGCTCAATGTATACTATGTAAAGAAAAACCTCTCCTATAATAGATGGGCTAGTACAAATATAGAGTTATCAGCTTTCGCTTGATGGCATATATGGAACTATAGAAATGCAATTATCTTTAGAAACGCAATCCCAGACCTACCAAATTATACTCATATAATTCAGTCCTATCAAAGATTCAAGCATATTGATAATGAAACGGAAAACACCACAGCAAAGTCTATGATTAAACATATTTCCTGGACCAAGCCTACTAATAACAGGATAAAACTAAACATTGATGGTTCAAAATCTAAGAATGGAAATTCAAAAATTGGTTATATTATTAGAGATAGGGATTGTAACATTTTCCTTATGGATAGTGTAAACCTACACGCTACATCTATCTTACAGACTTAGGCTACCGCAATGTGGGTAGGTGTGGCTCAGGCTCATCGGTCGGGCATCAGAAGACTAACCATTGAAGGAGACAATCTTATTGTCTTAAACGTACTACAAGGAATTTGGGATACCCCTCATGAGATTGATATGATTATCCAAGATGCAAGGAAATTTCTAGCTTACTTTGAAGGCGTGAAGATCCAACATTACTATAGAGAAGCAAATCAGGCAGCAGACTTCCTAGCCTCCCCTTACTACAACATTGATATTTTTCGTTGCCTCGGAAATAACAGTAATTGTGGTTTTAATGGGACCCTTCACCCTATGTTGAAGGATTTTCTTTCGATTATCCGAAAGGATAATTTAGGCTGGACCTTCCCTAAGAAGGCAGCCTAGTTCTTGACTATGTACAAAAAACAAAACTAAACAAGAAAATGACATAATTAGCAGGTGGTGTATTTGACACCAAAGATATAAGACCATAATTCAACAAACAAAATATGATATTATTATGGATATGGAAGGTTATGGTGCATAAAATTTAAAAACTGGCAATGTACAAAAAATGGCGGATGATGATTGCACGAAGCAATCAATTACTAGTACTACAAGAGCGAGAGAGAAAAGAAATATCAAGTGGATTAAGCTACAACTAGACATATTTAAAATCACTTTGACAGTTCACAAACAAGAAATAATGAAGTGACAACCTCATATCTTATCATCTGAAATTACCTCACAAAACCTATCGCTATGGGTAGTGAGAAATGTCAAGCAAATTCCACTCTCTTTGGAGAAGGCCTTGCCCTTTGAAATGGTGTTAGAAGTGCAAAAAGACATTGACTAAAGATATTTGAATTAGAAGGAGACAATCCCTCTGTAATATTTTTGGGCTAAAGTACATGTATTCCTGCTTGTGGTTCGTGGTTATTGTTGGAAAAAGAGAATTTTGCACATTGGGAAATAGAGCACTGGATCTCCCATAAAATAGAACATCCACTTCTTTGTGAACACAATGGAGACTTACACCACTGAGCCAACCGTTGGCTTACCATCTCTATTATTAATTCATTCAAAGGTATATTGAGTTGTGCTTGCGGAAGTGAGACGATCATCTCATATATTTTAATTCATTAAGAATTATTTTTGACTTCTAGAGCACTCATATTTTCAGAAAAATGAACCATACGACCTATAAAATTACATTCCCTAGCAAGTAACTTTCTTTGAAAAATATATTCAATGCTATCATCTGTAAAGATGCTTTAGATTGACTTTCAACTCTTATATAAACCTAGCGTAATTCTTATCTAATAAAAAATAAACAAACATGATGTTGAATCGATGTGTGTTAAACAGGAAACGGTGATACTGTTCCATTGGCAGCGGAAATATTATAGATTCAATAAGTAACAGCAAGACAGTTCCTTTATAGAGAATACTCAATCAACCAAATAGTTGAAAAGAGAAAAAAACTCTACCTCTAGGTATTGCCGTAGCAGGATTTCAAATCTTATACTTGTATTATTAATAAGTTGTACAATCTCACAAGTCTTCTCTCCACCTATTCCCACAAAGATCATGGGCTTGTAGACCTTGAGTGTAATCAACTCATAAATAAACAAGAACAGAAGAAAACCTTAAGCAAGAACTAAACACGTACATTGCCTTTGGATCTCCTAATCTCAACTTGTAGTATGCTCCGGTGTGATAGCTGATATACCTTACCCTAAGGTATGCTCATCTATATATAGTGTCAAGAAAGATCTCTTACCAAATAACCAGTTATCAACCCCCTATATAAGGTAATAGTGGAAGATATCTACCTAAACTAAACAAATCAGCTTAACAACTCATTGTTTCCATATATAAAGTTTCCTAAAACATGCTAAATACGACTTCTTCCTTCAAGGTAATCTTCAAATCTTGTTTTCACAAATAACATTCTTCACATGGTAACAGCTAAGCAATCTCTGCTTCTCAGCATCGTTCCTTAGCCAACTATTTCCTTGTATAAACTTTTCACAGCACGCGTTTCACATCTTCAAGTTGTTCAGCGTAACTGTTCCTTGTTGTCACAACGTTGCTTTTACTCTTCTATTTTCTCTTCTTCACATGGTTTTCATTGTTCCCTAATTCTTTCATTTCACCTGAAACTCATAGAAACAATATAAACCATAAAACCTAATGGTGTTTATCATCATCAAAACCAGAGGGAACGTTAAGGTTCCAACAATTTCCCCATTTTTAGTGATGATAAACCCATTACAAAATTGTTCGATCAAACCAGAGAATAATAAGCAAGTCAATATAAACCATCATGCATCTAAGATCAAGTGTTAAGCAAAATTTTATACCAAATGAAAAAATGCAGTTCATACCTTCAAGTTGCATCATCGTTCCCCCTCAACACTAGCATCGTTCAAAAATCATAAAGAATTAGGAACAATAAACTGTTACCTCTCTTTATTGAGTTCATCGCATAATTTTCCACACTTCCCCCTTTTGGCATCATCAAAAGAACAAAAGTAACCAGTGGAACAACATATCTAGCACAACAAATTAATATTAAAATAGAAATTCAAACTTATCCGCAAGGGGATGATTACAATCATCATGGAAAAACTTGACAAACAGCAACACAAAATCATAGAGCAATCAAAGCAATAAGACAACATAAGAAAAACAAGAGAAGATAGAAATAATGGGCTAGGATGAAAAAGGGGTCCACTTAAGAATCGGAATCCTCCTTCTGTTCTTTGTCCTTGTTGAGGAAATACTCGAGAAGCATTGACATGATGCTCATGATCTCACGCAATTCAGCCAATATTTGACCTTGCACAAGGAGCTACTTCTTGATGTTCCTTCTCTTATTTCACACTTGATAATCTCGGATGTGGGCAGAGTTCCCTTATCATCACCTTGATACTTCATCTTTTGAATGTTCACCATGTCCAACTCAGTGGTCATGAGAACTTCACCTTCAGCTCGGTAAACACCTTCTTTCTGCAATATGAGCTTGATCAGGTTGGGGTAGGTGAGAGAGTGAGCCTTCGCAAATCGCAATGCACTTTGCCATGTGTTGAAGAATAACCCTTGGGAGGTCAATCTTCTTCTTGTGCCAAAACCTATCCAGCAGAAGCAGATCGGTGGCAGTGATGATATTCCTATTTTCTTGCCTAGGAACGACAACTTTTATGATGATTTGATGCGCTATTCGTTGAGGCAGAGTCAGAGTAGAGACATGTGTAGCACCTGATTTGGAATTGAAGAGACGCTTTGCACTTGCTTCCTTGGCCTCTTTCTGCGCATTGGATATCTTATCGCCAGGAATGTCGCAATACCCATCAGTGGTAACACCCAACAAGCGGGCGACGTTGGAGACGGTAAACGACAGTTCCTCCCCAGAAATTAATGATGTTCCCCCCCATCAAAGAAGACATGTTGAGTTGAAAGAAGTGATAGAACTCGCGAACCTGATCTTGATTGACAATGACGCGATTGGACAAGAGATGTTCCCAGCCTTGAAATTTGAGTCTCTCTAGGACTTCCTCAAAACCATTCTTAGAGAGGAAGTTCTCTGGGATCAACATATGTGGGAGTATCTTCTTCCCATTAGTAAAGTCGGGAACATAGGACTATTCCTCGATTTTCGCCTTCTTCTTCTCAACTTTCTTCGTCGATCGCAACCTCGTCTTCAAAGTGCCAGGAGTTGTTTCGCCGGCGTCAGACTTGGTTGGGGTGGGGAATTCTGTGGACACTCGTTGTTCCCTAGTAATATGCACATCATACTCCTCATCAACGTCATCGGATCCAATGGTGTGCTTGCGCTTTCTGCTTGCGCAACATCTTCAAGTGGATGAGCCTCCAACTCAGCTTCCACTTTGGCCATGTTATCATCCTCTTTAGCAGCTTTGTCCTTGGGAGGAGAGTGGACATCTTGGTCGGCAGCAACAACTAGCTTCCGAGACGACACCGTATATTTCTTCTTTGCCGGTGATGCCGCTGTTCCCTGAGGTTGTTCCTCCTGAGGTTATTCCTCTGTAATTCAGCAATGGAGGAAGCGACTTCTTGAGCAATCACTAGTGGAAAATATCCTTTTAGAGGCGGGCCTTTTGACACTTATTGAGGCGTACACCGTTCGTCTCTACTGCGGGGACTGCAACAAGTAGGGACACTTTTTGAGACGGGCATTTTACGCCTCTAAAAGGACCTTGTTGAGGCGGGCCTATAGAGGCCCGCCTCAACAAGTCCCTCACTTTGGCGCAAAAATGAGGGACTTGTTGAGGCGGGCCTATAGAGGCCCGCCTCAACAAGTCGCATTTTCCCACCTTTTAGCCCGGATCTGGGTAAGTCCGGGCTAAAAAGCATTGTGTTTGAACAAAAAAATTGGACATTTTAGCCCGGATCTCTTCCACATCCGGGCTAAAAAGTCCAATTTTTTGCAAAAAAAAATCTGCAAAAAAATCCAATCACAGGGGTACACTTTCTGCAAATAAATTCTTGATCCAAAATTAACTTTATAATATATACCAAGCTATTCTCTATACATTAGTCATGCACATGTCTAAACAAGCAACATATCTGCCATTTCACTTCCAACCTACACCCTTTAAGTTTCCACAAACTACTTCCCCAAATACAAACAGATCAACTACTGGATTCAGAAGATCAAATATAAACAGATCAAATTATCCAGCAACTAGAGCATTGGCTCCGGCCTCAATCACCTTGTAGGCATTTGCAGGGGTAACTCCACCATCCACCTCAATCCATGGGTTCACACCCTGCAGCAACAAACATCAGTATATATATATATCCAGCCTGAAGTTGATCTAAGACAAATTATGAACTAAACACATCATACCTTCTCTGCACACATTCTTCTCAACTCTGAAATTTTATTTTCTTGGCTCTCAATGAAGCTCTGACCACCGAATCCAGGATTCACAGACATAATCAGGACCAGATCAACCACTGTTATGAGCATGCAACAATTTTTGGTGAATTCAATAAAATGTCACATATACATTCCAGAATTTGAATGGCATATTACTTGTTCAACCAATATAGGATAAGAATGAACTTTCTACTCCCTTTTACGCATACATCTTTACCAAAGTGATAATATCTTTATGGTTAAAATAGCATGCACATGTATATTACTCTTGTGTGACTGTGTCGTTCTAATTTAGTAATTTATGAAACAGAGATTTGACAGTTGGTATGTGATTCAGGTAAATCAAATGTAGAGTTTAGCAGAAGTCATGTCCTTGAGAAATAAAATCATCTTACCATCAAGCCTTGAGCTAACCCCCGAAATCATGAACGGTATGGAGCAAGAACACCTAGTGTCATGATGTAAACACGAGGAAGACCAGCTTCTTTCTTCTCAAGACGGCATGCAACTGCACCAACACATATATCGATGTAGTATGCTGGGAAACAAAATCAGGATTCCACTTCGAAGTATAAAAGGTGTTTCGTTATAGATAATTTTTCCCTTGCTTTACTAACAGAATTTTAAGCAATTTGGGATGAGGAAATCAAGGTAATGATAATAGTTGCTTTCTCCACATTCCAGTTTTTATACTAGATAGTATAGCAATTAAATAAACTTAACAGGACATACAAAACCATAATATAACACCAACACAACCAGGACAGCAACATACAAGTTTGAGAATGGAATTGACTCATATGGGATGTCGTGGGGCGCAGTTAGACCACAAAACTTAGACAAGTTGACAAAAGTTTATAGCACCAGGGCCTGTACCCACAACAACAGAATCAGTAAATTTGACATGTAAAAAAGTTTTTACAGATTAATCACAAAGGAGTTATACCTAGTGTCATAAAGAGGCACACAAATCAAACTATGAGTTGCACAAGCCTGCAGAAGCAATAGTAAGATCAGGAATACATATCTACCTCCAAGCAAGTTGGTTTTAATTCATGGGGCATTCATTATTTGGTTCATTTCAATACATGTAAAGCAAAAGTTCAAGGGATTATTTGGCATTTAATTACATATGATAAGTAAATACCCAAGTAACTCATCAATTATGTATAATGAAGTGCCAAAATGAAATTGGTAAGTGGCATATGATGGATAAACAGCATTTAGAAGCCACAAACAAACAGAGAGTGCAGATTATCATCATTCAACTACCTGCTTTATTTGCTCTAGCTCAAAGTTCAGCACTTTGCTAAATTGTGATTCACTTACTCCATCCCTGTGAAGAAAATGCAGCTTTCAGTAATCAAACGACTGAAGTGCCTGTTTGTTATCCATTGCAACATTTGAACTCAAAAAATGGAGCAGAAAACACACTTTTATAACTTCTAACTAAGCCATATAGAGGGAAAAAAATCAGAAGAAGAGAGGCATAAAACAATAGTATATATCCCCAAAATGATCACCTCAGCAGAATTCATGGTAGCGTTGAGCAGGGTGGGAAGTGCTCTGCCGCCAACATAAACATCTCCATCCACTGATAAATGTTCATAGCGGATTTCGATCTTCGGAGTCTCAATCCCAACTCTGTATTTTCATTGATCACCATATAAACAAACATAAAACCAGTCTTCAGTACTCAAAAGGAAACCTAAAATCAAAGACAAAGAAGCAAGAAACTAATTTTAGGCAAATTAATCCAATACTAACCGATCAACTCTGTCCCTTAATTTCCTAAGGAACTTCTCATTGTCTTCCTCCACAACTCTAAGTATATTGTCAATTAACAGCTTCATATCCTACCCACCAAGCTTCCTAATATCAATTTCACTCTCAACCATCTTCCCATTATCAAGCATTTGTCTCAAAACCCCCTTCCGGAGCCTCTCAAAAGTAGGCAGCCTTTCAGTAATCATACGACTGAAGGAACACCAAGGGCTTGAAAATAATCTTACACCAACCGATCGACCTAGATTTGATTTCATCTCCGAGCACTCGAACTCAAATTAAGAAGAAATGCACACTTTCAGTAATCAACGACTGAAGAAACAAAGAAAGAAAGAAAGCTTGAAAATAATCTTACACCAAGGAACACCAAGGGCTCCGAAGTCGGAGTCCAGGCCGTCGAAGCCGAAGAAGCTGAATCTTGAGCGAGTCGCTGGCGAGGACGAGAGTGGTCGCGGCTAGGGATGGCAACTGGTTGAAGTGTCGAAGAGTCCTCCGGATCTACAAAGAGGCCGCCGGATCTGCAACTGGTCGACCGTCGAAGTGTCGAAGGAGGAAGGAGGAACTACGGAAGGAGGAAGGAGAGTGGTAGCGGCGGATCTGCAACTGGTCGAAGTGTCGAAGAGGCCGCCGGATCCGCGAAGAGGCAGCCGGAATCGCCGGATCTCCAAGTCTGCAACTGGTGGAAGGAGGAAGGAGGAACTGCGCGGAAGGAGGAGGAAGGAGAGTCACGAGACTGGTTGATTTTTATTTATTTTTTAGGTTTTCAGTAGAGGCGGGCCTTACATGTCCGCCTCCATTGAACATACTTGTTGAGGCGGGTTTTCATAGGCCCGCCTCAACAAGCTTTAATTGAGGCGGGCTATTTGGCCCACCTCAATTAGTTAGCATTAGAGGCGGGCCTTACCCTGGCCCGCCTCTAATAGTTTAGCGGGAAATGTTTTTTTGGATACTTGTTGAGGCGTATATTAATTTGCCCGCCTCAAAAACCAAAAAAAGTGATTGCCTAAGTCGTTGTTAAGGCTTTTTGAACTATGTACGCCTCTAAAAGGGAGCCTCAAAAAGTGTTTTTTCCACTACTGAATTTCCACAACGTTGGGATCATCTGTGGTGGTCGGCTTGGAAGACAGCGTGAGAACATCCTTCTGGGCCTGATTGTTCTTCATAAGAGCATCCAACTCCTCTTGGTTCATATTGGAAACATGCACATAGGGGATAGAGGTTGAGCTTGAGGTTGAGTTTGAGAGATGGAGAAGTGGAGGGCAATAGGATTTGGTAGCGGCAGAGAGCAAAGGAAAGCCTTGAGATCTTTTGAGAGCGAGAGAGATTTGTGAGCAAGAGAGCAGGGTGATTTGGGTTTGGGAAAGGATAAGTATATATAGATGGGTGAGATAATTGACAAGAGGTAATTATGGAAAATCAGGAAATACGCTTACCAAAAATCTCGCAAAGATCTTTATCCAAACCTGCAACCAAATCTTTATCTTTCTCTCCTCTGGTAATGGCTCTTTTTCGTTCTGTTTGCAGCAAAGTAGTTGTTCCTCTCTGCAGGGCCATCAAATCAACATTCAATACGAAGCAATGTTCACCAGCAAATTTCAACGTTCCTCAAACTGTTCCCAATATCAGTGTTCCTTTCTCTGTTCCCCCTTAAGCAATGCTCATTTGATTCGACTATGACTCTCTTGAGTGGATATAAAAGGATAGTTTGGAAATTTAATTGGGTTCACATAAAAAGCAAAGATATATCAAAACAAAAAATAAGGGTGGTAACAAAGATGATCCAAATAATTATGCCTATTTAAAATGGTAAACAAAGAAAGGTTCATAGGGAAGGTTTACCTAGATCATGGCTTAGGTAGACTTGGCAACCAATTATTATTTTGGCTTGTAATGAGGGTTCTGATAATCAAATTTGTTGCATTGGCAAGAAATAAGATGTTGTCATATTGAGTTGAAGCACATAAGATCAAGCATAAAGTTTGCAAGTATTGATGATATCATGTAACACATAGCACATAACAGAGAATTATGAACAAACATTTATCAACTATTAAGCTGCATAGAAGACATTCCTTGATTAAGATTGATCGATCTAGCCAATCATTGAGGGAATAGTGGACAACGAATTCCTCAATTTAGAGAGATCATCCCAAGGAGCATTCGCAAATGCTCAATATCCAGTGCTTTGGTAAAGATATCAGCAACTTGATCTTCTGTCCTGCAATGATCCATTCATATAAAAAATTTCTCAACATTATCACGTAGAAAATGATGACGAGAATCAATATGCTTAGTACGTGAGTGATGAACATGATTTTTGGAAATGTTGATAGCACTAGTAATATCACACATAATGGGAACGGTGCCAAGAGACATACCAAAATCCTCCAATTATTGCTTTAGCCACAATACCTGGGCACAACAAGATGCAGCAACTATGTACTCAACTTCATCAATGGAAAAGGCAACTGAGTTTTGCTTCTTCGATCCCCAAGAGACTAAGTATGGGCCGAGGAACTGTGTCGTCCCAGATGTGCATTTGCGATCCATAATGTGTCAAGTAAAATCAGCATCTGTGAAGCCCACAAGTTCAAACCCACTGTTCCTTGGATACCAAAGGCAGAAGTGATCGTTCCATTTCAAGTATCGGAAGATACTTTTGACTTCAATTAGGTGTGACTCCTTAGGATTTGCCTGAAATCTTGCACAAAGACACATACTAAACATGATATATGGCCTACTTGTCGTTAAAATAGAGTAATGAGCCAATCATTCCTCTATACATTGTTGCATCCACATCTTTGCCATTCATGTCTGTATCAAGGTGAGTGTTAGGAGATATAGGAGTATCAATGGGTTTAGATTTATCCATACCATACTTCTTCAACATCTCCTTGATGTATTTTTGTTGATGTACTCTTGTTCCCTCAGAAGATTGAGAGACTTGTAATCCAAGGAAAAATGACAATTCCCCTATCATACTCATCTCAAATTCACTGCTCATGAGATTTTTTATTTTCCCTACAAGTGCAGGGTTAGTGGAACCAAAATTAATATCATCAACATAGACTTGAACTATGAGAATCTCACCTTTGTGTTCCAAGAAGAACAATGTCGTGTCGATCACACCAAGTCTATATCCATTGGGGAGAAGGAATTGTGCCAGCCTATCATACCAAGCACGAGGTGCTTACTTAAGGCCATATAGTGCCTTGTCCAGTGCATACACATGGTCAGGACGATCTACATCTTCAAAGCCAAGGGATTGTTTCATATAGACTTCCTCTTGAAGGTAGCCATTCAGAAAGGCTATTTTGACATCCATTTGATACAGTGTGAAACCTTTGAAGGCAACATAGGAGATGAGAAGTCGAATGGCTTCAATGCGAGCTACTGGAGCATAAGTCTCATCATAGTCTATCCCTTCTTATTGGTTGTACCTTGAGCAACCAATCTTGCCTTGTTCCTTGTCACAGTTCCAGAGTCATCAAGCTTGTTCCAAAATAACCATCGAGTGCCTATAGCATGCTTGTTCTTGGGTGGAACTAGTCTTCACACCTTGTTCCACTCAAATTAGTGCAGCTCTTCTTGCATAGCAATGATCCAATCTGGTTCCTTCAATGCTTCCTTGATGGTCTTTGGCTCTACAAATGAGATAAAGCATAGAAAGCACAAAAGTTATGCAGTTGGAACGTGTACCTCTTTGATCAAAAGGTGTGATGACAACGTCAACTGGATGATTCTTTTGGATCCTAGAACTTTGTGATTCAAGAACTGGAGGTGGAAGATGAACTACATCAGTAGCGGTAGTTGAGGATGAAGGCAATGGAACATTAGCATCATCCGTAATCTCTTCCTCAATGACAGTTCCTACAGCATCACTCATTTAGCCATCTTGCACAGGTTGTGCATCCGAGTTATCACAACTAGTAGTTCCATCAGGAACAATGGTAACGTCGGCATCTATTGCTTGAGTGGATGTAGTGGGAACATCAGGTGCTAGTGCAGTAGTGGTATTAGCAGTTCCACTATTTATGGTGAATTCTAGAGAACCAGTAGTGATCCCACCAGCGTTGGGGCACTATTCCCTGTACGTGGATTACCACGGTGACTTTCATCATCACCATAATCATCTGAGTCTATACATTACATTCGTTGAAGGTCATTATCAGGGAACAATCTGTTGGAATCATCACTCACGGCTATTGAGTGTTCATCAAAGACAACATGAATGCTCTCGTCGATCTTCTGGGTTCTCTTGTTGTAGCCTCTGTAAGCCTTGCTTGCTTTGGCATACCCCAGAAATATTCCTTTATCACTCCGTGGATCAAACTTCCCCAAGTTCTCTTTCCCATTGTTGTGAATGAAACACTTGCAGCCAAAGGCACGCAAGTGGGAGATATTGGGCTTGCGATCCCTGATTAGTTCATAAGCAGTTTTATTGAGCAAGGGTCTAAGCATAGCGCGATTAAGGATATAGCAAGAAGTGTTGATTGCTTCAGCCTAGAAGATTCGAGGAAGGTTCCTATAAATAAGTAGTGTTCTAGCCATGTCCTCCAAAGTCATGTTCTTTCTCTCAACCACTCCATTTCGTTGTGGTCTTCTAGGAGCCGAGAAGTTATGAGAAATGCCATGTTCCCTGTAGAAATCAAGGAACATTGCATTCTCAAACTCCATTCCATGGTCGGATCGAATGGCGCTTAGCTTTTGTCCCAAATGTGTCTCCACATTCTTGATGAATGACTCAAATGTCTCAAATACTTGTTCCTTAGAAGAAGGAAAGATTGTCCATGTAAATCTAGAGTAATCATCGACAATAACAAACAAATACTTGTTCCCTGCATGACTTCTTATTCTCATGGGACCACAGAGATCCATATGGATCTGTTCCAGAGGGCAAGAAGTAGTAACATCAGGTTTGCTCTTGAAAGAGGAACATGTTTGTTTCCCTCTAACACAAGCATCACAAACTCCATGGGTCTCAGATTGGATATTTGGAAGACCATGAACAAGTTCTTTCTTGTGGAGTTTGTGGATGAGTTGAAGTTTGGCGTGTCCAAACCTTTTGTGCCACAGTTCCGTCTCTTCAGCTAGAGACGCAAAGAACAATTCCCTTGTAAGCTTGAAGGTTGTGTCAACAATGTACATATCATTGAATCGGACACCCTTCAACACAATTGCCTTGTTTTTTCTATTCCTTGTGTAACACTATTGAGACGTGAAGACAGTCTCATTGTCTCCTTGATCGCACAAATGAGCTACACTCAAAAGATTAAAACCAAGTTGGTGAACCAAACTAACCTCTTTTATCTTGATGTTTGAGTTCAAGGCAACTTCTCATGTTCCTACTATCTCTCTGCATCTATTGTCTCCAAGGGCAATGCTTCCCCTAGAGTGTTATTGAAGTGAGGTGAGGTGATCTTTATTTCCCATCATATGGCATTAGCATGCACTATCAATGAACCACCTGTTGTTCCCTCTCACTTCATCCTGCATTTGGAAAGTTAGTGTTTAGCGACCCAGGCAAGCTTGGCTTTACCTGGTCGCTTAGAGACAAAATGATATTCTCAAGGGTTATCATATAACATGTCAGGAGATGCATCATAATCATTCAAATCAACATTGTTATGCCTACTGTTCCTGTGCTGAGTGTGCTCTTCATTGAACTTCTTTTTCTTAGCACAGTTTCTCATAACATGACCGTTGTTCCCACAATGCCAACATATCTTGTAATAATCCCCCAAGGTGTACTTACGGTTGAGAACAGGGATCCTACGTTGTTTGGGTCAAACTGGATCAGGGGTACTCGGTAGGTTTCCCTGGGATTGTTTGAGATACATTTTATGGGCAGGATGGCCTATGTTCCAGGATTGGTTTGCATTCAACCAATTCTTCAAAGTTTTCACACACTCCTCTAGGTAAAACTTCTTATCCTTGGTGCTCTGGAGGTCCCTATCCTTCAACTCTCTAAGCTCAGGTATGGTTAACTCGTGTCTTTCACTCTCTTTCTTTTCACCCTTGTACCCTACACCAAATTGGGACTCAACAAAGGTAATCTCTTCCTCCTTAAGCTTCTGCTCAACTAGGATAGAGTGGATTTTGTTAATCTGAGCTTTCAACTGAGATAGTTCCCTCTCAGTCTTAGTGGGTTCATGAGACAAGACAGCATTAGTATTGTTTGACACTAGGTCCAAGCATAGATAAACATTTTCTTGTCTAAGTTTTTCAAGTTCACTGCGAGGAGCATCACATTCATCACAAGGAACAGCAGAGGAACTAGCAGTTCTAGATAAAGATTCATTCAATTCAGCACATTTATCTTCAGCAACGTTCAATTCCTCTTGAGTTTTAAGATTTTTGTTATACATGCTTTTAATAAGAGAGATCAAAGCCTTTTTTATCATAGTTAATAAGAGATTCAAAAAAGGTTTCAGGATCTACCTCTTGTTCCTCTCTTAATGACTTCAGAGTCATTGCACACATTTTGTTTATACCCTTTGCCTCTGGCTCATCATCAGAGTCGACACAATCATCACCCCAGACAGCAACAAAAGCTTTCTTCTTGTCGTTCCCAGTATTGTCACCATTGGTGTTGTCTGAGTTGTTCCCCTTGGGACACTAGTTAGCATAGTGACCCTTGTCTTTGCAATTGTAGCATGCAGCATCCTTGATATCACGTTTCTCACTGTCTTTTCCTTTGGTGATTTCATCATCAATCTTTTCATCACCAACTTCAATGATTTTCCAGCATTCTTCATTGACGTCCTTCATCTAGAATGCGAATTGATCTTTCCATTGTTGGTATTGCCATTGGGCGAGAGACGGTGGCTTGTTGTTTCCAATCATGACTTTGTGACTTGAAGACATTGTTACATATAAATCTGAAAAAGAAAACACACAATCTAGAGCGAACATGCTCTGATACCAATTTTTAAATCGATGTGTGTTAGACAAGGAACAGTGATATTGTTCCCTGGGCAACGAAAATAAAATACATTCAGTAAGTAACAACAAGACAATTCCGTTATAGAGGAAACTCAATCAACCAAGTAGTTGAAAAGAGAAAAACCTCTACCTCTAGGTGTTACCCTAGCATAATTTCAAACCATATACTTGTATTATTAATAAGTTGTACAATCTCACAAGTCTTCTCTCAACCTATTGTCACACAGATCCTAGGCTTATAGACCTTGAGTGTAATCAACTCACAAATAAACACGAACACAAGAAAACCCTAAGCAAGATCTAAACTCGTACCTTGTCTTTGAATCTCCTGATCTCAACTTGCAGTATGCTCCAGTGTGATAGCTGAGATACCTTACCCTAAGGTATGCTCATCTATATATAGTGTTAGTAAAGATCTCTTACCAAATAACCAAATAGTTAGCAATTCGCTATATAAGGTAACAGTTGAAGATATCTACCTAAACTAAACAAATCAGCTTGACAACTCATTGTTTCCATATATAAAGTTTCCTAAGACATGCTAAATACGACTTCTTTCTTCAAGATAATCTTCAAATCTTGTTTCCATAAATAGCATTCTTCACATTGTAACAGCTAAGCAATCTATGCTTCTCAGCATCGTTCCTTATCCAGTTGTTTCCTTGTATAAACTCTTCACAACACGTGTTTCACATCTTCAGGTTGTTCAGCGTAACTGTTCCTTGTTATCACAACGTTCCTTTCACTCTTTTGTTTTCTCTTCTTCACATGGTTTCCAATGTTCCCTAATTCTTTCATTTCACCTGAAACTCATAAAAATA